>CM060910.1:967766764-969266764 GCA_030737875.1 Allium sativum | reverse complement strand
GTTCAGTATGTGTAAAGGATGACCTTCCAAAGAATATGGATGCAAGCTGGGACTTAAATCCTTACATTAGTAAACATGTTATGCTACTTAAGCAATAATTTGTGAACATGAAATGAGACATAGTGGTTGAGTGAATTTGCTGAATTGGATTAGCGAAAGATGTAAAATGTTCTAACATAGACGACATGAAGATTGGACTATTAGCCAAGGGCGGAGATTAATGTTAAGTGGTTGTCTAATCAAACATATCTTAACATATCAAACTTAGGTCAATGCTATTACGAAGACTATACTGTAAGCCAAAGATCAAAGTTCTCTATAAACATAATAATAATCACGTTAAATATATAAACTCAATTGCAACAAGTATACCAGTTCATTAACAAGAAGAATGAAATTCATGGAAGAATTTATTTGATCCTCCCTCAGGAAAAGGGTGATCTTAGTTCCTCTTCCAAGGATTTCATCAAAGAATTTGGTAATAGTAAACGAATCACCAACCTGTGAATCTTATAGCATTTACATATACAGTAACTGATTACAGAAAACCCAAGAAATTTGAAAAAGAATTCAAAATAAAATTACCATTCCGGCAAACATCAAACCTGAAATTTAACCAACTGACATTTTGCAAACCTGAAATTCAAAATAAAATTATCTTTCCCACACATCACATCGTTTCTGTTACACGTAATGCTATAGGAATTACAGAAATAATGAATGTAATTAAAATTCAATTGCTGTTTTCCAATGTTTCTCGATACTGCACATCACATTGCTTTTTTTAGTGATCTGCAGACTACTCTCAGCAAGGGAATCGGTTCTGTTTTAATAGCTCGCGTTAGCTAACTCACTTAAACACACACTCCAACTTCCAAGTTTGTTTATTGTAAGAAATAAAAAGAAAGTCAAAGGCTATAATTTTACAAATGTGGAAGTTAGAAAATTTTCAAAATTTTGAACAATTTATAAAGTTCATATTTTATTTCTAGTTTTGCAAATCTGTTAAAGTTTCAAAATTCTATAAATAATTCTGAATTTTACTTAATTTTTTAAAGCCTTTTTGGAATATTAAATATGAAATATACTTATCAACTATAACTATATAATATTAAATACTAATAATAAATATTACTTATTAATCATTAATTATTAAAAATTAATTATTAATACTAAATGCTAAATATTGTTCTTAATTCTCAATTACTACTTCTTAATTAATTATTAGTAATAAGTATTGTTTATTATTTATTGCACACAATCTTCTCGAGTAAATGTTGCAACCGTTCCTTTGTCAAAGCCACCTGCACCGGTGTATTAAGCCTCGCCTAAAGCGCCAACGTACTCCTCCTTCTTTACATCATTACCTAGGTGTGCAGGCTCATACTGTCCACGCGAATTCAATGATTCCCCGGATAATGCCACTCCACCAGCAGATATTGTTCTTAAAGGTGTCAACTATTGGAAGAATTTCCTTGTGGCTTCTTTCTTGATTCGGGAGTCCCTTATCTTGATGTACGTGAGCATTGTAGCAAAGCGTGGAAATTGAGGGGCGGCCTCCGTGTCAACTACTTGTAAGGTATGTACTATTTTAAATTCTCGAATGCTAAAGAAAGAAGAGTATTGGAATCTGATCCGACAATTGTTAGAGGTAAGTCGTTTATTATTACCTCTTGGAACACCTCTGTTGAAACTGCTAGGGAAAGAGTTCTTTCTATTCATGTTTGGACTATCTTCACCAGGATTCCCACTGTGCTTCAAACGCTTCCTGACTTGAATTGGCTTGCCAATCGAATTGGGAAATTTAAATCCTTTGATGCCAATACCGAATCAAGGAAAAATCTTGTTTTTCCGAAGACCTTGATTGTAATCTCAGCAAGTAAGCCACTTCCTTCTAAATCTAAAGTTACTATTGATGGTCATGATATGTTTGTAGATGTTCAGTACACTTGGCAACCGGATATATGCTCTAACTGCCACACTTTTGGGCATTTGGATGATGCTTGCAAACACCCTGTGGATGGTCCCACACTGGCCAAGTCTCCCTTACATAATCATCATGCACGTGTTTGGGTTCCCAAAGCAAAGGTTCAGGTTGAAGGAATAAGTGCACCACCAAGGAATGCAGTTAACGAAACAACAGTAGTCAATGAAGTTGAACGGAATAAGCATGAGAAATCGTGGCTACATCACAAATCGCAAGTGTGCTATGATCTGTTCCAACAGGTTTATTACATGTTCATTAGAGATGCTGATGAACAACGAGTAACAAGATGTTTAAGTTACTTTGAAGATGGCTCTGATTTGAAATTATATACTAATGGTTTCTATGGGGAACTTAACAAGGCTATATGAGATGATGAAAAATGGGATAGGAAATTTATTCACGATAAGAACTACTTTGCTTATTTTCCATCACTTCCGACACTCTTTGTCAGTTTGTTGCATGACACAGGTCCTGGGTCTCCTTCTGCCCACAGTGACTCTTCTTCCTCTTCCTCCTCCTCCTCCTCCTCCTCTGGGTCGGATGAAATTGTACAGTGAGCCGGACACTTCAAACCAGCAATTTAGTAGTTGAAGCATACTGCTTCACTTCTGTTTTCATTGTACAGTGTTTTGGGCACTTCAACCAGTCGTTTCCATTAACAGTTATAATGAAAGTGGTTACGACCACTATAAAAATCAGCTTAGCTTTGCCAAAAAAAATATAAATTATTTAATAACAAAATATGAATTATTAATTATATTTGTATTACTGACTACTTTTTAATTACTAAATATTAATATTAGTTCTTAATTATTACTACTTAATAATTAATTATTAATTATCAATTAATTAGCAATAATTACTAAATAATATTTATTAGTTGTCACATTAATTATTTAGTTGTAGTCATCACATTAATTATTGATATTTATTATCTCATATTTCAAATTAAATATTATAACTCGCAAAATAGAAGAGTTATTAAATGCAGGCGTTCATTTCAATCGACAAAATTAATGTCCATTGCAACTGACAAAAATAAAAGTCTTAAATATAGCCATTTATTACACGTGACAATGAACAAAGTTGTTAAATATAGTCATCTATTATAACTGTAAAAACAAAGGTTCCAATGGATGCATATAATTGACAAAATAAAAGAGTTGTTAAAAATAAGTTTATTACAACTTTCTAAAAATAGTTGCAAAAAAGACCTTTTTACAACTTCCATTTTGTGACAATTGTAATAACGTCATTTTGTTGTAGTAAAAGTTTAGAGTGACTTGAACGAAAATGTGAAGTCTTAAGATAACTCAGAAATTTGGTTAAGTGTTTCGGAATCGGTACAACTTCCGGGAACATTTCTGGATCGGTACAACTTACGAAGTTCAGAAGGTGGGAAACTTATATTTAAGTATCTCAAGATCGATATTAGTACGGCCAATCTCGGGATCGGTATTTTTGGTGCATCAGGATTCGTATCCTATATGGCTACGGCACCTCATCCTCTGGAATTCATATCATTGGACACAAATTGGTGATGAAGGAAGCTAGTTCGAATTTCTCTAAGGCATTGGGGACTAGTGTTAGAATTTCGTATCCCCGATGTTAGCTCCCAGGATCGGTGCAATTTCAGGCTAATTTTTGGCAAAGGACTTCATGTTCCGAGATATGAAATCCGAGATCGGTATTGTCCTTTTTTTCGAGATCAGTGCATCATTCTTCATATTCCCATATATGAAGACGAATCGGCTTGGCATGGATTGGAGTACTTCAAAGCAGAAGCGAAGGATTTGGCTAGGTCCCTGGTTCAATGTTAATCCCAAGATACGAAAAGTTAGGGATACAAACCCCATATCCCCGTGATTATATATATCTGATGTCTTGGTTGATCTCGAGATCTTTTTATCTGGTTATTTATTGGACCCAGAATTTATGGACTTTGAGATTTTTACTGGCTTCTTCCTCCTTGGAAACTTCCTTAGACTTTCTAGTGAACATTTGGAGTTTGAACATCATTCTTGGACTATCTTGGACTCTATTGGACATTGGAACATACTTTTGGACATAACATCTTCTTTTTGGACATTTGGGCTATAGGGTGGAAAATGTACTAGCTTTGAGCAAGAAGTTTTCCATTGCAACTCACATAGCTTTGTAAACAAAAGGATCTAACTTAGATTGTACTTGTAAATATATAAAATAATATTAAAGTTAGCTAGGAGTAGACGTAGGCACAACATATAGAATAATATACTAGTTACTTAAGAGTGGATGTTGGCATAACATGCCGAACCACAATGAATCTCAGTGTTATTTACTTTTCAGCATTCTGCGTATGGATTTACTACATAACTTATACAAATCGATTGTTGGCGTGTCAAGTGATCAATTTCCCACTTCAACATTTTTGTGCTCCAAAAGGGGATATATCGAACAACTTTGGATTGCTCGGGACTCGAGGGATGGTTAAAGGAAAAAACATCACTTTAGCCCGTTCGAAAGGAGCAGAAATAAAGAACACCCAGGGGGTTTCCTCCACTGGAAATCCCGTTAACTATCTAACTTAAGAGGATATTACTGTTGTGGTTAAGGATTTGACTTTGCGCATGGAACGACAAGAAGAACTCTTTCAAAGGCAATAGGCACCATGGATGCTTTTATGACCTGAATGGAAGAATTTTAAAGGTCGACAAGCAAAGAACTCAGGCAAGAATGAGTGTGCAAGGTGCTCAAGGTTTACTAGACTTGGAGGCAATTCCCCTAACTCATCCCTAAGCCAATCCGGCTCGGCTCGGGAGCATCTCCCTCAATCTCGGTGGAAGTGTGGTTCGTTATGTTTTGGTTGGTCAATCCATGGGTTTCGGAGTTGGAAGTGTTACTCAAGCGCTAATGCTCGAAGGTACAGATGTTGGAAGAAATCCTATGGCTCTGGAGGTTAGGTCTGCACCTGCGACAGCTTCTCAGGTTTTATTGAAGCAGACGTTTAGGTTGGAAATCAACAAATGACTTAGGTTGAATTGGACATCGAGGCACTTGTGCAGGACTAGAAGATCATAGGAAATTTCTTGGAAATGATAATCGAATCGTAGTTGTGACTCGACGGTTTACTTGAGCGGAACATCACATTCAAATTCGGAACGTGTATTAGCCTATTCACTTAGTCTGTAAGGAATTCTCAGAAACCACTAGTTTTCAAACTGCCGATGTTAGAGGCTTTTTATAGTAGGAAGGATCCTACCATTCAGTTGATGTGTTACATGTGCCACATGGAAGTGCTTTGGCATTGGCTAATGTTATAGCAAAGTGCTTTCCTTTTTATCTTACGGATATTACTGCAATGTAGTTTCGGTAGCTGGAATTGGAAAGTATTGAAAACTGGAATATTCTAGTTGAAAAGTTCATCGAACATTTCAAAGTTCATATTTCTCGACACAACAACATGATGACTCTTACAACGATTAAGCAAAGGTCCAATGAAACTTTATGGAAATTCTTGGAAAGGTTTAATGCGACGGTGGCGCCGGTTGATCGATCAGACCCATCTATGGTTTTGATGGCTATTGTTTCTAGTGTTTTGGATAAGACGGATTTCGCGATCTTACTTCAATAGGATCCACCATGGGACCTTCATGAATTCTATTATGAACCAAGTATATTTTTGCGGAAGAAGGATGTGAAATAAGAAGGTTCTCGAGGTTAATTTGGTCAAGGAAGGAGGACCGTTCGACTCTGGTAAAGAAAATTTTCTTTCGGGAATGATTGGAATATACTGCAAAAGGAACCAAAATTCCCCTCATACGAGGAACTTGATCATATTTTAGAGGAGATTTATATAGAGGTTCACCTAGTTTCTCCATTTAGAAAGCCTCCCGTGAGGTAGCCAACTTGTAGGGAAAGGGATTCTGGTAAGCATTATTTGTTTCATGAGCTTGACGACCATAACACAAATGATTGCAGACATCTTCGGGATATGGACGAGGAACCTATCAAACGTAGCGAGATGGAAGAGTATGTTCAGAATCGGGCTGCGGCACCAGAATAGGCACAACTACCTGCTCTGGCTCAGAATAGGAACATGCCAGGACCTAGCCAGGGTGGATTGGTCATCAATTGATGTGGAATTCTCTAGATTCTATAGATTTTTGACTCTTGGATTTTGTACTTTATTTCTTTGGTTTCTGGTCTCTTGTCTCTTTGGTTATCGGATTTTAGTTTTCTAGCTTTTGGTTTTTGGCATTCTGGTCTTTTGGCTTTTGGCTTTTTGATATGGTTATCTGGATTTATAGGTTTGGGAATCTGATTAGTTAGCTACTAGGATTTTAGTTTATGGTCTTCGGGCTTTGTTTGTATGGGCTTCGACCTTTTGGATGTTGTATCTCTAGTTATCTGGCTTTGGATGGTTCAGTTCGCTTACCTATGGACGGGGTTAGATCTTAATCCTAGGCATGCTTTGTACCCGACTATAAATCATCCACCTTATGATTAATAAAATTCCTTGGTTTTTTGTTTTTCTAGCTTAGGATGGCTAAGCATGACTACCCATTTTTGGGAACCAATGAGATCCCGAGGCATGCTCTTTGCAGATGATGAGCCATCCCTTTCAAGTTAAGCGAACTCAGTAAATTAGAAACTAGAAATGGCTATATCTTCTACCTATGTACGGGAACCGGCGAGATCCTTAGGCATGCTCTTTGCATACGATAAATCGTTAAGGTTTTCCTTTAGCTTTATTAAAAACTTGCAGCTTTTCCAAAACTTTAATAGAATTACTTCAGTCGTAAGGAATTTTCTTGTGAGTATGAAATCTGGAATTGCAGATTTTAAGGACATTTTAAGTAAGGAATTTGCTCGATAAGTATAAAAATCTTGTCCCTAAGTAAGAATTTTGCTTGAGAAAGGATAAGTCATCTTGTCAGGACTTGGCAAGGTTGTCTTGTCTAGTGGTGGACAAGGAATTTTCCCATTTGATTCTAGGTTGATTTTTTAGGACATAGCCAAGCAATTCATTTGGTTTTTTTTTGCACGTATGAACTATACTAGCTCTGATTATTCTAGATTTTATATTTCTCAGGTTATCTGTTTATTGTTTACTCTGGTTTCCTAGATTTCAGGTTTACTTGGTTACTATGGTTTCATGGTTTTCAAATATCCTAGTTTTGGATTTCTCCCATAATGCAATTCGGAGTGATCGTTGGTATTCTTTAGTTTTTGAATTTTCGGTTTTCTATTAATAAGACTGGATGAGATCGTAGCATTTTGATTTTCTAGTTTTCGACTATCAGTTTTTATCTGGACTTCTCTCGGATTGCAACTTATGGATTCTCGAATGTCTAGATTATACAAAACACATCTTCCATAGAAAGACATGTTTCGAGGGGTAAGTGGTGACCCTCCTTTTTACAAGGGCACTCACACATCGGATATTTGGCTATCGGAATGCTCGGGATTCGATTACGGACTCAAAAAGGTTTGGACTGATTTGGACGAAGTCACGAAATTTTCAGGAAACTCAAAAATTTTGGTTAAGTAATTTGGGATCGGTCCGACTCCAAGAAACGTGTCTGGATTAGTACAACTCATGAAGTTCAGAAGGTGATAAAAATTTGGTCAACTATCCCGGGATCGGTATTAGTAGGACCAATCTTGGGATCGGTATTCTTGTTGCATAAGGATTTTGTATCCCACAATGGCTATGACATTTCGTCTTTTAGAGTTTGTATCATGGGATACAAATTTGTGATGAAAGAAGCTGGTTTGGATTTCTTTAAGGCAACGGGGATGGATGTTAGGATTTTATAACCCCGCTGTTGGCTTCTGGGAAAAGTGTAATTTCAGGTTTTCTTTGGGCTAAGGGCTTCGTGTTATGGGACAAAAATATGCGATTTGTATCTTCCTTCATTTTCAAGATCAGTGGAGATTGCTTTGTATTCCCAGATATGAAGACGAAGCGTCTAGGCATGGATTGGAGTACTTCAAAGAAGAAGCGATGGATTTGGCAAAGTCTTGGGTTCAGTACCGATACCAGGATATGAAAAATTGGGGATACGAACCTCGTATCCCTGTGCCTATATATACCCATTGTCTTGGTTGATTTAGGGATCTTTTGGGCATACCATTTGTTGGACATTGGTTTTTTGACTTAGAGCTTTTCAATGGATTTCTCTATGGCTTCTTCCTCCTTGGAAACTTTCTTTGACTTTTGAATAAACATTTGGTGTTTGGACATCGTTCTTGGACTCTTTTGTACTCTCTTGGGTACATGAACATACTTTGGGGCGTAACTTCTTCTTCTTGGAAATTTGGGCTATAGGATGGAAAATGTACTAGCTTTGAGCAAGGAGTTTTCCATTGCAAATCACGTAGCTTTGTAAACAAAAGGATTGGACTTGTATTGTACTTGTAACAATATAGAATAATATACAAGTTACCTTTGAGTGGTTGTAGGCACAACTTGCCAAACCATTATGAATCTTGGTGTTATTACGTTTCATTACTCTACGTCAAGATTTACTACATGACTTGTACACGTCGAGTGTTAGCGTGTGAAGCAAACAATTTCCAATGTAAACAAATACGAAGCAAATTAAGCTTCATAAGTTCAAGGATAACATCTAGGGAAGTACCAAAACAAGGCAAGCAACAACCGATTTTGCTGTGCAATTTGCATAGGATACGTAAAATGTCTAGTTTTGTTCGTCATTGGCGAACTCAACTTCAGGCTACTATTTTGATGATCAAACCACAACATTCGAACAAAGAAATTCTCTAGATATAAGCTACAATATTCAGAAAATACACTGAAACATAAGTATTGCAAAATGCTTATGAATTGAAGGAGATACTAAGCTACAAAGTTTAACCCCATAACTATATTTTATTGTAAACATAGAATTTCATCTTCCCTGTTACTAGTAAACGTATTTTCATCTCAAATCAACTAAAGCAACAATGAAAAGACATGCACTAATAATAAGCAAGAACGCATGATTTGGACAACTCACCTTAGCCGGATTTTGATGATTCTCAACCCGAAAGGGTCACAAAAAGAAAACTTTTTAGCATAGAAGGGAGAAACCTGACGTGTAGCTTTAGAGACAGCTTACTATAATCTTCCCCTTTTAATCACTGGAGCTTGAGATGATGGAACTCCTTGCCTTAGCTTGATTTATAATAGGGGAAGGATCAATTAATTCTTATTAAATTTTATAAAAGAAAGTTCTTTGATTCCTAGATATTGAGAAAGAGCAAAAGTGGCCATTTATTCTCTAGTTGAGCTGAATGAAGAAGAAGAAGAAGGAAAAGAAAAGTAGAAATGTATGTATCCCTTCCTATTCCCTCTTCCAGAAATCTCTATATGGGATTAATTAATCATCAAGGCCCCAATTAAAATCTAATCAGGTAATTAACATTGGACTAAGGCTAAGTTTGTCTCATAATAACTATGCTAAGCTCAATCGTGTTAT
This sequence comes from Allium sativum, assembly GCA_030737875.1. NCBI lineage: Eukaryota > Viridiplantae > Streptophyta > Magnoliopsida > Asparagales > Amaryllidaceae > Allium > Allium sativum. The sequence continues at coordinate 969,257,311 of CM060910.1, read as the reverse complement.
CTATACACAACTCTTACTATATTTTACCCAATTAATCAGCAAAACACACAATTTAACTTTATTAAAATTTTATTCCACACTTATAAAAATTCTAACAATTTTAAAACACTAATTTTCACTATTTGTACAAAATATATATTTTAAATTTATACTTGCACAAAACACAAAGCTTAGATACAAATAACTTATACCCAGGTTCTAAAACTTATTTCCACAGATAAATATTGATTTTGCATCAATATTTATACCTTTTCCCACTTTGTTTACAACTCAACGGTAATCACAAAAACACATGTTTTTACCCAATTCCATTATGTACACATATATACATATTTTGCAGATTTATTACAGTATATAACACAATAAAAGCTTATTAAAACTAGTTTACCTCACATCTGATCACTTTAAATTTTGTTTTCTTAATCTATAAAATTGCTAAACACTTGTTGTTCCATATTTAACAACCCATAAAACCTATTAAAATAAGTTTATGTTTGAATATTGATTATTAAATTAATATTATACATTATTAATATTAATCCTGACAACCAAAAAAGTTGTTAAGAAATAATTCCCCAATTATTATATTTGATAAAACGAACACTTTAAACATAGTTTATAAATCATTCACTGATGGGTTCATTTATCAAACACAGATTGGAATAAATTTCCTTATTTAACATTTAATTTATTCCAACACAGTAATTTCTTATATGTCACAAATTCTTGATTTACTCGTCTTATATAACTACGAGTTTGTCTCTTGAACTTATGTGTCATATTTTTTTCAAAGTTCAAATTTTTCAAAAACATGTCCTAATTAGTCTACCTTGGGTACCGAAAAAACTGTGTTGTTATAGATTCCCCTAATAGAAAATGAGCCCTCGCAATTTCCTTAAATTAAAATATTTACATTACAAATTTCAAATTACACCACTTAATTTTGTTTACTTATAAAATTTTTACGTAGGTTGATACCAACACAATTATTCAAAATTTATCTTTTTTACCAACCATTTAACTCATAACAACAGAGTTTGAGAATTTTAAGTACTCAGTTTACTCAAGTTTTAAATTTTAATCCTGATAAGATCCCGTCACTTTTCCTTCACTTTTCCCCTTTAATGTCAGCTATTTCTCCCTTTTTCCCTATCCCGGTTTCATTTCTCCTACGCTTTCACATCCTATCTTTGATGTTTCCTCCCACTGGCTATCCTTTACCAAAACCGATTCCACCATTCCCTACTCCTCCTCTAGTGGCCTCTCCTTTTTCAAAACTCCCTTCCTCTTTATGTAATTTAACTAGCACTTCCCCTTTCCTTCCTCCATTCGTACCAAAGTGAACATCGCCCTTTAAGGTGAATCCCCCACAATGTTTTTTCCTTTACTCCATCAAAAAGTTCCCTTGTTTTCTAGGCAAGTCGATTGTCTTTTCTGAAGCCATCATCCAAGATAATGACCCGATTTTGCATGAATACTTGGTTGGCATCTTCCTTAACAAGCCATTGTCATACACATTAGTTATTTATCATCCAAAGAAACTACAGAGGACTGAAGGTTCTATTTTGGTTAAGTCTAACAGTTACATGTTCTTATTTCATCTCTCAAGCATTGGAGACTGGAGAAGGATTGTTGAATCCGACCCGGTGGTTTTGAAGAATAAATTGTTCATTATCAGGATGTAGGATCCTTCTGTAACATCCCGCCTTTTTGACAGCTTCAAATCGGAATTAAACTAACTTAAACCGTTCAAACCGACGGATCGTTATTTAGCTTATAGATTTTAAAAACACAATCAACACATAAACATAAAAAATAACACGGTATTGAAGAATGGAATTAAATTTTATATATTACTCAAAATTATTATTACAAGAAACTTTTCTACACAGCGTAATTAAAACAGTTTAAATACAAGAAAAATATTTACTGTTAAAATTTTTTAGAGTGCGCACGTCTTCGGATCCCCAAGTTTACCAGTCTCGAATCCTAAGTCGAAAACTTTAAAATCTGTACTACTCGGGTCGGACCCGAGCATTCCATGCAAAACCATAGAATACTCAAGTCAGGATTAATCTTTGTTCAAGCAAATCAACTTCAATATAAATTGAAAATATAATAATCAATTCTAACATCAATATATCATATGTATAATAGACAGTTTTGCAGTATCTGGTTCTTATCGATGTGTAGTGTCCTCTCTATATAAGCTTAAATGTAAGCGTGGTATCTGTTCAAATCAATTCAACATTTAGTATAGTATTTGTGTTTATCAGTTTCTAATTTAGTGCCAAACGGTCGTGGGAGCCTGCACGTGCACACCCGCGTATCTACGCATGTATACACACACGTATACACACACATGTGTTGCTTGCATATATATTTTTATGCCCATGTTCACGTTCCTATATGTGTACTGAGTTGTGTGTATTTTAATATTCACTGTCAGGTCAGTCCATGAGCCAACCAGGCATGCACAATATCAAAACAGTATATGCACTAAGAGATGCACAGCATGTGTAACGACCCGTATTCTACACATCATAGGATTGTAGAATATTTATTTCTTTCCCATGTGAAGTCGTATGATCATGTAACTTTGGGAAACATCCATTAGAGTCATTTCCCATGTTCAAGATTTTTGTCGATTTTTAAATGACCATTTTGCCCCTAGTTGGTACTGTTTTGGCCATAACTTTTGATTGGAAAGGAATTTTGACCTGAAACCACTTTCATTGGATTCGTTTGATGGTTTACCTTTCCGTAGAGTGGTCACAATAGCCAAACGGACTTATCGTTTGGGAGATATGGCTGAAAAAAGGTTTGGAGGGTGAAAAACTGCTTAACCGGGCCAAATTGGGTGATTAGTGAGTAGGCCCATAACCCATTTCGGGATTAGGGTTATGGGGAGGCTGAAATGAGATAGAGAATCATTCCATTTCAGTTTTCTAGCCTCCACTTATCACCAAGGAACCCTAAAAATGGCCTCCAACCTCTAAATCACCTCCAAATCACCTTTTGGTCAAGGATTTGGCTTAGCAACCCCTAATCAAGGAAGATCTACACCAAATCTACATTGGAGCTGCTGTTTAGCATAGAGATTCACATCAAATCAGAGATTCATTTCAGATCTTAGTTTATTTGTGGCTAAGGTGAGTGATTTGCATAGTTTTGCACTAATTATGGCTAATTAGGGGTGATTAGTGTTAATTAGCGAATTTAAACATGATAAAATTCTAGAAAAATGTTTATAAAATTTGCAATGATGTTTTAGACCTCTGATATGAATTTGGATTAATTTGGTTAAGTTTTGTTAATCCTATCATTAGTTTCACCTAAACATGCTTAAGGAGAAATATGGGATATTGGGTATGTTTGATCCATTTCTACCTATCATATTGGTGTTTTGATGTTTGTGCTTGATTATGCATGTTGCTATGACTGTATTAAATGCTTTGTGATTGATTAGAATAGTTAGAATGGTCGAAAACGCCGTCGAGGGGCGTAAACTGCTCGCTGGAAGAACTGCAGGAATCTGCCCGAACCGGACCGGATCGGTGGGCATTGGGGTGATCCGACCCGAAGATAGCGATCCGTATGGCCACCCCCGATCGCGAATCCTCTCCACGATCCAATTCAGCTTGATGAGGTGCCACGATCCGAAGGGAGGAGCACGACCCGATCCACTTCAGAAGCTCACGAGCTGACGACCTGGGAAGATGCACCCGACCCGACCCGACCAGTGGGGGAAACACGAACTGACGAGGAGGAGGAACCACGACCCGATCCGAATGGGTGACCACGACCCAATCCGAATGGGTGACCACGACACAATCTGAAAGGGTGATCACGACCCGATCCGTATGGGTGACCACGAGCTGATGACGTGACTCGATCCGAACCGTGGTGACGAGGGGAAACTGGGCTCCGAACCGAACCACTATGACCTGAAGGCTACGACCCGATCCGATCTGGTGATGACCAATAACCCGAGATGCAAAGGTAGTCCAAATGGAAGTTAGAGCTCAGGATCCAGTTGGGAACCAATGAGTTCACTTCATGGTTGGACTTTGCTGCGGGACGTGTGCTAAGGAGTTGTCGACGTTCATAACTTCGATTCACCACTTAAAAAATGAGTGATGGCTACTTATCATTGCAGTAGGGTCATTATGACCTGAGGGGCAAGGTGATGGTAGCAAGACTACGTTATCAGTGCAGTAGGGTCATTACGACCCAAGGGGCAAGGTGATGCGTAGTAAGACTATGAGCCAGTGCAGTGGGGTCATCGCGACTCCATGGGGCAGAGTGGACATAGTAAGGATTGGAAAGGCTATGAGCCAGTGCAGTGGGGTTCTTGTGGCTCCATGGGGCAAAGTGGACATAGCGAAGGATTTGTGGCTACGTTATCAGTGCAGTGAAGCCATTTATGACTTCATGGGGCAGAGTGATAGTAGCAAGGCATGTTGGGTGATCGAAGTGGTGAATATCGTATGCTTTACGCACTGAGTGAGAGATGTGAGGATGGATGCTATGTTTGATTGTTTGCCATCATTATGACATGCACACCTCCCCCACCTTCGTATCTTTACACTGTTTGATATGGTACCTTAGAGTGTTGTACAGTATGTAGTGCTAACTCTTTGGTTGCAGGTCCAGGTTCAGGTATGTTTTAGTCTACCTGTTATTGTTCACTTTAGATGCTTATCGCTCATACCAGGCTTTATGTCTGACCCAGAGTTTTATGTCTCCTCTTATTACTCTGGGTGCTCACACGAGCAGACTAAAGACAGGTTAGCTGGTGATGCGCGAGTAGCTGATTCGGAGGCGGGCAGGAGGCTTCCACGTATGATATATATATATACACATTCTCCCTGTGTCTTTGGTGGTCGCTACTTGGGCATTAGTAGTGTACCTCCTTTATCTTTCTTTTGCTTTGAGACAGTTTGAAAGTTGTAATAAGTTGTATTTTGGATTTCCGCTGCTATGATGTTTAGTTCTGATTTTCAGCTTATGCACTGTCTCTCCTGTTTTATGTCAAGTATGTTATTATTATATTTTGTTCTATGCGTTGTGAGGCATTCTACAGGTTTTTGTATGTTCGTTTCCTTCTTCCCTTTCCTTCACACGACCCGTTCCGTGCTAACTGGACATGTGTACAGCGCACCTTTGGAGTAAATGTCGGTTGGTGCGGGGCGGACCGTCACACTTGGTATCAGAGCTCTAGGTTGCGTAGTTAACCTAGGGAAAGACACTAGGGAGAGTTAGTACGTATATGAGAGCGCGTATTTGTGATTACTTTGGTTTTCAAAAGCTATGTATATATATACTATTAGTAGTATAAGAATGAAGTCGCACTGCACTAGCACCGCTATGGGGTCATTAATCGTTTCCCTTTTTCAGATTGACGATGAGCCGAGATACGAGGGGTGCCGGTAGAGGAACCAACCCAGGGAATGCCGCTGACATGAGGGCGATGTTTACTAACCTCATGAGAGACATGCTTAGAGAAGTGCAAGGGGCAGTTCCCAATCCCGACTTGGCGTTGGCCCAGTAGTGCAGGCGCCTAGGGTCGATTTCGCCAAGTTGTGTAAAGATTACACTAACCTTGGTGGAAAGCCGTTCCACGGGACGGAGTCGACCACAGATGTTCAAGATTGGATGGATAGCTGTGATCGTATCTTTGATGACTTGGGTCTTGAGGATGCGATGAAGAGAAGGCTAGCGTCTCGTCAGCTGCAAGGGCGAGCGATGAATTGGTGGAATGCCATTAGAACAGCTACTCCATAGGACCAGGTTACTTGGGATCAGTTCAAGGCTCGCTTTAGCGAGAAGTTCATTCCAGCTGCATAGAAGTCAGTATTGTTTAAGAGGTTCTTGGAACTCAAGCAGAACGGAAGGGCAGTTTCTGACTATATTGCTGAGTTCGACACTTTGTCGAAGTATGGACTGTCTCTTATTGACACTCCTGAGAAGAAGAATGAGAAGTTTATTACTGGTTTGGATGGATACTTGGGGGAAAGGCTTATCAACCACATCGATGAGACTTTTGAATCGATCATGGGGAAAGCTTTGAGATCAGAGAGCCTTTACCCTAAGTCAAAGACTGAGGCTGCATCTGCAGAAGGGTCAAAGTCGCAAGCAGGCGGTGGAGGCAAGAATAATTCTCAGAATAAGAGGAAGCAGGACCAATCTAAAGGTGGCCAGAAAAAGAGCAAGAAGGATGTTGAGTGCTTCAGCTGTGGAAAGAAGGGCCATTATGTAAAAGAATGTCGGGCCAAGCCAGCGGAAAGGAAGTGCTACAACTGTGGTCAAATGGGACATCAGAAGGATAAGTGTCCGCAACCTCTTAAGGAGAAGCAGATTGTGAAAGCATATGCTATTGATGTTGTTCCTTCTTCGTCGAATGCCCCAACTGCGGCGGAGAAAGGAAAGAACGTTGTTATTCAAGGTATGCTTTCTATTTATGATGTACCAGTTCGAGTTTTGTTTGATACTGGGGCTTCCCGTTCCTTCATATCTAGTGACCTGGTAGATAGGTTGGGACTGGAACCCGAGATAGTCGATAGACCATTGGTTGTGACGAACCTGATTGGTGGTTCGACTAGCCTTAGTATGATTTGCAGGAATTTGGTCTTATCGGGTCATGGATGTATGTTTGTATGTGATTGCTTTGTTTTGGGCTTTACTGGGTATGGCATTATATTGGGAGTCGATTGGCTCCAAAGATACGGGGTGGTGGTAGACTGTGAGGGCTTTTTGGTGACAGTGAGGGCGGATGATGGGCGGAGGGTAGTGTTTGGTGGTCTACCTAGTGATGGGGTTATGGCTAGTTTTGTAAATTCCCTCAACATCCCGCAGGATGAGTTGTCAGATGTGCCCGTGGTTGGCCAGTTTCCGGACGTCTTTGAAGAGGTGACCGGGCTTCCACCACACCGAGAGATTGAGTTCCGTATTGATTTAGTGAAAGATGCCAGACCTATAGTGATGCCACTTAGTCGTATGGCACCAAGGGAGCAGCGAGAGCTCGGGGTGCAAGTCAGCAATCTTTTGAAGAAGGGATTTATTAGAAGGAGTGTCTCCGAGTGGGGAGCACCAGTTGTGTTTACCACTAAGGCAGATGGTTCCCTTCGTTTGTGTGTAGACTATCGCGAGTTGAATAAGGTGACGAGGAAGAATAAGTATCCTCTACCGCGGATAGATGATTTGTTTGATCAACTGGAAGGAGCAAGAGTGTTCTCCCAGTTGGACCTCACGACAGGATTTCATCAGCTTCGAGTAGCGGATGAGAGTGTTCCGAAAACAGCATTTAGGACGTCGTCTGGATTTTATGAGTGGTTGGTCATGCCATTTGGGTTGACCAATGCACCAGCCTATTTTGTGGATCTTAGGAATCGAGTATTCAGAGATCAGTTGAATAAGTTTGTTCTTGTGTTCGTGGATGATATCCTTGTTTATTCAAGGACAGAGGAGGAACACAAGGGACACTTGAGGATAGTGATGGAAGTGTTGAGGAAACACCAATTGAAAGCGAAATTCTCTAAGTGTCATTTTTGGAGAAGGGAAGTGAGATTCTTGGGTCATGTTGTTTCAGAGAGTGGTATTGCCGTGGACCCTGCGAAGGTGGTTACGGTACAGGATTGGCCTACGCCCAAGAATGCTACAGATGTAAGAAGTTTCTTGGGATTAGCTGGGTATTATCGTAAGTTTATCCAGGATTTCTCCAAGATCGCAACACCGTTGACTCAGTTGACTAAGAAGAATCAGTCCTTCGTCTGGGACGAAGTGTGTGAGGATGCCTTCAAGAGCCTAAAAGAGAGGTTGACGCGTGCACCAGTGTTAGTCATTCCTAAAGGGAATGAAGAGATGATGGTATACACAGATGCTTGTGGTACCGGACTGGGTGCAGTATTGATGCAAGGAGGTAGGGTTGTAGCTTATGCTAGTCGACAGCTAAAGCCGCATGAGAAGAAGTATCCTACCCATGATTTGGAATTAGTAGCGATTGTATTTGCGCTGAAGATGTGGAGACATTATCTCTTGGGAGAAAGATTTGAGTTGTTTACCGATCATAAATCGTTGAAGTATCTCTTCTCCCAGAAGGATCTGAATCTCCGTCAGCAGATATGGTTAGAGTTCTTGGCTTCGTATGATTTTGATATCGCATACACACCTGGGAAAGGTAAAGCGGTAACCGATGCCTTGAGTAGGAGACATGCCAGCTTAGGGGCAATGTTTCTTGAGTGGAAGCAACTGGAGTATATCGCGGGGTTTGATTTCAGACCAAAGTGCGAATTGGATCCAGTCATGCTAGCTAGTTTGACTATCAGACCCACTTTGATAGAGCGGATTGGTTCTAGCCAGAGGGACGATCCTAATCTATTGGAAATCATCTCCAAGTTAGAGATGGACATCGACGGTGAGGAGATGAATGTGTATGGGCTTGATCGAGATGGATGGCTTCGGAAGAATGGAAGACTAGTTGTGCCCAACGTGAATGGTTTGAGGGATGAAGTGCTTAGAGAATGTCATCACTCAAAACTGACTATACATCCCGGTGGTAATAAGATGTATCGAGACATGAAGCAGACTTACTACTGGGAAGGGATGAAAAGAGACGTTGGGAAGTTTATATCCAAATGCATGAATTGCCAGCTAGTTAAAGCCCAGCAAAAGAAGCCTAGTGGGTTGTTGCAACCATTAGAAATTCCCGAATGGAAATGGGAGCAAGTCTCGATGGATTTCATCGACGGTTTACCAAGGACTAGATCGGGATATGATAGCATTTGGGTAATTGTGGATCGATTGACTAAGAGCGCAAGATTTATACCAGTCAAATCGACCAGAACGGCAGCCAAGTTGGCAGAATTGTATATGAAGTGGGTAGTGAGATTTCATGGAGTACCCAAAAGCATTGTGAGTGACCGAGACTCGTTGTTCACTAGTGGGTTTTGGAAGAGCTTACAAGAGGCTCTAGGGTCAGGATTACATCTCAGTACCGCATATCATCCTCAGACCGACGGTCAGACGGAGAGGGTGAATCGTATATTGGAAGATCTCTTGAGAGCGTGTATATTGGATTTTGGTGGATCATGGGATGACCATTTGCATCTAGTAGAGTTTGCATATAATAATATCTACCAATCCAGTATCGGTATGGCTCCATATGAAGCTTTGTACGGAAGACCGTGCAACTCACCATCATGTTGGATAGAGACTGGCGAGAAGTTTGTGCTTGGACCCGATGTGGTGAGAGAAACCTCGGATAAGATTAAGATCATTCGGCAACGAATGAAAGCTGCCCAAGATAGGCAGAAGAGTTATGCTGATAAGAGGAGAAGAGACTTGAAATTCTCCATTGGTGACTTGGTGTTTGTCAAGATCTCTCCGTTGAATAGCGTAATTCGATTTGGCAGGAGAGGCAAGTTGGCACCAAGATTTGTTGGCCCATTCCCTGTTCTTGAACTAGTCGGGAATTTGGCATATAGAGTTGGCTTACCAGAGAAAATGGCGGGAGTTCACAATGTATTTCATGTTTCCCAACTAAGGAAGTTCGTCCACGACTCAGATATGACTATTTCACCTGATCAGTTTGAGGACTTCGAAGTAGAACCCGAGGCGGTTGGAAACCGCAAGCCGATCCGTATTGTGGGGCACGATACGAAGCAACTTTGAAGGAAGGCGGTGAAGCTAGTCAAGGTTCAGTGGGGCGAGAACGAGAATGATTGTACTTGGGAGACAGAGGAGAGCATTAGGAAGGCATATCCAGAACTCTTTGCCTGGTAAGATTTTCTTTGCGATTCAGTTATTCCGCATGCTAGGATAGACTTATTTTATTTGTTTTGCATGTTTGATGGTTGTTTTATGGTTGATAGGCATGCGGGAGCCTTTGTGTGTGTTTTGATTAGGGAATTTCGGGGGCGAAATTTCTTAAGGGGGGAGAGTGTAACGACCCGTATTCTACACATCATAGGATTGTAGAATATTTATTTCTTTCCCATGTGAAGTCGTATGATCATGTAACTTTGGGAAACATCCATTAGAGTCATTTCCCATGTTCATGATTTTTGTCGATTTTTAAATGACCATTTTGCCCCTAGTTGGTACTGTTTTGGCCATAACTTTTGATTGGAAAGGAATTTTGACCTGAAACCACTTCCATTGGATTCGTTTGATGGTTTACCTTTCCGTAGAGTGGTCACAATAGCCAAACGGACTTACCATTTGGGAGATATGGCTGAAATAAGGTTTGGAGGGTGAAAAACTGCTTAACCGGGCCAAATTGGGTGATTAGTGAGTAGGCCCATAACCCATTTCGGGATTAGGGTTATGGGGAGGCTGAAATGAGATAGAGAATCATTCCATTTCAGTTTTCTAGCCTCCACTTATCACCAAGGAACCCTAAAAATGGCCTCCAACCTCTAAATCACCTCCAAATCACCTTTTGGTCAAGGATTTGGCTTAGCAAACCCTAATAAGGAAGATCTACACCAAATCAACATTGGAGCTGTTGTTTAGCATAGAGATTCACATCAAATCAGAGATTCATTTCAGATCTTAGTTTATTTGTGGCTAAGGTGAGTGATTTGCATAGTTTTGCACTAATTATGGCTAATTAGGGGTGATTAGTGTTAATTAGCGAATTTAAACATGATAAAATTCTGGAAAAATGTTAATAAAATTCGGAATGATGTTTTAGACCTCTGATATGAATTTGGGTTAATTTGGTTAAGTTTTGTTAATCCTATCATTAGTTTCACCTAAACATGCTTAAGGGGAAATATGGGATTGTGGGTATGTTTGATCCATTTCTACCTATCATATTGGTGTTTTGATGTTTGTGGTTGATTATGCATGTTGCTATGCCTGTATGAAATGCTTTGTGATTGATTATAGTAGTTAGAATGGTCGAAAACGCCGTCGAGGGGCGTAAACTGCTCGCTGGAAGAACTGCAGGAATCTGCCCGAACCGGACCGGATCGGTGGGCATAGGGGTGATCCGACCCGAAGACAGCGATCTGTATGGACACCCCCGATCGCGAATAATCTCCACGATCCGATTCAGCTTGATGAGGTGCCACGATCCGAAGGGAGGAGCACGACCCGATCCACTTCAGAAGCTCACGAGCTAACGACCTGGGAAGATGCACCCGACCCGACCCGACCAGTGGGGGAAACACGACCTGACGAGGAGGAGGAACCACGACCCGATCCGAATGGGTGACCACGACCCAATCCGAATGGGTGACCACGATCCAATCCGAAAGGGTGACCACGACCCAATCCGTATGGGTGACCACGAGCTGATGACGTGACTCGATCCGAACCGTGGTGAAGAGGGGAAACTGGACTCCGAACCGAACCACTATGACCTGAAGGCTACGACCCGATCCGATCTGGTGATGACCAATAACCCGAGATGCAAAGGTAGTCCAAATGGAAGTTAGAGCTCAGGATCCAGTTGGGAACCAATGAGTTCACTTCATGGTTGGACTTTGCTGCGGGACGTGTGCTATGGAGTTGTCGACGTTCATAACTTCGATTCACCACTTAAAAAATGAGTGATGGCTACTTATCAGTGCAGTAGGGTCATTATGACCTAAGGGGCAAGGTGATGGTAGCAAGACTACGTTATCAGTGCAGTAGGGTCATTACGACCCGAGGGGCAAGATGATGCGTAGTAAGACTATGAGCCAGTGCAGTGGGGTCATCGCGACTCCATGGGGCAGAGTGGACATAGTAAGGATTGGAAAGGCTATGAGCCAGTGCAGTGGGGTTCTTGTGGCTCCATGGGGCAAAGTGGATATAGCGAAGGATTTGTGGCTACGTTATTAGTGCAGTGAAGCCATTTATGACTTCATGGGGCAGAGTGATCGTAGCAAGGCATGTTGGGTGATCGAAGTGGTGAATATCGTATGCTTTACGCACTGAGTGAGAGATGTGAGGATGGATGCTATGTTTGATTGTTTGCCATCATTATGACATGCACACCTCCCCCACCTCCGTATCTTTACACTGTTTGATATGGTACCTTAGAGTGTTGTACAGTATGTAGTGCTAACTCTTTGGTTGCAGGTCCAGGTTCAGGTATGTTTTAGTCTACATGTTATTGTTCACTTTGGATGCTTATCGCTCATACCAGGCTTTATGTCTGACCCAGAGTTTTATGTCTCCTCTTATTACTCTGGGTGCTCACACGAGCAGACTAGAGACAGGTTAGCTGGTGATGCGCGAGTAGCTGATTCGGAGGCGGGCAGAAGGCTTCCACGTATGATATATATATACACATTCTCCCTGTGTCATTGGTGGTCGCTACTTGGGCATTAGTAGTGTACCTCCTTTATCTTTCTTTTGCTTTGAGACAGTTTGAAAGTTGTAATAAGTTGTATTTTGGATTTCCGCTGCTATGATGTTTAGTTCTGATTTTCAGCTTATGCACTGTTCTCCTGTTTTATGTCAAGTATGTTATTATTATATTTTGTTCTATGCGCTGTGAGGCATTCTACAGGTTCTTTGTATGTTCATTTCCTTCTTCCCTTTCCTTCACACGACCCGTTCCGTGCTAACTGGACATGTGTACAGCGCACCTTTGGAGTAAATGTCGGTTGGTGCGGGGCGGACCATGGGTCAAGTGTACATATATATATATATATATATATATATATATATATATATATATATATATATATATATATATATATATGTATATATATATATCTACCAATTCATACAATTCAGGAAATTAAATAGCTACATCATAGTTTAAATATGGCAAGATATATATTAACACAAGATTCAAGTCCTAGGGTAAACATAGCAACCCAAATGTTTCCATGGCCGAACAGGCAGTTCGCAGTAAAGTGCATATTCAAGTCAAAACAAAAATATTCAGAAGTGCAAAAAAAGTAGAGGACAAAATGCAACATGGGTAAGCGGTTACATTTTATTTCCACATTAAAACAAAGTAGAGGATGAAATGCAACATATTTGTTAAGTTTGTTACAAACATTTACATAGTCAAACAATCATGATCATGCCCAACTTAATATATAACATATGTTCGGGTTTCCAACTGAGTAAACAAATACAAAATCCTTTCCTGATTTAATCAGAGCTATAATATTTTGTCTTAACCAAGCGTTTTTCTTTTGTTTGCAGACATTTCTAATATATTAAATGGTCACTCAAGTACTTTGGTTGCAAAACATATATCCCAAACATGGCACCTAGATTTTTCCATGCTCTTTTATCCTGACCCATGATAATAAATCTAGTAGTAACCTTGTTTGTTGTGCTAACTTATCAAGAGAACACTTTGTGTATTCAAAACATCTCAAATCATTAATTTATATATCCATGCAGTAAGGCCATTTCCAAGTCCAAATGTATAGGAAGATTAGCATAGCATGTTAAATTATTATTTTTCGCAAGCCAGAATTTGCACACAGCAAGCTTTCTAGTCCAGTATACAGCGCATGTTAGCATAACACATTTATGAATTACTAGGTTTGCATGGTTTGAATTGTACTCACATCCTACAGGTATGCAAATATTTACATGTATATTCACAACCTTCATGAAGGCAAGTTACAGTTAACATGGTATGTCGAAGTAAATTGGCAGACCCAGATTACAAACGAACAGACATGTAGCTGGTATATTTAAAAGTCAGATCTTGTTCTAGTTTTCCAGATTGGGTGTACAGAACAAAACTAATGCAGCATATGGCAAAATGACTCGGCTTATTAGGAAAATGACTTAAATTTGTTAAAATTTATGGTCTCAAACGCAAATGCAACCCAAAATTCATAATTAAACAAACAGTGCAAATGAGTGTTTTACAGAGTGACCATTCATCAGAGGTACATGCAGGTTTCGGATTTGCAAGGCATAGGGTTTAAGACCCATTCCAGGTTTATAACAAAGTAAACATTGTGTACGATTATATTTTTACACAAAAAGTAATTCAAATCCTTCGAGTAAATCAGATAAGAGTCTTACAGTAACAATTAAGGTGTTTTCGGATATATCATACCATAACGTTATCCAGAAATGAGTTTATATTTGGAAGATAATTTTAAAATGTGCAAATTTACATTACATGAGAATCTCATCCAAATATTTCCTGATTTCAATTGAAATGCAATTTAATGTTTCTATTTTTAAATTGTGAGGAAAATTACTTTTTGTATATCAATTCGCAAAGACCAAACTTAAGACCAGAAACACAGTGATATTTTTTTGTCTAAAATCTTTCAGTGTTTTAAACCATGTGATTTCCAGAAATCGATCATGCAACAGCCAAGTCAAACAAAGCCGTAGGAAATCAAAAATGTAACACTCGTAATTTTAAAGAACACTATGATGATAAACTAAGGAATACTTAATTAAATATTGGGAATTAAGTAAAACGGACTTCACCATTGTATTCAACTTGGAATTCTGCTTAGGATAGACCCAAGTTTGCTTAAAACAGACATCGTATGAGGAAGATATTAAGGTTTGAAGTTTATATACATATAAGCCATTTATATATAAATAATACCCAGAATTCAAAATCAAATGACACAGAGGTAGAGGGAAATCTTCCAGTTAGTGGACGACCCCGTTCCCTATGGGCTTCGACCCATGGGTCGACCCCATAACTAGGGTATCGACCTGGTATGTCGATCCTGGGTCGACCCCTGCGATATCTGGGCAGATTCCTGCCCTGTACCTGGACACAGTTCCGAGCGAGATTGGTTGACCTTAGGCTATAATTAGGAGCTCATTCTCATTGTTTTTTCACCAAAAAGAATGGAGACAACGACGTGCTGCACCAACTCAGTTTGAACTAGTCTATTCTTCTTCAACAACAAGTTATATGATATTCAAGGATTTGTGTTACATCATGTACAATCAATCCTCTGTTCTTTAGATCCAATCAAAGTGATTTTATGTTGCTTTTAGATATAAGCACCTAAAATGTAATCTTGACATGTTTATAAGTTTGGATCTAAGCCTATGCCTGTAAGTAATCTGAATCACAACAGATCTTCCACTACTTGTATACCTAATTTACTGCTTAGATCACATATGCCTATTCATGATATCCCTATTCTGCTAATTTGCCTAATCATGTCACTGTGTGCCTATTCTGTTAGTTTGCCTAATCATGTCACTATATTCCTATTCTGTTAGTATGACCAATTATATCATCATATGCTAGTTTTATTTACTATGTCTATTCTTGTTCTCTTATCTCTCTCTTTCCCTTTTTGTTTTCATAACCAGGCTACTTTCGAGCCTAGGCCTATCTTTGTAATACGTGAGCACACAAAGTTGGGAACGACTGGGAACGATAATTTGGGGCATAATTCATATTGTAAAACATGATTGGGAATTTTGGGCATAATTTGTACCTTGGGCCAAAACTTGGGATTTGGGGGCATAATCTATATCTTAATCTAAACCTTATTCTGGGGCATAACTTGTATTGTAGATCAAATGGGGATTTGGGGAATAATAAACATGAAAATTTGGTTAGTAATGAACATGCCTAGATTTGAAGTAACTAGAAACTGCAACCGCACATAGACACGAGGTTAAATTGCACTTTGCGTTAGCAGTCTGCCCGGAACCGCCCGGCATATTCAGCTACACAAGTGGTGGATCTAATGTGGGGTCTAAGTACATAAACGTACACGTAATGGTGCTAAGACATGAGGTTAAGTCTGACTTGTAGTAGAAGTCTGCCCGAACCCAACCGACATATCCAACATCCACAAGTGGTAGACTTAATGTGGGAGGTCTAGTGCATTAATAACCATAAATGAATAAATGGTAATAAACTTGTAATACTTAACCTATTTGAATCTGTGAGGGTTATATGAACCTGTCAACTTAAGTAGGGGTTAAGTAAGCTTGCTTGAATTTGTGGGATGGTTAAGTTAACATTGTTAAATGTGTGGGGATGAGTTATGCATATAAACCCGACAAACTTAACATGTTGGGGTTATGCAATCTTGATTTAATTGATAGGCATAACCTGTTGAAATCCTAGTGGTGGGGATGCAAGCCTAAGGGGAAGCTTTTATCATCTGGTGTGGGGGACCCATGTCAGTTAGTAACCTATCTTGGTATCAAACGGAGAACCCCGAACTTGGTCGGGGTCAGGGCACGCTTACTGAGTTGGTTGTAAGAGGTCCATCTAAGGGATGGTGTAGGCGGCGCATTCCGACAGGGTCATGTGCCTACATGGGTCCGAATTGCAGGGAGGATGATAAGACGCCGCATTGATGCTAAAGGTGAAAATAAAGAGGCTAAGGTTGAGGAAGCCCAAAACAAGAAAGTGTGGCGCAAGAAAGAACAACAACAAAAGAAGGGTGGAAAGAATGGAAAATCTCGAGATAAGAGAAAATGTTATGATTGTGGACGCGAGGGTCATTTGGTCAAGGATTGCAAGAAAAGGAAGAACAATTGTTTCCATTTTGGAGAGGTCGGACATCTTGTTAAGGACTCCCCGAAGAAGTAAGGACAAGGCCGAAGGGCAGGATCTTCTAGAGGACAGGTGCATGCTCTCGTGGCCAGTTCGCCAGATAGAGGTCGGAAAGTTTCCTTTGAAGGTTTGTTTTCCCTTTCCAATCATCCTGTTAGAACTCTTTTTGATTCTGACGCTTCGCATTCTTTTATATATGATTTTGTGGTTGAGTCCCTGCACCTTAGTACTAGTATGGTTTTGGATCCTGTTGTTGTCTCAAACCCCATTGGTGGTATGGCTCATTTGTCTATGATTTGTCGGGGTTTGAGAATATCTATGTTAGGCGTCGAGTTTGAATGTGATGCATATGTCATTGGTTTCATGGGCTATGGTTTGATTCTAGGGATGGATTGGATAGCCGTGTATGGTGTCATTCTAGATTGTGCGAGGAGGGTTGTTAGACTTTTGACTTGCCATGGGAGGACCCTCAAGATTTCTTGTGACACTAAAGGGTCTGTCATACTTAGTTTGCTAGAGTCTCTTGATGCATCTATCGATGATCTACGATCTGTACCTAGAGTCTATGAGTATCCTGATGTTTTTAAGGAGGTTCGGGGCTTACTTCCGAGGCACAAGATTGATTTCTGTATATACTTGGTGGACAATGCAAAGCCAGTTGCATTGCCTGTGCGCCATATGGCTCCAAGAGAAAGAAAGGAGGTCAACAAGCAAGTAGGGAAGCTACTTGAGAAAGGGTTTATTAGGCGAAGCATATCAGAATGGGGTGCTCCAGTAGTATTCGCCACTAAGGCAGACGGTTCGCTTCTCTTATGTGTGGATTATAGAGAGTTGAATAAACTCACTAAGAAGAATAGGAACACACTTTTGAGGATAGATGATCTATTTGACCAGCTTGTTGGTGCATCTGCTTTCTCTTAGTTAGACTGGGCCACAGGGTTTCATCAGTTGAGGGTAGCCGAGGACAGTATAGACAAAGCCGCTTTTAGAACTCCAGATGTTTTCTTTGAGTGGCTCGTCATGCCTTTTGGGTTTACGAATGCACCCTCCTATTTTGTTGATCTGATGAGTAGGGTATTTCGGGAGTTTCTAAATAAGTTCGTTGTGGTCTTTATTGATGACATCTTGATTTTCTTGAAGAACGAGGAAGAACATGCACTACATTTGAGGGAGGTATTGAAAACTCTCCGTGCCCACCAGCTTAAGGCAAAATTCTCCAAATGTCATTTTTGGAGAAAAGAAGTGAGATATCTAGGGCATGTGGTCTCTAAAGATGGGATAGCAGTAAATCCTGCGAAGGCAGTTGCAGTTCAAGATTGGCAGATCTCAAAAAATGCAACGGAGGTGATGAGTTTTCTGGTTTAGCGGGCTATTATAGAAAGTTCATTAAGGACTTTGCAAAGATATCATCCCCACTCACTAGACCGACGAAGAAGAGTCTTACATTTTCTTGGGGTGACTGTGAGGATGCTTTCCAACAATTGAAGACGGCTCTGACAACAACCCCAGTCTTGACCTTACCTAAAGATAAAAAAGTGTTCACAGTAACACTGATGCATGTGGTACAGGGCTTGGTGCAGTTCCAATGCAAGAGGGAAGGGTAGTATGTTATAGAGGTAGATAGTTAAGAGTTCATGAGAAGAACTACCATACCCATGACTTCGAGTTATCTACCATAGTATTCGCACTTAAGACTTGGTGCCATTATCTACTAGGAGAGAAGTTTGAGTTGTACGCTGATCATAAATCTCTCAAGTACTTTTTCTCGCAGAAGGATATCAATTTGAGGCAACAAATGTGGATGGAATTGCTATCATCCTATAACTTTGAGATTTCTTATACCCCTGGCAAGGGTAATGCGGTGGCAGACGCATTGAGTAGGCAGAGGATGACTTTGATTCCTCTGTTTGTGGAGAGGAAAAGCTTGGAGTTTATATCAACTTTTGATTTTATACCCTCCAGCGAGTTTATACCTGGTTTATTGGCATCATTAGAGGTGCGACCTACTTTGTTGGACCAGATAGGAACTTCGCAGCAATATGACCCACAGCTAGCAGATATCCTGAATAGGCTCAGTAGAGGGGAGACTTCTAGTCACCTCGGTAGATATTCCATGGACGATAGAGGGTGGCTGGGACGAGATGGAAGGCTTTATGTTCCCCGAGTTAGGTGTTTGTTGAAGACTGTCTTCGAGAAAGCCTATCATTCTAGGATGACTATTCATCCAGGCGGTGATAAGATGTATAAGGATATGAAGAGAGTTTTCTTTTGGGCTGGGATGAAGAAAGATGTACCCGAATTTGTTTCTCGATGTTTGATTTGCCAGCAGGTCAAGGCTGAGAAAAGGAAGCCCGATGGTTTACTTCATCCTATGGAAGTCCCATAGTGGAAATGGAAGAAATTCTCTATGGATTTCATTGATGGTTTGCCTAGATCGAGGAAATGCAACACTAGTATTTGGGTTGTAGTTGACAGGCTTACTAAGAGCGCTCGTTTCATCCCTGTTAAGAGTAAGCGGACAACAGCATGGTTGACAACAGTTTATCTTCGTGAGATAGTCCATCTACATGGGTACCTTTCAGTATTGTGAGTGATCGTGACCCCATATTCACCAGTTTGTTTTAGAGGAGCTTGCAAGAGGCATTAGGTATACAGTTGTGTTTGAGCACCGCATATCACCCTCAGACCAATGGACTATCTCAGGAAGAGTTCTTAAGGATCTTTTAAGACTGTGTATCCCAGACTTCGGAGGGACTTGGGAAAAGCATATGCCTTTGGTAGAGTTCTCTTACAACAACAGTTATTAGGCAAGTATTGGCATGACACCCTTCGAAGCATTGTACGGACGACCCTGTAGACCACCGACTTGTTGGTGGGAATATACAAAAAGGCTTCTACTTGGACCTGAGATGATTATTGAGACTTCATAGATGATTGATCTTATTCGCAGGCGCATGAAGACAACTCAGGACAGGAAGAAGTCCTACGCAGATATGAGAAGGTCTGACATTGAGTTTGAGGTGGGAGACATGGTTTTCATCAAGGTATCGCCTTTGGGGAATGTGGTTCGTTTTGGATCTGTAGGGAAATTGGCATCGAGATTCGTAGGGCCATTCCCTATAATAGGAAGAAAGAGATTGTCTGGCATTCATGATGTTTTCCACGTTTCTTATTTACGGAAGTGCTTGCATGATACCGCAGAAGTTGTTAAGTCGAGCATACATGAGGAAGTAGAGGTAGAATGGGAGGCGGTCGGTAGACGAGTTCCTACCCGTATTCTTCGATCAGAGGTTAAGAAGCTACGCAACCGAGAGGTCAAGTTGATGAAAGTTTGGTGGGGAGATGACCGAGAGGATGCAACTTATGAGACTGAAGACAAGATTCGCGCTTCGTACCCTTTTCTTTTCAAGGGTATGTTCTTAACTTCTTTTCAAAAGCTTTTATTCGTGCTTGTTTCTATCGTTTAAGTGTATCCTATCGATCGAATCTTCGTCCTTTAGGTAAGAAATCCCATGGATGTAAACATGTGTTTGAGACATGTTATGTTTGATAGATGCAAGCCGATGCAAGTAATTGCTAGTGGTTGCTTGTGGATGCATAAACACACACATTAGGCATTAGATCGGCTCAATCACTCTCATACTGCATATGGATGCGAATGGATATTTTTCTTCTTTTAATGGATGAAAGTGAGTGTATCATCATATGGATATTGCATTTGGATGAATGATTGTGCACACATATAGAACTTACATGTTATGATAGGATTATTTGCATACATGTTGGATTCATAGCACTAACATACATTGCATTAAGGAGGTCAACTGAATCAGTAGACTGCCTGATCTTTCGCATTAGTATAGGGACATATACACACACCTTTGCATATGTTCATTTAAGCATTAGAAATATTTTAAGTACAGTGGATGCCTGTGATTGGTGGATGACTAGATGTATGATGGATGTTAGGATATATATTCTTCTTAACTTAAAGATTTCGGGGACGAAATCCTTTAAGTATGGGAGAATGTAACACCCTGTAATTTTAAAGAACACTATAATGATAAACTAAGGAATACTTAATTAAATATTGGGAATTAACTAAAACAAACTGCACCAATGCGTTCATCTCGGAGTTCTGCTTAAGATAGACCGTAAGTTTGCGTAAAACAAACATCGTATGAAGAAGATATTAAGGTTTGAATTTTATATACATATAAGCCATTTATATATAAATAAATAATATCCGGAATTCAAAATCAAACAACGCGGGGGAAGAAGGGAAATTGGTCGGTTACAGGTCATCCCCGTTCCCATGGGTGTCGACCACATAATGGGGATGTCGACCCTGGGGTCGACCCCACTAAGACCTGGGTAAATTCCTGCCCTGCACCTGGACACAGTTCTGAGCGAGATTCGTTGACCTTAGGCTATAAATAGGACCTCATTCTCATTGTTTTTATTCAACTAAAACAATGGAGACAACGAGGTGCTAACCCAACTGTAATAACCCGGAAATCTGAGCCAATTTAAAAATTATATTGTGGCAATTTTTTATGAATTTTGAATATTTAAAATGATATATTTTAAATAATAACGACGAGAAATTCATTTTGAATATAATTAGAACGTATATATTTATGTAGATCGTCGTTAGAATATCAATATTTATTTTAAATCATAAAAGGAATTGAAAATGGCGCGGTAGTTTGAAAATTCGATTTTTATATGAGTAGCGGATTAAAAATAGAATTTTTATAGGATAGGAATATATAAAAATATGAATTTTATATATGTAGCGAAATAAAATTTTGGTTTTTATTATATATACATGTTGGGATAAAAATGTGATTTTTATAAGCGTTGAAATAAAAATGGGGTTTTTAATATGAACAACGTAGAGAAGACTATGTTGGCATGGCAGACAAATCCAAACGGTTTAGCTAATCGGTGAGAACTCCTCACTTTTAATTTATTTTCTAGTTGAAATATATACTAGGATGTAGACAGTGCTTAGCAGCACCTGACACCCGTCGTCCACAGACCATGGATGACTTGTTTGTTTGATTTCTGTGTTGTGAAATTTTATGGTGTGATGTGGAATGGAATAAAATATTTTATAGTGGAAAATATTTTATAGTTAAAAATATAATTTTTAACGTGTATATAAAATAAATGGTAATAAACAGATCGGACGATTTGTTTATGTATACCGATTTGACTGATATTGATTGCGACGATAAATTTTACACATCGCCCAACTGCACAAATAAAAATCTGTGTTTGTTGATTTGAAACCCCACACGGGTGTTGGGATGATATTGACGTACACTAATCCCAATTGTTTAGTAGTATGTCGACCGATGGGTCGACATACTGTGTAAGCGTTAATTATTTATATTTAATGCTTACGCACTTGTGTGGTGCACTCTAGATGATGGTTGATTTGTTACCTACATGTGTTGTAGAAAATCCATATAATTAATATTATATGGTAATTTACTGGGCCTCATTCCAATTGGGAAAATAAGAAATATTATAAAAGAAAATTTATATGTTGAATAGAATAAAAATTCATGTGTTGAATAAAATAAAAATTCATGTGTTGAATAGAATATAAATTCATGTGTTGAATAGAATATAAATTCATGTGTTGAATAAAAGTATATATTCATGTGTTGAATAAAAATATAAATTCATGTGTTGAATAGAATATATATTCATGTGTTGAATAAAAGAAAATTCATGTGTTGAAGAAAATATTCATTTGTTGAATAGAATAATGAAGTTATTGAAATATATAAAACCGTGTTAATTAGATTGACGCCATTTTGACGTGAACGAGATTTATATCGATTTTATTCATTTTTATAATGAATATCGAAAAGGAAGTGATTTCAAAATATAACGTTTTGAAAATATTATCATTTGTATATCAAATAATGTGGAATATTCAATTTTCATTCGAAATTGAATATGAAGTTGAAATCGTTTCGAAAACGAATTTAAAACGATTTATAAAATACTTTTTAAAAGGAAATCGACGAAATATATATAATATACATATTATATATATAATGGCCTGAACAGAACGTGCCACGCTGCGGTAGTGTGCGAATTTCGACCATTGACTTCGAGTGGATGTTACGGGAGATCCGACCATCGGATTCTCCTAAAACCGGAACCATTGGGTTCGAATCGAAAAGAGCTTTCTAACGAATATTAGAAATTAGAAATCTAACGGTTGAATTTGGAATTATGTCAAAATCAAATTTGGAAAAGGTCGTTGTAAGTGCAGTTCGATGGCCGTTGATGGAAATCGACTGTACGAGCCTTGATAAAATTATTAAAAATAGTAATAATTTGTGTGAAATCATAAGAAATGATTTGTGAAGAATTGGGATGAAAAATTCCATATTTGAAAAGATAAAAATAGATTTTTATCGAAATGAACTAGTTTTGAACTAGAATTAAAATCCATTTATTTTTAAAAATAAATAAATTGGATTTGAAATGGTTTTAAAAGTAATCAGAATTTCCAATAATTGAATTGGAATGGATTTGAATCGAAATTGTCTTTGGAATATTTCGATTTTGGATTTCGTGATTATTTAGATATTGTTATGGAAATTTGAAAGATATGTTTATATCATTATTTCCAATACGATATTTGTGGGTCGTAGAATTTTATATTGAATATAAGCCGATATATTTTCTATTCAGAGCCTTGTATTTAATATCGAATGGGATTTGGGTTTGTCGTGAATGGTGTCTTCATTAACACTGTTCTTAAACCCAGTTGAGAATAAGATTAAATCTTTTTATTTCGATTTAATGAATTATACCAATTAAATGATGTTTAATTGGAATTGAAATTAGAATGTGATTTTAGGTTTATAGTGAACCGTGTTTTAAGTGACGTTGGTTCTTTAACTCAGTTAAAGATAGGATATGATTTCCCAAGTTAAACAATCGTTAATATTGATTTTTGGGAAGATTAAAACTAGGTGGAGTTTTAATGAATCTTTAATTAGATTGAAATGATCAAGAATGGAGTGTCACCAGTTTTGCTCCAGACGATAGTTAAATCTTTAATTAGATTTGAACGTGAAATGATAATTGAATTTACCGATAACACCGTGGTGTTAGATATGAAGTATAACCAGTTTTACTTCATGGGATGAATAGGTTGGGATTGGGAAATAAAATAAATGATTACTCCGGTGTGGTTCGCTAATCCCGACTAGTTTGAATTGATATTCAAAAGAAGATTAAAGAATAAATTTAAAGAATTTATCTTTGATAAAATTAATGGGAACCTTTCCCCAAAGTATAAGAATATTTGAATAAAAGAATATTCTGAATTGGAATGAGGCGTATGTTGTGTTTGTGTAACACTTGTTTATTATATACGCGAGTTATTCAGAAAGACCGGGTTTATCCCATTCTGAATAACTGATTCGACGTGGTGTCAAAGATGAAGACGGTGGTCGAAGACGGGAGGTCTTCACATCGTTTGGGTGATTACTGATGATCTTGATTGGGTTGTACACCCAAGAGGAGGGAATCAGTTGGTGATCGTCTAGACGTACTTTGAGATCGATGGATAGGCGAGGTACAAGGTGCCTCCGGTTTCGTTCAGACCCAGAACGAACTTGTAAATGGACTGTGTGTCTGACATTGGATTTTATTTTGTGTGATTGATTTCTATTAAATATATATCTGTTTGGCAGCGGAGAATTTATTCTCTTGCTTAACGCCCTTCTCTGAGACGTACGAGCTCAGGGGTTATATTGGTGGATATTAATCGCATGGAGTGAATGTCCTATGTGGCATGCCTAAGTGGCAAATGATCTAGGCTTTTGTTGAAAAGCAGAGCCTTGTGGTTGATGATCAAAGAACGGCCTGTGTGGCATAGCTTTGTGTAGCGTTGATTCGCGAGCCTCACATCCCGGTGTGAACCAGAAACGGGAGAAGCATCCAGGGAGGACATGCGTTTCCTTCTAGCTAGAGTGGTGTCAGTGACCTGCCAGCCCTGACATTTATATTATTTTCACCTGTGTGGTTGTTGCTGTTGCGAGGCGCCTCGGATATACCGGTGACTATGCGGAGCCGATGGAGTCATTGGACTCATTTACGCCCCAAAGGGCGGGGAAACGCAGTGTTCAGGCATTTTAATCCACATCGGTGGACCGGCCATGTGGCTTCTAAGGGACGGCGTGTTCTGTTCTTGAGGCTCGTGCTTGAGAGTCTCGAATTGGTAGAGGACTATCTTTTGCCTCGGTTTACAGATGGAAATCCAACTTCCGATACGTGACTTTGTGGTTTTGATTGTATACCTATATATGGCGACATAGTGGTATGGGGCACTTATGTCGTCTATGATTGATACTTATGATTGAAATTGTTTTGACACTATACACTTATAGTGATAATAAAAGATGAAATTTAGCGTATCAAGCATTCTTTGGCTATTATAAGGTATAAACCCTATCCTCCGGCTTTTGTTGCATTGTGTGATGGGACCCGGGTCTTATAATAGCTTCATTCTTCTTTATTTAGCATTGCGCTGTTTGTTTTATGCACTGGTATTCTTAGGAGGAAATCCGTTCCGTTTTATACGGCGTGGTCCCTTGATTTACCTAACTTTAAAATAAAGATTGATAACTGTTTTAGTTCTCACACCAGCCACATGACTGATCTGGAGTTTATTGTTTTAACCTAAACTCTTACTGCCCTTATTTTCTGCACGGGCAACTAGTAGTTTTGGTTTTGCAGATTTATATTCACAGGATCCTGATTTATAGCTGGAACGATATCCGAAAGGCTCTGTATCCGTGTATTACTTTCAGTTGGGTTTTGTATTATTTTTTCCGCTGCTATGTAATGTATTGTAATCTCTGATATTTATGATGTATAATATTTATTCATACTCTGTATATTTTTGTATTCTGATGGAATTGTTGTAATAAACAATGAAATGTTCTTCTGTTTGCATTCTGGTTCGTCTTGTCCTCAAAGTATCTGCTCTTTCCTTCACTGGGAAGTTATGGGTTTTCACACCTGGTATTAGAGCTTTGGTTTACAGAGCTCGGAGAACAAGGCATATTAGAACCAAACGAAAGAATTCATCAGAGATTGGATTAGTAATATCCAATGGGAATGACTCGTTAGAGATAGTATCAGTAGTATCCTAGAACGAGTGTAAAGAGTGTTGTTTTGAAAAATAAAATTGAAAACAAGTTTTGTTTTGAAAATTTAATTCAATAATTCGTATTTGAATATTTATTTATATTGATTTGGACTATCAGGTATATAGAGATTTTAATATATGTCTGATCCACGTGTATTGGAAGCCTCCAATATACTGGATGGATATAGAGTCACACTCTAGTCGCCCGTGGATGTTCTGATGGTGGTTCGAAACATCATCAGAATTTATGTTCGAGTGACGAAAGTGGGATTTCTATATGTTTCCATTAGACTGGTGTGAGAACCAAATCTAGATAGGTTTATTGTTGTGATTTGGTATCAAGAACATGATTTTCTGTATATGTACCAAACTTATGAATTTGAAAAGCTAATCAACTAATTGATTGCTGGTTATGTTGTTTGATTATTGTTTGATTAATTAAATATTGAACCTTTAGCCAAATTGAACCAAAAAGTGAATTATATTGAAAATTTATCGCATTTGCATGCATATACATGTACTTACATTGAACAGGTCATAGCAAGGAGGCTAGAGCAGAAGAATAAAGTTGTTTGCCCGACAAATAGGTACATGTTTATTGTATTTCTTGGGTTTTGAGGATTTTATGAGTCGATTGGCTTGCCACTTGGCTTTTTCTTTTTCTTTTGGATTGATGAGGGCCATGGGAGGCTATTTGAAATATCTTGAAGCTCCCGGTGCAGGGGAGATAATGGCGAAATTTTTCGAAAATTTAGGGTGTTAGCCAAATTTTTGAAAAATTTGAAAAGTTCTTAAAAACTGAAAAGTTGAAGAACTTAAGCCATAATGAAAATAATGAAAGTTGAGTAGATTTGTAAAACAACTTTCAGCTTCGTTTCTTTTCGGGGATGAAAAGTTTTAAGTAGGGGAGATTGTAATAACCCAGAAATTTGAGCCAATTTAAAATTTTTATTATGGCAATTTTGATGAATTTTGAATATTTAAAATGATATATTTTAAATAATAATGACGGGAAATCCATTTTGAATAGAATTAGAACGCATATATTTATATAGATCGTCGTTAGAATATAAATATTTATTTTAAATTATAAAAGGAATTGAAAATGGCGCGGTAGTTTGAAAATTCGATTTTAAAGTTCAAATGAATGTACAGGATTCAAAATAAATCGGATTTTAGTAAAACCAAAAATATTAGAATCTATTAGAGAATATCTTTCCAATGAATCCGAAAAATCAAAATTTCATAGCGGGAATAAAAAGTTATGTCCAGTTGAAAATTCAGAATAGTCGCTATGGAATTCTGACCCTTAAAGATGGAAATTTTGCAAACGACCTCGGTTTTCGACATAACCACTTTTGTTGGATCCATGATGTTAAGTTATTGCTAGGTTTCAAAATTCGTAATTTTTTGAATCTATATGTTAGCGTGGCGAAGTAAAATGTGTTTTGATAGTTTTAGTCAATTTCGATCGACCTGAAAATGGTCATTTTTCAAACAATCTCAAAATTTGATGAAATTAGTTTTTTTAGGACTGTATCGTCAATACGAAGCTAAAAAATATTTTTCGGGAATTTTTAGAGTCCGTATGTGGCCCCGGTTTATTGAAATGTGCGTTCAAATTCAATACATAGATTTATATTTTGATTTTGACGGAAACTGATCGAAATGATCGAATCAGCTTATGATACATATCCCAATGTGTTCAGAATGGGGGTAATTAGCTGTGGACGACAGGCGGTGGGTCTCGTTTGTAGAACGAAATTGTAAGCTACTTTATGGGAATATAAAATAATTAAATATAAAATTACTTAGACTAAGTCAACCCCTTTACTACTCTCCCTCCGCCCCCGTTATTTCAGATCTGAGAAAATAGAATAGGAAAAAAAAGGAAACACCTAACTACCCGTCGCTCATCTCGATTCTCCCCACGCCGCAGTTGGAGGCCGCGCCACCATCGCCTCCGTATCCCCAGGCGATCACCCCCTCTCCCCTCCCTTCGCACTCCTCTCCGATCCCCTCTCGAAACCCCAAAACGGGCCTCTGGAAGCCCTAGCTCGAGCGCCCTCACCTTAGTCCCAACGACGGCGATCTGCACCTCGCCCCTCCACCGTCGAGCGCGCCACCCAAGGAGGCCGCCACCTCAGTGCAGCAAGCACACCCCTTCCTACAACAGTAAATGTGAGTTTTCATTTTTCATGATTTTATTTATTTTCTTCGAGGGACAAATCGGAATTTCTGCAAATAAAAGATCTGACTTTCTATAAGTAAAAGATTATATTTTTAGATAAGGAAATATTATGTTTTTACATGAACAAAAAAATAGATTTTTACAAGAGAAAAGATTCGATTTTTATTTCAGAAAAGATTAAATTTATATGTATGTAAAGTTTTGATTTTTAGTATAATAAATGATTTTTAATTATAGAAAAATATGATTGTTATAATTAAAAAGATTATATTTTTATCATTTTAAAAATTAGATTTTTATAAATATAAAAGGTAAGATTTTTATATAAAGAACATTATTATAAAGATATAATTTTTATAGGATTGTTATAGAACAAAATTTTTATTTTTTATCTAGCGGAGAGGTGATTTTTAATCAAAGGAAGAAGTGATTTTTAATTATATAAAGATATGATTCTTATATAGCAGAGATTATAAAAATAGGATTTTTATAAGATAGAAAACATAAAAATACGATTTTTATATATGATGTAGCGAAATAAAAATTCGATTTTTATATGAGTAGCGGATTAAAAATAGAATTTTTATAGGATAGGAAATATAAAAATATGATTTTTATATATGTAGCGAAATAAAAATATCTGATTTTTATTATATATATATGTTGGGATAAAAATGTGATTTTTATAAGCGTTGACATAAAAATGGTGTTTTTAATATGAACAGCGTAGAGAAGACTGTGTTCGCATGGCAGACAAATCCTAACGGTTTAGCTAATCAGTGAGAACTCCTTACTTTTAATTTATTTTCTAGTTGAAATATATACTAGGATGCAGACGGTGCTTAGCAGCACCTGACACCCGTCGTCCACAGACCATGGATGACTTATTTGTTTGATTTCTGCGTTGTGAAATTTTATGATGTGATGTGGAATGGAATAAAATATTTTATAGTGGAAAATATTTTATAGTTAAAAATATAATTTTTAACGTGTATATAAAATAAATAGTAACAAACAAATCGGACGATTTGTTTATGTACACCGATTTGACTGATATTGATTGGGACGATAAATTTTACACATCGCCCAACTGCACAAATAAAAATCTGTGTTTGTTGATTTGAAACCCCACACGGGTGTTGGGATGATATTGACGTACACTAATCCCAATTGTTTAGTAGTATGTCGACCGATGGGTTGACGGACTGTGTAAGCGTTAATTATTTATATTTAATGCTTACGCAGTTGTGTGGTGCACTCTGGATGATGGTTGATGATTTATCGTTGTTGTTACTTACATGTGTTGTAGAAAATCCATATAATTAATATTATATGGTAATTGATTAGGCCTCATTCCAATTAGGAAAATAAGAAATATTATAAAAGAAATTTCATGTGTTGAATAGAATAAAAATTCATGCGTTGAATAAAATAAAAATTCATGTGTTGAGTAAAATAAAAATTCATGTGTTGAATAAAAATATATATTCATGTGTTGAATTAAAATATGAATTCATGTGTTGAATAGAATATATATTCATGTGTCGAATAAAAGAAAATTCATGTGTTGAAGAAAATATTCATTTGTTGAATAGAATAACGAAGTTATTGAAATATATAAAACCGTGTTAATTAGATTGACGCCATTTTGACGTGAACGAGATTTATATCGATTTTATTCATTTTTATAATGAATATCGAAAAGGAAGTGATTTCAAAATATAACGTTTTGAAAATATTATCATTTGTATATCAAATAATGTGGAATATTCAATTTTCATTCGAAATTGAATATGAAGTTGAAATCGTTTCGAAAACGAATTTAAAACGATTTATAAAATACTTTTTAAAAGGAAATCGACGAAATATATATAATATACATATTATATATATAATGGCCTGAACAGAACGCGCCACGCTGCGGCAGTTCGCGAATTTCGACCATTGACTTCGAGTGGATGTTACGGGAGATCCGACCATCGGATTCTCCTAAAACCGGAACCATTGGGTTCGAATCGAAAAGAGCTTTCTAATGAATTTTAGAAATTAGAAATCTAACGGTTGGATTTGGAATTATGTCCAAATCAAATTTGGAAAAGGTCGCTGTAAGTGCAGTTTGATGGCCGTTGATGGAAATCGACGTTACGGGCCCTGATAAAATTATTAAAAATAGTAATAATTTGTGCAAAATCATAAGAAATGATTTGTGAAGAATTGGGATGAAAAATTCCATATTTGAAAAGATAAAAATAGATTTTTATCGAAATGAACTAGTTTTGAACTAGAATTAAAATCCATTTATTTTTAAAAATAAATAAATTGGATTTGAAATGGTTTTAAAAGTAATCAGAATTTCCAATAATTGAATTGGAATGGATTTGAATTGAAATTGTCTTTGGAATATTTCGATGTTGGATTTTGTGATTATACAGATATTGTTATGGAAATTTGAAAGATATGTTTATATCGTTATTTCCAATAGGATATTTGTTGGTCGTAGAATTTGATATTGAATATAAGCCGATATATTTTCTATTCAGAGCCTTGTATTTAATATCGAATGGGATTTGGGTTTGTCGTGAATGGTGTCTTCATTAACACTGTTCTTAAACCCAGTTGAGAATAAGATTAAATCTTTTTATTTAGATTTAATGAAGTATACCAATTAAATGATGTTTAATTGGAATTGAATTAGAATGTGATTTTGGGTTTATAGTGAACCGTGTTTTAAGTGGCGTTGGTTCTTTAACTCAGTTAAAGACAGAATATGATTTCCCAAGTTAAACAATCATTAATATTAATTTTTGGGAAGATTAAAACTAAGTGGAGTTTTAATGAATCTTTAATTAGATTGAAATGATCGAGAATGCAGTGTCACCAGTTTTGCTCCAGACGATAGTTAAATCTTTAATTAGATTTGAACGTGAAATGGTAATTGAATTTACCGATAACACCGTGGTGTTAGATATGAAGTATAACCAGTTTTACTTCATGGGATGAATAGGTTGGGATTGGGAAATAAAATAAACGATTACTCCGGTGTGGTTCGCTAATCTCGACTAGTTTGAATTGATATTCAAAAGAAGATTAAAGAATAAATTTAAAGAATTTATCTTTGATAAAATTAATGGGAACCTTTCCCCATAGTATAAGAATATTTGAATAAAAGAATATTATGAATTGGAATGAGGCGTATGTTGTGTTTGTGTAACACTTGTTTATTATATACACGAGTTATTCAGAAAGACCGGGTTTATCCCATTCTGAATAACTGATTCGACGTGGTGTCGAAGATGAATACGGTGGTCGAAGACCAGAGGTCTTCACATCGTTTGGGTGATTACCGATGATCTTGATTGGGCTGTACTCCCAAGTGGAGGGAATCAGTTGGTGATCGTCCAGACATACTTGGAGATCGATGGATAGGCGAGGTACAAGGTGCCTCCGATTTCGTTCAGACCCAGAACGAACTTGTAAATGGATTGTGTGTCTGACATTGGATTTTATTCTGTATGATTGATTTCTATTAACTATATATTTGTTTGGCGGTGGAGAATTTATTCTCTTGCTTAACGCCCTTCTCTGAGAAGTATGAGCTCAGGGGTTATATATTGGTGGATATCAATCGCATGGAGTGAATTGCCTATGTGGCATGCCTAAGTGGCAAATGATCAAGGCTTTTGTTGAAAAGCAGAGTCATGTGGTTGATGATCAAAGCACGGCCTGTGTGGCATAGCTTTGTGTAGCGTTGATTCGCGAGCCTCACATCCCGGTGTGAACCAGAAACGGGAGAAGGATCCAGGGAGGACATGCGTTTCCTTCTAGCTAGGGTGGTGTCAGTGACCTACTAGCCATGATATTTATATTATTTTCACCTGTGTGGTTGTTGCTGTTGTGAGGCGCCTCGGATATATCGGTGACTATGTGGAGTCGATGGAGTCATTGGACTCATTTATGCCCCAAAGGGTGGGGAAACGCAGTGTTCAGACATTTTAATCCACATCGGTGGACCGGCCCTGTGGCTCCTAAGGGACGATGCGTTCTGTTCCTGAGGCTCGGGCTAGAGAGTCACGAATCGGTAGAGGACTATCTTTTGCCTCGGCTCACAGATGGAAATCCAACTTCCGATACGTGACTTTGCGGTTTTGATTGCATACCTATATATGGCGACATAGTGGTATGGGGCACTTTTGCCGTGTATGATTGATACTTATGTTTGAAATTGTTTTTACACTATACACTTATAGTAATAATAAAAGATGAAATTTAGCGTATCAAGCATTCTTTGGCTATTATAAGGTAAAAACCCTATCCTTCGGCTTGTGTTGCATTATGTGATGGGACCTGGGTCTTATAATAGCTTCATTCTTCTTTATTTAGCATTACACTGTTTGTTTTATGCACTTGTATTCTTGGGAGGAAACCCGTTCCGTGTTATACGGCGTGGTCCCTTGATTTACCTAACTTTAAAATAAAGATTGATAACTGTTTTAGTTCTCACACCAGTCACATGACTGACCTGGAGTTTATTGTTTTAACCTAAACTCTGGGTGCCCTTATTTTCCGCATGGGCAGCTAGTAGTTTTGGTTTTGTAGATTTATATTCACAGGATCCTGATTTACAGCTGGAACGATATCCGAAAAGCTCGTATCCGTGTATTACTTTCAGTTATGTTTTGTATTATTTTTTCCGCTACTATGTAATGTATTGTAATCTCTGATATTTATGATGTGTAATATTTATTCGTACTCTGTATATTCTTGTATTCTATTGGAATTGTTGTAATAAACAATGAAATGTTCTTCTATTTGCGTTCTGGTTCGTCTTGCCCTCAAAGTATCCGCTCTTTCCTTTACGGGGAAGTTACGGGTCCTCACACCAACTTAGTTTGAACTAGCCTATTCTTCCTCAACAACAAGTTATACATATTCAAGGATCTGTGTTACATTATCTACAATCAATCCTCTGTTCTTTAGATGCAGTCACAGTGAGTTTATGTTGCTTTTTGATATAAACACCTAAAATTTAATCTTGACATGTTTATAAGTTTGGATCTAAGCCTATGCTTGTTAGTATTATGAATCACAATAGATCTACCATTGTTTATATACCAAACTTACTGCTTAAATCTCATATGCCTATTCATGATATTCCTATTATGTTAGTTTGCATAATCATGTCACCGTATGCCTATTATGCTAGTTTGCCTAATCATGTCATTGTATGCCTATTCTGTTAGTATGACCAATTCTATCATCATATGCTATATTTATTTACTATGCCTATTCTTGTTCTCTCCCTCTTTCCCTTTTTGTTTTTATAGCCAGGCTATCTTCGAGCCTAGGCCTATCTGTGAAATACACGAGTGCACGAAATTGGGAACGACTGGAATGATAATTTGGAGCATAATTCATATTGTAAAACATGATTGGGAATTTTAGGCATAATTTGTACCTTAGGCTAAAACATCGGATTTAGGGGCATAATCTATATCTTAATCTAATCCTTAATCTGGGGGCATAACTTGTATCATAGATCAAACGGGGATTTGGGGGCATAATAAACATGAAAATTTGGTTAGTAATGAACGTGCCCAGATTTGCAGTAACTAGAAACTGTAACCGTGCTTAGACACAAGGTTAGATGACGCTTATGGTAGAAGCTTGCCCGTAACCGCCCGGCATATCCAGCGTCCACAAGTGGTGGATCTAATGTAAGGGGTCTAAGTGCATAAACGTACACGTAATGGTGCTAAGACACGAGGTTTAGTCCGACTTATGGTTGAAGTCAGCCTGAACCCAACTGACATATCCAGCAACCACAAGTGGTAGACTTAATGTGGGACGTCTAGCGCATTAGTAATCATAAATGAATAAATGGTAATAAACTTGTAATACTTAACCTGTTTGAATCTGTGAGGGTTACGTGAACATGTCAACTTAAGTAGGGGTTAAGTAAATTTGATTGAATCAGTGGGAGGGTTAAGTCAATCTTATTAAATGTGTGCGGACGGGTTATACATATAAACCCGACAAACTTAACCTGTTGGGGTTATGCAATCTTGATTTAATTGGTAGGCATAACCTGTTGAAATACTAGTAGTGGGGATGCAAGCCTAGAGGGAAGAAGCTTGTATCATCCGGTGTGGGGGACCCGTGTCAGTCAGTAACCTATCTTAGTATCAAACAGAGAACCCTGAACTAGGTCGGGGTCAGGGCACGCTTACTGAGTTGGTTGTAAGAGGTCCATCTAAGGGACGGTGTAGGCGACGCATTTCGACAGTGTCATGTGCATTCATGATCCGGATTGCAGGGAGGATGATAAGACGCCGTGACACTTGTAGATATGGTTTGTGCACATCTTTTGAACAACGAGTTGCCACTGTAGGAAGTGATACATCCTACTGTCGGGCCAGCACAGGGTATCTACGAGTTAGGGAGCTAATCAATTGGGGTAGTAATTAGGGTACATCTAGTCTTGCTTGTTTAGAAGCCCATTATTATCATTGTGGGTAACAATTGTCAGTTCTGTTGGGCTACCTGTTATTGTATGGGGTAAAACCTCTCACTATAAGTACACCTAAGTCTACCATTTTGTACTTGTTGGGATCATCTTTTTCTATGATACTAGTATTGGTGTAGAGAAAAGTATTAGAGAAGCGCAATATATTCTATTCTGTTTATCCTGTATACCTTGTTATAC
This sequence comes from Allium sativum, assembly GCA_030737875.1. Taxonomy (NCBI): domain Eukaryota; kingdom Viridiplantae; phylum Streptophyta; class Magnoliopsida; order Asparagales; family Amaryllidaceae; genus Allium; species Allium sativum. The sequence goes on along the minus strand of CM060910.1, from coordinate 969,222,750 downwards.
CTGCCTTATGACATTGTTATCTCACTCTCCAGTTTATATGCATGTCATGATGCTTTTACTTATTTATATGCCAAAAGTAACTGGACTCGCCAGACTTTATCTTTGACCCATTTTGTTACCTCTCCTGTCTCTTCCATTTTCCCCTAGGTTCTCCGGGTGGTAATACTCAAGCTTGATTAGGATTCTTCTTTCATTTTGCTTGGAGCTGCTTAGATGTACTGCTTGATTTGATATCTTCTTTTCTATGGCTATATTTTGGGGATTGTGCTCTTTTTATGAATTATTGTACTCTGATGATAATTTTGGTTCAAGACAGAAATTTTATGTTGATGTAATGAGTTTTCAGTAATTCAGAATTATTATGTAATTGGGTTTGGACTACAAAGCTTTTCTATTTAATAAAGTACATAATTCCGCTGTTGTTTTATATTTGTCTTGCGATGTTTCTTTTTACCTATAATGCTTCACGAAACTTAACGCATTCTATTAAATGGTGATATTAACGGACGTGGGGTGTCACAAAAACAAAAATCACGAAATCAAGTCAATTCATTCCAGTCTACATTGAAGTAGAAATACTTGAAATTAAAGTGAAAAGTGAGTCAGTAACTCACCTTTAACAGCGCAACGAATCAGAGTAGCGGCGGATTTTTGCATGGATGTTGGAGGCGATCACAATGAATTTGATTTTGGAAAATGGCGAAGAATTTCCCCTTCGGTTGCTAGAGCGAGTTACAGTGGTTTATGACTTGGAGACGGCTAGGTTGCTGGCGGCTTCAATTTTTATGCTGTGGAGTTAGGGTTAACAGGGGATGCGACTTCAGGAAACAGCGGAGTGGATAACCTGATGGAGGCCATTAAAATGGAAAAGGAGTGTGGTGGAAGGGGAAGCAAGATTTGGCGAATTTATACTTTTGACTGAAGCTATTAAATTGGAAAATGGAAGAAAATGATTTTTGCAGATGGAAAATGAAATGAAAGGGGTGTGATATTTTAATAGAAGTGAAAATTTGCAATAAGAACAACATAATGTCGATGGGGTTAGGGTAGTGCGTTTTCCCAAATATAGGTTAGCTCGAATTATCTGAGGAAGGTTATAATGAAAATAAATTAAATTAAATATTATTAAACATTATTAAATTCTACCGCGAACAGTCATCGAACGCTCAAAATTCGTACCGTCAATACCATCTTAAAATGCGATAAAAATTATATGTAACATTTCGCCTTTGCGTTCTGAATCCAATAAAATTAATTTGGTTATAAATCGACTTCATTTGTAAAGACATTATTTTATTTATCAGTTCACTGATTTTATTTCGTTGTCCATCAACAATTCCGTTCGTTTCCAAATTTGAAACGTTAAGTCCAATCTCTTTATACATACAAATACGCACATATCCAAGCCAATTCTCCATATATTTTTAATAAATAAAATTTCCAATTTATTTAATGTTAACTACGTTTATTTTTATATTCAATCATTTGTATTTTCCAATCAAATTCCAATCTAATTCAAATATTCAACCAAATTCAATTCAAATATTCAATAATAAACATTTTATTTTCAATCAACCATTCTGAATTAAATAATGATTACAATTCACACACAAACCATATATTTGATTTTAAATTTCTAACCCAAGTATCAATATAAAATTGATAATACAACATTAATTTTCTTAAACTAATTTATATTCCAGTTGTCGAAATTTCTAGGATGTTGCAATCTCCCCCCTTTAAAACTTTCCGTCCTCGAAAACGAGGGATTGTTAGAATTATACAAATGTATACTTCAAATTTTCATATTTGTATGAAAATTTTCCCATAACTAATTTAAATATCAATATTTTAGCTATCAATCCTCATTGTTTACTATCATATTCAATTAACTCGGTAAATCACATTTCCTTTTGAAATTAATCTCTTATTAAATTTCAAATCCAGCAAATTGTTCCAACTTTCTTTATAATCTCGTCTACAACATCTACTTATCCATTGTTGCACCTATTTCTTATAGTCCATGACTGCATATTCGACCAAATCTCCTTACACTCAACCCATTTAATTTTTTCCCAACACTCATTGAAGAGTGTAAATAACATCTCTTCAAGTCACAACTTATCGACTTGAAAATTTCCAAAATCTGAAATATATGTATTATTTCTTCAAATTCTCTTTTTTAATTTATTAAACTAGGTATATTTTAATTTCAAATTATTTATTTAAAAATAATTGATAATTCAAAGTTTGACAAGTCTATTGTCGTTCTCACAGATGTAAGGCATACGCTGGCCAGGTGCAAGACTAAAATCTCCAAGTATTAAATATCCTTATTTCAACTCCGAGTAAAAATATTTCAAAAATTCATTACTAAAGGAAAATAGATACGGAATGTACCAATGTGATATTGATATGTTGGTTGTTCATGAATCGCAGATACACAATGATGTCATCTGGATCCCCCAGAAAACCACTTCCCTGCGAGTTTCGTCATGGATATGTCAACGGAAGATATTTCAGAATAAAAAGAAAATCTATGGTCGCTGAGCGTTGATTGCTCTATCTCAGGGTCATGTAAGCAAATCATGAAAATAAATCAAGACACTAGGATCAATCGGGTCCCAAAGACAAATCAGGTCACGAAGACACAATGTTGCATCCAACAAGTGGCTCAACATCACTAATACACCTTAATATCACATGGCTTCATTCTACCTTTAGTAACTCTAGTGGTTACATCTCTTTAACTCGTAGATATGCCATGTGGACTGCAGGTACACAATGGTTATGCCTGGGTCCCCCAAGAAACAACCATACCCGTAACCTTTCACATCTCTGCGGATTACGCCATTATCACGACTGTAGATCGCAGAAGACACAATGGTTACACTTGGTTTCCCCAAGAAACATCCATCCGTCGTAGGCCATCTACAGCCCTGCGAATTACGCTACACTATCATGTTCCTCTAGGAACTATGACAACTCGAGTTTTATGTCCGAACAACCTACCACCACCAACAGCACATCTCAACTAAGCTCGAAATTTCAAGGGAGAGATGGTACTTTACTTATATTGGTTTGAAAACACATGATACTATATACATATAGTACTTAAGTTACCTTCCGCATATCTCGTACCAATGAATTTTTCGCAACACATTTTTCAACCCTTCATCCTTATATAAATTATGTTATATCAGATTTTATTTAAAATCGATTACCTTTCAAATCAATAGTTTCCAAATTCCCTATATTCATATATATATATATATATATATATATATATATATTAATATAAGTTTCGAAAACCTCTATATCCAACATCTAAAATTGAATATCCTCAGATCACATTCAAATTTCAAAATTTTTAGTTTTGATCTCTCAATTAATTCAGATATTTGATATCCTTTCAACCTCATATTTATGAATTTACTGGTTATCAACCAAATTTTCTTCCAAAATTCCAATCACTTAATTCAAATCTTTATGCTTTCCAAAATTTTAGAATTTTCATTATTATAACATATTTTCTCATTCACGCATTATTACTCTTTATATCCACATCCTGCGACCATAAATTAGCAAGCAAATAACTCCCTAAGTATCAACCCCGAAGGCAGAAACCAACATCAGATCAACACCTAGGAAATTATTCAGCTTAACTAATCTTTGTTCAATTTCTAATTCCTTAACTTCATTTCTTAATTTCTTATCAAATAACTTCTTATGCAACTCTCAGATTCAATTTACAATTCTACTTCTTTTACGCCAATCGTTGATTATAACAATAATTCACGTCCTTCGAAATAATTAACTTTAAAATTATACTTCATTCTTTAATTAAATAAACACTTTATTAATAATACATTAATTTTCTGATTAAAATAGAAAGTAAATAATAATTTCTTGAAATTCGGCATAGCTGATTTCCATGAATAACCCATTTTTGAATAATCTCTTATTCGATAATATATTTCGAACTTCGGAATAATCTCACCGTACTGGTCATGTAGATTTCCTTTATTCCCAATTTCATTTGCAACATTTTTGCTTTCAACTATTATTTACCTTTAAAAATGAATATCATTCCTTTTATAGGAATCTGAACTCGTCACACCAAATTAGTTTTGATATCGATTCAAATCTCTTTAAATATCTTCATCCAAATTTCTCTCCATTTAAAACCCTCATTTATAATTCACTTATTGTTAATTAATTAACAAGATTACAACTAATCATCGAATTCATATCTTCGATTATACATTATTGGTCCGAAACCAATTATAAATTATCTTTCTAATAATTTTTTAACACAATCGAATTCCAGTTATAACCTTTTCAATTTTATTTCATTAATTTATGTTCTGAACATCAAAATAGAATTCATTGTTTCATTTTTGAAACGATTTCAAATTTCTCTTTTTCATTCAAATTCTCATCTGAATACTTATTTCCAATAAATTCTAGTTGTCTCTGATTGCTAAAATACACATTAAGAGAAATTGATTCGTTAATTCTCTTGTACTTATCTTCCTTAGATACAATTCGATGATAGATTCGAACCTAAGGTGACTTATCGAAAAATTGGTTTTTGCAAACCTAGATTCGAAGACTGGGGATTCCGGCAAAATTTTAAATCTCAAAATAATTTTTTATTTCCGTTGTATTAGTTCCAAAATAATAGTTTTCAAAATACATAATATTTCCAAAATATTTTACCTTTCAAAATTTATTTTCAAAACCCTTTTTATTTTCAAAATCTGCTTTTTTTAGTGTTGATCCTACTCATTGTAAACCCGATAAGCTACGCTTTGAATAAGCCAAAGCTCTGATACCACTTGTAACGTCCTTCCTTTTTGACAACTTCAAATCGGTAATTAAACCAACTTAAGTTGTTCAAACCGATGGATCATTATTTAGCTTACAGAGTTTAAAAACAGAATCAACACATAAATACATAATTAATAAATAACACGGTATTGAACAATGGAATAAATTTTTATATATGACTTAGAATTATTGATACAAGAAATTTTTCTACACAGCAGAGTTAAAACAGTTGACATACAAGAAAAATATTTACTGTTCAAAAATCTCAGAGTGTACACGTCTTCGGATCCCCAACTTCACCAGTCTCGAATCCTAAGCCAAAATCTTTAAAATCTGCACTGCCCGGGTCTGACCCGAGCATTCCCTACAAAAACATAAAGCACCCGAGTAAGGATTAATCTTTGTTCAAGTAAATCAACTTCAGTATAAAATGAAAATATAATAATCAATTCTAACATCAATATATCATATGTAATATAAATAGTTTTGTAGTATCTGGTTCTTATCAATGTGTAGTGTCTGCTCTATATCAGCTAAATGGAAGCGTGGTATCTGTTCAAATCAACTAAACATTTAGTATAGTGTCTGTGTTTATCAGCTTCTAATTTAGGGCCAGACGGTTGTGGGAGCCTACATGTACACACCCGCGTATATACACATGTATACACACACGCATATACACACCTGTGTTTCCTGCATATATATTTTTATGCCTTTGTTCACGTTCCTTACGTGTACCGGGTTGTGTGTATTTTAATATTCACTGTCAGGTCAGTCCATGAGCCAACCAGACATGCACAATATCAAAACAGTATATGCATTAAGGGATGCACATCATGGGTCAAGTATACATATATATCTACCAATTCATACAATGCAGGAAACTAAATAGCTACATCATAGTTTAACGTATGTCAAGATGCTTACTAACACAAGATTCAAGTCCTAGGATAAACATAGGAACCCAAATGTTTCCATGGTCGAACAGGCACATCACAGTAAAGTGCATATTCGGATCGAAACAAAAATATCCAGAAGTTCAAAACAAAGTAGAGGACGAAATGCAATATGAGTAAGCTGTTACATTTTGTTTCCACATTAACACAAAGTAGAGGATGAAATGCAATATATTTGTTAAATTTGTTACAAACGTTTACATAGTGAAACAATCATGGCCATTCCCAGCTTAATATATAACACATGTTCGGTTTCCAACCGAGTAAACAAATACAAAATCCTTTCCAAATTTAATCATAGCAACAATATGTGTCTTAACCATGCATACTTCTTTTGTTTGCGGACAATTCTAATCTATTAAATGGTAACTCAAGTACTTTGGTTGCAAAACATATATCCCAAACATGGCACCCATATTTTCCTATGCTCTTTTATTCTAACCCATGATAATAAATCTTGTAGTAACCTTGTCTGTTGTGCTAACTTATCAAGGGAACACTTTGTGTATTCAAAACACCTCAAATAATAAAATTTATATATCCATGCATTAAGGCCATTTCCAAGTCCATATGTATGTACATGTGAAGATTAGCATTGCATGTTAAATTATTATTTTTCACAAGCCAGAATTTGCACACGGTAAGCTTTCTAGTCTAGTATACAACACATATTAGCATAACACGTTTATGAATTACTAGGTATGCATGGTTTGAAATGTACTCACATCCTATAGGTATGCACATATTTACATGTATATTCACAACCTTCAAGTAGGAAAGTTACAGTTAACATGGCATATCAAAGTAAATTGTCAGACCCGGATTACAAACAAACAGACATGTAGCAGGTGTATTTAAAAATCGGATCTTGTTCTAGTTTTCCAGACCGGGTGTACAAAACGAAACTAAAGCGGCATGTGGCAAAATGACTCGGTTACTAGGAAAATGACTTAAATTTGTTAAAATTTAAGGTCTCGAACACAATGCAACCCAAAATTCATAGTTAAACAAACAGTGCAAATGAGTTTTTTACAGAGTGACACATTCGTCAGAGGTGCATGCAGGTTTCAGATTTGCAAGGCACAGGGTGTAAGACCCATTCCAGGTTTATAACAAAGTAAACATTGTGTACAATTATATTTTTACACAAGAAGCAATTCAAATCCTTCCAGTAAATTAGATAATAGGCTTACGGTAACAATTAAAGTGTTTCCGGATATATCATACCATAAATGTTATCCAGAAATGAATTTATATTTGGCAAGGCATTTTTAAAGTGTCCAAATTTACACAACATGATAATCTCAGCCAAATATTTCTTGATTTCAATTGGCATGCAATTTAATGTTTCTAGTTTTAAACTGTGCGGCAAATTAATTTTTGTATATCAATTCGCAAAGGTCAAACTCAAGACCAGAAACACAGTGATATTTTTGTCAGAATATTTCAGTGTTTTAAACCATGTGATTTCCAGAAATCGATCATGCAACAGCTAAGTCAAACAAAGCGGTAGGAAATCAAAACAAAAATCATGAAATTAAATCAATTCATTTCAGTCTACATTGAAGTAGAAATACTTGGAATTAAAGTGAATCGTGAGTCAGTAACTCACTTTTGATAGCGTGACGAATCGGAGCAGCAATGGATTTTTGCACGGATGTTGGATGCGGTCACAATGAATCAAACTCTGGAAAAAGGCGGAGACTTTCCCTTTTTGTTGCTGGTGGCTTTAATTCTTATGTGGTGGAATTATAGGGTTAACAAGGGAAGCGACTTCAGGAAACAACGGAGTGGATGACCTGATAGAAGCCATTAAAATGGAAAAGGAGAATGATTTGCTAAAGCTTCAATTTGTGGTGGAAGTGGGAGCAAGATTTGGCGAATTTGGATTTTCGTCTGAAGCCATTAAATTGGAAAAAAGGGAGAAAAAGATTTTTGTTGATGGAAAATGAAAGGGATGCGATATTTTTATGAAAGTGAAAATTTGCGAAAAGAACAATGTAATGTCGATATGGTTATGGTAGTGCATTATCTCAGATATAAGTCGGCTCTAATTATCTGAGGTAGGTTATAAAGAAAATAAATTAAATATTATTAAACATTGTTAAATTCCATCGCGAACGGTCATCGAATGCTCAAAATTCATTCCGTCAATACCATCTCAAAACGCGACTAAAATTATTTGCAACATTTCTCCTTTGCGTTCTGAATCCAATAAAATTAGTCTAGTTAAACCGACTCCATTTGTAAATGACGTTATTTTATTATTATATTATTTATCAGTTCACTGATTTTATTTCATTAACTCTGTTCGTTTCCAAATTTGAAACATCAAGTCCAATATCTTTATACATAAAAATACACACATATCCAAGCCAATTCTCCATATATTTTTTAACAAATAAAATTTCCAATTTATTTAATGTTAACTATGTTTATTTTTATATTCAATCATTTATATTTTCCAATCGAATTCCAAACTACTTCAAATATTCAACCAAATTCAATTCAAATATTCAACAATAAATATTTGATTTCCAATGAATGATTCTGAATTAAATATAGATTCCAATTCACACACAAACCATATATTCGATTTTAAATTTCTAACCCAAATATCAATATAAAATTGATTATACATAATTAATTGTTAAATTAATTTATATTCCAGTTGTCAAAATTTCTAGGATGTTACACCTTCAATAGGTAATTCTAGCAGTAGTATTAAAGATGTGCCAATTTGGATTAAATTACTTAACATTCCAATATTTGTGTGGTTGTTAGTGGGTATTAGTTAGTTAGCTTCTCTAATTTTACTTTTTATGTATGGAGGAAACCACAGAGAAGATAGATAGATTAGAGTATGCTAAGTGTATGTTTTAAATTAAATCTGACAATGACTTATCCGATGAGTTTCCTATGAAAATGCTTGATGGGGTATGCATTTCATTCAAGGGAAGCGCCTATGGAAAAAAACTACAACCAGTATAGATTGTGACTTGGCCGTGGAAGGTACAACTAAAGATGTGGCGTGTGGCACAAGAAAAGATATCTAAAGAAGGGTTTCAAAAGGTGGGAAAAAAGCTCTCATTTTAGTGATAAAAGTAAGGATAGAAAGCAAGATGTTTCCAAGAGTAAGGTAGTAGTTAGTGTTGATGTTAGGAACAATCGAAGTGAAAGAGCTGGTAGATCAATGATAGTTGAACCCGTTGAAACACTCAGCATGGGGATGCAGTTACGCTGGAAAAAGGAAATGTTGTGGTAACATAGGTGAATTCTAATGAGGATATCCAGTAAACAGTAAATGCAAAATTTTATTAACTAACAACTTTGATGTGCTTACATAAGTATCAGATTATAAAGCTGTGGAGCCAAAACAAAATGGTGGTCATATTCTTGAGGAGTGGGTGTTGTGTGATAATGTTGATACTGCTAATGCGAACTTATTTTCGATGGAAGAAAATGTTGAAAGTGTAAACTCTGTTAATCATGTTACTGTCCCCATGTGTGACTATAGTGTCACAACCGTAGCGACATGCATAGATACACAAACTAGTGCACAACTAATGGAGAATGAACAATTGAAAGGGAAAGTGCTAAATAAATTGGTATTCACCACTTAAACACATTGACTTGCTTGTTCAAAGCCTTGACATCTTTAAGAGGTGGTTTCTTAACACCGGATCCCCTTACCACGTAAACACAAGGATACAATCAATGTTGTACTTTCGATGCCCCACCAGCCTTCTTCTGGAGTTGCTGCAATAGCAGACGTTGGCCTATCTCTAACTAAGTTACTCTTGCCATCATCTAAACTCAAACCACCTGACGATACTTTGTCATGCTCTCCTATCCCAGCTAAATCTCCATCCCATATGCTTCCAATCCAACCTCCACCTCATTTTTAGTGAAAATCACGAAGCCATTTAGGACAAGATACACTAGCTATGATCGCATTATGCCTCCGCCTGCGTACAAGCCCCGCCTTTTATATGTAACAACTCTTATATGTACCACTATGGCTTCTTCCTCATGCACCAATGCTACCACCTCTGAAAAATCACCACTCTCGGCTTACATCCCTGGATAGAAAGATTTGGAAAATCTAGTGACAAGGAGGATGAAAGAGGACATGTTGAATGCTTAATATACCATACATTAAAGTTTAGGCTATTAATTTTAGTTTGAGTGCTTTTGGTGACTCAAGTTAAAGAATGGTGCATTGTATTAGCTTATCTAAATTTTGGATCCTAGGCTTACAAGATGGTAAGTATTGCCGCTTTCTATTTGCAGCATACCAAGAGTTCTTTTTTGTGCTCTCTTTGATCATGTTGCATTCCTATTGGTGCTCTGCCTACCTCATCATGCCTTATGTCTATTTGTTTTTTGTGCTTTTTTCCCTGTTCTTGCATTATACTTCAGGTGCATTAATACACATGTTCCTATGTTTTTCCATTTTCATGGTAGAATTATTTGTATGTCATCTTATGTTTTTTCTTTCTATGTTGATTTTTTAGTTATCAATAAAATGGCAGGTGACCATTCAGCCTCGTCGGCCGTGACCAATTTTTTTAACCCCTAACGATATACGTAATTGATTTAATTATTATAGCATATCCTTCGCATAACATATAATTTAGAATACACACTCATCTCCCTTCGATTTTCGATTAGTCTATAATGTTGTCGTACCATCAATTTCATATTAGTTTCCCAAAGGATGACTACAATTTAGATTATACAATTAAATAGCCTCGCCATTTACCATTTCATATTATCAACTTTATGGATATAACTATCTCTTAACTCAATTATGAGAGTGTATTCTAGAATATTTTTCATGTTCAAAATAGTTAAAAAATTTGGAGCAATTCTCAAGCACTTTATTATTTGCTTAATTTTCTCAAGACAAAAAATATCCAGTTAGCAAAGTTTTTTTGAATAATATTAAACCACCTATTCATTATAATTCTTCTTGTCTTTTGACTGTAATGTTGATATAATATCGCTATCGCCTCGCCATTCCTTTCTATTATCCTCATCTAATATGGTGGGTTAACATTATTTACATGAATATTTCAATTATTCTTTCCCAAATTTAATTTAGTTATACTGAAAATAAAGCGTTTGATTGCCTTGTACAAGCATTTAAGAAATTCTTATTGATATCGATGATCAGATGTACCAACCAGAACCCCCTAATATACCCAATGGACAATTCTACATCAAATAAAATCACATAATTTTGGGTTCACTTAAGATTAAACTTTGTATTTATCTTCACAAATACTCTTGATTTATTTTTAAATAAAGAACTCAACACACAGTAAATCTAAAAAATTAGTTATTTGTATACCATCCCTTTAATGCCCCTTATAAATTATTTAAGTTTAGCATAACCAAAAAATCCACTTGCTTCTGTTGTGCCACTCTGATTAATATCAAACTAAATTCTTTATCTCAAAAAAGTGTTTTACTTTTAACAAATTAGATTTAATTCTTTTACCCATCCCATATTATTTTATTAACTTAATTTTTAACTATACTCAAAAGGATAAGATTTTAATTTCATTAAATTCTTAAACCCAAGATTATGAATACCGGGATAATTAATAGGATGGAAATGTCTATGAATATGGATTATAGATAATCAGGTTCAACTCATTGAATAATATGGAATGAAATACATTCCTAGACATATTCACGAAGCTAATATTCACCAAAGACTTGGATACCAAAGTAAACAGACTAAGGATAACGGTACAAAGTGATAGAAATAAACACAAATGTTACTTTTCCTCATTGTAACACATGTACTATTCTAGTTCTATTTCGAGTTCATTGTACTTTGTTTTGGATTTTGCTCTAATACCAAGCTGTATGACCTATATTTTTCAGTGGTCGAACGATTAATTTATTTAATTATTTAAATATTGATTTGCCGATTTTGATAACTTTAATTCAATAATTTTGAATATTCACATATGATGATTCACATCATCGTAGTAAACACAACCTCAAATAAATCATATAACAATATCAATCAATTATATTGAGGAGACCGATTGAATCCCCCCAACCTGTTCTCCTGTATCAATGGATGTTAGTCAACATATATAATAACAATTCCATTTAAAACCAAATATTGTAGCATAAGGTGTCAATAGCTATTTTGCGGGGAGAATAGGGTCTCATCCACTAATAATATGCGGGAATATTCATCTACCAATCATATATATAATAACAACAATTGATAATAATATGCCAATTCATTCAAATAATCGTCATGCATCATTCAATTGTCATTTATCAACTCTAAAATACATTTATAAATTATAAACTGGACAGAGTTAGTGAGTTTACTCACTTTGTTTGTTTATCGTCGAGTAAGGATAAACCGCCAATTAAAATAACTGGCAATGTAGCTTGCCGATAATTTTCACATGCTCCAAATTATTTCCTACCAGCTCGATAACATATCCATCGTCCATACGATCCCAATGGATTTTGTTTTGTTGAATTCTGTTCGCATATGAAATAGTTATAGCGGTTACAATTATATATGAATTAATTTTCATTAACGTATTAATTAAAAATTATTAAACCTTAATATTTAATCTAGCCACCTGATTATCTTTCTCCTTCATTCAAACATTTTGAAGCTATATACTCTTCACAGCCATGGCCATGCTTCTCAACATCCACTCTACTCCGTAACTCCATAAAACCCAATAATACTTTCACCAAAATACATCTCCTCAAAATCTCCATCAACTCATCATCTCCACTTCGAACTCGCACACATGCCTCAAATCACGTATTTAGACGATCTTGACGCACAATATTATCTTGGCGACACTTATAGTAACAGAATCTCTCAACAAAATTCATGAAGAAGCTAATCAGTCCCCTAAACTCCAAAACAACATCCATTTCATGAATTATATCTCTTATCTCCTTCAATTATGAACCCTAACGCATGCTGTAAAATAAACGGCAAACAATATTGAGTTCAAACAAGAATAAACTGATATGAGGTTGAAGAGAAACACTCTAGGAATCCAAATATATATGTTTCATGATTCATGGATTTTCGTTTGATTTTTATTTTAAAACCCATGATTTCTTATTCATGAAGGAATGAACTGGCAGCCATGGTTGTTGACTGCAGCAAGAAAGAAAGAAAAATGATGAGTTTAGGGTTAGATAGGATGATATATATAGAGAGAGGTAGCTTATTTTACTTTTTAATCTACGAAACTTACGCCCGAAGTAACATGTTTAAATTACCGTATATGAGCTCCAATCACGATGAAACTTGTAATCCTATAATAGCCTAATATTCTGGACACGATGGAAGTGGTTTCGTCAAATTCCGAGATCGTTTGTAAAACTTCATTTTAATTTCTCTACGTGATCGATATGTGTTAAAATTGCGCAAGATCATAAAATAACTCCAATTAAGTTGAAATTTGAAATCTAACAATAATTAACCACTACGGATCTAACAAAATTAGTTTCGATGAAATCTGAGGTTGTTGAAAATTGGTTATTCTTAAGTTCCACCTTAAATCGATAAAATACAAACTGATTCCAAAATAAACAAATCTATTGATAACAAATTATTATTATATATACTCAAACAGAAATTATATAGCTTCAAATTATAAATTTAACTTGATATTAAACTTGATATTTTAAATTCCAAGTTTCAACGATATTCAATTTATTTAAAATCCTTTTATTTATTTAATAAATCATTATGGTTTATAAATGATTCCATAGCGACTTTCTGAAAATTTGATTTGGACATAACTAAAAAATCTACAATATGAAATCTTCATTTTTTCTCTTTCATTAGAAAATTATAATCCAATGGATCCAAAAAATACTTGTTTCAAAGAATTTCGACATATATTGGATATTATACATTCATTAAAGTTCAAAACGTAAAACTACGAACTATCCTTATGCTACAGGCATGTTTGTAATTAAATATAATTTATAAGTTCAAACTCTGTTTATAAATACATTCGTTATTATAATTCAAACTGAACTTGATTAACTCTTTAAAATTGTCCAATTTACACTATATTGCAAATTCACTTATTTTCGACTATTTCAAAATTAAATTTATTATTTCACTATTTATATTAATTGGAGCTATGGTAGTAGTAAGCCATTAATCTAGGTTTCTAAAGTACAAAACATACTGGTTTCGTTTAATTTGAAATTCCGAATGATTTCAGAAATTATATATTATATAATTTGGAGCTTGACAAGATCGTTATTATTAGGTTTGTCATATTTTATAGTCGAATGTAAAGTCAATATAAGGGTATGTATTTGTTAGATAAATGACAAGAAGTTTTGACATATAAACAGAGTTTATGAATGAAGTGGAATATGATGTGGATTTATAAATTAACTTGATAAGTGCGATTTGAGCCGGTATTGATATTTACAAATGAAATCAAGTTGATTTGATAAAAACAGGTCCAGATTTCTATAAAGGAATATTATTCACATTTTAATGTGGATAATGGTTTAAAAGTAAATATTTTGCAGATTGGAAATGGTTATGAAGGAAATTGGTAAGGGTTTGGAAGTGATAAATCCAAAGGTGAATTTAGAATGAAAGTGAAAATTTAGTTGACTGAAAGGGTTAATTTATTACGAAGTTCAGAATGTACTTAGTAGAAATTATTCGACAGAGAGTTATCCACTGAAATTCGACTATGTCATTCCGAAAAGTAAATACTTTCCATTTTAATAAAGATTAATTAATTATTCATTTATCTATTTAATTATTATTTATTCGAATTAATGAATAAAAGTAAGTTTCAAAGTTAATATTTCGGAGCATGGATGATAATTCTATTGTTATAATCGATGATATCCGTAAAAAGGTGGATTCTTAAATTGAATCCAAATTATGTAAGCAATGTTTGTTAAAGATTAAAGTTTGAGCTTTGTCTATTTCAAAGTTGAAAACGTTGTTTAGTTAAGGTCTGAGAGGTAATTATACCCCAACTTGATTGACTTCATTATTGAATAAATAATGGTGAAAGTTCGATAGCAAGACTTTGGTCAAGTGTGGTGAGTTAATCCATGTAAATGTTGAAATTGTCGAAACAATGGTATATACGGCATTTGTTTAAATCCAAGTAAATGAGTTTTGGAAAAGTTTTCTAAATATAAATTAGAGATAGTTTGTAAGCATAGAAAATGAAATGATTTGGTTGATGAGAAGTTAAGAAATGCAGTAAGGAAATTGGAAACTGGTGGAGGTTGGTTGAGTCGAATGGTTTTCTAAGTATCAATCTGATGTTGGTTTCGGCCTTCGGAGTTGATACTTAGAGGATTATTCTCTTTCTAATTTACGGTCAAGGACCTATGAATGTGGAAGAGTAATGATGCATGAATAAGAGATGGGAATGTTTTCCCACTATTGAAATGGATATTTCTAGTTGTAGAGATAAATTGGTCGAGAAAAATGTGAATGTATGGAACTGTTTCCAATGTTAATAACATGTATTTTCTAAGTTTAGAAAATGAGAATTTGTGAATATATGGAAATGTTTTCCAACTGTGATTGGAGATATTTTCTTAAAAATAGAAAATAAAGAGTGTATGATATTTAGAAATGTTTATCCAAGAATTGTGAGAGGCCAACGGGTTTTCAGGAATATTTGGGTAAAAATATTGAAGAGAGAATTGGGGAACGAATAAATTAACCATATATTAATTTTAAAAAGGCTCAGTTTTGCTTGGTGGATGACCCGTAGTATTTCCAGTTGGAAATAAGGTCAATTGTTTGCATGGATGTTTTTGTCAATAGTTAAATAACTAACCATCGATGTCTTTACCAAATTTGTTGACTGTTTCGAAGAGACCAAAATCAGATCTTATTATTCGAAAACCACTTTGATATGATTATAGCATTTACGAATCGGGCTACGTTGAAGATG
This sequence comes from Allium sativum, assembly GCA_030737875.1. NCBI lineage: Eukaryota > Viridiplantae > Streptophyta > Magnoliopsida > Asparagales > Amaryllidaceae > Allium > Allium sativum. Next base: position 969,206,990 of record CM060910.1, on the reverse strand, counting down.
ACTGAAGATGGAATAAAGTGCAAGGGTTGTTTTATTAATCCTGGGTAGAAGCTTCCTAAAATGGATTAATGGGATGGTTCCTTTGGGTTGTCCAGTCCTGGGACAACTTATATGGATGAATGTCTGACAGAGTATTTCTAGATAGTCACATATATTGATTTCTTCAAACGTACTATAGTTGGTGCACAAAAGGACACTTCTCTTAGCTTAACACACAGTGTATTTTTGAGGACGTTAATTAGTGATTTGACGGATCTGACGATGTGGCAATCAAAGTGAATGATGCTTTGGTGTTATAAAGTTAAGACGTAGCCTTAGGCCTCATCAAGGAGGTTTGACAAAAATCGCGTGACAACATGGCTATGTGATTCTTACCCATTATGGTGTATTGTCACATGATCTAGAGGAAATTCATTTGCTTCTTATTACATCGTTGTTGTATGCTTTCGGTAGTGGTTACTAATTACAACCGTTGGTGTAATACATTCGGTATACTCAAGTGGAATGAGTAGCCAGTATGGCCGGGTTGCAAGATGTTCTGTTGAACCAATGTATTCCTCTCTAGAGATACACTAGTGGAAGGCAGTCCATACCTTGTCATAGTTAGAAATCCATTACTCAATAAGCGCCTGCGGTTTTTGATTGTATATTATGTATGTAGAGCGTGAGATGCAAGCGTTCTGCTAGATTGCTATTTATTTGATTTATACACTATTATAATATCAAAATAGTTTTGATACAAAGAATATTTTGTGTTATCACAAGGTAAAAACCATCAATGTTTATGCGTGGATCAGTCATATGATTATATTTTTGGGTAAGTTTTTCTCACATCCCTAATAGGTTTCGAAATTCAGCTCATGTCCCTGTCTTAATGTTTTTATAAATTAGGTCCCTATTTTTCGAAAATCAGCAAAAAATCATGAAAACTCATAATTAAGTTCAATAAGTAATCACCATCGAATTCGTGCAGTAAAACTACCAAAAAATCAAAAAAAATGATGAAGGTCTAGCATATTGCAGCAAACAATGCAATTATTTGCAATTGTTGCTGATATTTCAGCAACTGTTGCAATTATTGCATCAACTGTAGTATTATTGCTGAAATATCAGCAATATAATGTAATAATTCCAGTTTTTGATGCAGTATTTCATCCACTGTCTGTTTTTCAGCTATACATCATTTTTGAACATAGTTGCTGATATTTCAACATTTATAAACAATAATTGCAGATATATCAGAACATATTTATAAGCCTTCATCTCCTTTAACATAGTTCTCACATGTTAGCAATTATACAGGATAATTGCTGACATATCAGCAACAATTCACCATGCCTTGCAAACAATTCAACTTTATCTGCTTATATATTAGCAAGAATGCACAAAAATTGCTAACATATCAACAACGATTCATCCCGATTTTCAACTAAAACTCAGGATGAATTGTTGTTGACTTCTCAGCAATTATTGAGTATAATTGCTGTTTTTTTTTCTATGTATCCACACCAAAATTCCTAAAAATCACGAAAAGGTCAAAAATAGGGGCCTCTCTGAAGAAATCTTTAGGGGGGAGGCCGTTTTGATTAACTTTCATTTTAGGGACGTAAGCCTTATTTTCACAATATTTTTATCAAAGGGATTTCTAAAGGTAGATAAAGTGATTGGAGTTTACTCACACCAGTCCCACGACTGACCCAGTGTTTATTTTGTTATGTTTTACCCTAAACTAGGCCTAAATTTGTATGGGCAGTCAAGTGGTCAGGATTTTACAGATACATTTGGAGGAGCTTGGAGTAAGAGGCTTCAGCATTAGATAACTATTGTTTATTTCCATTGTGATGTGTTGTGTTGTACTTAATTGATGGTATGTGTATACAATAAAAGATTTGTATTTCAAAAGTTATGTTATATAATATATTTTATTCGTTCTGGAATTGTGTGCTCTGATTTTGTGTTCTTTGTGTTCCTCTTCTTTTTCTTCTTCTATTCAACTCTTTTCTTTCTTATCTCTTCCCACCCTCTAATTTCTTTCTTTAGCATCTGGGTTTCTGGTGCACTTTGGGTTAGACTTGTGTTGTATTTGGTCAACTCAAAGGCTGTAACACCTCACCACAAGACTCACCCTAATAAAAAGCATTACCATGTAATACAATCTATTATAGCAGTGAATAGGACTGGTTAGCAGCGACCATTCATATTTAGATGAGTATCGTATACATCAACTGGGAGTGTATTTTTTTTATTACATCAAGTGCACCGATGTAATCGACACATCCAATATAAAACTACAGTGGCTAAGTATTGTATTCAGAAAAAAAATTAAAACACATCATAGATAGTAGATCACTGAACAAAATACATAGAGGTACAACAACAGATACATGTGCTACAAACTCAAATGGTTACATATGAACCATAAACATACAACAAGTCTCAGAAGAACAGATATACAATTGACATGAATGAACGCCTGCATAACTAATGTAATAGCTCCAAGGAAGATAGTTTAAGATAGACTAGCTAACAATGAATCAGTAGAAAAATGTACCCTGAAAACAACTTGGTTTAACCAGCATATAAATACATGGGTCGGCCTACCTTAACATATCAGTTATAAGATGAAAACTACAAAGTGATATCATGTAATGAATAACACCATTCAGGAAAGGAGGAGCCACAACATGTGCACGATCATCGTAGGATACATGATATTTGTTTGAGAACTCATACATATAGATCTCATGTTAAAAAATAAACATAACCCTAAGTTCCTCATTGTTTAAATGAATGAAGGTCACAATCTTTGATGGTCTATTGAAATTCCAACAACAAATTAAAGTACATGATGGAAATTACACAAATACAACACATTGGACTTGAATAAGATTTTTCCACACAGTGGTGAAATTCCTAAATCAAATTCACCATAATCCCGTATAAAACTCATTCTCCATAAAAAGATGAAGCCCAAAATCACCATAAATACTCTAGAAATCATAGACTACTTGAATTCTAGAAATCATAATGCCACATAGTTATCATACCACATTGTCTGGGGAAATATAGAAACAACACAACCCACGTAGTTCGGATTCATAAGATGGGACTCCATCAGGGCAGCGCAAAATCCACATAACTGGTTAAAGTCATCCATTGTTAACCGCATAGTTTTCCACACGGTTTGGTGCCCCACATAGTTATCTACATTTAGCGCCCCAGACATTTTGGATAAACTCAGACTCTTAGCCTATGTACATGGCCTTAACGGCTTAGTACTGGTAACACTAAGACACCAACTAATTACCAGAAGGTCCCACACAGTCCCTTGAGTATGTGTCATAGACTTCCCATCAATAACCCGTACGGTGATAACAGTATGTTCCATATTGCATGTTCCCACTCAATGGTTTATTCAAAGTTAGCCATTTCCACAAAAATGCTTCAAATGAATAAGTCCAGAATCAACGAATAAAATATTCCTTCGTGTTCCTTACCACAAGGTGAATTAAATCATTTAGTTCACTTCCTCATTCCTTTGAAGAATGAAAAAACGTGCAATTTATGTACATAAAATATTTGGTTTGAAAGATGTATTTACAAAAGGAGTTGGAAAATGTTTGTGTAAAACCTCGGAATTTGGAGATAATTAAATTAGTTATTTAATTATATTCCAAAAATGGATCCTTTGCAAACGATGGAATTTGATGATGAATCATGCACTGTTTCGTTTATGATAGAATTCTAGTCAACTTTCATATTTGGATCTTCGTGAATGAAGTTTGAATGAAAAAATAACAAACAAAAATATGAAAACGGATGCAAAACAATTAAACAAATAATGATAAATTAGGTACTGACTATTGCCCTTAACTACCCCACCACCCAAAGGAGGCATGTCGGGCTGGAGTCGATTTGGGGATCAAAACCCCTTCAACCTGCAGGACGAATTTCTCTAGTGACGGCTAGGGTTATAAAAATATAAAAGTTTATATTATACGAATGGACTTTTTGGAATTAACTCTAATGATTCAGGGTCATTTGCAGGCCTATATAAACTGGTTAGATCCCCAATCTTTTGCATATATTTTCTAGAGGCAGCAGCAAGCTCTACTATTCCAATTCTCCAATCTCTTCTAAAATTCTAAATTATAAACATATTCAAATCATATAAATAAGGATTGAAGATACTGAATCTAGATTTGTGCAAAAGGTCTTTTCAAAAAGGTAATCCTTATTAATATTTTTCCTTCTCCTTTTCCAATTCTTCTTTCAGATTCACAAATCTAATATGTATATATGAAGCCCCCTTTTATAAAAATGTAGATCTATAGGATTTGGAAATATAGGCCAAAAAGGTATATATTGATTTGGATCTAGAATGGCTTTCAAGTGAGTAGGAAAGTTATTCATTGTTAAATATTGTATTTGTTTCGTTTGTGTTAGATTTGAGTTTGTATGCCTAGAAGTATCATATTTGTTTAGTTTGGGTTAAATCTAAAATTCGTATATTTGAAATCTAATGTATGGATTTGTAGGCCTTTGACTTATGATATTCTTATCTTGCCTGCATTATGTTTATGGTTATTGTAAATTCCCAAAATGTGGAAATCAACCCCTAAACATTGTTAGATTGTGGAGTTATTATTCCAAATTTATAGGATTTAGTTGTAAAGATATAAGTAGTGCAATTGTTGCTTTAGAATTAATAACCTGTTTGTGTTTGTATTGTTTGGGGTTTTTACTTGATTACTGTAAATTATCCATTTTTGCTATTTTAAATAAAAAGCATTATTTGAAATCTACAAGAAATATAAACAAATCAGATAGGACGATATATGCAAATTCATTACTTTATACATAGTTTACACCATCTGTTCCAAAATAAAATATTACCTATTTCAATATTACCTATTTCTTTTGATTTGAATTATGTCGATATTCCATGTTTTAAATAGTTTGGGCAAGGTTTAGAATAATTACAAAAAATAACCTTTTTATGTGAGTTTGTATCATAACAAGATTAAACACAAAAATGGTTGTTCTAGTCGTTAGTTTGGATAATAATATAAATAATATAATAAAACATATTTTGTAATCATGTTAATATAATGCTAAAATTATATAATTATATTATAACCTTATCTATCTGAAACCTACGTAAATAAAACAATTATATTATTATTAAATGAATTATTTTGTGTATTTGAGTTTGAATAGTTTCCATTTTTATGGGAATATATATAGTAAGATTTCTCAAAATAAATGTAAATGAATATTTGTAACTGTTGTGTTGATAGCAATAAATATAGAGTTAATTGTTATAATAAAAAGGGTTACAAATAAGTGAATTAACATTGTAACCATGAAAGTTTTTATGGAAATGAATGAATAAGTAATAAATTTCAAATGGTTATAATTTAAAATGAATAGGAATAAATGTTGTAACTCCAATTAAGGAAGTTAATATAATAAACATATGCATATTTAGGAATAAATGTTGTAACTCCAATTAGGGAAGTTAATATAATAAACATATACATATTTATATAAGAACTAATAAAATAATAATAGTACAATTATGGATGTTACAACAAGTATTATTAAAATAGTTTTGATATAGTTGACATTTATTAAGATGTCCATTGCCTTATGAAATATGACATTAGTGTCACTAATGGCATGTGACCAGTATAGTAGTTAATTGACTTAAATGGAGTTTAATGGGAATTAAGGCATTAAGCGCCGTAGTAAATACTATGTCCAATAAGGAAATAAATAAATAACCTAGAGAATTAAACTTAAAGAATCATCCTGATATTATTATAGATAAATCTAGAAATAACTTCTTTAGGTAAATTAAGGATTTGGGATTAGCAAGTTGAAGATACGAGGTCAGTTTCATTATTCGATAGAAGTCTGCACTTTCAAACAATAAGATATCGGAACAATTGATATGAGATGTCACCAGCTATAGAGAACCATGATGATAGTAAATTGTGTAATGAGGAATAATCCTAAATGTTTTACTTTAAGTGTTAGGTATAGTGGTTGTAGGTCTCGCCTCCCTTTAAAGGATGAAACCAAAAGGGAAATAATTCATATCGTAGCCTATCTCGGAATTAGAGGTATCAAAAAGTGGTATCCTCCTTTTGGGTAAGTGGTTGGATTCACCCTTCCCATAATGGTAGTTTCATAAGGTTTTCCCTTAATAGGTATTAAGTGATCAGATAACTCACCTCCTCATAAATAAGAAGTATTAAAGGCTAATTGGGTGTGAGATCAGTAGTCTCCACGACGATCTGCTTCCTCTACGTAATAAGTGATTGGGGTTGGAGTCTGCCTTAGGATAATGTATTAAACAACCGCAATAGAGGCACCATAGGTCTTCCTATTCCGTGGAAGTACTAAGTTACTAGGAGATTATCTAATAAGGCCAGCTAGATAGTAACGCAGGGGTAAGCCGGAGGAAGGTCATAAATGACGATAGTAGTTTACCTATCCTGTAGGTCACAAATGATTGCTTATCATCTCTCACCTTATGCGGGGTTTGGGAATATGCGTGAATGAAATAAGCCTTAAATTAGTAGGATTTCTCGTGGTGGGCAACGCCAGACCTCCAGCCCTCTCTGGGGGTCGCAACGAACTCATAGGAGGAGGGTACTAAATGTAAATGTGAGTGGAAAGAAGAAGGTTTAAATTATTAATTAATTAATTTTATGATTGTTCAATGTTTAAGCAATAATATCCTGTTCATACGAACTTAGAATTGCGTGAAACTGGATCTGATGGAATCATGGAGTCGGGAGCTTCACAACAAAACTGATTTGGTTGGATTTGTAGCAAGTTGAAATTTTGGATTAAATTAAACCCACGTTAAATTTAATCAAAAAAGCGATTGTTATTATAACAATCAAAAATCAATTTAAGAACTCCCTGGACTAATTTAAAAGTTATTATAATCTTATCTGATTATATATTAATTGCTCGTGGTTGCAATGGTTGCTTTATGGATGTTGGATGTTTATTTATAGTTATTTATATACTGTTTATGTACATTTAAGCGCTAAAAATTACAAATGCTTATCTTATGACTGTTGTTTGATGGATGATGAACTGTTGTGAATGTTATTATTATTGTTAACACAAACTGACACCACGAATATGAAATTATTTGGGAATTGATTGAATAGAGTTCCATTGGGATTCTAAATGAATATTATGTTCATTTAAATAATATAAGGTGTAAAAATGGAAATTGGATTTTTTAAATCCAAAATGATTTAAAATGAACTTAAAATGATTTAAAACAACGTTTCAAAAGATTGAAATGGTTCTGAAAGAGATTTAAATTAAAAATGGCTTGTTTTAATTCAAATTAGAATCTGAATAATAAATTCAAAAAGTGAATTCGAGTTAGATATGTAAACGATGTTTTTAACTCGAATCATCGAATGGATTATTCCAATGATCTTATTTATTTTATAATGGATTACAGGAAGGTTTGGATTTTCAAATATTGTATTTTGAAAAATATTATTATTTTAACATTATAATAATATAGAATATTCGATTTTGTTATATAATTGAATTTGAAGTTTGAATCATTTTTAAATGAGTTTATAAACGTTTTATAAAATACGTTTGGATTGAATCGACGAGTTTTATTTAACTAACAATAATATGGTTTAAATAGGACGTGTCATGCAACGACCGTTCGTGAATTTCAACCATTAACTTCAAATTGACGTACCGGGAGATTCTACCATCAGATTTTCCTAAAACGAAAAACGTTTTTGTTCCAAATGAAAAGAGCTTTTAAATGATATGTAAAGGTTAAGATCCAATGGTTATATTTTGAAATAAGTTTTAAAAAAAATGAAATGAAAATAACGCTAGTGTGATTAGTGGCCTGAAAATGGATTTTAATGAAATGGGCTATTTTTAAATTATTATAAATATGGAAAAATTATGATAAATCATAATTAATATTTTTAAACTAATTTTGAAAATAAATATGAAGTTTCATTCTATATTTTGGAAATACGTGTTTTCAGCTTAACTGATTGAAAACGGTAAAACGACGTTTTGCGAAGTTAAGTTAAATAAACTTGAGGCTTCCAAATATTGGTTTATTTGATTTGAAAGATGAGTTTTGAGAAATATTTTCATTAAGATAAATGGGTATGTGCATTTGGATAGAAATGATCTTTAGATACTTGTTATCGATTACCATTGTGTAGACGTTTACTATTTTAAGGAATTTGGAAGATATTTATATTGTTATTCCACTTGTAGCATTCTTTGATTATGAAAATTAGTATTGAATATAAGTGGATATAAATTCTGTTAAAATCTTATATTTAATACCAACTGAGTTGGGGTTTATCCTGAATGGTGTCTTCAATAACACTGTTCCTTAAATTTCGGTTAAAGATGAAAGGTATGGAATAAATATTTCAATTAAGATTAATGAAGTTTTACAAATATTAAATTAAATTGGAATTGAATTAGGAATCAATTTAGTGATAATCGAGATAAATCCATGTGAAGGAAGACCTTTACTGTAACAACCCGGAAAATTAGAACCAATTTAAAATTTTCATTTTAGCAATTTTAATGAATTTTTAATATTTAAAATGATTTATTTCAAATAATAACGACGAGAAATTTATTTTGAATAGAATTAGAATGTATATTTTTGTTTGAACCGAAGTTAGAATATAAATATTTATTTTAATTATAAAAAGAATTGGAAATGGCGCGGCGGTTTGAAAATTCGATTTCAAATTTCAAATGAATGTACATGATTCAAAATAAACCGGATTTTAGTGAAACCAAAAATATTAGAATCTATTTGAAAATATCTTTCCAATGAATCTGAAAAATGAAAATTTCATAGCGGGAATAAAAAGTTATGCCCAGTTGAAAATTCAGAATAGTCGCTATGGAAATATAGCCCTTAAAAATAGCGATTTTGCAAACGACCTCCGTTTTCGGCGAGACCACTTTCGTTGGATCCGGAATGTTAAATGATTGCTAGATTCCAAGTTTCACAATTTTTGAGATTAATATGTGAACGTGGCAAAAGAGAACGTGTTTTGTCAATTTCTATCAATTTGGATCGACCAGAAAATGGCCAATTTTTAAACGGTCTTCAAATTTGACGAAATTAGTTTTGTTAGGACCGTATCGTCAATACAAAGCTAGAAATATTTTTTCTGAAATTTTTAGACTTCGTATGTGGCCTCGTTAAATTGAAATGTGCGTTCAAATTCAATATATAGATTTATATTTTAATTTCATTGAAAACTGATCGTAATGGTCGAATTGGCTAACCAGACACATCCCATTGGGTTCAGAATGGGGGTAATTAACGAAGGACGACAGTCGGTGGGTTCGATTTGGAGTTCGAAATAAAAAGTTACTTTATGGAATTAATTAAACAAACAAATATATATATACATTCCCAACACCCCTTCTCTCTTCCTCTCAGTCAAACCACGACTTTGAAATAAAAAGAAAAGAAAAAAACAAGATCGAACGCGCCCTCCCACCAGTCCAACGTCGTTGGCTTGAGACCGCCGCCGCCGCCATTGCGGAATCCGCACCCCCCCTCCTTTCGCGCTCTCTCTCATCCAATTCCACCCCCCCCCCCTCACGCAATAAACCCCCAAAACTCCCCCGCAACCCAAAGGCGGCAACAGCCGCCCCTCCTAGCTCGTGCCCTGACCTAAAACCGCCGCTCCGATGCCCTGCCATCTCCAGCGATCGCCAGCTACCCCCCTCCTTCAATGGTCAATGTAAGTTTTTAATTTCGGGATTTTATTTATTTTCTTCGATTAAAACTGATTTTTATAGTTTAAAAAGTTTTTATTTTTATATGATCAAAAGTTTTGGTATAGATTGAAAAAGGTTTTGTTTTTTATCATAAAGTTTTGGTTTTTATCATAGTAAAGATTAGATTTTTATCATAGTAAAGATTAGATTTTTAATACTTATAAAGATTTGATTTTTATAATGTTTTCATCGAGATAGAAATACGATTTTTATATATATGAGAGAGATAAAAATATGATTTTTGTATATATGAAAGCGAGATAAAAATACGATTTTTATACATATGGTTTTGAAATAAAAATATGATTTTTATAAAAATGATTTAGAGTAAAAATATGGTTTTTATAAAAATGGTTTTTGAATAAAAATGTGATTTTTAAAATATAAATATCGTTGATAAAAAATATGATTTTGATTAAATGAACATCATATTAAAAATGTTATTATTACTATGAACAGCGGGAAAAGATTGCGTTGAAAAAAGGGCAAATCCAGACTATTCTGAAATTCAAAAATAAAACTGGAGGAGTGGAAACCCAAGGTGATAACATCTCACTTAAATTTCATTTTGTAGTTAAAATATATACTAGGATGCAGATGGTGCTTAGCAGCACCCGACATCGTCGTCCACAGACCATGGACGACTTGTTTGTTGGGTTGTGTGGTTGATTGGATTATTTGTTTGAATTTGGTTGTTTGGGTGAAATGAATTGATTAGAATTGACATGTGTATGGCGCAAGCCAATATCAGGAGAGGGATAATGTTAGACATTACCCGATTTCAATATCGCACTGTTGTAAAGCCAAAATTTTATGAAATAAAATGTGTTAGTTAAAAATAACATTTTTATCGAATGTTTGAACTGTTAAAAATAGCAAAGTGTTGAAATAAATATTTTAACATTAAAAATTTAATTTTTAATGTATAAATGAACGACATGAAATTCTCCTAAAAATAATTGAATATTCATTTACAAATCGGATGATTTGTTTATGTACACACATTTATCTGACATTGATTGGGACGATAAAATTTTACACATCGCTCAACTGCACAAATAAAATCTGTGTTTGATTGATAGAAACCCCACACGGGTATTGGGGTGATATTTGACATAAACTAATCCCAATTGCTTAGTAGTATATCAATCGATCGGTTGACGGACTGTTGTAAGCATTAATTATTTATTTTAATGCTTATGCAGTTGTGTAGTGCACTCTGGTTGATGGTTGATTGTCTATCATTGTTGATATATACATGTGTTGTATGAAATCCACATAAATAAAATTATATGATAATTGATTATGTTTGATTCCAATTTAGAAAAAACAAATATTTTAAAATAACGAATATTTTAAAATAAGGAATATTTTAAAATAATATTCAGTAAAAGATCAAAATTTGATTTTGATGTCCGATTTGGGATGGACACGAAAATATTTAAATATATAAAGCCGTGTTGATTAGATTAATGCCATTTTGACGTGAACGATATTTATATCGATTTTATTCATTTTTATAATGAATATCGAAAACGAAGTGATTTCAAAATCTAATGTTTTGAAAATACTATCATTTATATATCGATGATATGGAATATTCAATTTTGATTTGAAATTGAATATTAAGTTGAAATCGTTTTGAAAACGAACTTAAAACGATTTATAAAATATGTTTTAAATGGAAATCGACGAAATATATATAATACATACATACATATATATATATATATATAATGGCCTGAATAGAACGCGCCGCGCCGCGACAGTTCACGAATTTCGACCATTGACTTCGAACATACATTATGGGAGATCCGACAGTCGGATTCTCCTAAAACCAGAACCGTTGGGTTCGTATCGAAAAGAGCTTTCAACGAATATGAGAGATTTAAAATCTAACAGTTGGATTTGGTAATATGTCCAAATCAAATTTGGAAAAGGTCGTTGTAAGTGTAGTTCGACGACCGTTTATGGAAATCGACTGTAGGGGCGTTGATAAAATTATTAAAAATATTAATAATTTGTGTAAAATCATAATAAATGATTTGGGAAGAATTGGGATGAAAAATTCCATATTTGAAAACATAAAAATATATTTTTATCGAAATGAACTACTTATTAACTAGAATTAAAATCCAATTATTTTTAAATAAATAAATTGGATCGAGAATGGGTTTTTAAAAATAACCAAAATTTCCAATATATGAATTGGAATGGATTTGAATCGAAATTATCTTCGTAATATTTTGGTATTGGATTTCGGGATTATATGGATATTGTGGAGGAACTTGGAAGATATATATATATAGTTATTCCAATATGATATTTATTGATTTCAGAATTTGATATTGAATATAAGCCGATATAATTTCTATTCAGAGCGTTGTATTTAATATTGAACTGGATTTTGGGTTTGTCGTGAACTGTATTTTAAATGACACTGTTCTTAAACCCAGTGTGAAAAGAATAAATCTTTTAATTAACATTTAAAGAAGAATTACCAATTAATTAACATTTAATTGGAATTGAAAATGGAATGTGAATTGGGTTTATTGTGAACTGTGTTTTTAACGACATTCGTTCTTTAACCCGATTTACAGGGAAATGTGATTTGCAATTTATAAATCTTTTTATTAAGTTTAATGGGAATTTTACAAAGTAAAGTTTTCCAATTTAATATATTAAATTGGAATTGAATGGAATTCGATTGATAATAATCGAAGTGTTCTATAGAGGAAGACTGTTAATACATATGGAATTTAAAAGGCTTTGCCATTATTCCATTTATATTATTGGTCGGATACGGAAATTGATATCGATTATATATTGATTTGTTTTTCCGTGAAGATTCCATAATTAATGGAATGTGATTTGGGTTTATCATGAACTATGTTTTAAATGATATTAGTTCTCTAACCTAGTTAAAGGCAGGATTACATGTTTGTCATTGTATTTCGAACTGTATGGTTGATCTCTGCTAAATATATATCTGTTTGGTGGCGGATAATATATTCTCTTGCTTAACACCCTTCTCTAAGATGTACGAGCTTAGAGGTTATATATCGACAGAAATCAATAGTACGATGTCGATTATCGATGCGGCATGTTTGTGTTTCCAAAGTTAAATAATCATTAATATTGATTTTTGGGAAGATTAAAACCAAGTGGTGTTTTAATGAATCTTTAATTAGATTGAAATGTGAATTGATAATTTAAATTACCAAATTTGGGAAATGATCGATAATGGAGTACGACCAGTTTTGCTCCTAGTGATAGTTAAATCTTTAATTAGATTTGAACGGGAAATGGTAATTAAATTTACCGATAACACCGTGATGTTAGATATGGAGTATTACCAGTTTTACTCCATGGGATAAATAGGTTGGGATTGGTAAATTAAACAAATGATTATTTCGGTAAGGTGCGTTAATCCCGACTAGTTTGGAAAACCTTAATATGGTTTGAAATGATATCCGAAGGAAGATTAAAGAATAAATTTAAATAATTTATCTTTGATAAAATTAATGGGAACCTTTCCCAAAGGATATGAATATTTAAATAAAAGAATATTCAGAATTGGAATGAGACGTATGTTGTGTTTTATAGCACTTGTTTATTATATACGCGAGTTATTCGGAAAGGCTGGGTTTATACCCATTCTGAACAATTGATTCGACGATAAGCCGACGATGAAGACGGTGGTTAAAGACCGGAGGTCTTCACATCGTTTGGATGATTACTGATGTCTTGATTGGGCTGTACACCCAATACGAGGTAATAAGTGGTGATCTTCCAGACATACTTGGAGATCGACCGGATATGCGAGGGCCTCTCTCCTGTATTGGACATACGGGACGAGGAAAAAGGCGCCTCCTGTTTCGTTCAGACACCCAGAACGAACTTGTAAATGGATGTGTGTCTGACATTGGATTTTATTCTGTGTTGATTGATTTCTATTAAATATATATCTGTTTGGTGGCGGAGAATTTATTCTTTTTCTTAACGTGTAACACCCCGCGAATTCTATAACTGTGAAATTCACAAATTAAAGTATAATTAATTTCAAATCAAAGAACTAAGGGAAACGGGATACGCCATTGCGTTCGTCTCGGAAAAATACGCGAAATAGAGTCCAAGTTTTTGAAAAACGGAGTCCGTATGAAGAAGATATGGCCTTCGGAAGTTTCTGAATTAAGTTTAAAATTCGAACAGAATAAAACAGCTCAGAAAAATTCCAAAATCGGGCCCAATTGGCCAGGGCGGGAAAAGTCCCGCCTAATGCGCCCAAGTCGACTGGGCTGTCGACCTGGTCTAGCCAGGTCGACAGGGCTGTCGACAGGGCTGTCGACCTGGTCCAGAGCCAGGTCGAACCCAGCCCAACCTGGCTGGCCTATTCTATGTTGGTCGATTTTCTGGGGTCTGCTTTGTCATTAGGGCTAGGTGGCAGGCTCTAATTGGTCTCTCTTTAGGATGAATGGCTACGATCAAACCAAGCAACATCAATGGTCCTAATCAGTTCATAAACCCTATAAAAATGACCCTAGACTCAACCTAATCTATTCATTCAGAAATAAGAACAAAGCCGCCATGTTGCTGAGGAATGACTAAGAGTAGCCACCAATTGGAGAGAGGATTAGGAGGCAAATTCTAAAAGCATAAAGCAACTTAATCAAATCAAATCGCATCTCCAAATCCCTAAATTGGAGAATTCGCCACACCATTGTAAGTAGAGTATTATTTTGGTATGAACAAATAATTGTGTTGGTTTGTATACTTGATTTGTGGCGATAAAGTAATCCATATTTGTGCGTTACTATGATTCTTATCGATTTGGAATATTGTATACGTTTGGATATTTGCAAAGCATGTTATTCGTTATAAAAACTACATGTTTGCGGTAGTTTTATGCAAGTATACGTTTGGAATATTCGCAAATTATGTAATCCATGTTGAAGCTACATGTATGTAGTTGATTAATTGAAATTCATGCAAGTTTGGGGTTTTGCTACTATGCCATCATATTGTATATTTTCGTACAAAAATCATTTTGTACATAATTGGAATAGATTTGGGTTATTATAGTTCATATGAAATTATGTTGAAATTTTGGCACCATGATCTATGTATTAAGCCATGCTTTTGTACTAGAAAACCTATTTGCAAACTTATGAATATGACTAGGCTATGATTGATAATTTGCATAATTGAAATCCATATTGTTAACAAGAATTATATGATGACATAGGTGGTACATAGCTAAGTTAGATTCAAAAATCCCTTTTGCAAGTTTGCATGACTAAAGTAAAAATCATGATTTCATGTTAGAAATATTTATGCCATGGTTATGTGAATAGATTTAAAAATCATGATTAAGTTGAACTATACTTTTGTGTTAATAACAAAAGTAAGCACCTTTGTAAACATGTAGTAATCTTATGAACATGATTTGCTTATGTTTGACATTATGCCTAAATAAAAATATAGGTTTATGTTGTAGTTAAGACTATGTGTCAATAATGATATCCAATTTAGATTCTTAGCTTAACTACAAGTTTACATGCTTTGATTCATGTCACTTATGCTACTATGCAAGTACACCAGTTTCTGTTTTGTAGTTCCAACGTTATGTTGCAAGTTCATGCGTTCACATTCCCCTTTTTGTGTATGTAATCGTGCTTTAAGCCTCCCCTTTTCTTATGGCTAAGTTGGGCTTAAAAAGGCTAAGCCCAACATATATATAATAAACAGACGTGTTAAACGGAGGAAAATAACGTTGGGTTAAATTTATTAATAAATGAAAATATAAAGTAGAAGGGCCCAAATTCAAGTATGGGTTGGGCCCATGATTGGTGTAACCTTTACACCATTAACTTAATAATGGGCCGCAAATATTTACATATAAGAAAATAAAGAAGAAAGACAAAATATGTAAATGTAGAACATACGATGTGTTTAACCCGAGGTTGGATTGAGTTGTGATGTAAACCTGCCCGGAACCGCCCGGCTGTCCAGTGGTCACAACAATACCTATCCAATGTGGGAGGTTAAACATGGAGCCCAATAAGGACCCGAGGTTAGACTGAGTTGTGGCGTAAGACTGCCCGGAACCAACCGGCAACAGGCAGCCACAACAATACCTGTCTAATGTGAGAGGTCAAGGCTTTAATAAGACAATTAAGGCTGAGTCAGGATTGTTAGGATTAAGTGAACTAAAGACTTAATCAAAATGGGACATGCTAAACTAAACGGACTGGTGGGGGTTAGGTTAGAAAACACTTAACCAACTTAGCATGTTGGCTAGAGATAGAAAACCTAGTAACGGAGGACCCTTTTCAGCAGTAACCCTAGAAGGTGTATCATGATACCCTGAAACTAGGCAGGGTGGGGCACGATTACTGGGCTGATTGTAAGAGGTCAAATCGACGGCGGTGGTGTAGCAGTGTAGGTTCTAACGGGGTGTGGGCGTGCACACACTCCGGCGCAGAAAAATAAGGCACTGGACACCAGTAGCATACCTGTGCACTCTAGGATTGTGTCGGGCCGCCACCATAGGACTTGATACACCCCATGGTGGGACCAGCATAGGTAACTACAACATCGGGGGCCGTAGGACACATGTAACTATGCGAGTAGGAGCCGATCATCTTAGAATGGATCACATCACCCTGATTATGGGGTGCCAGTTGGAAACTAGTTTATATGGGTTCAGAGATTAACATGGGGTACGATAGTATATTCGACCCTAGACAACTTAACCAAGTTATAGTGCTTTCCCACTTCTTGTTTATACTTATCATACCCAGTTCTTTATTCATAGACAGAATAGTACTAGACTTACTCAGGCTTTATGTCTGACTCTACTTTTCTTTCGTCTTCTTTTCTTCCGTTTCCCCCCCCCCCCCCCAAGGTCCACAGGGAGGGAACACTGCAGCTTGACCAGCCTTAACATCCAGCTTGAAGAGGAGAAATGTATTGCTTGGACCTTTTCTTTTTGAACTATGGCTTTAGACAACCACTATGGGGCTTTTGCAGTTTTATCTATGTTTTCTTTATGCTTCTTTAAATAATGTAATCAAGACAGATTATGAAAGTGTTATGTTTTTGGAAAAGATGTAAGACAATTATGGTGATGTTGTTGTAACACGTATTTGCTTTTATGAAATAAAAGTTGTTGTTTTTCCGCTGTTTACAAATATGTGTTCTTATATCTGTCTTGTATATCTGTGACTTATACTTATAAACCTCCACCAAAATTAGGGCACTCCCTTTGAGAGTGACCCTAACGGAGGTGGGGTGTTTCATAACGCCCTTCTCTGAGACGTACGAGCTCAGAGGTTACATATCTATAGACATCAGTCGCATGGAGTGAATTGCCTGTGTGGCATGCTGAGGTGCAAATGATCAAGACTTCTGTTGAAAAGCAGAGTCTTGTGGTTGATGATCAAAGCACGACTTTAATATAGCATTGCTTTGTGTATAGCGTTAGTTCGCGAGCCTTACACCTCGGTATGAGTCAAAAATGGGATAAGGGAATGCAATGAGTGCATGGCGTTTATTTCTAGCTATGGGTGGTGTCAGGGTTTTGCACGCCCCAACATTGTTATATTTTTTACCTATGTGGTTGTTGGATTGCGAGACGCCTTGGGTATATCGGTCTCTACTGAGCTGATGCATAGGTCCTATAGGACCGGGAAACGTGTGTTCAGGATTAACCTATCCACTAACGTAAGTGTGGACCGGCACTGCAGGATCCAGGGTTGCCCAAAATGCGTAGTCCTGAGGCACTTTCTAGAGCGTCTCGAAGCGGTTAGGAGTACATCCCTTGCCTAGACTCATGACGGAAATCCAATTTCCAGTACGTGACATTCGGTTTTATTTGTAGAGCCTGCTATGGAGACACAGTGGGATGGGGTACTATGTCGTTTATGACTGATACATTTATATTTGAAGTTGTTTTCATACACTTCACACTATAATAGTATCAAAATGATTTGTTTTAAATGTACCAAGCATGTTTGGCTATTATAAGGTAAAATTCTACCCTCCGGCTTGCGTTGCTTTGTGTGATGGAACCTGAGTCTTATAATAGCTACATTGTTCAAAAAGAATTGCACTGTTTATAACTGTTTATGAACTGGTGGTCTCGGGAGGAAACCCGTTCCGTGTTATATAGCGTGGTCCCTTGATTTACTTTGTTTTTAAAGTAAAGTTTTAAATAACTGTTTTAGTTCTCACACCAGTCACTTGTCTGACTTGGAGTTTATTGTTTTAACCTAAACTCTGGGTGCTCCTATTTTCCACACGGGCAGCTAGTAGTTCGGTTTTTGCAAATTTTTATTCACAGGATCCTGATTTAAAGATGGAATGATATTTGGAAAGCTCAGTATCCGTGTATATCTTTCAGTTGTGTTTTGTATTATTTTCCGCTACATTGTAATTTGAAAATCTCTGATATTTATCAAATGTATATTATTCATTTATACTCTGTATATTCTTGTACTCTGATGTAAATTGTTGTAATAAGCAATGAAATGTCCTTCTGTTTGTGTTCTGATTTGTCGTGTTCTGAACTCAATCTGGGCTTTCCTATATAGGGAAGTTCGGGTTGTGTTAGTTTGGTATCAGAGCTTTGGTTTATAGAGCTCGAGAACAAGACACATTAGAACCAATGAAAGAATTCATCAGAGATTGGATTAGTAATATCCAATGAGAATGACTCATTAGAGATGGGATTAGTAGTATCCTAGAATGAGTCGGAAGAGTGTTATTTTTAAAATAAAAATGGAAACAAATTTTGTTTTGGAAGTTTAAACCTTATTCAAAATATTTGAATATTTAATTGTATTGAATTTGGATAATCGAGTATATAAAGATTTTGCCTATACGCCTTGCAAACGTATATTCGAAGTTTTAATATACTGGATAGATATAGAATCACACTCTAGTTGCCCAGAGATGATTCTGATGATTGACTAGTCATCATCAGAGTTTATGTTTGAGTTTCAAAGGTGGGATATCTCTATATATCCAATTGAGTGGTGTGTGAACCAAAACTAGATAGGGCTTATTATTGTGATTTGGCATCAAAAACATGATTTTCTATATATATATATATATACACCAAAATTATGAATTTGAAAAGATAATCAACTAATTGATTGCTGATTGATTAAAATTTTTGAACCATTAAGCCAAATTTAGTCAAACTGGAACTGAATTGCAAATTGTTTGGAAAAATTGCATGCATGTACATATATATGTGTGAACAGGTCATAGCAGGGAAGCTAAGAAGAGGAATAAAATTTTATGCTCGACAAATTGGTACATGTTTACCAATTTCTTGGGTGATGATGATTTTATGAGCCGATTGGCTAGCCACTTGGCCTTTTCTTTTTCTTTTTGAGATGAGAGGGCCAGTGTGGCGGTTTGTGGATTTTCCCGGTGCTCCCCGTACAAAGGAGGTTATGGCGAAAATTTTCGAAAATTTAGGGTATTAGCCAAATTTTTGAAAAATTAGAAATTCTTAGAAACTGAAAAGTTGAAGAATGAAAGCCAGAATGAAAGTTGAGTTGATTAGTTAAACAACTTTCAGCTCCGTTCCTTTTCGAGGACGAAAATATTTTAAGTGGGGAGATTGTAATAACCCGGAAAATCAGAACCAATTTAAAATTTTTATTTTAGCAAATTTAATGAATTTTGAATATTTAAAATGATTTATTTTCAAATAATAACGATGAGAAATTTATTTTGAATAGAATTAGAACGTATATATTTATTTGAACCGAAGTTAGAATATAAATATTTATTGTAATTATAAAATGAATTGGAAATGGCCCAGTAGTTTGAAAATTCGATTTCAAATTTCAAATGAATGTACAGGATTTAAAATAAACCGGATTTTAGTGAAACAAAAAATATTATAATCTATTTGAAAATATCTTTCCAACGAATTTGAAAAATCAAAATTTCATAGCGGGAATAAAAAGTTATGCCCATTTGAAAATTCAAAATAGTCGCTATGGAAATATAGCCCTTAAAAATAGAGATTTTGCAAACGACCTCCGTTTTCGATGAGACCACTTTTGTTGGACTCGGAATGTCAAATGATTATTAGTTTCCAATTTTCATAATTTTTGGGATCAATATCTGAGCGTGGTAAAAGAAAACGTATTTTGTCAATTTCGGTCAATTTGGATTGACCAGAAAATGGCAATTTTTCAAACGGTCTTCAAATTTGACGAAATTAGTTTTGTTAGGACCATATCGTCAATACAAAGCTAGAAATACATTTTTCAGGAATTTTTAGAGTTCATATGTTGCCCAGGTAAATTGAAATGTGCGTTCAAATTCAATATATAGATTTATATTTTAATTTCAATGAAAACTGATCGTAATGACCGAATTGGCTTACCGGACATATTCTATTGGGTTTAGAATGGTGATAATTAGCTAGGGACGACAGTCGGTGGATTCGATTTGGAGTTCGAAATAAAAAGTTACTCTATGGAATTAATTAAACAAATACATAATTAATATATATATATATATATATATTATATTCCCCACACCTCTTCTCTCTTCCTCTCAGTCAAACCACGACTTCGAAATAAAAGGAAAAGAAAAAAAACAAAATCGAATGCGCCTTCCCACCAGTCCACAGCCGCTAGCGCGAGACCGCCGCCGCCACCATTGCCAGATCTACACCCCCCTCCTCTCGCGCTCTCTCTCCTTTAACTCTCCCCTCCCCCTTCGATGCAATAAACTCCCAAAACTCCCCCGCAACCCAAAGGCAACAGCAGCCGCCCCTCCTGGACCGTGCCCTGACCTGAAACCGCCGCTCCGACGCCCTGCCACCTCCAGTGATCGCCAGCAGCCCCCTTCAACGGTCAATGTAAGTTTTTAATTTTGGGATTTTATTTATTTTCTTCGATTAAAACTGATTTTTATAGTTTAAAAAGTTTTGATTTTAATATGATCAAAAGTTTTGGTTTAGAATGATAAAAAGTTTTTGTTTTTATCATAGAAAAGTTTTGGTTTTTATCATAATAAAGATAAGATTTTTATCATAGTAAAGATTAGATTTTTGATCGTTATAAAGATTTGATTTTTATAATGTTTTCATCGAGATATAAATATGATTTTTATATATATGAAAGATAGATAAAAATACGATTTATATATATATATATATATATATATATATATATATGAAAGCAAGATAAAAATACGATTTTTATACGTATGGTTTTGAAATAAAAATATGATTTTTATAGAAATGATTTAGAGTAAAAATATGGTTTTTATAAAAATGGTTTTCAAATAAAAATATGATTTTTAAAATATAAATATCATTGATTGAAAATACGATTTTGAATAAATGAACATCATATTAAAAATGTGAACTTTACTATGAACAGCGGGAAAAGATTACGTCAAAAAAAAGGGCAAATCCAGACTGTTTCGAAATTCAGAAATAAAGCTGGAGGAGTGGAAACCCAAGGTGAGAACTTCTCACTTAAATTTTATTTTCTAGTTAAAATATATACTAGAATGCAGACGGTGCTTAGCAGCACCCGACACCGTCGTCCACAGACCATGGACGACTGGTTTGTTGGGTTCTGTGATTGATTGGATTATTTATTTGAATTTGGTTGTTTGGGTGAAATGAATTGATTAGAATTGATATGTGTATGGCACGAGCCAATATCAGGAGAGGGATAATGTTAGACATTACCCGATTTCAATATCGCACCGTTATAATGTCGAAATTTTCTGAAATAAAATGTGTTAGTTAAAATAACATTTTTATTGAATGTATGGAATGTTAAAAATAAAAAAGTATTGAAATAAATATTTTAACGCTAAAAATATAATTTTTAACGTATAAATGAACGGCATGAAATTCTCCTGAAAAGAACTGAATATTCATTTACAAATCGGACGATTTGTTTATGTACACACTTTTATCTAACATCGACTGGGACGATAAAATTTTATACATCGTCCAATTGCACAAATAAAATCTGTATTTGATTGATTGAAACCCCATACGGGTATTGGGATGATATTTGACATACACTAATCCCAATTGCTTAGTAGTATGTCGATCATTAGTTGACGAACTGTTGTAAGCGTTAATTATTTATTTTAATGCTTATGCAGTTGTGTAGTGCACTCTAGTTGATGGTTGATTGTTTATCATTATTGATATATACATGTGTTGTATGAAATCCATATAAATAAAATTATATGGTAATTGACTATGTCTGATTCCAATTCAAAAAGAACAAATATTTTAAAATAATGAATATTTTAAAATAATGTTCAGTAAAATATCAAAATCTGATTTCGATGTCTGATTTGGGATGAACACGAAAATATTTAAATATATAAAGTCATGTTGATTAGGTTAATGCCATTTTGACGTGAACGATATTTATATCGATTTTATTCATTTTTTAATGAATATCGAAAAGTAAGTAATTTCAAAATCTAATGTTTTGAAAATACTATCATTTATATATCGATGATATGGAATATTCAATTTTGATTTGAAATTGAATATGAAGTTGAAACCGTTTTGAAAACGAACTTAAAACGGTTTATAAAATACATTTTAAATGGAAATCGACAAAATATGTATAATATATATGCTATATATATATATATATATATATATATATATATATATATATATATATATGATGGCCTGAATAGAACGCGCCGCGCCGCGGCAGTTCGCGAGTTTCGACCATTGACTTCGAATGGACATTACGGAAGATCCGACCATCGAATTCTCCTAAAACCAGAACCGTTGGGTTCGTATCGAAGAGAGCGTTCCAATGAATATGAGAGATTTAGAATCTAACGGTTGGATTTGGAAATATGTCCAAATCAAATTTGGAAAAGGTCGTTGTAAGTGCAGTTCGACGACCGTTTATGGAAATCGACTGTACGGGCCTTGATAAAATTATTAAAAATATTAATAATTTGTGTAAAATCATAATAAATGAATTGGAAAGAAATGGAATGAAAAATTCCATATTTCAAAAGAAAAAAAATATATTTTATCGAAATGAACTAGTTATTAACTAGAATTAAAATCCAATTTTTTTTAAATAAATAAATTGGATTGAGAATGGGTTTTTAAAATAACCAGAATTTCCAATATATGTATTGGAATGGATTTGAATCGTAATTATCTTCGGAAAATTTCGATATTGGATTTCGTGAGTATACGGATATTGTGGAGGAATTTGGAAGATATATATATATCGTTATTCCAATACGATATTTATTGGTTTCAAAATTTGACTTTGAATATAAGCCGATATAATTTCTATTCAGAGCCTTGTATTTAATATTGAATTCGATTTTAGGTTTGTCATGAACTGTGTTTTAAATGACATTGTTCTTAAACCCAGTAAGAAAAGAATAAATTTTTTAATTAAGATTTAAAGAAGAATTACCAATTAATTAACATTTAATTGGAATTGAAAATGGAATGTGAATTGGGTTTGTTGTGAACTGTGTTTTAAACGACATTCGTTCTTTAACCCGATTTACAGTGAAATGTGATTTGGAATTTATAAATCATTTTATTAAGATTTAATGGGAATTTTCCAAAGCAAAGTTTTCCAATTTAATATATTAAATTGGAATTGAATGAAATTCGCGAGCCCCACACCTCGATATGAGTCATAAACGGGATAAGGGAACGCAATGAGTGCATGATGTTTCTTTCTAGCTAAGGGTGGTGTCGGGGTGTTGCACGACCTGACATTGTTATATTTTACCTATGTAGTTGTTGGATTGTGAGGCGCTTTGGATATATCGGTCTCTACGGAGCCGATGGATAGGTCCTATAGGGCCGGAAATCGTGTGTTCAGGAATAACCAATCCACTAACGTTAGTGTGGACCGACACTGCAGAATCAAGGGTTGCCCAGAGTGCGTAGTCCTGAGGCACTTGCTTAAGTGTCTTGAAGCGGTTAGGAGTACATCAATTGCCTAGACCCATGACGGAAATCCAATTTCCAATGCGTGACATTTGGTTTTATTTGTAGAGCCTAGTATGGCGACATAGTGGGATAGGGCACTATGTCGTCTATGATTGATACATTTATATTTGAAATTGTTTTCACACACTTCACACCATAGTAATTTCAAAATAATTTGTTTTAAACGTACCATTCATGTTTGGCTGTTATAAGGTAAAACTCTATCCTTCGGCTTGTGTTGCAATGTGTGATGGGACCTGAGTCTTATAATAACTTCATTTTTCAAAGAGCATTGCGTTGTTTATAACCGTTTACGCACTGGTGGTCTCGGGAGGAAACCCGTTCCGTGTTATACGGCGTGGTCCCTTGATTTACTTTGTTTTTAAAGTAAAGTTTTAAATAACTATTTTAGTTCTCACACTAGTCACATGACTGACCTGGAGTTTATTGTTTTAACCTAAACTCTGGGTGCCCCTATTTTCCACACGAATAGCTAGTAGTTGGGTTTTTGTAGATTTATATTCATAGGATCATGGTTTACCGCTGGAATTATATTCAGAAAGCTCTGTATCCGTGTATCTCTTTCAGTTGTGTTTTGTATTATTTTCCGCTGCATTGTAATTTGTAAATCTATGATATTTATCAAATGCATATTATTCATTTATACTCTGTATATTCCTGTACTCTGATGTAAATTGTTGTAATAAGCAATAAAACGTCCTTCTGTTTGTGTTCTGATTTGTCGTGTTCTCAACTCAATCCGAGCTTTCCTATACGGGGAAGTTCGGGTCGTGTTATTTACTATCTGAGGAATTTAAAAGGCTTTACTGTTATTCCGCTTATAGTATTAGTCCGGTACAGAATTCATATCAATTACAAGTTGATATAATTCCCGTGAAGATTCATTATTATTGAAAGAATGATTTTGGGCTGTTGTGAACGACGTTTTAAATAATGTTTGTTTTTCATCCCATGTAAAAGAAAAGATGATTTTCTAAGATTGGTTGAAATGAAATCTTTAATTTATTTGATTATAAAGATTTAATGAAAGAGTTTCCCTTAACAAATGATATTGGGAATGAGTTTAGGACACGTTCAGAAGAAGATAAGCATGTTTGTCGCATAAGCGATAAGATTAAGAAATCGTAAGTAATCGATTTTGGGTATTAGATATGGAGTACCACCAATTTTGATTCATGGGATTAATAGGATGGGAATGGGAAAACGATTTGAGAAATTACCTTTTTGTAAGGTTCATAATCCCGGTAATGCTTAAATACCTTGATCTGAGTTAAATCTGTGAAAAGAGATTTTATAATCTTTTGAAATGATTTCCAAGAAAAGATTTAAACAAGAGTTTAACTGATGCAAATCTTTGATAAGATTTAATGGAGTAATTACCAAGAATGATTTGAGTAAATGCATATTTCGGAATGGAATGAGACTCAAGATATGTTTATATATCAAATTGGTATGAAATATGCGATAGATATGTTAGAAAGATCGGGTTTTGACCCATTCTGGATATATATGAAGAGTATTGAAAATAATGAAGATGGTGGTTGAAGACCGGGGATCTTCACATCATTTGGGAGGTACACCCAAAACGAGATTATAAGTGGCAGTCATCTAGACGTACTTGGAGATTGACCAGATATGAAAGTATCTTTCTCCTTAACTGGACGAGGAATAAGGTGCCTTAAGTTTCGTTCTGACCCAAAACGTACTTGCAAATGGATATGTGTTTGATGTTATATTTTACAACATAACCAGTTGGTTTCTGTTGATGTTATATCAGTTGGTGGTGGAGAATTTATTCCCTTATCTTTACACCCTCCTCTAAGACTTATTTACTCAGAGGGTTATATATTAATGGACACCAACTATATGTTGTGAATTGACAATGTGGCATACTAAATGCTGAGCCAATCAAAGCTTTTGTTGAAAAGTATAGCTTTGTGGATTGTGATCAAAGCAAGGATGATATAGTGTAGTTTTGTGTTGAAATATGACTGTAGAGCCTCATAACCCATGAATGGTCGAAAACAGGATGATGGACCACATAGATAGGGAGTAACATTTCCCTAACTAGCTAAAAAGTGATGTCATGGTATGGATCCCATGCATGTTTACTTTTGTGGATGATGGATCGAGGGGCCTCAAATGATGA
The DNA here is from genome assembly GCA_030737875.1 of Allium sativum. Taxonomy (NCBI): domain Eukaryota; kingdom Viridiplantae; phylum Streptophyta; class Magnoliopsida; order Asparagales; family Amaryllidaceae; genus Allium; species Allium sativum. Next base: position 969,180,981 of record CM060910.1, on the reverse strand, counting down.
CGGTCAAATACGACTATAGGGAACGTTATGTTCAGGAAAGATTCCAATCAGCCGTGTATAGTGATGACCAACTCTGCCGCTCTAAAGGACTCAATAATGGACTCCTGGGACATATTGCTAGGTGATCCGAATGCGGTTAAGGAAGATCCATTGCCTTGCTCATTGACGGAATCCGACTTCTAATAAGAGCTTTGCGTTTTCAGTTGTAAACTAACAGCCAACACAATAGGATGGGGGATTATGCGAGCTATGATTTATACGTTTACTTTTGAAAGTGATTTTGACACTATGCACTAGTAATAATGAAAGAGACTTCCGTGTATCAAGCATGTTTGGTTATTATAAGATAAAACTCTTTCCTCTGGTTTGCATTGCATAATGTGATGGGCCTTAAGTCTTGTAAAGACCCGCAAATTCCCACCCTTTGAATCGACCATAAACCACACAGGTCTGACCCAAAAAGTGAAAATCTACGAATACTTTAACTTTGGGCATACAACATATTAAAACAACAACAGAAGACTTTTATAACATATCATCATATAATGTTACATCAGAGTACAGAATATACATATCAGAGTACATTGGAATATAACAGCGGAAGATAAATACAAAAAAAAGTAATATACTGCAACGGAAGAACACAGCGGAAGACTCTCTATCTCTGGACACAATTTTAAGCTTCAACCCAGAATCCTGTTAAATATATCTGCAAAAATAGCTACTCGACTGCCCGTGTGGAAAATATGGGCACCCGAGTTTGCCAGTGGACAAAACTACAGGTCAGTCATGGGACTGGTGTGAGAATTCTACTTAACCTATATAATATAATAAGGCTAATCACAGGACCACGCCACTTTCGCGGAACGGGTTTTCTCCTATGGATTGCCAGTGCATGACTAAAGTAAATCGTCAAAATAGCGCAATGCTTTTTAGAAAAATGAAACCATTATAAGACCCAAGTCCCATCACACAATGCAACGCAAACCGGAGGATAGGGTTTTACCTTATAATGATCAAAAAATGCTTGATACGATAAACACGGTATTATATAATAATAGTGTGCAACCAAATTGAAGGACATCAAAGTAAATGTATTAATCCTAGACGGCATGAGTGCCCCATCCCACTATGTCGCCATATATAGGTATACAATCAAAACCGCGTGATGTCGTATTGGAAATTTGGGTTTCCATCTGAGTCAAGGCTAGGGAGGAGATCCTTACCGATTCGAGACACTCTAGCAATGTCCCAGGATTGGTACTCTGTCCAACCCTTGGATCCTGCAGGGCCGGTCCACACTTACTTTTGTGGATTGGCAATTCCTGAACACACGCTTCCCGGTCCTTTTGGACCTATACTACGGCCAGTAGCGACCGCATAAACCGAGGCCTCGAACAATCCAACAACCACAATGAATAAATGCCAGCGCTGGTAGGTCCCTGGCACCACTCTAGCTAGAAAGAAACGTGCGCACTCCCTGCGTTCCCTTCTCCCGTTTTAGACTCTACCGGGCTGTGAGGCTCGTGAGGTCACGTAACACAAAGCTATGCCTAAATAGACTATGCTTTGATCATCAACCACAAGGCTTTGCTTTGCAACAATAAGCCTTGATCAAGTGCAACTTGGCATACCACATCAACAACTCATATCATGCGATCGGTAAATATTTAACATACAAAAGGGTGTTAAGCAAGAGAATAAATCCTCCGCCACCATGCATTTATATATTAAATAAAAACCAATTTAATTACATGAAATAAATTTCAATGTCAGGCATGCTATCCATTTACAAGTCCGTTCTGGGTCTGAACGAAACAACGTATCCGTCGATCTCCAGTACGTCTGGAAGATCATCACTTTTACCTTGCCTTGGGGGATCAGTCCCAATTCAAGATATTAGTCACCATCAACCAAACGATGTGAAGCTCTCCGGTCTTCAGTCACCATCTTCATCTTTGACTCTTGATCGTCGTGATGATTATTCAGAATGGGTTAGACCCGGTCTTTCTGAATAACTCGCGTATCCTTAATTAAAATCAACCATACGCCACATTCCAACTTTGAATATCCTTTTAAATAAAAATTATTATTTATGTTAAAAGGTTCTCCTTAATTTTATCAAAGATAAAATAAATTACATTTTAATCTTTCTAAAAAGATGTATTAATATTCCAATTTTGATTTAATTTATAAAATAGATTTATAAATTTCAAATAGTAATTTCAATGTAAATTGGATTAAAGGATAAATGTTATTTAAACATCACCCACTACAAATACAATCTACATATCAATCACCCAACATAATTGTTAAGATCTAATGATTTTAAATAAAAGATTTATCCTAAAGATATTAATTCATTACTATATAAAAAACATATTTTAAAATAATCAATGAAATATTCTATATATAAAAGATTCTGAATGTAACATATACTTTATAATACAAAATCTTTTATTATATAAAAATTCTTTATTTAAAAAGAAATTCTGCATTGGAATGCAACTCAACCATGTACCATATAATTTGGGTCATATGGGTTTCATACATTTCATGTATAGGGTAATAATATGAAATAATCCTCAATCCATCCATTAACAACCAGAGTGACAATGTCAACTGTGTGAGCATTAAAATAAAACAATAACGCTCATCGCAGCCTGTCGATCAATCGATAGACATCTAATTAAACATTGAGATTTGTGTCAGTCAAGTATCGTCCCAATACCCGTGTGGGGTTTTCATCCAACAAACAAATAATAAATTATTTGTGCACTTGGGCGATGTGTAAAAATAATCGTCCCAATCACATAAACAAGTCGGATGACTTGTAAATGGAAGTGAAATATTCAATTTTGAATATACTAACATCACATTTAACACATCAAAATACAACATCACAGGCAAATATTTCAATACTCTTTATTATGAGCATATGACAATAAAAATCATGACTTTTATTTATTTACCAAAAATGCATATTTTTGGTCTCATTCATTTTAATGACAAAATGAATATCTGACTTCATTATTTTTAATGTATAAAAATATACATCCTTAATTCATTCTTTTTAATGTATGAAAACATACATTTTACATCCATTCTTTTTCTCAACATAAACAAATATGATGATTTTGTTTCTTAACTTCTAATGCAACAAAATGAGAATTTTGTCTAATCTTTTTCAATGAATAAAGATGTCTATTTTTACTTCATTCATTTTAATGTGCCAAAAATGTCCATTTTGTCTAATCCACTTTTAATATACAAAAATGAGTATTTTGTTTTAGTCTCTTTTCTTATGCATAAAAAAGATGTTTATTTTTAATCTATTCTTTTTTATTAATGACACCCAGTGTTCATTTCTAATTAATCCTTTTTAATGACACAAAATGTTCATTTTTAACTAATCCTTTTAATGTATAGAAAGGTTCATTTTCTAATTTTGACATGTTAACTCAAAATGACAATTTAAATTCACTAATCAAGTCTTGACAAGAATGTTGTTCTTTTTCATTTACAATATAAAATGAAAATAAAAAGGATTCACATGTCTTGTTCTTTTATTTACCATAGAAATACCAATAAAATGATCAACATATTCTGGTCTTTTCATTTACAAAAGAAGTTGTAAATAAAGTGGTCCTCATATTTTTACTTTTTTTTTTTTTTTTACAATAGGAGTTGTAAATAAATGATTCTCATGTTCCTGTTCTTTTTATTTTCTATCGCACCAAAAATGTCGATAAAAATGAATCACTAACATTGTCTATTTTTATCGCACCAAGAATGTCGATAAAAATGAATCACTAACATTGTCTATTTTTATCGCACCAAGAATGTCGATAAAAATGAATCACTAACATTGTCTATTTTTATCGCACTAAAAATGTCGATAAAAATGACAACATTAACCCTTCTATTTTCACCGCGTTCAAAATGACGATAAAATATTCAACATTAACAATTCTATTTTTACCGCATTCAAAATGACGATAAAATATTCAACATTAACAATTCTAGTTTTCCTACTATAGAAAATGTAAATAAATATATTTCTAAATTCTATTCTTTTTATTCATATAAGAAAATGTAAATAAATGCATTTTCAATTTCTATTCTTTTACTTACATAAGAAAATGTAAACAAATATATTTCTAAATTTTTATCATACCGTTATAACTCATATATAAATTACATAGAAAAAATGTCATTTTTATTTTATCGTTCTAATTCACCTCTAAATTACATAGAAAAATGTAATCTTTATTATACGATGGGAATTCATATTTTAATTACATAGAAAAATGTAATTCCTATCATACGACATAAATTCATATTTAAATTATATCTAAAAATGTAGTTTTTATCCTACAACGCAAATTCACATTTTAATTACATGAAAAAAAATGTAATTTTCATTCTACCGTTATTATTCATCTCTAAATTACATAGAAAAATGTAATTTAAATTATGCAATGTAAATTTACATTTTTATACCATAGGAAAATGCAATTTTTGTCATACAGTGCAAATTCATATATAAATTACATATAAAACTGTAACTTTTGTTATGCAAAGTAAATTCACCTTTTTAATTACGTATAAAAATGTAATTTTATTCCTACGGTGGAAATTCATTCATAAATAACATATAGAAAATGTAATTTATTTCATACGGTGAAAAATCATTCATAAATAACATATAAAAATGTTATTTATTTCATACGATGAAAAATCATTCATAAATAACATATAAAAATGTTATTTATTTCATGCGATGAAAAATCATTCATAAATAACCTATAAAAATGTTATTTATTTCATGCTGTGGAAATTTATTCATAAATTCCATAATAAAATATGTTTTATTTCACACAATGTAAAAACATCTTCTTTTTATGTACAATGAAAAAAAATATCATCTTTTTATATTTATAATATATTAACTTTACTATTTTACGATGTAAAAATATGATCTTTTATATTTTACAAAGTAAAAATATCAACTTTACTATTTTACAATGTAAAAATATCAACTTTACTATTTTACAATGTAAAAATATGATCTTTTCTATTCTACAACGTAAATATATTCATTTTCCTATTTGCAATGTAAAAATATGACTTTTTCTATTTTACGATGAAAAATAATAACTTCTTCTATTTTACAATGAAAAATATGACTATTTCTATTTTACAATGAAAAATAATAACTTCTTCTATTTTAAATATAAAAAGATTGTCTTTTTATTTTCATCGTCAAAATTTCATCTTTTTGTTTTCAATATAAAAAGATTGTCTTTTTATTTTAAACATAAAAATATTGTCTCCTTATTTTCAACATAAAAGGATTTAGCCCTTTTTATTACAATCAAAAAAACAAAGTTGTAATTTTTGTAATCAAAATCAAAGTTGTAATCTTTGTAAACAAAATCAAAGTTGTAATCTTTGTAAACAAAATCAAAGTTGTAATCTTTGTTAACAAAAGCAAAGTTTAAATTTTTATAAAGTTTTAAATCTTTATAAATAAAAATAAAAGATTTCATGTTTTATAAATAAAACAAAGATTCATTTTATACAAACAAAAACAAAGATTCATTCTAAAGATCTAATCTTTATTCATTTCAAAATAAAAATCAAAACTTTGATTTGTCAATCATGATAAAAGATTAAACTTTATTTACAAATCAAAACCAAAGATTAAACTTTTTTTATTATAACCTTTCTACTTGTCATCGAATAACAATTTCCACAATCAATTCCAACACCAATCATACAACACATCAATAACAATATAGGCCACAATCATCAATTTCCACCATTCAACCATTCAATCCATACAACATTCATTTTGCATAATGATAACATAATTAAATTAAATTAATTATATATATATAAAAAAAAATATAGAATCTCACCTTGCATGTTTCTGAAATGAAGCGATTTAAATCAGATCTCGTGTTAGGCGTCACGTCGGTTACGGATCTGAAAGGTTTCAAATTGAAATTTATGTAAAAATTAAATTTCTGGCCTTTAACAACTGACACAGTGACGCTTAAAAGCGTGACAAAATCTGAAGCTATTTACCTCAAATTTTCAGAAATGTTCAAAACTTTGAATGCGGATTTCGGGAGCTATAGTCGACGGTTTTACGAACGGTTTGCGGGAGATTGAAGAGCTACGAGAGGGCTATCTTCACCGAGAAGATGGAGAGGTGCGGCTACATGTATGAAGGGCGGCGGCAGCATAAAGGCGGCGGTTTCGGGGAGGTGAATCGAGAGCTACGGGCAACGGTTTGATGTGAGGTTTGTTGGAGAAGAAAGAGGAAGAGAAGAGCTTCAAAAAGTTTCACTACGGCATGGTCTAATTCTTAGTGGTTTGGGAGATAGGGAGGAGAGAAGTTTCGGCCATTATGGGTTCAAGGGTGCGGCTACATCACGATGGAGGAAGAAGAAGCCCGACTTTTATTTTATATTATTATATTAGGTTAATCTAATTATTATTTAATTAGCCCGTTTAAGCCCGTTTTGGCCCGAACTCCGTTTTAGGCCCAACGACTGCCATTCCTACCATTTAGCCCCCATTTCGAACTCATCTAGACGTGTCTCATCAGCCCAAACTTTCATCTAGGCCTCCGTTTTGCAGTTTTAAAATTTAAGTCTTTATTTCTAATTTTTCCGTACAAATAATTTTACCGGGGACACAAATTAACTCAGAAAAATCCAGAAAAATTATTTTTGGCTTTCTTATGTCAATACGGTTCTAACAAAATTTATTTCGTCGAATTCCGAGACTTTTTGAAAAATGGCTATTTTTAAGGCGTTCAAATTTAACTGAAATAGTCAAAACACATTTTATTTCGCCACGCTCACATATTAATTCGAAAAATTCTGAAAATTGAAACCTAGCAATAATTTGACATTCCGGTTCCAACAAAAGTGGTTTCGTCGAAAACCGAGGTCGTTTGAAAAATGACTATTTTCAAGGCCAATATATTTAATATTAAAAATATATTTTTAAACAAATAAATCCCGAAACTCAAAATATATAAGTGTTTACTGTTTTTCAATGTAGAAACGTCATTCTGAACTCAATGGAAGTGGTTTCGAGTTCAAATTCCTTCGTATGCAAAAAAGTAGCATTTTGGCCCTTTATAAATTTCATAGCGACCTTTCTAAATATTGAATTGGCCATAACTTTTGATTCCCGTTATGAAATTTCGATTTTTCGGATTCGTTGGAAAGATATTTTTAAATAGATTCTAATATTTTTGGTTTCACTAAAATCCGTTAAATTTTGCATCCTGTACGGTCAGTCAAAGTTCAAGTTTGACTTTTCAAACTACCGCGTTATTTCTAACTCTTTTTATAATAAAAATTAAATCATTCTAACTTCGATTTAAATCAAATTTGTGATCATTATTATTTAAATAAATTATTTTAAAATTCTCAAAATTCATTAAAACTTCCTAAAATAAAAATTTTAAATTGGTTCTGATTTTTGCGGGTTGTTACAATCGCCCCCACTTAAAAACTTTTCGTCCTCGAAAAGGAACGTAGCTAAAAATTGTAAAATTAACTATCTTAATTTTAAATTTTAATGGTTAATTATCTTTTCAAAATATTTATAACTTTATATATATATAAAAATCATATTTCAAAGAATAGATTATAAATATCAAAAATACGTTAATTATAAATTCGTAACTCTGAACTCGTTCTAGGGCATTACTAACCCCATCTCTAACGAGTTTACTCATTCTAGGATACTACTGATCCTATCTCTAATGAGTATTCTTATTGGACATTACTAATCCAATCTCTGATGAGTCTTTTGTTCAGTTCTAACAAGTTGTACCCCAAAGATTTGAGCTAACCAGAGCTCTGATACCAACTGTAAAGACCCGCAAATTCCCACCCTTTGAATCGACCATAAACCACATAGGTCTGACCCAAAAAGTGAAAATCTACGAATACTTTAACTTTGGGCATACAACATATTAAAACAACAACAGAAGACTTTTATAACATATCATCATATAATGTTACATCAGAGTACAGAATATACATATCAGAGTACATTGGAATATAATTACAGCGGAAGATAAATACAAAAAAAAGTAATATACTGCAACGGAAGAACACGGCGGAAGACTCTCTATCTCTGGACACAATTTTAAGCTTCAACCCAGAATCCTGTTAAATATATCTGCAAAAATAGCTACTCGACTGCCCGTGTGGAAAATATGGGCACCCGAGTTTGCCAGTGGACAAAACTACAGGTCAGTCATGGGACTGGTGTGAGAATTCTACTTAACCTATATAATATAATAAGGCTAATCACAGGACCACGCCACTTTCGCGGAACGGGTTTTCTCCTATGGATTGCCAGTGCATGACTAAAGTAAATCATCAAAATAGCGCAATGCTTTTTAGAAAAATGAAACCATTATAAGACCCAAGTCCCATCACACAATGCAACGCAAACCGGAGGATAGGGTTTTACCTTATAATGATCAAAAAATGCTTGATACGATAAACACGGTATTATATAATAATAGTGTGCAACCAAATTGAAGGACATCAAAGTAAATGTATTAATCCTAGACGGCATGAGTGCCCCATCCCACTATGTCGCCATATATAGGTATACAATCAAAACCGCGTGATGTCGTATTGGAAATTTGGGTTTCCATCTGAGTCAAGGCTAGGGAGGAGATCCTTACCGATTCGAGACACTCTAGCAATGTCCCAGGATTGGTACTCTGTCCAACCCTTGGATCCTGCAGGGCCGGTCCACACTTACTTTTGTGGATTGACAATTCCTGAACACACGCTTCCCGGTCCTTTTGGACCTATACTACGGCCAGTAGCGACCGCATAAACCGAGGCCTCGAACAATCCAACAACCACAATGAATAAATGCCAGCGCTGGTAGGTCCCTGGCACCACTCTAGCTAGAAAGAAACGTGCGCACTCCCTGCGTTCCCTTCTCCCGTTTTAGACTCTACCGGGCTGTGAGGCTCGTGAGGTCACGTAACACAAAGCTATGCCTAAATAGACTATGCTTTGATCATCAACCACAAGGCTTTGCTTTGCAACAATAAGCCTTGATCAAGTGCAACTTGGCATACCACATCAACAACTCATATCATGCGATCGGTAAATATTTAACATACAAAAGGGTGTTAAGCAAGAGAATAAATCCTCCGCCACCATGCATTTATATATTAAATAAAAACCAATTTAATTACATGAAATAAATTTCAATGTCAGGCATGCTATCCATTTACAAGTCCGTTCTGGGTCTGAACGAAACAACGTATCCGTCGATCTCCAGTACGTCTGGAAGATCATCACTTTTACCTTGCCTTGGGGGATCAGTCCCAATTCAAGATATTAGTCACCATCAACCAAACGATGTGAAGCTCTCCGGTCTTCAGTCACCGTCTTCATCTTTGACTCTTGATCGTCGTGATGATTATTCAGAATGGGTTAGACCCGGTCTTTCTGAATAACTCGCGTATCCTTAATTAAAATCAACCATACGCCACATTCCAACTTTGAATATCCTTTTAAATAAAAATTATTATTTATGTTAAAAGGTTCTCCTTAATTTTATCAAAGATAAAATAAATTACATTTTAATCTTTCTAAAAAGATGTATTAATATTCCAATTTTGATTTAATTTATAAAATAGATTTATAAATTTCAAATAGTAATTTCAATGTAAATTGGATTAAAGGATAAATGTTATTTAAACATCACCCACTACAAATCCAATCTACATATCAATCACCCAACATAATTGTTAAGATCTAATGATTTTAAATAAAAGATTTATCCTAAAGATATTAATTCATTACTATATAAAAAACATATTTTAAAACAATCAATGAAATATTCTATATATAAAAGATTCTGAATGTAACATATACTTTATAATACAAAATCTTTTATTATATAAAAATTCTTTATTTAAAAAGAAATTCTGCATTGGAATGCATCTCAACCATGTACCATATAATTTGGGTCATATGGGTTTCATACATTTCATGTATAGGGTAATAATATGAAATAATCCTCCATCCATCCATTAACAACCAGAGTGACAATGTCAACTGTGTGAGCATTAAAATAAAACAATAACGCTCATCGCAGCTTGTCGATCAATCGATAGACATCTAATTAAACATTGGGATTTGTGTCAGTCAAGTATCGTCCCAATACCCGTGTGGGGTTTTCATCCAACAAACAAATAATAAATTATTTGTGCACTTGGGCGATGTGTAAAAATAATCGTCCCAATCACATAAACAAGTCGGATGACTTGTAAATGGAAGTGAAATATTCAATTTTGAATATACTAACATCACATTTAACACATCAAAATACAACATCACAGGCAAATATTTCAATACTCTTTATTATGAGCATATGACAATAAAAATCATGACTTTTATTTATTTACCAAAAATGCATATTTTTGGTCTCATTCATTTTAATGACAAAATGAATATCTGACTTCATTATTTTTAATGTATAAAAATATACATCCTTAATTCATTCTTTTTAATGTATGAAAACATACATTTTACATCCATTCTTTTTCTCAACATAAACAAATATGATGATTTTGTTTCTTAACTTCTAATGCAACAAAATGAGAATTTTGTCTAATCTTTTTCAATGAATAAAGATGTCTATTTTTACTTCATTCATTTTAATGTGCCAAAAATGTCCATTTTGTCTAATCCACTTTTAATATACAAAAATGAGTATTTTGTTTTAGTCTCTTTTCTTATGCATAAAAAAGATGTTTATTTTTAATCTATTCTTTTTTATTAATGACACCCAGTGTTCATTTCTAATTAATCCTTTTTAATGACACAAAATGTTCATTTTTAACTAATCCTTTTAATGTATAGAAAGGTTCATTTTCTAATTTTGACATGTTAACTCAAAATGACAATTTAAATTCACTAATCAAGTCTTGACAAGAATGTTGTTCTTTTTCATTTACAATATAAAATGAAAATAAAAAGGATTCACATGTCTTGTTCTTTTATTTACCATAGAAATACCAATAAAATGATCAACATATTCTGGTCTTTTCATTTACAAAAGAAGTTGTAAATAAAGTGGTCCTCATATTTTTACTTTTTTTTTTTTTTTTACAATAGGAGTTGTAAATAAATGATTCTCATGTTCCTGTTCTTTTTATTTTCTATCGCACCAAAAATGTCGATAAAAATGAATCACTAACATTGTCTATTTTTATCGCACCAAGAATGTCGATAAAAATGAATCACTAACATTGTCTATTTTTATCGCACCAAGAATGTCGATAAAAATGAATCACTAACATTGTCTATTTTTATCGCACTAAAAATGTCGATAAAAATGACAACATTAACCCTTCTATTTTCACCGCGTTCAAAATGACGATAAAATATTCAACATTAACAATTCTATTTTTACCGCATTCAAAATGACGATAAAATATTCAACATTAACAATTCTAGTTTTCCTACTATAGAAAATGTAAATAAATATATTTCTAAATTCTATTCTTTTTATTCATATAAGAAAATGTAAATAAATGCATTTTCAATTTCTATTCTTTTACTTACATAAGAAAATGTAAACAAATATATTTCTAAATTTTTATCATACCGTTATAACTCATATATAAATTACATAGAAAAAATGTCATTTTTATTTTATCGTTCTAATTCACCTCTAAATTACATAGAAAAATGTAATCTTTATTATACGATGGGAATTCATATTTTAATTACATAGAAAAATGTAATTCCTATCATACGACATAAATTCATATTTAAATTATATCTAAAAATGTAGTTTTTATCCTACAACGCAAATTCACATTTTAATTACATGAAAAAAAATGTAATTTTCATTCTACCGTTATTATTCATCTCTAAATTACATAGAAAAATGTAATTTAAATTATGCAATGTAAATTTACATTTTTATACCATAGGAAAATGCAATTTTTGTCATACAGTGCAAATTCATATATAAATTACATATAAAACTGTAACTTTTGTTATGCAAAGTAAATTCACCTTTTTAATTACGTATAAAAATGTAATTTTATTCCTACGGTGGAAATTCATTCATAAATAACATATAGAAAATGTAATTTATTTCATACGGTGAAAAATCATTCATAAATAACATATAAAAATGTTATTTATTTCATACGATGAAAAATCATTCATAAATAACATATAAAAATGTTATTTATTTCATGCGATGAAAAATCATTCATAAATAACCTATAAAAATGCTATTTATTTCATGCTGTGGAAATTTATTCATAAATTCCATAATAAAATATGTTTTATTTCACACAATGTAAAAACATCTTCTTTTTATGTACAATGAAAAAAAATATCATCTTTTTATATTTATAATATATTAACTTTACTATTTTACGATGTAAAAATATGATCTTTTATATTTTACAAAGTAAAAATATCAACTTTACTATTTTACAATGTAAAAATATCAACTTTACTATTTTACAATGTAAAAATATGATCTTTTCTATTCTACAACGTAAATATATTCATTTTCCTATTTGCAATGTAAAAATATGACTTTTTCTATTTTACGATGAAAAATAATAACTTCTTCTATTTTACAATGAAAAATATGACTATTTCTATTTTACAATGAAAAATAATAACTTCTTCTATTTTAAATATAAAAAGATTGTCTTTTTATTTTCATCGTCAAAATTTCATCTTTTTGTTTTCAATATAAAAAGATTGTCTTTTTATTTTAAACATAAAAATATTGTCTCCTTATTTTCAACATAAAAGGATTTAGCCCTTTTTATTACAATCAAAAAAACAAAGTTGTAATTTTTGTAATCAAAATCAAAGTTGTAATCTTTGTAAACAAAATCAAAGTTGTAATCTTTGTAAACAAAATCAAAGTTGTAATCTTTGTTAACAAAAGCAAAGTTTAAATTTTTATAAAGTTTTAAATCTTTATAAATAAAAATAAAAGATTTCATGTTTTATAAATAAAACAAAGATTCATTTTATACAAACAAAAACAAAGATTCATTCTAAAGATCTAATCTTTATTCATTTCAAAATAAAAATCAAAACTTTGATTTGTCAATCATGATAAAAGATTAAACTTTATTTACAAATCAAAACCAAAGATTAAACTTTTTTTATTATAACCTTTCTACTTGTCATCGAATAACAATTTCCACAATCAATTCCAACACCAATCATACAACACATCAATAACAATATGGGCCACAATCATCAATTTCCACCATTCAACCATTCAATCCATACAACATTCATTTTGCATAATGATAACATAATTAAATTAAATTAATTATATATAAAAAAAAAATATAGAATCTCACCCTGCTTGTTTCTGAAATGAAGCGATTTAAATCAGATCTCGTGTTAGGCGTCACGTCGGTTACGGATCTGAAAGGTTTCAAATTGAAATTTATGTAAAAATTAAATTTCTGGCCTTTAACAACTGACACAGTGACGCTTAAAAGCGTGACAAAATCTGAAGCTATTTACCTCAAATTTTCAGAAATGTTCAAAACTTTGAATGCGGATTTCGGGAGCTATAGTCGACGGTTTTACGAACGGTTTGCGGGAGATTGAAGAGCTACGAGAGGGCTATCTTCACCGAGAAGATGGAGAGGTGCGGCTACATGTATGAAGGGCGGCGGCAGCATAAAGGCGGCGGTTTCGGGGAGGTGAATCGAGAGCTACGGGCAACGGTTTGATGTGAGGTTTGTTGGAGAAGAAAGAGGAAGAGAAGAGCTTCAAAAAGTTTCACTACGGCATGGTCTAATTCTTAGTGGTTTGGGAGATAGGGAGGAGAGAAGTTTCGGCCATTATGGGTTCAAGGGTGCGGCTACATCACGATGGAGGAAGAAGAAGCCCGACTTTTATTTTATATTATTATATTAGGTTAATCTAATTATTATTTAATTAGCCCGTTTAAGCCCGTTTTGGCCCGAACTCCGTTTTAGGCCCAACGACTGCCGTTCCTACCATTTAGCCCCCATTTCGAACTCATCTAGACGTGTCTCATCAGCCCAAACTTTCATCTAGGCCTCCGTTTTGCAGTTTTAAAATTTAAGTCTTTATTTCTAATTTTTCCGTACAAATAATTTTACCGGGGACACAAATTAACTCAGAAAAATCCAGAAAAATTATTTTTGGCTTTCTTATGTCAATACGGTTCTAACAAAATTTATTTCGTCGAATTCCGAGACTTTTTGAAAAATGGCTATTTTTAAGGCGTTCAAATTTAACTGAAATAGTCAAAACACATTTTATTTCGCCACGCTCACATATTAATTCGAAAAATTCTGAAAATTGAAACCTAGCAATAATTTGACATTCCGGTTCCAACAAAAGTGGTTTCGTCGAAAACCGAGGTCGTTTGAAAAATGACTATTTTCAAGGCCAATATATTTAATATTAAAAATATATTTTTAAACAAATAAATCCCGAAACTCAAAATATATAAGTGTTTACTGTTTTTCAATGTAGAAACGTCATTCTGAACTCAATGGAAGTGGTTTCGAGTTCAAATTCCTTCGTATGCAAAAAAGTAGCATTTTGGCCCTTTATAAATTTCATAGCGACCTTTCTAAATATTGAATTGGCCATAACTTTTGATTCCCGTTATGAAATTTCGATTTTTCGGATTCATTGGAAAGATATTTTTAAATAGATTCTAATATTTTTGGTTTCACTAAAATCCGTTAAATTTTGCATCCTGTACGGTCAGTCAAAGTTCAAGTTTGACTTTTCAAACTACCGCGTTATTTCTAACTCTTTTTATAATAAAAATTAAATCATTCTAACTTCGATTTAAATCAAATTTGTGATCATTATTATTTAAATAAATTATTTTAAAATTCTCAAAATTCATTAAAACTTCCTAAAATAAAAAATTTAAATTGGTTCTGATTTTTGCGGGTTGTTACAAGTCTTATAATCGCTTCACTTTTCAAAAAACATTGCAAGTGGATTATGATTGGTATGCATGTGAAGAAAACTTTTTCCATGTTATATGGCGTGTTCCTATGATTTAACCAACTTTAAAATAAAGATTAGTAAAAGTTTTTGTTCTCATACCAATCCCATGACTGATCCGGAGTTTATCGTTTCCCATCTAAATTCTGGTTTCCCATATTTTCCACAAAGGCATCTAGTATTTTTGGTTTGTAGATATTTTATAGAGAAGGTGCTGGATTGAAACTAAATACGAGTCCAGAGCATTTTATTTATTCTGCTGAGTTTATGTTTTCTGCCGTGTACATATTATATTCTGATATTGTTATTTCCACTGTACATTGTATTCATTATTGTACTCTAATATATTTCTATACTCTGATGTAAAAATTATTGTAATAATAATGAAAAAGTTGTTTTGTTCAGTTTTATTAGTCGTGATCCCAAGCGATATGTCTTGTTGGTTGGCTTAAATCGGTTGGATTATCGGTTTGGATTGGGCAGCAGAGCGGGTCGTCACAAGCGGATCAGAGCTTTGGTATATTCAAAGCTTTAGGTTACGATTCGTTTGAACAGAAGGAAAGAACTCATCAGAGGTAGTATTAATAATATCCTATAAAAGTGACTCATTAGAGATAGGGTTCATAATGCCTTAGAAAGAATTTAAAGAATATTATATGTAGAAGAGAATGAATTTGCGTACATATCTAAAAATTAATTGGTTTTGAATGATTATATGTTATAATAAGAGTTTCAGCATGTTATTTGACGTTAAAGTTGGAATATCGAGCTTAAGAAGATTTTTGCATATACGCTTTGCAAACGTATATACAAACTCTAAAATATACTTGATTGATACAGAGTCACACTGTAGTCACTTGAGGATGATTCTATTAATGACTATGTAGCATCAGTAATTATTTTTGAGTTTATAAAGTGCGATGACTATATAATTCCAATCAACTGGTGTGAGAACTAAAAACTTAGTTAAAATTTAAAATTTGTAATTTGATAGGTGATTAAGACGATTTGAGCTTTAAGTTTAACTGATACAAGTTAAATAGATTGAAAGGATAAAAGTGAATATAACGAACTAAAATTTAACTTAAGAGTAGTTAAATAAATTGGGAATGATAAAACAAATATATGAATAGAAAATTAGTTGAGATAAGTCAAATTTAACGTTAATGTGGAACTGAACTGGAAATTAGTTAGAATTGGACATGTATAAATATTGGACAGGTTATTATATAGAAGCTAAGGAGAGGAATAAAATTGAATGCCCAACACAAAGGTACATATTTACTGTATTGATTAGGTTTGATGATCTTATAAGCCGATTAGCAAGCAATTTGGCTTTTGGATTTTCCGTTTGGTTGGTGAAGGCCTAAAGAGGCAAGTTGTATTGTTAGGGTTGTCCAAAAGAGATTATGACAAAAAATTTCAAAAATTTAGGACGTTTGCCAAATTTTGTGAATTGGAAATGTTCTTATAAACTGAAAAGTTGAAGAATTTGAGTTGGTTAGAACGAAGGCTGAGTTGGTTAGAACGATGGCTGAGTTGGTTAAGTAAACGACCTTCAGTTCCTCTTCGATTTCGTGGACGAAATCTTTTTAAGTGGGGGAGAATGTAACGACCCATATTTTATTAAGAATTATTCAATGAATATTAAATATTTAAGAATGATTTATTTTAAGAAATATATTTAAAGCGAGCTCACAACAACGTGGTAGTTCATAATATTCCTCGAAGATTTGAGATTGTATGTATATGTATACACACACAAAGTGGACGAGAATAAACAAGAAACGGAAACAGTTAAGTGTTTTAAATAACATAATCAATATAAAACAACGTTATAGAGAATTCAAATTTCCTAGCTCGAGCCCAGAAGGGGGGTCGACCGCCCATATAGAAAAGGGATCAACAAGGGAGTCAGTCGCCCTCTAGTATTTTTGGTGCAAAAGTTTATTTTTTAAGGATTTATTTCTAGTTTTGCATCAGTGGACTATCTAGATTAATTTAAACTAATCCAACGGTCTAGATTAATTTAAACTAATCCAACGGTCTATATACACAAGCAGTTATAAATAGACCCTCTGCCTCTCCCCAAGCCCTAATCTTTGTTCTATTATGCACCTCCATTTTGTCTCTCTAATGTTTCTTAATCCCAAAACTAAGGTTAGGCTTCTTCTCTCTTTAATCTACATTCTATCTTTTCTAATCCAAATCCATGTATATATATACATATATTCTTTAATTAATATGTGTGTATATATATATGTGAGACCATAAATCTAATTCTTGTATATATACTGTAGGAGAAATTGGAGCACATTTTTTCAAAGGCTATAATCCAGATTTTTGATAGTGTCCATACCAAAACCACTCTTCTTCCCTTTTCTATCTCTGTGAGTGGAAATTATATGAGTTTGTTATTTTGTATATGCTATTAGCATAGATTTGGATCATTATGCTTGAAGGAATTTTGATTTGAATGAAAACAAAACAATATAAATCCTTAAATTGCTTATTTTTGTTGGTTAGAAAAATGATCAATCAGATTGTGTATTTTGGGATTTATTGTTATTGATCTAAGTTCTTAATTTTGTATGATTCACTTGATTTGTGTATGCTAAAGCATAAGGTTCGAGTAGTATGGAATAAATAGATTTAAGCATCTATTTTCAACAGATCATTTGAATGCATTATTCACAAAATTACTAAAGCTTTAAGTCTTGTATATAAAAGCATATAAAAAGTCAAGCAGTACCAAATTGGGAGTTTTACTCATATAATTGGATTATTACACCTCGCCTGTCATTTCATATTGAGATAACTATCTAAATCTTGGTTACAAATTTTATGTTCATGCTATTTTCTCCCTTATATATATTGAATGAGAATATTCATATCTATGACATGTGATGAATTTGGGAAATGGACTTGTATAATGTGTTTATGTTGTTAAGATTGACATTTCAGACAAATTAGGTCGTTTATTCTCATGTGCCTGATTTACGTTTACTTACAAATATTTATTAGCATATTTAGCGTATTATTAATGCGTATTAATTTTTTATTAAATATCATATTAAAATCGTTAAATAGGAAAGTAGAAATTAAATGTCCTCGTAATAAATTTGTATGTGCGTGAGCTAACGGCTTAATTAGTATTAATGACACACAGATATGAGGTTAACCATTACTTATAGTAGAAGCCTGACTGGAACTGATCGACATATCCAGCATCTACCAGTAAGACTGGTTAATGCGAGTGGTCTGGGTATCACGGGGCACTATAATTATTACATAAAGGCATGATTTAAGCCCAACTTGTAGTAGAATCCTTCCCGAAACCACCCAGCAAATCTAATATCTATAAGTTGTTGGTTTAATGTGAGATGTCTAATGTATATGTATATATATTTGTGTATAATAGGCCAGCCTTGAGGAAGGTATTAAATGGATGACCTACCTCTTATAGGTATTAAGTAGTTAGGACTAGCTCCATTCCTAAGGTTGACTCCTTGTATTAGGATTCAAGTCATGGGACTTTTCCTTATAAAGGTCTTAAGCGGTCACAAGGTCCGCATTTATTGCTTAAATTGTAAAACATGAACCACCAATTGCTTATCTGTCTCTCCCGCATTCCAGCATTTCAAAATAACGAAACGTTGTTCCTTTACTCTATTTTTTATTTTTTCCGTTACGGCACAACTGCCTATATCCACGTTTCTCAAACCGCTTCTTCATCTCTACCCCTTTCATTTCTCAACGATTAAAGTCCAATCGAAACATAAAAATGGCAATCGATTATTCAAACTGTTATAAATTCTCAACTGTTTAATTTTAGGGCACTGACCCTCTTTGTCTCTTGCATCATGCAGTTATTCATCTTTCTTTCTAGGCAAATTCATCTGGAAGTTCAATTTGACTAACGTCCAACCACGTCTGCTGACTACTACTGGCTGGAGGACCGAAGTTCCATTTCCCTCCATGCCTTAACCGTTGTACTTATAGAATTTTGTAATGAATAAGTGAAATTGATTAGGCTGTTATCCATGTACTCTTTGATTCCTTTCCATTAATTGACAATACGCTTTACGACTTTATCACATTTTAATTTCAATAAAGACGACTCTCTATTTCTGATTTATAACTTTTCGAGCAGGGATAGGCTTTCAAAAAGGTACAAAGATGATTCTTAGAACACCATTCGAAAGTCTGAAAACTGACGATGCTGTGGAGGTATTTTATAATACTTTTTATGCAATTATATTTCATTTGTCCATGTTATGGACTTACGGAAATTATATTTAAACAAGATTTGGATGCAAGAATGGACCATTTTACATCCACTACCAGATTGTGTTCTTTAATTTAATTTCTTATGCGCCTCCTTTCGATTTTTTTGGTAAAAAATTGGAATCAAAGTGAATATCTCATGTGGTTTTTATTTTGTTTTACCCAAGATGGTGAGAAGAGAACGGGGCTAAACTTTTACATAATTTAGCAACTGCTTATAACATGCTCATATTTTCTGGAAATAGATTTCGTTCAGTCTTCTTTTACCTATATTTTTCGGCAATTTTACCATGGTTCCGTATTTTTTACCTTTTCCCATGTTTAACCTGAATTCATACAACACCTACTAAGTTGTTGGACTTAGGTTTACCCATCACTGCATTGCATTAGTTTGTGTGATGCTTTGCATCAAAATATAGGTACAATTACCTTATAACCAAAAAGGAGTTTAGAGAAAAAAAACAGCCATGGCTGCCAAGTCCTTTCTCAATCCTATTTTCGACAACAACCCTAATCAGAAAGGGGTTTCTTCATCACCTCAACCTCCTCCTAATTCCTCAGCTAGCACTCCTCGTCCTCCCCCGGATTCTCTGGTCGATGAGGATGGGTTCACTAGGGTAAATCGAAAGAAAAATCCCAAATCTGTCATAAACCCCAAGAAAGTTATTGGCCAAGGCCAACTCCAACACGGAACTAATGGTTTAAACACACACATCAAGCAAGGGGCAAGCGGATCATCTGAATTCCCTGTTAAAGTAAGGCAAAAACCGTTCCCGACTTCGAATGGAGAAAGATTTCAATCAAGAAGTGAAACCCAATCCAGAATTATATCAAGAAATGGTCAAGAACCACAACAACAACACAAACAACTCCTGCCTACAGGCTTAAAGGCTTCATCATGGGCGGATATGGTTAAAACTGGAGGACAAGACTCTTCCTTTGATCTTAGTTATATTCCTCCGTTCGAGTCTATTGGAGAAAAGGGGGTTATTGTTTCCGAGGAGGCTAGCTTCAGAACCGAGAGCAAATGGAGGCTCAGTGTTGTCGCCTATGTGTTTGGCAAACGCCCCCCATATCATCATTTTAGGGCCTTCGTTGTACGCACATGGAATCCGACAGGGACATTCGAAATCTTCACGCGTGAAAACGGATTCTTCATTATCCGTTTTACTAACGCTGAAGATTGTGCAAAACTTCTGCAAGGTGGACCTTATTTCATTAATGGTAAACTCATCATCTTAAAGAAATGGACCAAAGAATCAATAATGGATCGTGACATTCTGAATACGATGCCTGTATGGATCCGACTTCCTGAGTTGAACTTACGTTTATGGGATAAGGAGATATTTAGCGGAATAGCAAGCTTAGTTGGCACCCCACTGAAAATGGATGAGCAAACTGCCAAAGAGACACGTTTGAGTTATGCTCGTGTTCTTGTGGAAATTAGAGCGGATGCTGACCTCCCCAATGAGGCAACAGTTTTCATGCCGGATGGGGAAGTCATAACACAGCAGATTTCATATGAGTTAATTCCAGATAGGTGCCAGTCATGTAAGTGCTTTGGGCACTCATTAGAAAATTGTGTTTATAATCAAGATTCGAACAAAGATCCTAAAGAATCAACCAATCTTGGATCGCATCCTGATCATAATGATATTGGAACAAATTCACATGTATCTCCTGATGATTCTACTAAGCATGCTAGGCCATCAAATGGCATCAACTCTGATGATATGAATGTTGACTCTACTGAGGTTCACATAGCCGATAAGGATTACATGGCTATGCAATCAACTCAGCAAAGGTATAAAGCAGATAGTTCAACTCAGCAAGCAAAAGCAGCTGCAAGTCCAGATATGAACTTACAATCTGGCTGTAGTCAAAATGAAGCAGAGGAAGGATTAAGCAATACCCCCTCAGTTCATCAAGAAATTGTCTCAGAACCAAGCAAACAACACAACAACACAGAGGGGAACAAAAATGAAAAGGTCATTGAGTCCTCCCCCCCAAAGGAGAACCCAAGTTTAATTACAAAAACTGATAATAAAAATTCAAAAGGAAAAGAGATAGATTGTAGTGAACTCCTAGCCGCTGATCCTATTTTCACTGATTTTGGCTTGCTAGCTTCTGATCTTGCCCCCATAAAGCCATCTGCTATAACTGAAGATAGCATCCAGCAAGCTGTGAACTCAATAGTTGCCCCCAAATCATCAAAACCTGCATCCCCAACAAAAAAGAAGAAGAAAGGCAGGACTAGAAGTTTATCTGAAATAAGCACTGTAGAAGAGACAGAGGATTCTACAGATCAAGATTTCAGGAAAAAGTATATTAATAAAAACACCAAATGGGACAAACAGTTAAAGACTTCTGATTTCACAATTTTCAAAAGAAGTGGTAAACAGAAGGAGATTAGAGTAGACAACAGAAAGTTCAGTGGTCCACCTTAGAGGTAATATCCTTTTCTCTTTTTCCTTATCTTTTTTATTAATGGATATTATTGCTTGGAATATCAGGGGTCTTAATTCCCCTGAAAGGCAATTAGATCTTGCCAATTTCTTACATGTTCATAAACCCAGTATTATAGGGATACTAGAACATAAACTTAGTGATATCAGGATTAATGAGCTTCAAGCTAGAAGTCTATCAAATTGGAGCATTATCAATAATAATCTGATGGGAGGAAATGGTAGGATTATGGTTTTATATAATCCTGTCATTTGGAATCTCCTCAGTTTTTTTATTGATCAGCAGTATGTTCACTGCACATTTCAGAATAAGGGTGGTCTTGTTATAAAGATCACTTTTATTTATGCCTCTAATTTTGAGAATGACAGACTCATGCTATGGAATTGTATTGAGCAATTCAGTTATACTATTAACATGCCATGGATGTTGATTGGGGATTTTAATACTATATTTCATAATTCTGAAAAAAGAGGAGGGAATCCTGTCCCCTTCTCTAAACTGGAAAAGGTAGCTAAATTTGTAATGAAATCAGGTCTAATAGAGCCTATCATTCATGGTAATAGATTCACTTGGAAATCAGGTGAATTCAGAAATATTCACTGTAAGCTTGATAGGGTCTTATTAAATCAATATTTCATCAATCTCTTTTCAAATGTGAAGTGTAGTACATTGCCTCAAAACACAAGTGATCATACACCTATAATTGTTTCACTCAACACAGGTAAAGGGAACTTTATTAATTCCCCCTTTAGATTTGTGAATGGTTGGGTGTATGAAAAAAATTATAGAGAAACAGTGTCTAAAAGCTTGTCTAATACTTTGTTTGGAACTGCTCAGTACAAATTCAATAAAACTTTGCAGTTAGTTAAATCTAATCTTAAATCTTGGAATGTTGCTAGAAATAAAAATGATATCAAAGCTATCAGGGATGAATGTGAAGAGCTTCAGAATGATCTTGATAATAACAGTTCAGACAAGACCAAGGCTGAGAATTTTTTTTAATGCTCAATCTAAATTGGTCAATGCTCTTCACATTAGCACTATAAATCTTAAACAGAAAGCTAAAGTTGACTGGCTTACTTCTGGGGATATGGCCAGTAAATTTTTTTACACTAAAATGTCTTGCAGGAAAAATAGAAATAATATTGGTAAGTTAATAGATGTAAATGGTTTGGTAATTAATGAAGCCTCAAAGTTAGAGCAAGAGGCTATTAATTTTTTCACCTCTTTGTTTAACACCAATAATTGTCCTTCTTTGTTTCCTGACATTGAATTCAAATTTGTAGCTAACAGAAATAGCTCTGATATTTTATTAGCCCCTATCAGGCAAGAAGAGATTAAGAATATCATTTTCAATGCATGTAATGACAAAAGTCCTGGACCAGATGGGTTTGGTGCAAAATTTTATAAGACACATTGGGGTGAAATACACTCTGTGTTATGTGATTCAGTATTAGAATTTTTCAATACTGGTAAGTTATTAAAAAACACTAATCATACTTTTTTAACATTGATTCCAAAAGTAGAGAACCCTATTGGACTTGATGAATATAGGCCTATAGCCTGTTGCAATTTTATTTATAAAATAATATCTACTCTTCTTTGCAATAGGCTAAAAGGCTTTCTTAAATTCATCATCTCTGAGAATCAGAGTGCTTTTATTCCTGGCAGACTGATATCAGATAATTCTTTATTAGCCCATGAATTGATTAGGAACTTCAATATGAAAAAGAAAAATCTCATGTGTATAAAAATAGATTTGCATAAAGCATTTGATAAGATCAACAGGAATTTTATCATCTACTTAATGCAGAAAATGGGATTTGATACCAGATTTTGTGAGCTGATTAGAGAATGCATTTGTAATGTTACTTACTCTGTAATGGTTAATGGATCCCCCAAAGGATTTATACACAGCAATAGAGGAATAAGGCAAGGTGACCCTCTGTCACCCTACTTATTCTCTATTGTTATGGAATACTTCTCCATGCAAATGGAATTGGAAGTATTAAGGGGAAACATCAAACCAATTAATAGAGTAAAACCTCACATCACACACTTACTTTATGCAGATGATATGCTCTTATTTCTTAAGGCTGACAAAAAAAGTGCCACTGCTGTTTTTCAAATTTTGGAAAATATGGAAAAGTATGCTGGTCTAGCTGTTAATGCTAATAAAAGCAAAATCTATTTCAGTAAAGATGTTTTAATTAAGCATGAAATTCTTCAGCTTTTAAAATTCAAGGAAGGAAATCTTCCTGTTAGATATCTTGGTCTTCCCTTAAGCTCTAATCAGATTAATGATAGAGACTGCTCTAGATTAATTGATATGATTCAAAATAAGCTTAATGGTTGGTCTTGTAAGCTTTTATCCCTAGCAGGCAGAATAGAACTCACTCATACTGTTATTACAGCTATGATCATGTACTGGGTTCAAACTCATAATATCCCTGCTAGTGTCATTCATAAAATTGATAAAATGTGTTCTAACTTCATTTGGAGAGGCAAGCAACATAAAGTTGCTTGGGATAGAGTTTGTAAGCCTAGGAAATTTGGTGGTCTTGGGCTTAGAAAAATTAGTGACATAGCTGATGTAAGTAAGTTGAAATTGTTTTGGAAATTTCTAGATGGTAAATCCCTTTGGGCTAGGTGGATGAATGCAAAATACTTAAAAAAGAAAAACTTTTGGCTGGCTAGAAAGGAAAATCACCATTTAGTTATTTGGAAAAACATTTTAGACTGTAGGGACATGGGAAGGAATTTTATCTACAGGAAAATTAAAGATGGTACTCAAACCAGCCTTTGGTTTGACCCATGGATTAATGGTAATTCTCTAATTAACCTGTTAGGTTGGGGTAATCTTCATGTCCTAGGTGGTGTTACTGATAATGTAAATAAAATAATCATTAACAATGTCTGGAGCTTTCATAACAACACAGCAGCTTTGATCTTTAGAAATGCCATTTCCTCTATTCATATTGATCAAAACTGCTACAAAGATCATTGGGTTTGGAAATTTAGCTCTAAAAATAAATTCTCTTTCAAAAAAGTTTGGGAAGTTTTGCAAGGAGATGAGGTAGAACTGGATTGGCACAAAGTCATCTGGAGCAAGTCAAATTGCCCCAAGATGGCACATTGTGCCTATTTTGCTCTCCTAAATAAATTGCCTACTAGAGATAGGTGTTGTAAATGGAATATAAACTCTGAAAAAATTTGTTTGCTCTGTAAAAGTGAAGTTGAAAGCTCCAAACATCTGTTTTTTGATTGTTTGTATTCCCAGTTCATATGGTTTAATGCAAAAAATATTTTGGGTTTTAATCATCATTTCTCCTCGCTTGACATTAGAGGCAGTGTTGAGTATATTCTTAAATTTACTAAGCCCAAGTCCACTAATTTCAAAAAAGCCTGTGTTTTCTTAACTGCTTGTATTTACTATATATGGAGGGAGAGAAATCAAAGATTGCACACTGGTAAGGAGACAAATGGTGTTCAGTTATGGAATTTAATCTTCTATGACAGTAATATTGTTTTAAAAAAAGCTAACAGATGCATGCAGGATAAATTGAACAATCAAAGTTATCATAGTAACAAAAATGATAGTGATAAGCTTGTAGAAGATCTCTTACTTAATGGGAAGCAGAAAATTAATTTGGCAGCCTCAAATCCTCCTACTGGCAAAGCTTATCTCTATGCTACTCCAGGATCTACCAGGAATACAGGGAGTAAACATGTTACACTTAATTACAATTTAATTAATAATCTGAACATTTATTCCCCTCATTTACCTGATGTAGCCAATAGAGATCAGCTCCCACCCAGTAATGATTTTGAGACCATGAATGGTGATTTTGACGAGCCTGACTTCCTCGCTGGGGCTTCCATCAACACCGCTCTCAGATCAAAAATCTGCGAGGGAAGTAAACATAATTACTTTTCAAAAGTGCGTAATTTATTGAGTAAATCGAATAGTAACCATACGTTTTTACCTGAAGCAGGTGGAGGTTCCTCCAGGAGTGCTCCAGACTCGCTTAATCACCTGGATAAAGGAAAATCGAAAGAAAAGATCAACTTTTTGCAAAAAATTGGGGATAACCACTACAAAAGCTTGCTTAACCACCAGATCTATCACTTATCTATCTGGTCTGATGGCGAGAGTAGCAGAGGTTGCTCCTCCGAAGTCACCACAGACATTTCTAGAAGCAAGAGAAGCTTTGACAGCTTTAAAAAGTCAGATCTGACAGATCCGAACCCCTCGAACTCCGTTAAACTCCAGAAGCTCGTTTCAAGCAACTGGAGAAGGTGCCAGAGGGATCACGAAGTAAATCTCAAGCCTGAAACAACTGAGAAGAGTTGTGAAGCCATAGACGTTCTAGTTTGGAAGCCGCCTTGAAGAAAGTGCTGAATTTTCTTTTAAGGAGCTCGCCATTTTCAGCCTCTTTTCTTTTTAGGGTTTCGTTGTGTATAAGTGAGGCGGCTAGGGTTAGTCACGAATGTGACTGGGTGTATTTCATTGGGTTGTAACCCTCTTTGGGCCTTGGGCCTTTATGTTTTTACCTTTTCAAAAAAAATAAAAAAATATAGGTACAATTTTTATAATCATTCACCACAATTACAATTTTTATACTAATCCACTATATGATACTATTTCAGTTTTAATTCCCACTATGTTCTTCGTTACATTCAATAGCACGAGGCTTCTGCTGTTGTAACACTTATTTTATACTATCCTTTTTAAAACGTAGTACCCACCATTGATTTGGAGGTACAGCTACAACATACGAGCCGTCTAATCAAAATTTTGAAGAAATGCTGTTGATTTGCGGTAATTTATTTTATTCAACCTTCTTTTGCTTATATTTTTACACAATTTTACCGTAGTTTGGCATATAGGATTGTGTCTAGTTATCTCATTTCCTTATGTTTGCATTATTAGTGCTTTTACCTGATATTGCATTCTCACATTTTCATGTACTTTCAGGTTGAAAATATCTTGCTTGATCAGCGAGTAAAGTACCATTTCTGGCGTAATGTTCGCAAATTTGAAAAACTTCTCATAATGGACGCTTAATTAAAGGATAATCATTCCTTAACACAAATTCATTGCTCATTCACAATTTATTTTCCTTTCAAATCAAATTGTGTACAAAAAATTGAGATCAACAAGAATACTGATCATTCCTATATTTTATTAACTACAAAGTACTAGATATATTAACAGGTGTTACATATTTTTTCTACTAATGTTTATTTTTTAATACATAAGTTATCTATTTGTTATTTAGTCATTCTAAAAGTACAATGTATATAAGTTCAACATTTTGTTTAATTCATTTTAAAAACTGTCATATTTATTTGATTCAAGTTATGATTATTTGAGCATGATATACGTGGATCTGAACATAAAAAATCCTACCAGTGCATAGACTTCAATTATGTGGGCATAATGTGTGGATACAAGAATATTGTATGAATATGGGAAACGGAGGGTATGGACATGATATAGTGTTAAAATGCTGAACTGCTACATTGGGTGCTTACACAATGCGCAGGCAGAAACCAAAAAAAGGCAATTGGATAGGAGAACAATGTAAATGAAGGAACGGATAACGGCAATATTGAAGGCTGGAACTGGAGAACTATATAATGGAAGTAAACTATGTATGGAAGCATGAATATGAAATATATGCACAGACCTGGAAACTTAATGGGACACGTATCAGCTCCTCCATGCATGAAATAGCAAACCCTAGGTACCAATTCATGAAATTATGTACTTCGCATTAAATAAAATGAAAAGCATGCACACTTATATTATGCATGCATATATGCTTACATGATTTAGTGACGCATGCATATGTCCAAAGGCATATTTGGAAGTGAGTTGTGCGTAAACAAATTAAAAAACCAGCATGCAACATTAAACACAAAAGCATAATGAATATGTCCATATCCCATTAGTTTAGTTAAAGTATAAAATAATGTCATTTGTTTAACTCATGTTCTTCCATTGTTCACATTCCTTAAAATGGGTTTTCATTCACATCTCTCCTATTTACTCTCTTCATCCTAATTGCCAGTGTTCATATTATTTTTGGAATTACCAGAAGGCCTATTTTTATTTCTACTTTATCTTTTACTTTAAAAAAAAAAAAAAAAAAACGAATGTATAGTGAACATGCTTGACATTCAACAAAATGATAAACTGCCATGAAACCGAGGACATTTTAGAGGAAAACAACTTAAAGAGATAGATTTAAATTTATCATATAGGTCTTTGCACTTTTTAACATTTGTACAAAAATTAACTCCCTTTTTAGCTTCCTATTTTTAGTACTACGATTTTATTTAGACAAAATTGTTTCCGTCATGTATGTTACTAGAAAATAAATAATTTTAGAAAATGAAATTAACGTGTTTTCTAAAAAAAAGAATTATTTTTCATGTCTTGAACGTAATTAACAAATTTAATACGCATAGTTTAGTAAAAAAAATGGTTTTTGCATACAATAATAACAATTCTACTCTTTTGGTGTCCGTTGTTCGCCGCAGCCCTTTAAAAATTTTGTTTATGGTAACGATACCTTTGTCATTTTTGTTTCCCATGTTTCTACTAATGCACCAACTCAAACCATAATGATCAAGTCTTGCGCATCTCTTATATCCCATCTTCTCAAAGGAATCAAATAGAAGCCTCCGAGATCACATTTTTATTAAAGATGCCCTCTTCAATCAAACTGAAAACAAAGCTGCCTCTGGTTTCAGCCATCCATTATGTATCTAGATGCAAAATTGAATTTGATTTCAAGTTATTGACGACAGAACACGACAATGGTTTCCATTTTTATCAATTTGTATTCTAGAAATGAAACCAAATATAACGACGACATAAAGGTTCCTTGGCTTTTGCTTATTTTACTTGATGTACAACATTTTCAACCGCACAGTGCTCTATTCTTAGTGTGGAAAATATCATGTTTTCATGATATTCATGTTAGACTAAAAAATGATGATTTACGAAATAAAAAAAATTATCTAATAAAAGCAGTCGATAATTCATAATAAATGGGTGAATTCAAGTATTGGTCCGCATTATTTCCTAGCTATCTCAGGTTAATTCTTTTTTAATAGTTCATGCTTGATTTCATTCACATAAATCTCAAGAAACCAGGAGTGAAGATGATTATTATAATCTCAGCTGTTGGACTTTCCAATTGGGTTAGTAAGCATTGGCTTCTACGAGGGTTGGTAGTGATTAATGTGGAGGCTAAATCAATATATGAATCAATGACTATTAATCGCGTAAGCATGTTAAATACTTAGTATATGTTGACTTCCTTTTTCATTTATGCGTGTTGATATGCAGGAATAAAAAAGAAGCATGGCTATCTTAAGGGATAAATGCACTTTAGATGGTTCTATCTATTGTTCTTGTACTTGGTGGGACAATGCTTGAATTGGGTAGCTTCTCCATAACCCACAAATTCTACCAAAATTTTATGAATTACTTGCGTGGTACTTCGCATCATAGGATGGAATAACTTGTGTAGTTTCCTTTTTACTATCTCTTTTTATACTATTGTTTTCCTCAACCCATTACTTTCGTCTGTTAATAGCATATTTAGTTTAGCTAGCCATACTTTTTTTGGCAAGATACATGAGAAATAAATATGTTGTGAACGTTCAAGAATCCGTTCGTTGAGTTTTTACCTGTTATGGATTTAATGGATAATTAATCATTTGTTTTACTAGACAACACTTATATGCGTGTTAAACACATAGCTAATATACTTGATTGAATGCTGCATCTATTTCATTATGACGTGTTAACCAATATCACATCTAAAACATTGATTTTATTTTACATTGGTGACCTTGGTACTGTTATGACTTACAGAAGTCGGAAACTTGAGACTCTGTTAACATTTATGTGCACTGTTCTATCTACGCCGTCATTTTTAAGCAAGAATCAGATCAAGAACTGGTAGAAAAACTGATGTATGCAGCCTTTCCAAGTTGTGCGTCCAGTTCATTCATTTATCTGTTACAACAATAATGTTAATTTAGCAAGCTTCAAGCACTGGTACAAATACTGTTGTATGCAACCTTATCAAGTCATGCGTCCAGTTCATTCTTTTATCTGTTACTGCAATAATGTTACTTTATTCGACTTTTGTTTTTACTAATTTTTGTTTATGTTTGTGGACATATATTTATTATACCGCTTTATTTTTGTTTCCTATTCATTATATTATTCTTCATTTTAAAAAACATTTTCTTTTAAACTAAAACAGCGTTGTTATAGTCTATACAATCATATGATGAGCTTCAATATTGGATGATCTCCTTTTGTACTTATTATTGGACATGCACGTTCATACATTACATCATATAACATTATAAATTTGTATATAGGAATGTTTACAATCAAAATTTCTAATTAGAATGATATTGTTGGTTTATTGATATTTATTTAAGTAGCATATTCTATCTAGCTAAAAAAGCATTGTGACTTATACAATTTATGGTTATCAAGTATACATTAATTAAATATAGCATGTTCAACAAGACAAATTGAGATGTTGGTTCGACCAGTAGACATTACCATATGGATCAAGGTTTGTCTGTTTCAGTTAAATATCATAGCCCTTGAATTAAAGCTTTGATTATACTCTTTCATTAGTTGGAGGTTTTTCTAATATAATTTCATACTTCACTATATTCATTAACTGTTACTGTGTCGTCTCCTAATTTGTTGTTCCTACAAACCATATAGACCTTAGTGTAAGCTTAGACATTATTATTACTATATTAAGGCACATCAACAACAACAAGCATAGTATCAATATGATTAGAATTCATTGCACTATTTTCCACATTGTATCAACATAGGTCTCATTCTTTTGCACTGCTCTACGACAATCCGTATAGACACTACCCGTGTGCGAAGCACGGGCCACTCACTACTTTCTCAATTAATTACGAAGTACTTAATGGTGTTAAGAGATCATGTTGAGTAGGATAGTTTCTGAAAGTTGTGTACTTCCTTTAAGGGCTATGTGAGGGATTGCCTACAGATGGGCTGTACATAAATTTGCAAATGGACTGGCATTATACGGGAAGTAATAAATGGCTGGGTTTTCAACCAAAATACAAGTCCAATATCAACAAATGTCCAGCCTTGGGTCTTAAATGACTATAAGGGTCTACCTAAACCAGTATTAAGCAGTTTCCTACTACTTCTTGTATTACAAGAGAGAGAAAATTTAATAGTAATTATGATTATAATACAAAATCTTAAATGACTATAGGGCCCGTCATAGGATCTTAAGTGATCGCAGGAACCCACCATTAATGAATGTTTATCTAATGGCCTTAAGTGACCAAATAAAGTCTACATCATAGAGTATTAGTGATAATAGAATCCACCTTTATAATTATGCATTAAGTGAGTGTAGGAGAGTTCATCTCGTTATTTCATATGTCTGATTGTTTGTTATATTTCATAAAAGTAATTTTATGAATTCATATTTCCAAGTATAGAAAAGAGTTGTTCCTTAAACTTATGTGATTTTCATTTACCAAAACTTATTATTCTGACCTCCCTCTTCATAACATGTAAACAATATAGTAGGTGCAAACACTTGATCAGTGATGCCCGGGAGTGTGGAGCCTAATGGAAGAGGATCCACATCTATTAGTTATTATTTATGGTAGTATTGCGATTATTGTTGTATTGGGATGTACCTCTTAGTGACCATTGATGGAAGAGTGATGTACCTCTTAGTGACCATTGACATTTGTTGTAACCAACATTTATATGCTTTTTAATTCATGGTACATCCATTTCAAATTATTATATTTTATCCTTTTAAAATTGTGTGAAGTTATGATTTCGGTTTAGTCTGCTTTATTATATATGTTAAAGTATATCTTTAAAGGAACCAACAATCCATTTAAAATGACTCTAAGTTCCATTGGGCCTTTTTGGATCAGAATTTAGGCTCATTCCAGGCAAGTTATAACATATGATATTAGAGCATAAGTTGGTTACAGGGAAATACACATATAAAAGACGTATTTGTTATCTGAAAAGGTCTTCAAATCATATATAAAAATATATATTCTATACCATAAAAACATACACAGAAACGCTAGGCAATTTCTATCTTTCTATTTGCTTTTGGCTTATATACTATCTCTATGCAGTTAAAGCACTTAACAGGTCTATAGCGCTAGAGGTGTAAAAAGCTGTAACGGGAATAAAGCAGGGAAATAGCAGGGATATAATGGAGGTGCAAAATGTAAATTAAATGTTAAAATATAAAATTAAAATTAATTAATTATTATTCTCGCCTCATTTGTGTAGAAAAACGAATATTAATTAATATTATGTAACAAAATCAAAGAATTCATGGTTACACTAGATTTGAGAATTACTATAGATTTCTACCATATACAAGGCACTTGTGACTTAAAATTGGCTCTTTACATTGATTTTTTTGATTTATTTTTAAAGAGAACTAATCAAATCATCCTCTTCATGTTAATACTGCTAAAGTAGCTGTTGAAAAGCATGGAATTAGCGGTTATAGCAGAAAATAGTGGGGCTTAAAACGTAACTACTGTTCATCAGCACTAAATTGAAATAACGCAGCGGTCGGAGAGCACTATGGGTTATAGAAGAGATTTTCCGGAGCTTTAACTGCATAGTACTATATTAGGAATTTCGATTGAGATTTTTATCCTTTTCAAATAGTATAAATGGCCAAAAATTAGCCCGAGCAAATGAATCGGGCAAGGACTCAGACTTGCACAAGTGGTTCTAGTAGCACCTTAGGATTGTGGACTAAATTCCCATTGCTCCGCCATCTCCAGCTGAAATTATAGCTCAACTCACTGAAGAAGCTTTCGACTTTCATCATCTCTGTAAATATTTTGTAAATTTAGGAGGCAATGGAACAAAAGGATTTTTGGAAGCTAAGGCATGGATATCCTAGTCTGATCATATCTTCGAAGCTACGGAATGAGAGAACCCTCAGAATCATAGGGTAGCTTCTTGGCATCTCAAGGGAGAAGCTCTTGAATGGTGGAACATGATTTTTAGAGATAATGGTAGCATGATGTTTATGTGGGAAGAGTTGAAGACCTAATTCGAAATGAAGTTCTTACTCAATGCTGAGATGAGGATACAAATGGAGAGTTTTATTCATCTTAGGAGATTCACTGAGTTGTGTAAATTTGGAAGGTGATTGATAGTCATGTCGATGAACAAGGCATTAAGATTCACAAAGGGAATTAATTCCCCATCGAGAGAGATGTTGCTAGCTCAAGTGACCTTTGTAGCTACTTTTAAGACATTGGTAGAGACTTTTATCTTATGCATCGATGAAGGGAAGAAAGAGAATAAAGTGAGAAAGGTGAAGGTGCTTCTGGACATGGAAAAAGCGAGAAGAAGAGTTCTTGGTTTAAGAAAAAGAAAAATGAGAAGTTTAAGAAAAGGATAAGAGATGTGGAAGATGTCATAGAAAGAGCCATGTGGCCAAGGACTATAAGGTGAACCTAGCGAAATTTGAATTTAAGGGAAAGTGCTATAATTTCCATGAGGAAGAACACTCGACGAGGGACTACCCCAAGAAAAAGGAAGGATGACATGTGCAGAACTATGCCTTGGAGGTAGTACCACTTCAAAGTTAAGCCCCAAGAGACCACGGACAACCAGCTTTGGGAGGTATGATTTCCAGGAACATCTGTATGTACCTAGTTTGATTTAGGAGAAATTCATTCTTTATCTCTAGAAAAAACATTAATTTCTTGAATCTTCCTTTGTCCTTTGCTAATAGTCTGATGGAGGTGTCTAACCCTATCGGAGGAGTTAAGAAACTCTTGCTAATTTGTAAAGACCTAGTTCTAGATATCGAAGATGTCGAGTTCTTTTGTAGTGCATATATGTTAGATTTGATTTTATATTAGACTGGGCCGACTTAGCTCTTTAATGGCAGTTAAAACATATCTTTGGCAAAATAACAAGAATCCACCACCGCCTTTTCAACCACTGCATCCTCCTCCTCGCTAGCCACCAATTCTGCCTCTCCATATGACCTAACTCTCACTTAAGGATTCTTTGACTCCACATCCAGAAAAAGCGACGCCGGAATCCAGTAGCGATATTCCATCGTCGAAGAACGCATCATCCAATTATTCCTTTCAAGTGATATCAATGGAAGTTATGACTTTCTCCTCAAGCCGTCAGACAGACACTTGACGCTGCTCCAGCTCCATCTAATTCGCTTGACACCAGTGTTCCAACACAAGAGGGAAACCCTAATTTAGATGGTTTTCAGTTAGTTATCAAAAAAAAATCAGAAGATAAAGGAATTTTGATCGATGACAAGAGTTTAATGCATGGACATTAACAATAATTCGAAAATCGCAAGCTAAGATTGCTTCTAGAAATGGATATTTCAGTAGACAAGAATTCCCGCCATTATAAGCTGCACGGAACGCTACAGTAAAGAAGAAAGGTAAAGCAGCTGTTTTACCCAGAATGTCAGCGAAAACTAACCTATTGTCGCTGCCAAGCAATACAAGTTTGGATTCAATGCACATAGAGAATGGGGGTACAGAATCTCAGAACAACAGCCTAGCATGGAAGGACGTCATGAAAGGTAATCAAATTCAAGCTTGTATGCCGCTTACGTATTTCGATACAAAGAATTTCAATAATATGAATTGTGCCAAAATTTATATGGAATTGGTTCAAGTGGGTAGAAAGTTATGGGATAATTCTATAGTAATGTATGTTGTGGATTCCAACCCCTATTTTAAAGCATATATTCAAAGGGTATGGAAGCCATCTGTGGAGTTTAGTATTTATTCTTAGGAAAATGGATTTTACATTATTAAATTTGATAGGAAAGAGGAAACTGATAAAACATTGCAAGGAGGTTCTTATTATTATGATAGGAAATTAATGATGATAAAGAGGTGGTCGATAGGAATGGATCTTAGTAAAAATATATCAATGATAATGTAGATGTTTTTAACAAGGTGGATGCAGATAACTGCAACAGCAAGGACAATAAACAAGTAGAATGTATAAGGACAAGATCAAAGGCAGCGTGTAAATCCAGTTTCGATGAAGCAATGGATGGTATAAAGGCAGATGTGTATGTAAGAGTTATTGACAACCCAGAATAGACGTAATAACCCGGAATTCTGAGCCAATTAATTTTTTTTATTTTGGCTACTTTAATGAATTTTGATTATTTAAAATGAATTATTTTAAATAATAACGACGAAAAATTATTTTCGACGAAGTTAAAACGAATAAATTTATTTTAATTATATAACGAGCCTGAAATGGCGCGGTAGTTCAAAAATTCGATTTCTATTTTTAATTAAATATACAGAACTCAATATAAATCGGATTTCAGCGAAACAAGAAATATTTGAATCTGTTTGATCATATCTTTCTAACGGATGTAAGAAACTGAGATTTCACATTAGAAGTTGAAAGATACGTCCAGTTTAAAATTCAGAAAAGTCGCTGTGGAATTTATATATATTTTAATATATATATATAAAGGCCCTTAAAATGAAAATTTTGCAAACGACCTCAGAATTCAACGAAACCACTTTTGTTGGATCCGGGATACCAAATTATTGCTAGGTTTCAAATTCCATTATTTTTGAAGTAAATATGTGAGCGTGGCGAAGGAAAATGTGTTTGGTTGATTTAAGTTAAATTGGATCGACCAGAAAATATTCATTTTTCAAACGGTCTCAGAATTTGATGAAATTAGTTTTGTTAGGACCGTATCATCAATACGAAGCTAGAAATATTTTTTGGGAATTTTTAGAGTCAGTGTGTGGCCCCGACAAATTAAAATGTACGTTCAAATCCATATTTGAATGTTTTATATTTTAATTCGAAGAATATCTGACTGAAAAAGTCGAATGGGCTTACGAAACATATTCCATTGTGTTCAGAATGGGGGTAATTAGCTGGGGGCGACGGTCATTGGGTTTGATTTGGAGTTTGAATGGATAAATAAGTAAATTTTGAATTAAAATAATAAATAAAAAAATATATAAAGGCCTTATCCTCTAAACCCTAGGTCCAAAAGTAAATCCCCGGCCAAACTATACTTCCGTCGACTTCTTCAATGAACGGTCTGAAGCTCATGACCTTCTTCTCCAATTTCCCCTGGATTCCTTCATCAAATTCGAAAATCCACTGAAGTAAATTGGAGAGCTCGTCGAGCTCTTGAAGCTCAACGGTGGAGATCATGATTCGTGGAGTATCTCGCGAGATTGTAGGACTCAGAAACCGACAGTTTGAGATGGAGTTCGTGCCCCCTGTAGCCACCGAGATTCACGCGCCTTCAGGCGTTGGAGGAGGCTGCGAAGCCCTTCGAAGTGATGTCGGCGGATCGACTTCAGGTTGGACAGAGGCGGTGCGATGGTCAGAAGTTGAAGTCGAGGTTTGATGCGAGAGTCGCCTGGAGAAGACGATGGATTAGGGGTGATTATCCCCTTATTTAAATAATTAATTATTTATTAATTATAATTGTGTAATTAAATTTTAAATCTTTATAACTTGTTTATAACAGAACGGAATTCAACGAAACAAGTCGCAATGCGAGCGTCTTAAAGTACACTACGTTACAGAACAGACCAAAACAGAAACCGGAGCAATTGGAAATTTTCACTGAATTGAGCGTCCAGTTTAATTCAGTTAAAATAATCGTTAATACAACGATTTTTGAAACCAATCAAAGTGAGAATTCTCTCACTTTAAATTTTCTGTACAGTTATTTATTTTGTAACTGCATATATGAACTGCTCCCCGTCGTCCACAGACCATGGACGACTTGTTTGATTGTATTCTGTGTGAAAATTGATCATGATTTGAAATGAAATAAATTGATCGTGATGTGAAATAAAATAAATTGATCGTGATGTGAAATGATATATATATATATATATATATATATATATATATATGAAAAGTTAAAATATCGTATATACTGAAAGTGAAAATATCGTATATATCGAAAAGTGAAAATATCGTATATATTGAAAAGTGAAAATATCGTATATACTGAAAAGTGAAAATATCGTATATATTAAAAGTGAAAATATCGTATATATATGAAAAGTGAAAATATCGTATATATTGAAAAGTGAAAATATCGTATATATTGAAACGTGAAAATATCATATATATTGAAATTGAAAATATCGTATATATTGAAAAGTGAAAATATCGTATATATTGAAAAGTTAAAATATCGTACATATTGAAAGTGAAAATATCGTATATATTGAAAAGTGAAAATATCGTATATATTGAAAAGTAAAAATATCGTATATATTGAAAAGTGAAAATATTATATATATGAAAGGTAGAAATAATATATATATATGAAATGAAAACGATATATATATGAAATGTGAAAACGATATATATATATATATATATATATATATATATATATATATATATATATATGAAATGAAAATGATGTATATATGAAATGAAAATGATATATATATATATATATGAAATATGAAAATGATTTGATTTTTAAAAATATAATTTTTAACATATATATACACTGTATAAAATTGTCGTGTATATGGAATATTTAATTTTGATTAGAAATTGAATATGAAGTTGAAATCATTTTGAAAACGAATTTAAAACGATTTATAAAATACGTTTTAAAAAGGAAATTGACGAAATATATATTATATATATATAATATAATGCCTGAATAGATCGCGTCGCGCTACGGCAATTCGCGAATTTCGACCATTAACTTCGAACGGACATTACGAGAGATCCAACCATCGGATTCTCCTGAAACCGGGACCGTTGGGTTCGTATCGAAAAGAGCTTTCTTACGAATATGAGAAATTTGAAATCTAACGGTTGGATTTGGAATTATGTCCAAATAAAATTTGGAAAAGGTCGCTGTAAATGCAGTTTGATGGCCTTTGATGGAAATCGACTGTACGAGCCTTGATAAAATTATTAAAAATATCAATCATTTGTGTAAAATCATAGTAAATTATTTGGAAAGAATTGGACTGAAAATCCCATATTTGAAAAGATAAAAATAGATTTTTATCGAAATGAACTAGTTATTCACTAGAATAATAATTTATTTATTTTTAAATAAATAAATTGGATTTGAAATGGTTTTAAAAATAACCAGAATTTCCAATATATGAATTGGAATGGATTTGAATCAAAATTATCTTCGGAATATTTCGATGTTGGATTTTGTGATTATACAG
The DNA here is from genome assembly GCA_030737875.1 of Allium sativum. NCBI lineage: Eukaryota > Viridiplantae > Streptophyta > Magnoliopsida > Asparagales > Amaryllidaceae > Allium > Allium sativum. The sequence goes on along the minus strand of CM060910.1, from coordinate 969,142,852 downwards.
ATATGGTTGTGGAAATTTGAAAGATATATTAATATCGTTATTTCCAATACGATATTTGTTGGTTGTAGAATTTGATATTGAATATAAGCCGATATATTTTCTATTCAGAGCCTTGTATTTAATATCAAATGGGATTTGGGTTTGTCGTGAATGGTGTCTTCATTAACATTGTCCTTAAACCCAGTTGAGAAAAAGATTAAATCTTTTTATTTGGATTTAATGAAGTGTACCAATTAAATGGTATTTAATTGGAATTGAATTTGAATTGATTTTTGGGTTTATCGTGAATGGTGTTTTAAACAACACTTGTTCTTTAACCCGATAATTAATGGAATGTGATTTTGGGTTGTCGGGAACGATATCTTCAATAATACTGTTCTTAGACCCAACTGAGTTAAGAAAATCAGAAAATAACTGGAGAATAGTTAAGTTGAATGGTTTCTTGGGTATTGATCTGATGTTGGTTTCGGCCTTCGGGGTTAATACTTAGGTAATTGCTCACTTTCTATTTTATGGTTAAAGGCTGATAGAATGGAATGTGATTTTGGTTTTATCGTGGACCGTGTTTTAAATGACATTGATTCTTTAACCCAGTCAAAGATTAAAACTAAGTGGAGTTTTAATAAATCTTTAATTAGATTGAAAAGATCGAGAATGGAGTATCACCGGTTTTGCTCCAAGCGATAGTTAAATCTTTAATTAGATTTGAACGTGAAGTGGTAATTGAATTTACCGATAACACCGTGGTGTTAGATATGAAGTATGACCAGTTTTACTTCATGGGATGAATAGGTTGGGATTGGGAAACAAAATAAATGATTACTTCGGTGTGGTTCGCTAATCCCGACTAGTTGAATTGATATTCAAAAGAAGATTAAAGAATAAATTTAAGGAATTTGTCTTTGATAAAATTAATGGGAACCTATCCCTAAGAATGTAAAATTTAGCAACTAACTGAAGATTAGTTCAGATGAATGGTTTCCTGGGTATTGATTTGATGTTTGTTTCGGCCTTCGGGGTTAATATTTGGAGAGTTGTTCTCTTACTAATTTACGGTTAGTGACTGATGAATTGGAATGAGGCGTATGTTGTGTTTGTGTAACACTTGTTTATTATATACGCGAGTTATTCAGAAAGACCGGGTTTATCCCATTCTGAATAACTGATTCGACGTGGTGTCGAGGATGAAGACGGTGGTCGAAGACCGGAGGAATTCACGTCGTTTGGGTGATTACTGATGATCTTGATTGGGCCGTACACCCAAGAGGAGGGAATCAGTTAGTGGTCGTTCAAACGTACTTGGAGATCGATGGATATGCGAGGTACTAGGTGCCTCTGTTTCCTTCAGACCCAGAACGAACTTGTAAATGGACTACGTGTCTAACATTGGATTTTATTCTGTGTGATTGATTTCTATTAAATATATATCTGTTTGGCGGCGGAGAATTTATTCTCTTTCTTAACGCCCTTCTCTGAGACGTACGAGTTCAGAGGTTATATATTGATGGATATCAAACGCATGGAGTGAATTGCCTGTGTGGCATGCCTAAGTGGAAATATGATCAAGGCTTATGTTGAAAAGCAAAGTCTTGTGGTTGATGATCAAAGCACGGCCTGTGTGGCATAGCTTTGTGTAACATAGATTCGCGAGCCTCACCCCCCGGTTGTGAACCAGAAACGGGAGAGGACATCAGGGAGGGCATGCGTTTCCTTCTAGTTAGAAGTGGCGTCAGTGGTTTTACACGCCCTGATGAGTTTGACTTATGTGGTAGTTGCTGTTGTGAGGTGCCTCAGATATATCGGTGACTATGTGAAGCCGATGGAGTCATTCGTTGGCTCATTTACGCCCCACAGGGCGGGGAGACGTATTATTCAGGCATAATAATCCACTCCGTGTGGACCGGCCCTGACGATCCATGGTGCAGTTGCGGCTGTTCCTGAGACATGGGCTAGATTGTCTCGAATTAGCACAGGACGATCCCTTTGCCTTGGTTCACAGACTGAAATCCAATTTCTAATACGTGACAATTGCGGTTTTGATTGTAGAGCCTAGTATGGCGACGTAGTGGGATGGGGTTTAGAAATGCCCCAGAATGAGTTGAGAGTTATATGTTTATAAATAAGGTATTTGTGATTATATATGTAATCTGGTTTTAGAAAATGTGATTTTTGAATATATAAAAGTTCTATATATTTGATAATTTAATCAATAAATTGATTGTTGGTTGCGTTGTTTGATTTTTGGTTGATTGATTAGCATTTTGAACCATTTAGCCAAATTGAACTGAATTGAAAATTGTTTGGAATCGCATGCATATACATGCATATACATGTGTATCCATTGAACAGGTTATAGCAAGGAGGCTAGAGCAGAGGAATAAAATTGTTTGCCCGATAAATAGGTACATGTTTATTGTATTTCTTTGGGTTTGGATGATTTTATGAGCCGCTTGGCTTTTTCTTTTTCTTTTGGATTGAAGAAGGCCATGGGAGGCTATATGAAATATCACGAAGTCCCCCGTGCAGGGGAGGTTATGGCGAAATTTTTCGAAAATTTAGGGTGTTAGCCAAATTTTTGAAAAATTTGAAAAGTTCTTAGAAACTGAAAAGTTGAAGAACTTAAGCCGTAAGGAAAATAATGAAAGTTGAGTTGATTTGTGAAACAACTTTCGGCCTCGTTCCTTTTTCGGGGACGAAAAGTTTTAAGTGGGGGAGATTGTAATAACCCGGAATTCTGAGCCAATTTAAAATTTTAATTTTGGCTATTTTAATGAATTTTGATTATTTAAAATGAATTATTTTAAATAATAACGAGAAAAATTTGTTTTCGACGAAGTTAAAACGAATAAATTTATTTTAATTATATAACGAGCCTGAAATGGCGCGGTAGTTCGAAAATTCGATTTCTATTTTTAATTGAATATACAGAATTCAATATAAATCGGATTTCAGCGAAACAAGAAATATTTGAATCTGTTTGATCATATCTTTCTAACGGATGTAAGAAACTGAGATTTCACATTAGAAGATGAAAGATACGTCCAATATAAAATTCAGAAAAGTCGCTGTGGAATTTATATATATTTTAAAATATATAAAGGCCCTTAAAAATGGAAATGTTGCAAACGACCTCAGAATTCGACAAAACCACTTTTGTTGGATCCGGGATGCCAAATTATTGCTAGGTTTCAAATTCCATAATTTTTGAAGTTAATATGTGAGCGTGGCGAAGGAAAATGTGTTTGGTTGATTTCAGTTAAATTGGATCGACCAGAAATGGTCATTTTTCAAACGGTCTCAGAATTTGATGAAATTAGTTTTGTTAGGACCGTATCGTCAATACAAAGCTAGAAATATTTTTTGGGAATTTTTAGAGTCAGTATGTGACCCTGGCAAATTAAAATGTACGTTCAAATCCATATTTGAAGGATTAATATTTTAATTTGAAGAATAACTGACTGAAACAGTCGAATGGGCTTACAAAACATATTCCATTGTGTTCGGAATGGGGGTAATTAGCTGGGGGCGATAGTCATTGGGTTTGATTTGGAGTTCGAATGGATAAATAAGTAATTTCTGAATTAAAATAATAAATAAAAAATATATATAAAGGCCTTGTCCTGTAAACCCTAGGTCCAAAAGTAAATCCCTGACCAAACTATACTTCCGCCAACTTCTTCAATGAACGGTCTGAAGCTCATGACCTTCCTCTCCAATTTCCCCTAGATTCCTTCATCAAAATCGAAAATCCATTAAAGCAAAACTGAAGAGCTCGTCGAGCTCTTGAAGCTCAACAGTTGAGATCATGATTCGTGGAGTATCTCGCAAGATTGTAGGACTCAAAAACCGATGGTTTGAGATGGAGTTCGTGGCCCCTGTAGCCACCGAGATTCACGTGCCTTCAGGCGTTGTAGGAGGCTGCGAAGCCCTTCGAAGTGACGTTGGTGGATCGACTTCAGGTTTGACGGAGGCGGTGCGATGGTCAGAAGTTGAAGTCGAGGTTTGATGCGAGAGTCGCTTGGAGAAGACGATGGATTAGGGGTGGTTATCCCCTTATTTAAATAATTAATTATTTATTAATTATAATTATGTAATTAAATTTTAAATCTTTATAACTTGTTCATAACAGAACGGAATTCAATGAAACAAGTCGCAATGCGAGCGTCTTAAAGTACACTACATTACAGAATAGACCAGAACAGAAACCGAAGCAATTGGAAAATTTCACTGAATTGAGCGTCCAGTTTAATTCAGTTAAAATAATCGTTATGCAACGATTTCTGAAACCGATCAAAGTGGGAATTCTCTCACTTTAAATTTTCTGTACAGTTATTTATCTTGTAACTGCATATATGAACTACTCCTCGTCGTCCACAGACCATGGACGACTTGTTTGATTGTATTCTGTGTGAAAATTGATCGTGATGTGAAATGAAATAAATTGATCGTGATGTGAAATGAAATAAATTGATCGTGATGTGAAATGAAATATATATATATATATATGAAAAGTTAAAATATCGTATATACTGAAAGTGAAAATATCGTATATATTGAAAGTGAAAATATCGTATATATTGAAAAGTGAAAATATCGTATATATTGAAAGTGAAAATATCGTATATATATGAAAAGTGAAAATATCGTATATATTGAAAAGTGAAGATATCATATATATTGAAAAGTGAAAATATCGTATATATTGAAAGTGAAAATATCATCTATATTGAAAAGTGAAAATATCGTATATATTGAAAAGTGAAAATATCTTATATATTGAAAAGTGAAAATATTATATATATGAAAGGTGGAAATAATATATATATATATATGAAATGAAAACGATATATATGAAATGAAAACGATATATATCTATATATATGAAATGTGAAAACGATATATATATATATATGAAATGAAAACGAATAGTATATGAAATGTGAAAACGACGTATATATGAAATGAAAACGATATATACATATATATATGAAATATGAAAATGATTTGATTGTTAAAATATAATTTTTAACATATATATACACTGTATAAAATTGTCGTGTATACGGAATATTCAATTTTGATTAGAAATTGAATAGGAAGTTGAAATCATTTTGAGAACGAATTTAAAATGATTTATAAAATACGTTTTAAAAGGAAATCGACGAAATATATATTATATATATAATATAATGGCCTGAATAGAACACGCCGTGCTGCGGCAGTTCGTGAATTTCGACCATTAACTTCGAACGGACATTACGGGAGATCCGATCGTCGGATTCTCCTGAAACCGGGACCGTTGGGTTCGTATCGAAAAAAAGCATTCTAACGAATATGAGAAATTTGAAATCTAACGGTTGGATTTGGAATTATGTCCAAATCAAATTTGGAAAAGGTCGCCGTAAGTGCAGTTCGATGGACATTGATGGAAATCGACTGTACGGGCCTTGATAAAATTATTAAAAATATCAATAATTTGTGTAAAATCATAATAAATGATTTGGAAAGAATTGGGCTGAAAAATCCCATATTTGAAAAGATAAAAATAGATTTTTATCGAAATGAACTAGTTATTAACTAGAATAATAATTTATTTATTTTTAAATAAATAAATTGGATTCAAAATGGTTTTAAAAATAACCAGAATTTCCAATATATGAATTGGAATGGATTTGAATCGAAATTATCTTCGGAATATTTCGATGTTGGATTTCGTGATTATACAGATATGGTTGTGGAAATTTGAAAGATATATTAATATCGTTATTTCCAATACGATATTTGTTGGTTTCAGAATTTGATGTTGAATATAAGCCGATACTATTTTCTATTCATAGCCTTGTGTTTAATATCAAATTGGATTTGGGGTTTGTCGTGAACTGTGTTTAAATGACAATAGTTCTTTAGCCCATGTAAAAGCAGGATTAATTTCCAAAAAGTAGAACAATCAATATGAAATGATTTTAGAGATGAAACCAATTGGGGTTTGAATAAATCTTTAATTAGATTTGGATGAATGAATGGTGATTAAATTTACCAAAACATGTGATGTGATTAAATCAAATTTACTTAGTTGTTGATACTGATTGTGGTTGATTGATTGTTTGGATGGTGCTCGACCAGTTTATGAGTAGAATATGCCTTTACATTTAGCATTGGGTTGGGTGAAGGTATCTGTGTGCTAACACCTTGTGAAACACTTCACGATTTGACGATAAGGTGTTTAGCGATGTTGTGTTCATTTCAAATTTAATGAATGATTGTGAAATGATATATTTTTCTTAAGTGAAAAGAAATGTATTCCCGATTTTGGACAGGGAATGTTTTATAAAAATGTTTTATAAAACAGAAAGGATTTCGAAGCCTAAACCCGATGATTTCAAAATGATTTGGAAATGTATTACGGTTTTATTATAGTTCATCACATATTCGATTAGTTGCTATTAATGATGTATCTGTTTGATGACGGGGAATTTATTCTCTTGCTTAACACCCTTCTTTGAGACATACGAGCTCAAAGGTTATGTGATTAATAGTGACTGATCATATGTGTGAATTACTGATGTGAAGTGCTATATTTTGAAAGTACTTATGATTATTATGTTGTGAAATGATTTCCCTACTTCGAGATATGAAATGATTTAATATGTGGCTAAAGATTCGGGTAACCCTAAGACTAAAAGTATGGGTGAGAGAGCGGTGTATGCTCTCCACGTGTGGGAAGTGCATCGTCGGTGTAGCCTTCTCCTATGTGGGGTAGGTGCACATTTATATATCGAGTTGCTGGGTGCGTACCCTTTACCTTGTCGATGGGGAGCACGATATTTGGTTGCATACTTGTTTGTATGCATTGTTATGTTTTGGAATTCATATTTCCAAACGATTTGATTTGAGATCCCGAAGTGAAATCTACTTTGTTATAGAAAGTTAGATATGTATTTCAAATGATTTGAAATAAGAAATCGGGAATAAAATCCAAAGGAATAATTTCTGTAAATTGAATTGGATTTGAAAATCTAAGTGTGGTGATTAATCTAAATGGGTAGACTAGGATATTGCATGTAGATTGATGCATGGTAGATCCATATATCTATATTGATTGTTGTTTATACACTGGCATTCATGGGGGTAGACCCGTTCCACGTTAGCGGCGTGGTCCTGTGATTTGCCTTATCATTTATATAAGTTTATAACTGTTAGAGTTTCTCATACCAGTCCCATGACTGACCTGTAGTTTGTTTTTCCCTTTCAAACTCGGGTGCCCTTATTTTCCATACGGGCAGTTGAGTAGTTTATTTTGCAGATATATGAGTAGGATTCGGGATTGAAGCTTTAAGCTGTGTCCAGGCATTTATAGTCTTCCGCTGTGTTACTTTATTTGTTTTCCGTTGTGCATTGTATTACATTTGATGTAAATTAATCTTCCGCTGTATTATACTTCGATATACTCTGATATATTCTGTACTCTGATGTAACATTATTATGATGTTTATAGAAGTCTTCTGTTATTTGTTCTGACGTGTTGTATGCCCAGAGTTAGCGTATGCGGTATTCGAACAGTCTTGGTCGGTTTATCGATCGATTAGGTCCGAGCGAAATCCTTGTCATTACAATGGACGAAGCTGATCAGTCAAATCAAGGGAAAGAAGAAGAAGAAACTCAAGAAGTTGACTAGTTTATTTGACTTTGGTCCAAGCTCTTCTTCTGGTACTTAGCGTTATAGTATCATTTGGTAGAAGAACTTCATGTTTTTTCTTAAGACCTTCAGATATTCTTTGGTATAAAATGGTTTAGGTTTGTCTTTTATGATGCCTTTGATTTTATGTCTTTGGTTTGCACAGTGTCTCAGTATAAGTGAGTAGTCTGCCACTTGTTTTGAGTTATACAAATGAGGATGTAAAATCATACATATACATATACATATATATATATATATATATAATAAAGTACTAAGTTTCTAAAAAATTATATGTATTAGTTTTTGATGGGCATGGTCTTATATTAAGGATAAATTGACTAACTATGATAAAAAGGTTGTTTGCTTAAGAAGCCGTAGAGGTCGTAGTTTGGAGATCCCTTGTAGGACGAAAAATAAGGGTTCGTCCTTATTAAGTTCGTTATCATCTGATTTCGAAGGGCCATCTTCAGTACTAGTTTTTCATGAGTTTCCAGACATCTTTAAGGAAGTTATGAGACTTTCGCCCTACCCAGAGATCATGTTTAGGATAGGCCTCAAAAAGGACGCGAGGCCAGTAACATTTCCATTAAGGAACATGGCTCCTAAGGAAAGGAGAGAATTGGATAAACAAATTTCTAAGTTATTACCAAAAGGATTCATTTGACGGAGTACTTCAAAGTGGGGAGCACCTATAGTATTTTCGACCAAAGCCAATGGATGGCTAAGACTGTGTGTGGAATATAGGGAACTCAACAAACTAACTGAGAAAAAACAAATACCCTTTACGTCGGAAAAATAACATGTTCGATCATTTAGGGGTGCCCAAATCTTTTCTTAGTCAGTCCATGCGAAAGAATTTCATTAGTTGAGGATTTTCGAGGAAAGTAAACCTAAGACATCGTTTAGGATGCCCGATGGATTATTCGAGTAGGAAGTAATGCCCTTCGGCTTGACGAATGCTCCCCACTTTCTATGTGGATATTATGAGTAGGGTATTTAGGGGCATTCTCAATAAGATAGCTATGGTAATTGTGGATGACATCCTCTTGTTTTCCAAGGACTCTAAGGAGAATGAGTGTGACGACCGCCCTATACCATCCGACACCGATACAAATTGCGTTGTCGTAGTGCTCGACTAATACAAGACGATCATCATAGGTGAAATAGTAAAGCCCAAATAACTTATTTTATATCTCAAAGCGCATGGAATTAAGTATAATAATAACATAACATATGGTATAAACAGGCGAGACATTGTAACTAAATGAATCAAACTCCAAAACGGTAGATCTAAATTACATCTTAATTAGGTACCAAGACAAATAAATGTAGTTACATCTTGAAAACAAACACATTACTAATGCACAAAATAGTGCTAAACGGAAGAAAATGGGGATAAGAGTATACATAATACGTGGGAGCCTCTTGCTAGTCTCCAATCAGCTACTCGACACACCATTCTGTCTCTAGTCTGCTCATTTAAGAGCACCAGGGTAATAAGAAGCAAAGCATAAAACCCTAAGTCAGACAAATTCTGGTGTGAATGATAGTAATCTCAATCACTAAACTGGATAACACAATAAGTATGATAAATCATACCTGACCTGGCCTTGCACCGAAAGAGTTAGCATATTTAATCATGTACTCTACTCTACAATAATCATGATACTAAATGTAAATGAAAGCATGCACATCAAAATGAAAGCAAAACATCCAAACATAGAAAACATTCTCACATTCTCTTGCTTAGTGCTTCGAGCATACAATACCCACTTCTTTAACTACCAAATGTCATGACATGTATGTGTCCCCCACACAGCATGGACTGGCTATGACCTATACACAACTTGGTCTACGTTTGTCCCGCGCACAGTAAGGACTCTGATCTTCCCTGGGTAACTGCATAGTTGATGTGCTAAAGTCACAAATATTGATATCTCCTAGTCGCAAGTTCCCGCAGCAAAGTCTAACATGAAAGTCACACCGACGGTTCCTATCTAGATCCAAGGTGGTAACTTCCCACTTAGACTTTCCTTCGCGTCTTGAGTTAGTCATATTGGAGTGTATCTTCAAAAGATTTTGATCGTCATTTGGAAGTAATACCATGCCATGCAATATGGTAAGGAGCTCACTAATATTGCTCAATCTCAGATCGGCCCTCCCCCTCTCGGTCTAGTCGAGCCAGGCCAGGATTGCTATTCCCATGTTGGGTATACCGATCTAGGTTTAGGTCATCTCATCCACTTCTGTGGCCAACACTGGTTTTGGTCAACACTTCCGGGTTGATAAAGTCAACCTGAATCATTCGATCAAAACCCGAATCGAATGTATCAATCAGATTCTAGGCCTTTTAATGAGTGGACCAACGGCTTGAACATGAGCCCGGGATGCCTACTCGTCTCCCTTGATGCCCTCGTCTTCCCTTGTCTCCAGCAGACCAAAATCTAGCCGAACCGACCCACCGACCTGAACTTCAAATCCCCATAACTCGAACTCCGAAATTTCAAATGACTTGAGATTTGGCTTACAGCCTAATGGAACCTTCCTTGTTGTTCTTGCAAAATTTCATGCAATTCCAGTGGAATTAGCCTAGCTCGGTATAGCCGAACCCACTTTGTTTGACCCGAGACTTGAGGTCATTTGAAAGGACTTTCTACCATTATGTTTTGTCATTCGACGGCGTTTTCATCCAACCTAAGGTACCTATACATCATATAAACATACCAAACACGTGTAAGAAATATCTTTGTCAATAAAGCAAGGAAAATCATCGCAACAAGGTTAGGGAAGCATTGTTATTCTGGCTTCCTTAATTTTCAGGATTAATGAAACTTAACCAAATCAATCCAAATCCATATATATGTCGTAACATACTAGATCATGATTCATAAGCATTTTTATATAATTTTCAGAGATGACTGTCTTCTAATTAACCCTAATTAGTGATTAATGTTACTAATCACTCACCTTATTTTCCCCCAAACAATTAGGTCTTAAATTGATGATGATTTAGCGCGGATCTCAATTTTATGCAGTATCTCCAAACTAGATTTGACGTTGAAATGGTATATTCTTCACTAATCTTAGGCTTATGCTTATTAAAGAAGAGATTAAAAGGTGTTTCAGAGGATGGAAGCCATTTAAGATTGATGGGAGCTTTCTTGGGAGTTGTAAAAGTGAGAATGGATGATTCTCCTATCTTATTCAGCCCCCACATAATCCTAATCCTTAAATGGGCTTGGGCCCATTCACTGGTAGCTTACCCAGCATAATTAAGCTGCCTAGACCAGCTTAGATCTTATTTCAGTCATCCCTCTCAAACGGCATGGCTAATGACCACTCTAAGGAATGGAAAACCACCATTTTATCCCAATGGATATGGCTTCAAGCCAATATCTCATACTGATCAAAAGTTATGGCAAAATCAAGATTCATTAGGAGTAAAACGGTTATACAAAAATTCATCTAAAACGGTTAAAGTAGGAAATGTCCCTTCTAGTCATTTTCCAAAGTTACACACTCATACGAACCTATATGATAGTAGAATAAATAGTCCATGATCCTCCGAAATGTAGAATACGAGTCGTTGCATTCTCCATACTTTAAGAAATTTCATCCCCGAAATTCCTTAAGCAGCTAAAAGGATTGTCTCGCACGTCTAACAATCGTCACATGTAACCTAGCATACATAGCAAACATGAGAGCAAAGCAGTTTAACTCTATCCTAACATGTGGGATACTAACACAAGAAATTTGATGTTATTATGAATGGAAATTTAAGAGTGATGTATAAAAGATGACCAAGTAAAGAGCTTTAGATAAGATGTCCGCATGCTTTCCTCGGTCTCCTAAATACAATCACTCTCATTTTCACTCCATTGAACCTTAATAAGCCTTGCAGTCTTCCTCCTAGGCTGTTTTGTATCGTATCCAATGATACAAATTAGTCTATGGGCTATAGGCCAACTTCTAAGCCCACCTCAACATCATCCAACTGATCCGACGTAATAGTTGTATTGGAATTACGTACAAACTTCCTCAAATGGGAAACATGAGACATATTTTGTAGCCCAACCATCTTTTGAGAAATCTCAACTCTATGTGCTAAATTTCCAACCTGCTCAAGGACTAGGAATGGACCAACAAATCTTGGTGCTAACTTTCATCTACTACCAAATCGAATCACATTCCTCAAAGGAGAATACTTGACAAACACCAAATCTCGAACGAAGAACTCCAAGTTCCTCCGTTTCTTATTGGCATAACTCTTATGTTTATCTTGGGCGGCTTTCATCCGTTGCCAAATGGTTTCAATCTTATATGAATTTTCCTAATCAAGTCTGGTCTGAGTATCAGTTTCTCATGTACCTCCCACCAACATGAGGGAGTATTGCACGACCTCCCATATAATGCTTCATATGGAGCCATGCCAATACTTGACCGATAGCTATTATTGTATGCAAACTCAACAAAATGCAATTGGCCATCCCGCGATCCCCCAAAATCTAGGGTGTACGCCCTTAAAAGATCTTCGAACATGAGATTTACTCTTTTTGTATGACCATCAATTTGAGGGTGATAATTTGTACTAAGATGTTACTATGATCCCGAAGCTCCTTTAAGCTCTTCAAGAACCCACTAGTAAACAATGGGTCCCGGTCACCTACAATGCCTCTTGATACCCTATGGAATCGCACAACGTATTTCGCATACAACTCTGCTAGTTTGGTAGTCATCCTCTTTGACTTGATGGGTATAAACTTCGCACTCTTGGTCAACCTATCCACAATGACCCAAATACTATCATACCTTGCTTGAGCCCTCAGCAAACCATCAATGAAGTCCATCAAAACCTGCTCCCATTTCCACTTGGGAACATCCAGCAGTTGCAAAGGCTACTAGGCTTCCTCTGCTTAGTTTTTACTAATTAGAAATTCATTCACTTGGAAATAAATTTTTCGACGTCCCTCTTAATGCCTTCCCTGCAGTGTGGATACATCTTATTACCATCGTCATGTATGGTTAACTTCAAGTGATGACTCTCTTTAAGCACTTCATCACGTAGTCCTTCGATGTCAGGTACAACCAATCTCCCTTTTTCCAAAGCCAACCTTCACGGTTGAATTCACACATAGTCTTAACCTTATCATCCTCACTAAGTTCCACTTTGGTGGTAGTCTCCAACAATCTTGTATCGCTCCATTGACTGAAACTGATCCATTCAACCAAAGTTGGTCTAATCATTATGCTTGCCAACATCCCTGGTTCTAATTTATATCTAGGCCTAAAATCATACTCATCAATATATTCCAGTCACTTCCATTCTAGGCACATATCCCCCAAATCGACATGTCTACTACTCAGTACATCTGCGACTGCATTATCCTTTCATGCGGTGTATGTGATGTTAAAATCGTAGGAAGCCAAGAACTCCAACCACCGCTGTTAACGGAGATTTAAACCTTTCTGAGAGAAAAGATATACTTTAATGACTTGTGATTTGTAAACAATTTGAACTCCTTTCCCAAAAGGTAATGTCTCCACATCTTCAATGCAAACACAATTGCAGCTAGTTGCGAGTCATGCATTGGGTACATCCACTCATGTGGTTTTAGTTGCCGACTGACATAAGCAATAACTTTACCCTCGTGCATTAATACTGCACCTAACGTGGTACCACAACGTCAATGTAAACTGTCATCTCTTCATTTCCTTTCGAAATAACCAACACTGAAACACACATCAACCTTTCCATTAGACTCTTAAATGTAACCTCATGTCTTTCATTCTAGACAAAAGCCCGATTCTTCTAAGTCAACTGAGTTAATGGTGTCGCTACCTTGAAGAAGTCCTAGATAATTTTATTATAATATCCAGCTAACCCCAAGAAACTTCTCACATTAGTTGCATTCTTGGGTGTAGAATAATCTTATACTATCGTCACCTTCGCAGGGTCCATGGCAATAACATTCTCAGAAACAACATGGCCCAAGAACCTCACTTCTCCCCTTTCAGTTTATGATCTTTGTGTTCCTTTTCTGTCCATGAATAGATCATAATATCGTCAACAAATGCAAATATAAACTTATGCAGTTGATCCCTGAAAACACGATTCATGATATCCACGAAATATGTTGGTGCATTGATCACTCCAAATGTTATAACCAACTGCTCATAAAATTCACACAACGTCCGAAATGTTGTCTTTGGCACCCTCATATGCTACCTGTAGCTGATAGAATCCTACTACAAGGTCTAACTGAGAAAATATATGTGCACCATTCAACTGATCAAGCAAGTCATCTATTCGTAGAAGAGGATACTTATTCTTTCTCGTCACCTTATCCAGCTCTCGGTAGTCTACACACAATCGAAGGGAACCATTCGCCTTCATGGCTAATACAATAGGTGTTTCCTTTGGAAATACTTCTTCGAATAAACCCTTTCTTCAAAAGATCACTAACTTGCACCTTCAGCTCCACTGCTCTTCTGGTATCATCCGTCGAAGAGACATTACTATAGGTCTAACATCGTTTACTAAATCAATACGGAACTTAATCTCTCAGTATGGAAGAAGTTCGGTCACTTCCTTGAAGATGTCTGGATACTTGCTAGCAATAGGCACACCAAATAACTCATCGAGCGGGATGTCGAGGGAATACAGAATACTAGCCATCACCTCATTACTAGATAGACAACCCAACACTATCCTCCACCCATCTTCTGCCCCAGTTGTCATTGAAGATTTCTCATAGCCCATCGCCACCCCCATACCTGTGGAGCTAATCATCTCCAAGGATAATACCAAACCCAGTAAAATCCAAAACAAAGCAGTAAAAAGCAAACAAGAATCCATGACTCGATAAGACCAACCCATGATAAATCGTGCAAAGGCTAGTGGAACCACCAATCGGGTTCATTGCAACTAAAGGTCGGTCAACTATCTGGGCTTTCACTCGCAACCTATCTATCAGGTCACAAAATATGAATGAACGGGAATCCCGATATCAAACAATACTCGAATAGGAATATCATAAACTGAAAGCATATCTTGAATACAATACCCGTTCTTTAAAATTTTAAACTAAATTGAATATTTATATCATCAATAAAATTCTACAATTAAGTTCCAATTTATTGCTTATAAATAAAAAAGGGCTAGTAATTTATACAATATATTTAATGAATATTTAAACTATTAAATATTCATTCATTTTAAAATAGCAAAATTTCCGAGTTGTTACAGGTTTGGATAATTTATTATTAGACAATATCAAATAGTGTGATTTTGCAAACTTTAAGTATAACCAAAATTCTAACAATATTTCAATTAAAGCGTTATTTCTCAATGTCATGTTTCACTGCAAGAAATTTGACCTTTACCTACCAAAAAATATGGGTAGGTAAAGAGAACCTTTATCTACCAATATTCAATGGTAAAATTTATTGGTAGGTAAATATTGTCAATGCTATAAAATTGTTAAAGGATGTTTATCTACCAATAATTATAGGTACGTAAAATGTATTATCTACACATATACAGAAGGGGAAGTTTTTTTTTCGATTAGCCCCTACATTTTTCGTATATCATTTTATACTTTCATTAAAAATAATGCTGAGTTGTGTGATGATGTGTCAAAAAAGTATATTATGGCAAAAAAAATT
The DNA here is from genome assembly GCA_030737875.1 of Allium sativum. Lineage (NCBI taxonomy): Eukaryota > Viridiplantae > Streptophyta > Magnoliopsida > Asparagales > Amaryllidaceae > Allium > Allium sativum. Next base: position 969,127,509 of record CM060910.1, on the reverse strand, counting down.
GAATTGAAGATTTTGTTTACATATCCCAGCAATGTTTTTTGTAAAATCATTTCTTTATTAATTTTTAATAATTATTTTGAAATATGAAATAATTAACAATTAATGAATTAACAAACATTATTTAAATTGTAAATAATTAATATTAAATAACATTCGTTAATAACTTATCATATGTTGTTATTTTTCTTTCCAAACAATTGACTACAAAAGTTTTAACTTTAAATTTTTCTAAAATGTTTCACAATTTCACACTAATATGTCATCATCTGAAATCACTAAAACATATTTTCTTTAATTTATTGCACAGACATAATTTATACCGTCCTCTTTGGCTATAAATTTAATAGCTTATTTTAAATCAAATCTAAACGTATGAATCTCAATCCATGTGATCTCTTTTGTGGCCTCAATCCATGTAGTCTCTTTTGATTGGCCGTATAAACCACAAAAGCTACCACTACAAATAAATACCAATAATCTTGATGACAACTATTTATTATAATTGGTATGTTTACATCTCTTCCTAAAATAAGCGAGGCATTCTTATTTTAAAACTTAATTGTTTTACATCTCTTTCTATAAACAAATTTTATGAAATACTCCAATAAATATATATTTTCACCTTTTTATTCACACATGAATTTGCATAATAACAACAAAATATCATATTGTTCATGGATATGAGTTCTCTTCTAATATATTTAAATAGTTAAATATGAATTCAAATATTTTTTACATGTCTACTCATCCATGTATGGCACATTTTTTCGTAAAACTAGTAGTAAACGATTGTACGCACTGGTTACATTTTTTGGCCTACCTAAATGGCACCGGTTTACTTACACCACTGTTTTAATATGAAAAATATGACTATGCTATCCTTGCCTTTAATTATATTTTAAGTCCTTTTCTTATAATGCATCTAACCAAAACTTTAATATAAAAAATATTTGATTAAATCTACAGAATTTTATAAAGTTAATAAAACCTAAAATATCAATTAAGGCAACTTTTACAACAAAATATTTTAATTCCAATATGTTCAATCATCCAAAATTAGAGCTCATTTTTAAAATAAAAATAATTGAATAATTTATGATGGAGGATTTTCTTTTAAATGACAAACTTTGCAAAAAAAATTAGTGAAAAGTATGGAAAGTTTCAAAATTAGGAAGAAGAACACATTTACACTAAAAGTGGAATTCAGGAGACCCACTATATTTTCTCTATTCACATTATCATTTGTCCTTCTCACTAAATTTTATTCTTTCCATACTTTTCACCAAATTTTTTGTTAAATTTATCCTTCTCCCTATTTTCCACTTTACGATGTTAGTGTAAAAAATTAAAGGTTTTTTTTTTTTGAGTTTTGGGTAAATTTTTGCAAATAATTCCTAGTTTTTTGTAACTTAGTTTTAAGGTTAAAGAGGGAAGATGATGAAAATATAAAGTGTAATTTTCGGAAAGGCATGATGTATGAAAAGAAATATTTGGTGTACGCTATTTTATTTCAAACCACGGTGTATATTAGAAAATTATGGGTGTATGAATAGAATTAGCATTTTTTTTATTCTCTTTTATTCTAAACATGATATATAAGGAATATATTCAATGATATAAGGAAGAGATTCATGCATATAAGGAAATTAATTACATTCATGTATATCCTCTTATTCTTTTTTGTATTCTTTACTATTCGGTGTATAAGGAATTGATTCAATGATATAAGGAAGAGATTCATGCATATAAGGGAATTGATCACATTCATGTATATCCTCTTATTCTTTTTTTTCTCTGTTATTCTACACATGATATATAAGGAATAGATTCAATGATATAAGAAAGAGATTCATGCATATAAAGGAATTAATTACATTCATAAGATTCTCCATTCACAAGCAAAAAACGTTTTTTTTTATTCGCTATTCCTACATTTCTACAACTGTCTTGCCATGCGCATGGCTCAAAAACATAAAAGCTAACATCGATATATTCCCAAAGGTGCATATTTAAATTTTTGTTAGGTATTTCTTCCTTCCCTATGTCAGCTTCATCATATGATCATATCTGCAAAATGGTTGAAACTAATCACATTTACCTTTATCTTCTGCACTAGTTCAAATATTTATATTAGGACAAAAGGTATGGTATTGAAATTTCATGTATATCCTCTTATTCTTCTTTTCTTTTATTCACTGCTATTCTATACATGATATTTGGATACTATAATATACATTCAATTCCATTTTAATATTAGATCTATATTTACAAACATATGAATCAATTCCATTTTGTTTGTATATATATGTTTGTGTTAACTAACGTACGTCTTTTTCTTTAATTCATTTTCTATTTATTTCATACTTGTTTTGTTAAAACATGGTTGACGTTTGCCTTGCTTACACTTGTATAAATTAGCTTTAATCAACGTTAATATGTTACCATTTTCGCTTGAAGTTAATTTCTTTCTTTCATGCTATATTGCATTGTTTCAAGTTATTTTTTCTCTTAATTTTTAACGCTAATTAATTCTCATATATTTGTTTCATTTTCAATGCTAATTTAATTTTATTTGATACTGATCTCATTTGATAACTTTCTACTAATGTCTGATTTGATTTGGTATAAAACTAATTGGTTGGATTTCAATGAGTTCAATTCCTTAATCCCTTCCAATATGTTCCATGTACAAATTAAGCTTAGACATTTATTTGGTATTAACACAATTCATTAAACATGTTTCTTTTCCAACAAAAAGTAAGTTGCCGCACCACTTTATTTTTGGTTTATTCATCGAACAATTCATTGATGTGTTCCCTCTTTATTCACTTCATTTGTAGTTTATTTACAAAATTTGTGTCATGGCACCTGGTTGTCACACCACTCGATTTACTGCTCAAAGTCAACAAGTTGAACCAACCATTGACTTGTCTGCCCAAACTACACAAGTGGAGCTACTCGTGGCTTGACAACTGCAATGATAGCCAAGGCAGCTTCAACTGGAAAGTTGTCAGTGATTTTGGATATAGAAAGGCGTCAACCAATTTTTACTAATGCCAAGAAATTTAATAATGAGACTAGATTCATTATTCGAAATCATGGTACATTTCATTGTAAAGAGTGGAGAATGGTCTCTGAAGATGCGTGTACTTAGAAAGTTGTCACAAGATGATTCTTAGTTTGCTGACATTAAGTTGCTATGTAATTAATATGAAGTTTTTTATTTTGGTTGGGGTAACCTTAGAAGTTTAACTTTATGACTTTTTGTAGTATTGAACATTATATGGAATGCTAGCAATGAATATTTTATTATTTATGCTTTTTCAGTTTATTTCTAATATAGAAAAGTCATAAATAATTGCTATTACATTTTACCAACACATAACCATTCAATTTGATCAAAGTATAAATCGTCTAATAAACTAATAAAATGATGCTATGTGTGTTACTACAATAACGCCATGTGGTACAATAACAGTATAAAATGTAGACTAATGACAAATGTCACGTGGCAAATTAGATAATACTACATAGACTAATCAAACAATGTAATGTGGCCTAAAAAAATGATGTCATATGCACTGATCAAATGATGACACATAGACAAATTATTGTTTGACATATGAACTAATCATTAAATGCCAAGTGTCGGCGTTAACATATGTCATGTGTATTCTACTACGAAAACCATGTTAGCAGCCATGTAGGATGACACATCATCAGTCACGTCAGCAGCCATGTAGGATGACACATCATCAAACACATAAGCTGATGACTCATCATTTAAGTCATAACATAGTGGGATCCATTGATTTTTGTGTCTACTAAAATCAATAAGTGTAGGTAAAAGCTGTTTCTCTACTAATATTTACCTACCAATTTCTACCAATTCAATATTGGCAGCTAAAATATATTACCTACCATCATGTTAGTTTTACCTACGCTTACAATTGGTAGGCAAAGACCCCATTTTCTTATAGTGTTTGACCCATTATTTATCAACCAAGCCGTGCTTGCGTATGTATTGCATATATATATATATATATATATATATGTGTGTGTGTGTGTGTGTGTGTGTGTGTGTGTGTGTGTGTGTGTGTGTTGAAAACTTTGAAGGTTTTTATAGCGAACCATGCCTCTTTTTATTGCCAGAATATAAGCAGATGTTTTGCATAGATACATAACAACTATAGTTGGATTTATAGTGTACAGACTAATGTACATAACAAATGTAACGCTAAGTGCCCCAACTACTAAATGACATGAACTAGTCTCCTCAGCAAAGGAATTACAGCTACGAGTGGGAGAAGATGCAGTCCCAGTGGCATGCAAGAAACTTGCAAAGTGAGGGAGAAAGTTTGACGCATAAAAATCACAGTTCTTGTCATAGGTAAATTTTCTATCCCAACATTCATCTTCTGAATGGCCTTATTAGTATTCCCATATTTTCTTCTCTATACAATAACGTATCAGTCCCATCATCATCGTAGTAAAGCAAAATCCTAGATTCACCTGCATCGCCGCTAATAAACATAGAAAAATATTTTTAGACAACAACAAAACGCATGTCTGATAGATCATGAATACATGACTTCTCATGAGAATTCCACTCAATAACGTAATCATCTGAGCCAACTGGAACGAAAGTAATCATCTGAGCTAACTGGAACCATAGGGGATCCAAAGCAACATCAGCAGCCAAGGGGAAAGGAGGACCTAACTCAGACGAATTCTGAACATCCAACGAAGCCTCAGGCTTTGGGATCCCAATATGAATAGGTAGGCTGGGGAGGGGAACTTTAGCAAGTTTAGAATCATCAGGGGAAGTTTATCAGCAACAGCCAAATGGCTAAAAGAATGACAAGTAGTGCAAATATCATGCAAACAAAAGTGTTTGATGTCAACAAACATGCCAATACATTTGATTGAAAATAAATAAATTGACTTCAATTATGGACGGTTCAGATTCAAGAAACCTCATTCTTTCTGTGACATTCGCGAATTTGAAGTAAATCAGTCATTCACAAAATTGACTTGTAAACCCTTCCTAAGCTTCCATATGCTTTGACAATTGTCACAGACGTTATAATAGGAGGCTTTTGCATCAAGAGAAAACCCCACCAAAAAAATCTTGATAATAAATATAGTATAACTGTATGTTTGAATATATGTTGTGCATAACATAAAAAAATTAAAGGATGCATAATTGAAGGTTGATGTTATCATTTGGTTTATGAAACCACACTGCTTTAAAAAAAACTATTATATGTTTTGTGCTTTAAGATTATATAAATATATCTTATTAGCAAGAGTGATATTCATAAACATACACTTCCATCCTGGTAACTCGAAAAATCTTAAAGTATAACGTTAAACCAATTAGGTGGTGAACTCCATGTAGCATGGGCTCCTAGTGGGTTGGATAACTACTGAACCTTAGAGATTTCTATAATGTGTGGTTTTCTGTTTCCCATTTGCGTTGGCATTATTGTATTCATGTAAAGTCGTGCCCTTCAAACCTATTAATTATGCATTTCAACAATATTGTAAGTGAATACTAGCGTCACACCCCTAAAATTGTTCCAAATGTAAACAGCCACCCCTGTGAAGTATATTGCAAAGCGGATCCTTTTTTTGGATCTTACACGTTTTCCAAAGAAAATATGGTGCTACTTATTAAAAAAAATCACAAATATTCTCAGAACCAACCTGAAAGAAAATTGCATACATATCAACATTAATACTCAATATATGCATATATGTATGCATATATTCATCCACAGTTTATATTGAAAATTTTGGATGAATGTATGCATACATGTATGTATATAATGGTTATACTTGCTGAGATGTATGCATATAAAGATGAACTAATATGTATTGGCTACGAATTTGAAGTGTATGCATTTATTCTGTATTATATGCTGAAATGTATGCATAAAAGTTGAAACGGGTGAGGGTTATTAATATGTGTTAACATGTATGCATTTATTGCTTATAAATGCTGAAATGTATGCATAAAAGGCGTATGCTTAAAAAAAAGGCCAAAATTGAATTAATGCATCAATTGATGCATTTATTGCATTATTACTGCTTATATTTCTGCATTAATACTGTAGTTTGGTGCATAACTGCAATTTATGCAGAAATGTATGCATAATTTGCAAAATAAATGCATTGTTTGATGCAATATACTGCAGTTTTGTGTTTTTTTTTTTTTGATGTTTTTTTTGTTGGTTTTAACACATGAATTTTTGATGATAATAAGTTGGTATATTTAATTATGAATTTACGTGATTTTTCTTTTTGCTGATTTACAAAAATGAGATGTAATTTATAAAAAATTAAGGAATGGATGTGACGTTAATTTCAAAATCTATTAGAGATGTAAGCCAAACTTACCCATATTATAAATAGTCAAAATACAGAAAAATAATTTTATAGATGCGTACACTTTTGGAAATCTTAGCATATACCAAAAATATGCTCACAATATTGCTTTGAAGTCCACATCAAACCTGCTATGCTTACATTTAGCCCCTATTGATTATATAAACAGTATTTGAGGTCGTGGTTGATGTGCTGCTCCATTCGAAGGTATAACTATCTAGATGAAAAAATAGGCATGGAATCTGTTAGACAAAAATGAAGTACACGACACCAAAAGCAGAAGAAACAGAGAAGGTGCCTGCATATGATACCAAATTAATTCAAAAATTGCTGAGAAGCTCAGTAGGCAAACTAGAACGAATAGAAATTATCTATTAATTGAGAAGTGGACCCTGTGACATAAAACAAAATCTTCATGCTGTACTTCATTTTAATGCATTACGTACTGACGTTAAGTGGAAAGGGATTGTTTGGACCGGGGGTCCCTGTTCCCCTAGCCGACCAATGAAATTGCCACATTTGGGGGCAATTTGCATCTTACCCCCGAATTTCACCCGAAATTCAGGGGGTAAAGTGCAAATTGCCCGAAATAGAGCAATATTATTGGTCCGGACCAGGGGAACAGGGACCCCCGGTCCAGACGATCCTCTCCCATGTTAAGTGTATTTGAATGCTATATTGACATAAAGCAGAAGTTGCACCCTCTGCTCCTCTTCGTGGAAATCCTAAGATTAGGAATGCATACTACTATATTATCGGAGGAGGTGTTGTGTTCTCCAGTACTAGCTTATTTAACTGGCCTCAAATTCTTAAAATATTGCAGTTGCCCTCATCTTAAAGAAAAAAATAAAAAAATCAATGATAATAAAAAATTTCATTTACCTCTTTGTTAATGGCGACCTCTCAATAAAATCCCTCTTCTTCTTCCACCTCCTTCGCCTTTGATACCGTCTTCCCTCCCCTACCCTCCCGTTCATCCCTGCCTATTCCCCCCGATCCACAACCTCCAATTGCAAACCCCTCTTCTGATAAACCCTCTCATTTGAATTTTAAATCCAATCCTTCAGATCCGCAAGCTACCCCTTTTAGATCTGCAAATCCTTCATCATCTAACGCCTCCTTTCCGGCGTTCTCTAAGAAAGACTATGCATCCCATTTTAATTCGCTACCACGCAACGCAGGAGCCTATCAGCCTAAGCACTTCGACATTCTAGGGATGACATTCCACAACAGATTCCAGAGTCAGGCAGATCCGAAGGTATGCAATACTAAAGCAATTTTTTAGTGGGTTTTTTCCTTGATGGTAATTCTTCATACTCCATGGTGGTAAATTTCTTAAATCGTTTCTGGAAATTAAATGGGGAAGTTAGATCATTTGATATGCACTATTTTTTCAAATTCTCCAATGATTCAGATAGGGCAAATTTTTTGAAATCTGATCCTATTTTCATTAAAGGACGTATGTTCATCATAACTAGATGGGATCCAATAATAGGAAATTCACAGGCTTAGATCAAAAAAGTTTCAGTTTGGGTTCATTTTTATTGTATTCCGACAATTCTTTGGACTTTATTGGGTATAAATTGGTTAGCTTGTCATGTCGGAAGATTGATATGCTTTGACACTAGCACCGAAAAGCTTCAAAGATTTAGGTATGCAAAAGCATTAATTGAGATTTCTTCAGATTTTGATCTTCCTGATAAGATAGTGGTAGGAGGTTTAGGTAAAGATTGCCCTTCAGCTAAATTATCCTATGATTGGAGACCCAAAATATGCACTTTTTTGTAGGGTATTTGGTCATACAACTAGCAGTTGTGAGTTTAATATCCATGCTGAAGATAAACATGATAAGCATGTTGAGAATCTTATTGATCATCATCGGCAATTTAATAGGAAAGATACTACTAATGCTAATCAAGGTAAATGGAAATCTGCTAATACAAAAAATGATTAAGTATTGGAGAAAGAAAGGGGTTCAAAATAGTAGTAAGACAATTGAAAAAGATGTTGCAAATGTTAATGATAATCCATTTAATTTTCTGGAATCAGAAGCAGATGGTAACAATAATAATGAAACTGCTGACATGAATAATGTTAATAATGGTAATGAAGCTGATCATATAGATGTTAACATGGATAATGCCCTTGAAGCTACATTAGATTCTGATGCATCAGAAAGAAATACTGTTGGTATAGAGGTTTTTAATAATGTGATCAACAATGTTGCTCAGTTTGCTGAAGAAGCGGCTCTGCGGGGTAACATATTAGAAGGCCATAACAATGAAACTATGCAAACACCAAAGTCTTTATTTGTTAATAGCACTTAAAGTTCTTCAGATTCTTCACCAGACTTATGTAGGCCAAATACCTCCATTTCTCCTGTTGATCAAGGTTTGAAGCATACTCCATCAGCTCCTAATCCTTGACGGTCACCGGTCTCTCCATATGCTAGCTTGAAGCCTCCTCAAGACCTTGCTCTACCTCCTCCAATGGTAACCGGTTGTGGTTTGACTTTTCCACAAGTTAATACCTCTTTAGCTTCTCTATCTTCTGCAATTCCTATGAGTTCTCTCCCTTTTTCATCTAAGGCAAGAAGCTGAAAGGAAAATTCTGGGACGACTCTGATTTAGATGATGGTAATGACTTCTTGCCAGAGGATGTGATGCCGCTCACTAACAAGATGAAACGACATACCAGGAAGAATCATGGTCCCATGTTTGATCCTGTCTTAAATTGAGTTTCGAGTCACTGGACTCTTTGTTAGTGACAGCTTTACACAGTTATTAGTTAACTGTGACGAAAACCTTATAGTGCATACGGTTTGGAATTGGTTTGATGATTCAGCGAATAATGTTGCTTGTCTTTTCTTTACAATTTGGATAGAAAAATTTTCTATTTGGTGCTGCTGCTGTGATTCTTGTGGTCGTAGTATCTTCATCTCGATATGAATAATGTTGCAATAAGTATGATTCATGTTTATTTTGTAATCAGTTTTTATAAGTTCAAGGCTAGACATTCAAGAGTCTGTATTGCTTTTGCATTTTATGTCAATGTAACTCTTTGAATAGTAAAATTTTCACTTGCCTTTCAAAAAAATCTTTTTATTTATTTTCTTCACATAATAATAAAAATAATATGCCTTATATAAAGCATTCAGTGATATATGTTTTACAAAGCATACACATGTATGTACCCTTTTCGTCTTTTCCTTTTTTATACAAGCATCATCTTTTCATTTATTTTATTTATTAAAATAAATGAATAAAGGTGGTGCCTGGCGCAACGGTAAGGTTACCCGGCTGGTAATCTGGAGCGCACAGGTTCGAGCCCCGGCCTCTTCACATAATGTGAGAGAAAGACCGCGCGTGCTAATCGACCACCCCCAGAGCCCGAAAAGCCGTGAATAGTACCAGGACGGGAGACTGACCTGGGAAGTCCTCGCGCTTGAGTACGGGAGCCTTTGGCACTAGGTATCCACCTTTTATTAAAATAAATGAATACATAACGTCATTTTTTTTATTTTCATGATACTTTTGAATTATTGTTATGCTTTGTCAAACCTACTTAGTATAATGCATAATAACACTATGAAGTAGTTTTAAAACATATAATGAGAAGGTTAAAACATGCATATGTTCACATACCATGTGCATATATGCTTCAAATATACACATATTTTTCCTTCTACTTTTCAAATTTTATTTGATATTATAAATATGTCTTAAGTATAATGAACCAAAATAAGGTAAGTTTTAAGACTTGCATATGTACAATGCAATGTACATTCGCTTATTCTTTTGAACATGTAGAATACCATAATCCATTTAATTGTTAAACATCATTTAAAATATCCCATGTTATTATTCTAAATCAAATAATATATTTCTCTTGTACTTATTTTAATCATGCTAAATATCAATTAAAAATTAATTTTCTATTCGAATAAAAGCTGAAATCCAAAAAATATATCCTACTTTATATTTTCAGTTCTCAAACGAAAAACTTATAATATCAATCAAATTCTAAGATTAAGTTCTAATATATCACTTATAAATTAACAAGAGTTACTAACTTATAAAATATATTTATTTAAAATAAATTAATATTCATATATATTTTAAAATAGCAAAATTTCAAGGTTGTTATAGTTTCACATAATTTAATATTGGACAATGTCAAAAGCGTGATTTTTCGAACTTAAAATATAAAAAAATCTAACAATATTTAAATTTAAGCGTTATTTTTCAACGTCATGTTTGAACCACTATCTATTGACCGAGCTATGTGTATATGTGTTTGCATATATGATTTTTATGTTTTATGTTTTTGTTTTCGCAAAGTATGAAGGCATTCATAGTAGACCGTGCCACTTTTTATTACTTAAATGTAAACAAGTATTTTGCATAGATACAGAACAAATATAACTTGGTTTATAATGTCCAGACCACTGTATATAGAAAAACAAGTGTGACTAAGTGCTTTAACTACGAATGACATGAACTAGTCTTGAACTAGTCTTCCCAAGCAGAGGAAGTAAGGCTTCGGTGGAAGGTGATCCAGGCTTAATGGCATGCAGGAAACTTGCAAAGTGAGAGAGAAATTTTGACACATAAGAAGCATAGTTCTTGTCATAAATAAATTTCCTATCGCGACATTCATCTTCTAAATGGCCTTACTAATATGCTCATATTTTCCTTCTACGCATAGTACCAAATCAGTCTCATCATCATAGTAATGCCAAATCCAAGATTCACCTACATCTTCACTAACAAACATGGAAAGGTCTTTTTGAGAAAGAACATAACACACGTTGGATAGATCATGAATTCATGACTCTTCATGAGAATTCCAGTCAATAACATAATCATCTGAGCCAACTGGAACTAGTGGCGTACGCGAACTTTTACCTCAATGGGGACGGAAGAACGAAAAAAAAAACCAATTTTTCAAAATAAAAGTGAACAAATATTTGATCTGCAAAATTATATTAATATCAGTTTAGGCATGACAAAATATTACAACATCAAATCTTCATAAATATATCTATCTAGATTTCGTATTTTGAATAATATGCCTAATTTCTATGGCTTTTTTGATATATGTAACGACAAGGAATTTCGCTCAATCCGAATCGGTCGTTAAACCGACAAAGACCGTTCGAAACCCCTGATCGTTTTGAGAACAGGACAAATTGGAACGCAAACAGAAGAACATTTCATCGTTTATTACCACAATTCCATTAGAATACAAGAATATACAGAGTATGAATAAATATTATACAACAAAGAATATCAGAGATTTAAATACAGTATTGCAGCGGAAAAATAATACAAAACACAACTGAAAGTAATACACGGATACAGAGCTTTCCGAGCATCGTTCCAGCTGTAAATCAGGATCCTGTGAATATAAATCTGCAAAACCAAAACTACTAGCTGCCCGTGTCGAAAATAAGGGCAAACTTTTCTAGTTAAATATATATACTAGGATATAGACGGTGTTTAGTAGCACCCGACACCATTATCCACAGACCATGGACTTGTTTGTTTGGTTGTGTAGTTGGTTAGATTATTTGATTTGAATTTGATTGTTTGATGAAATGGAATGGATTTGATTGATATGTGTATGGCGTGGGCCATTATTAGACCGGGGATAAGGCTAGGCCTTGTCCCGTTTCTAGTATCGTGCCGTTATGCCGCCGAAATTTTCTAAAATAAGTTAGAAAAATAAAGATATCATTTTATTTAATAAATGAACCGAATAGAATATTCATAGGTTGAATAAAATATTATGGTCATTAAAAATATAATTTTTAACGAGAATGTGAATAAAATAAATATTCATTTACAAACCGGACAGTTTGTTTATGTACACCTATTTGAAGGATATTGATTGGGATAATAAATTTTACACATCGCCTAACTACACAAATAATATTCAGTGTTTGTTGATTTGAAACCCCACACGGGTGTTGGGATGATATTAGGCGTACACTAATCCCAATTATTTAATTGTATGTCGATCGATTGGTCGACAGGCTGTGTAAGCATTAATTATTTATATTTGATGCTTATGCAGTTGTGTGGTGCACTTTGGATGATGGTTGATTGTTTATCGTTGCTATTATATGCATGTGTTGTATGGAATCCATATAATTAACGTTATATGGTAATTGATTGGGCCTCATTCCAATTTAGAAAATAAAGAATATTATAAAATAAAGTTTCATGTGTTGAACGAAATATTTTAACAATAAAATTTACATCTTTATCATATATAAAATTAGAAACTAACTGGAAAATAGATAAGATGAGTGGTCTCCTGGATATTGATCTGATGTTGGTTTTGGCCTTCGGGGTTAATATTCAGGGAATCGTTCTCTTACTAATTTACGGTTGGAGTCTGATTTGAAATCAAACGATAGATACCTTAATTTTTATAAAATATATTAAATAACAAAAATAGTCGCGTGTTGACAGTACTCATCCGTTGAGATTAGTCATGTATTAAAAGAAATAAAGATTCATTTGTTGAATAGAATAACGAAGTTATTGAAAAATATAAAGCCGTGTTGATTAAAGATGCGCTATTTTGACGCGAACGATATTTATATCGATTATATTCGTTTTTATAATGAATATTGAAAAGAGATTTAAGAATTCGAATCGAATTGAATATAAAAAGAATTCGAATTGAATTGAATATAAAAAGAATTCTAATTGAATGGAATATAAAACGAATTCGAATTGAATTGAATTGAAAAGAAAAACGAATTCGAATTGAATATACAACGAATTCGAATTGAATTGAATTGAATATATAACGAATTCGAATTGAAAAGAAAAACGAATTCGAATTGAATTGAATATAAAACGAATTCGAATTGAATTGAAAACGAATTGAAAAAGAATCAAAATCAATTTGAAATGAATTCAAATTGAATTGAGATATGAATTGAATTGAAATGAATTTAAAACGAAATCATAAGAAAAAATTCAATTTTGATTTGAATTTGAAATGGAAGTTGAAATTGTTTTGAAACGAATTTAAAACTATTTATAAAATTCATTTCAAATAGAAATCGACGAAATATATATTATATATATAATATAATGGCCTGAATAAAACGCGCCGCGCCGCGGCAGTTCGTGAATTTCGACCATTGATTTCGAACGGACATTACGGGAGATCCAACCGTCGGATTCTCCTAAAACCGGAACCGTTGGGTTCGTATCAAAAAGAGCTTTCTAACGAATATTAGAAATTTGAAATCTAACGGTTGGATTTGGAGATACGTCTAAATCAAATTTGGAAAAGGTCGCTGTAAGTGCAGTTCGATGGTCGTTGTTGGAAATCGACTGTACGGACCTCGATAAAATTATTAAAAATAGTAATAATTTGTGTAAAATCATAAGAAATGATTTGTGAAGAACTGGGATGAAAAATCCCACATTTGTATAGATAAAAATGAATTTTTATCGAAATGAACTAGTTTTGAACTAAATTTAAAACCCAATTATTTTTAAATAAATAAATTGGATTTAAAAAGGGGTTTTAAATAATCGGAATTTCTAATATGTTTGATTGGAATTGAATTAGAATTGATTTGTGGGTTTATCGTGAACGGTGTTTTAAATAACACTTGTTCTTTACCCCGATAATAAATAGAATGTGATTTGGGTTTATCGTGAACTGTGTTTTAAATGACATTAATTCTTTAACCCAGTAAAAGGAGTTTTAATGAATCTGTTATTAGATTGAAATGTGAATTGATAATTTAAATTATCAAATTTGGAAAGGGCGCGAGAATGGAATATCACCAGTTTTGCTCCAAAGCGATAGTTAAATCTTTAATTAGATTTGAACGTGAAATGGTAATTTATTTTTACTGTTAACACCATGGTGTTAGATATGGAGTATTACCAGTTTTGTTTCATGGGATGAATAGGTTGGGATGGGAAAATAAAATAATTACTTCGGTGTGGTTCGCTAATCCCGACTAGTTTGGAAAACCATAATTCAGTTTGAAATGATATCCAAAGGAAGATTAAAGAATAAATTTTAAAGAATTTATCTTTGATAAAATTAATGGGAACCTTTCCCTAAGAACGTGAAATTTAGAAACTAACTGTAGGTTAGCTAAGAAGGATGGTTTCCTGGGTATTGATCTGATGTTGGTTTCGGCCTTCGGGGTTAATATTTGGGGAATTGTTCTCTTGCTAATTTACGGTTAGTGACTGCTGAATTGGAATGAGGCGTATGTTGTGTTTGTGTAACATTTGTTTATTATATACGCGGGTCATTCAGAAAGGCCGGGTTTATACCCATTCTGAATAACCGATTCGACGATAAGTCGAAGATGATGACGGTGGTCGGAGACTGGAAGTCTTCACATCGTTTGGATAATTACTGATGATCCTGATTGGGCTGTACACCCAAGAGGAGGGAAATAGTTGGCGGTCGTCCAGACGTACTTGGAGATCGATGGATATGCGAGGAAAGTGCCTCTGGTTTCGTTCAGACCCAAAACGAATTTATAAATGGATTGTTTGTCTGACATTGGATTTTATTCTGTGTTGATTGATTTCTGTTAAATATATATCTGTTTGGCGGCGGAAAATTTATTCTCTTGCTTAACGCCCTTCTCTGAGTCGTACGAGCTCAAAGGTTATTTATCGATAGATATCAGTAGCATAGCATGAATTGCCTGTGTGGCACGTTGAGATGCAATGATCAAGGCTTTTGTTGAAAAGCAGAGTCTTGTGGTTGATGATCAAAGCACGGCCTACGTGGCGTAGCTTTGTGTATAGCGTGAATTCGCGAGCCTCACACCTCGGTATGAATCAAAAAATGGATAGTGACTGCGGGGAGAGCACGATGTTTCTTTCTAGCTTTGGTGGTGTCAGTGACTTACCAGCCCTGACATTTATATACTTTTCACCTATGTGGTTGTTGGATGCGAGGCGCCTCGATTTTAGGTCTGTAAGGACCGGGAAACGTGTGTTCAGTAATACTAATCCACTAACGTAAGTGTGGACCGGCCCTGAAGATCTAAGGGTTGCCCAGAGTGTGTAGTCCTGAGGCATTTGCTAGAGTGTCTCGAATCGGAGAGGAGCTTGCCCCTTGCCTCGACTCATGACGGAAATCCAATTTCCAATACGTGATATTTCGGTTTTATTTGTAGAGCCTAGTATGGCGACATAGTGGTATGGGGCACTTATGCCGTCTATGATTGATATTTATGATTGAAATTGTTTTGAAACTATACACTAATAGTAATATCAAAATGATTTGTTTTAAACGTACCAAGCATGTTTGGCTATTATAAGGGAAAACCGTATCCTCCGGCTTGCGTTGCATTGTGTGATGGGACCTGGGTCTTATAATAGCTTCATTTTTCGAAAAAGCATTGCGCTGTTTATCCTATGCACTGGTATTCTTGGGAGGAAACCCGTTCCGTGTTATACGACATGGTCTCTTGAATTACTCTCTTTTAAAGTAAAGTTTTAAATAATTGTTTTAGTTCTCACACCAGTCACATGACTGACCTGGAGTTTATTGTTTTAACCTAAACTCTGGGTGCCCTTATTTTCGACACGGGCAGGTAGTAGTTTTGGTTTTGCATATTTATATTCACAGGATCATGATTTACAGCTGGAACGATGCTCAGAAAGCTCTGTATCCGTGTATTACTTTCAGTTGTGTTTTGTATTATTTTTCCGCTACAATACTGTATTTAAATCTCCGATATTCTTTGTTGTATAATATTTATTCATACTCTGTATATCCTTGTATTCTGATGGAATTGTGGTAATAAACAATGAAATGTTCTTCTGTTTGCGTTCCAATTTGTCCTGTTCTCAAAACGATCAGGGGTTTCGAATGGTCTTTGTCGGTTTAACGACCGATTCAGATCGAGCGAAATTCCTTGCCATTACATATCATATAAGTAATTAAACATATCTTACTAATTTCTAAGGTTTAATTTTCCTACTCTTACTTAAATTTCACTCTCGGCGTTGCTCATGAAGTTGTTTCATAGCAGGTTGGACATTCCCAAAGGACAAAAAAAAAAACCATCACCAACCAGTTGATTTTATAGTTAGTATTTGAGTCTCAAATGACTATTTATTTAACAATGGCATTGATTATTCATGTTGAAGTCATAGGCTCAGATGGGAAATTCATGCACAAGTAGCTAGGGGTGAATCATGCACAGTGGTATGTCAATTAATCATTTGCTATGTAATCATTAAGAAATATATCTATTAATCAAACTAAAATACATGCTATAACAATGCGATAAACAACTAAAAGCACTAATGTGAATATCATTGACTGAAACTAGAAAACTGTCTGGAAGGGCAACGCACTCTCCACTTTCTTTGCATCTGATTCAGTTGAAGTAAATGAAGACAATGACCCGATCATCTCTCAGCAGCCACTTTTGACATTCCAAAAATCTAGACCATAAAATAAGGCATACATGAATTGACCTTTAGAATGCCCTTTTTGAAGCAAGTTTTGTGTTCTTCCATTGAAGCATGAATGAACTTGTACATGTAAACTCAGAAAGAAGCAACAACGGCCTCTCACTACTTAGAAACAAAATGGAGAATGCATGTATGGTGCATTTACGCCTTGGAACTTAAGGCGGTATTCTACTACTTAGAAACTTATATATTATCTAGCCACAACAAATAATATATATTATTAGCCGCTCTTTCTTTAACCCAACGTATATGCGCACAAATAATTAAAAAATTAGAAGATACAAGTAAACCAAAATCATAAGGTATTTGACATTCACGTAAAGACCACATGACAATACTGTTTGAATGTCAGACTTTATTTACAAGCAAATGAAATGAATCCAGTTCCACCACCTCAATAGAATCGTGGCCTCATGCTTTTATTTACAAGCACTCGAATATTATTAAAATAATCAAGTGGGGGCGGAGGCCCCCACTGGGCCTGCAGTAAGTACGCCATTGACTAGAACCATATGGGATCTAAAGCAACAGTAACAGCCAAGGGGCAGGGTGACCTGACTCAAACGGATTCTGAACATCCAACGAAGCCTTAGGCTTAGGGACCCAAATGCGAACAAGCGCCTGGGGTGGGGTGTTAGGTGAATATTTCATCGCCTAAAATGTGGGCTGACAAATTCAAACAATTATAAACGTGAGCTAATATTCAGCTGGGTTGATTAACTGATCTCAGTGGAGGACCCAGTAAAACATCTTAATGGTATGGGCTTTGTAATGTGTAATACCCAATAGTGAACCTAATTAGAGTTGATGGGGTCATAATTAGGTGGCTATATAAAGAACACACATACTGTAGGGTTTTGGCCCCCAAGGCTTATCTGATTACCTCTCGTCTATTTCCATCTATAGAGTGAGAACTCAAAAGCAGTAAACAAAAGGGGATAAGCTTGTGGAAGACCATATACCCAGCTGTCAATCTTTTATCATGTCTAGTATTGTGGAGCCTGGTATGTTACTTTAATAATTCTGTGCATTATCTTGATAATCTAACATAAGCATAAGACCTACTTATTATATATATGTTCAAGTTTGAACCAAACAAGGATCTGACATGAGCAGTAGATCTGTGAATACATGAATATGAGTTATACTAACAATTGGTATCAGAGCCTTGCTTATTGTTGGATTATTAGGGTTGTTAATATAGTTGTAATTGTTGGATTTTATATGTACTGATTCAAGTTGGCTTCACAGTCCATTAAGTTTTAGTGACCTGATTCTTATTATATGTATTTTTAATTCTAATACTATGGAACCTGTTCCCTGTCTGCTGTATGATTTATCATATGGTCCTTTTATATATGCATATATCTACCGATATATAATGCCAAGTCAACTCAGTACAACTTTATATTGTCTTTGAATTCATGAATTTCTGAACATGATATTATCATGATTAATGATGCAATTCATTAACTTCAGTATTCTTGTGCCCTTTATTTCGAAACAAATCTATCCAATAAATGTTGCCAAAGCAACCTCTATAGAGTGGATTAATTTGTTTTGAGATAACAGGAAGTGTGTGTTTACTGTTAATGCAATCAGTGATCAGCCCAAAGGAAGGTTATTGATTGGCCGAACAATAAATGCACATGCGGAAATGAATGTGTGATAAATTATGAAGTTTCCATATGAACAACAGACCAGCCCAAAGGTAGGATGTTGTTTGATAGGATTTATTATCAACATTTGATTTCTGCATGGAGAGTGCCACTTGCAGATTGATCTTTATGTCCAAAGACTGAACATCAATGATTGTACTAGGTATCTTGTTTAGATGGACCCACCACTACTGTTGTTGAAATTATGTCATTCATCATTGTTTAATTACAACATGATATGATGTATATTTTTTTTTTGAGCTTATGTATTTATTTGTTTTGAACTTCTAGTCACAGCTTCTGCTGCTAATATTACTGCCAACATGAACTCAATTCCTGTGCTTAATGGCACAAACTTTAAAAGCTGGAAAGAGAACATTCTGTTGGTTCTCGGCTGCATGGATTTAGACTATGCATTGAGGAAAGAACAACCTGCTTCTCTTACAGACAAAAGTTCTGCTGACGAAAAATTGAACTTTGAGAAGTGGGAACGTTCTAATCGCTTAAGTCTAATGATGCTGAAACGCAGCGTTCCAGAAGCATTCAGGGGCGGTATGTCCGATGAGGTATCTGTAAAGGGTTTCCTTGAAGAGATTGAAAAAAGGTTTGCAAAAAATGCAAAGGCAGAGACAAGTAAGCTTTTGGCCGACCTTGTCCAGATGAGGTACAAAGGAAAAGGAAACATTAGAGAGTACATCATGGAGATGTCTAACATAGCTTCTAAACTTAAGGCACTAAAGCTTGATCTGTCTGATGACTTGCTTGTGCATTTGGTACTCATATCCCTTCCTGCACACTATGGTCAGTTTATAGTTAGCTATAACACTCAAAAGGACAAATGGACTCTTAATGAGCTCATTTCACATTGTGTGCAAGAAGAGGATAGATTGAAGCGTGAAAAGACTGAAAGTGCTCATGTTGCAATTACCTCAAAGAACAACAATCGAAAGAGGACTAAAAATAATGAAGCTGCAGTGGGAACTTCACAACCCAAGAAACAAAAATCTGATGAGGCACCTACCTGCTTCTTTTGCAAGAAACCTGGGCATATTAAAAAGGAATGCCCCAAATACGCTGCATGGCGTGTAAAGAAAGGTAAACTTTTCACCTTTGTTTGTTCTGAAATTAATTTGACTTCTGTGCCTAGTAATACTTGGTGGGTAGATTCCGGTGCTACTACTCACACAAGTATTTCTATGCAGGGTTGCCTTTGGAGCCGACCGCCAAGTGAAGCTGAAAAATTCATTTATGTCGGGGATGGCAAAGCAGTTCCAGTTGAAGCCATTGGCACGTTTAGATTATTTTTTGAAACTGGTCATTTTATTGAATTAAGAGAGACTTATGTAGTGCCGTCTTTTAGACGCAATTTAGTTTCTATTTCCATTCTGGACAAATTTGGTTACTCTTGTTCTTTTGGGAAAAATAAATTTAGTCTTTTTTTTAATTCTACTTTGGTTGCGACTGGTTCTTTGATTGATAAACTGTATGTGCTGAATACAATTGCTTCATCTAATGAAACCTTGCAAACCACAACTAGAGGTAGAAAACGCAGATTGTCAAATGAGAATTCTGCCACCTTATGGCACAAACGTTTGGGACACATCTCCAAAGCAAGAATAGAGAGGCTTGTGTCAGACGGAATACTTGAATCTCTTGATTACACAGATCTGGATGTTTGTGTTGACTGTATAAAAGGGAAACAAACAAATATTAGGAGGTTAAGTGCTAGTAGGAGTTCCGGTGTCTTACAATTGATACATACTGATATATGTGGACCATTCCCTACAGCTTCTTGAAATGGCCAACAGTATTTTATCACTTTTATAGATGACTATTCTCGTTATGGGTACTTGTACTTAATACATGAAAAGTCACAATCGTTGGACGTTTTTAAGGCCTTCAAAACCGAAGTTGAAAACCAACTAGGTGAGAAGATTAAAGCCGTTAGATCTGATCGTGGTGGTGAATACTATGGTCGATATGACGGATCCGGTGAACAACGTCCAGGACCTTTTGCCAAATTCCTAGAGGAATTCGGAATCGTTCCGCAATACACAATGCCGGGACAACCGCGCATGAATGGTGTTGCCGAAAGACGAAACCGAACACTTAAGGATATGGTAAGAAGTATGATTAGTCATTCTTCTTTACCAGAATCACTCTGGGGAGAGGCACTTAAGACTGCAGCTTATATACTGAATAGAGTACCTAGCAAAGCAGTGACTAAAACCCCTTATGAACTATGGACAGGAAGAAAGCCTAGTATTAAACATTTGCACATTTGGGGTTGTCCAGCTGAAGCAAGGCCGTATAGGCCGCATGAAAACAAACTGGACTCAAGAACAATTAGTTGCTATTTTGTTGGGTATGCAGAACGATCAAGGGGTTTTAAGTTTTATGATCCCTCGACTAGGTCCTTTTTTGAGACGGGAAATGCGAAATTTCTTGAAGATGTTGTATTTGGAAAGGGAGATGAACTCAGAAACTTTGTCTTTGAAGAGGAATTCATTTCTTTGCCTACTGTAGTTGTTGACAGTGATCAGCCTATTGATGCTGTTCAAGATAGAATTCAAGACTACAGTGAGGATATAACTATGGAATTCCCTACTCAAAGGCAAGATGTTACTCCAGAACAGCAAACTCAACATTCTCAAGAAGAAGAAGTGCCTATTAGGCGATCCACCAGAGACAAAAGAAGTGCAATTTCAAGTGATTACATTGTATTTCTTCATGAACATGAGTTTGACATAGGGATAATGGAAAATGATCCAATCAACTTCCAACAAGTCAAACAAAGTGCTAATTATGAAAAGTGGATTGAAGCTATGAACGATGAGATAAAATCAATGAAAGACAATGACGTATGGGATCTTGTCAAGTTGCCTGAAGGTGTGAAGCCCGTTGGTTGTAAATGGATATTTAAAACTAAAAGGGATTCTAAAGGCAACATTGAGAGGTATAAAGCACGTCTAGTCGCCAAGGGTTTTACTCAAAAGGAAGGTATTGACTTTAAAGAAACTTTCTCTCCAGTGTCATCGAAAGATTCTTTTAGAACAATAATGGCGCTTGTAGCTCATTTTGACTTGGAACTACACCAGATGGATGTAAAGACAACTTTTCTCAATGGCGACATTGAGGAAACCATATACATGATGCAACCGGAAAACTTTATTTCAGGTGATCCAAAGTCTATGGTTTGTAAACTCAAGAGATCCATCTACGGTCTCAAGCAAGCTTCCCGTCAATGGTATCGCAAGTTTCATCAAATCATTGTTTCATACGGTTTTGAAGTCAATGTTGTTGAGGACTGTGTTTACTGCAAATTCAGTGGGAGTAAATTCATCTTCTTAGTGCTTTATGATGATGACATTCTATTAGCTAGTAACGATATAGGCATGTTGCACGAAACCAAGAGATTTCTAACGAAGCATTTTGACATGAAAGATCTTGGTGATGCCTCCTTTGTGTTAGGAATTAAGATACATCGAGATCGCTCTCGAGGTGTTCTTGGGCTGTCACAAAAGAGCTATATCGAGAAGGTACTTGCTAAGTTTGGCATGAAAGATTGTGCACTTGGAGACACTCCTGTTGCAAAAGGAGACAAATTTAGTCTCAATCAATGCCCCAAGAATGAAGTTGAAAGAAAGGAGATGCAAAAGATCCCTTATGCTTCGGCCGTTGGAAGTCTTATGTATGCGCAAGTTTGTACACGTCCGGATTTGGCATACATAGTGGGTATGTTAGGCAGATACTTGAATAATCCCGGAATGGATCATTGGAAAGCAGCCAAACGGGTCATGAGGTACTTACAAAGAACAAAGGACTACATGCTCATCTATCGAAAGTCAGAAAATTTGGAGATCATTGGGTATTCTGACTCCGATCTTGCTGGTTGCCATGATACTAAAAGATCTACTTCTGGCTATGTTTATATGTTGTCTGGAGGTGCTATATCTTGGAGAAGTGCTAAGCAAACACTCATAGCTCCTTCGACCATGGCAGCGGAATTCATAGCTTGTTATGAAGCAACAAATCATGCTATATGGCTGCGAAATTTTGTTATTGGACTGCGAGTTGTTGATGGAGTAGAAAGACCATTAAAGATTTACTGTGATAATCTATCAGCAGTCCTGTATTCAAATAACAACAGAAGCTCGTCAAAGTCTAAACACATAGACATTAAGTTTTTAGTTGTTAAAGAAAGAGTTCAGAGTAAGATAGTGTCCATTGAGCATTTAGGAACAAACTTAATGCTAGCGGACCCACTAACCAAAGGTTTGACACCAAAGGTATTTCACATGCATACTGCAAACATGGGTGTTGTCTTATTTGACAATATGCAGTTTTAGTGGGAGTTTGTTTTTTTTGTATTTAGTTGCTCTGTTTGACACACTACTGTATTATTTCATAAACATTCAGTTTTCTGCAGAATAAAGATGATGTTTTATTAACTTTCCTGTTCTGAATATGTTATCTTTCAATTGTGGTTTGACATAAAGCTTGAAAGACTGAGGTTTGATCTCACTAAAGGATAAAGGGCCAATTGGAAATAGGCATGACTGAGATCATGTTGCATGCAATTTCCAATTACACATCCATACTTGATCTATGTCATTGAATGTATTTGATATGGTGATCATTGATGGGTCTAGCTACCATAAATGTAGCGCAGGTCGCTTTGGTCTCATATTTATACAGAAGATGGACCAGACTGATTAAAGGAGATGTTTGTATTTTTAATAATTAGCAAGTTTATGCGCACTAAAGTTTGTTAAATATAATTGTCCTTGAATGAATTTGCAGCCCAAGTGGGAGATTGTAAGGTGAATATTTCATCGCCTAAAATGTGGGCTGACAAATTCAAACAATTATAAACGTGAGCTAATATTCAGCTGGGTTGATTAACTGATCTCAGTGGAGGACCCAGTAAAACATCTTAATGGTATGGGCTTTGTAATGTGTAATACCCAATAGTGAACCTAATTAGAGTTGATGGGGTCATAATTAGGTGGCTATATAAAGAACACACATACTGTAGGGTTTTGGCCCCCAAGGCTTATCTGATTACCTCTCGTCTATTTCCATCTATAGAGTGAGAACTCAAAAGCAGTAAACAAAAGGGGATAAGCTTGTGGAAGACCATATACCCAGCTGTCAATCTTTTATCATGTCTAGTATTGTGGAGCCTGGTATGTTACTTTAATAATTCTGTGCATTATCTTGATAATCTAACATAAGCATAAGACCTACTTATTATATATATGTTCAAGTTTGAACCAAACAAGGATCTGACATGAGCAGTAGATCTGTGAATACATGAATATGAGTTATACTAACATGGGGGACTTCAGCGGGTATAGGATCGTCGGAGGAAAGTTTACAAGCAGCAGCCAAATGGCTAAAAGAATGACAAATAGTGTAAATACCAGGCAGCCACGCGTATTTGACGTCACTCAAACTTTAAGCTTGCTTGGAAGAAGATTTTCTGGAGTAATATCAATCAATGCTTTAGCAAAAACCAGATTATTCCTTGCTATAACATTAGCATCAAAACGTTTGAATTTATCGATCCTACTAGCAAGCCACTATATGCTTGACAATGCCTGTAGAACAGAAGAAACCATGTAAAAATAGACCAGATAAAAATAGAAAGTGTAAGTTCTCTTGGTCTATCAACTATGAGACTTCAAGTTGTAATAATAAAAAGTTTGCCTCTAGTTATGGATACAGTTATATTCACGAATCCTCGTTCTTTTTGCGGCATTTGAGAATTTGAAGTAAAACAAACTATCCACAGTTGACTTGCAAACCCCTCTAATCATCCAGACATTTCAATAATGATCAAAGACATTGCAACATGAGACTTTCCTGTCAAGAGAAAATCCCGCCAAAAAGTCTTGATAATAAATATAACATATATTGAATATATGCTGTGCAAATTCAAAAAATTTAAGGTGTGCGTAATTCAAGATTGATGTTATCATTTAGTTTATACGACCACGTTGCTTTAAAAAAACGGTTATACGTGGTGTGCTTTAAAATTATATAAATATATTAGCATCAGTAGAATTCGTAAACATGCATTTTCATCTAACTGGAAAATTCCTAAAGTATAGTGTTAAACCAATTGTGTGGTGAACGGTATGTAGCATAGTTGTGAAGACCGAACTGTACGTTAAACCGCGGTAGTGGAAGATCCAAGGTTTTCATGGTTCAAACGGTCACACCATGAAAACCGCGCTGATAGTTTATTTCTTTTTTTCTAATTTAAACGTGAAACTATTTCAAATATAGATAAATTTTAACTAATTTTCATCTTTAACCCACTTGTAATGTAATATGTTATATACTACATAATTGAAATTATATAACAATTTATCATAACAAAGTGCTAAATTTACTAAATTTTATAGGAAAGATGATTAGTTCAACTATAGTTCGTAAATTGTACATAATAACGAATTATATCATCTGAAATTTACTGAAAATTGCTATGAAATTATTAGTTAAATTTATTGTATCAAAAAATGAAAGTGAAGCAATTTTTTTTTTTTAAATTTGCAGAACTGCTAGGCTCAAAGAGGTCGGACTAGAAGTTTTTTTATACGGTTTTGAGGTTAAATCGCGGGTCTGTGCATACGCAAGGTTATTTCATTTTCAGAGCCCTGACACTCCGTAATCGAAGGTTAACTGAGGTCGAGCCGAGGTTGGGCTGTGTATGCAGCATGGGATCCTAGTGGTTTGGTCAATTACTGAACCCTATATATTTTCTATTTTTGCATTGCATTAGCATATTACTGTATGATATATCCATGTGAAGACGTGCACTTCAAACTAATTAGTTATGCATTTCAACTATACTATAAACAGTCAAGTCAAAATATAGTAAAATAATTTTATAGCTGTGGACACTCTTGGAAATCTTAGTATATACCAAAAATGACTCATTATATCGCTTTAAAATCTCACATCAAACCTAATATGCTTACATTTAAAGTCTATTGACCATAAAAACTGTATTTGAGGTCGTTGTATCATTTTCATAATTAATCTTGGTGGTCGATTGCGGTCATGAATTTGAAGCAAGATGTGCATTAAATCGCACTGGACCCAACTGCTATTTTTGTTGTGGAGAAATTTCGATTCAAGACGGTTTAAATCAAAAATCCCCAACGCCGCGGAAAACGAGATCGTGGTAATAGTGCAAAAACAACCAATCAAACAATCTCAATCTTATCCAAGCCAATCACAATCACCAAACAATGGAAATAATAGAGCAATAACGAGAAACTAAATCACACAGGGATTTATAGTGGTTCCACCGACGTCTTGTTAGTGTACGTCCACTTTGAGAGAGAAACCTTTATTAATATCAATAGAAGAGTACAAGAGATTGATTACAATGATCAAATTTACTAGAAAAATTTGATTTTGTGGAGAAAGGAATTGAAGAAGATTAGGATTGCCTAAACCCTAATTAGAATAAACCTTGATCTAATCTCTTGATTTTGTTTTCCCTCCTCCTTTTGGATCCGATGTAGCTTATATAAACATAGGGAAGTATATGGAAATTCCCAAAATTTCCTCTAGATCCGAAATATCCTAAATATCCTCCAGATCCTAAATATTCTCCAGATACGAAAATATCCTTCAAATCCTAAATATTCGAAATATCCCGAAATATCCTCCTCAATCTAACACATAGTATCGCATACTTCAACACCCCACCTCGATACTATATCCATCTACATCAAAAACTTCAATGCACCCTAGCATTTCCTTCTATCTTCAATCAAGAAAGCTTGAATGTTTCCCCAATGAACTCCGGCATAGCTACCGCCCATTGCACTTCACTAACGAGTTTAGGCATAGCCCCCACTCGTCAATGAAGTGTTGAAACATCCAACTCCTAAACCAGTCTCACCAAAAGACAATGTATTCAGGAGTGAAAACGGGTACTTACCATGAAGACAGAACACCAACCTCTCACCGATACTCTTCTACATCCAAGTTTCTCTCTCAACTGTGTCACCACGTGGCACCTAGCATCTCTCCAAGCGAAATAAGTTCGAGCAATGCTCGAACTTTCCAATCGGCAATGCCATAGTGAACATGTCCGCCGCGTTATCCTTTATATGCACTTTCCGAAGGCATATTTGCTTGTCTTCGTCCATGGCTACTAGAAATGACTCTCTCACTTCAATATGCTTCGTTCGTGAGCTAAATGCCAAATTCTCTGCCAAATGTATAGCACTTTGACTATCATATCGAACATCGATACTCTCATGTTCGAAACCCAAGTCACACAATAGTCGCTTCAAATAGAGTGCCTCCTTTGCCGCTTCCACAGCGGCTATCAACTCCGCCTCCGTAGTGGATAAAGAAACTACGGTTTGCAATCTCGATCTCCAACTAATGGTTGTACCACCAAGTGTGAAGACATACCGGAAGTTGATTTCCTCCGATCCCTATCACCGGCGTAGTCCGAGTCACAATAACCAACTAACTTGCAACTCAATTCATCACTACCACCAAAAACAAGACCATGAGATGTTGTGCCTTTCAAGTACCTCAATATAGCCTTCACGGCTTCCCGATGCGATTTCCCCGGATTAGCCATATATCGGCTAACCACCCCGACGACAATTGTAATATCGGGTCATGTACACACCATGGCATACATCAAACTTCCAACTGCACTAGCATATGGCACCTTTGCCATGTAAGCCTTGTCTTTCTCCTCGGTAGGTGATCCCTTACTCGAAAGCTTTATATGCAAAGGTAAAGGTGTATTTAACACCTTTGCATTCTCCATGCTAAACCGGCAAAGCACCTTCTTAATGTACTCCTTTTGAGTCAATCTCAACTCAAAACGCTTTCGATCTCTTTCAATTTCCATGCCCAAGATTTTCCTTGCTTCTCCAACATTTTTCATTTCGAACTCCGCCTTTAATTTTTCTTTCAACTTGTTGATTTCTGCCTTGTCCTTAGAAGCAATGAGCATATCGTCCACATACAAGAGTAAATACACCCAACAATCATTTCCTAACCTCTTGAAGTAAACGCAAGCATCCTTGATGCTTCGATGGAAGCCACTTTCAAGCATGAAATGATTAAATTTCTTGTACTATTGCCTAGGTGATTGCTTCAAACCATATAGTGATTTCTTCAACTTGCAAACTAGTTCTGACTTACCTTCTACAACAAACCCTTCCGGTTGCTCTATGTAGATGTCTTCATCCAAGTCTCCATGCAAGAAGGCGGTTTTCACATCTAGTTGCTCCAACTCCAACTCGTAAATAGCAACTAATGCATGTAATATCCGGATAGAAGTATGCCTCACAACCGGTGCGAAGATCTCATCATACTCCTTTCATTTCCTCTGTGCAAACCCCTTAGCCACTAGCCTAGCTTTGTATCTTCCATCGTCCTTCACCTTATATATCCATTTGCACCCAATAGCACGGTTTCCTTGAGGAAGTGGAACCAACTCCCAAGTATGGTTCTTCATCGACGATTGCATCTCTTCCTCCATGGCGCAAATCCACTTCGAGCTATCACTCGAATCCATGACGTCATCAAGGTCCATCGGCTCATCTTGGACTACATGAAGAGCACAGTCCAAATTCTCACAAAAGCTAAGATAGTTCCAATCACCATATCTTTCGGGTGGCCTTATAGCACGACGACCAACCCGAGTAGCAATACCATCACCCGGTCTTTCTTCAGCTCCACCTTGAACTGAATCTTCTCTAGGCTCGTGCACATCACCAACACTACTAGAGGAATCTTGTGGACTATGTGATGTAATATCAACCGCATTCACCTCGCAATCACCTCCAACAACTCTACTCTCTCTAGGCTTGAAAGTGGGAATAACTTCCTTCTCCTTTAATTCACCATGAACCAAATGCGGAACATCCGATGAGCCTTCATTCTCCTTGAACATAGCCGACTCATCAAAAGTAACATGACGAGAAACCATAGCCTTCTTCGTTTCCGGATTCCAAATCCGATAACCTTTGACACCATACATATAACCGAGAAAAATCCCTTTGAAAGCTCTAAGTGAGATCTTATCATTCCCCGGATCATGCACATAAACAGGACTGCCAAATACAAGAAGATGACTCAAGTCAATGCTCTTCGCCTTCCACACTTCCTCCGGAATTTTGTTATCAATAGCCGAGCACGGAATCCGATTAATAATATGCACCGCGATTGACAAAGCTTCGGCCCAAAATCCCTTAGACAAACCCGATGTCAATCTCAAGCATCGAGCTTTCTCTAGTAAAGTTCGGTTCATTCTCTCCGCCACTCCATTAGGTTGTGGATTTCCCGGTGTAGTAAAATGCCTCCGAATACCATGATGCTTGCAAAAATTCAGAAATTCTCCAGAAACATATTCGCCGCCATTATCGGACCTAAGAACCTTCAAAGTCTTTCCACTCTCATTCTCAACAAGAGCCTTCCATTCTTTGAATCTTGCAAATGTCTCCGACTTGGCCTTCATTACATACACCCAAACCATCCAAGAAAAATCATCAATGAAAGAAATATAATATCTTGCTCCTCCCAAAGAAGCTACAGGCTCTGGTCCCCAAACATCCGTGTGCACATACTCAAGAATCCCTCTTGAATCATGTTTTCCTTCACTGAATGATACTCTAATTTGCTTCCCCATGACACATTCTTGCAAAACTCCAACTTTCTAAAACTCTCACCATCAATCATCTCCCTTCGACGAAGAACATTTAAACTCTTCTCTGAGACATGACCCAATCTCAAATCCCATAGCCGTGTAGCATCTAAGCCACGAGAACTATCAACACTGACACAAGTTTCGCCTTCCATGGTCACTCCTTGAAGCAAATAGATACCATGAGTTTTAGCACCCTTCATAACCACAAGTGCACCCTTCGAAACCCTCAAGCTATCACTCTCAATGGTGATCTTACAACCTAAAGAATCCAACTGTCCCAAAGAGATAAGTGACTTCCGTAGTCCCGAAACATAGCGTACATTAGTGAGAGTACGAACCACTCCGTCAAACATCCGAATTTGCACGGATCCAATGCCCTTCGACTTGCAAACTACACCATTTCCCATAACAATTGATTTTCCTTCCCATTCAAGATAAGAAGAAAAACAATTCCTATTAGGCGTCATGTGATATGAAGCCCCCGAATCAAGCACCCAATCGCTGCCCGAAACATCTGATGCTACCACCGACAAAACATCTACGTCTCCCTCACTAACATCTCTCTCCACCGCAACTGATGAAGATGCTACTTCCTTCTTCCCCTTGTCTGGACAATCATTCTTCCAGTGACCAGGTTTCTTGCATATAAAGCACTTGCCATTTCTTTCCTTTGACTTTCCTCTTCCACCGGGCTTCTTAGACTTAGAACACCCCCGGTTTCCTTTCTTCTCTGACTTTTCTTTCCCCGCATATAAACCTTTACCATTACCAGCGCCACTGCTACCATCACTCAGCTCCTTCATCTGATCTCGCAATTCCTCACTAAGAAGACCCGTCTTGACATCATTTAGAGTCAATGTATCCCGGCCATAGATCAAACTGTTTAAGAACCCAGTATAGCGCTCAGGCAATGAACTTAACAATATCATCGCCTTCTGCTCCTCCTCAATCTTCAAATCTACCGCCTTCATCTTCGTTAGCAAATCATCAAACACATTTAAGTGCGCCTTTAGCGAAGTTACTTCCTTCATCTTGTAGGTAAAGAAAGTCTGCAACAAGATCAGTCGATTTATGAGTGACTTCTTCATATACAACTCCTCCAACTTGTTCCAAATACCTTTAGCAGTCGTCTCACCACTAATTTCGGAAATAACATTCTCCCCTATGGCAAGTTGAAGTGTAGTGAATGTCCACTCTTCCATTTCTTCTCTCTCCACATCTGAGATGTCCTCTAGCAATAAATGTGTATCAAACACCATCCGATGTACCCGATTCCGCCCGAGAACCGCTTTCATCTTCCATTGCCACTTTTTGAAATCATTATCTCCATTCCACTTGTCGATAACCAATTGCGAACCAGCAGCTGCATACGACCCACGTACATAAGTAGCTACACCACTTGGACCAACTGTTGATGGATTATTTGAACCTGATTCTGACATTTCTACAACTATCTACCAACACCAATGCTCTGATACCAAATGTTGTGGAGAAATTTTGATTCAAGACCGCTTAAATCAAAAATCCCCAACGCCGCGGAAAACGGTATCGTGGTAATAGTGCAAAAACAACCAATCGAACAATCTCAATCTTATCCAAGCCAATCACAATCACCAAATAATGGAAATAATAGAGCAATAACGAGAAACTAAATCACACAGGGATTTATAGTGGTTCCACTGACGTCTTGTCAGTGTACGTCCACTTTAAGAGAGAAAACTTTATTAATATCAATATAAGAGTACAAGAGATTGATTACAATGATCAAATTTACTAGAAAAAATTGATTTTGTGGAGAAAGGAATTGAAGAAGATTAGGATTGCCTAAACCCTAATTAGAATAAACCTTAATCTAATCTCTTGATTTTGTTGTCCCTCCTCCTTTTGGATCCGATGTAGCTTATATAGACATAGGGAAGTATATGGAAATTCCCAAAATTTCCTCTAGATCCGAAATATCCTTCAGATCCTAAATATCCTTCACATCCTAAATATTCTCCAGATATGAAAATATCCTCCAGATCCTAAATATTCGAAATATCCCGAAATATCCTCCTCAATCTAACATATAGTATCGCATACTTCAACAATTTTCAGATTATTTCAATGACCGGATCCAATTCTACAGTCCAATCTAAAATAGTCCTGAATGCTGAGCACTAAACGAGGTGGGGCGACGAAGGACTTGCTTCGCTTAATGGTGCTTAAGCGGCGCTTAAACGCTAGATCCATACACAACCAAACTATAACTAAAGGCGCTTAACAGTGCTTAAGCAACACTTAAGTAGTGCTGAACTGTTATATAAATAAGTCATCGCTAATTACTGCTGTACATGTGTGCTTAAATTAAAATGAGTCGCTATTAAACGTTAAAAATACACACTTAAGCGCTAATCGCTTAATGTCTTCCGTTTTTCAAAAAATTAAGCGATGCAAAAGCTAGGTTGGACCCTCAAACATTAGTCCATCGTTTTGTTTTTCACAGTCGCAAGCTCTTCCAAACCAAAAAGATAGCAGTGCAGCTTCCAATTCCCTATGACCCACAAGATCTTACTTGAAAAAGAAAAAAATATGTAAAAAAAAATATAACTTGAGCACAACCAACAATGGCTTCTTCAGTTACTAAAAAAGCCATGGGAGCAAACAGGTATGACTTGTTCAGTCACCCGTGGCTAGTTTTGTATGGGTTCGTAGCCGGTTGAGTGAACAGAGGTTGGAGGTTATAACGGCGAGGTCTTTGCCGTTATAATTTATAACGGCAAAGTCTTTGCTGTTATAAATTTATAACGGCAAAGACTTTGCCGTTATAAACTTTTAATAATAAACAAACATGCAAACACTGTTTACTGTTGTGA
Organism: Allium sativum; assembly: GCA_030737875.1. Taxonomy (NCBI): domain Eukaryota; kingdom Viridiplantae; phylum Streptophyta; class Magnoliopsida; order Asparagales; family Amaryllidaceae; genus Allium; species Allium sativum. The sequence continues at coordinate 969,095,411 of CM060910.1, read as the reverse complement.
ACAGAGGTAATATTGGATGAAATGGATGTTTGCTTTTCTATACGGGTTTGTATTATATAATATTTTTTAAAGTAGTTTATAGCTGGTTGTGGCTAGTTTTGTATTGCTGGTTGCTTGGTGGTTTGTTTGGATGAAAGAGAAAAAGTGAATAGAACGGATTGTTGGTTATGGTCTTAGCTCATATAGTATCAAATTTAGACCGGATCTTCAGGAACTGTGGTATTATATTACATGTATTAATTACCTCGTTCTTCTATGAATGACGTTTTACCATTTTCTTCTTCCAGAAATAGATTGTATCGGAACCATTTTGTTGAGATCAGGATAAGACCTTCCATATGGCCTGGGTTAATTAAAACTGAAATATGAGAAATTTAAATAGAGGGTCCATGGCTACTGTGATTAGCTCTTGATTACAAGAGATTACAAAATAGTAAATAACTATAGCAAAAGCGCATAAATAGGATCTAGATTTGCCAATTGAACACCAATCTAATCTGATAGCAATTATTCTATTACATCAACGAAATAGTAAATAACTATAGTAGAAAAACAAAGAGAGACAATATTTATACTGGTTCCACTATCCACGGGATAGTGTACATCCAGTCCAACAGAGAGAGATTTTATTCCACATGAGAGAATTATAAGAGATTACAAAATAAGAGTTTACATATCCAAACCTCAATCAGGTTTAACAAGAAGAGACACCATTGGGGATCACTGGCTCCAGGCCAGGATGGGTTTACACTAAAGTCTACCCCTCAATATATAGCCAGTGCAAATCTATGTGAGTCATCAATTAAATTACCAACATATGGTAATAATATAATGGAGACAAATTACCATAACAACAAATATGCAAATATTGGAAGTAAATCAATCCGTTTCTTTAGCATAGATGGAAGAAATTAATCCCTTAATTTATTTCTCTACCACGTCATCAAATGCAATCAATGCATTCCCATTATAAAAATGTTTACTTTCCATTCTTTGCAAATTTGTTCCAATCAATTTGCGATTTTGTATCACCAAATTTAACACTCCACCTTGATGCAAAATCACATATCTCCAGCACCCCCACCTTGAGTCAAATTCTCTTCTCATCATAAAACTCTTCAACAGAACTCCACCTTCAATCAAAATCTCACAACGAGATACACCAAAAATGAATATTTACCAAATGGGTTCCGGCAAAGCCACCCCCATCACACAATTGTTAATGAGCTCAGACTACGTCCCCGCCCGCCAAAAAAATGTTGCAAATATCCAAAATAAAAAAAAGGTAGATTCCAAAGTAATCTCAACACCACCAAGACAAAAAAAATTATTCTTTCAGTTAAAACCAACTTCGATTTCAGGGCAATGAGATGCATCCAGTCGATTTGAAAGGACTACGACCACACCTCAATTACAAACACAACCCACCGCCTGCAAAATATGCATCTAGCACCTGAGCTGCACCGTGCATTAACCAACGGTCTAAAAAATGCTTGCAATACCACAAGACCTCCATCGTCTTTGTGGATTTCAAAACTCGACATCCGTCTTCGTTTGACATGATCACTTCATCTCCGGGATCCCTCGAGCATCATCAACATCTAGACCCTTGTCGATACCATGATCCTCCACCTTAGGACCATAAGCAGTGACCATATTAACCTCTCCACCTTGCTGTGGACTAGGTTCTTCAACCGTCACCCGCCTTCTTCTTCTTCTTCTTCTTCTTCTTCCATCTTCCCTCATCCATATCAGAGGGCTTCTTCACAATAAACTCCATATCACGTCAAAGTTCCCAGATTGGAATGCTCTTCACTCTCGACATAATTTCATCCAGCAAAGTCTCCTTTTCTCCAAAATAGTAATAGCATAATCACCACCGAGTCTACCAACCTTTGTAGAAATTATTGATGCACAATTTAAAACAAATCGCCTCGCTCTGATATCAATCTGATATGAAAATTGAGCATATGCAAAAGCGCAATATATAGGATCTAGATTTTCCAATTGAACACCATCTAATCTGATAGCAATTATTGTATTACATCGACAAAATAGTAAATAACTATAGCAGAGAAACAAAGAGACACAATATTTATACTGGTTCCACTATCCTCGAGATAGTGTACGTCCAGTCCAACAGAGAGAGATTTTATTCCACATGAGAGAATTACAAGAGATTACAAAATAAGAGTTTACATATCCAAACCTCAATCAGGTTTAACAAGAAGAGACACCATTGGGGATCACTGGCTCCAGGCCAGGATGGGTTTACACTAAAGTCTACCCCTCAATATATAGCCAGTGCAAATCTATGTGAGTCATCAATTAAATTACCAACATATGGTAATAATATAATGGAGGCAAATTACCATAACAACAAATGTGCAAACATAGGAAGTAAATCAATCCGTTTCTTTATCATAGATTGAAGAAATTAATCCCTTCATTTATTTCTCTACCACCTCATCAAATGCAATCAATGCATTCCCATTATAAAAATATTTACTTTCCATTCTTTGCAAATTTGTTCCAATCAATTTGTGATTTTGTGTCTCTAAATTTAATAGTTTACATGCCTAATCAGCTTGGTAAGGTAGATCAGATTAATGAACCTTTTCTTTAGACCTAAGGTAGCTGAATATGGGTATCATAAACAGGTAAAAAGGAAAAGGAATAAAAATAAAAATATCTTGCTGCATAGTGTACAATTTTGTTAAACAATTGTCAATGTCATACTGATCTGGGTTTCAACTCTCCTGTTCCACAACACCACCCGAAAAACAAACGTCACTGAAGTTAACAGCAAGGAGCAGATTTCTAACAACTCAAGCAAACTTCAATTGCAAGCTCTGGCCAAAAAATCTGTAGTGGGCGGGAGACCTAGGTGGGAGGTCTCCTAGTTCCATGAATAAACCCGAACCACCCATTATCATAACACAAGAAAGCGCCAATTCTCTTTGGGCTCACATCCTGGAAATATTGCCAGGTCTTGACGTTTTGGAGTGTCTATATTCTTACACCTGCCACCGGCAGATTGGCATATGCATCCTCAGTGGCAGTGGTACATGTAATCTTCTCTTAATTAAGATATGATGTACGTTTAGTAATGATGTAGGAAACTCTAAAAAGCAGGGAGTGTAAGCGACGTCAGGTTGGGCCAACCAACGAGTACAGGTGAGGTTACAAGGTTACATGGAAGACATGAGATTGTGTCATTTTCAGGAACAGTGATGCCACCTCTGACCCCATATGAAGCAACAAGCCTAGTTGTTTTAGTGACAGGGAGAGATGGGCAGGTGGTTGGCGGGAGAGTGGTGGGCCCGCTGACGGTGGTCGGGCCCGCGATCTGTTCGTCTTTTACAAAGGCTTATGAGGTGGCGCCTTTAGAGAATCGGGAGGGTAAGCATGATGGTGGTGATGGTCTGCAGCAAACGCACCAGCATTAGGTAATTATTGGTTTGAATCAGCACCAGCACACTTCTTCCCCTCGGCTGCCTTTCTTTACTTTTCCCTTTGGTGCTGTCAACGATGGTTGGACTTGGGCTGCTACTACTGATGGACGTGGTGAAGCGGCGGTGCCCTTTTTTATGTTAAACTGAAATTATGGGTTGTTGTTGCCCTCTTTTATATATCTGTCAATTTATTATTGTAACAACCCGAAAATCTGGGCCAGTTTAAAATTTTTATTTTGGCAATTCTAGCGAATTTTGATTATTTAAAATGAATTATTTTAAATAATATCGATGGGAAATTTATTTTGAATATAATTCGAACGTATATATTTATACGCATCATCGTTAGAATATAAATATTTATATATAATTATAAATAGAATTGAAAATGGCGCGGTAGTTCGATAATTCGATTTCAAACTTCAATTGAATGTACCGGGTGCAAAACAATCCGGATTTTAGTGAAACCAAAAATGATAGGATCTAATTGATAATATCTTTCTATCGAATCCGAAAAATCAAGATTTCATAGCGGGAATCAAAAGATACGTCCAGTTGAAATTTCTGAATAGTCGCTATGGAATTCAGGCCCTTAAAAATGGACATTTTGCAAATGACCTCGGATCTCGACGAAACCAGTTTTGTTGGGTTCGCAGTGTCAAATTATTGCTATATTCCAAATTTCATAATTTTTCGAATCAATATGTGAGCGTGGCAAAGGAAAACGCGTTTGACCAGTTTCAGTTGATTTTAATCGACTGGAAAATGGCCATTTTTCCAACGGTCTCAGAATTCGACGAAATTAGTTTTGTTAGGACCGTATCGTCAATACGAAGCTAGAAAATATTTTTCTAGAATTTTTAAAGTTCGTATGCGACCCCGGTAATTTGAAATGTACGTTAAAATTCAATATAGTAATTTAAATGTAAATTCAACTGAAACTAATCGAAACGATCAAATCGGCTTGCGATACATATCCCATTGTGTTCGGAATGGGGGTAATTAGCTAGGAGAGACAGTTGTTGGGTTTGAATTGGTGTTCGTATCAATACAAGGGTATTTTTGTAAATTAAAATTATATATATATATATTTGCTGGCCAATGAAAATTAAGAAAAACCCTAATCATTAACTGGGAAATTAAATCCGCCGCCTCTCGTTATCATTCAACGGCGATAAACCATCCGAAATTTCCCCCTTTTATTTCGTTCGATCCAAACAATAATTCACGAAATCCTCTGAACCAAATTGAAGAACTTTTCCTACTCTTCAAATCTAGCCGCCGGTGATTGTCCCTCGTCAAGTCTTCAGCTCGAAATCGAGTTCCAAAGCGCCGTCGTTCGCTCGTGAATTCCGGAGCCTGTGCACCACCGAGTTCAGCGCGCCAGCGCTTGGAAGAAGAGCTCACGTAGGCCGACCTCGTGGAAGGGTCTGATCAACTTCCTGCATCACGAATCTGGAGAAACTGGTGCCCTAGGTTTGGAGCAACTGTACAGATCATCGGCTTGTGGTTTTAAAAGAAAAAGAAAGGTAATTTCTTAGCCTAATTAATTAGTTATTTATTAATTTAGCTTAAATTAAAAATGTTAGATTTTTATAGAAAATATATACATGGTTAAAAAAAATAAAATTAGCATAGGGATTTTACAAAATAAAATTAGCATAGGGATTTTATTTGAAAGAAATAGAAATGTGATCTTCTTTGTTTAAAAAGAAATGTGATCTTCTTTGTTTAAATAGAAATGTGATCTTCTTTGTTTAAAAAGAAATGTGATCTTCTTTGTTTAAATAGAAATGTGATCTTCTTCGTTTAAAAAGAAATGTGATCTTCTTTGTTTAAAAAGAAATGTGATCTTCTTTGTTTAAATAGAAATGTGATCTTCTTTGTTAAAATAAAAATATGATTTTTATCCATATAGAGTGACTAGAAAAAAATTCGATTTTTATATATTGAATAGCATAGAAAAAATTTGATTTTGATATATTGAATAGCATAGAAAAAATATGATTTTTATATACTGAATAGCATAGAAAAAATATGATTTTTATATACTGAATAGCATAGAAAAAATATGATTTTTGAATTGAAAGTGAATAAATAAAAAATGTGATTTTTAGTTTAAAGACATCAAAAATATAAAAATGTGTGATTTTTATATATGTAGTGGCTACGGGCAACGAAGATGGCGAAGATGCGATAACGACGAAGATTTAGATTTAATGAAGTGTCGTGAAGTAGGATAGCTATCGGTGAGAATTTCTCACCTTTCACTTTCTTTTCTCTAGTTATATATATATATACTAGGATGCAGACGGTGCTTAGTAGCACCCGACACAATCGTCCACAGACCATGGACTTGTTTGTTTGGTTGCATAGATTAGTTATATGATTTGATTTGAACTTGGTTGTTTGGTGATTTGATTGATGTGTGAATGGCGTGGGCCTTCACTAGACCGGGGATAAGGCTAGGCCTCGTCCCGTTTCTAGTATCGTGCCGTTATGCCGCCGAAATTTTCTAAAATAAGTTAGAAAAATAAAAATATCATTTTATTTAAAGAATGAACTGAATAGAAATTCATATGTTAAAATAAAATGTTTTATCGTTAAAAATATAATTTTTAACGTGGATATGAATATAGTGAATGTGAATAAATAAATATTCATTTACAAACCGGACGGTTTGTTTATGTACACTGATTTGACTGACATTGATTGGGTCGGTAAATTTTACACATCGCCCAACTGCACAACTAAAATCTGTGTTTGATTGTTTGAAACCCCACAGGGGTGTTGGGATGAAATTTGAAGTTCACTCATCCTGATTGATTAAATATTTCGATCGATTGATTGACAGGCTGTTATAAGCGTTAGATATCTATATTTGATGCTTATACAGTGTAGTGCACTTTGGTTGATGGTTGATTATTTTTCAATGCTATTATACATGTGTTGTATGAAAACCCATATAATTAACTTTATATGGTAATTGATTGGGCCTCATTCCAATTTAGAAAATAAAGAATAATATAAAATAAAGGTTCATGTGTTGACAGTACTCATCCATTGAGATTGGTCATGTATTGAACGAAATATTTTGATAATAACAACTATTTTGAAAAAGAAATATTTGAAATAGAATATTTGAAAATAGAAATTTATGAAGCCGTATTGATTAGATTGACGCCATTTTGACATAAACGATATTTATATCGATTTTATAACGATTTCGAAATGAATTGAATTGAAAACGATTTCGAAATGAATTGAATTGAAAACGATTTCGAAATGAATTGAATAGAAAACGATTTCGAAATGAATTGATTTGAAAACGATTTCGAAATGAATTGAATTGAAAACGATTTCAAAATGAATTGAATTGAAAACGATTTCGAAATGAATTGAATTGAAAACGATTTCGAAATGAATTGAATTGAAAACGATTTCGAAATGAATTGAATTGAAAACGATTTCGAAATGAATTGAATTGAAAACGATTTCGAAATGAATTGAATTGAAAACGATTTCGAAATGAATTGAATTGAAAACGAATTTAAATTGAATTGAAAGCGAATTGAAATGAATTCAAATTGAATTGAAATTTGAATTGAATAGAAATGAATTTTAAAACGAATTTATAAAGAAGAATTCAATTTTGATTTGAATTGAAAGGGAAGTTGAAATTGCTTTTGAAACGAATTTAAAACTATTTATATAATTCGTTTTAAATAGAAATCGACGAAATATATATTATATATATAATATAATGGCCTGAATAGAACGCGCCGCGCCGCGGCAGTTCGCGAATTTCAACCATTAACTTCGAACGAATATTACGGGAGATCCGACCGTCGGATTCTCCTAAAACCGGAACCGTTGGGTTCGTATCGAAAAGAGCTTTCTAACGAATATTAGAAATTAGAAATCTAACGGTTGGATTTGGAGATACGTCCAAATCAAATTTGAATAAGGTCGCTGTAAGTGCAGTTCGATGGCCGTTGATGGAAATCGACTGTACGGGCCTTGATAAAATTATTAAAAATAGTAATAATTTGTGTAAAATCATAAGAAATGGTTTAGAAAGAATTGGGATGAAAAACTCCATATTTGAAAAGATAAAAATAGATTTTTATCGAAGTAAACTAGTTTTGAACTAGAATTAAAATTCTATTTGTTTTTAAATAAATAAATTGAATTTGAAAAAGGGTTTTAAAAATAACCAGGATTTCCAATGATTGCATTGGAGTGGATTTGAATCGAAATTGTCTTCGGAATATTTCGATGTTGGAATTCGTGATTATACAGATGTTGTTATGGAAATTTGAAAGATATATATTTATATCGTTATTTCCAATACGACATTTGTTAATCGTAGAATTTGATATTGAATATATGCTGATATATTTTCTATTCAGAGCCTTGTATTAAATATCAGATGTGATTTGGGTTTGTCGTGAATGGTGTCTTCACTAACACTGTTCTTGAACCCAGTTGAGAAAAGATTAAATCTTTTTATTTAGATTTAATGAAGTGTACCAATTAAATGATATTTAATTGGAATTGAATTGGTATTGATTTTTGGGTTTATCGTGAACAGTGTTTTAAATAACACTTGTTCTTTAACCCGATAATTAATGGAATGATTTTTGGGTTTATCGTGAACAGTGTTTTAAATAACCCTCGTTCTTTAACCCGATAATCAATGGGATGTGACTTTTGGTTTATCGTGAACTGTGTTTTAAATGACACTGATTCTTTAACCCAGTCAAAGATTAAAACTAAGTGGAGTTTTAATGAATCTTTAATTAGATTGAAATGATCGAAAATGGAGTATCACCAGTTTTGCTCCAGGCGATAGTTAAATCTTTAATTAGATTTGAACGTGAAATGGTAATTGAATTTACCGATAACACCGTGGTGTTAGATATGAAGTATAACCAGTTTTACTTCATGGGATGAATAGGTTGGGATTGGGAAATTAAAACAAATAATTACTTCGGTAAGGTTCGCTAATCCCGACTAGTTTGAATTGATATTCAAAAATAGATTAAAGAATAAACTCAAGAAATTTATCTTGGATAAAATTAATGGGAACCTTTCCCTATGAATGTGAAATCAGAAACTAACTGTCGGTTAGCTAAGCAGAATGGTTTTCTGGATATTGATCTGATGTTGGTTTCGGCCTTCGGGGTTAATATTTGGGGAATTATTCTCTTGATTAATTTACGGTTAGTGACTGATGAATTGGAATGAGGCGTATGTTGTGTTTGTGTAACACTTATTTAAAATATACGCGAGTTATTTGGAAAGACCGGGTCTATCCCATTCTGAATAACTGATACGACGATAAGTCGAAGATGAAGACGATGGTCGAAGACCGGAAGTCTTCACGTCGTTTGGGTGATTACTGATGATCTTGATTGGGTTGTACACCCAAGAAGATGGAAACAGTTAGTGATCGTCCAGACGTACTTGGAGATCGATGGATATGCGGGGTACTAGGTGCCTCCGGTTTCGTTCAGACCCAGAACGGACTTGTAAATGGACTGTGTGTCTGACATTGGATTTTAATCCGTGTGATTGATCTCTATTAAATATATATCTGTTTGGCGGTGGAGAATTTATTCTCTTGCTTAACGCCCTTCTCTGAGACGTACGAGCTCAGGGGTTATATATCGATGGATATCAAACGCATGGAGTGAATTGCCTGTGTGGCATGCCTAAGTGGCAATTGATCGAGGCTTCTGTTGAAAAGCAAAGTCTTGTGGTGATGATCAAAGCAAGGCCTTTGTGGCGTAGCTTTGTGTAACGGTTATTTCGCGTGTTTCACACCCGGTATAAACCAAAAACGGGAGACGGACATCAGGGAGGACATCCGTTTCTTTCTAGCTAAAAAGTGGCGTCAGTGGTTTTACACGCCCTGACGAGTTTGACTTAAGTGGTTGTTGCTATTGCGAGGCGCCTCGGATTGATCGGTCGTTCTCGAACCGATGGAGTCATTTAGTTGGCTCACTTACACCCCATAGGGTGGGGAAACGTAGTGTTCAGGCATAATAATCCACATCGGTGGACCGGCCCTGACGATCTAAAGGCTTGCCTGCGCGCTTGCCTGTGGCTCGTGCTAGAGAGTCACGAATCGGTAGAGGACTATCTTTTGCCTCGGTTCATAGACGGAAATCCAATTTCCAAATACGACATTTGCAGTTTTAATTGTAGAACTAGTATGGCGACATGATATATGGTACCCATGCCGCCTATGATTAATACTTATGATTTGAAGTTGTTTTATACACTATGCACTTATAATAGTATCAAATGATTTGTTTTAAACGTATCAAGCATTCTTTGGCTGTTATAAGGGAAAACCCTATCCTCGGCTGCGTTGCATTGTGTGATGGGACCTGGGTCTTATAATAGCTTCATTTTTCTTTAATTAGCATTGCGCTGTTGTTTTAAGCACTGGTGTTCTTGGGAGGAAACCCGTTCCGTGTTATGCGGCGTGGTCCCTTGATTTACCTAACTTTAAAAATAAAGATTAATAACTGATTTAGTTCTCACACCAGTCACATGACTGACCTGGAGTTTATTGTTTTAACCTAAACTCTGGGTGCCCTTATTTTCGACACGGGCAGCTAGTAGTTTTGGTTTTGCAGATTTATATTCACAGGATCCTGGTTTACAGCTGGAACGATATCCGAAAAGCTTTGTATCCGTATATCTCATTCTAGTTGTGTATTGTATTATTTTCCGCTGCTATGTATTTAAATGTAATTTAAATCTCTGACATTTCTGTGTAATATTCATTTATACTCTGTATATTCTTGTAATCTGATGCATTGTTGTGATATACAATGAAATGTTCTCCCGTCTGCGTTCTATTTTGGCTTATTCTCAAAACGATCAGGCGTTTCGAACGGTCTGGATCGGTTTAGCGACTGGTTCGGATCGAGCGAAATCTTCGATCGTCACATTTGGTATCAGAGCTTTGGTTTACAAAGCTCAGAGAACAAGACACATTAGAACCATACGAAAGAATTCATCAGATATTGGATTAGTAATATCCAATGGGAATGACTCGTTAGAGATGGGATCAGTAGTATCCTAGAACGAGTGTGAAGAGTATATTTTTAAAAATGAAAACAATTTTTGTTTTGAAAATTTAAATCAATTCTACATATTTGATTATTTATTTATTTTGAATATGGACAATCGAGTATATAAAGATTTTGCATATACGCGTCATGAACGTATATTCGAAGTTTTAATATACTGGATAGATATAGAATCATGCTCTAGTGGCCCGAAGATGATTCTGATGGTTGAGTACTCGTCGTCAGAATTTATATTCGAGTGACGAAGGTGTGATTTTCTATATATTTCCATTAGACTGGTGTGAGAACCAAAACTTCTATAGCTAGAACACATTGTTGTGAATTGACATCAAAAACATGATTTTTGTATATATATCAAAATTATGAATTTGAAACTCTAATCCACTAATTGATTGATGTTTGTGTTGTTTGTTTATTTGTTTGATAATTTTGAACCATTATGCCTAATATAACCAAATATTGAACTGTATTGAAATTTGGTCGCATTTGCTTGCAAATACATATCCTTACATTGAACAGGTTATAGCAAGGAGGCTAGAGCAGAGAATAAAATTTGTTTGCCCGACAAATAGGTACATGTTTACTACATAATTTACTGTTTTGTTTGGGTGATGATTATTTTATGAGCCTATTGGCTAGCCGCTTGGCTTTTTCTTTTTCTTTTTGAGATCTGAAGGACCGGGGAAGCTATTTGAGATTTCCCGATGCTCCCGGTGCAGGGGAGGTTATGGCGAAATTTTTCGAAAATTTAGGGTGTTAGCCAAATTTTTGAAATTTTGAAAATTCTCAGAAACTGAAATGTTGGAGAATGAAAGCCGGATCGTACGTAGAGTTGATTAATCAAACCACTTTCGACTTTGTTCCTTTTCGGGGACGAAAAGTTTTAAGTGGGGGAGATTGTAACAACCCGAAAATCTGGGCCAGTTTAAAATTTTTATTTTGGCAATTCTAGCGAATTTTGATTATTTAAAATGAATTATTTTAAATAATATCGACGGGAAATTTATTTTGAATATAATTCGAACGTATATATTTATACGCGTCGTCGTTAGAATATAAATATTTATATATAATTATAAATAGAATTGAAAATGGCGCGGTAGTTCGATAATTCGATTTCAAACTTCAATTGAATGTACCGGGTGCAAAACAATCCGGATTTTAGTGAAACCAAAAATGATAGGATCTAATTGATAATATCTTTCTATCGAATCCGAAAAATCAAGATTTCATAGCGGGAATCAAAAGATACGTCCAGTTGAAATTTCTGAATAGTCGCTATGGAATTCAGGCCCTTAAAAATGGACATTTTGCAAATGACCTCGGATCTCGACGAAACCAATTTTGTTGGGTCCGCAGTGTCAAATTATTGCTATATTCCAAATTTCATAATTTTTCGAATCAATATGTGAGCGTGGCAAAGGAAAACGCGTTTGACCAGTTTTAGTTGATTTTAATCGACTGGAAAATGGCCATTTTTCCAACGGTCTCAGAATTCGACGAAATTAGTTTTGTTAGGACCGTATCGTCAATACAAAGCTAGAAAATATTTTTCTAGAATTTTTAAAGTTCGTATGCGACCCCGGTAATTTGAAATGTACGTTAAAATTCAATATAGTAATTTAAATGTAAATTCAACTGAAACTAATCGAGACGATCAAATCAGCTTGCGATACATATCCCATTGTGTTCGGAATGGGGGTAATTAGCTAGGGGAGACAGTTGTTGGGTTTGAATTGGTGTTCGTATCAATACAAGGGTATTTTTGTAAATTAAAATTATATATATATTTGCTGGCCAATGAAAATTAAGAAAAACCCTAATCATTAACTGGGAAATTAAATCCGCCGCCTCTCGTTATCATTCAACGGCGATAAACCATCCGAAATTTCCCCCTTTTATTTCGTTCGATCCAAACAATAATTCACGAAATCCTCTGAACCAAATTGAAGAACTTTTCCTACTCTTCAAATCTAGCCGCCGGTGATTGTCCCTCGTCAAGTCTTCAGCTCGAAATCGAGTTCCAAAGCGCCGCCGTTCGCTCGTGAATTTCGGAGCCTGTGCACCACCGAGTTCAGCGCGCCAGCGCTTGGAAGAAGAGCTCACGTAGGCCGACCTCGTGGAAGGGTCTGATCAACTTCCTGCATCACGAATCTCGAGAAACTGGTGCCCTAGGTTTGGAGCAACTGTACAGATCGTCGGCCTGTGGTTTTAAAAGAAAAGGAAAGGTAATTTCTTAGCCTAATTAATTAGTTATTTATTAATTTAGCTTAAATTAAAAATGTTAGATTTTTATAGAAAATATATACATGGTTAAAAAAATAAAATTAGCATAGGGATTTTACAAAATAAAATTAGCATAGGGATTTTATTTGAAAGAAATAGAAATGTGATCTTCTTTGTTTAAAAAGAAATGTGATCTTCTTTGTTTAAATAGAAATGTGATCTTCTTTGTTTAAAAAGAAATGTGATCTTCTTTGTTTAAATAGAAATGTGATCTTCTTTGTTTAAAAAGAAATGTGATCTTCTTTGTTTAAATAGAAATGTGATCTTCTTTGTTAAAATAAAAATATGATTTTTATCCATATAGAGTGACTAGAAAAAAATTCGATTTTTATATATTGAATAGCATAGAAAAAATTTGATTTTGATATATTGAATAGCATAGAAAAAATATGATTTGTATATACTGAATAGCATAGAAAAAATACGACTTTTATATACTGAATAGCATAGAAAAAAATATGATTTTTGAATTGAAAGTGAATAAATAAAAAATGTGATTTTTAGTTTAAAGACATCAAAAATATAAAAATGTGTGATTTTTATATGTGTAGTGGCTACGGGCAACGAAGATGGCGAAGATGCGATAACGACGAAGATTTAGATTTAATGAAGTGTCGTGAAGTAGGATAGCTATCGGTGAGAATTTCTCACCTTTCACTTTCTTTTCTCTAGTTATATATATATATATACTAGGATGCAGACGGTGCTTAGTAGCACCCGACACAATCGTCCACAGACCAAGGACTTGTTTGTTTGGTTGCATAGATTAGTTATATGATTTGATTTGAACTTGGTTGTTTGGTGATTTGATTGATGTGTGAATGGCGTGGGCCTTCACTAGACCGGGGATAAGGCTAGGCCTCGTCCCGTTTCTAGTATCGTGCCGTTATGCCGCCGAAATTTTCTAAAATAAGTTAGAAAAATAAAAATATCATTTTATTTAAAGAATGAACTGAATAGAAATTCATATGTTAAAATAAAATGTTTTATCGTTAAAAATATAATTTTTAACGTGAATATGAATATAGTGAATGTGAATAAATAAATATTCATTTACAAACCGGACGGTTTGTTTATGTACACCGATTTGACTGACATTGATTGGGTCGGTAAATTTTACACATCGCCCAACTGCACAACTAAAATCTGTGTTTGATTGTTTGAAACCCCACACGGGTGTTGGGATGAAATTTGAAGTTCACTCATCCTGATTGATTAAATATGTCGATCGATTGATTGACAGGCTGTTATAAGCGTTAGATATCTATATTTGTTGCTTATACAGTGTAGTGCACTTTGGTTGATGGTTGATTATTTTTCAATGCTATTATACATGTGTTGTATGAAAACCCATATAATTAACTTCATATGGTAATTGATTGGGCCTCATTCCAATTTAGAAAATAAAGAATAATATAAAATAAAGGTTCATGTGTTGACAGTACTCATCCATTGAGATTGGTCATGTGTTGAACGAAATATTTTGATAATAACAACTATTTTGAAAAAGAAATATTTGAAATAGAATATTTGAAAATAAAAATTTATGAAGCCGTGTTGATTAGATTGACGCCATTTTGACGAAAACGATATTTATATCGATTTTATAACGATTTCGAAATGAATTGAATTGAAAACGATTTCGAAATGAATTGAATAGAAAACGATTTCGAAATGAATTGAATTGAAAACGATTTCGAAATGAATTGAATTGAAAACGATTTCGAAATGAATTGAATTGAAAACGATTTCAAAATGAATTGAATTGAAAACGATTTCGAAATGAATTGAATTGAAAACGATTTCGAAATGAATTGAATTGAAAACGATTTCGAAATGAATTGAATTGAAAACGATTTCGAAATGAATTGAATTGAAAAAGATTTCGAAATGAATTGAATTGAAAACGAATTCAAATTGAATTGAAAGCGAATTGAAATGAATTCAAATTGAATTGAAATTTGAATTGAATAGAAATGAATTTTAAAACGAATTTATAAAGAAGAATTCAATTTTGATTTGAATTGAAAGGGAAGTTGAAATTGCTTTTGAAATGAATTTAAAACTATTTATATAATTCGTTTTAAATAGAAATCGACGAAATATATATTATATATATAATATATATAATATAATGGCCTGAATAGAACGCGCCGCGCCGCGGCAGTTCGCGAATTTCAACCATTAACTTCGAACGAATATTACGGGAGATCCGACCGTCGGATTCTCCTAAAACCGGAACCGTTGGGTTCGTATCGAAAAGAGCTTTCTAACGAATATTAGAAATTAGAAATATAACGGTTGGATTTGGAGATACGTCCAAATCAAATTTGAATAAGGTCGTTGTAAGTGCAGTTCGATGACCGTTGATGGAAATCGACTGTACGGGCCTTGATAAAATTATTAAAAATAGTAATAATTTGTGTAAAATCATAAGAAATGGTTTAGAAAGAATTGGGATGAAAAACTCCATATTTGAAAAGATAAAAATAGATTTTTATCGAAGTAAACTAGTTTTGAACTAGAATTAAAATTCTATTTGTTTTTAAATAAATAAATTGAATTTGAAAAAGGGTTTTAAAAATAACCAGGATTTCCAATGATTGCATTGGAGTGGATTTGAATCGAAATTGTCTTCGGAATATTTCGATGTTGGAATTCGTGATTATACAGATGTTGTTATGGAAATTTGAAAGATATATATTTATATCGTTATTTCCAATACGACATTTGTTAATCGTAGAATTTGATATTGAATATAAGCCGATATATTTTCTATTCAGAGCCTTGTATTAAATATCAGATGTGATTTGGGTTTGTCGTGAATGGTGTCTTCACTAACACTGTTCTTGAACCCAGTTGAGAAAAGATTAAATCTTTTTATTTAGATTTAATGAAGTGTACCAATTAAATGATATTTAATTGGAATTGAATTGGTATTGATTTTTGGGTTTATCGTGAACAGTGTTTTAAATAACACTTGTTCTTTAACCCGATAATTAATGGAATGATTTTTGGGTTTATCGTGAACAGTGTTTTAAATAACACTCGTTCTTTAACCCGATAATCAATGGGATGTGACTTTGGGTTTATCGTGAACTGTGTTTTAAATGACACTGATTCTTTAACCCAGTCAAAGATTAAAACTAAGTGGAGTTTTAATGAATCTTTAATTAGATTGAAATGATCGAAAATGGAGTATCACCAGTTTTGCTCCAGGCGATAGTTAAATCTTTAATTAGATTTGAACGTGAAATGGTAATTGAATTTACCGATAACACCGTGGTGTTAGATATGAAGTATAACCAGTTTTACTTCAAGGGATGAATAGGTTGGGATTGGGAAATTAAAACAAATAATTACTTCGGTAAGGTTCACTAATCCCGACTAGTTTGAATTGATATTCAAAAATAGATTAAAGAATAAACTCAAGAAATTTATCTTGGATAAAATTAATGGGAACCTTTCCCTATGAATGTGAAATCAGAAACTAACTGTCGGTTAGCTAAGCAGAATGGTTTTCTGGATATTGATCTGATGTTGGTTTCGGCCTTCGGGGTTAATATTTGGGGAATTATTCTCTTGATTAATTTACGGTTAGTGACTGATGAATTGGAATGAGGCGTATGTTGTGTTTGTGTAACACTTATTTAAAATATACGCGAGTTATTCGGAAAGACCGGGTCTATCCCATTCTGAATAACTGATACGACGATAAGTCGAAGATGAAGACGATGGTCGAAGACCGTGTAACGACCCAGAAAATCTGAACCAATTTAAAATTTTTAAATTGGCTAAAATAATGGATTTTAAATATTTAAAATAAATATTTTAAATAATGGCGATGAAAACTGAGTTTGAATCGACATTTGAAAACGAATATAATTAATTATAATTATATATAGAATTGAAAATGGCGCGGTAGTTCGATAATTCGATTTCAAAATTCAATTGAATATACCGGGTGCAAAACAATCCGGATTTTAGTGAAACCAAAAACATTAGGATCTAATTGATGATATCTTTCCAACGAATCCGACCAATCGAAATTTGATAGCGGGAATCAAAAGATATGTCCAGTTGAAAATTCTGAATAGTCGCTATGGAATTCAGGCCCTTAAAAATGGACATTTTGCAAACGACCTCGGATTTCGATGAAACCACTTTTGTTAGATCCGCAGTGTCAAGTTATTGCTAGGTTTCAAATTTCATAATTTTTCGAATCAATATGTGAGCGTGGCAAAGGAAAACGCGTTTGACCAGTTTCTGTTGAATTTAATCGACTGGAAATTGGCCATTTTTCAAACGGTCTCAGAATTCGACGAAACTAGTTTTGTTAGGACCGTATCATCAATACGAAGCTAGAAAATATTTTTCTGGAATTTTTCTAGTTGGTATGTGGCCCCGGTAATTTGAAATGTACGTTTAAAATTCAATATAGTGATTTAAATGTAAATTCAACGGAAACTGATTGTAACGATCGAATCAGCTTGCGATACATATCCCATTGTGTTCGGAATGGGGGTAAAATGCTATGGACGACAGGCGGTGGGCCTCGTTTCGACGTCGTATGTAAAAGTCAACCTTTTTGCGAAATTAAATAAATAAAATAATAAAACTAATTTTTAATTTCCCTCCTTTATATCCTTTCTGCCCCCCCCCCCTTTTCAAAATTCAATCGCTCAGGAAAAAAAAAAAAAAACCCTAAACCTAATCGATCGCCGACGACCGCCTCCACCAACCTCCCACCACCGCTCCGCCCAGTTCGAGACCGACCGCCATCCTCGTCGAAGGGATCCCCGCTTCCGCCCGCTCCTCCCTCCATCGCGAGCGAAACGAGCAGCCCCGAGCCGCCGCCTCGAAGCCAGAAGCCGCCTCCCCGTTCGAAACCCCGAGCGCCACCCTCGAAGCCACCTCCGACGAACTGCGAAACCCCCCCCTCTCTGTAAGTATTTCTTTTTATTTTATTATTTTATTTTTATTTTTATATAAACAGAATTTAAAAACTGATTTTATATAGAAGTAAAAACTGATTTTATATAGAAGAAAAAACTGATTTTATATAGAAGAAAAAACTGATTTTATATAGAAGAAAAAACTGATTTTTATATAGAAGTAAAAACTGATTTTTTTTATATAGAAGTTTAAAACTGATTTTTAATAAAAAGTTTAAAACTGATTTTTGAAAAAAGATGATAAAACTGATTTTTAATAGAAAGAAAAACTGATTTTAAAAGATTTAAAAACTGCTTTTTTTTTTAAAGGAACAACTGATTTTAAAAGCATTTTAAATCTGATTTTTTTAAATAGAAGTAAAAACTGATTTTCGAAAGGATTTTTAAACTGATTTTAAAAAAGATTTGAACTTGGAAAAAAAATAAAGATCATATTTTTAAAATAGAAAAGACGGAATTTTTGTTAAGTAGAAGAAGTAAGATATGATTCTTATATTTTTAAAGCAATAAAAATATAATTTTTACATCATAGGAATATTAAAAATATAATCTTTATTTTTGAAAGGACGAAATTTATATTTTTGAAATTCGATTTTATATATTGAATAGCATAATAAAAATTCGATTTTTATATATTGAATAACATAGTCAAAATTCGATTTTTACATATGTAGAGAATACGGGCGACAGCGACAAAGGGTGAGATTGGCAAAGATTTTATGCAAGGAAGAGTCGTAGTATTGGATAGCTATTGGTGAGATTTCTGATTTAAAAATATTATATATGTGTGAAATGAAAGTGAATTGCTATATATAATATATATATATATATATATATATATATATATATATATACGCCCCTCGTCCACAAACCATGGACGATATTTATTGGTTGAAATTGTTGTGAAAATTGATTGATAGCGAATGATTGTTTGGGATTGTTTGTGATTGATATTGGTTGATTGTGGTTGAAAAATACTCGTTTGTGGTTGTGAAATATTTGGTTGAAACCACTTAGGATTAGTTTGTGGAAATGAAATAAATATATACATGCCGCCTGCGTGCGAACTAGATGCATGAACCCCATTGTCAAAAACCGCGAGGTTTTAAGGTAGAGCGAGGAGCCGTACTAGGGACGGTCCCGGTTTTAACTACCCTGCCGTTATGCTGCCGAAATTTTGAATAATATTCGTATGTTTGAATTATTTTCATATGCTTAAACTATATTTATTCATTGAATAGAAAACATTCATGTGTTGAATTGATATTCATTCGTTGATTAGAAATTCATGTGTTGAATGGTATTCATATTTTGAAATAAATTGTTTGATAATAAAAATCACATTTTTATCTATATATAGAAACTATAAAAAACATTCATGTGTTGAATTGATATTCATTCGTTGATTAGAAATTCATGTGTTGAATGGTATTCATATTTTGAAATAAATTGTTTGATAATAAAAATCACATTTTTATCTATATATAGAAACTATAGAAAACATTCATGTGTTGAATTGATATTCATTCGTTGATTAGAAATTCATGTGTTGAATGGTATTCATATTTTGAAATAAATTGTTTGATAATAAAAATCACATTTTTATCTATATATAGAAACTATAGAAAACATTCATGTGTTGAATTGATATTCATTCGTTGATTAGAAATTCATGTGTTGAATGGTATTCATATTTTGAAATAAATTGTTTGATAATAAAAATCACATTTTTATCTATATATAGAAACTATAGAAAACATTCATGTGTTGAAATGATATTCATTCGTTGATTAGAAATTCATGTGTTGAATGGTATTCATATTTTGAAATAAATTGTTTGATAATAAAAATCACATTTTTATCTATATATAGAAACTATAGAAAACATTCATGTGTTGAATTGATATTCATTCGTTGATTAGAAATTCATGTGTTGAATGGTATTCATATTTTGAAATAAATTGTTCGATAATAAAAAAATCACCTTTTATCGACTATATGAACTGTGAAAAATAATCTCGTCTTAAAAGAAATTGTTTTATGATAAAAATCCCATTTTTATCACCAACTTGAACTATATAGAAAAATAGTGTTTTGAAATGAATTGTTTTACAATAAAAATCACATTTTTATTGTAAGCATAAATCGTTGAAATGTGAAGTGTTAAAAATAGCCACTTGTTCAAAATAAACATATATGAGTTGAAATATTCATTAATTAGCTAATGAAATGATTTGCACCTATTTATGTAACATTAGAATGAATGGTGTTTTTAAACCAAATTGAAATCAAATATGAAGTCGAATAGAAAATGATAAATGATAAGAACTGTATATACATGTACATGCATATTTATTGAACAGGTTATAGCAAAGGGGCTAGAGAAGAGGAATAAAATTTTGTGCCCGACAAATAGGTACACATTTACTGTTTTGTTTGGGTGATGATTTTATGAGCCTGTTGGCTAGCCGCTTGGCTTTTTCTTTTTCTTTTTGAGATTAGAAGGACCGGGAACGCTATTTGCGATTTCCCGATGCTCCCGGTGCAGGGGAGGTTACGGCGAAATTTTCCAAAATTTTAAGGTGTTAGAAATTTTTTTGAAGTGAAAACGATATTGAAATTGTTGAATGAACTATATTTATATAAATATATAAATATAAATAAAATTAAAACGAAACGAGGCCGTGCAGTTCGTATTTTGAAACCGTGATTTCAAACGACTAGTGCGGGAAATCCGACCATTGGATTTTCCCGAAACCTCAACCGTCGGGTTCGCCTTGGAAATATCTTTCCAACGGCACCAACCTTGTAAAAATCCAACGGTTGGATTGTCTGGAATGTTTAATTCAAATCTGAAGAAAAACAGCGCCAGAAGCGATTATATTTATATATATATAAATATAATTATATATTTAATCGAATAACGACGCTGCAGTTCGTATTTTGAAATCGAAATTTCAAACGATTATACCGGGAGATCCGACCGTCGGATTTTCCCGAAACTGGAACCGTTGGGTTCGTTTTGAAAAGACCTTTCTAACGATGTAAATTTTGTGAAGATCCAACGGTTAGATTTTCAGATATGTGTAAATCAAATCTGAAGAAAAACAGCGCCACGGCCGCCTTATGGCCCGAAGCGTCGTTTTGAATAAAATGGCTATTTTAAAATAAATAAAAATAGCGATAAATAGTTATAAAATATCATAAGCGATATGGAATGGAAATAAACTGAATTTGCTCGATTTATGTTGTATTTGATGGTTGAATGTGTTTGGTGTGAAAATTACATTAAAGAACAATATTGGTGTTGTCGAATAATTGAACCATTGAGATAAATTGATTTGAAATTCTAAATATACGTGAATTATTTGAAAAGGCCGAGTTAATTCTCATTTCGAATAATTGACCGACGATTGAAATTCGAAGATGAAGACGGTGGTCAAAGACCGGAGATCTTCACCTCGTTTGGATGGTAACCGAGGTCCTGATTGGGAGGCATCCCGAAATATGGATAATGAGTGGTGATCGTCCAGACGTACGTGGTGGTCGATGGGTTTGCGAGGTATTTAGTGCCTCCGGTTTCGTTCAGACCCAGAACGGACTTGTAAATGGACTGTGTGTCTGACATAGGATTTATTCTGTGTGGCATGCTAAGATGTAGTGATCAGGGCTTCTGTTGAAAAGCAAAGTCTTGTGGTGATGATCAAAGCACCGCCTGTGTGGCGTAGCTTTGTGTATAACGTGAATTCGCGAGCCTCACACCCCGGTATGAACCTAAAACGGGAGAAGGACCTCAGGGAGGGCATGTGTTTCTTCCTAGCTAGGGTGGTGTCAGTGACCTACCAGCCCTGACATTTATATACTTTTCACCTATGTGGTTGTTGCTGTTGCGAGGCGCCTCGGTTTGATCGGACGATCCGGGTACGATGGAGTCATTCGTTGGCTCGTTTACGCCCCAAAGGGCGGGGAAACGTATTGTTCAGGCATAATAATCCACATCGGTGGACCGGCCCTGACGATCCAAGGGGCAGTTGCAGCTGTTCCTGAGGCTCGAGCTAGGCAGTCTCGAATTCGGTAAGGACTATCTTTTGCCTTGGTTCATGACGGAAATCCAATTTCCAAATACGACATCGTGCGGTTTTGATTGTATACCTATATATGGCGACATAGTGGTATGGGGCATTAATGCCGTTTATGATTGATAGTTATGATTTGAAATTGTTTTCAAAACATATAAACACTAGCAATAATATCAAATGCCTTTGTTTTATTCGTATCAAGCATATCTTGGCCGTTATAAGGTAAAAACTCTATCCTCCGGTTTGCGTTGCATTGTGTGATGGGAACTGAGTCTTATAACGGCTTCATTTTTATAAAAAGCATAGCGATGTTTTAAAAGAAAGATTTGTTTTAAAGCACTGGCAATCCAATGGAGTAAACCCGTTCCACGAAAGTGGCGTGGTCCTGTGATTAGCCAATTATATATGTGTTGAGTGGATTTCTCATACCAGTCCCATGACTGACTCATAGTTTGTTTCACTTTCAAACTCGGGTGCCCCTCTTTCTACACGGGCAGCCTTGTATTCAGGTTTAGCTGGTTCTTTCTGGATAGCTGGAGCTGAAGATGGATTCTATCATTTATTTCTTTTTATGCTGTTCAGCTCCTATTGTACATATTTTGTTTATTTCCGCTGTGGACATTTATGTATAGCTGAACTGTATCTGTACTAAGTAAGATCCTGTATACTGTGTAACTCTGATGATTACTTTTATCCAGTATATTTTGTTGTTCATATCTGGTGTATTTATTTAATTCTGTTCTGCTATTATATGTTTCTGTGTTATATTCCAAAGATAGCCCTGTTTCCGTCTGAGCGGGAATTCGGGGCGTCTCAGACCGGAAGTCTTCACGTCGTTTGGGTGATTACTGATGATCTTGATTGGGTTGTACACCCAAGAAGATGGAAACAGTTAGTGATCGTCCAGACGTACTTGGAGATCGATGGATATGCGGGGTACTAGGTGCCTCCGGTTTCGTTCAAACCCAGAACGGACTTGTAAATGGACTGTGTGTCTGACATTGGATTTTAGTCCGTGTGATTGATCTCTATTAAATATATATCTGTTTGGCGGCGGAGAATTTATTCTCTTGCTTAACGCCCTACTCTGAGACGTACGAGCTCAGGGGTTATATATCGATGGATATCAAACGCATGGAGTGAATTGCCTGTGTGGCATGCCTAAGTGGCAATTGATCGTGGCTTCTGTTGAAAAGCAAAGTCTTGTGGTGATGATCAAAGCAAGGCCTTTGTGGCGTAGCTTTGTGTAACGGTTATTTCGCGTGTTTCACACCCGGTATGAACCAAAAACGGGAGACGGACATCAGGGAGGACATGCGTTTCTTTCTAGCTAAAAAGTGGCGTCAGTGGTTTTACACGCCCTGACGAGTTTGACTTAAGTGGTTGTTGCTGTTGCGAGGCGCCTCGGATTGATCGGTCATTCTCGAACCGATGGAGTCATTTAGTTGGCTCACTTACACCCCATAGGGTGGGGAAACGTAGTGTTCAGGCATAATAATCCACATCGGTGGACCGGCCCTGACGATCTAAAGGCTTGCCTGCGCGCTTGCCTGTGGCTCGGGCTAGAGAGTCACGAATCGGTAGAGGACTATCTTTTGCCTCGGTTCATAGACGGAAATCCAATTTCCAAATACGACATTTGCGGTTTTAATTGTAGAACTAGTATGGCGACAAGATATATGGTACCCATGCCGCCTATGATTAATACTTATGATTTGAAGTTGTTTTATACACTATGCACTTATAATAGTATCAAACGATTTGTTTTAAACGTATCAAGCATTCTTTGGCTGTTATAAGGGAAAACCCTATCCTCGGCTGCGTTGCATTGTGTGATGGGACCTGGGTCTTATAATAGCTTCGTTTTTCTTTAATTAGCATTGCGCTGTTGTTTTAAGCACTGGTGTTCTTGGGAGAAAACCCGTTCCGTGTTATGTGGCGTGGTCCCTTGATTTACCTAACTTTAAAAATAAAGATTAATAACTGTTTTAGTTCTCACACCAGTCACATGACTGACCTGGAGTTTATTGTTTTAACCTAAACTCTGGGTGCCCTTATTTTCGACACGTGCAGCTAGTAGTTTTGGTTTTGCAGATTTATATTCACAGGATCCTGGTTTACAGCTGGAATGATATCCGGAAAGCTTTGTATCCGTATATCTCATTCTAGTTGTGTATTGTATTATTTTCCGCTGCTATGTATTTAAATGTAATTTTAATCTCTGATATTTCTGTGTAATATTCATTTATACTCTATATATTCTTGTAATCTGATGCATTGTTGTGATATACAATGAAATGTTCTCCCGTCTGCGTTCTATTTTGGCTTGTTCTCAAAACGATCAGGCGTTTCGAACGGTCTGGATCGGTTTAGCGACTGGTTCGGATCGAGCGAAATCTTCGATCGTCACAATTATCAAGTGTGGTTGTCCATGAGAGTAAGCAAGTCTCGGGAGCACCCTACTATGCTAAGCCTTTAATGATTCTAAATATCATCCATAACTATAAGTGTTATCATAACACCCCGTGATTTTAAAAATTAACGAATTTAAGAATACTTAATTTCAAATATGAGAATTAAGGGAAACGGGTTATGTCATTGCGTTCGCCTCGAAATTCTGCTTGAGATA
This sequence comes from Allium sativum, assembly GCA_030737875.1. NCBI lineage: Eukaryota > Viridiplantae > Streptophyta > Magnoliopsida > Asparagales > Amaryllidaceae > Allium > Allium sativum. Next base: position 969,070,898 of record CM060910.1, on the reverse strand, counting down.
GAGTCCGAGTTTGCGTGAATTGGACTCCGTATGAAGAAGTTACAGCCTTCCGAAAATTCAGAATTTAAATAAATTAAAAATAGCTCAGGCTCAGAAAATTTGAAATTCAAAAGTCAAACAGGGGAGCAGGCTGGGCGGGAATTCTCCCGCCCAAGGGCCAAGTCGACCAGTGGGTCGACCTACCCATACAGGTCGACTAGGGGGTCGACCAACCCCCCAGGCAGATATGAAAGATGACGATATTTTGACTCACTGCTGAGTCATTAGGGCTGAGGTGTTATTCTATCTTGACTGAATGGTCTTGATTTCTTCAAGGTTAATCTGACTACTCTAAATTAATTGAAATTCTATATAAGCAACATAAATCTCAACCTCAAATCACACTAATTCATACCAAGAGCCGACATGCCGTCAATGGAGAACCTAGAGTAGCCGTCGTTCTCTTTCAACTCAAAAGTAAGATAGAAGCAAGAATCAAAATCAAATCAAATCTAAATTAAAATAACAATTAGTCTACATCAAAGGCGAACAATTCAATTTCAGAATACAGATCCCAGAAAAACAAGACTGTTCTTTTGGTTGTGAGTACTATTTCTTTCACAATATAATTATCAAATTAATTATGATGGGTTGTAATTGGATTATGAGAACATGTTTGTTGAATCGCATGATGTTGTTTAACTTTGTAGATCTATTTCATATTTAAATTGATTGATTTTATGCAAGTTCGGGATGTTAAACCATATGTTAATTCGTATGTGAATCTTATGCAAGTTGGGTTGTTAAATCATATGTTAATTCATATGTGAATCATATGCAAATTTGGGATGTTAAATTGTATGTTAGTTTGAATATGAATCTTATGCAAGTCTATATGTGAATTGTACACAAGTTTATATGTGAATCAAGTATATACATATGCTAGTTTATATGCAAGTTGTAGAAATCCATATGCAAGTTTAGGTGAAAAAAAACTATATTCACATTTTTGGGTGAAAATTATATTTACATATGCAAGTTAAGCGAGACCCATAATTTATATATGCAAGTTCACAATTTCATGTTGAGATCTATATTAAATCCATGGTAGTTTATGCAAATATATGATTCTTTATGACATTGTCAATGCAAATTCTGGGCTATGCAATTTTATTCTCATTTGCAAGTTAGACCCGTTTTTATGTGTTATGCAAGTAGTGATGTTATATATATATATATATATATATATATATATATATATATATATATATAAGTTAGACTATTTGTGAGTCTAACGTATTTCATATTTGAACGTACGAATGGCGTGGGGACAAATGGGAAAATACTAATTATGTAAATTGTGAATTGGCATAAAATGGATTTAAAAACATATAATTAAATTGAGACTTAATTGGTATAATTTTTATACCTAAAAAGTATGGACATAATTTAGGTGACAATTATGGACATAATTAATTTGGAAAATTATTGAAAATTTGAATAGGGATAATAAATTCATATTGGGGTGAAATAATTTTGTAATAATAAACGCCTAAGACACGAGGTTAGACTCGTTTGTGGTGTAAGACAGCCCGGACCCCCCTCGGCAAATCCAGCAACCACAAACGGTAGTCTAATGTGAGAGGTCGAAGGCATAAATTAAATGCGTAATAGTTGTAATGACACGAAGTTAGACACGTTTGCGGTATAAGACTGTCCAGACCCGCCCGACAAATCCAGCAACCGCAAACGGGAGTCTTATGTGGGAGGTCTTACAAAGTTACGGTTATAATGAACTAAGTAACACTTAACCAAGATAAACATGTGGTGGGACATGGGGGTTAAGTGGGTGACATGGGTGGCATGTGAAATACGATTAGAAACACTTAACCAAATTGCAACATGTAAAGAAGACATGAATAAGAGGGGGTTAAGTGGAAAATTCTAGTGGGGACCAAGCATAGGTGGAAAACTTGTGTCAAGCATGGGGGACCCATTTCAAACCAGTAACCCATTAAGTATCTTTGTGAGCTCGAGTTAGATTGAGGACGGGACACGCTTACTGGGTTTGATTATAAGAGGTCAAAACGGGTTAGCGGTGTCAATGCAAGTTCAACGGGGTCATATGCATGCATGGGCCCCGGCTGGTAGGTAAGACGTTGCATCGTGTAGATATAAGCCGTGCATCTTTAGTGGTATCGGGTTACCACTTTGGGGAGCGATAGACCCCACTATGGGACCAGCACGGGTATCTACGAGGTAGGAAGCCGATCTCATGGGGGTTGTGGGTACAACTAGTGGAGATAGGGGCAGACGACACCTATAAAGACAGCTAGGGGTACACGAAACTACCATTATGATTATTGTGTTCAGTAGGCGGGATCAACTTTTAGGGTGGCTAGTAGTGGTGCAGTATAGCAATTATCCTATAGTGATTAGGAGCGAGATTAACGCCAGAATATTCCTCCTGTTTGTTTTGCCTTGCCCACTTGTTTCATAGTCATTCCTTATTCTACCAATTTATGCCTTATCCTAATTACTTTCATAATTGTATTGTTAAAGTTATGGTACTCGCCAGACTTTATGTCTGATCCCCCTTTGTTTTCGTCTCTTTTCTTCGTTCCCCCTCCCCCCTAGGTTCTCAGGGTGGGACTAGTACTAGCGGAGCTTGATCAGGATCTTTCTCTCTCTTTTGGAAGTGCTTGGATTGCTGAAAGTAAAGTTCAGCTCATCTCTTTTATGGCTACTAATGTTGGGTTTATGCTTTTTATTTTATGCACTCAGAGAACAATTTGTCAAGATGGTTACTACGTGTACTTGGTTTTTCTGTTGGTTTCTGATGTCGTTGTGATCAAATTATTTCTCTGCTGCAATAAATGTTGTTTTGAAAATTTTCAAGTACCAATATTTGTATCTGTCTAGTTATATTCTGTTCTTTTCACCAATAATACTCCATGAAAGTTAATGCATTCCCTTTGAGAGTGACATTAATGGACGTGGGGTGTTACACGTGGTATCAGAGCTGAAGATTAACAGAACATATAAGAGATTTTGAAAAATTATTTTTCAAAAGCGTTTTATACAGAAATACTTTCAAAAGTATGTTTTAAGGAGAGTATTTCCAAGAGAAAAGTTTGTTTTAAAAACATAACCCCCAAGAGCCATATATCTTTCTTTCGAACTATCCATTTTGAATCTCTTCATTTTCTTTTCAGCATGTCTGGGTTACCCGAGATACCCGAGGGAATACCGATATCAACCTGGTTCAGAAGGTATCTGGAGGCTAGGGCCACCGCCGCAGGCCCAGGAGACATCCCTCCTCCCCCAGCTGCAGCCGCTCCTCCTCCTCGTGTTGATACTTTTTCAAAGATATGCAAAGACTTTTGAGAAATGGGCGTAAAACCTTTTCACGGATCAGAGACGTTTGTTGAAGCTCGAAATTGGCTTAAGGAGGTAGAAGACTTGTTTGGTATCTTCGAGGTAGAAGATGGAAGGAAGGTCCAATTGGCCGCTTGGTTAATGAAGGACGAAGCTTCGTTTTGGTGGGAGGTCATGAATGGAGAGCGTCCAGTAGAGACGTGGATGGATTTCAGACATAGGTTCGAGATGAAATTTCTCTCACGAGCAGAAGAGAATTTATACATGGAAAGATTCTTGGCATTGAAGCAGGGGAATTTATTAGTAAAGGAGTACGTCAACAAGTTCAATCAGTTGGCAAGTTTGGATTAGATTTGGTGAACACACCTGAAAAGAAGGCCCTAAGGTTCGTTAAAGGTTTGAATGAGCCCCTACATGGGTTAGCTATGACCCACATTCCTATTGGGGCTACCTTTGAGAAACTAGTTGACATGGCGCTTATGCACGAAGAGGAGAAAGGTGTTAACGCTAATAAGGCACCAGAAAAGAAAGGGGATCAAAAGAAGTCATAGCAGCAACAAAGGAAGGTGGTAAGGACAACAATAGCAAAAAGATGCTTTAATTGTGGAACACCAGGCCATCTGAGCAAGGACTGTAGGAAGAAGAAGACTGGATGTTTCCACTGTGGAAAGGCATGACATCTAATTAAAGACTGTCCGAGGAAACAGGGGCAAGGGAAAAGAACAGGGTCCACTTCTGGAGGGCAGATTCAAGCTCTCATGGCGCCAGGGTAGGCAAGAGAGCAGATCCAGGCTCTCACGGCACCAGGACAGGATAGAGGTAGAAACATTTATGTTGAAAGTTTGGTTTTTCTGCTTGATCATCATGTTCATACTTTATTTGATTCTGGCACTTCACACTCGTTTGTGTCTGCTTCGTTAGTTGAAACACTGCACCTAAATACTAGTCTAGTTACGGATCCCATAGTAGTCTCAAATCCTATTGGTGGTCCGGCTCATCTTTAATTGATTTATCGGGATTTGAGAATGTCTATCTTGAGTGTTGAGTTTGAATGCAACGCCTTCGTTCTTGGCTTCACGGGCTATGAATTGATTCTAGGCATGGATTGGTTATCCGGTAATGGTGCCATCCTCAATTGTGAAAAGAGAGTGGTTAGACTTATGACTTGCCTTGGAAACACTCTCGAAATCTCTTGTAACCCCATACATTCTGTTATGCTTAGTTACCTAGAATCACTTGATGCATCTGTTGTAAACTTGCAGTCTGTTAGAGTAGTCCGTGAATACTCAGATGTAACTGAAGAGGTGAAGGGCTTACCGCCAAAGCGGGAGATAGACTTCCGCATATACCTTGTTGATAATGCAAAACCCGTATCTCTACCCGTTAGACACATGGCTCCTAGGGAAAGAAAAGAGCTCGGTAAGCAAGTCAAAGAGCTGCTCAAAAAGGGGTTTATAAGGCGGAGTATTTCTGAATCGGGTGCTCCAGTAGTATTCGCAACCAAAGCGGATGGTTCACTTCGCCTATGCGTTGATTATAGGGAGCTAAACAGGTTGACCAAGAAGAATAGGCACCCACTTCCTAGAATAGATGACTTGTTTGATCAGCTTGTAGGTGCATCTGTTTTCTCCCAACTAGATTTGGCTACCGGGTTCCATCAGCTAAGAGTGGCTGAGGACAGCATTGATAAGACCGCGTTCAGAACCCCGGATGATTTTTTCGAATGGCTTGTCATGACTTTTGGCTTGACAAATGCACTTGCTTATTTCGTTGACTTGATGAGTAGAGTGTTTAGGGAATTCCTTAATAAGTTTGTAGTGGTCTTCGTAGACGAAATTTTGATTTTCTCGAAGAATGAGGAAGAGCATGCTTTGCATTTAAGGGAAGTCATGGATACTCTTCGTACACATCAGCTGAAGGCCAAATTCTCCAAATGCCATTTCTGGAGAGAAGAGGTGAGGTTTCTTGGACATGTGGTGTCCAAAGAGGGGTTAGCTGTGGACCCTGCAAAGGTAGTTGCGGTGCAAGATTGGAAGGTTCCACGGAATGCAACCGAAGTCCGAAGTTTTCTCGGGCCAGTAGGCTTTTACCAAAAGTTCATTAAAGGCTTTGCTAAAATCTCAGCCCCACTCACAAGATTAACAAAGAAGAACCTTAATTTCACTTGGGATTTGGATTGCGATATTTCTTTCCAACGTTTGAAAAGGGCTCTAAGAATAGCCCCAGTTCTGACATTGCCGGATGGGAGCAAGATGTTTACCGTACACATGGATGCATGTGGTACGGGACTAGGTGCTGTCTTGATGCAAGAAGGGAAGGTAGTAACTTATGGAGGTAGACAGTTGAAAGTACATGAGAAAAACTACCTAACCCACGATCTAGAGTTGGCTGCCATCATCTTTGCGCTTAAGTCTTGGCGCCATTATCTCCTAGGTGAGAATTTTGAATTGTATACTGACCCTAAATCATTGAAGTACATTTTCTTGCAGAAAGATCTTAACTTAAGACAGCAAAGGTAGATGGAATTTCTGGCCTCTTATGATTTTGAGATTTCCTATACCCCAGGCAAGGACAATGTGGTAGCAGATGCCTTAAGTAGGAAGAAGCTGACCTTGAGTCCTCTCTTTATAGAAAGACAAAGCTTGGAATATATAGCAAACTTTAATTTTAGACCCTCGTCTGAAATTGTGCCTAGTCTGTTAGCATCACTAGAGGTGCGGCCTACTCTTTTGGACTCAATAGGAACCGCGCAACGGGAAGACCCTCAGCTAGTTGATGTGATGGAAAAGTTAGTTAGGGGTGAGACTTCTAGTCACCTCAATAGATACTCCATCGATGATAGGGGTTGGTTGAGACGGGATGGGAGGCTATGCGTCCCACAAGTAAGGGATTTAGTGAAGACGGCTCTCGAAGAGGCGCACCATTCTAAACTGACCATACACCTAGGCGGAGATAGGATGTATAAAGATATAAAAAGGGTTTTCTTTTAGAATGGCATGAAGAGTGATGTAGCTGAGTTCGTCGCTAAGTGTTTGATATGCCAGCAAGTCAAAGCGGAGCAGAAGAAGCCCGGTGGTCTGCTTCATCCTCTCGAGGTCCCATAGTGGAAGTGGGATAGCATTTCGATGGACTTTGTTGATGGGTTGCCTAGGTCAAGAAGGGTCAATACCAGTATTTGGGTAAGAGTGGACAGGCTCACTAAAAGCGCTCACTTTATACCTGTTAAAAGTAGAAGGACTGCCTCGTCCCTAGCATCCATTTATCTCAAAGAAATAGTTCGACTCCATGGGATACCGTCCACCATAGTGAGCAATCGAGATCCTATCTTTACGAGCGAGTTTTGGAAGAGTTTGCAAGAGGCAGTAGGCACCCAATTATGCTTAAGCACGACCTATCACCCCCAAACCGATGGTCAGACAGAAAGGGTGAACAAAGTATTAGAAGACCTCTTGAGATTGTGCACTCTTAACTTTGGAGGGACATGGGAGGATCATCTTCCTTTGGTGGAATTCGCCTGCAACAATAGCTAGCAAGCCACCATAGGAATGGCACCCTTCGAAGCTTTATATGGAAGACCGTGCCAATCACCAACTTGTTGGTGGGAGTTTATAGACAAACTCGTACTTGGGCCGGACATGATTAGAAAAACCTCAAAAAAGGTGGACTTGATAAGAAGATGTATGAAGGCTGCACAAGATAGACAGAAGTCCTACGCAGACAAAAGAAGGACCGACCTTGAGTTTAAGGTTGGAGATAGGGTGTTCCTTAAAGTATCTCCTTTGAGGAATGTCATTCACTTTGGGTCCGTAGGAAAGCTAGCACCAAGATTTGTAGGTCCATTTCCTAACATTGAAAGGATTGGGACGATGGCTTACAGAGTTGAGCTACCTGAGAGACTGGCTGGAGTTCATAATGTTTTTCATGTTTCTCAACTACGAAAATGCTTGCATGAATCTGCGGAAGTGGTGGAGCCAAGCATACTTGAGGAAGTAGAAGTGGAACGAGAAGCGACTGTGAGAAGAGTTCCAACTCGTATCTAGGGTACGAAAGTCAAAAGGCTACGCAACCGTGAAATCAAGCTTGTTAAAGTTCAATGGAGTGATGCTGAGGAAGACGCGACTTGGGAAACTGAGAGGAAAATACGCCCAGCCTACCCTTTTGTCTTTGAGGGTACCTCCTTGATCTCTTTTTCCATAAGTTTATTCATGCTTAAATCTATCTTTCAAGTATATCTCCTCAGTCCTATTCTTTAGCCTTAGGTAGAAACCGATGGATGCAAACATGTATTTGAAACATGTTATGTTTGATGGTTGCGAGTGGTTGCAAGTGGTTGCTCGTGGATGCATGTACACACACATTAGGCACTAGATCGGCTCAATCACCTTCATATTGCATATAAATGTGTGTGCATATTTAAATTAATGGATGTATAATGGTTGTGTTATCATATGGATGCTGCATTTAGATGAATGAATGTGCATACATGTAGAAATAATATATGTATCATTAGGATTCTTTCACATACATAATGGATGCATGACACTATCATGATTTGCATTAAGGAGGTCAACTTAATCAGTAGACCGCCTGATTTTGCATTAGATAAGGAACATATACACACACTTTTTGCATATGTTCATACGGCATTAGAAATCTTCTAAGGACAATGGATGTCTGTGTTTGATGGTTGAGTAGATGGATGATTGGATGTTAGGATATGCATTCTCCTTAACTTGGATATTTCGGGGGCGAAATCCTTTAAGGAGGAGAGAATGAAACACCCCATGATTTTAAATATTAAAAATTAACGAATTTAAGAATACTTAATTTCAAATGTGAGAATTAAGGGAAACGGGTCATGCCATTGCGTTCGCCTCGGAATTCTGCTTGAGATAGAGTCTGAGTTTGCATGAATTGGACTCCGTATGGAGAAGTTATCGCCTTCCGAAGTTTCAGAATTTAAACAAAAAACAACTCAGGTTCAGAAAATTTGAAATTCAAAAGTCAAACAGGGGAGCAGGCCGGGCGGGAATTCTCCCGCCCAAGGGCCAGGTCGACCAGGTGGTCGGCCTACCCCCCTCCCCCCCCCCCCGGAAGATCTGAAAGATGACGATATTTTGACTCACTGCACTATCTTGACTGAATGGTCTTGATTTCTTTTAGGTTAATCTGACGGCTATAAATTAATTAAAATTCTATATAAGCAACCTCACTCTCAACCTCAAATCACACTAATTCATACCAAGAGCCGCCATGCCGTCAATGGAGAACCTAGAGTAGCTGCCATTTTCTTTCAACTCAAAAGTAAGATAGAAGCAAGAATCAAAATCAAGTCTAATCTAAATTAAAATAACAATTACTCTACATTAAAGGTGAGCAATTCAGTTTCAGAATACAGATCCCAGAAAAACAAGACCATCTTTTGGTTGTGAGTACTATTTCTTTCACAATATAATTATCAAATTAATTATGATGGGTTGTAATTGGATTATGAGAACATGTCTGTTGAATCGCATGATGTCGTTTAACTTTGTAGATCTATTTCATATTTCACTTGATTCATTTTATGCAAGTTTGGGATGTTAAACCATATGTTAATTCATATGTGAATCTTCTGCAAGTTGGGTTGTTAAATCATATGTTAATTCATATGTGAATCTTGTGCAATTTTGGATGTTAAATTGTATGTTAGTTTGAATATGAATCTTATGCAAGTCTATATGTGAATTGTACACAAGTTTATATGTGAATAAAGTATATACATATGCTAGTTTATATGCAAGTTGTAGAAATTCATATGCAAGTTGTAGAAATCCATATGCAAGTTTAGGTGAAGAAAAACTATATTCACATTTTTGGGTGAAAATTATATTCACATATGCAAGTTAAGAGAGACCCATAATTTCTATATGCAAGTTCACAATTTCATGTTGAAATCTATATTTAGATCCATGGTAGTTTATACAAATATATGATTCTTTATGACATTGTCTATGCAAATTGTTGGCTATACAATTTTATTCCCATTTGCAAGTTAGATCTGTTTTTATGTCTTATGCAATTAGTGATGTTATATATATATATATATATATATATATATATATATATATATATATATATATATAGGTTAGACTATTTGCGAGTCTAACGAATTTCATATTTGAACATACGAATAGCGTGGGGACAAATGGGAAAATACTAATTATGTAAATTGTGAATTGGCATAAAACGGCTTTAAAAACATATAATTAAACTGAGACTTAATTGGTATAATTTTTATACCTAAAAAGTATGGACATAATTTAGGTGGCAATTATGGACGCAATTAATTTGGAAAATTATTGAAAATTTGAATAGGGATAATAAATTCATATTTGGGTGAAATAATTTTGTAATAATAAACGCCTAAGACACGAGGTTAGACTCGTTTGTGGTGTAAGACTGCCTGGACCCCCCGGCAAATCCAGCAACCACAAACAGTAGTCTAATGTGAGAGGTCGAAGGCATAAATTAAATGCGTAACAGTTGTAATGACATGAAGTTAGACACGTTTGCGGTATAAGACTGCCCGGACCCGCTCGGCAAATCTAGCAACCGCAAACGGGAGTCTAATGTGGGAGGTCTTACAAAGTTACGGTTATAATGAACTAAGTAACACTTAACCAAGATAAACATGTGGTGGGACATGGGGGTTAAGTGGGTGACATGGGTGGCATGTGAAATACGATTAGAAACACTTAACCAAATTGCAACATGTAAAGAAGACATGAATAAGAGGGGGCTAAGTGGAAAATTCTAGTGGGGACCAAGCATAAGTGGAATTTTTTTGTTAAGCATGAGGGACCCATTTCAAACCAGTAACGCATTAAGTATCTTTGTGAGCTCGAGTTAGATCGAGGACGGGACACGCTTATTGGGTTTGATTGTAAGTGGTCAAAACAGGTTAGCGGTGTCAATGCATGTCCAACGGGGTCATATGCGTGCATGGGCCCGGGCTGTTAGGTAAGACGTTGCATCGTGTAGATATAATTCGTGAATCTTTAGTGGTATCGGGTTGTCACTTTGGGGAGTGATAGACCCCACTATGGGACCAGCACGGGTATCTACGAGTTAGGGAGCCGATCGCATGGGGGTTGTGGGTACAACTAGTGGAGATGGGGCAGGCGACACCTATGAAGACAGCTAGAGGTACACGAAACTACCATTATGATTATTGTGTTCAGTAGGCAGGATCAACTTTTAGGGTGGCTAGTAGTGGTGCAGTATAGCAATTATCCTATAGTGATTAGGAGCGAGAATAACGCCAGAATATTCCTCATGTTTGTTTTGCCTTGCCCACTTGTTTCACAGTCATTCCTTATTCTACCAGTTTATGCGTTATCCTAATTGCTTCCATAATTGTATTGTTAAAGTTATGGTACTCGCCAGACTTTATGTCTGACCCCCTTGTTTTCGCCTCTTTTCTTCCTCCCCCCTCCAAGGTTCTCAGGGTGGGACTAGTACTAGTGGAGCTTGATCAGGATCTTTATCTCTCTTTTGGAAGTGCTTGGATTGCTGAAAGTAAAGTTCAGCTCATCTCTTTTATGGCTACTTATGTTGAGGTTATGCTTTTTATTTTATGTACTCAGAAAACAATTTGTCAAGATGGTTACTAAGTGTACTTGGTTTTTCTGTTGGTTTATGATGTTGTTGTAATCAAACTATTTCTCCGCTGCAATAAATGTTGTTTTGAAAATTTTCAAGTACCAATATATGTAACTATCTTGTTATATTCTGTTCTATTCACCAATAATACTCCATGAAAGTTAGTGCATTCCCATTGAAAGTGACATTAGTGGACGTGGGATGTTACAGTTATTGTATATTTGTGTGCTTTGTATACAAGTTAGTATAATAAGAAATGAAATAATACAGCTGTTCTCAGTTACTCTTCATTTCTGTCAATAGATGAGGATTAGTACATGGGCTGAAGCCCATTATCCTTATTGAGTATAACATGGTTATACATATATAGCCTATTATGTATAGCATACTCTGTAATGTTCATTTTCTTCAATAGTACAATACAATCTCCTTTTTCTTCAGATTATCCAATTATAAAAACCGTCAAATTCAATTTGATATCAAAGCCTTATCTTTGCCTAACGGCTTATAAAATTCATTAGCTGCTTGTGGTGTTTACCCATCAGAAAAGTATCATTATTTGGGTACTTTCTCATCTGAGTTTGAAACTCATCATTTGAGGTTGCATACTGCACAAATCATCGGTGTCATGCCTGTAATTCGTTTGAATTAGATTGTAGCTGATTATCCATACAATATTTCTATATACTGTATTTACAATCACCAAGAAAAAGTTTAAGAAGATCAAGAAGTCATCAAAACCAGTCGAACGCCTTGCCAAAAAATCATTCAGAAAGCATAACTAAGCTATATTACCTCTTCATCAATCTTTTCTGGCTGATTTTACCGAGTTCTGCTAATTCTTACATCTCTTGACCAATTTCGACATCTATCACATAATGAATTTCTTATTTTTCTTCATCTGTTCATCATTTTGTTCTGTCCAGCATGGGAGATGTTAACCCTATTAAAAACACGGGCCTGAAATGATTAGTCAAATGCACGTGTAATAGATGGTTAACGTTTAAGTGCCATAGATTGGCATCGTTTTAATATAATGAACCACTCGGGCTCAGTCATATGGATCGGTCAGCCTCAGTCCTATGGACCAGTCGGCCTCAGTCACTGGATCGGTCGACACTGTCTCAGCATATACGAATCGGTTGGCTTTAAAAGAATGGACCGGTCGGTCTCAATTTTATGGACCGGTCAGATTCGGTTATATGGACAGAAATCAATTATATGGTTCGGACCTAAAACATGCTTAAAATGGATCGACAGTTTAGAAAATGATATATGCGGAATACGTGACTAATAAGTATAAGGAGTTATATGTACATAATGACGTAGCAAACTGGACGTCATAAACACAAATATCACATGGCATGAATAGAGGAATATAGCTACATCAATTTTGGGTTTGACACTTGCAAAGCTGTGATGGGTCGGTCTGAACTCATTTAGGATCAACACCTTATAGTTCAATATGGATCGGCATTAAAGTATTAATATGGATCAGTTCAGAAATGATTACATGGATCGGTAGAAATTTGCATCTATGGATCGATGTTAAAGAATATATATGTTACATTATTTCCTTTTAAAACATGATAATGTTTAGTGTACATATATGTCTTGCATTCCATTTATATTGTGAAGGACACGTGGTGCAAGACATGAGTCTAATAGGATACATTGCCATGTATACAAAATATCTTCACGTCTATACATATTAGTAGGATAGGGAGCAACATTTTAATATACTCAAATGCATGAAGGGTATGTAGAAAAATATGAAACATGGAAGGGCTGTCAACGGATACCTTCGGATACGAATAGTGCCATATTCGTATCCGCATCCAAAACCATTTTCGGATATCGGATATCCGTATCCGCGGATACGGACGGATATCGGATAATTAACCGTTGCGCCAATGGTCGATAAATCGTTGAACATAAATGGTTTTTTAAAGCAAAATATTAAGCTTTTTCAATCCAATTGATTACAAAAGTGCTAAAAATGAATCAGTGTGATGATAATATACAATTTTGAGCAATTAACATGCTTTTAGTAGACTTTTAATTTTGTAAAATAATAAACTAGTATATTTAATCATGTTCAAATACACTTAATTTAAGCTATAATTGCGAAAAAAATGGGTGGATAATTTTCGGATGCGGATATGCCTATATCCGCATCCGCTTTTTCGGATATCGGATATTTATCCGCTTTTCGGATACGGATGCGGACGGATTTTGGATTTTTGGGGTATCCATTGACAGCCCTACGTGGAACTGTCACCTTAAGATAAGATGCATGAATACTCATGTATACAATACAAAGGGTCGTTCACGAGCATTTCATACTTGGATCGGTATCGAGTAGAGCGGCGGCAGGATGTTATGATACAAATTTGGTACGACTATGCTTGCATAAGGGAATGTTGCACTGACACGTGTCACATGAAGAGCATGGACTAGTACACATGTATGAATGTGAAACATGGTAGTTAGGAGCAGGGTCACAAAATAAAAGAGCGCACGTGCATTATGAGGTATACATGCCAACCGTAATCAGTACGCTGAATGATGGGTCAGTACTTATTAAAAAGCATCATGGGTTAGCTCCAAAATATAAAATGGGTTGGTGCCTTAAAATGGGAAGGACTGTTCGGTATCAAAATGAAGGTGCTGGTCGGCCTTAAAATCAATATATGGGTCAGCAACATTTGCTGGTCGGTTATGTGTGTACTTTTCTGGGCGGTCGGAAAATTAGCTCAGTGGCAATTTCTTAAATATGACGGGTTGGGCACAAAATGCATGATAGCTGTTGTCAGATGTCTAGTGGCATTTCCGTAAATATTTTTATGGCCGACCCAAACCCTGCACACCATAATTTCATCTTTGCCACTACCTCCAAACGATGCCTATAAATACCCCACTTCTCCACCATTTAAGGGACCAATTTTTCCACCCGAAGGACTGCCATTTTCACTTCTCCGCCACTCTTAAGCACTTCAAGCTCCATTAACGGCTTCTCAAGCTCAATCCATCTTCCTTCAACAACAAATCGGCTAAGTCTTCTTCAAACTCCATTAGAAATCTCTCAAACTCAATGCAAGTGATCTCCAATCGCTATTAATCCTCTCTAAAGCTTGGATCCAACACAAATTTACCATGGAGCTTTCCAAAAACATTCAAGTGTCCGAGAGATTGAAGATCTACGCCAGTACTCCTTGCACTTAGAGAAATTGAGCAAATTCGTTGGCGGATTCAAGTGAAATCTAGAGAAAATGAGAGAAAATATAGGGGATCATTATAAAAAAGAGAAATGAGAGATATGAGTGAATTTATGTACTTTGTAAATCCAAAAGTGATAATGAAAACCTCTTCATATAGTGGACGTAGGTCTAAATTGAGCGAACCACTCTAAAATTCTCGTGTTTTTACTTGTTTTTATATTTCGTGGCTCCATTTTTCTATCTCATACCTTTTGGTGAAGTGTTCTAAAATACCTTTGGTGTTGAGGTCATTTTTTGATTTCAACATTTGATGCCCACCGTGGGGCCACGTTCACTTTCTCAAGGTTAATTGCTTTGTGATTGTATAAAGCACGAAGCCTGTTTCCATTATAGATCCTTCGAATCTAAGATCCAGGCCAATTGCCGAATTCTCTCCGAAATTCAAAGCTTTGTCCGAGATAATTGTTAAATCTAAGAAAACTGCAAGTAAAACCATTGGAGAAACCGACAGTATTGTTAACGATGAAGCTACACCACTTACTAACCGCTTTGAAGTTGACAAAAACTCGGTAGGTGGAGTCGGTGTGACTAGGAATGAGTTGGACGCTGCTATCGCCCATTTAAACCAGAGAATGGATAATTCTACCAAGGCTTTGATGGATAAGTTAGATGCAATTCTCAATTCTCGACCAAATCTAACCCCTTTGAAGGCCCATGTTGATCTTGACGATAATGTCGACTCAGCCGCTTTTGATCGTAACCGCAACGACGACATGGAAGATGATAATGACTGGTTGAGCGACAAAGACAAAGCTAAAATCGAAGACATGAAGCCAAAAGCTAAGAATCATTCCGATGGAAATACTCAAAGGGTTACCAGTCCCGCCATGGGGGAACCTCCTAGCCGGGAAGGTAAAGGACCTAAGTCTTCTAATCATGATCGCTTTCCCAGACGAACATTTGGTAAAGAACTTAGCCTCGCAGAGCAACATAATACTGAAGAATACATCTCAGATATGATAGAACAGATCATGAAGAAGAATCAAGCTGGCAATGATGATGAAAGAGAATGGGGTTTCTCTCCGGATAGGACTCCGTTTACCGAGAGAATCTGAAGAACAGAGTGTCCAAAGAAGTTCACTCCTCCAACTTTGCCCCCGTACAATGGCCTTGTTGATCCTAACTACTTTCTATTTAAGTACGAGTGGTATATGAGCGTAGCAAAGGCAACAGACGAGATGAGATAACTGTACTTTCCTCTTTACCTATAAGGAGCTACGTCATTATGGTTCACAAAGCTGCAACCAAAGTCCGTAGATCGATTCTCTGACTTGACCAAAAAGTTCAAGAGAAGTTCCGACTGTATGCTACAAAAGCTAAAGATGCTATAACACTTTTAGCAATGAAGCAAAACCTAGGGGAATCCATTAAATCTTTTCTCAGTCGATTCAATATTGCCTTGTCCGAAGTGAGGAATCCAGAGCCTCGCATAATCCTCATGGCTTTACTCAATGCTATAAACAAGAAAAGTGAGTTTGGGAGATGGATAAAAATGAAGGAACCAAATACGCTAGACAAGTTCAATAAAAAAGTGGAAGAGTACATGAGAGTGGATGATGATCCTCCTCCTATTGGCACAAGCAGTATTACTGATGATAAAAAGGATGCTAATGCTCATGTTAATTAATAAAAATCTCAGGGGTATAAGTGCCCATTGTTGGGAACGACAACAAGGATAATAAGAAGTTTCTCCTTCATGACTCGTCAGAGCTAACTCCTTTGAATGACACTCCTGAAAACATCTACCTTACCACAAAGGATGCAGAAATTACCTGGAGCATCGACCAATAAAGATGAATGACCATCTAACCAAATCTGGGAAGTTCTGTTGGTTTCACAATCAGCCAGGCCACAATAGAAATGAATGTAGGCATTTGAAATCATTGATCAAAGAGCTAACTAGGAAGAACCGCTTGCAACAGTATGTGAAGAATCCCCAAGATGCAAATCCTTCTGCAACTCCCCAGGAGCAAAGGGCATCAGATGACCAATCCGGTCCAAACAACAGAGGTTCTGCTCAAAACAATACAAGGCCAATCATCAACTGAGAACCTTTGGTGGTTCTCTAATATCGGTGGCTCAGAATAAGCAATCTTCTTTTCCATTACTTTACTTCTTGCTATGTTTTGAATTTCTTGTAAAAGTTTGTAATGTTTTACATGCATTGTACTAAACAATAGCCTTATGAATGAAGTCTTAGCTGCCTGAATAACTCTCTTACTTGCAAAATATAAAAAAATTGCTAAAGACGATTTTATCATTGCAGGCTATTCCATAGGCATTTGCTTCCTTAAAGTTCGATCAACTGAGACAACCTTGATAACACCAAGTGAAGGGTAGATTGAAAATTCCCCATGAGTCAAACGGCGAAGAGAATAGCAAGCAGCCACAAATCTTGAACCCCGAAGGTTGCGGGAATTCATTGTGTGAAACGATGCGTGGGAGTTCACTTTGTGAAACGATGCACGGGAGTTCGTTACGTGAAGCAATGCAACCTCACCCAAAGGTCACGGGAATTCGTTGTGCAAAACGATGCACTGGAGTTCACTATGTGAAACGATGCATGGGAGTTCGTTACGCGAAGCGATTCAATCTCACCCAAAGGTCGCGGAAATTCGTTGTGCGAAACGATGCGCGGGAGTTCATTACACAAAGCGATGCAACCTCACCCAAAGGTCACGAGAATTCATTGTGCGAAACGATGCGCAGGAGTTCACTATGTGAAACGATGCACAAGAGTTCATTACGCGACGCGATGCAACCTCACCCAAAAGTCGCGGGAATTCGTTGTGCGAAATGATGCGCGGGAGTTCGCTATGTGAAACAATTCGCGGGAGTTTGTTATGCGAAGCGATGCAACCTCACCCAAAGGTCATGGGAATTCGTTATGCGAAACGATACGTGGGAGTTCACTATGTGAAATGGAGCACAGGAGTTCGTTACGCAAAGCGATGCAACCTCACACAAAGGTTGCGAGAATTTCTTGTGCAAAACGATGCGCGGGAGTTCACCTTATGAAACGATGCGCGGGAGTCCATTACACAAAACGATGGAACCTCACCCAAAGGAAGCGGGAGTTCATTGTGCAAAATGGTGCATGGGAGTTCGCTATGCAAAACGATGCGCGAGAGTTTGTTACGCGAGACGATGAAACCTCATCTAAACCTCGTGGGAGTTCGCTCTGCGAAACAATGCGACAACCAAAAATCCTTTCCATTGAGAAAATAACCTCTCCACGGCAGAGACCAACAATGCCAAATGAAGTCTATAATGTTGATTCAGTTGGTAGGAGAACGTTAAGTTATAAATGACCTCTTCATAGTAGGGTCATCCAATGGAGTCTCCGATGTCGGAACTAATCATGAAATAGACAAACATTGTGCCATAAAAGTCTTTTCCACAGTAAAGACTAATGACGACCTCCTAGGCAGGGGCACAAGTTTTCAGAGCTTCTCTAAGAAGAAGCTGAAAATAAATCAAAGATGCGTATTTCCCAAATGTGAAATGTCGTACACCATCATATAAATCGTTAAAAAAATGACACTTGAAATCCACAATCGGCTTGTATCTATTAGTTGATCTTAAGCGTCAATGTGAATTCATACTAGAATGTCGTGTTCATACAGATAGTATTCGACATATTATTTGAATAAAATAATTCTGTATCAACACTTCATTCAATTCATAGCAGAAATTCACTATAACTAGATTTTTTAACCGACTAATTTGTTATCGATATGGGTAGTCGATAGCAAGATATTAGCCCGGAAATGTGCAATGTTTTTATTGTTGCAAAACAGGTTGCAGCATAGAAGAAGGCAAAACTGTCATTCACTTTAGAAAGTGTAATGCTTCGGTAAAATTCAATGGCTTAGCCATTTCGTAAAACAAGTAATTTAGCATGAATTGGCCACGACCATTTCAGTGAAAATCAGCCACGACCAATCTATCACGAATTTCACTTGTTTCACGCACTTGAGCCCGAATTAAAACCGAAGCATTAACACACTAGCACAATGTCATCAACGACAAACACTTGTATACAAAACTGGAGCATCTATTAGCGCAACAAGATTCGTGCATATATACGTTATAGTATTTCCTTTTAAAACATGATAATGTTTAGTTTATATATATGCCTTGCTTTCCATTTATATTGTGAAGGACACGTGGTGCAAGACATGAGTGTAATAGGATACACTGCCATGTATACAAAATATCATCATGTTTATACGTATTAGCAGGATGGGGAGCAACGTTTTAACATACTCAAATGCATGAAGGGTACGTAGCAAAATATAAAACGTCGAACTGTCAGCTTCAGATAAGTTGCATGAATACTCAAGCATACAATACAAAAGGTCGGTCACGAGAATTTCATACGTGGATCGGTATCGAGTAAAGAGGCGGCAACATGTTATGATACAAATTTGGTGTGATTATGCTTGCACATGAAGAGCATGGACTGATACACATGTGTGAAAGTGAAACGTGGTAGTTAGGAGTAGGGTCACAAAATAAAGGAGCGCACGTGCATTTTGGGGTATACATGCCAGTCGTAATCAGTACACCAAATGATTGGATCGGTACTTATTAAAAAGCATCATGGGTCAACTCGAAAATGTAAAATGGGTCAATGCCTAAATGGGAAGGACTGGTCGGTATCAAATGAAGGTGTCGGTCGACCTTAATATCAATATATGGGTCGACATCATTTCCTGGTCGGCATCATTTCCAGGTCAGCTATGTGTGTATTTTTCTGGTCGGTCGGAAAATTAACCCAGTGGCATTTTCGTGAATATAATGGGTTGGGCTCAAAATGCATGCCAGCTATCCAATGGCATTTCCATAAATATTTTTATGGCCGACCTAAACCCTGCACACCATAATTTCATCTTTGCCACTACCTCCAAATGACGCCTATGAATACCCCACTTCTCCACCATTCAAGGGACTGATTTTTCCACTCGAAGGGTTGCCATTTTCACTTCTCCACCACTCTTAAGCACTCCAAGCTCCATTAATGGCTTCTCAAGCTCAATCCATCTTCCTTCAACAACAAATCGACTAAGTATTCTCCGAACTCCGATAAAAATCTTTCAAACTCTATTCAAGTGATCTCCAATCGCTATTAATCCTCTCTAAAGCTTAGATCAAGCATAAATTCACCATGGAACTATCCAGAAACATTCAAGTTTCCGAGAAATTGAAGATCTACACCAATACTCCTTGCACTTAGAGAAATTGACAAACTCCTTGGCGGATTCAAGTGAAATCTAGAGCAAAAGAGAGAGAAAATAGAGGGGATCATTTTAAAAAAGAGAAATGAGAGATATGAGTGAATTTATGTACTTTGTAAATCCAAAAGTGATAATGAAAGCTCTTCATACAGTGGACGTAGGTCTAAATTGACCGAACCACTCTAAAATTCTCGTGTTTTTACTTGTTTTTATATTTCGTGGCTCCATTTTTCTATCTCATACCTTTTGGTGAAGTGTTCTAAAAAACCTTGGGTATTGAGGTCAGTTTTTGATTTCAATAGGAGATAAGTCAAGAATCTTTGAATCAACTCTGATATTAGTCTAGAAAATCTGATAGCAACCTTTGTACAACAAATAGTGAAAACAAACATTAACCCTCAACGTCAACTAATCACAATTTATCATGAAGAAGTCAACTATTTACTATCGAAATTACAAGTTGAAATTGCTATCCGAGGATATTGTGTAAAAGGATTTATTCTTGGTACCAACAAAATTCATAACTAATCATAACAGTAGAATAGTAGCAAATAAAGCTTATATTCAATATCATAGACAAGATACGTTAATAAGTTCTTGGCTTCTTTCATCAATTAGTGCCAAATTGTTACCCGTAGTTATAGGTTACAATTCCTCAAATGATATTTGGACTACGATCGAAAAGGAATTCAACAATCAGTCTACTACAAAGGTTCTTCACTACAAAAGTCAACTTAAAAATATTCGAATGAATAACCAAAGTATAAACATTTCGAAAGTCAAGAAATTATGTGATTTGCTAAATGCTACGAGAAATAAAGTTTAGAATTCTGACCGAATTTTGTATTTGCTAAATGGTTTTAATAACGAATATGAAGCACACAACAAGAAGCAGGCCAAAATGCGATGACCTAGGGCAACAACTTGCGATGGCTAATAATAAGACTGTTGTAAGCCATTGCACGGCCTGCTAATAGAAACATCAAGCCATAAGCTTTCTTCCTCATTCTTTTTTCCCAAAAAACATTTCAAAACCCTACAATCCGTCGCCCCTTGCTTCAGCGGTTCCACCCATCCAAACTCGGCTCCAAGCTTCCAATTTTGTGCCAGTATGTATTCTAAACCTATTTTATGTTTAATTAGGGTTAATTTTCATGTTTATATGGGTTTGTAAATTTATCGTTTATGGATATGAAATTGGTTGTCATGTAGGATTCTTATGATGATGATGATTGTATTGTAGGTTGATTTAGGAATAAATGTAATTGATTAGGAGGTTGAAAACGGTGATTATCACATATGTAATTGATTTAGGAGGTTGAAAAAGATGATTATCACATACTACACCATAGATTGCAGACTGCAACACTAGAGAAGTGATGCAAGAAGTGCCAAAAAATGTTGTTATAGGCCAAAAACGATCTATTGCAACACTTTCTTGGTGTTGCATTTTGCCGCGTTGCCTTATAGTCAATGAAAATATCTTTGCAACCTTAAGGCAACATCGGTACAAGTGTTGCCATAGGTACTAAATTTACAAAAATGTGGGCCCCACAATCTGGGTCCCAACATATGGTTCCCACTAAATTCTAAAGCCCGTGTTTACAGAAATCTGTTGTGGGTCCCGGATTCATTAATTTATGGCAACACTTTTACCATCCAATGGAAACACTATATCATAGCTATGGCAACATTTAACATCACATATTGCAACATTATATCGTTGCTATGGCAAAATTACATTACATATACCCACATTATAGAATTTAACATCACACACTGAATTAAACAAAGAACTTCTCATTTCAGATTAACGAGAAATACAAGCAGTACTTACAAACATAGCAAGTAGATTCATGTTTACATTTCGTACTTACAAACACAACCAGTATTTACTAAATATTAACTCATATTCATTGGAAATTGTCATACAAAGATCCCCAATGTCAATGACTAAGAGCGCGAGCCTCCACTATGTTCAGTGCTTCCAGTTTCAGTGCCTTCGCTGCAAATTGTTGCACAAAGATCCCCAATATCAATCTGCATGTCAGGGTTTGCTTCACCTAATTTCTTAAGCATCCTTGTCAAGTTCTCCTGGACTTTTTAGTTCACCTTTGCATCGAATTCATCGTGGACCATCTTCTTCAACTTTGCTTCGACCTCATCAGCTATACCTTCCCTTATCTTCAGTGCCATCTCCTATATGTATGTGCTTGTTGTTGGAGCATCTTTTGAAACTTTTGGAGGCTTTGCGTGCCGTCCTATAGGCCATGATAGACCGTATGACTTTCCATCAGAAATAAGTTCTTGAACAACTCCATCACCGCCTCCTTCACCTTTTGCTTTTTCAGTCTTCTCATGCAAAATAGAGCAGTTTCAAAATGTGACATTAAATAAAATTAACAATTCTAAAACAAGTTTCTTAAACAAGAATTGTGGCGTATAACACACTGAAACCCAAAGTAAAAGATCACCATCGTTAATGAATAAAATCTGAGTAACTCTTTAGTAAAATTGAGGCATTTCTTCAATTAGTTCAATTACAAACTGAGGCATTGGTTCAGTTATAAAACGACATGTGCTTCAGTTTGATACATGTCTGAACTGAGTAAATGCATTTAGATATTCTGCTATCGATTTCAACAATACAGGAACTAACTCTACAATAATGTTGATGTGCAAAATGAAGCATATTTTTTGACATCTAATTGAAGAGAAATAAAATTCTTACAATTTTGTAGTTCATTACTGAAGCACAAGTCTTGTACACCTTTCCTTCTTTCCACTTGCGAGTTTTAATAAAAAGTTCTCCATCTGATTCCTTGGACTGATAAAAAAACATTAGATAGTAAAATGATATCAAACCAACTGTTCCAGAACATGTATTACAAATATTAAAAAAGTTAGACAGTGAAAAATTTCTCCATCTGAATCTTCATTGATATATGTTGTTTATTCACAAGTTAAACAAGGATACTGCATTTGATTTAAACAAGCACAACTCCATATGACCTATATTGTTAAACAAGCCAACCATAAAAATAAGCAAAATACATACCATCTTATGTCAAATTTGTAAAAAAGTTTTGGACCAGCAGTGTGTGTCTGTATACGATTTCCGATTTGCAGAATTTGTAAGGGCCTTGGGCTACAAAAACATGAAATAAAGATGTTTATCTGTTTGATTTGAATGAATAAAAATGAAAAAAATTATGTGATAAAACTTAAAATTATACCTGAATTTTTTCATCTCCCCAAGGCATCAAGAGTACTTTGAAATCCTTAAGTGGAATTTCATCCGGCCTATTTTCAAGCTTCTCTTCATCAGTTTCATAAGATGTATACTGTTCCTTTTTAATACGACTCTTGTACCCCCTCCAAGGGTCACAAATTGACTTCAAAACCCAATATTCACATTCATCCGAAATAATATACCATTGCTTAAATACAAATAAAGCATTAAAAAGAACACTCATGCTACTTTTATGACAAGTTTCATATAATTAAGTAAAATTCAACTAAGTTTGCAAATTACCTTGCCATAGTTCCACAGCATGCCTTTCAAGCTTGAAGGAACATTAAACCAAGACTTGTAAGTAAGTGGAACGCTCCTCTTCAGTGTTCCTAAAAAAGCACTCAGATCAGACATTACTTGGTCATCGACTGAAATAGGTTGGCCTTGATTATTCAATTGGATTATAACTCTTTTGTCGTATAGCCTTGAATGAACTTTATCCATATTTGTTTTTTCCCTGAGCC
This sequence comes from Allium sativum, assembly GCA_030737875.1. NCBI lineage: Eukaryota > Viridiplantae > Streptophyta > Magnoliopsida > Asparagales > Amaryllidaceae > Allium > Allium sativum. The sequence goes on along the minus strand of CM060910.1, from coordinate 969,047,617 downwards.
TTTTGGGAGCTCCAGCTATCGTTACAAAGTACATACAATAGTAATGAGAAGGCTAGACATAACATAAATAAGAACTTAAATTATTAATATCATAACTCAATTAGATAATACCTTCAACTTCTTTTATTTCATCTTCTTATTTTTTAATATTTGTTGAGGCATTTTCGACAACAGCTTTATTCCTTGCACCTCCACTTCCACTACTGTTATTCTTCTGGCATTCTGGCATAGCCAAGTAAGCAGCCATTGTTCTTATTTCTTCGTTGTGTGGTAACTCAATGCTACATGGTGGACCATCGGTTTGTGTACAAACTGGATTTTCCCCTGCGTTCGAAGTTGCATTCTTATCGGTTGCAGATTCAACATTGGCTCATGAACGAGTTGTTGGTCTAGACCGAGGCATTGTAATAGTAACCTTTATGGTTCTCTAAAATACGTAGAAAAAAACAATAAATTAAAAAAAATCTAGTTTATAATTACCAACATAAAATTAAATCTTCACTATAACGCGCATTTACCTGATTTTTTTAAAGTGTCATCTTCAATACGTTCATCAAATTCTAGAACATAATCTTCGCTTTCCTCAGAAGGTATCTTTGATTTTACTATGTTTTTTTCAAATTCATTTCTCAGTCCAGTAACTAATTTAGGCATCCCAAGTTTTTCAAAAACATTATTCTTCTACGAGACATTTTTAGATCTCTCCCTTTCGTATTATGTAAGCGCTAGAGGTGGCGGAGGTGATAGATCATCATTCTGGAAGTAATTTAACAAGAAATTATTAGCAAAATATGTAGATAATATTAGAAGATCAGATTGTAGTCTTCTTACCAGAATCTCATTTTCATCCGTATTTTCCTTTTCACGTGGAGAATTATCGAAATCCAATTTATTTCTGACACTTGCTGGGTTGATATTCAAAGTTTCCTCGCTAACTTCAGTTGGATTTTATTTCTGTGGTAACTTCGTCGAACTACTGACTCCAGTTGACTTCTTGTTGATCGAAATTTTCTTGTTGATATGTGGACTCACAGCAGCTTCGCTGATCACTTCTCGATTGTTGGTAACTGGTTTATTTAGTCATGCCGACTTTCTAAGAGTAAAGACTTCAGCCTTCTTGTTGTTGATAGGTGGACCCACAACAACTTCGTTGATCACTTTTGGTGGTTTAGCCATGCCGACTTTCTAGGAGTAAAGACTTGTTCAGTCTGCTTCTTCTTTTTTTCTGCCTATTGCATATGGCTAGCGGTGAAAACCTGACGTTTCTGTGATTTCACAATTGCAACATACAAGTTCTTTATTATTCTAAAAGTGCACTAGAAATCAAATAAGTCCTAATATTCAAACCAAAATGCACAAAAAAATTATGTACACTAAAAGCAGCAAAATGAAAAACATATTCAGCAAAATGACCAAATTCATCCAAATAATACAAATGAGAAGATATGTTTATACATGGAAACAGATTCTTCCTTGGGCGTACAATGACATGTGGCTATATTTGTTTCATTGGATCAGTTTTATCATCGACCACGGTGTCGACATAGAAATCAATGCAATCACCATTATTTTTTATTTGCATAAAAAACAAAATCTCTACATCATCGGCCACCAATTTTCACCAACTCATTGGACCTTTCCATGAATATACTCCTCCAATTTCGGTGTACTCTAGCTCATTCCTGACATACTCCATCAGTACCGTGTAAGAAAACATATATGGATCAATGCCCTTGACAATAGTCTCTTCTCCACCAACATATCTGTTAAACCAAAAATTTGGCAAAGCAACCGAAGTATTGCTTGACACGTCACCCAATCGGAGGCGAGATGCTTAGAAAGCACGTCACCTTTTCAGAGGCAAGGTGTAAGAATACCATTACAATTGTGTGAAACCATATATAAGATCTGAAAACATCCGAATATAAAAAGAAGACAAGAATTTATAGTGGTTCGACCCTTATTGGGGTCTACGTCCACTCTGAAGAGAGAATTTTATTATCCACAAGCTGTTTACAAGGTATAATCACTCATACATTCAACCAAGCTCTCCCTCACACACATTCTTCACTTCAAATTACAGAATATGGTGGAGAAAATGTCTCGGACAGCGAGGAGATCTCTTTATTATCAAGCTTTTACAATGAATCTTCGATCTTATGCTCTTTCACACACCATTCATAGAAGCCATGGTTACATACTTCATTGATCTTTTACGAATTCACTAAGGAATTGTGCTTATATGATTGGGAAGGAATGAGGGAATGATCCGACTGCACGTCGTCCTCCTTCCAGAAAGTCCCCCCCCCCCCAAATGATGGAAGTGATCCCCTATTTATAGGTGACGAAATGGTTGAAATACGACTTTCAGGTTATGGGTTGGTATTTTGAGTATTTGCGGAAATGCCACTGCTTTCTGTTACTAGCTGTCATGCTTTTGTACCAACCAGATCAACTTTGATCAATCCAAAACCTATTTTAACGACCTGGAGGCTTTGGTGTGGAGCAGACCGACCAGGGGTCTTTGACGTAGGGCGGACCGACCCTGAGGCTTCGAAGCAGGTTGGGGCGACCAGGCTAGCATGGAGGTGAGATTGACTAGCTATGATTGGTTGGAGCGACCCGAAGGCTTTGATCCAGAGCAGAACGATCAGGACTCCATGAATGGCGGACCCAATGAGGGTGATAGCAAGAAAGGAACCGATCACTTTTCTTGGAAGAAAAAGCAACCAGGAGCCTTGTGAGGAAAAGGACGACCAGAGATATTGTCCATTATGACCGACCCTTCTTGCAAAATGGTCTGAAGGATTCCGACCGACTAGGAGCTCTTATGAGACCGACCCCTCCTTAAGTGTTACAGAGCCGACCCCTTCTTAAGTGTTACAGAACCGACCCCTTCTTAAGTGTTACAGAACCGACCCCTTCTTAAGTGTTACAGAACCGACCCGTATAAATTTGTCAATAACCCATCAATTATACATATCGATTTTAGTGGATAACATTTTGCCCCTCGGAGTTTCATAATATTTTGTATGAAAAATTATGGACTTCGAAATATTATACGATATGCTGATGGATTTTATTGATCAAATTTAACTAGGGCTCGGTTTTAAACTTAATTTGCATGGGTAGGTTTTTTCTCTTTAGGTTAATTCGGTCAAATCAATAATGGGATGGGCTGGTTGGTCTGGCTATATAACTTCACCTTAACCCTTTGATATTCCTCATTTCTCTCAATCCTTACTAATTCATTTTAATGGCGGTGTCCTCTTGAAGAAAACTCTCCAATCTCATTTGGCTCCACTGATTCAATCCAGTAATCCGATCCATTCACGGCTGCTTACCTCGAATCTTTGACAAAGATTTGAATCCTAGTCACTTGAGTTCACATCTCGCTGAAGCCTGGAAGTCCGATCCAAAATCCTCCAACTAGTTGATCTAATTGCAGGTATATGTCTCTGTTTTGATGTTAATTTGGGAATGATCGATGTTGACTTCGAATTCGACCGGATTCTTTGGGTTAAAATGCAATCGAATTGGGATTGATGGGAAATTACAGTTTGTGATTTTGTTTGGGGTTGAACTGAATGGATATTGGATTGATGTAACTCTTTTCATGTACTTAAATTCTTGGATTGGATATTCTTTGTTTTTTAGAATAGCTTGAAACAATGCAGAAGTCGGTTTGGATTGTTTTGGGGTTGTATATGATGAAACCAACATGAAACCTTCCATAACATCTTAGTTTTGTAATCATACTAACAACATGTTTGTATAAATATTTGATTGATGAAGTTATGGTAATGTATTGTGATGCACGTCTGATTTTCCTTCCAAAATCATCCCTTTATACTGTCTGTATCACATATTTGTAGCAGTGACCATGTTTGCTTTACTTGATCCTAGTCGAACAGACTTGAACTGCGATCCGTACCAACCAACTTTATCATCAGTTTAGTTTGCAGAACCGACGGCGCTTGAAATTGATTGTTGACCAAAAGTTTGTGAAATCCTTGTGCAGGATGGACATGTCTCGAGAGGAGTTTGTAAAGAAATACATCGATAGGGATGCCGAAACGACTGTCCAGTCTTCCGTGAACACCCCTGCACTTATTCGGCCATCTTATCCTGAACTCCAGGCTGTTATAAACAGGCCCCGTTATTCCCCAGGAGTATGTAATGCTAGACTTGCTCGACGCCTTCCCAATTGGAATTTACAAGGAGTTACTTCCAATGTGGGTGTCTCTTCTTCTGATCATCAGATTATGTCTAGTGATATGATCGTTGTTAAATCTAGATTACTGAGCCGAATGGAGGATGCTTTGCAGCGGTTTAATAGACAAATGGTTATGCTGAAGGATCAAACTGCTCAGAAACTTCAAGATTGGTACATACTGGCCGGAGATTTGGATAGACTTCACAGGGAAAATCTTGAGCGAATTGCCGTCTTGGAAGAGGACAAGATGAAACTGATTCAAGCTTTACGAGTTCGGGATACCATCATTACTGCTTTCCCGAAAGGCGATATTGAACTAGCGGGTCCCTCTGACAAGAGGCCTGCCTCTGGTGCTTCCCCTTCAGGTTCTGTCCCAGCGAAGAGGAAGGTTGGGAGGCCTAGGAAGCACCCAATTGTGTAGCACTCTTTGTTTGATGATCTATATTTTCTGAACTTTTAATCTAGACTGGTTTGTAGTAAGCGAGTGCCAGCCCTCGCCTTTAACTTCTAGACTGGTTTTTTTTAGTACTCTATGGATGTACTTACGATGCTGGTGGTTTCGTTTTGGTATGTGTATGTGATGTGCCTATATGTTATGCCTTATTCTTTAGGCTTTCTTGTTTGCACATTACACATGCACTTCACACATTTTACCTACTTGTTAGATATTGACTAACATCCGTTATTTTTGGTATCCGGACGGACCAGATATCGTATGAATGAATTCCTCTGATGAAGGCTTTTTCCTGGGCAACTGTTTTCACAAATGGGCGGGCCCAATGCTACGCAAACAGTTGCGTTAATTTTAATTCGATATTCTCTGTATCTGGGAGGACCAGATATTGCAGAATAAGTGGACGCCTCGTGAAGAGAGCTTTTACCCAATTTGTGACTTTGTTTGTTCAGATTTTTACTGACTTTAATAATCGATTGAGTGCTCCCGGAGAGATTTTAGGTTAATGACTCAATTTGACAATAACGTGGTCAGACTTTTCCTGACTTTAAGTTATTTGACGGAGTACCCCCGGAGAGGTTTTTGGTTAATGACTTAGTAATAACGTGGTCAGATTTTTCTGACTTTAAGTTATTTGACTGAGCACCCCCGGAGAGGTTTTGGGTTAAAAACTCAGTTTGGCAATAACATGGTCAGATTTTTCTGACTTTAAGTTATCTGACTGAGCACCCCCGGAGAGGTTTTGGATTAAAAACTCAGTTTAGCAATAACGTGGTCAGATTTTTCTGACTTAAAGTTATTTGACCGAGCACCCCCGGAGAGGTTTTGGGTTAAAAACTCAGTTTGGCAATAACGTGGTCAGATTTTTCTGACTTTAAGTTATTTGACTGAGCACCCCCGGAGAGGTTTTGGGTTAAAAACTCAGTTTGGCAATAACGTGGTCAGATTTTTCTGACTTTAAGTTATCTGACTGAGCACCCCTGGAGAGGTTTTGGTTTAAAAACTCAGTTTGGCAATAACATGGTCAGATTTTTCTGAATTTAAGTTATTTGACTAAGCACCCCCGAAGAGGTTTTGGGTTAAAAACTCAGTTTGGCAATAACGTGGTCAGATTTTTCTGACTTTAAGTTATTTGACTGAGCACCCCCGGAGAGGTTTTGGGTTAAAAACTCAGTTTGGCAATAACGTGGTCAGATTTTTCTGACTTTAAGTTATCTGACTGAACACCCCCGGAGAGGTTTTGGGTTAAAAACTCAGTTTAGCAATAACGTGGTCAGATTTTTCTGACTTTAAGTTATCTGACTGAGCACCCCCGGAGAGGTTTTGGGTTAAAAACTCAGTTTAGCAATAACGTGGTCAGATTTTTCCGACTTTAAGTTATTTGACTGAGCACCCCCGGAGAGGTTTTGGGTTAAATTTGTGTCTGCCTAGTTCCACGTAGTAGGTATTGATTTTATTGGACATTCGAACTGATCAAAATGTCTTTGTAGTAAAACCATAACCCTAAGTCGATCCTTTCAGATGATGCTCCTTCGGTGGAATTTTAGCGAGTTTTCTTGATTTTATTCCTTTGGTTTTTCTCGCTGGTTGGCCTTGGTGTTTTGTTCTTCTTTTTATCTTATGGAGACATTTCATACTCCCGTATTTTGACGGGCGGTGCTTTATGAATCCATGTACGCAATTTGTCCTTTTAGAATATGCTATGAACTAACACCGGGCTTTCATCGGACAATGAGCCAGCGGATTTATTATGTCCAGTAATCAAAAATCATAACTTTGCATCTTTGAATATATAATCAAAGGTATGCAAATGTACAATTTAGACAGGAATCAAAAGAAATGTTTTATTCGTATTCATGTAATCTCATACAAAGTATCTACTATATTCATAGAAGAATACAAAGGAATATGAGTTAAAATGTCATTTGAAATAGCGACGGAGGTGATCACTGTTCCAGGCCCTTGGGAGTTCCACTCCGTCTGTAGTCTTGAGTTTAAAGGTACCATCAAGGAGCTTTTGGTTGATGACAAATGGTCCTTCCCAATTGGGGCCAAAGACTCCTGTTGCAGTCTTGATCTTTTTTAACACTAAGTCTCCCTCTTCGAATGTTCTATGCCTGACCTTTTGACTGAAGTGACGGGCAATTCTTCTTTGATGGGCGACTATTCTAAGCTCCGTCTCGGCCCTTTTTTCTTCGAGTAAATCAAGGGCTTCAAGTTGCAGCTTTTCAATCTTTTTCTGGTCAAAGTGGATTCTGCGGTGAGTAGGAACCTCTAACTCCAAAGGTATCATTGCTTCTGAACCAAATGCCAAAGAGAATGGAGTGTGCCCTGTTGCAGATTTATGAGTCGTACGGTAAGCCCATAGCGCAAGTGGCAGTTTTTCAATCTAGTTTCCTTTAGCTTTCTCGAGATGCTTCTTAATGGTAGATTTCAGGATTTTGTTGACTGCCTCGACTTACCCGTTGGCCTGCGGATGGGCAACTGCTGCAAAACTTTTCTGAATATGATATTTGTCGCAAAAGTCCCTGAACTCATCACTTTCAAATTGCGTGCCATTGTTGGTGATAATCTTCAGCGGAATTCCAAATCTGCATATGATATTTTTCAAAACAAAATTGATCACCTTTCTTGATGTGATGTTTGCCAGTGGTTCTGCTTCAGCCCATTTAGTAAAGTAATCCACAACAACTATGGCATACTTGAAGCTGGATTTTGCAGTAGGTAATACTCCAATCAAGTCTATGCCCCAGACGGCAAATGGCCAAGGACTCAACATTTGTGTCAACTCAGTCGATGGAGCTTTCGGAATTTTTGCGAATTTCTGGCATTGGTCACATTTTTTAGCGAAGATCATAGAGTCGAGATTTACTTCAGGCTAAAAGTAGCCATATCGGAGAACTTTTTTAGCAAGAGTTTGTCCTCCTACATGCCCTCCACAATCTCCTTCACGTAATTCTGTCAGGATTGCTTTGGATTCTTCCTTTGTTACACATCGTAGCAAAGTTGTTGAATATCCTCTCATATATAAGCGACCATCTTGGATGAGATACAAGCGAGACTTTCGGAGCAACTTCTTGCGACTCTTCGGGTTTTCAGGAAGTGTTCCATGGAGTATATAGTTCTTGATGGGGGTCATCCACGAGTCTGGCTCATCAGTTGCCTCCATAACCCAATCTACATCAGATTCTTCAATACTAGAACTAGATAAAACTTCAACAGGAACTAGATCGAAGATTTGAGGATCTCCGGTACTAGCCAGCTTTGATAAAGAATCGGCTTTCCAATTTTCTCCTCTAAGGATATGGGAAATAGAATAATACTCCAGATTGTCAAGAAACTCTTTGGCTTTGCGTAGATACGTCGGGAGCTTTCCCAACTTGGTCTGAAATTCACCTTTGATCTGGGAAACCATCAACTGTGAATCACTGAAGATTAATAAACTTTTCAGGCTTAATTCTTTCGCAACTCTCAATCCTCCAAGCAAAGATTCATACTCGGCCTCGTTGTTTGTAACGGGGAATTCGAACCGCAGAGCACAACATATCTGTCGTTTTTCTGGAGTTTCGAACACTATCCCTACCCCAGCACAGTATTCATTCTTAGTACCATCAACAAAAAGCTTCCATCTGGCGACCAATTCATTGGTTTCTTCCATTTCCTCTCCTCTATTAGTGAACTCGGCAATAAAGTCAGCCAGAGCTTGCTCATTTATCGCATTCCTGGGGTGATAAGTGATATCATATTGGCTGAGCTCAATATTCCACTTTAGTAGTCTCCCCGAGGTTTCTGGACGGAACAACACTTGTTTCAAAGGTTGATCTGTAAGGACTTTAATAGAATGAGATTGGAAATAAGCCCTGAGCTTCTGTGATGCGACAAGCAAGGCATATGCAAGCTTTTCTATCTTCGGATAATTCCTCTCTGCCCCGGTAAACCTTTTACTGATGTAGTATACCGGCCACTGAACTTTATCTTCTTCCCTAATGAGGGCTGCGCTTAGAGCATGGGATGATACTGCAAGATATAGGAACAGGCTTTCTCCATCCTTTGGTTTTGACAGCATCGGAGGTGATTCCATGTGCTTGATGAGATCCTCAAAGGCTTTCTGGCACTCAGGAGCCCACTGGAAAGTCTTCCTTTCCTTTTTCAATGCATCAAAGAGGGGAATACACATGTCCATCGCCTTTGAAATGAAACGGCTTAAAGCTGCTACCTTGCCATTCAAGCTTTGGAGTTCCTTTTAGTCCGTGGAGCTTGCATTTCCCGCAAGGCAACCACCTGTGCTGGGTTTGCTTCAATGCCCCGAGCATTTACCATGAAGCCAAGAAATTTCCCTAAAGCTACACCAAATGAACATTTGAGTGGATTCAGCTTCATGTCGTATTTCCTTAGGATTTGAAACATATCGTCAAGGTCTTCCATATGAATTTTTGCCTCTTTGGATTTCACCAACATATCATCAACGTAGACTTCCATGGTCTTTCCAATTTTCCCTTGGAACATTGAATTTACTAGGCGTTGATATGTGGCACCTGCATTTTTCAAACCAAACGGCATTACCTTATAACAATACAACCCACGATCAGTTATGAAACTAGCTAGTACTATCCTGGTCCGGCTCGTGCATCATGATCTGATTATAGCCTAAGTACGCATCGATGAATGACAATAGTTCATGCCCCGCTGTTGCATCAACAAGCTGATCAGTTCGAGGTAGGGGGAAACTGTCTTTCGGGCACGCTTTGTTTAGATCAGAATAATCAACACACACCCGCCATTTACCGTTTGACTTTTTCACAAGAACTGGATTAGACACCCAGTTATAATAGGTGGATTCGCGAACTAAATTGTTCTTCAATAGCCTATCCACCTCATCTTTCAAAGCCTTAGATCTTTCAGGGCCTTGCATCCTTCTTTTCTGTTTCACAGGATGTATGCTAGGATTAATATTCAGCTTATGCACCATCACCTCCGGAGATATTCCGCACATATCTGAGTGGTTCCAAGCAAAGACATCCAAATTTGACTTTAGAAAAACAATCAATTCCTTTTGCAGCAAAGGATCCAACTGAGAGCCTATCTTCACCACCTTATCTGGATCATTATCATGAACCTGTATAGAAATGATAGCTTCAGTTGGTGCTGCCCTTTCATCCCCTGCACTGGTTTTTCGTGGATCCATATCTTCTTACATGTCGTTGTATTCTCCAACACAGGGGGAGGTCATTAATTGGTATAAGGGGGCTTCATGGACGCAAAGAGGAGACTCCACATCCTTCTTGATTTCATACTTCCGAGCTTCAATTAATTCTACCATAGAGCAATCTCTTGACTCTTGAGGATCTCCTTTGATTACTCCCACTCCATTTGCAGTTGGGTACTTCATCATCAGGCACCATGGAGCAAGAGCTATTCTGAAAGCAGCTAGTGCTGGCCTTCCCAAAAATGCATTATACCCTGAAAGCGAGTCTATTATAACAAAAGGCTGCATCATGGAAACTTGCTTCTTCCCCTCACCAAGCTCTACGAGGAGATCGACCACACCAATAGGCTGAGTTGGTACACCAGTGAAACTGTGTATTTTATTTTTACTTGCTCGCACATTATCCATAGACAACCCCATCTTAGAGAATGTATCGTAAAACAGGACATTTACAGATGCCCCATTATCAATCAGTACCTTCTTTACTATTGCTGGACCCAAGCCAATAGTGATCACCATTGGATCAATAGTTGGAGTCAGCATTCCATTAGAATCCCGATCTCGGAACACCACATCTTCCCAGGATGTTTTTGGAATTTTCCAACGAAGAGAGTTACTGCAAACTTCGAATCCATCTTCTTTTGAAGCACTGCTTAGTTCATTTGTATATCTGACAATGTCCTCCCAGGTATCTCCTACAGGATGAGGTCCACCACTAATCGTATTGATAATAGGTCGAGAACCGTTCGCAGGTGTTCTTCCGTCTTGACTTGGCTGAGCTTGCTTCCCCTGAGTAGGCTCAGTATCTAATGAATGCTTCACATACTCCTGAAGACGGTTTTTTCTTATAAACTCTTCAATCAGATTCCTCAAGTGTCGACACTCATTCGTGTCATGACCCGGTCGATTATGAAATCGACAGAACCTTCCTAAATTTGCAGCTTCTTCGGACACCTTTATCGACTTCGGGCTCGGATAATCCTCCATTTCCTTAGTTGCCATGTATATGTGCTCAATTGTATCATTCAACGGAGTAAGATCTGTTGGCTTGAAGAAGCGTTGCTTTTTGGAATCCTTATCGTTCCTAGCATCATTACCGTTTCCTCTTTTTTGCCCCCTCCTAAATTTCCTTGATTGGCTTTTGTAGAAACTTCCTTTCTTTCTGGAACTTCATTAGTTTTGACATTGCCAACAGAATAAATGGGATCATCTTCAAGACACATGTATTCCTCAGCTTTGTCATAGAATTTCTCTAATGTATTGGGTTTCTTTCTCTTTAACCACCTTCCAAATTCAGATTGTTTATCTATGCCCCGCTTTAAAGCCATTAGAATTAGCCTTAGCTCATGGGTCCCCACTTCGGCAGCGGTAGCATTAAAACGATCCAGAAGAGATCTAATCGTTTCACCCGGGGCTTGTGCCAACTCGTTGAGGGACATAATATCTCTAACTTTCGTTGTCTGGAGGCGGAACTGGTCTTGGAAGCATCTTGCTAGTGTGAAAAAATTATCAATAGACCTGGGAGGCAATTTAGTGAACCATAATGATGCTACCCCTTCAAGTACACTGGGAAGTACAAACACTTAAGCTCGTCAGTTGCTTGGGCCCCATCCATGTGTTGGTCATATCGAAACAAAAACACATTGGTGTCGCCTGTCCCATTGTAAGCTTGGATTGTAGGTGGCTTGAATTTCCGTGGGAAAGTTGCCTTTTTGATTCTTTCAGTGAGAGGGGTTTTTGATGGCGCGAACTCCCATTCAGCCTCATCATCGTTTCGACATTTGCTTTCTTTCGTAATCCGTCGGACCATTTTCCAGAGACAATCCTTCTCGTGGAGGCTATCTGCGGGGCAGACGCTTTTGTCTCGACCGGAAGCTTGCTTAAGCAAACCATCACGGTTGCGAATCCGGGGTCCTGGCCTTTCTTCATTGGAAAGTGCCCCTTTGGCAGAATTAGCAACTTGACGAGAAGTAATCCCCTCATTACGGTTCCAATCAGCTAGCTTTGAATTCTCAAGTTTTCCTTTATCAGGATTAGATATCTCTTGGAAAGATTTTTCTCGATTCGGACTAGAAGAGGAGGAACCGACATCTTCTGCATGAACAGGCTTTGAAGCTACCTTTTCCGTTGCGGCTTGAAGAGCAAAGAGTGAATCTAGCCTTGCCAAGATGGCTTTGTTAGCTATCTCCTGCTGTTGTGTCAGTCCAGCGACGGCTTGATCAAGCTCACCTCTTGTGACATTCACGCCTCCATTCGATGTTTCACCTACTTCAAACCGGTTAACCGCGGGGGTTTCCTCTCGATTTCCCTCATTAGATGCTCTAGCCCTTACTTCCTTATTTGCTTTTGGCGGCATTATTTCAGAAAGTAGCTTGAACTTTGAGGAGTGTTCGTCAGAAGGTCCAACTCGTAGACTCGAACGATCTATTTTGAGACTGGGCTTAAAGATTTCAAAATCTTCGCATTATATTGGATGTCAGAAAGTAGATATGGCCCCACGGTGGGCGCCTAATTGTTAAACCAAAATTTGGCAAAACAACCGAAGTATTGCTTGACACGTCACCTAATCGGAGGCGAGATGCTTAGAAAACACGTCACCTTTTTAGAGGCAAGGTGTAAGAATACCTTTACAATTGTGTGAAACCATATCTAAGATCTGAAAACATCCAAATATAAAAAGAAGACAAGAATTTATAGTGGTTCGACCCTTATTGGGGTCTACGTCCACTCTAAAGAGAGAATTTTATTATCCACAAGCTGTTTACAAGGTATAATCACTCATACATTTAACCAAGCTCTCCCTCACACACATTCTTCACTTCAAATTACAGAATATGGTGGAGAAAATGTCTCGGACAGCGAGGAGTTCTCTTTGTTATTAAGCTTTTACAATGAATCTTCGATCTTATGCTCTTTCACACACCATTCATAGAAGCCATGGTTACATACTTCATTGATCTTTTACGAATTCACTAAGGAATTGTGTTTACATGATTCGGAAGGAATGAGGGAATGATCTGACAGCACTTCGTCCTCCTTTTAGAAAGCCCCCCCCCTAAAATGATGGAAGTGATCCCCTATTTATAGGTGACGAAATGGCTGAAATATGACTTTCAGGTTATGGGTCGGTATTTTGAGTATTTGCGGAAATGCCACTGCATTTTGTTACCAGCTGTCATGCTTTTGTACCAACCAGATCAGCTTTGATCGATCCAAAACCTATTTTAACGACTTGGAGGCTTTGGTGCGAAGCAGACTGACCAGGGGTCTTTGACGTAGGGCGGACTGACCCTGAGGCTTCGAAGCAGGTTGGGGCGACCAGGCTAGCATGGAGGTGAGATCGACTATCTATGACAGGTTGGAGCGACCCGAAGGCTTTGATCCAGAGAAGAACGATCAGTACTCCATGAATGGCGGACCCAACGAGTGTGATAGCAAGAAAGGAACCGATCACTTTTCTTGGAAGAAAAAGCGACCAGGAGCCTTGTGAGGAAAAGGACGACCAGAGATATTGTCCATTATGACCGACCCTTCTTGCAAAATGGTCTGAAGGATTCCGACCGACTAGGAGCTCTTATGAGACCGACCCCTCCTTAAGTGTTACAGAACCGACCCCTTCTTAAGTGTTACATAACTGACCCCTTCTTAAGTGTTACAGAACCGACCCGTATAAATTTGTCAATAAACCATCAATTGTACATATCGATTTTAGTGGATAACAATATCCATTCTTCCCAAATTTCCCTTGTGATGGAATTTAAGATTTGCCTCCATCCTACACAAAATGGAGAAATTAATATTAGAATGACATAATTACAAAATAAAATAAACCAAGTGCATTATAAAATAAAACAACCACTTCACTAAAATGTAATGAAGACCGAAACAGTAAAAAAAGATACAAAAAGAAGCCACAAATATGATATATCATTTACAACATTTAATCAAGGCAGAAGCAACATTTTCTTACTTGAATTTGGTACATCTTTTCTGGTATAGCTCACATCGAAACACCACAAATTTTGCAGTTATTTTCCTTTTCATTTTCCGCCTAATATAACATGTAGTCATTTGGACATGCATGTATTCTTTGGTAATTGAGGCCTAAATTTACACATAAATAACATGAAGTCATCTGAACTTAGGAAATTCTACCTATATTTTTTCCTCGTTCATCATAATTTACACAGAAATATCATTTTAGCCATGACTATAAGGCAAAAAAACACAATAATATCATATAAGCACTTTCAAATCCGGAAAAACTTGAAATATACATTAAGATATACCTTGAGCAGCAGATTAAATCAAAGCCCTAATCAAAATTTGAAACCCAAAAGAACCCCTATTAAAGACCTAATTGAAATACCGAAGCCCTAATTGAACTTGAACTCGAACTTGCCCTAATCGAACCTTATTTAAGCTTGTAAGCTTGAACTTTTAGCCGTAATTGAGCCTGAGAGTGTTTAAGAGGTTGAGCGACGGAGTATTTTGTTAAGTTTTCCATTGAAACCCTTGATGTTACATCCACATCTGTTAATATCACTTATAAGAGTATGCATTAAGTTCCATGTAGCGCAACAGGTAATCCTTACAGAACATTTCCAAGACAAATAAAATAAGCAGTGGAAAATCTTAAACTTTACTATAAAAGAAATAAAGCATAGTTTCAGAAATACATCAAACTCGGTTATAACCAACAAACTATCTCAAATATGTCTTATAAAACACCTCATGAAATAAAATATCATAGTACAGAAAATCATATCCCTCGCCCTAAGCCATACTAAAGTAGAGAGCAAGTCAAAATGATACATCGCAAAAAGTCCAAGTCAATTCCAAGATGTAAGAGAAATCCGACCTGGAGGGGAGGGAGGAAGAAACAAAGAGACGAAAGAAAAAGGATCAGACATAAAGTCCGGTGAGTTCCAATGGTTTACAGATATGCATAAAATAGGAATGCCAAGACAAGAAAATAAGACAGGATAAGAAAGGTACAGTGTCACAACAGAAACTAAACAAAATAACATGATGGACAGGAAGAACAGGGATAAACTTATGATCATTTAATGCTTCACATTTATATCCTAAAACCGATAATGTCTGAATATATATGTCTTCACGAATACTAATATATATAACAAGTTCAACATGATCACATATCAACAGGATTAACAACAGAAGTAAACAGCAGGATTAGGTGTACCATAATTACTACCTAAGGGATCAACTCCCTACTAGGGGAATATTCTGTGTCAGGCCCAGCAGTAGGGTGTATCAGTCCCTAACCCAGCAACTATATGACACAGACCTATTTACTAGTGTTATAACGTCTTATCTTCCCTATTTGGATCCATGCACGCTCATGACTCCGTCAGAACGTGCCTGTAACCATCACCCATGTGAACCTCTTACTATCCAGTTCAGTTAAGCATACCCTAGCCCCTACCTAGTGCGGGGACTAATTAATAAGACACCTATAGGGATACTGACTGATATTGGTTCCAAATAGCATATTGACACAAGCCAAACCCCCTAAGCATGTGCCCCCAAATAACTAGGATTTAAGAGTCTCCAAAACCCGATACAAAAGCAGACGAAGGATCTCTTTGCATATTAATATTTATGTTTAACCTAGTAGGTTTAGGTTTAGTAATAAGCATGGTTGTAATATTACAAGTCACTATATTGGTGCAACCCTTCCTCAATGCTCCTACCCAGATGTATACAATTCCACAACATTTTAGTTTATTAATCTACATTTGGTACTTACCCTATCCTTAACAAGTCATTTACTTAATGTCTGTTTAAGTCAAATTTAACATGTTTGTTTACACCAAAAATGGTCTAAAAATACAAGGTACTAAACTGTACTTCACCAATTTGGTAAGAAATAAATGGAACCGTGTTTAATCAACAATAAAAAGTGAAAAGTCCAAGAAAAGTAAAGTAGAGACGAGATTTAGAGTGGTTCGGCCGTTAACGAGGCCTACGTCCACTATGAAGGTGATTTCCTGCCTTATAATGAGAATTACAAAGTACATCCACTCTCTCTTTTCATACATTTCTATATCCATTAACTATACCCTCGTTTATATATTTCAGTCTAAGGAATTACACAAGAGAGTAGTAGAATTTGAGGAGAAGAAGGATGGATGATTGATTAAGAAGAAGGATGTCTTCGTTTTCCTTCACCGTAAGATTGTCCTCGACGCCATGGCCGAATCTGTGGTTGAGCATGAATTCAGCAGCACTTCTTGGTTATTTCCCTCCTCCCCCGTTATGTTGGTAGCCATGGTGTATTTATAGGTGAACTTTCCTTGGTAAGTAATCTGGAATCCGTTTATCCAGGCCGTGGATCATTCATTCTGTTAATTACAACCATGCCACTGGTTAGCTGTAGCCAGCTGTCCGTGGCTGTATCCAGTTATCATGTGCGGACGGCTCGTTGGAATGAGTATCGTGAATAGCTAAGCGGGTACAATGTAAGCGAGCGTCCTGTGAGCGCTTTGGGAGATCTTGTGAGAGCGGAATGCGAGTCTGGAGTTGATTGTCCTTTGTTCCTTGTGCGACCGTCCTTCTTGGTCCAAGGGCGCTCGTCTTCTTGTTTCCTTTGTGTGGCGCTGTTAGGCTTTATGGCTATGTTATGAGGTCGCTCCCGCTTATGTTGGATGGGCGACTTGCTTTACTTCGGTGTTTGAGTAGTTCTCAGGATTTGCGACCTTTATCTTTAACCGGGCGCACTTCTCATAATATGTTATGCCGTTGTCTTCGGTCACACTAGTTGACTTGACCTGCCTTGGGTTCGATATGTGCGGTTGCATCGTGCACGACCGATCCTGGTGATATCTGCCTTGTATCCTTTACCCAATATGCGTATGGATTTTTAGGGATTAACACTTGCCCCACGAAGTCCGTGATTTCTTTTTGTATGGAATCACTCGGTCCGACATATTTGATCGCACATTGGTTGGTGGGTTTGTCCTGACTTGTTGAGGGCCGGGTCGCGCCAAATATTAAGATTACTTCATCATCGCTGATTGGTATTATCTTTTCCTGTGAGCGAGAGGCTCGATGTATCTTTTTGATTACTGTGCGAATAGATGATTTTGGGATGCCAGTTGGGACTTGATGAGACACTTCTTGCGTAATTGAGCACTAAGCGACGTGGTGAGAATGTACTGGATGGATTAGGTTTAACATTCTGCGCCCTCACAGATAGCTTATATTTTCAAAATTTGGATATTTTGACAACTGCCTGTTTTTGGGCATTTGGCGGGATATTTCCCGGGTACGTTAAACCGGATTACCAGATCTTAATTGAGCTGTCATATCACAAAAAGGGGCTTCTAGTCCTCTTAAGTATTGTCTCTTCATTTTCCCGCTTTCATATTTCTTAAAAAACTCATTTTAATGGCGATTTCGTCGTAGAAGGCCTCGTTGTTGCTTCTTGAGGCTTCGATTCACTTTACTTGATCGATCGTCTTGCCCGTCCTCCTCTGGTCGACGGTTTCTCTCAAGTTTGTTTCTGACTACAACGCTCCTTTCTTTGAGTTGAATTTCACTTGTAAGTGAATTTTCTTCTTTTTATCTATGATTCTGGGTTAACTCATTTAGCTTTGTAAAGGAGGATTCTCAATTGGCAACACCGAGTTGTTGGGACACATGGTTGCGATATTTGAGAAGCGTTAATTTGACCTGGTATGTGCTTGGACTTCAGGCAGAATCCTTTGGTGATAAACCTTAGCCCTTTTTACGCTGGCAAGTCATTTACTGAAATGACTAAGAGGCGATATCCCCTAATTCACCATGCCTTAACCGGCTGTTCAGTGGAATACTTATATCGTGGCGATACTTCTGCTTTTCCTTTGACCCTTAACCATTCATTTTGTAATTTCTTTTTAAGCATACTTATCTGTGTTGTCATGTGACTAACCGCCTGTTCATCTCAATCCCAGTTAACTCATTATGTCTAGGGAACGAGAGGAATTGGATCAGGTAGGTGAGGTTTCCCAAGCTACTGGTTCTGGTTTGGCTGTTAGTCAGATTCATCCCCAACCTCGCTTTTTTGACGGAGTGGCGGCCGGTTACCGTAAATCAACGCTTCCTTTTGATCAGTTTTTACAAATGTGTAATCGCTTTGGGTTTTCACAAGATGAAACCAGATTTCCTAGAAAGGGAGAGTTGGCAGATTGTCCGCCCCCCGGTTATGTAGCGGTCAATTATCACATGTTGTCCAGCGGGGCGATCCCCCCTTTCAATTCTTATCTAGAGTCCATTTTACGGCAATTGGCCATTGCCCCGTATCAACTGCATCCTAGTGGGTATAAAATCTTGCTTGGGCTGTACAAACTTTTCATGAAGGTCCGACAGCGGGAACCCACGTTTGCAGATATTTGCTCTTTATATACTTTTAAGAGGAGGGAGGTGGACGGTCCCTCTTTCTTTTTTTTGGAGAGTATGCATGGTAGAATTATCACTGGTTTGACGGATGGAGCTAAGGGGTTTCCGGATCCGGTGTCCTGGTATATTTCATGGACGATGGGCCGAAAGAGGTAATTATACCTTTGCTCGTGGAGTTCCTACTCCTTTTCTCTTTCTCATTTGGTTTTCTTTCTGACTTTTGTAGTGATTCCTTCTGTTGCGGGACTTACTTTGGATCAAGGCCTCCTTAATTCTTTAATTTCTATTGACAAAAGGGAAAGGAGCAGAGAGGTGTTGCTTTCAGAGGAAAACATCCGTAAGTACCAATTAATTTGCCCTACATGATATCTTGGAAAAGATTTTGTTCACTTCCAAAGTCCTGCTGCTAAGCCTCTTAAAGTGAAACATTTAATCCTTGATATGAGTGATCGACCTTCGTTTCTGATTACCGAAGGGGGTGATAAGAGAGTTGATGACAACGCATTTGGTTTGAGGGTCGATGTAACTTCTGGAACAACCGCCGGGAGTTCTGCTTGTCCTGTTTTTTAGGCGGAAGGTTCCTTAGGGACATGGAGACCTGGGGGATTTGGACTCTATCGAATATTTGATCCAAGGTGATGTGGTTATGCCTGACCCCGTTGTATCTGATATGGGAGGAATGCGAGGGCCTGCTCAGCATCCTGAGAAAGCCTCTGTTTTCATAGCTTCCCGTGGAACCGGTTTTGACACCATTTTACTTACGGCATAATTTCCCGTTAGTTTGACAATCTCTGAATGCTTGCTGAACTCATACTTTGTTTACTTCCAAGGTGTAAATGCAGATTGCTCGTTGTCGGATAGTTTCTCCCAACAAGCTGATCTTACTGATCTTCGAAGCCTCCTACAGTCTTGTCTTTCCTGTTATTCAAAGCGTCCTCAATTATCTTCAGGTTTTCCGGTCCGACATACTTCTGTACTTTCAATGGTTGATTCTTTAAGGCGCGAGGGACTTAATCAGGCTAAGATGCTAGCACCGATTGAGTCTTCTGCGAGATCTATTGTCCCGACTCCTGCTCAAATTCAAATAATACGTGATCGTCCACCTTATAAGGTTCCTCCTGGAAATTCAACGCTCAAGGAGCGCTTCAGTGGTTAGGACTTGAGGGGAATGCATTTCGATCTGGATTTACACCCTCACGATAGGAGAAATGCTGCGAAGAATTTGGATTCCATAAAAAGTGGTGTGAGCAATCAACTTGGTGTTGTTAAGGATCCGTTCGAGACATAGTTGAATCTGGTCATGAAAGATGTTGATAAGCAACTAGAGCATTGGGCCAAATTCGGTTATGAGTTCCAGAGATTGAATGCTCGACGCCTTGACCATATCAAAACCTAAAACGACAAAGCTGGCCTGATCCACTTGATTAAATCCCAAGAATCTGAGATGGCTTCTTTAAGGAGAGGTCGTGCTAAAATGGATAGCTTAGAGGCTAGAAATGTCAAGCTCAAGAAGGAATTGGAATGTGTACGAGCGCAACTTCTAGAGGCTCGATCTGCTCAAGAACTTGCTGAGCGCCATATGGCCTTAGAAAACAGGCTTTGATTTCTTTAGAACAGGAAAACATGGCTCTCGAAGGCCAACTTGCTTCCCAGAGTGAAACCCCCAGAAACTTTGAAAAGGATAAGATCAAGTTGCAAAAAGATTTTGATGAAGCTAGAAATGGAATTGACAATACTTTGTTTCAATTCTATGTTTGCAATGTCATGAGCCGTGAAAGCTTGAGTTACTTGGATAAGGTTTTTCCGTGGACTCTGGCCCTTGTTTAGGAGCGAATATTTTCGTATTCCAATGATGTCGATGATGAGTTCCTTCAAGAACAGCTTTTAGAAGAGAAAGATGGCGAGGCTCTAGTTAAGGGTAGGAGGATTTTGATGAACGAGCGAGTTCAATCGCTTAGGAAGGAATGTTCGGGCGCTATGTTTCCTTGTGCCCCACCTGACTCCATTGGGGTTGATACTTCGAGCCCCCTTATTCCCCCAATGGATCGCTCTACCTTAGATGTCTCTAGAGCTCAACCTGTTATTGAGTGTTCATGTCAAGAAAATGTTGTGACATAGTGCGCGAGTTACAGCTACACTTCATTAAATGCGGACGATCGTGGAGCTGACTTCGTATATCCAGCAGCTTCAGGTAAAATTGGCATCTATCAATCTGCCCCGGATCTGGATTTTCTTATTTCCTCACTTGGGATTGCTGAGTTTAGTGCTTGTTACCCTGTTGCATCGGGAGTGCTTTCGCCCTCTCCTTTAGCTGCTTGCGGCGCTGTTGCCCAGCCTGCTACCGTCGACTCTGTTTTGATCTCTACCAGTATTAATCCTCCCACCATACCTTCATCAGATGACCCACTTTTACCAGATGTGTCCGATTTGGAAG
This sequence comes from Allium sativum, assembly GCA_030737875.1. Taxonomy (NCBI): domain Eukaryota; kingdom Viridiplantae; phylum Streptophyta; class Magnoliopsida; order Asparagales; family Amaryllidaceae; genus Allium; species Allium sativum. Next base: position 969,026,904 of record CM060910.1, on the reverse strand, counting down.
ATGAGGACGAGATATGGAATACCAAGGCCGTGTCCACCCTGAAACGCAAAAGAAAGCTAACTGGTTAATAATTGAAGATCACACGTCCTTTTCCTTTTGTCGACTCTTTTGCATAGCTAGATCAGAAAAAGCCTGAACAATTGGTCCATCCTTCCCTGTATAAAAATAGCACTTGCGACCTTTATGGTCTGATTTCAGTTTTCTTTTACTTGTCATGTACTTAGACTGGTTGTTGTGCAAGTGCCAGCCCTCGCTTAATATTTTATATTTGCGGTTTTACGTTTGTATCGCTTAGGGGCTATCATAGTTTTATTACTTTCATTCTTATGAGTTGTTGTACTTTTAGTTTGTTGTTCACGCAAATCTTATCTTTCGAATAGTTCTCGTAACGAAGTTATAACTAGGCCATGGTATGTTTTGAGTGGGCATTGGTGATTTTACACAATGGTAATGTCCCCATACCAAAGCTCTTTTTAATTTCACAGATTCTGTTGATTTCGCATCGTAATTTGGTCAATTCATGATTTCTTAAAAGCAACGCGTGGTTATTATGTGTTTTCTTTTGGGTGCCCCCATGGGAGGTCTTGGGTTTCAATTTTGACCCAAGTTCAGCCTTGTTAGTCCCGATTTTTCTAGGACTGAAAGACCTTGTTGGGTACCACCATATGACTAGGATTTCTGGTACCCCCTTTCGGCTAGGATGTCTTCTTTGTAGTCGAACCTTGGCTTTGTTTGGCTTGGTTAACAACAAAGAACAAGAATGGACACCCTCTTTCGGTTAGGGTTTCTGTTTTGTGCTGGTCCTTCCAGCATGTTTAATCCTTCTCCATTTTATGCTTCATCCCGAGGAGCAGACACTAATTTATCTCCACGAGCCTTGACTCAAAGAGATAAACTTCGTGCCCTTCACCTAACAAGGCGCCCCCCCGTGATTGGCAATTTTTTCCATTTCGGGACATGTCGGTTTTTCCGACTTTTTGCCTTACCTTAGGACACAGACATTGGTTTACCTCATTGAGTTTTTTTCTCAAGTTGGAAAACTTGTGTCCAGCAGCTAGGAAGGTCACCTAAGAAGGTGCTTCTTTGATGGTCTTAGCAATTTTATCCGTGGGACATTTTTACATCACCCTTCCAGCAAATGCTTGCTTAAGGAAGTTCCACCTTTTGGCTTGTTGTTTGTCTTTAGACAACACACCCGATTGAGATGACGTGCCTATACATCTGATTTGGTTTGCATGTCTCTCGCGATGCTTTCGAATCATCTTGCTCAAGATATGCTTTAAGAACCTTCCCTTTGCAATTAAGATGGGTATGATTAGCTACTCCTATCAATCCTACATTTGAAAAATCAGTTTTCAGTGTACAGTGATGAGTACGGTACTCAAGTATGCACATGATAACTTTCTCTGCATATGGCATTTGTAAGCGATTCATCGCCAATCATGAATATAGCAAGTGGAAAAACAAAGTAGAACGACTTCTACTTCTTAAGCAAACAAAATACAAAAGAAAAACTGAGTAATAAGGCGGAATCACTGGAATTTTAGTTCAAAATTCCATGATCAGGACACCAATCGCTGATCCTTAGTCACGCATCAGTTCCGGGCTATTTTAGGCCCATTCCACGGAGGGTTTGCTACCCCTTGTTTGCAGAGAAATTGGACAGTGGCCTCGCACATATTGTTGTAAATGGTTCTTTCTGACTAGCCTCTCGATTAGCGACTTCAAATGTCTGCGTTCATTTGTATTGTGTCTTGGTTGGTCATGGAATAGACAGAAACTTCCTGATTTCAAGGTAGCATTTTTGACTTGTATCCGTTCTGGGATTGGATATTTTATAGTGTACTTCGTTGCCCTGAAGATATTCTCTATGGTGTCATTGAGCAGGGTGAACTAGGAATTTTTGAAAAAACGCGGTCTCCTTCTGCACTGCTTGGCTTCGCCTCTTGCACCTAGGATATTCTTTCGCTTTTCATCTCGTTCCGCGGAACGAGCGTTTTTCTCTTTGGGAGGATCCATAATTATGACAGGCAGCTTCCGGAATGGAACTTTCTTGTTCAGTGGAATATTCCATTTCGCTTGCACGACTTGTTTGAGCGAATGGATTGTCAGTGACACCTGCTGCCGCTTTTATGGCAGAGGCCTGGATAACGAACATTGACTCGATATTCTTTATCAATGCGTTGTTTGCAATAGTTATTTGACTCGTTATCCCTGTAATTGCTTCTTCCAGCTCCCTTCTGATTATGCCCACCTCGACTTGTAATGGTTCCTTTTCTCCGGAACGGATGGTGGGTGATATGTTAGTGCCGGAGACGTCACCAATTTTGTCCGTAGCAATTTCTCTCATCATGCTCATGATCTCAGGTACAACGTTTCCTGGAAAATCTTGTCAGATCTAAATAGGAAGAGATACGGACACGGTCCCACGGTGGGCGCCAAAATGTTTACACCAAAAATGGTCTAAACACCCAAGGTACTAAACTGTACTTCACCAATTTGGTAAGAAATAAATGGAACCGTGTTTAATCAGCAATAAAAAGTGAAAAGTGCGAGATAAGTAAAGTAGAGACGAGATTTAGAGTGGTTCAGCCGTTAACGAGGCCTACATCCACTGTGAAGGTGATTTCCTGCCTTATAATGAGAATTACAAAGTACATCCACTCTCTCTTTTCATACATTTCTATATCCACTCACTATACCCTCGTTTATATATTTCAATCTAAGGAATTACACAAGAGAGTAGTAGAATTTGAGGAGAAGAAGGATGGATGAATGATTAAGAAGAAGGATGTCTTCGTTTTCCTTCATCGTGAGATTGTCCTCGAAGCCATGGCTGAATCTGTGGTTGAAGATGAAATTCAGCAGTACTTCGTGGTTATTTCCCTTCTCCCCCCGTTATGTTGGTAGACATTGTGTATTTATAGGTGAACTTTCCTTGGTAAGTGATCTGGAATCCGTTTATCCAGGCTGTGGATCGTTCATTCTATTAATTACAATCATGCCACTGGTTAGCTGTAGCTAGCTGTCCGTGGCTATATCCAGTTATCATGTGCGGAAGGCTCGTTGGAACGAGTATCTTGAATAGCTGGGCGGGTACAATGTAAGCGAGAGTCCTGTGAGTGCTCTGGGAGATCTTGTGAGAGCGGAATGCGGGTCTGGAGTTGATTCTCCTTTGTTCCTTGCGCGACCATCCTTCTTGGTCCAAGGGCGCTCGTCTTCTTGCTGCCTTTGTGTGGCACTGTTAGGCTTTATGGCTATGTTATGAGGTCGCTCCTGCTTATGTTTAATGGGCGACTTGCTTTACCTCGGTGTTTGAGCGGTTCTCAGGATCTGCGACCTTTATCTTTATCGTGTCGCACTTCTCATAATATGTTATGCTGTTGTCTTCAGTCACACTAGTTGACTTGACCTGCCTTGGGTTCGATATGTGCGGTTGCATCGTGCACGACCGATCCTGGTGATATCCACCTTATATCCTTTACCCAATGTGCGTATGGAATTTTAGGGATTAACAATGTCAAATTCATATGCATATTATTCATCACTACATTCCCAAGTTGCAGGTTTATGCGTAATGTTCATTTACAGCAACCGTATACACATTATCTCTTTACAGAAAGTCTAAACATATGTATATTCATCCTTTTTCCCAAATTATAGCTAATTAGCCCAAGTAAATTGCATGCCTAAATTCCTCTTTCATATTATTCATTTTTCCCCAAACATACACACACTCTAATCGGGTATAGTCTAGGCTTCCAAAGGACTAAGCTTGGTGTAAAATAAAAAGGGAAAACAGAGGAAGAAGAATCAATTCACTTAGGCATATAGGCAAGACTGGAAATAAACATAAAACATATAAAATGAGAAAAGGAAGATAGATACATTTAACTTGTTATTTATCGCAGGCATATGTACAACTTATTAAACATCACATGCATATACATGTATAACTAATTCTAACAGCATAAGTGATTAATAATGAAAACGTGTATAACTTTTATTTTACAAACATTGTAGATCATAACCAGTTTTATTTAACTATCATGTTCAAGGAATAAGAAATCGGATCTATAAATAACAGAAACTCACAGTGATTCTTGGTGAAGATAATTATATAAGACCATGACGTCGGGAGTCCTAGTCTAATCCAAGTTCTATGTATGCAAGTCTTGATGTTGTCAATGTTTGATTCAATCTCTAGCAACATTCCCCCATTATATGTTTATAATTTTTAGATTAATTTCATGGAGGCAAAAGAAGATATGAAGAATTTGTGTGAATTGAGAATGAGGGAAGCCATCTATTTATAGAGTTACAAAGCCAACATCGACCCATAGATTTTAGGTTTTAAATCTGAACAGTACAAGTCATGCTGAGTCAGCATGAATAGAGTCGCAAAATAGTCCAGGTTTATCAAGCAGAATTCGGATGGATCACGGGTGGCTCGACCCACATACCCCCTTGGGTCGACCTAGGGGTCGACCCGAGCTGGATGTGGGTCGTGCCATAATGGGGCATTTTCCCGCTTTGCCTTCCCTCTTACTTCATTCAAAAATTCTAGAATTTATTTTAACTTATATCTATACATAATCTCCATACGCGTATACAAATTTCTAGAGCCTATAACTTCTTCCTACGTTGTCCGTTTTGCGCAAACTTAGGGTCCATCTGAACCAGAATTCTGAGAAGAGCGCAACAGTAATGGCGGTTTCACTTAATTCTGAATTAAGTTATTTATGATTTCTTTTCATGGTTATAGTGTGTTAATTTTGGGGTGTTACACTTGAATATTTTGCTAAATGTTTTGCATTTTTGTTTTTGCTCTCCGCGTTAAACATTATTTCATGCGGATTGGTAACGTGGACCGTTGGATCGTACTCACCCGGATTGATAATTTAACCACGCGGCTACTGCAACACCTTGGATTTTCTATGCAAACACCTTTAAGCATGTGTTGCAAAAGACAAAATAAGCATATCTATCGTTACATTGTAGCTAGCAACACCTTGGATTTTCATTGCAGTATGTCATCTATGGCGTAGTGACATATGTAATTGGGCTTACGATGATTGTGTTGTAGGTTGATTTGGGAATGAATGTAATTATTTAATGGTAGTAAATGCAAAGTATTAAGGCACTAAGGCGAAAGTATGGAAACTTGGATTAACTATGCACCTTCATACAAATATAGACTTTTTTGATGGAAAAGGAACTGCACAATAAATTATTACTATAAATTGATGAATTTAGTGTTGATAAACATTTTATTTATAGTGATATAAATTTAGTAAACTATTTTATTTACTATAATTCTAATTTTAAGTTTTATTCTTTTAACTATTTATAGTTCATTCAACTATTTAAATATCTTATTAAACCACTTTATTAGCTAAAAATTAAGTTTGATCATATTTCATATTTTATTTAATTACTTAAATATTTTATTAAACTACTTTAGTAACTAAGTATTAAACTAAAACATATTTTATTAAACTACTTTATTATATAAAAAATATTATATAGACATTAAAATACAAATTATATAATGTGTTTTACTTAAACCCCTTAGAAATTTTTGCCCCTGTCCAACAAGTATTGTATATAATCGTTATATTGATATTCGTTTTTACATAGAACGGAAATCTATATTCATCTCATACAATATTCATTGGATTTGTCCCAGTATTAGACAAGTTACAAATATAATAATGTAAGTATATTTTATTAATCATTTCAGTTTAAACGGTTAACAAAATTTTGATGGCACTTCCTTTTTTCCCCATGCACACGCATTTGTGTATGATACATATACCAAAGGAAGTGCTCCCGAAATTTTGTTGAACCAATTAACCTGAAATGATTTATAAAAAATGCTTATGTTATTATATTTGTAATGGGAAGTAGGCTGACCTGCTATCAAAGTAAAAAAGAATTAAACTAATAAACTGAAAAAATGAAGTATTTATAAATGAAATTTTACAAGACTTTAATTAATATAAATTAGTGTTTAATCGGATTTTCTAACATATTTATTGCAAATAAGGAAAATGCTCGATTATTTTCTTGATCACAGTTGGATGTATGAATCCCAAACCGGTATGAAAGGGTCGATAAAGGAACATTTTTGTAATGGTGACCAAGAATTTATTAGATTTGCTAAATCTAATAATCGAAGTAACGTAGACATTCGTTTTCCATGTAGTAAGTGCAGACATCGGAAGCACTGGAAGCCATATGTCTGTATAAATTTGGTTTTGTGTTAAATTATTACTTATGTGATCGTCATGGAGAACTTGTTCAACCTAGATCTAATCCTATAGTGGTAGAGAACGATAATACAATGATGAATGATAATACAATGACGAATCCGATGGAAAAATATGATGCAAGATGCAACACAATTAATGTTTCCTACCATTGATCAAGGTGACGATGAGAACGAAAATGTTGAAGAACCAACGGCGGAAGCTAAATTTTTATGATTTATTAAATTCTACTAAAAGGATTTGTTTGATGGGCGTACAAGTGAAACCGAATTATCTGTAATCGCCGAATACATCACTTTGAAATCAAAATTCAATCTTACAGAAACTGCATTTACAGCAATTGTACAAACTGCAAAACGACACATGCCGCCTAATAATTTGATGTGTGATAGTTATTATAAAGTGAAAAAACTTATGTATGCTTTTGGACTACCATGTCATAAGATAGATACTTGCGTAAAAGGTTGCATGTTGTATTGAAAAGAAGACGCTCACTATAGAAAATGCAAATTTTGCAACGAAGATAGATATAAACCAAGAAAAAAGAAAGGAAAAGAAGTTCAATATAAGAGAATGAATTATCTACCCATAACTCCTAGACTTTAACGACTATATGCATCATCTGCTATAGCATGTCATATGCAATGGTATAGCATGAGAACACTATAAGAAGGAACTTTGATACATCCGTCTGATGGTGAAGCATGAAAACACTTTGATAGGACTTACCCTGAATTTGCTATAGAGGGTCGTAATTTTGCGCTCGATTTATGTACAGATGTATTTTCCTGATTTTCTCAGTTTGGTATTAAATATTCATCATTTCCTATCATTGTTATTCCTTATAACTTACCTCCATGGATGTGTATGAAAAATCCATATATATTTCTAACGACTGTCGTCCCCGGTCCCGATGATCTGACATAAGGAATTGATGTTTATCTACAACCGCTGATTGAAGAGTTGAAAACATTGTGGCATGAGAGAGTTGAAACATACGACATTTCGAAAAAAAGGAATTTTCATATGTTTTCTTCTTTATTATGGATTATTAGTGACTTTTCTGTGTATGACATGCTTTCAGGTTGGAGAACATCTGGACGTTTAGCTTGTCCTCATTATATGGAAGAGACACATGCATTTTCATTAAAGTATGGAAAAAAAATCTTGGTTTGACAGTTTTGGTGCTTTCTACATAATAATCATAAATTTAGAATGGATAAAAAGAACATTAAAGCTAAGATAGTTGAGATTATGCTACTGCCTAAAATTTGGACAAGTGAAGAGATATATGAAATCGTAAAAGACTATCCAAAGATATATGAAACCGAGGAGCAAGTCGGAATTCCAGGTAAATCGGACATTCATAATTGGTGCAAGCAAAGTATATTTTGGGAGTTACCTTACTGGAAAAATCTACTACTTCGACATAATATTGATGTTATGCACAATGAAAAAAATGTTTCCATAACGTTTTATTACAATTTTGAATGTAAAGGGGAAACCAAGGATGATGCGAATTCGAGATGTGATGTATTACACTTCTGTAAACGGCTGGAACTTCACTTGTACGATGATAACAAAACCCAAAGCATGCTATGAGCTAGACAATAGGCAAGTAAAACTCGTTCTAAAGTGGTTAGAAGGATTAAAATGTCCTGATGGTATTTCTTCTAACCTCCGTAGATTGTGTGGGCCTTAAAAACAGTAAATTAAGTAGGATGAAAATACATTATTTCCATATCAAGATGGAATATTTTTTACCTGTGATTTTCAAAGAACCGTTGCCCAAAAAAATATGGCATGTTATAACAGAATTAACAATACAAAAAATATGCCCAGTGACAGCATTGAAAAAACGCTTTTATATCCTTTTACAGCGTTTCGATGAACGCTGTCAACCGACACGTTGTTATAGATCATGGAAATTTCACAATACATTGCAAAACGCTATAGAAAAACGACATACTACAGAGTCTCAAATGATGTTATTGTTATGTTTGTATAGCGTTTCAAATTGTATTCTTATTACGGTTGTACAGTGTATTATGTTGTTGTGCTTGTATAGTGTAACACAACTATTCCTTCTTCATCAAATATTTAACAACGTTTTATATTGGCTAGAAATGTTGTTACTATCCACATATCACATTGCTTTGCTACATATATAAAAGCATTTTATATTGTTTAGAAATGTTCTTATCGTCCACATATCACAGTGTTTTGCCACATATATCACAAAGTTTACTACCATTTAAAAATGTTGTTATTTTCCACATATTATAGCATTTTACCACATATATCACAACATTTTATATTGTTTACAAATGTTGTCATTTTCCAGATATCACAGCGCTTTTCCAAAATATATCACAGTGTTTCTTAGAATTTTTGAGGTACATTTATCAGTATTTATCTTTTTTACACAATGCAGTTCAAAATAATCACTAATTTCAAACAATACAAAATAATTATTATACTAAAACTCTATCACATAAGTTATAATAATTCCATATGCCAAATAGACAATAGTTGTACATAATATTTTGTAATCAATGTTCCAATTTAACATGTTTTTACAAAAGATGCTTATTGAGCAAAAAATATATAAACCGTTGAAAGTCCAAGCTCGTGTGCTCCAAATTTGGATTTCCGTCATGAATCAAGCAACAACACCTGGTTTGGCAATAAGAAAATACATAATTGCTTTTTTTGTATATGTATGACATTGAGAAACTGCTAACAACTGAACTAAAAAGTATGGCTAAACATGACAATGTGGAAAGAAAACGAGGCCAAGTCTGATCAAGTCATCCTGTTGTTGTATTCAGAATAAATATAACATTTCCAATATTCGCTTGTTTGATTGGTTGTAGTGCTTAAACTACTTGGAGCAGGTGCATAGTTCAGCTACATGCACAGACAACATTTTTTTTCAAACAACATCCTAAACTTAGCAACATTTCTTGTGTCAATAAATATGCGTACGGCTTAGTAAGACCAAACTGAAAGAGAGAAAATTTGTATAAGATCAAAATGTTTGAAGTAACACGGACACTATATCTTCTATTTTTGTTGGTTTTATCTACCTGAACAAAATTTAAATATTCAGTTTTAAGAGATGAAAAGGGAAATCGTACTTACTTAAAGTAAAATTCTACCAAAAAATCATAATAAAGAGTATTTTCATCATTCATACAGACGATAAGTGAGACGACCCCAAACCCCGTACTGACGGCGGCAAGGGTAATCCGTGGAATATAACACAGAAACTGATAATAGCAGAACAAAATTAAATAAATACACCAGATAATGAACAATAGAATATACTAGATAAAAGTAATCATCAGAGTTACACAGTATGCAGGATCATACTTAGTACAAATACAGTTCAACTATACATATATGTCTACAGCGGAAAACAAACATAATGTACAATAGGAGCTGAACAGAATAAAAAGAGATAAATGATAGAATCCATCTTCAGCTCCAGCTATCCAGAAAGAACCAGCTAAACCTGAATACAAGGCTGCCCGTGTAGAAAAAGGGGCACCCGAGTATGAAAGTGAAACAAACTACGAGTCAGTCATGGGACTGGTATGAGAAATCTACTCAACACATTTATAATATGGCTAATCACAGGACCACGCCACTTTCGTGGAACGGGTTTACTCCATTGGATTGCCAGTGCTTTAAAACCAATCTTTCTTTTAAACAACGCAATGCTTTTTATAAAAGTGAAGCCATTATAAGACTCAGTTCCCATCACACAATGCAACGCAAACCGGAGGATAGAGTTTTTACCTTATAACGACCAAAATATGCTTGATACGAATAAAACAAAGGCATTTGATATTATTGCTAGTGCTATATGTTTTGAAAACAATTTCGAAACGTAACTATCAATCATAGACGGCATGGGTACCATATATCATGTCGCCATATATATATACAATCAAAACCGCACAGTCACGTAGTTGGAAATTGGATTTCCGTCATGAACCAAGGCAAAAGATAGTCCTTACCGAATTCGAGACTGCCTAGCCCGAGTCTCAGGCAAGCGCGCAGGCAAGCCTTGGATCGTCAGGGCCGGTCCACCGATGTGGATTATTATGCCTGAACACTACGTCTCCCCGCCCTTTGGGGCGTAAACGAGCCAACGAATGACTCCAACGGACCCGGATCGTCCGATCAAACCGAGGAGCCTCGCAACAGCAACAACCACACAGGTGAAAAGTACATAAATGTCAGGGCTGGTAGGTCACTGACACCACCCTAGCTAGGAAGAAACGCAGGCCCTCCCTGATGTCCTCTCCCGTTTCTGGTTCATAACGGGGTGTGAGGCTCGCGATTTTACGTTATACACAAAGCTATGCCACACCGGCGGTGCTTTGATCATCACCACAAGACTTTGCTTTTCAACAGAAGCCCTGATCACTGCACCTTAGCATGCCACACAGGCAATTCATGCCATGCGACTGATGTCCATCGATATACAACCTCTGAGCTCGTGCGTTTCAGAGAAGGGCGTTAAGCAAAAGAATAAATTCTCCGTCGCCAAACAGATCTATATTTAATAGAGATCAATCAACACAGAATAAAATCCAATGTCAGACACACAGTCCATTTACAAGTCCGTTCTGGGTTTGAACGAAACCGGAGGCACTAAATACCTCGCAAACCCATCGATCACCACGTACGTCTGGACGATCACCACTCATTATCCATATTTCGGGATGCCTCCCAATCAGGACCTCGGTTATCATCCAAACGAGGTGAAGATCTCCGGTCTTCGACCACCGTCTTCATCTTCGACTTTCAATCGTCGGTCAATTATTTGAAATGAGAATTAACTCGGCCTTTTCAAATAATTCACGTATATTTAGAATTTCAAATTAATTTATTTCAATGGTTAAATCATTCGACAACACCAATTTTGTTCTTTAATGTAATTTTCACACCAAACACATCCAACCATCAATTACCACATAAATAGAGCAAATTCAGTTTACTTCCATTCCATATCGTTTATGATATTTTATAACGGTTTATCGCTATTTTTATTTATTTTAAAATATCCAATTTATTCAAAACGACGCTTCGGGCCATAGCGCGGCCGTGGCGCTGTTTTTCTTCAGATTTGCTTTACACATATCTGAAAATCTAACCGTTGGATCTTCACACAATTTACACCATTAGAAAGGTCTTTTCAAAACGAATCCAATGGTTCCAATTTCGGGAAAATCCGACGGTCGGATCTCCCGGTACAATCGTTTGAGGTTTCGATTTCAAAATACAAACTGCAGCGTCGTTATTCGATTAAATATAATTATATTTTTATATATATATAATCGATTCTGGCGCTGTTTTTCTTCAGATTTGAATTAAACATTCCAGACAATCCAACCGTTGGATTTTTACAAAGTTGGTGCCGTTGGAAAGATTTTTCCAAAGCGAACCCAACGGTTGCGATTTCAGGAAAATCCGATGGTCGGATCTCCCGGTATAATCGTTTGAAATCACGGTTTCAAAATATGAACTACACGGCCACGTTTCGTTTTAATTTTATTTATATTTATATAATTATATAAATATAGTTCATTCAAAAATTCCTATATTGTTTCCACTTCTAATATTTCACTAACGCCTTTAAATTTTGGAAAATTTCGCCATAACCTCCTTTGTACGGGAGGGGCTGGGAAAATTCCCAAATAGCCACACGGGCGTCTCATGTCAAAAAGAAAAAGAAAAAGCCAAGCGGCTAGCCAACAGGCTCATAAAATCATCACCCAAACAAAACAGTAAATGTGTACCTATTTGTCGAGCACAAAATTTTATTCCTCTTCTGTAGCCCCTTTGCTATAACCTGTTCGAATAAATATGCATGTACAGATATACCGTTCTTATCACTTATCATTTTCCATTCAACTTCATGTTTGATTCCATTTGGTTAAAAAGCACCATTCATTCTAATGTTGCATGCATAGGCAAAAATCATATCATTAGCTAATTAATGAATATTTCAACTCATGCATATTTATTTGAGCGAGTTGCTATTTTTAACACTTCACATTTCAACAATTCATGTATATAATAAAAATGTGATTTTTATTGTAAAACAATTCATTTCAAAACACTATTATTTCGTATAGTTAATATAGGTGATAAAAATAGGATTTTTATTGTAAAACAATTTATTTCAAAACAGGATTATTTTATACATTCCATATTGATGTTAAAATTGGGATTTTTATTATAAAACAATTTCTTTCATAATATGAATACCATTCAACACATGAATTTCAATTCAACGAATGAATATCGATTCAACACATGAAGGTTTTCTATAATTTATATATATGGATAAAAATGTGATTTTTATATTTAAAACACGAACACCATTCAACACATGAATTTCTATCCAACGAATGAATATCGGTTCAACACATGAAGGTTTTCTATTCAACGAATAAATATAGTTTCAGCAAATGAAAATAATTCAAACACATGAATATTATTCAAAATTTCGGCAGCATAACGGCAGGGTAGTTAAAACCGGGACCGTCCCTAGTACGGCTCCTCGCTCTACCTTAAAACCTCGCGGTTTTTGACAATGGGGATCATGCATCTAGTTCGCACGCAGGCGGCATGTATATATTTATTTCATTTCCATAAACTAATCCTATGTGGTTTCAACCAAATATTTCTCAACCACAAACGCGTATTTTTCAACCACAATCAATCAATATCAACCACAAACAATCCCAAACAACCATTCGCTATCAATCAATTTTCACACCAATCGCAATCAATAAATATCGTCCATGGTTTGTGGACGAGGGGCGTATATATTTATTTATTTATATATAGCAATTCACTTCTATTTCAACACATATAAAATTTTTACAACGCATCTATAACTTATACATCAAACATACAACTTGTACAACGCTTATACAAGAGGTGTACAACGCTTATATAACTCATACATCGACTATATAATTTATACATCGTCGTTTTCCATATTGTTTATAAATTAGAAATCTCACATTGGGTTCCACTCCACCAAAAATAGCAGAAGGCTCAGAAAAATATGCGGTCTCTTCTAGAATGTAGAAGACGTCCACATGGTCACGATGTTTCCTGTTTCATCGAATTTCGACAAGAAACGAAAAAGATATGTTTTTTCAAAGTTTGCAACGGTTTAAAGGTGTTAAAACTGTTGAAAATATATATAAGACGTACCTCAGCTGAAAGGTTCAAAACTAGGTTTGCAATTTTCGATCAAACCGTGAATCGATAGGAGGATCGGCCGATGCAGCGACGAAGAGGGGGGAGATGCGCGTCTGCGCGCGGTGGTGGGGGTCCACTCGGTGGTCCCAAGCGACGGCGGCGGCGGATTGAAGTCGCCGACTTCAGAACGTCGATTCTCCCTCCACAGGCCACGAAAAATTCCAAGCTTTATATGGATTTGAAGATCTCGAGAAGATCTTCAAAAAGTTCAACTATGGCACGAGCTAATTCGGCGTGGATTGATCGGAAAATGAGGGGGAGGGTTTTGAACGGTTTCCGCCTTCGATCGGGGAGAGAGAAAAAGGATTTTTTTTTTTAAAAATTCTGATTGGTCGGGGAAGTTTTAAAGGTGTTTTCTGACGCGACCACCAATCTAAACCCAACGACTGTCGTCCCTAGCGTTTTACCCCCATTCCGAACACAATGGGATATGTTTCGAAGGCCCATTCGAAAGTTTCAGTCGGTTTTCCTTCAAACTAAAATATAAAACATTCAGTATTTAATTTGAACGTACATTTCAATTTGCCAGGGCCATAAACTGATTCGAAAAATTCCTGAAAAATAAATCTAGCTATGTTTTGACGATACGGTCCCAGTAAAACTAGTTTCGTCGAATTCTGAGACCGTTTGCAAAAAGGCCCATTTCTGGTCGATCCAATTTAACTATAATTGACCAAAACACGTTTTCCTTTGCCACGCTCACATACTAGCTTCAAAAATTATGAAATTTGAAACCTAGCAATAACTTCACATCCCGGATCCAACAAAAGTGGTTTCGTCGAATTCCGAGGTCGTATGCAAAATGGCCAATTTCATGGGCTATATAAATTCCATAGCGACCTTTCTGAAAATTCATTTGGCCATAACTTTTGCTTTCCGTTATGAAAATTCGATTTTTCAGATTCGTTAGTAAGGTATTCACTAACAGATTTAAATATTTTTGGTTTCACTAAAATCCGTTTTGTTTTGCACCCGGTATAGTCCGACAAAGTTTGAATTCAATTTTTGAAACTGCAGCGCCTTTTCAGGCCTTGTTTATAATTATAATTAATTATATTCGTTTTCAATTGTCGATTCAAATTCACTTTTCATTGCCATTATTTAAAATATTTATTTTAAATATTTAAAATCTATTATTTTAGCCAATTTAAAATTTTTAAATTGGTTCAGATTTTCTGGGTCGTTACAATCTCCCCCACATAAAACTTTTCGTCCCCGAAAAGGAACATAGTCGAAAGTGGTTTGATTAATCAACTCTACGTTCGATCTGGCTTCAATTCTCCAACTTTTCAGTTTCTGACAAATTTCAAATTCTTCAAAAATTTGGCTAACACCCGGAATTTTTGAAAAATTTCGCCATAACCTCCTTTGTACGGAGAGGGGTTTGGAAATTTATTGGGCCGTATTAGGTACCCAATAAATCATAATAAGCATACACATATTTATAGTGATATATTTTGGTGTTTACAGGGGAGCATGTATTGATAATAACTCCAGAGAATAAATTCTCGTCACCCTGCCCCGTGTGGGAAATAAATAGTCCATGTGTCGTATCTAATAACTAGAGAGACGTGATTATTGTCAACTCCAGACCCATGTGGGGTTTTTATGAATCTGGCAATTTAATCGTTATAATTTAAATAGTCCATATCAGTCATCAGTTCAACCTGTAAAATATAGTCATCGCCATACAAGCCTCTCGCTCGTATGGTAAATCTTCCACCTCGTCACACAAGCTCCAAATGCTTATGTGGTATATGATGAAGTATGCCATGTAATATAGTTCAAAATTAATTGTTACTATCCTATGGCGACGTTTATTATTTCACACGGAAAAACTAGCACTCCGCATCCAATGGCATTCACAGGAGTTGATATAATAATATTTCGCATCCAACTCATTAAGGTTTACCTATTTGTCGGGCACGCAAATAAAATCTTTACTCACCATCTAATCCATTTACCTGTTCAAACATATATAATGCACAAGTATATATATTTCCATCTATTTTCAAATCATTCAATGTGTGATTTAAATGAATAAATTCTACCATTATTCTATTGTTAATTAAATTAACTATCGTTTCAATAATTTAATTAATCTAATCTACTATCACACAACACAAACAACAATCAAATCATTTTTTCTTTTCACAATCATACAAATCAATTCCTATATTCTTTTAAAATCATTTAGACTATAGAATTAAAAGTGCACATCCATGGAAAGAAAATAACAATAGAATAGAGAATTAAATGGTGATGTAAATGATGGTAAATATACCTTGCACCGGAGTCAATCAGAGATATCCACTCGGCATCTAGGATAAGCTTTCTGAATGCTCTCCTCAGTTTCCCAAGTACAATCTCGTGGATCTCCGCTCCATTGCACTTTGACTAAGTGAACCTTCTTGTTCCTCAGTTCTTTGGATTCTTTGCCGATGATCTTTAGCGGCTCTCTTCTCACAGCTAGTTCTGGAGTAATTTCAATATCCTGCTGAGCTGCTTCTTCCACGATCAAGTCTGGATCATGAACGTGCTTTCGAAGTTTAGATATGTGAAATACATCATGAACTCCAGGCAACCAGTCAGGCAATTTGACCCTATAAGCGAGAGTTCCAATCCGTTCCAGAATAGGAAACAGACCAATGAATTTGGGCGCTAATTTTCCAGTTTTACCGAACCAGATAACTCCTCTCATCGGCGATACTTTCAAATATACATAGTCGCCAACTTCAAAGGATATATCTCTTCTTCTCCTATCGACATAGCTCTTTTGTCGGCTTTGAGCGGCGAGTAATCGCTTCTTAATAAAATCGACTTTGTCGGCAGCTTCCCGAATCATGTCTGGCCCTAACACAAGTCTATTTCCAGGTTCGACCCAACAAGCAGGAGATCGGCACGGTCTACCATACAATGCTTCGAATAGCGTGAACTACCGGCCTTGCATTCGGAATCAAAGAAATTTTGAAATCAATTTCTCTCTGGGGAGGTAAGCGAACAACTTCCTCAAACACATCCGCATAGTTCTGGACAACCGGAATATCTTTTATGAGGTCTGGAATGTTCTCCGTGACTTCAGGGATATCTTCTATTTGGGCTGGAGAAACATCGAGAGCTGCCTAGAAGTCTTTTCTATTAGATTTCTGACTTTCACACGGTATGGTTATATAACTTCCTGATTTAATCCTAGCCCTAACAACTCTCTCGGCGCATCTAACCTCTGCTTCATATTTGGTTCGCTAATCCAATCCCAGAATAATATCGAATTCATTAAAATTCATGATGATAAAGATAATAGGGAATTCATAGCAAGAAAAGGAGACAGGTATTGCACAAATCCAACTAAGATTGATAGAACCCCCGACCGGATTCTGGACAGTCATTGGTTCCTTGAGCTTCCTCAAATTCAAATCCAGCTTCTTAGCTGCACTCTTGGCAATAAAGCTTCGTGACACGCCTGTGTCAAACAGTACTTTGACCGGAATGTTTTTGACAGTAAGCGTTCCTTCTAAAACATCATCCCTTTCCTGAGCAGACGAAGATGCAGACACTTCGGCCACTTCATTTACCTGAGCCTCTTTGGTCTTTTTTAACAGCCAGCAATCTCGCTTTATATGACCGGCCTGATGACAAAGATTGCACTCTCGAGTCACAGGGAACTTGCCCTTTGATTTAGACCCACCCTCCTTTCGCTTCTTCGAGGATTTACAACTTCTGGTCAAATGCCCAGGTTTCTTATAGTTAGAGCAGGTGGCAGTCGTGGCTGGTTCCTTTTTAGATCTAGCCCTTTTCCGATTGACTTTGGGCTTCTTACTCACCTCAGATATCGCACTGGCCTCAGGATTATCAGTTTCAGGCTCATCTTCATTACTATAACTGACCCCTTCTTCGTTAGGTAACATACCCTTCCTGTCGAGATCTTCGTATTGATAAGCCATATAAATCATTTCTAAGAAAGGAAGTTTCACATTCCTCATCACACTATTCTGATATTTTCTTTGCAGGCCATGAATAAATCTCAGATTTTTCCTCTTTGGATCTTGAATCAGATGAGGAGCAAAGTGAGCAAGTTCGTTGAATTTCTTATGATATTCTGGGATGGTCATATCACCTTGTATGAAATAAGAAAATTCATCACATAATCGCTCGGTTGCTTCGGGAGGAGTAAATCTTTCTAAGAAAATCACTTTGAATCTATCCCAGGTGATATCACCCTCTGGATTATCTTTAATAACTGAATCCCACCAAAACAAAGCTTCTTCTTTGAGTTCCCAAGACGCCAGTAATCTTTTTTGATCTTCTCTCAGCTTTAAACCCTCAAAGATTTTCTCTGCAGAACGAATCCAAGCTTGTGTTTCCATAATGGACTCTTTGCCTAAGAATGGTGATCCTCCCAGATTTCGAAATCTCTTGAATAGAACTTCTATATTTGATTCTGGCTGTGGGAGCGCAACTGGCTCAATAGTTGGTCGAGTCACATGATTATTTCTTCTGTTCCTGTCACTCATTTTCTAGTGCGTCTACAATTAGCAGACAAAGTGTCAGGTCAACAGAAAAGATATTTCAAAATATAGAGACAAATACTTGAATGTAAATGTGTCTATCGAGGTGTAATTTCATTTTGCTTTACTCATACTAGGATATTTCTGATCCTATCTGTATAGAGTTACCCATCCTAGAACACTACTGGTTCTATTTCTGAAGAGTTCGTTCAAATGTTATATTCCAGAACTAAGCTTAACCAAAGCTCTGATACCAAAATGAGACGACCCCAAACCCCGTACTGACGGCTGCAAGGGTAATCCGTGGAATATAACACAGAAACAGATAATAGCAGAACAAAATTAAATAAATACACCAGATAATGAACAATAGAATATACTGGATAAAAGTAATCATCAGAGTTACACAGTATGCAGGATCATACTTAGTACAAATACAGTTCAACTATACATATATGTCTACAGAGGAAAACAAACATAATGTACAATAGGAGCTGAACAACATAAAAAGAGATAAATGATAGAATCCATCTTCAGCTCCAGCTATCCAGAAAGAACCAGCTAAACCTGAGTACAAGGCTGCCTGTGTAGAAAAAGGGGCACCCGAGTTTGAAAGTGAAACAAACTACGAGTCAGTCGTGGGACTGGTATGAGAACTCTACTCAACACATTTATAATATGGCTAATCACAGGACCACGCCACTTTCGTGGAACGGGTTTACTCCATTGGATTTCCAGTGCTTTAAAACCAATCTTTCTTTTAAATAACGCAATGCTTTTTATAAAAATGAAGCCATTATAAGACTCAGTTCCCATCACACAATGCAACGCAAACCGGAGGATAGAGTTTTTACCTTATAACGGCCAAAATATGCTTGATACGAATAAAACAAAGGCATTTGATATTATTGCTAGTGCTATATGTTTTGAAAACAATTTTGAAATATAACTATCAATCATAGACGGCATGGGTACCATATATCATGTCGCCATATATATATATACAATCAAAACCGCACAGTCACGTAGTTGGAAATTGGATTTCCGTCATGAACCAAGGCAAAAGATAGTCCTTACCGAATTCGAGATTGCCTAGCCCGAGTCTCAGGCAAGCGCGCAGGCAAGCCTTGGATCGTCAGGGTCGGTCCACCGATGTGGATTATTATGCCTGAACACTACGTCTCCCCGCCCTTTGGGGCGTAAACGAGCCAACGAATGACTCCATCGGACCCGGATCGTCCGATCAAACCGAGGCGCCTCGCAACATCAACAACCACACAGGTGAAAAGTATATAAATGTCAGGGCTGGTAGGTCACTGACACCACCCTAGCTAGGAAGAAACGCAGGCCCTCCCTGATGTCCTCTCCCGTTTCTGGTTCATACCGGGGTGTGAGGCTCGCGATTTTACGTTATACACAAAGCTACGCCACACCGGCGGTGCTTTGATCATCACCACAAGACTTTGCTTTTCAACAGAAGCCCTGATCACTGCATCTTAGCATGCCACACAGGCAATTCATGCCATGTGACTGATGTCCATCGATATACAACCTCTGAGCTCGTGCGTTTCAGAGAAGGGCGTTAAGCAAAAGAATAAATTCTCCGCCGCCAAATAGATGTATATTTAATAGAGATCAATCAACACTGAATAAAATCCAATGTCAGACACACAGTCCATTTACAAGTCCGTTCTGGGTCTGAACGAAACCGGAGGCACTAAATACCTCGCAAACCCATCGATCACCACGTACGTCTGGACGATAACCACTCATTATCCATATTTCGGGATGCCTCCCAATCAGGACCTCGGTTATCATCCAAACGAGGTGAAGATCTCCGGTCTTCGACCACCGTCTTCATCTTCGACTTTCAATCGTCGGTCAATTATTTGAAATGAGAATTAACTCGGCCTTTTCAAATAATTCACGTATATTTAGAATTTCAAATTAATTTATTTCAATGGTTAAATCATTCGACAACACCAATTTTGTTCTTTAATGTAATTTTCACACCAAACACATCCAACCGTCAATTACCACATAAATCGAGCAAATTTAGTTTACTTCCATTCCATATCGTTTATGATATTTTATAACGGTTTATCGCTATTTTTATTTATTTTAAAATAGCCAATTTATTCAAAACGACGCTTCGGGCCATAGCGCGGTCGTGGCGCTGTTTTTCTTCAGATTTGATTTACACATATCTGAAAATCTAACCGTTGGATCTTCACACAATTTACATCATTAGAAAGGTCTTTTCAAAACGAATCCAACGGTTCCAGTTTCGGGAGAATCCGACGGTCGGATCTCCCGGTACAATCGTTTGAAGTTTCGATTTCAAAATACGAACTGCAGCGTCGTTATTCGATTAAATATAATTACATTTATATATATATAAAAATATAATCGATTCTGGCGTTGTTTTTCTTCAGATTTGAATTAAACATTCCAGACAATCCAACCGTTGGATTTTTACAAAGTTGGTGTCGTTGGAAAGATTTTTCCAAAGCGAACCCAACGGTTGCGATTTCAGGAAAATCCGATGGTCGGATCTCCCGGTATAATCGTTTGAAATCACGGTTTCAAAATACGAACTGCACGGTCATGTTTCGTTTTAATTTTATTTATATTTATATAATTATATAAATATAGTTCATTCAAAAATTCCTATATTGTTTCCACTTCTAATATTTCACTAACGCCTTTAAATTTTGGAAAATTTCGTCATAACCTCCTTTGTACGGGAGGGGCTGGGAAAATTCCCAAATAGCCACACGGGCGTCTCATGTCAAAAAGAAAAAGAAAAAGCCAAGCGGCTAGCCAACAGGCTCATAAAATCATCACCCAAACAAAACAGTAAATGTGTACCTATTTGTCGGGCACAAAATTTTATTCCTCTTCTCTAGCCCCTTTGCTATAACCTGTTCGAATAAATATGCATGTACAGATATACCGTTCTTATCACTTATCATTTTCCATTCAACTTCATGTTTGATTCCATTTGGTTAAAAAGCACCATTCATTCTAATGTTGCATGCATAGGCAAAAATCATATCATTAGCTAATTAATGAATATTTCAACTCATGCATATTTATTTGAGCGAGTTGCTATTTTTAACACTTCACATTTCAACAATTCATGTATATAATAAAAATGTGATTTTTATTGTAAAACAATTCATTTCAAAACACTATTATTTCGTATAGTTAATATAGGTGATAAAAATAGGATTTTTATTGTAAAACAATTTATTTCAAAACAGGATTATTTTATACATTCCATATTGATGTTAAAATTGGGATTTTTATTATAAAACAATTTCTTTCAAAATATGAATACCATTCAACACATGAATTTCAATTCAACGAATGAATATCGATTCAACACATGAAGGTTTTCTATAGTTTATATATATGGATAAAAATGTGATTTTTATATTTAAAACACGAACACCATTCAACACATGAATTTCTATCCAACGAATGAATATCGGTTCAACACATGAAGGTTTTCTATTCAACGAATAAATATAGTTTCAGCAAATGAAAATAATTCAAACACATGAATATTATTCAAAATTTCGGCAGCATAACGGCAGGGTAGTTAAAACCGAGACTGTCCCTAGTACGGCTCCTCGCTCTACCTTAAAACCTCGCGGTTTTTGACAATGGGGATCATGCATCTAGTTCGCACGCAGGCGACATGTATATATTTATTTCATTTCCACAAACTAATCCTATGTGGTTTCAACCAAATATTTCTCAACCATAAATGGGTATTTTTCAACCACAATCAATCAATATCAACCACAAACAATCCCAAACAACCATTCGCTATCAATCAATTTTCACACCAATCTCAATCAATAAATATCGTCCATGGTTTGTGGACGAGAGGCGTATATATTTATTTATTTATATATAGCAATTCACTTCTATTTCAACACATATATAATTTTTACAACGCATATATAACTTATACATCAAACATACAACTTATACAACGCTTATACAAGATGTTACAACGCTTATATAACTCATACATCGACTGTATAATTTATACATCGTCGTTTTCCATATTGTTTATAAATTAGAAATCTCACATTGGGTTCCACTCCACCAAAAATAGCAGAAGGCTCAGAAAAATATGCGGTCTCTTCTAGAATGTAGAAGACGTCCACATGGTCACGATGTTTCCTGTTTCATCGAATTTCGACAAGAAACGAAAAAGATATGATTTTTCAAAGTTTGCAACGGTTTAAAGGTGTTAAAACTATTGAAAATATATATAAGTCGTACCTCAGCTGAAAGGTTCAAAACTAGGTTTGCAATTTTCGATCAAACCGTGAATCGATAGGAGGATCGGCCGATGCAGCGACGAAGAGGGGGGAGACGCGCGTCTGCGCGCGGTGGTGGGGGTCCACTCGGTAGTCCTAGGCGACGGCGGCGGCGGATTGAAGTCGCCGACTTCAGAACGTCGATTCTCCCTCCATAGGCCACGAAAAATTCCAAACTTTATATGGATTCTACGATCTCGAGAAGATCTTCAAAAAGTTCAACTGTGGCACGAGCTAATTCGGCGTGGATTGATCGGAAAATGAGGGGGAGGGTTTTGAATGGTTTCCGCCTTCGATCGGGGAGAGAGAAAAAGGAATTTTCTTTTTTTTAAAAAAAAAAATCTGATTGGTCGGGGAAGTTTTAAAGGGGTTTTCTGATGCGACCACCAATCTAAACCCAACGACTATCGTCCTTAGCGTTTTACCCCCATTCCGAACACAATGGGATATGTTTCGAAGGCCCATTCGAATGTTTCAGTCAGTTTTCCTTCAAATCAAAATATAAAACATTCAGTATTTAATTTGAACGTACATTTCAATTTGCCAGGGCCATAAACTGATTCGAAAAATTCCTGAAAAATAAATCTAGCTATGTTTTGACGATACGGTCCCAATAAAACTAGTTTCGTCGAATTCTGAGACCGTTTGCAAAAAGGCCCATTTCTGGTCGATCCAATTTAACTTTAATTGACCAAAACACGTTTTCCTTTGCCACGCTCACATACTAGCTTCAAAAATTATGAAATTTGAAACCTAGCAATAACTTCACATCCTGGATCCAACAAAAGTGGTTTCGTCGAATTCCGAGATCGTATGCAAAATGGCCAATTTCATGGGTTATATAAATTCCATAGCGACCTTTCTGAAAATTCATTTGGCCATAACTTTTGCTTTCCGTTATGAAAATTCGATTTTTCAGATTCGTTAGTAAGGTATTCACTAAAAGATTTAAATATTTTTGGTTTCACTAAAATCCATTTTGTTTTGCACCTGGTACAGTCCGACAAAGTTTGAATTCAATTTTTGAAACTGCAGCGCCTTTTCAGGCCTTGTTTATAATTATAATTAATTATATTCATTTTCAATTGTCGATTCAAACTCACTTTTCATTGCCATTATTTAAAATATTTATTTTAAATATTTAAAATCCATTATTTTAGCCAATTTAAAAATTTTAAATTGGTTCAAATTTTCTGGGTCGTTACAATAAGTAAAGAGAAGTATAAGTCACACCTACTTGAAGATGATTATGCGGTGAGATTTGCAGAAGGCCAAGCTATAGTAGAACCAATTGCATCTCCAATAAACTCAAACTTAGATGCAGGTCTCCATGAAGGTGCTTTTGGAACTTTAATAATATCAACCCAAACTTTAAGGGCACCTTCTCCCAAACGAACAAAATGGACCATCGCATTTGGGTCAGTCGAAGACATACATCCTTCAGCAACTACTTCTTTCGCTCCATGAACATCAGTTGTAACGAACCAACATTTTCCCGATCCTGATTATCAATACAAATACCACATCGATTAACCAGACACCAAAAATTACTGGATCATTAATAGAAAGAAGTTAGAAGATGAGAAATAGAAAGAAAGATATATTAGAATAGAAGAAGAACATGATTAAAAAACTCATAATCTCACATCATAATGGAACAAAATATAATATATTTAACAACTTTTGGGATGCAAAATTTTTACTATATATGCACATACATACCATCATCAGAGTATAATACAATACACGGGAAAATAAACAGTAAATATCTAATGCTGAAGCCTCCTACTCCAAGCTCCTCTCAGTATATCTGTAAACACCTGAACTACTTGACTGCCCAAACAAATTTGGACACCTAAGAGTTTAGGGTAAAATAAAACAAAATAAACTCTGGGTCAGTCATGGAACTGGCGTGAGTAAGTTCGAACCACTTGGTTTAACTTTTAAAAAAATCCTTTTTAAAAGAAAGGATAATCGTAAGACCGATTCACACATAAACATGGATGGTTTTTACCTTACAATAACCCAAAACATTCTTTAAAATCAATACTTTTCTAATATTATAATAGTGTCTAAAACAAGTAAATAACAATGTAGTAGAACGCTTGCATCTACGCGCTACATACATAATGTACAATCAAAATCGCGGGCTCTTATTGGAGAATGGATTCCAACTGGCAAGGTATGGGACCACCTTCCGACAGTGTATCTCTTGAGAGGAATACACCAGCTTCAATAAGAACTTCTTGCAACCCAGGCTAAACATGACCGACCCCTCACTTCGTTTGAAAGCACCGAATGTATTATCACCAATGGTTGGGATCAGTAACTGTTTGTTGAAAGGGACAACATCAAAAGATTAAAGAAGCAAATGAAATTTCTCTAGATCAGGTGACAATACACCATACTTAGGTGCAACCCACCTAGCCATGCAACCTGATCGCTTTTATACCATTTTTCGGTTGCGAGACTTGAGGTTACGATTACTTACCTTTCATTGATAGCCCAAACACTTTGAATGCCATATTATCAGATCCGTTAATCACTAATTGATTTGCACAAAGACATTCTGGATATTATGCTAATAGAATAAATTCTCCGCCACCAGATGTATATTTGTATAGAACAACATACGCGATTATTACAAATACTCTATCAAACATTTGTCCATACACTTTCGTTCTGGGA
The DNA here is from genome assembly GCA_030737875.1 of Allium sativum. Lineage (NCBI taxonomy): Eukaryota > Viridiplantae > Streptophyta > Magnoliopsida > Asparagales > Amaryllidaceae > Allium > Allium sativum. Next base: position 969,001,806 of record CM060910.1, on the reverse strand, counting down.
CTGAACGAAACCGAAGGCGCAATTTATCGTAATTCATTTTAGGCAATTTCTACCTAGGATTAACAGAAAAATCCCTTGCACTTTACTCCATCTTTGATTGTCTTTACATAATCTAATTCGCAACACTACTGCTAATACAGAGTGGTTCTCAGATAATAATCCAACCGATCTCTCCATATTGATAACGATATTGGCCAATACTTCGATAATCAGTTATTTAACTGTCAAAGGAAAACAAACATTCATCCAAAGCATCAAACAATCACTGGGCCCCTTAATTAGTATTTCATTAATTAAATTACATTTCCCTATCAGTATTTGTTAACCCAATATTTTCACAATCATCTTGTCCTTTTACGCTATTTTGAACACATTTCATGTATCACCTTCTTTTATTTTCTATACTTAGAAAATATCTTCGATTTATAATTGAAATTCATTTCCAATTACTTATCTCTTTCTTAGAATCATTTGTTTCTATACTTAGGAAATATTTATCTTTATATTCCCAAAATTCCACTTACTTAGGTTAAAACGAATGTTATGTAAAACATTGTTACAACAACCCAAAATACTTCATTCAACTAAATCTCTTTAAATATTGATCTTCAAGACTGAACCTTTCTATTCCTCGGTTAGTAATGAAAACAATCAACTTGGGATATAACTACCTTTCACCTTGACTGAATAACGTTCTTAACTTCAAAATGGACATGACTACTTTTCTCGAATAATCAACATCATATAAAACCAATTATTCATTTTCTAAACGAGTACACATTTCTCTTTCTATTCTTACTGGATTTAAATTTATAGGTTTCCTTTTTGTTTATAATGTTCTATTTTAAGTCTGTTTCCTTAACGAATTATATATATATATATATATATATATTGATTTCCAATTATCATTTTTTCTTAAAAATATTCTAACTCGTTAAATTTTCGGAAAATTTTGCCAGCACCTCATTTGTACGGCTCAATAGCTCAAACCTCAACTCACCTCTCTAGGCCCTTCCCATTTAAAAAGAAAATCAAAAAGCCAAGCGGTTGGTTGATTCGACACATAAAACTAATATGGAATTTAAAAATGTACCTTTCTGTCGGGTACTCATAATACGCGTCATTCTCTTCACTCCATACCTGTTTTATACATACTCATCCAATTCCGATTTATTCCAACTCAATCCAGTCATTTAACTCAATTTGCTAATTTATACTTTAACTAGCTCTTTTGCCTGTTCCACTTTTTAATTGAACATGTCACATTCATATTCAATTTTAATTTGCTTATAAACCAATCGAATTCCATTTAATTCATGTTTCATATTCGATTTTGAATACAAATTTAGAAACCCCTTTTTACTTATTCAAAGTCCAATTTTAGCTCAAAATTCTATTAACTAATTATTCTTCAAATTAGTTAATTCTATTCAACAATCAAAAATCTGATTTTTGTTTCAAAAATCAACCCATTTACTCCACTTGATTTCATATTTATTTTATAACTCAAATCTAGATTTTTCAAGTGGAAATCTAACTTTTATTTGCTGAAAATCCTTTTATTAATTCAAATAAACCGTTTTGGTTTAATAATGGTTATGGCACTATTCTTTTGGAAATTTGATTTTGACATACTCAAAATCTATAAGACGAAATACATATTTTTTCCTGCATTAGAAAACTATTATTCAATCGGTCCCAACGATTCTTGTTTCACGGAATTTCGACTTAAATTGAGTTCTATATACTCAACTGAAGTTCGGAACGTCAAATTACGAACAACCGTGCTGTGGCGAGTTCGTTTTAATTATATTTAAACATAAACGTTAAAACATCGTTTATTAAGTCAATTCCAACTCCATTGTTATATATAAATTCATCCAATTTACCAAATCTAACTTAATATTTCGATTTTCCCTAATCGTCGATTATTTCATAATTCAGTTATAAATTTATTTGTAACTCAACCATCTATAATAAATTCCAATCCCCTTGGAAATAATTTATTTTATAAAATTCGATATAATTGAATTTCAAGCATAAATCCATTGGATTTTTCCCAATTCAGTTTATATTCTGAATTCTGGAATATAATTAATCGTTCTTTTCTTCAACACGTTTTCCAGTTCTTTTTAAAATTCATACTTTAATTTAAACTTTTAAATTATATAATGATAATTTATTTCACTATATTTATACACATCGTTTATAAATCCAACTTCCTTATTTTATACGTTAAAACAAGTTTCATTTCAAAATCTATTTGAAATCAAAATATTATTTTGGAATATTCTATTTATTATAACTTATCTATATATATAACATATAATTTATTTTAATATTTAATTTTAAATCTTAGTTTCTAATTAATATAATTCCAATATCCTTTTTGGATATAATTTATTTTATAATTTCAGCATAATCTAATTAAAGTATCCAATTAAATTTACATTTCGAACATCGGAATAGATTTCATTGTTTTCTATTTAAAACGATTCGCGATTCTCATTGTAAATTTACATTTGGATTTAAAATCTCCAATTATCCAATGATAATTGTTTTCCTTTATTTATAAACACCGTTAATAAATTTATTTCAATTCCCCGCATTATCCAATGAAAATTATTCCATTTTATTTATAAACATCGTTTATAAAATCACTACTTGTTTTTGTTATTCAAAACAAGTTAATATTTCTACAGCCCATTCAAAATTCAAATTCTATTTTAGAAAAATAGGTTTTTCCTTTTTAAATCTCAAAATCCATTTTCACGATATTTTTATAAACCAACATTTTGGCCTAGCGATATTTTAATACCCAAAATACCCAATTATTAATAATAGATTTTCTAACACATCATATATGATAATATATATACGAAAATTAACAAATAATAAATTTTGAGGAATCTAGTTGGATTCCTCCTACCTGTTTTTCCTGTATCCACAAATGTTAGACAACATAAATAATACCCATCCTGCTTTAAGGCAGGATATCGTGGTATAGAAGGTCATCCACTATAATATATTGTAAGGCACATAGGGTCACCCGCTAACGATATTGCGAGTATCCGCTAACGGTACTGCGGGAAATATCCAACCACCAATATGTATATATATATATATATATATATATATATATAGCTACAACCACCAAGCCTAAATAACTAATGTATATTATAACCACAATTTATAAATAAATAGCAATGCAACCAATCAACTAACAAACAACATATAAATATTTATATTAAATAAAAATTCGATTATAATAAATTATAATCGAACCAGAGAGAGTTTACTCACCGAGATTTTTCTTTGTCGAATATCCAATTAAAATTCCAAATTGAATTCCATTGCATAGATAATGTCACTACGATCCAATCTGATAGCGTGTGAACGAATTGTGTTATTTCACAAGTTTGAATTACATATGTATATGATTTACATTTTTAGTTAATCGTCATTTACCATAAATTAATTACTTAATTTCATATAAAAATAATTATGTCAATGATACAACTAAGTTGCCAGCGTTAAACACTTAAGGTTAAGTCTGTTCATTATCTATCTGTAATGGTTTTATCATTCAATATAGTAACCTTCATTACAGTAACATGAAATCAAATTTTTACTTCAATAATTATATTTAAATTACCATTTTATAAACCATCTTCCTCCTCATGAATAAAACGCGAGTTGCTATGTGCATTTTCCCATTTCCGACATTTGTTTCCATGATTATTGCTTCATCTCTTCACCATTCATTGAACTGCCCGGCACCACCTTCTTCCCCTTCATCTCCTCACCGTTCCTATTCCACCCGAGCCCAACGCGTCGACCAAAACCAATTCCGACATCTCAACATCCTCTTATAGGTTTCGACACATAATTGTGCCGAATCCCCACAAAATCTTCCTACCAGCACACCTTGATGCGCTGAGCACTCCCAAACCCTTCAACGATTTCGCGAATCCGCCAGCTAGGTCGACGTTAATTGCAGAAGGGTGCGACACTTTCCTTTTTCGAATTAAGAGAGAATATAAGTCTAATAGAAAGGCTTTGAGATCAGTGATTCAATGAATAAAAATACGTTTACTTATATTGAAATTTTGATTCCATCTTGAAGGAATCGAATTTTATTTAGTAACCGGAAGAAAAGAGAAGAAAGAACGGGTTCGAGTATATAGAACTAGGAATTAGGTTTATCAAAAGGACGATCTGTTTATATATGGTGATTATATATTTAAGGGAAAAGCTTTGTTCTTTGCTGAAGGAATAAAAGACAGACTCGACTTGTTTTTATTTATAAAGACTTGAGTAGCTTTTAAGGGAAGCTATAAGATGGATTCTTAGAGAAGCTTTCCAATTAATTAATTACTTTATGAAGCTTATACCCGAAGTAACACAGTAAATTACTATAAATGAGCTCCTATCATGATGAAAATCGTAATATTAGCATAATTAAATATTCCAGACAAGATGGAACCGGTTTCGTCAAATTCCGAGATCATTTGTAAAATTTACTATTCTTAAGTTCCATTTTAAATAGATATAATTTAAAATTCAAAAATAATAAATTCCTTGATAATAAATTTTTAATATTATCTTTTATAGTCAAATACAATTTATATTGATCATCTGAATCACTTCGATTCAGTTTTAAATTCGAATTCAATTATTTGTTTTAAATATTACGATAATTCAATATTAAATCGTAATCTATTATTAAATTGATAACTCAACATAAAAATCCATTTATATTATCAACTCAACATTTAAAATAAATTTAAATGTTTAAAAATAAATCGACTTAAAATCCGGGTTGTTACATTCTTTTCCCCTTAAAAGAATTTTGTCCCCCAAATTACTAAGGTAGAAAAAAATTCTACAAAACCCATTTACTTTAAAAATCTACTTATGTTGAAATTCAACATCTTCATACTTCTACAATTTTAGTTCCAAACAAAACTTTTAGTTTTCATTTATATTTCACATCATATATGTTTACATTCATTTAATCTGAATGATTCACAATCAGGGTATTTACATCCAAATCATATTCCGTTCAAATTGATTCTAATCAATTTATTTACTTCAATCCATTTAACTTGTTTAAGTTAAATTTAATTTCTAGTATTCAAATTCTCGGGTTTTATTTCAAATATATCAGGAATCATATAAATATACACTTATATTTATAACCATCTCAAATTCAAAACATTTGAATTTTCAAATCAACTTTTTTTCTTTCAAACAAATTTCCTTCAAAAACTTTTCTAAGGTAGCAATCTATCACTTAGAAACTCAAAAATGAACACTGGTGATGATGCAGTCATCATCAGAATTATTTTCGAACTACTGAAGCGAGTTCAGTGCTTGATCACTTTCAAAATTCATTCAAAAATGGTTTCCATTCAAATTCTTCAAAGTATGTTATATAACTTTATATTCATTAAGAAAAATATTTTCCAAACTCCTAGGATTTAAATTCTGAATTCTGGTTTGAATCTAATTCCATTTCATCTTATTTTTATATTTCATTCATATACAAATTATGTTTGGTTACATATAAGCATTCCAATTTTATAATCTCATTTGATTATAATAATAACATCCAACACATCCATATATTATAATAATTTTAGAAAATTATTCCTTCGATATCAATATAGAATTTTGGGCAAAATTATTTTATTTACCCACTTTAAAACTATATCGTATCCAACCTTCTATTCAAATATTTATAATATCGACGCCGTTGCATCCCACGGTTTGGCCAGAATTCATAAGTCACTCAACAAACAAGTCAACATAATATAAAACAACTTTTATATCAATTAACAAATACATGCTCTCTTATATATACACTCAACTCATTCTAGGGTACTATTGACCCTAACTCTAATAAGTAAACCCCCACCAAAACCTAGGATTTCGCTCAACCTAAGCTCTGAACCACTGTAACGAACCGATATTTTCCCGATCCTAGTTATCGATACAAATACCATATCGATTAACCAAACACTAGAAATTACCGGATCATTAATAGAAAGAAGTAAGATGGTGATAAATAGAAAGAAAGATATATTAGAATAGAAAAAGAAGAAGAAAAACATGAATATAAAAACATAGAATCTCATATCGCAACGGAATAAAATATAATATATATAACAACTTTTCGGATACAAAATTTTTACTGCATGTACACATACATACCATCATCAGAGTATAATACAACACAACAGAAAATAAACAGTAAATATCTAATGTTAATGCCTCCTACTCCAAGCTCCTCCAAGTATATCTGTAAACACCTGAACTACTTGACTGCCCATACAAATTTGGACACCCAAGAGTTTATGGTAAAACAAAACAAAATAAACTCTAGGTTGTCATAGGACTGGTGTGAGTAAATTCCAACCACTTGGTTTAACTTTTAAAAAAGATCCTTTATAAAAGAAAGGATAATCGTAAGACTGATCGATACATAAACATGGATGGTTTTTACCTGATGATAACCCAAAACATTCTTTAAAATCAATACTATTCTGATATTATAATAGTGTCTAAAATAAGTAAATAACAATCTAGCAGAACGCTCGCATTTCACACTCTACATACATAGTATACAATCAAAACCGCGGGCTCTTATTGGAGAATGGATTCCAACTGGCAAGGTATGGGACCACCTTCCAACAGTGTATCTCTAGAGAGGAATACATCGGATTCAACAAGAATATCTTGCAACCCAGGCTAAACATGACTGATGTAACACCCCGAATTTTAGTTAATACTAAAATTCACTAATTACAGGATAAATAATCTCAGATGTGGGAATTGGGGGTAACGGGCTGCGTCATTGCGTTCGTCTCGGAAAAATACGCGAAATAGAGTCCGAGTTTTCGAAAATCGGAGTCCGTATGGCCCAGTTAAGGCCCAATGAAGTTTGCAGAAAATTCAAAGTTAAAAACAGATTCAGAAATTTAAATTCAGATTTTAAATTAGAACCAGCGGGGCCAGGCGGGAAAATTCCCGCCTTGACCATGTCGACAGGGCTGTCGACAGGCCTGTCGACAGGGGGAGTCGACTTGCCTGTCGACACAGGGTGTCGGCCCTGATGGTCTGGGTGCACCAGATCTGGTTTTTGGCTAAGTCTTGGGCTGTGTTCTAGAGATTTCCTAAATCTAACGGACCTAATCTAATCTAGGGTTAATCTAAGTGCCAAAAACACAACCTAATCCTATAAATAAGACCCTAACCCTACCCTAATTCATTCATAATTAGATCTTGTAACTAAACTATGGCAAAATGAAACTTGATCATGGCCTCCACAAATCAATGAAGAGAGTTGCAAGCTAATCAACCTCCAAATCAACATCTTCTTCAACTAATTCCACTTCATAAGTTTGCTAATCTAGGTTTTGGTGAGTTTCTATCACTTTGATGATCAATTGCTAAATTAAGTAGATGAGATATGATGAGATCTATGGTTTTGCATGAGGATTAATGGGTTTTCAAGTCATATGATATGATGTGAATATGCTAATCTATGTTTAATATTAATCCTATGTTTATGCATGTTGAATATGTAAGTTTATGCAAGTGGTTTATGCAAGTTAAGTGGTGGGTTTATGCATAATAAGTAATTGATTTTATGCATTCTAAGTATGTGGTTTTATGTATGCTAAGTGTTTGGTATTATGCATAAATCATAATATGCAAGTTATGCATGCTAATGCAAGTATATGAATGCTCATGTAAGTTATGTATATGCTTAAATGCAAGTTTAACATGATATGCAAGTTATGCATGCTTATGCAAGTATGTGGATGCTTATGCAAGAATGTGAATGCTCATGTAAGTTATGTGTATGCTTAAATGCATGTTATGCAAGTTATGAGAATGTTGTTATACAAGTTCATATGCAAGTTATGTGCATGATGTTATGTAAGTTATGTGCATGTTGTTATGCAAATTCATATGCAAGTTATGTGTATGATGTTATGCAAGTTATGTGCATGATGTTATGTAAGTTATGTGTATGATGTTATGCAAGTTATGTGCATGATGTTATGTAAGTTATGTGTATGATGATATGCAAGTTATGTTTATAATATTATGCAAGTTATGTGTATGATGTTATGCAAGTTAACATGTAACATGTTATGCAAGTTCACACCTTTGAGATACATGCAAGTTCACCTTTGTATAACCTATGAACACTTATGCAAGTCGCCTTTATACATGACATATGTATGTTCATGCAAGTTGGGTTATGTAGTAATGCTAGTTGGGTTAATGTCATGATGTAAGTGGACACCTTTTTAACCCATGTTAGTGTTAATAAGTGAAACCCATGTTAATTGTGAAAGAATCTTCTCTTGGAAATATGTCGTGTTAGCATAAGTACGTGGGGAAACGATGGGGTTAATAGACATGTTAATGAAATGGTGTGAAATGGTTATGATTAAGCATACCATAAAATGAATAAGCGTAAGTGGGAATTTACCTATTGAGTTAGGTCTACCCCATGGGAATTTACCTATTGAGTTAGGTCTACCCATGTTATGAAAACTTGATATTAATTAGGGATAATTAATATGGGGGTGATTAATCAGGTGTAATTAATCAACTAAGACACAAGGTTGGACCCTTTTGTAGCGGAAGTCTGCCCGGAACCGACCGGCCATCCAGCGGCTACAAATGATTGGCCCAATGTGAGAGGTCTTAGTCATAAATTAAATACATGATTAAAATAAAGACACGAGGTTAGACCCTTTTGATGACAGAAGTCTGCCCGGAACCAACCGGCATATCCAGCAGTCATAAAAGACGGTCTAATGTGAGAGGTCTTTATGAGGTCATGATCTTAATTAATGAATTAAGAAACACTTAACCATATTAGCATGTAGTGGGACATGAGGGGTTAAGTGGGTGCCTTGGGGTGGCATGATGAGACTAGTGGGTTGCCATGGGTGGCATGTGAAAATACGATTAGAATACTTAACCAAAGTGGAACATGTAATTAAACATGATTAAAGGGTTAAGTAAGTGCCATGGGTGGCATGTGAGAATACGATTAGAATACTTAACCAAAGTGGAACATGTAATTAAACATGATTAAAGGGTTAAGTAAGTGCCATGGGTGGCATGTGAAAATCTAGTGGGTACCTTGTATGACAATTAGAATATGATTAAAGGACTTAACCAAAATTTATAACATGTAAGGGGACATGGTTAAAGGGTTAAGTGGGATTCACTAGAAATAGCAAGCTTAGGTGGTAGCTTGTGAGGGCCCATTTCAACCAATATCCCAAACGTATCTTTGTGGGCTCGACTCTAGTCGGGTGACGGGACACGCATATTGGGCTTGACTATAAGAGGCCAAACCGGGTTAGCGGTGGCAACGCGGGACCAACGGGTTTCATATGCGTGTGTGGACCCGGGCTGGTTTTTAAGTCGTTGTTGCATCGTGTAGATATAAAGCCGTGCACTGTTGATATTATCTGGTAGCCACTTTAGGGGAATGATACACCCCAATCGTGGGACCAGCACGGGTATCTACGTAGGGGAGCCGATCGCTTGGGGAGTAGTGGGTACACCTATGTAGTCAGATAGGGGTACACGAAACTACTGAATTACTAAGTACACTTAGTGGGATCAACCTTTAAGTAAGAATAACTGGTGTGGTGCAGTGTAGTAATTATCCTTGGGTGGGTAGATGCGTCTTTACGGTTGTCTTAGTTTATCCTAAGTCTACCAAGCTGCTTAGTGTAGCCATTCATCCCCAGACGTCACCGTATATCAAGCTTATGTCTTCTCTGGTTACTTTAATGATTGTATTGTTAAAGTTATAGGACTCACTCAGACTTATGTCTGATCCCGTTGTTTTTATCTTTTTCCCAACCCTCAGGTTATCAGAGTAGGCCCAGTACGAGTGGGCTTTGATCAGGCTGCTTTATTCTCTTTTGGAGCTTGGACCATAGGTGTAGAGATCAGCTTACCCTTTTCTTTTATGGCTATCAGTTCATGTATTGGGATTATGTACTTTTGTTTATCAGGATGGATATTTTTGTACTTGACTCTTATTTGGTTTTGTGATGTAACCAAACATGTTTTACTTTCCGCTGCAATGAAATGATGTTTGAAATTTTCAAGTATTACTTATATCTGTCTTGTTGTAATTTTTCTGTTCTATATTCACTTAAAATACTCCACCGATGTTATGGCATTCCCTTAGAGAGTGACCATAGCGGGTGTGGGGTGTTACACGTGGTATCAGAGCAAAGGTTACCGGAACAGATAAAAAATTTAGAAAAACTATTTTTCTAAAAACATTTTTGGAAGAAATATTTTCAAAAACATGTCTTTAAAGAGAAAAGTTTTTGAAAGAAAAGCATAATCCCCGATAGCCATATCTTTATCTTTCGAATTCTCCGTTTTGAATCTTTCCTTTTTCGTCTCAGCATGGCTGAAGATCTTTATCTTCCGGACGGTGTAGCGGTACCAGTATGGTATAGGAGGTTGTTAGAGGCTAGGGCCACCGCTGCAGGTCCAGCAAATGTTCTCCTCCACCCGTTGCACTCGTTCCTCCTCGCGCGGATACTTTTGCTATGACTTGTAGGAAGAGGGAAAGAAAGTCAGGTTAGCCGCTTGGTTAATGGAAGGAGAGGCCTCGTTCTGGTGGGAGGCCACTAATGGAGAACGCCCGGTTGATTCTTGGATGGATTTCAGGCAAAGGTTTGAGGCAAAGTTTCTCTCAAAAGCGGAAGAAAATAGGCATGTGGAAAGGTTCTTGAACTTAAAGCAAGGGAACTTGTCGGTGAAAGAATATGTTAACAAGTTTAATCAGTTAGAGAGATTCAACATGGACTCGGTAAACACACCGGAAGAGAAAGCTTTGAGGTTCGTTAGAGGCTTAAACGAACCGATGCACGGATTGGCTATGTCTCACATCCCTATGGGGGCCACTTTCGAGAAGCTAGTGGACATGGCACTTATGCATGAGGAAGAGAAGGGTCCCAATGCTAATAAAGCACCCGAGAAGAATGAAGATCAGAAGAAACCTCAACAACAAAATAAGGGTGGGAAAGGTAACGGTGGCAAGGGAAAGAAGAAGTGCTTCAATTGTGGTACACTAGGCCACCTAAGCAAGGATTGTCGCAAGAAGAAGAAGACTGGCTGCTTCCACTGTGACGAAGCAGGACATCTAGTGAAAGACTGTCCTAAGAAAGGGCAAGGGACGGGGTCTACCTCAGGAGGACAGGTGCAAGCTCTTGTGGCACCAGGTCAGGCTAGGGGGCAAGTAAAGGCTCTCACGATTCGGGAAAGAGGTAGAACTATTTCTATTAAAAGTTTAGTTTTTCTGATCGATCATCCTGTCCGTACTTTATTTGATTTTGACGCATTGAGTTCGTTTATCTCATCATTATTAGTAGAGTCACTGCACTGAGACACCAGTTGGTAGATGATCCCTTAGTTGTTTCAAACCCAATTGGGCTCCACGATGTGTTTGGGTTTGAAAGTTGCTATGCTTAGCGTTGAGTTTAGATGTGATGCTTTTTGGGCTTCACGGGCTATGGGTTAGTTTTGGGCATGGACTGGTTATCCAGTAATGGTGCCGTTCTTATTGTGGAAGGAGAGTTGTTAGGCTTATGACCCGCTAGGGTAACACTCTCGAGATGTTTTGTAATCCCATGGAATCTGTTATGCTAAGTTATCTAGAATCGCTTGACACGTCGGTCAAGAGTTTGTGATCTGTTAGAGTGGTCCGGGAATACTCGGATGTGTTTGAGGAGGTGAAGGGCTTACCTCCGGAGCGGGAGATTGACTTCCAAATATATCTGGTAGGCAATGCCAAACCAGTGTCTTGGCCAGTGTGCCACGTGGCTCCTCGTGAGAGGAGGGAACTCCATAAGCAAGTAGGCAATTTGCTCGAGAAGGGGTTTAGAAGATGAAGTATATCAGAGTGGGGTGCTCCGGTAGTTTTTGCCACGAAGGCGGATGGGTCCCTCAGACTTTGTGTAGGCTAAAGAGAGCTAAAGAAACTCACAAAGAAGAATAGACACCCATTGTCAAGGATTGATGATCTCTTTGATCAGTTAGTGGGCGCCTTAGTATTTTCGCAGTTGGACTTAGCCACGAGGTTTCGTCAGTTGAGAGTGACTGAGGATAGTATAGAGAAGACTACCTTTAGGACTCCGGATGGTTTTTGTGAGTGGCTGGAGATGCCATTTGGTTTGACGAACGCCCCCGCATATGATGAAAAGGGTGTTCAGGGAGTACCTAAATAAGTTTGTGATGGTCTTTGTAAATGACATCTTGGTCTTTTCTAGGAGCGAAATAAGTTTTCGTATGTGCTCAATAGGATGAGCAAAGCCAGTTATGGGATAAACGGTGGTTTTGGAACGAGACTGGCGAGGACATCTAGAGTGGACAAGGGCTTAATTATTTAGCCGTTTTTACTAGTATCATCTCACGTAGATCGTCTGAATTCGAAGGAGGTATCCCTTGGGTGTTTGTCTGATATTGGTTTAGGCCTTTGGGGCTTTCATTTGGGGGATGTCGAGTTCGACTAAGGTGGTCTGCGTTAGGGATGGATAGTTGTGACGATTTTGCATGGGAGAATATCCTGATTTCTCTAGAAGTGGAGAAAAGCATGCCTTACATCTCGGAGAAGTATTGGAGACTCTCCAGGCGCATAGTCTTAAGACAGCAAAAGTGAATAGGATTCTTAGCGTCCTATGAGTTTGAGATAGCGTACACCCAAGGTAAGGGTAACATGGTAGTGGACGCCTTAAGTAGAAAAAGGTTGTCCTCGAGTTCATGGTTCGTTGAACGACGGAGCTTAGAGTTTATTTCTATGTTTGACTTTAGACCTTCCGTTGACTTTATACCCGGTTTACTAGCCTCCTTGGAGGTTAGGCCTACTCTTTTGGGACGAATTAGCGAGGCACAGCGAGACGACCCACAGTTGGATGAGTTAGTAGAGAAGCTCATGAGGAGGGGGTCGTCCATCCATTTGAGTAGGTACACCCTAAGTGGTAAGGGGTGGTTGCATAGAGACGGTAGACTTTGTGTACCGCAAGACGAGGGTTTGAAGAAGACTATTCTTGATGATGCACACCGTTCTAGGATGACCATTCATCCCGGTGGGGACGAGATGTACCAAGACATGAAGCGAGTTTTCTTTTTGGCCGGTATGAAGGAAGGCATGGCCGAGTATGTCGCTAGATGCTTGATGAAAGCGGAGCAAAAGAAACCAAGTGGGTTGCTTCACCCATTGGAAGTTCCGCTAAGGAAGTGGGATAGTGTCTCGAAGGATTACCAAAATCAAGGAAGGGTAATACGGGAATTTGGGTGGTAGTAGACAGGCTTACTAGGAGCGCCCATTGTATACCCGTGAAGAGTAAGAGAACTGCTCCATGACTAGCTTCAGTTTACATTCGAGAGATTATTAGATTGCATGATGTACCTTCCAGTATAGTGAGCGATCAAGATCCTATCTTCGCTAAAGAGTTTTGGAAAAGTTTGCAAGAGGCGGTAGGGACTCAGTTGTGTTTGAGTACCGCATAACATCCTCAGATAGACGGCTAGACCGAGAGGGTGAATTGTATTTTAGAAGACCTTTTGAGGCTATGTATCTTGGATTTAGGAGGTACATGGGAAGAGCATCTTCCATTGGTGGGGTTGCCCGACAGACTTAGTGGTGTACATGATGTATTCCATGTGAGGAAGGGCCTACATAAGATCGTAGAGGCGATAGAGACAAGCTTGCTTAAAGAAGTAAAGTAGAGCGTGATGTGATTATTCGACGAGCTCCTACTCGCATCCTTGGGTCAGAGACTAGGAAGTTGAGAAACAGAGAGGTTCAACTAGTCGAAGTACAATGGGGAGATGAAGAGAGCGACGCTACCTGGGAGACGGAAGCGAAGATGCGTTCGAGGTACCCTTTTCTTTCGGAGGGTATGTCCTTTTGCTTCTCCTTCATCGCATATCTTGTGCTTATCTTATCCTTAGTATGTCCTCTCATTAGTACCTTTGACCTTTAGATAGGGTAAACCTATGGTTGAAACATGTGTTTGAGACATGTTATGGTTGATGGATGCAAGTGGATGCAAGTGGATGCAAGTGGTTGCTAGTGGTTGCTCGTGGATGCATATACACACACTCTAGGCACTAGATCGGCTCAATCACTTCATATTGCATATTGCATAAAATTGTATGTAGGAAGCTATATTTATGGATGTATAATGATTGTGTTATCATATGGATGATGCATTTTGGTGAATGATTGTGCACTCATATAGATATTGTATGTGTCGATAGGGTTATCTCGCATACATATTGGATGCATGGCACTATCATGGTTTGCATATGTTCATACATTAGATAGGGAACATATACACACACTTTTTGCATATGCTCATACATCATTAGAAACTGTTTTAAGGACAATGGATGCCCGTGGTTGATGGTTTGAGTAGATGGTTGTTTGGATGGTAGGATATGCATTCTCCTTAGCTTAGAGATTTCGGGGACGAAATCCTTTAAGGAGGGGAGAATGTAACACCCCGAATTTTAGTTAATACTAAAATTCACTAATTACAGGATAAATAATCTCAGATGTGGGAATTGGGGGTAACGGGCTGCGTCATTGCGTTCGTCTCGGAAAAATACGCGAAATAGAGTCCGAGTTTTCGAAAATCGGAGTCCGTATGGCCCAGTTAAGGCCCAATGAAGTTTGCAGAAAATTCAAAGTTAAAAACAGATTCAGAAATTTAAATTCAGATTTTAAATTAGAACCAGCGGGGCCAGGCGGGAAAATTCCCGCCTTGTCCATGTCGACAGGGCTGTCGACAGGCCTGTCGACAGGGGGAGTCGACTTGCCTGTCGACACAGGGTGTCGGCCCTGATGGTCTGGGTGCACCAGATCTGGTTTTTGGCTAAGTCTTGGGCTGTGTTCTAGAGATTTCCTAAATCTAACGGACCTAATCTAATCTAGGGTTAATCTAAGGGCCTAAAACACAACCTAATCCTATAAATAAGACCCTAACCCTACCCTAATTCATTCATAATTAGATCTTGTAACTAAACTATGGCAAAATGAAACTTGATCATGGCCTCCACAAATCAATGAAGAGAGTTGCAAGCTAATCAACCTCCAAATCAACATCTTCTTCAACTAATTCCACTTCATAAGTTTGCTAATCTAGGTTTTGGTGAGTTTCTATCACTTTGATGATCAATTGCTAAATTAAGTAGATGAGATATGATGAGATCTATGGTTTTGCATGAGGATTAATGGGTTTTCAAGTCATATGATATGATGTGAATATGCTAATCTATGTTTAATATTAATCCTATGTTTATGCATGTTGAATATGTAAGTTTATGCAAGTGGTTTATGCAAGTTAAGTGGTGGGTTTATGCATAATAAGTAATTGATTTTATGCATGCTAAGTAGGTGGTTTTATGTATGCTAAGTGTTTGGTATTATGCATAAATCATAATATGCAAGTTATGCATGCTAATGCAAGTATATGAATGCTCATGTAAGTTATGTATATGCTTAAATGCAAGTTTAACATGATATGCAAGTTATGCATGCTTATGCAAGTATGTGGATGCTTATGCAAGAATGTGAATGCTCATGTAAGTTATGTGTATGCTTAAATGCATGTTATGCAAGTTATGAGAATGTTGTTATACAAGTTCATATGCAAGTTATGTGCATGATGTTATGTAAGTTATGTGCATGTTGTTATGCAAATTCATATGCAAGTTATATGTATGATGTTATGCAAGTTATGTGCATGATGTTATGTAAGTTATGTGTATGATGTTATGCAAGTTATGTGCATGATGTTATGTAAGTTATGTGTATGATGATATGCAAGTTATGTTTATAATATTATGCAAGTTATGTGTATGATGTTATGCAAGTTAACATGTAACATGTTATGCAAGTTCACACCTTTGAGATACATGCAAGTTCACCTTTGTATAACCTACGAACACTTATGCAAGTCGCCTTTATACATGACATATGTATGTTCATGCAAGTTGGGTTATGTAGTAATGCTAGTTGGGTTAATGTCATGATGTAAGTGGACACCTTTTTAACCCATGTTAGTGTTAATAAGTGAAACCCATGTTAATTGTGAAAGAATCTTCTCTTGGAAATATGTCGTGTTAGCATAAGTACGTGGGGAAACGATGGGGTTAATAGACATGTTAATGAAATGGTGTGAAATGGTTATGATTAAGCATACCATAAAATGAATAAGCATAAGTGGGAATTTACCTATTGAGTTAGGTCTACCCCATGGGAATTTACCTATTGAGTTAGGTCTACCCATGTTATGAAAAACTTGATATTAATTAGGGATAATTAATATGGGGGTGATTAATCAGGTGTAATTAATCAACTAAGACACGAGGTTGGACCCTTTTGTAGCGGAAGTCTGCCCGGAACCGACCGGCCATCCAGCGGCTACAAATGATTGGCCCAATGTGAGAGGTCTTAGTCATAAATTAAATACATGATTAAAATAAAGACACGAGGTTAGACCCTTTTGATGACAGAAGTCTGCCCGGAACCAACCGGCATATCCAGCAGTCATAAAAGACGGTCTAATGTGAGAGGTCTTTATGAGGTCATGATCTTAATTAATGAATTAAGAAACACTTAACCATATTAGCATGTAGTGGGACATGAGGGGTTAAGTGGGTGCCTTGGGGTGGCATGATGAGACTAGTGGGTTGCCATGGGTGGCATGTGAAAATACGATTAGAATACTTAACCAAAGTGGAACATGTAATTAAACATGATTAAAGGGTTAAGTAAGTGCCATGGGTGGCATGTGAGAATACGATTAGAATACTTAACCAAAGTGGAACATGTAATTAAACATGATTAAAGGGTTAAGTAAGTGCCATGGGTGGCATGTGAAAATCTAGTGGGTACCTTGTATGACAATTAGAATATGATTAAAGGACTTAACCAAAATTTATAACATGTAAGGGGACATGGTTAAAGGGTTAAGTGGGATTCACTAGAAATAGCAAGCTTAGGTGGTAGCTTGTGAGGGCCCATTTCAACCAATATCCCAAACGTATCTTTGTGGGCTTGACTCTAGTCGGGTGACGGGACACGCATATTGGGCTTGACTATAAGAGGCCAAACCGGGTTAGCGGTGGCAACGCGGGACCAACGGGTTTCATATGCGTGTGTGGACCCGGGCTGGTTGGTAAGTCGTTGTTGCATCGTGTAGATATAAAGCCGTGCACTGTTGATATTATCTGGTAGCCACTTTAGGGGAATGATACACCCCAATCGTGGGACCAGCACGGGTATCTACGTAGGGGAGCCGATCGCTTGGGGAGTAGTGGGTACACCTATGTAGTCAGATAGGGGTACACGAAACTACTGAATTACTAAGTACACTTAGTGGGATCAACCTTTAAGTAAGAATAACTGGTGTGGTGCAGTGTAGTAATTATCCTTGGGTGGGTAGATGCGTCTTTACGGTTGTCTTAGTTTATCCTAAGTCTACCAAGCTGCTTAGTGTAGCCATTCATCCCCAGACGTCACCGTATATCAAGCTTATGTCTTCTCTGGTTACTTTAATGATTGTATTGTTAAAGTTATAGGACTCACTCAGACTTATGTCTGACCCCGTTGTTTTTATCTTTTTCCCAACCCTCAGGTTATCAGAGTAGGCCCAGTACGAGTGGGCTTTGATCAGGCTGCTTTATTCTCTTTTGGAGCTTGGACCATAGGTGTAGAGATCAGCTTACCCTTTTCTTTTATGGCTATCAGTTCATGTATTGGGATTATGTACTTTTGTTTATCAAGATGGATATTTTTGTACTTGACTCTTATTTGGTTTTGTGATGTAACCAAACATGTTTTACTTTCCGCTGCAATGAAATGATGTTTGAAATTTTCAAGTATTACTTATATCTGTCTTGTTGTAATTTTTCTGTTCTATATTCACTTAAAATACTCCACCGATGTTATGGCATTCCCTTAGAGAGTGACCATAGCGGGTGTGGGGTGTTACAACTGACCCCTCACTTCACTTGAGAGTACTAAATGTATTGTCACCAACAGTTAGGATCAGCAACCGTTTCCCGAAAGGGACAATATCGAAAGATCAAAGAAGCAAATGGAATTTCTCTAGATCAGGTGACAATACACCCTACTTGGGTGCGACCCACTTAGCCGTGCGACCTGCTTGATTTTATACCATTTTCTGATTACAAGGCTTGAGGTTATGATTACTTACCTTTCATTGATAGCAATAACACTTTGAATGCCATTTTGTCAGATCCATTAATCACTAATTGATTTGAACTAAGATATTCTGGGTATTATGCTAAGAGAATAAATTCTCCGCCACCTGATGTATATTTGTACATACCAACATATCCAATCATTGGAAATACTCTGTCAGACATTCGTCCATACACTTTTGTTCTGGGACTGAACGAAACCGAAGGCACAATTTCCTGTAATCCATATTAGGCAATTTCTACATTGGATTAACAGAAAAAGCCCTTGCACTTTACTCCATCTTCGATTGTCTTTACATAATCTGATTCGCAACACTACTGCTAATACGGAGTGGTTCTCAGATAATAATCCAATCGATCTCTCCATATTGATAACGATATTGGCCAATACTTCGATAGTCGGTTATTTAACTGTCAAAGGAAAACAAACATTCATCCAAAGCATCAAACCATCACTGGGCCCCTTAATTAATATTTCATTAATTAAATTACTTCTTTATTTCCTTATAAATATTTGTTAACCCAATATTTTCACAATCATCTTGGCCTTTTACACTATGTGGAACACATTTTCATATATCGCCTTCTTTTATTTTCTATACTAAGAAATTATCTTTGATTTATAATTGGAATTCATTTCCAATTGTTATCTTTTTCCGAACTCATTTATTTCTATACTTAGGAAATATTTATCTTTATATTTCCAAAATTCCACATACTTAGGTTAAAACGAATGTTATGTAAAACATTGTTACAACAACCCAAAATACTGCATTTGACTAAATCTCTTTAAACAGTGATCTTCGAGACTGAATCTTTCTATTCATTGGATAAGAATGAAATCAATCAAGTTGGGGTATAACTACCTCTCAGACCTTGACTGAATAACATTCTTAACTTCAAAACGGTCAAGGCTACTTATCTCGAATAATCAACATCATATAAAACCAATTATCCATTTGTTAAAACGAGTATACGTTTCTTTTTATATTCTTACCGGATTTAAATTATAGGTTTCCTTTTTGTTTATAATCTTCTATTTTAATTTCGTTTCCTTATCGAGTTATATATATATATATATATATTGATTTTCAGTTATTAGTTTTTATTAAAAATATTCTTACTCCTTAAATTTTTGGAAAATTTCGCCAGCACCTCCTTTATACGGCTCAAACCTCAACTCGCCTCTCTAGGCCATTTCCATTCTAAAGGAAAATAAAAAAGCTAAGCCGCCTGTCGATTCGGTGCATATAACTCATATGGAATTTAAACATGTACCTTTTTTTCGGGCACTCAAAATATAAACGTCTTTCTCTTCAATACATATCTGTTATATACATACTCATCCAATTCCGATGTATTCCAACTCAATCTAGTCATTTTAACTCAATTCGCTAATTTATTCTTTAATTAGCTTTTTTACCTATTCGACTTTTTAATTGAACATATCATGTTCATATACAATTTTAATTTGCTTATAAACCAATTGAATTCCATTTTTAATTCAAGTTTCATATTTGATTTCGAATATAAATTTACAACCCCTTTTTACTTATCCAAAGTCCAATTTCGATTATAAATTCCATTAACTAATTATTCTTCAAATTAGTTAGTTTGATTCAACAATTAAAAATCTGATTTTTATTTAAAAATCAATCCATTTACTCCACTTAAGTTCACATTTTATTTTATAACTCAAATCTAGATTTTTCTAATGGAAATCTAACTTTTATTTGCTTAAAATACTTTTATTAGTTTAAATAAACGATTATGGTTTATTAATGGTTACGACGCTGTTTTTCTGGAAATTTGATTTTGACATAACTCAAAATCTATAAACGAAATCCATATTTTTTTTCTTCCACTAGAAAACTATTATTTAATCGGTCCCCAAGATTCTTGTTTCATAGAATTTCGACCTAAATTGAGTTATTTATACTCAACTGAAGTTCGAAAGTCAAATTACGAACTACCGCGCTGTGGCAATTTAGTTTTAACTGTATTTAAATATAAACATTAAAACATCATTTATTAAATCAATTCCAACTCTATTCTTGTATATTTAATATAAATTCATCCAATTTACCAAATCTAGCTTAATATTCTCGATTTTCCCTAATCGTCGATTATTTCATAATTCATTTATAAATTTATTTGTAGCTCGATCTTCTATAATAAATTTCAATCCTATTGGAAACAATTTATTTTATAAAATTCGATATAATTGAATTCCAATTATAAATCCGTTGGATTTTTCCTAATTCAGTTTATATTCTGAATTCTGGAATATAATCAATCGTTCTTTTCTTCAAAATGTTTTCCAGTTCTCTTTTAAATTCATACTTGAACTTAAACTTCTAAATTATCTAAGATAATTTATTTCACTAGATTTAGACACATCGTTTATAAATTCAACTTCCTTGTTTTTACATTAAAACAAGTTTCATTTCAAAATCTATTTGAAATCAAAATCTTATTTTGGAATGTTCTATTTATTATAACTTATCTATGTATAACATAGAATCTATTTTAATATTTAATTTTAAATATTAGTTTCTAATTAATATAATTCCAATATCCTTTCTGGATAAATTTATTTTATAATTTCGGTATAGTCTAGGTTAATTATCCAATTAAATTTGCATTTTTGAACATCGTAATTGATTTCATCATTTTCTATTTGAAACGATTCCCGATTCTCATTTTAAATTCACATTTGAATTTAAACTCTCCGATTATCCAATGATAATTTATTTCCCTCCATTTATAAACACCGTTTATAAATTTATTTCAATTCCCTACATTATCCAATGAAAGTTATTCCATTTTATTTATAAATATCGTTTATAAATTCACCACTTCTTTTTATTATTCAAAATAAGTTAATATTTCTATAACCTATTCAATATTCGAATTCTATTTTAGAAAAATAGATTTTCCCTTTTTAAATCTCAAAATCCCTTTTCATGATATTTTTATAAATCAACATTTTGGCCCAGTGATATTTTTTTGATTTATGTGTGGAACCTAAGACTTCACTCAAGCCATTACTTGTTGGTCTTAGTAAACCCCACGGGTAGTGATATACCCCGATTTTTCAACGCCTTCACTCTACCTAGGTAGTCACCCCTAGAAATTGGAAGAAGTGGCCCTCGAACCTGAGACCTATATCTCATCCTAATTCGCCCACCTCACCGAGCTAGGAGTGTCGGGTTTGGCCACTGATATTTAAACACCCAATTATCAATCATAGGTTTTCTAACGCATCATATATGATAACATATATATGAAAACAAAGAAATAATAAATTTTGAGGAACTTAGTTGGATTCCTCTAACCAGTTTTTCCTACATCCGCAGATGTTAAACAACATAAATAATACACATCCTGCTTCAAGGCATGATATCGCGGTATAGAAGGTCATCCACTATAGTATATTGTGGGGCGCATAGGGTCATCCGTTAATGATGCTGCGGGCATCCGCTAACGGTACTGCAGGAAATATCCAACCACCAATATATATAATATTCACAACCACAAAGCCTAAATAACTAATATATATATAATAACCACAATTTATAAATAAATAGCAATGCAACCAACCAACCAACAAACTACACATAAATACTTATATTAAATAAAAATTCGATTATAATAAATTATAATCGAACCAGAGAGTGAGTTAACTCATCGTAATTTTCCTATGTCAAATATCCAATTAAAATTCCAAATTGAATTCCATTGCGTAGATATGTCACTACGATCCAATCTGATAGCATGTGAATGAATTGTGTTATTTCACAAGATCGAATTATATATAATTTATATTTTTAGTTAATTATCATTTACCACAAATTAATTACCTAAATTTCATATAAAAATAATTATGTCAATGATACAACTAAGTTGCCTATATTAAACACTTAAGGTTAAATCTGTTCATTATCTGACTGTAAAGATTTTATCATTCAATATAGTAACCTTCATTGTGGTACCATGAAATCAATTTTTACTTCAATAATTATATTTAAATTACCTTTTTATAAACCATCTTCCTCCTTGTGAATAAAAAGCGAGCTGCTATTTGCTTTTTCCGATTTTCGACATTTGTTTCCATGATTATTACTTCATCTCTTCACCATTAATCGAATTGCCCGGCACTACCTTCTTCCCATTCGTCTCCTCTCCGTTCTCATCCCAACTGAGCCCAACGCGTCGACCCAAACCAATTCCGACATCTCGACCTCCGCTTATAGGTTGCGACAGATAATTGTGCTAAATCCCCACAAAATCTTCCTACCAGCGTGCCTTGATGTGCTGAGTAGTCCCGAACCCCGAGAATCCGCCAGCTAGGTCAATGTTAATGGTAGAATGATGCGACACTTTCCTTTTTCGAACTGAGAGATTATAAGGCGGGTACAAAGGCTTTGAGATCAGGGATTCAACGAATAAAAATTCGTTTAATTATATTGAAATTTAGATTCCATCTTGAAGGAATCGAATTTCGTTTAGTAACAAGAAGAAAAGAGAAGAAAGAATGGGTTCGGTTATAAAGAATTGGGAATTAGGTTTATATAAAGGACGATCTGTTTATATATGGTGATTTTATATTTGAGGGAAAAGCTTTGTTCTTTGCTAAATGAAAAAAAGAAAGGCTCGACTTGTTTTTATTTATAAGGATTTGAGTAGCTTTCAAGGGAAGCTTTAAGATGGATTCTTAGAGAAGCTTTCAAATTATTTAATTAATTTGTTAAGCTTATACCCGAAGTAACACACTAAAATAACTACGGATGAGCTCCCATGATGAAAATCGTAATTCTAGCATAATTAAATATTTCGGGCATGATGGAACTGGTTTCGTCAAATTCCGAGATCATTTGTAAAATTTACTATTCTTAAGTTCCATTTCAAATCGATATAATTTAAAATTCAAAAATAGTCAGTTCCTCGATAATAAATTATTATTATTATCTTTTATAGTCAAATACAATTTATATTGATTATCTGAATCACTTCGATTCAGCTTTAAATTCGAATTCAAATTATATTTGTTTTCAGTATTATGATAATTCAATATTAAATCGTAATCTATTTTTAAATTGATACCTCAATATAAAAATCCATTTATATTATCAACTCAACAATTTAAAATAAATTTAAATGTTTAAAAATAAATCGACTTAAAATTCAAACCGTTAATCATTCAATTTGCATTTAATGTTTGATGTGAAAACAGTGCTTTTTCATGCAATATATGGAACTATTTAAATATGTTTTCTAAAAAATAGAAGTGATTAAAATAATAAAACAGTATCAAGGTATATGCATGTTTTTATAAATTAAATACATAAGGTACACATTACCGCTGAATGTGATGCAATATTTGGCGCCTCAACAACCACATTTTTTTGGGGCCAAGCACTTTGCAACCAACAACTTCGCCAACTGTCTCCATAAGAATGCATCTAATTTTTTTGTGCATCAATCGAAACAAGCACAGCAGGTTGTCCTTTACGAATATTATCCACGAGCTGATTTGGATTAGCAGAGTATAACCACCCTTCGGCAACCAATTCTTTGCTTCCAACCCAATCATACAACTAGCATTTCATATTTTTACCACTAGTTTTACTCTAGAAAAAAAATCAGATTTTTATATTAAATCATAGAGCTAATCAGTGCATAAAGAATTAAGTATACGACATTGTCATTATTTTCAGAGACTATCATAGTGTGGAGTACAACTCTGTCAACTGGCCATGCTACTATCTCACCCTAAGCTTCACCAATATGTGAGATCATCCTAGGAGTAGACCTCCATAAATAAGCATCCAAATTCTTTGGGAATTCTATCAAAATTTTCATGGCATTTGGTCCAAGAGGAATATTGCATAAAAGCCCTTTTGGGTAAGTTGAAAGAACTCTTACTTTAGCAACTATTTCGTCTATCCCAATCCAATACAACAAATTACATCTGGCATTTGGTTGGTCATACTTACTCTACAATTAGTCTAAATCATTTATATTATATATTAAATCAAAAGAAAATCAATTGTTATGGCAACAATAATATAAATAATTTGTACCACTTGAGATGGACTCTCATCCTTGCAGCTTTCTTTAACCTAATAAACAATCATGCAAATAATTATTAATTGGTGGTGATTGTAATGTCCCGAATTTCCATACACTTTGAGTCAACTAATAACACCACATGTCCAACCCAAATTGCACAGAAATATGAATCATTAGTAGAAAGAAGTTAAAGGACGAGAAATAGAAAGAAAGAAAAATTAGAATGGAAGAAAACGACGAACACAAGTCACACAACGGAACGAATAAAATATTATATAACATAAATTTTGAAATACAAATCAGTAACTGTATATACATACCATCATCAAAGCACAACAGTTATTCCTGGAACAGTTATAAACACCTGTTTCCAGATACAACATAGTACACAGCGGAGAAATATGATAGTCTATAGCTAACTGGTAAAGCCTCATGCTTCAAACTCCTCCAAGTGAATCTGTAAAATCCCGACTACTTTACCGCTTGTACAAATTTGGGCACCAAGAGTTTAGGGAAAACAAACAAAATAAACTCTGGGTCAGTCATAGGACTGGTGTGAGTAAACTCCAACCATTTGTTTAACTTTCAAAATCCTTTTGAAAGAAATGATAATCGTAAGATCGATCCACACATGAATACAGATGGTTTTTACCTTACGATAACCAAAAATATTTTTTGATATCGAATCCAATGATATTATAATAACGTCTACATCAAATAAATAGAATCTAGCGGAACGCTTGCATCTCACGCTCCATATATAATATAAAATCGAAAATCGCAGGGCGCTTATTGGAGATTGGATTTCCAACATGATAATGTATAGAACCACCTTCTGATAGTGTATCTCTAGAGGGGAATACACTGGGTTCAACAAGAACGTCCTGCAACCCGGCCTACACATGTTTGACCACTCATTTAACTTGAGCGTATCGTGCATATTATCACCAACGGTTGTGATCAGTAACCGTTATCGAAAGCATACAACAGCGAATATAATGAGAAATAAATGAAATTTCTCTAGATCAGGTGATAATACACCTAATGAGAATGACCCACATAGCCATGCTGCCTGGCCGATTTTTGTCATTTCCCGGTTGATGAGGCTTGAGGTCACGATTATCTTTCAGAACATCTTGTCATCTTTTACTGTGAATGTCACATTACCCGACATCCATCCATATATGTTGTCCTTGGACTGGACAAACCGAAGGCACCATTCTATTAATCCATCTTAGGCAATTTCTACCTAGGATTAACAAAACAGCCCTTGAACTTTGCCCCATCTTCAATTATCTTCAGCATAAGTTAATTCATAACGCTTGTGCCAATACAGAGTCGTTTTCAGATAATAAATCTGATCCCGGTCTCTCTGTATTGGCAACAGAGTTATAAAATAAAACAAAACTTTGATAGCCGGTGATTTAACTATCAAAGAAACATCCATTCAACCAACGGTCCTATTTCCAATTGGAAATTCTACCGAT
Source organism: Allium sativum (assembly GCA_030737875.1). Classification (NCBI taxonomy): domain Eukaryota; kingdom Viridiplantae; phylum Streptophyta; class Magnoliopsida; order Asparagales; family Amaryllidaceae; genus Allium; species Allium sativum. Next base: position 968,975,944 of record CM060910.1, on the reverse strand, counting down.
CAAATACCAAACAACACTGGCCCCTTTTTGTATTAATTTTTTATAATGTTGTCATTTCCATTTCCTATTTCCCATCTTTTCGTATACTTTCAAAACTTGATTTCCTATCTCGATTCTTATAAAAAATTATTTCCAATATTATACTTTCTTTATTCCATAAAATATCTCTTATTCCAGTTAGGAAACATTTCTATATATTCACGAATCCTTATTTTCTATATTCAGAAAATATACCTTATTAATATCGGAAAATGTTTCCATTCCTTAATTCCTCGTTGACAAATTCATTTCATTTTCTACGCGTAGATAATATCTCTCATTTTATTTGGGGAAACATTTCAAAATCCTTTAAATTAATGCGATGTTATAAAACATTACTATAATAGCTCAAACCATTAACTATTTATGAACTAACTATATTGCTAACAAATCTTCACTATCGAACCTTAACCATTCCTCCATCAATCATGAATTCAATCAAGTTGGGGTATAATTACCTCTCAGACCTTAATTGAATAACATTCTAAACTTTGAAATAGTCAAAGCCTACAACTTCAAACAAAACATCGCTTTAGCGACTTCCAAATTCAATCTAAGAATCTACTTCTTTTATGGAAAAATATTGATTATACTAGTAACGTTATAATTGCTGTTTCCAAATATTTGATTTATAAAATATTAATTATAATGGCAGCGTTAAAATCGCTGTTTAGATTCATAAAATATTTATTATAACGGTAGCATTAAATTGCTGTTTAGATTTACAAAACATTTATTATAACGACAGAGTTATAGTCGTTGTTTCCAAATATAATTGTACTTATTAATTTCAGTAAAATTAATAAGTAAATAAATAATTAAATAATGAAATTTTATTCAAACGGAAAGTTAAAAGAGCTACTTCCCTAAATTCGATATAATCGAATTCTAATAAATAACTCTCATTCGATATATATTTCGAACTTCGAAATAAATCTTAACATTTCAGGTTAAATTAATTTCCCTTATGATTATTTTCATTCGCAAAACATTCACTTTCAATTGTTATTCATTTGAAAATATGAATATTGTTCCCTAAGAGGAATCTAGATTCGTTTTATCAAATCAACTTGATTTTACTTTGCAAATACCATTCTAGATCCAAATCTCAGTTATCGATAAACCCATATCATATTCTACTCAATTTACAATTTCTGTTTATAAAGACAACTACTGGAATCATTCTGTTTATATAAAATAATTCAAATTCCCCTTTAAACGTATTTACTAGCTTTACATTCCATTCTTCTGAAACCAGCTTTATTTGATTCTTACAACCCCCTTCTCGTTTATAAATCTTAATTTTAAATAATATAAAATTATCTCAAAACATGTAATTCTATTTACGTAGCTATAGATATTGTAATATTAGTTTTCTGGAATATTTTATAGATTCACACTAGTTAAAATTTTAAATATCTTTTTCTGAAATAAATCCTTTAAATAAGATCTGACATAGTCAAAATAAAAATTCCCTGGATTTTGTCTAGATTCATTTTATATTCTAAACCTTTGAAATAAAACCCATTGTTTTCTTGTGAAACCGATTTCTCATTTCCCTTCTCACTCAAATTTCCATTTGAATTCATTGATCCCAACTCAAATCTCATCTACAATTACTGCGTTTAAGTTCCACTTCCAATATCGGTGTCAACTAATTTTCCACTTTAATTATATAAATTCAACTTGAATTTATATTTTAATTTATCCTATGATAAATATTGTATTTATATTATAAACATTGTTGTAATCAACTTCTTGTTTAATCCGCTTAAACAAGTTTCTATTTCCAGTCCATTTGAAATCAAATTTCTATTTCGGAAATAAATTCCCTTTTTAAAATCCCAAATCCCTTCTCTACATCTAAAAATATTTTACAGTATTTAAATACCAAAATTCTAGGGCCAGTGATATTTAAACACATCAAGATCAATCACAGTTAATATATCACAGCATATGTCACAATCAATGCAAACACAATGATGTAAATGTTGAGGGATCCCTCCAGCTTGTTTCCCTGCATCCACAGATGTTAGTCAACATCAGTAATATTATTTTTACATCAATATGAAATACCATGGTGAACAAAATTATTAAACGATCAATGATATGACTAATTCAACCAATTTTATCAGCCATTCATCCAAACAACCATCACACAGTATAAAATTACTATAAATAAATTTAAAACTCGTTTATATAAAAATAAAAACGAGGCAGAATTTGTGAGTTTGATCACCTTGCTTTGTCGTCGACGATTCAACCTTGGCTACATTTAAAATCAACAATGCTTTTTTTCTACGAAATTCCAGAAACTCACTTCTTCGCCATATTAGTGCCATAATATAGATCTTGTTCCTACCATTTTAATGTGACTAGTTTCATGTGATTCTGTTCATGTATAACAGAGTCATAACGGTTACAAGTTTGTATGTTAATTCTAAAATAAATATACTTAGCTATAGTAATTATTAGTTTTTTACTTTAATTATCAAAATATAACCTTAATCAATGTTTAACTAACTGCTATTCACAATTTAATTTATTCTAGGTCTTCCATTTAGGCTACATCATTTCATTTTATATGTATCCTAAGTACGATTAACTAATTATATTTTTATTAACTAACCTTAATCCAAAGATTATGTTGCTTAATCCATTATCAATCACCGATGCCCACTTACCATTAACCACTGTATCAAACCTCAATTAACCCTTAACTCGTGATCAACAAATCACATAGTTCCCTCTTCATACTTGTTTGTCAGATTGTTCTTCCATATGAACTCGCCCCATCCTTTCTTCAACAGCTCCAAGGAAACATCATCATAGATACTTTGAAAATTAACGCCCCTTCACATCCAAGCATTTATGCCATTAATAAACTCCACTGGTTCCAGGAAAACAAAATTTCACCTTTAACAAACTAAATTACCCATGATTTATAAATCACCTACTTCAGGGAACCCACAAAAGCTCCATAGCTGTAACCTGAGTAGAGAATCCCACCCCCTTCATCCCCCTTTTTTACGTACACGCACACAACTACCAGAATGGTACCCAAACAGACGTGCTCCTCTCAAAAACCTATTCCAACGCCATCTTTGACTGACTCCACCTCCTCCTCCGATCATCTAATTGCTCCACAACATCCTTTCCTCTTTGCAATCTCTACCACGTCATCCCCTCAGTCTCCAACTCGAACGCCCCCATGTGATTTCGACCTCCAGGCATCGCACGACTGACACAGACAAATACCTAACTTCAGTTACACCAAAATCCTCAAAAGAAACACAAACTCCACTATTTGACTTCACAATCCTTGATCTAAACTTCAATTCGTAAATTAAAGTCTAAAACCCCCAAAAATTAACAACCCAATTTTTCGTTGCCTATTTTAAACAACGAAAGATACCTCGTTCGAACCCAATAAGACCAGTATGAGATTAAAGAGGAATAACCATCGATTTCAATTATATGGGTAACGAGATTTTAGGATTCATTGTGATTTTCTTTTGATTTTCAAAGGTTCGATTTGTTTTAAAATGAGAAAGAACACCGTTTTGTTTTTGCTTGAAGATGAGAAAATGGGAAGACCAATATTTAAAGAAGAATTGGCTTGTTGATCGCAGAACTATATTTGTTTGGGACGCATGCAATATGGTAGCTTGGCAGGCACGGAGTCTGAAAATCTTGGAGAGCACGATATTGATGGATTTGTACGCACGTTGTTGAACTGCTAGGCAGTTATGAATCCAGTAGTTTAGACGATGTTAATTAAGATTTGGTTACCTTTTCTGTTTCAGTGGCCATTGATAGGAGTGATGAATTGTAAATTATATATAGATAAATTTTGGTTTTCATAGTTATTTATTTAACATAAATCTAACCTAGGCTGGTGATATGAGATCCATTTTGATTTTTTTTATCTCACAAGTGGTTATGTCAAGATGGTATAACCCTGTCATATTAGAATTAATGTAATACAATGTTACGTTAAATAAATACCATCATATCCTAATGTTATGTTAACTGCAACTTCAATTTCGGCATCATTGTTTTATACAGCATAGCAGTCGAGAAAATATAAAACAACTACCTTTCGTAGGTTTGTTACATGAATTAATGTGTATGTAACGATTGATATTATTCCAACCAATATATCCTTCTGGTCTGCGCATGCTTAAATGTTCACATCCGCTCACCTATAACGGTTCATTCAAACAAATTACTGACAAATAGGCTACATATCATGTGTAAGTAGATGTTGGTATTTAAAAGATGCTATAGCAATGTACAATATTATTTTGTTTAAAGGTCTATCCTGAAATGAAATTTAATTATAAATTAAACGTTCAAACTTCGTTTATAATAAATAAATTCCTTATAAATATCGTTTTATAATTCAAATATAATATTTTTTTTAAAAAATTCAGAATTAGACGGATCAAAATTCCGGGTCGTTACATTTGTTCCCCCTTAAATAATTTCGTCCTCGAAATTGCTAAGTAGTAAAAATGTTATAACTCTAACTCCTTATAGCTTACTTAGTTGAAATCTTATATTCCATACCTTCATGACCCAGTTCTTACCCGAACTTCGAAGTCTCATACCAATACTCGACAATTCATAATCCTTTCCAAATAATCTGTCCACTATTTTTGGGCAATCCATCATCACATTCTTGCCTTCTATCCATATGCTCTTTTTCATATTCGCACCCATTCCAATCGATTTTAAATCCATTTATCAATTTCATTATTCCACTTGAAATTTTATTAACCAATTCTGGGTTTCCTATTTCAATTACAATTAAGAACTCGATTTTAAATTATCAAAAATTTCTTAAAAATTTTCTAACTCTTTAAATTTTTGAAAAAATTCGCCAGCATCTCCTTTGCAAGTCTCAATCGATACAACCAAAACTAGCCTTTCTAGGCTTTCTCCAATTCAAAAGAAAATCAAAAAGCCAAGCGGCTTGTCCCATAGGCTCACAAAACCATCAAATCCAAGCAATATTGTAAACATGTACCTTTTTGTTAGGCATAATTCTACCTTTTGCATTTGCTTCCATTCAATATCTGCTCAGCATACATATATCCATTCCTAGTTGGTTTCAAATCATTCCAACTTCCAGTTTTTAACACTCCAATCAACTTCTGATTAGTTCACTTCCATTCTATCAATTCAAATCTGATTTCTATTTAAGTCAAACCACTTATTATACTCGAATCCAAATTTATCATAATTCAATTTCAATTAGCAACAATATATATTCAACTTGCTTATTCATAAGTCGAATTCAAATTAATATTTCGAATCTCAACATTTTTCTTTATTTAATTTCATTCGGAATTATTTCTAATTCAATCCAATTTCATTTAACTTAACTTAAGTTAAATTTCAATTCATTTGATACATTTTTACCATTTCAATCTATTCAACTTATACCAGTTAAACTTAAATTTCATAATTCAAATTTCCGGATTTTATTTCAAATTAGTTTGAAATCATATATATTTATAATCAACTCGATTCAAAACATTTGAATATCTAAAACATCTTGTCCTTTTTTAACAAATTTTTCATTCCCAAATTACTACGGTAGCAACCCATCACTCAGACCCATTATCAGAAATATTTTCTTGTCGCTGAAGTGATTTCAGTGCTTAATCCCTTTAAAAATCCATTTAAACCATTCTTATTCAAAAATACTTTAAAGTAATGTTATATTACTTAATATTTCAGAAAATATTTTCTAAACGCCCGAAATTTAAATTCCAATTCTGGTTTGAACTTGATCTTGGTTTATCTCATTTGTATACATTATCCGCATACAAATTATATAATCATTTCAATATTTCATAATTGTAATAACAATCAACACATTCATATATAATAATTCAAAAATTATTCCTTTTATATCAAAATAACTTTTGGGCAAAAATATTTCATTTACCCATTTTAAAACAATACTGTATCGAATTGCTTTGTTCGAGAGTTTAAAACACCTATCGATACAGTTGTACATCCTGTATCGACCAAAATCTATAAACCACTCAACAAACCAGTCAACATAATATAAAACAATATTATATCAAATCTACAAATACGCGTTCATATATATACACTCAAACTCAAACTATGGCATTTCTAACCCCATCTCTGTTGAGTCACGCCACAAAGCCAAGGTTACTACTCAACCTTCAGCTCTGATACCAAATGTAATGTCCCGAATTTCCATACACTTTGATTCGACTAATAATACCACATGTCCAACCCAAATTGCGCAGAAATACGAATCATTAGTAGAAAGATGTTAAAGGATGAGAAATAGAAAGAAAGAAAAATTAGAATAGAAGAAAACGACGAACACAAGTCACACAGCGGAACGAATAAAATATATTTTATAACATAACTTTTGAAATACAAATTAGTAACTGTATATACATACCATCATCAAAGCACAACAGTTATTCCTGGAACAGTTATAAACACCTGTTTCCAGATACAACATAGTACACAGCGGAGAAATATGATAGTCTATAGCTAACTGGTAAAGCCTCATGCTTCAAACTCCTCCAATTGAATCTGTAAAATCCCGACTACTTGACTGCCCGTATAAATTTGGGCACCCAAGAGTTTAGTGAAAACAAACAAAATAAACTCTGGGTTAGTCATGGGACTGCTGTGAGTAAACTCCAACCATTTGTTTAACTTTCAAAATCCTTTCGAAAGAAATGATAATTGTAAGACCGATCCACACATAAACACGGATGGTTTTTACCGTAGGATAACCAAAAATATTTTTTGATATCAAATCCGGTGATATTATAATAGTGTCTACATCAAATAAATAGAATCTAGCTAAACGCTTGCATCTTAGGCTCTATATATAATACAAAATCGAAAACCGCAGGGCGCTTATTGGAGATTGGATTTCCAAAACGACAAGATATGGAACCACCTTCCGATAGTGTATCTCTTGAGGGGAATATACTGGGTTCAACAAGAACGTATTGCAACCCGACCCACACATGGTTGACCACTCATTTAACTTGAGTGTATCGAGCATATTATCACCAATGGTTGCGATCAATAACCAATACCGAAAGCATACAACAGCGAATAGAATAAGAAATAAATGAAATTTCTCTAGATCAGGTGATAATACCCCTAATGGGGATGACCCACATAGCCATGTTGCCTCCCTGATTTTTGTAATTACCCGGTTGATGAGGCTTGAGGTCACGATTATCTTTCATAACATCTTGCCGTCTTTTACTTTGAATATCACATTGCTAGACATCCATCCATATATGTTGTCCTGGGACTAGACAAACTGAAGGCACCATTCTATTAATCCATCTTAGGCAATTTCTACCTAGGATTAACAAAACAACCCTTGCACTTTACCCCATCTTCAATTATCTTCAGCATAAGTTGATTTGTAACGCTTATGCCAATACGAAGTGGTTTTCAGATAACAAATCTGATCCCGGTCTCTCTGTATTGGCAATGGAGTTATAAAATAAACCAAAACTTTGATAGCCGATGATTTAACTATCAAAGAAGGATCCATTCAACCAACGGTCCTATTTCCAAAAGGAAATTCTACCGATCAAACACCAAACAACACTGGCCCCTTTTTATATTAATTTCTTATAATGTTGTCATTTCCAATTCCTATTTCCCATCTTTTCGTATCCTTTCAAAACTTGATTTCCTATCTCGATTCTTATAAAAAAACATTTCCAATAATATACTTTCTTTATTCCAGAAAACATCTCTTATTCCAGTTAGGAAACATTTCTATATATTCATGAATCCTAATTTTCTATATTCAGAAAATATACTTTATTAATATCGGAAAATATTTCCATTCCTTAATTCCTCGTTGACCAATTCATTTAGTTTTCTATGCGTAGAAAATATCTCACATTTTATTCAGGGAAACATTTCAAAATCCTTTAAATTAACGCGATGTTATAAAACATTGCTATTATAACTCAAACCATTAACTATTTATAAACTAACCATATTGCTAACAAATCTTCACTATCGAACCTTAATCATTCCTCCATCAATCATGAAGTCAATCAAGTTGGGGTATAATTACCTCTCAGACATTAAATGGATAACATTCTAAACTTTGAAATAGTCAAAGCCCACAACTTCAAACAAAACATTGCTTAAGCGACTTCCAAATTCAATCTAAGAATCTACCTCTTTTATGGAAAAATATTGATTATAACGGTAACTTTATAATTGTTGTTTCTAAATATTTGATTTATAAAACATTAATTATAATGGCAGCGTTAAAATAACTGTTTAGATTTATAAATTATTTATTATAACGGTAGCATTAAATTGCTGTTTGGATTTACAAAACATTCATTATATCGGCAGCGTTATAATCGCAGTTTCCAAATATAACTTGTACTTATTAATTTCAATAAAATTAATTAATAAATAAATAATTAAACAATAAAATTTGATTCAAAAGGAAAGTAAAAAGAGCTACTTCCCTAAATTCGGTATAATCGAGTTCCAATAAATAACTCTCCTTCGAATACTCTATATTCGATTAATATTCCGAGCTTCAGAATAAATCTTATCATTTCAGGTTAACTTAATTTCCCTTATGATTATTTTCATTCGCAGAACATTTGCTTTCAATTGTTATTTGTTTCCAATATGAATATTGTTCCTTAACAGGAATCTAGATTCGTTTTATCAAATCAACTTGTTTTTACTTTGAAAATATCATTCTAGATCCAAATCTCAGTTATCGATAAACCTATATCATATTCTACTCCATTCACAATTTCTGTTTATAAAGACAACTAGTGACATCATTCTGTTTATACAAAACAATTCAAATTCCCCTTTAAACGTATTTAATAGCTTTACATTCCATTCTTCTGAAATCAGCTTTATATGATTCTTTCAATCCCCTTCTCGTTTATAAATCTTAATTTTAAATAATATCAAATTATCTCAAAACAAGTAATCCTAATTACCTAGCTATAGATATTGAAATATTAGTTTCTTGGCATATTTTATAGATTCACACTAGTTAAAATTTTAAATATATTTTTCTGAAATAAATCCTTTAAATAAGATCCGACATAGTCGAAATAAAAATTCCTTCGATTTTATCTAGATTCATTTTATATTCTAAACCTTTGAAATAAAACCCGTTGTTTTCTTATGAAACCGATTTCTCATTCCCTTCTCACTCAAATTCCCATTTGAATTCATTGATCCCAACTGAAATCTCTTCTACAATTACTGCGTTTGAGTTCCACTTCCAATGTCGGTGTCAACTAATTTCTAATTTAATTATATAAATTCAACTTGAATTTATATTTTAATTTATCCTATGATAAATATTATATTTAAATTATAAACATCGCCGTAATCAACTTCTTGTTTAATCCGCTTAAACAATTTTCTATTTCCAGTCCATTTGAAATCAAATTTCTATTTTGGAAGTAAATTCCCTTTATAAAATCCCAAATCACTTCTCTACATCTGAAAATATTTTACGGTATTTAAATACCAAAATTCTAGGGCCAGTGATATTTAAACGCAACAAGATCAATCACAATTAATATATTACAACATATGTCAGAATCAATGCAAAAACAATGATGTAAATGTTGAGGAATCCAGTTGGATCCCTCCAACTTGTTTCCCTGCATCCACAGATGTTAATCCACATCATTAATATTATTTTCACATCAATATGAAATATCATGGTGAACTGAATTATTAAATGATCAGTGATATAACTAATTCAACAAATTTTATCATCCATTCATCCAAACAACCATCACATAGTATAAAATTACTATAAATAAATTTAAAACTCGTTTATATAAAAATATAAACGAGGCAGAAATTGTGAATTTAATCACCTTGTTTTGTCGTTGACGATTCAACCTTGGTTTCGTTTAAAATCAACAATGCTTGATTTTTCTACGAAATTCCAGAAACTCTCTTCATCTCCATATTAGTGCTACAATATAGATCTTGTTGCTACCATTTCATTGTGATTGGTTTCATGTGATTCTGTTCATGTATAACAGGGTTATAAAATTTATAAGTTTGTACGTTAATTCTAAATAAATATACTTAGCTATAGTAATTATTAGTTCTTACTTTAATTATCAAAATATTACCTTAATCAATGTTTAACTAACTGCTATTCACAATTTAATTTATTCTAGGTCTTCCATTTTGCCTACATCATTTCATTTTATATGTATCCTAAGTACCATTAACATTATTAACTAACCTTAATCCTAAGATTATGTTGTTAAATCAGTTATCAATCACCGATGCCCACTTACCATTAACCACTGTATCAAACCGCAATTAACCCTTAACTCGTGATCAACAAATCACATAGTTCCCTCTTCATACTTGTTTGCCAGATCGTTCTTCCATATGAACTCGCCCCATCCTTTCTTCAACTGCTCCAAGGAAACGTCATCATAGATACTTTGAAAATTAATGCCCCTTCACGTCCAAGCATTTATGCCATTAATTAACTCCACTGGTTCTAGGAAACCCAAATTTCACCTTTAAAAAACTAAATTACCCATGATTTATAAATCACCAACTTCAGGGAACCCACAAAAGCTCCATAGCCATAACCTGGAGTAGAGAATCCCATCCCTTCATCCCCCTCTTCTACATACATGCACACAACTACCATAATGGTACTCAAACAAACGTGCTCCTCTCAAAAACCTATCCAAACGCCATCTTTGGCTGACTCCACTTCCTCCTTCGATCATCTAATTGCTCCACAGCCACCGCTAATCCTTTCCTCTTCGCAAGCTCTACCACGTCATCCCCTCAGTCTCCAACTCGAACGCCCCCATGTGATTTCGACCTCCAGGCATCGCACGACTGACATAGACAAATACCTAACTTCAATTACACCAAAATAACCAAAAGAAACAAAACTCCGCTATTTTACTTCACAATCCTTGATCTAAACTTCAATTCGTAAATTAAAGTCTGAAACCCCCAAAAATCATCAACTCTATTTTTCATTGCCTATTTTAAACAACGAAAGATACTTCGTTTGAACCCAGTAAGACCAGTATGGGATTAAAGAGGAATAACCGTCGATTTCAATTACATGGGTAACGAGATTTTAGGATTCATTATTATTTTCTTTTGATTTTAGATAGTTTCAATTTGTTTTAAAATGAGGAAGAACACTGTTTTGTTTTTGCTTGAAGATGAGAAAATGGGAAGACCAATATTTAAAGAAGAAATAGCTTGTTGATCACGAAACTAAATTTGTTTGGGACACACGCAACATGGTAGCTTGGTAAGCACGAAGTCTGAAAATCTTACAGAGCACGGTATTGATGGATTTGTACGCACGCTGTTGAACTGCTAGGCAGTTACAAATCTAGTAGTTTAGACGATGTTAATTAAGATTTGGTTACTTTTTATCTTCCAGTGGCCATTGATAGGAGTGATGAATTGAAATTATATGTAGATAGATTTTGGTTTTCATAGTTATTTATTTAACATAAATCTAGCCTAGGCTGGTTATATGAGATCCATTTTGATTTTTTTTATCTCACAAGTAGTTATGTCAAGATGGTATAAACCTATCATATTAGAATTAATGTAATACAATGTTATGTTAAATAAATACCATCATTCCCTAATGTTATGTTAACTACAACTTCAATTTCGGCATCATTGTTCTATACTGCATAGCAGTCAAGAAAATATAAAACAGCTACCTTTCGTAGGTTTGTTACATGAATTAATGTCTATGTAACGATAGAGATTATTCCAACCAATATATCCTTTTGGTCTGCGCATGCTTAAATGTTCATATTCGCTCACCTATAACGGTTCATTCAAACAAATTACTGACAAATAGGCTACATGTCATGTGTACGTAGATGTGGGTATTTAAAAGATGCTGTAGCCATGTACAATATTATTTTATTTAAAGGTCTATCCTGAAATGAAATTTAATTATAAATTATACATTCAAACTCCGTTTATAATAAATAAATTCCTCATAAATATCGTTTTATAATTAAAATATAATATTTAAAACAAATTTAAATATTCAGAATTAAATGATCAAAATTCCGGGTTGTTACTGTGATCATGATGCAATTATGTAAACAATTATACAAATAAAGCGGACATCTAAAAATACTTACAAAACAGACATCTGAATTAATAAAGGAGAAGTCTGAAAAATTTTAGGGTTAAAACAAAAACAGGAAAACTAAAATCAGATGTCTATAAAAATTACCAGACGTCTGAAAATATACACGGGTTTAAAAATCATCGGGAACAATGCTTAGATGTCTGGAAACTTCCTCGGGTTGATTCTTATCCTAAATCATACGTCTTTTTTTAAAACAAGACGTCTGTTTTTGAAACAAGACGTCTGATTTACAAAATGTTAGTTTTTTATATAAAGATAATCACAACCTTCTATTCCTCACTCTTTAATTTCACCGATCAAATAAAAAATTCTATAAACCTAAAATCCGAAATCTGGTCCAAATCATGGCTCCTAAAAAAATCTTCATCAAAATGGAAGAGGGAAGATGAAGCATTATCAAATCCTCCACAAACTACTAAAGAAATACCCCAATTGTTTCACAATAACGAATCGACAGGTGGAAGAACAAATCACCCTTGGTAATAGAAAGATATGGATTGATCCAGAAGAAAATTCTACATACTGGGCTATTCTACAATCTCATTGATTTCCCGATGTATGAATTACATAGCTTATGCCAGGATGCTGGTCTTGTATCACTGGTCTCATTCTCTTCTAATCAATTACACATTGGCCAACTATCCATATTTCTATTCTATGCGAACTTAGATTGTATAGGTTTTTGGAATCCTCAAGTAGGAAATGATTGGGTTTGGTCAAGTGTTTGCGGGGTTACAGTTAGATTCACAACTAAGGACATAAGAGATATATTGCAATGTTCTAACACCGAGACAAATATCAATGATATTCCCGATATGCGTTTTAAGCCATGGGATAACACTACTCATAAATTTGGGAAGATGATAAGCCTTAATTTTCTACTAAATATTTAATACCAAGGGGAAATTTCTTGCCCGAGTTCTTATAAATACAGTGTTTCCTTGGCTTGTAAGTCATGAAAAAAATACTTGATCTTGAGCATAAAGCCTTATACACTATATTTGTTGGTATTCAATTTAATTGGGCTCAATTTATCTTTGATGAACTAAAAGAATTTTGGAGTAGAAGTCGACAATCAATTATCTATGCTCCGTTTATTATGAGATTATTAAGGGCAAATGAAGTTTCGACTTATCTATCAATGTTTGAGGAATTTCCGGTTAAGGAAGCAGCTAAAAAATTCTTTTCCTTGATGCATCTCCTACAAGAACCACCAACATTTTTCACTCTCAACTAATGGAGAGATAAACATCAAGGTAAACAAGTTCCGCTGCAAGAGCATCATCAAGAGAATATTTAAAATATGCCGGATCTTCCTCCCAACAAGCTTTCCAATATCAAACATTTGAAGGTGTGACTTCTCCCAAGGCATAAATTCTTCCAAGAGAATCATTTCATCAAGTCGTCACTCATAATCAACAAATATTCTATCAAAATCAAGTTGCCTTAGAGAATCGTATTGCGAATATGGAACTTACACTAATATCTCGTCTCGCAACAGTCGAGAAAACAATGAGTGTAGTAACACGGTCTCTTACTGAAATTTTACGATGCACTTGACCACGGACTCCGGCACCTCCACCATCTCGAACTTTTTCACTGCAAGATTCTATAGAAAAAAGATTCAAATAAATATAGTGACAAGGAGGATAAAGTGGAAGAAAAAGAGGGCAATAGCTACCCAAAAGAAGCGAGAATTGAAACTAAAGAAAAAGAAAAGCCAAAGAAATATGATGACAAAGAGGAGATAGAGGAAGAAAAAGAGGGGGAAGACGACCAAAAAGAAGTGAGAATCAAACCTAAAGAAAAAGAAGATTCAATGAAATCTGATGACAAGGTGGACATAGTGGTAGATAAAGAGGGGGAAAATGACTCAATAGAAGCGAGAGTCGAACCTAAAGGCGTCGACGCTTGGTTTACAAATTATGAAATTTTTCGTATTTATTAAACTCTTTTTTGTGACATGATTATGTTTTGATTATGACTTTGATGTATGCTATGCTTGTGATAACTTGGTGATGTTAGTTTGTTGTGTATTGTGGATATGGTACTTTAATTATATATGGCTCTAATTCATCACTATTGTATCTCCCTTATGACATACTCGAATATTTTTTTGAATATTGTTGTGTACATGCTATCTAAAGCAAAATATTTTATATTTACTAAACATAAAGCATTAAACATAGCTCAACAACAAGGAAGACATGCACATCTAACATAGGTGTGTCAGACGTCTATATATATTTCCAAACGTCTGATATAAGAAACAGAAAACAATCTGAATATTAATCAGACTTTTGATATTTTATCCAGACGTCTAAATTTTTTGTCAACCTAAAAAAATATGCCTGAAGAATTATTCAAAAGTCTGGATATTTTATCCAGACGTTTGGATATTTTCTCGGCATAAAAAATTATATCTGAAGAAGCATTCAGACGTCCGGATTTTTTATCCTAACGTCTGGATTCTTTCTTGGCCTAAAAAATATGCCTGAAGAAGCATTCAGACGTCTGGATATTTTATCTAGATGTCTGGATTTTTTATCGGCCTAATAAAACATGTCTGCAGAAGCATTCAATATCATAACAAATAATATTGGACAAATTGATATACATGTAGAACACAACGATATATTGGACAAATTGACGTACATGTAGAACAGAGCGATATATTGGACAAATTGATATGCATTTTGAGCATAGCAATATATTAGATGTTAGCCTACTTTGTAAACTAGGCTATACAAAGTCAAGAATTCAGAAGATCAAGTAAACAGAAGACACTCTGTTACACATTCGGTTCGGATCGGAGTTACAGAGGTAAGAACAGAAACATCACAAAGCTAAAAGATCAAACCGGGTCGGATCGGGGGTAATCAAAGAGAAGAAAAGTGAGACAAAGTGAAGAAGGCAAGATTCAAGCCGGATCGGATCAGATGGGATTATTCGATCCGAACCCCATGTTGTTAGCCTATCCGATCCGAAGCCCATTCTGTTACCCTATCCTATCCGAACCCAGTTCACCCTGCTACTCCGCACCATGATCTTCTGAATATTCGGGGCAGTTACACCCACTTTCTACCCACGATGGCCACTCACCTGATGTGCTGCCAACACCAGAACTCATCCAATCCCGAAAGTCATGGAATGGAGGACACGTGCACCCGATCCGAACTGAATTCTGGAGAAGTTTCCACCTATAAATAGACCCCCAAGGGTCATTTGAAAGGATCTTTTGGCACTCTTAGAGTTCAAACATCAAAGAGAACCAAATTCCAGCACTCCAAACAATCCAAAATCATCATTCAAAGTGTATGTTGAGATAGTTGAGTGAATGTATATGAAAAGTGAGTGAAATTAAGTGAATATCCCATTGTATTTTCATCTAAATCATCAAGCAAAGAAATTATAAAGTGGACGTAGGCTTTTCAACACAGAACCACTATAAGTCCCGTGTCTCTTTTTTATTTTCGATCTCATTTTATTTTAATTTTAGTCAATTTGGGTGTTAGAACCACTTTTTGGTCTAACATTTTGGTGCTTTCACTGAGAAACATTTGAATTCTCTGTTTTTCTGGATTATCGTTCTACTTTTTGGACCATTGAGTTCAAAGAAGTTAATCCCCAATTTTTGACTCTTTTGAATACTTGTTGGTTGATTGTTTAAGGACTATGGTCAAAGGAAAAGGAAAGGAAGTTCAAACCAGACGAGGGAACGAAGTTGGTGAAGATCAGCAAAACCCGATCGTGACAAGGTCTCATGGGCAGAGTACGGGAGTGGATCGGACAGGTTCAGGAAATCCGAACCGAACACATGGAGAGAGCTCCGATCCGAACCGAGTAGGAGACATTGAAGAAGTGCACTCCCCCAACCCGAACCGATCCGACCAGGTTACTCTACTCCGATCCGATCCGACACTAGGTGATGCGGGAACCTCTACTCGAGCCCCTCCAAATGCTCCGACTCCAGCCACCAGGACCAATGACCAGATCAATCCATCTGCGCCTGTCACCCAAGGAGATTTTTCGCGCCTTCTTGACATGCTTGAGAGCACTAGGGAGGCTATGAAAATCCACGAGCGCACCAATCTTATGATGCAAGAGAACATGAGAATCATGAGTAGGGAAATTGGCGAACTCCACGGACAAAGAACTCCATCCCCAGTTCATCATACTGCAATGGATCAGTCTTCTTCTTCTGAGGAAGAACGGCCCCGTGAAAGAAGGCCGCTCGAACGACCTCAGAATTTGGAGCAAATGACTTTCGGATCTTTGGGATCCCGCGAGGACGCTGCTCGTGTACTAGGACCCAATGACCCGAGCTTGAGAGAGCCTATGCTATTACCAATGCGGGGATCCCATGTCTTGCCTAGATACCCTAACCTCACCAATCCCACTCAGGGACAAATGATTCAGGCCCTTCCTCCCGAGATCGACCGGGAACATAGGGAGCAAAGCAGAGCAGAAGCCGCTAGAAGAAGGAGGGCGTCTCCTGATCAGGAGCCCAGAGGAAACCCGAACATCAGAGCCAGGGAGCCTGAACATCCCTTGACCAATATTGACGTATGGGCTATGGTACGTCAGATCATGTCTGAGAGTCGAAATTACACTAATGAAGATTATGGAATTGAGCGAAGCCATACTCCCTTTACTGATGATATTCTTAACTTTCAGTTCCCCCGACGTTTTAATCTACCGCAGATGGACAGATATAACGGGAGAACTAACCCGGGACAACATTTAATGCGATACGCATGGCTTATGAATGCTGCCCCTGACGCTGTAAAGTGTAAGGCTTTCCCGATTTACTTAGAAGACGTAGCATTACTATGGTTTACCCGATTTCCTCCTCGATCGATATCGAATTTCAAAGAATTGAGTGAATGTTTTATGAACCAATTCCGACTTCACGCCCGAAAGTCTAAGAATGTTATTGAATTATCGAGAATTAAGCAAGCGCCAGGTGAGTATTTGAAGTCGTATCTTGACCGTTTCAATTTAGCGGTAACAGAAGTCAGCGACCCGCATGAGCCTACCATTTTGATGGCCTTAATGGAAGGAGTTGATCCTGATTCAGAGTTTGGAGATTACCTTTCTGGAAGCCGCCTCCCACAAGAGAGTTGTTTTATGAGAAGGCGAACATTTAGTTAAGACGGGAGGATGCAAGGGCAAACAGAAAGAGGAAGTCTGGAGTGGCCTCAAAAGAAGCTGTCTAGAGTAATGTTGCCGTAAAGTAGTCTGGAGAAAGTTCTGGAAAAGTCGAAGTGAATGTGGGAAACAAGAATGGAAGTAATAATAATGGAAACGGGGGCAACAGCAACCGTAATGCGAATGGTAACAGGAGAAATAGAAACCGAGGAAGTAATTCTGACAAAAGACCCCGGTTCCAGACCTTTGAGATTTATTCACCGCTGAATGACACTTTGGAGAACATTTATTTGGATACGTACAATGTTTTGCAATACAAAAGACCGCCGCCACGAGATTCAACAGAGAAAGAAATCGCAACCGGAAAATTTTGTTTATTTCATGGAACTCATGGGAATTCAACGAATGAATGTCGACACTTGAGAGATGTAGTTGAGAAGCTGTTGCATGAAGGAAAATTGGATGAGTATAAGGCTGCCCCAAGAGACGGGGGCAAGGAGAACAGACCCCAAACCAAAATCTGTCTGCTCCCAAGCCTACAGCGCAACAGAAAGGCAAAGGAATTGTTATTAACACCATAGTAGGTGGACTCTGCCCATCTATCCATAGTTTCAGAGCAATGGACCAATATGTTAATGCAGTTAAGCACATAGATGTGGATGAGTGCGATGATTTGGAAGATATCACCCCTGTGAAACAGCAGAAGATAATGTTCGATGACGTGGTGTTCCGTAGCAGAGACGATACCGGAATCCAGTCACCTACCAAAGATCCGTTGGTCATTACCACTACCATTGGACCGGCACTGGTTCATAAGGTACTAGTGGACAATGGAAGCTCTGTCAATATTTTGTTTAAGAAGTCGTTTGATCAGATGAAACTTGAGTCTGGAGATTTGAAGCCCTGTGAAGGTTGGATCCGAGGCTTCAATGGGGCATCGACAGCTCCAATGAGGTATATAGAATTGCCCGTAACATGGGGGCAAGGGGATCGTCGAAGAGTACGAATGCTTCAGTTTGTAGTGCTGGACGTAGATTCGCCCTACAACGCATTTTTAGGAAGGCCTGCCCTTGCAGAGTTCAGGGCTTGTATCGCGCCGTGGTGTTTATTGCTAAAGTTCCCAACTGAAGCCGGAACAGGAGTAATGAGAGGAGATTAAGTCTCTGGACAAGCTTGCTATATTGCCGAGTTAAAGATGCGGATGAAGGGACTCAACATCGAGACTAAAGCTACCTCACCTCCTCCAAAGGACGGTTCGGCGTAGCAATTAGAGGGATCATCCCCGAAGGAGTTGCCCAAGGGAATGCCTGAAGACTTGGATCCCATAGAAGATGAGGAGCCGGAGGCTAGAAATGCAACTCCTAATGAAACGACAATGGACATACCCATTGACGAAGCTGATCCAGCAAAAGTTTTGAAGATTGGATCCCAGTTGGATCCGCACCGAGCTAAAGAACTGACTGACTTCCTGAAGGCAAACTTGGATGTGTTTGCCTGGACCCACGCCGACATGTATGGGATATTGCCATCCATCATGAGTCATTCACTGAGTATAAACCCAAAACACCCGCCTGTAAAGCAAAAGAGACGTGTGCTGGGCCCAGAGAGGTCGGCAGCTCTGAAAGAAGAAGTGGAGAATATTGAATTAAGATTAATCAAGTGGAATATTGAATTAAGTCAGTTTGATTTAAATTTTCAGCCGTGGAGATCAATCAGGGGCAAGCTCTGGCTGACTTTATAGCAGAGTTCACAATTCCGGAGGAGGAGATGATCAACGACAAGGTGGTCAAGTCAGAGGAGGAATTAAAATTAGATCCATGGAAGTTATACACAGATGGAGCCAAAAACGACCGAAGGTCCAGAGCGGGGGTCGTTTTAGTTACTCCTGAAGGACGATCGTTGTATTATGCTCTACGATTAGAATTTTCAGCGACCAATAATGACTCTGAATATGAAGCCCTGATTGCCGGGCTGAAACTTGCTAAGGAATTCGGAATAAAGGCATTGGATATATTATGCGACTCCAAAATAGTCGTCTGCCAAGTGCGAAAGGATTTTGTGGCTCGGGGACCTCGACTTATTGCTTATCTCGGGAAAGTGGAGGAGCTGTTGCGCAATTTGGAACGATATAACATAACGCATATCCCAAGAGCTGAAAACCAAAAGGCAGACCGACTAGCGAAGCTGGCTAGTTCCGACATTCCGGAGGAAACCGAAATGGTTCCAATTGAGACGTTGGAATCGCCTAGCTTTGAGTCAATGGAAATCGAATTAGCTTTCGAAGAAGAACCGGAGAGGGAGTCGTGGATGACCCCAATCAAGAATTTCCTTAGAAATGGGGTACTCCCATCAAAGAAAAGTGAGAGGCGGGCCATAGTTCGCAAAGCCACCAGATACATCCTTCAAGATTATACCCTCTATCGGCAAGGATTTTCTATTCCCTTGTTACGATGTATAGCACACGACGACATCAAGCGCGTACTAAGAGAAGTACACGAAGGTGAGTGTGGAGATCATATGGGAGGTCAGACCTTAGCAAAAAAGTTATTGCGATATGGATATTTCTGGCCCACAATTAATAAAGATGCAGCTGATTATTCACGACGCTGCGACAAATGCCAAAGGTTCGCCAAGATCCCCAGAGCACCACCGACTCAGCTTAAGTCGATGGTGAGTCCGTGGCCGTTTGCCATGTGGGGAATTGGCATCATCGGAGTTCTACCTTTTGCCAAAGGAGGAGCGAAATATGCAATAGTCGTCGTGGACTATTTTACGAAGTGGGCGGAAGCTGAGCCCTTAACGAAAATCACAGCGATAAAGGTGATAAGTTTCATGGTTAGAAATATCATATGCCGATTTGGGATTCCAAGGACCATTATAACTGATAACGGAACCCAGTTCGATGGTGCTGAATTCAGAAATTTCTGCCAGAAATACAAGATCGACAAGCGGTACACTACAGTCGTCCATCCACAATCGAACGGGCAAGTAGAAGCAATAAACAAAGTCATAAAGTCCATCCTCAAGAAGCGATTAGAACGTGCAAAAGAAAAATGGGTGGATGAATTGCCCTTGGCTTTGTGGACATATCGGACAACGTTTAAGACAGCTATCGGTCATACTCCTTTCTCTCTCTCATTTGGCTCGGAAGCAGTAATCCCGGTAGAGCTTGAAGTTCCCTCTCACAGGGTGACATATTATGACCCGATGACGAATCAGGCACTCCTCCTCGAGTCTCTTGATGAAATCGAAGAGAAAAGGGACGAGGCAGACTTGCGTGCATCGAGACATCGACGTCAGATGGCATGCTATTATGACAAAAATGTTCGTTTTAGGACCTTTGAAACAGCAGATTTGGTGCTAAAGCGAGTTTTTCCATCCCTTCCTCACCTTGGTCCAAAATGGGAAGGGCCATTCGTCATTCAACGGAAACATGAAACAGGGGCCTTCAAGTTAACGACCGTAGATGGCAAAGAAGTGCCTAGGGCTTGGAATGCCCAACACTTGATGCGATATTTGAATTAGGGATGTTGTATTTTCTCTCGTTTTTCTTATGAACTCTGTAAAAAGGCACGACTTGCCTTAGAAAAGTCTGTTGATATGAACAAAGAACTATAAAGTGGATGTAGGCTACGACTTAGCCGAACCACTATAAAAATATCGTCTGCCATTTACTTTCCTGCATTATTTATATCTTCAACTGTTATTCTATTATAACTGTGGAATATGAAATGTTAAATTAAAATCTGAAAAGTTGAAGATGGCTTATATGCAGGAACAAACACAATGACTGTTTGTGCAATAAGACATAAAAGAATGGGAAGACAACATTTTTAACTCTAACTCTCAAGAATTGAGAGAGAGTATAAAGGACGGGAAGACGACGTCCTCTGAGGCATGAAGGTGCAACCAGACAAGAGACCGCCTCAGCAAGTACTCTAACCTGAATATAAGACAGGAGAGTATAAAAAATGCCAGAAAAGAACAGGCATCAATGACACAAGGAATGTGACCCCCGTCGGAGAATCGGGGACATTCAGACTTTTTAATTTAATCTTGAATAGTTTTTCAAGACTGACTGGGGCATATATGTATACACATATTTCCCCCCACTATGGCTCCATTACACGACTTTAGTAGGACATGCATTTGCAATTTTACATAAATAATGAACTGACGACTAACGGGCATTGCAGGAAATGAATTATTTGTATTTATTCACAAATGCATGAATTTGTACAGGAAAACCGGCTAAAAGAAGATGCGAGGGCCACACTCGCTGCAACAATTGTGGAATAGTTAAATGCTAAAATAAAGTAAAGCACTTCATCACTTAGACTTTGAAGTGGACTTGGACTTCTTAGCAGCCTTCTGAGCATCCTTCGCCTCTTTTTCAGCATCAGTTAAGATGCGCCTTGGTTTTTTCTTCCCTGAGGCTGAAGTCTGGAATCAGTCGACTTTTTCCCGAAAGGCGGAACGCTGGAATCAAGAGAAGACTTTTTAGCAAGTTCTTCTGTAATAGATCTAATCGAAAGCTTAACAAATAACCTTGATCCAACATCCACTACTGCGAGGGGCTTAAGGCTTTCGGGGTTTAGGTCTTCAACTTTAAGCTGCATGCGTTTGTCTTGTTCGGCTTTCAGTGCAGCTAAAGTAATGTCATCGGCGCTTTTTGATTCCCCAACTATAGCCACCTCAAGGTCCTCCTCATGTCCCTCATCATCACCATTATCTTTTAAGGCGTCTATCATCTCACCATCGTGAGGAGAGTCAGCTTTACCCTTGTCTCCTTCATCCTTCTTCGCTGACTTTGTTTCGGCAGTGGTTCCTTGGGGAACGTCTGCCTTCTCGGCTGGTCCAGCACCTGCGGAATGAGAAGTAACAGTTATCAACTCGGGAGAAAATAAAGGGCCCTTCATTGATTTTCTGACTATGCGATGGAAAGTTGAAACAGCTTTGATGAATTGGGGTGAAAAGGTAGAAATACCTTCCGACGATTTCTCAGCCGGAGTAGCTGTCGTCTCTGAAGCCGATTCAGGAATAGGAGATAAAAGAGATGTCTGAGGGATCGCCGGATTTTCGGGGTCGTATTCCTCTACTTCAGGAGTTTTAGTGGCAATGGAAGAAGAGCCAACCTCCAAGACGTCCTTTTGTTTAGCCTTCCTCTTTTCCTCATTCATGGCGGCAGCAATTAGGCGACGCCCCTCGGCTAGACTCGCCGGCTCGTCATCTCTCAAGTACTTTTCCATAAGTTTGTCCTCGTTGATGGAATCTACCTTGAGTTCTTTTTTCTCCCATTCAACAATTTGGCTCCATACATGAACCAAGCTAGTCGGGTAATCATCGATCCAAGAGATGTTCCGGTAGCGGATTATATGTGCAAAAAATTCAATCAGTAATTCACCAAAGCCCTGCACCTCCTCCTAGGCCTTCGCTAGTTGTTTGCGAGATTCTTCGGCCGATTTGATGACGCTTTCAACATTACCATCCGCCAGGGCAGCCCTGTTTTCGGCCACCATCAACTTGGAAGCCAAGTCAGCATTTTTCTTTTCCAGTTCGGCATTCTTCTTCGCCAACTCGTCCTTTTCTCGCTCAAGGTCAGCATAAGAGAGTTGCATTTTGGCAGCATCTGACTTGGCATTCTCCGCTTGCTTTTTCAGCTCCGAGCGCTCTTGAGTATGGGACTCGAGCAAGCCATGATAGCGTTTTTGTAAATCTTCAAATGGTTGCTTGAAGCTGGCAGCGTCCCGTTGAGCAACAGCAAGTTGAGCCTGTGTATCCTCGAGGTCTTTTCCTAAATTTTTTCAGGCCCTTGCATCATCCTCTGCGGTCTTCTGCATCGAGTTAGTATTTGTGATTAAAGTTCGGATGATTCTGGAAAGGTTGCGCGAATACTTAAACATCTCTGAATATTGTTTCTCGACCGCGTCTATTTTTGCTTTGGCCTCATCTGTCCACCTCGAAGAAATAGGCTCAAGAGCAGGTAAAAAAGTCAAGTTTTCAAAGTAGTGATCACGAAATTGCTCCGCCAGATACGCCCGCTTAACTGCAGTTTCAGCATCCAACGGTGGAGGTGCAGGGAATGTTAGCTCGGTATCCCTATGCGTGGAGGGCTCAATGGTCTCTTCATCCCTTCTAGGCCGTTTACCGGGAACCTTGCGCTTGCTTCGTGATTCGGTATCTCTTGGCGGGCTCCTCTCCCTACTGCGCTTTTCTTGAGAAGAAGTTGAGTCTTTTGATTGCGGCCTGTCATCTTCTCGACGACCTTGGTAGCCCTTATATCGGTTTGGATCTGACCGGACGGGAGAGCGAGAGCGCGAGGACCGCAAATGATAAGAATCATAGGGCCTTCTGTCCTCCCTACCGCGATCTTCACGACGATCATATTCAACATCATGAGGGGGTCTGGTCATGCTGCGACGTAGCTTTTTGATATCATAGTAAGCATGAGACATTGTACCTGCACAATAACGCAAGTGGAATTCAGAATCAGTATTCTCATAAGACGTAAGTGCTATGAAGTGGGGTGCAATTGTGTTAAGTGTATCCTAAGCGGTGTCCCCCCTCCGACAAACCACAGTCTGAAGCTGAGTCAGTGCGAGAGGGCTCTTTGGCCTTAACAGGAGTGGCTTCCTCCGAAGAAGTAAAAACTAAAGGATTTGTGCCAAAATCCTTGGAAGTGTAAATAGTATCAGGAAGAGGGAGATCTCCCAAGCCCTGAAATGTAGGATCATCAACAGTAGGGGCATCTCTTTGGGAAGTGTCTGTTGGCTAATCTTCAGGAGATGGTGATTTCTCAGGAGAAACCACATACCCAGGAGTGATGTATCCCTCTTGGTGCTTCTCAGGTAAATTAGCCAACTCATCATCTTGAGTCGAACTTGGAGGAGGCGAAGTTCGAAGTGGCACGGTGGGACCTTTCGAGCTCTCACCCATTTCTGGAATTACATTCACCGGAGGGATATACACATATGGACCTGGCCCGTGACCTATACTACGGGTAATGGATAGAAGCCTGTGGTGATGGAGATATTCGTCCTTGAGGACTTCGTCGATAGTTAAAAACTTTTGATCACCATTAAGGAGTCGGTGCATACGATCAAAGAACACTTGGCCCGATATCTGTTTTGGATTGTCAACTGCAAACAAAAAGAAAACGGATTAGTATGGCGGCGTGGACATTCAGAGTCGAGGTTTAGAAAATCAGTGCCTTACTCGATTTTGTCCATCTCCTAGCACATCCTGGCTGTTGCCTTATATAAAACCATTCCAGCTTGGAGTCGCCGGCCTTGCTACTGAAGGGCGCTGAAATTATCTTTCTTTTTGGGACAGACTCGAAGTAAGAGAAAGAAGGAGTTTCTCGAGTCCGGTGCTTGAAGTTATAAAAGAAATGAACGTCATCAAAAGTGAGCTCTATGCCTAGGATATCACGGTATGCTACATATAAGGTATGCAGGTAAGAATAAGAGTTGGGATGCAGCTGCTTGGGGGCAATCCGCATCTGTCTTAAAAAGTCGACGACAAAGGGAGAAAACGGTGGAATAGCTCCGACCATGCACATCAATCGATTGATTGCCATAAATCCCTCCGGAGGATTATGAGGACGGTCGGTTTTAGACGACACCAGAGTATCTTTTTTATGTATCCCGTACTTCAAACATATTCGAAGGAGCCTATCATAGTCAATTGTCGAGTCAACAGAATCTTGAGATGATTCCAATATGACGGCAGATTCAAATTCGTCAGGAGCTCGGGTATCTCCAACCCCTCCTTCCACTTCGTAACCCAGAGAAACTTCATTGTCAGAAGATGTTCCGCTGCTATGCGCCCCCACTTCATAATCCGATCACTCGTCACCCCATTCAGGGTCTGAGGAAGAAGATATGTCATCAAGAGTAACTTTGTCGGATGTCTCTGGGACCTCTTTCTTTTCTGCCAGTCTAGAAGAATGTCTTTTGGCCATGATCACTAAACTTCTGTCGGTCTAGAAGAATGTCTTTTGGCCATGATCACTAAACCATCGAAGAAGTAATAACAGAAGTTAGAGTAAATTAGCCCGTGTCCCCCTGTGCACATGTGTGAACTAAAGTGTGTATGGTGTGTGCAGAAGATGTAAAGTTAACACTTGAAAGTGTAATACAAAATCTGGACAAAATAATGATGTTAAGAACAGTTCTTGATGTTCGTTTATGTTCGCGGGGCACTATCCTAACTGTCCATTAAGTTGAAGATTATGCTAAGAGTTGATTGGGCCAGTTAAACAAGTTCTTATGCATTAAGTTGGACGGCTCATCGGTTCGGTTCGGATGCATTCATTGGGATCGGATCGGGGGCACAACCTTGCCTTGGAAATCAAACAAACATTGAAGCCCAGGGATCAAAGTCGGATCGGTTCGGAAGTAGTCCCCTTGAACGGATCGGATCGAATTAAGTGACCATGCCCCTCTACTCCCTTATTTCACTTTCCGATCCGATCCAATTGCGAGAGTACTATCCGACCCGATCCAGTTAGTTAAGCTCTGTCTCCCTCTTCGACTTTTGCCCCGACCCGACTTGGCTTTTTGAGCCTTTTCTTCCTTTTCTTCTCCTCCGTCTTCCACATCTCCTCGCCCAAACCGATTCCATGTGCCCTCCGTCCTCCTCTTCCTCCTCAGTCACAACCAAACCCAATCATGTTTTCAAAGATCCAGTTTAGAAGGGACGTATATCCTCTCCAACATCCCAGTGCCTAGATGTGGTGGCGAAGCCACCAGGGACGACGGCAAGGGGGAGGAGGTCATGGTGTCAAGGTCAATTAAATACCATGCTCAAATCGCTCAACTTATCCACAAATTTGAATCGAGATCAACTAAAAAGGAATTTACAGAAATTCTTTAACTCACCTATGTAATCGATTCAAGAATTGAAAGAGGAGTTTTGAAGATTTTAGGGTTAGGGTTTTTTCTTGTCTTTTGAGAAAATCCTAGAAAGTGACGGAGGTAAAAAGAGAGGAAGGAGGAAGTAGAGAAATAGTGAATATATACATGAACTTGGGGTGACTCTTTGTGTTCTCGCCGACGTGTCATCTTACTCCGTTCGGACCGGAGGCCGAACCCTTGGACATATGCTTGGCCCATTATTTCAACAATGGTGGATTTGAACGAGAACTCGTCCGAGCTGGAACATAAGCCCATGAAACATTTGCAGCCCGTGAGTTTGAGAAATCATTAGTCGAAGGGCAGAGGCTGTTCGGATAGGAATCCGAACCGGAGGGAGTTTCATGTATCAACTCGACATTCGAATGGAATCGAAATAAAAAGAAAATAATGAAAATGCGTACCCGGAAGAATTACTGGACATCAAGAAGAGCTCCTAAGGTTGTTTAAAAAGAAGGAAATAAGTCATGTATCCTACCACGTATATATAGGCTATAACAGACGCGACTTTATGAAATAACGCGTCTTTTGCAAATAAACGGGAGCGACTTCTCAATGATTCGAAATGGAAGATTGATGTACAGATAATATCAAAGCACGCTTCGTCTTCAACAGAAGCATCCTTTGAGGGGGCAAAATGTTAGCCTACTTTGTAAACTAGGCTATACAAAGTCAAGAAGTCAGAAGATCAAGTAAACAGAAGACCCTCTGTTACACATCCGGTTCGGATCGGAGTTACAGAGGTAAGAACAGAAACATCACAAAGCTAAAAGATCAAATCAGATCGGATCGGGGGTAATCAAAGAGAAGAAAAGCGAGACAAAGTGAGGAAGGCAAGATTCAAGACGGATCGGATCGGATGGGATGATCCGATCCGAACCCCATGTTGTTAGCCTATCCGATCCGAAGCCCATTCTATTACCCTATCCGATCCGAACCCAGTTCACCCTGCTACTCCGCACCATGATCTCCTGAATATTCGGGGCAGTTACACCCACGATGGCCACTCACCTGATGTGCTGGCAACACCAGAACTCATCCGATCCCGAAAGTCATGGAATGGAGGACACATGCACCCGATCCGAACCGAATTCTGGAGAAGTTTCTACCTATAAATAGACCCCCAAGGGTCATGTGAAAGGATCTTTTGGCACTCTTAGAGTTCAAACATCAAAGAGAACTGAATTCCAGCACTCCAAATAATCCAAAATCATCATTCAAAGTGTATGTTGAGATAGTTGAGTGAATGTATATGAAAAGTGAGTGAAATTGAGTGAATATCCCATTGTATTTTCATCTACATCATCAAGCAAAGAAATTATAAAGTGGACGTAGGCTTTTCAACGCCGAACCACTATAAATCCTGTGTCTCTTTTTTATTTTCGATCTCATTTTATTTTAATTTTAGTCAATTTGGGTGTTAGAACCACTTTTTGGTCTAACATTAGACAACTTGATCAATATCAAAATAAACAATATATTTGATATAGCGATATATTGGAGACGAGATACACAAATATTTTAAGTACACAATGATATATGATAGCAGTGTAGCCCCTTAATATGTTAAGTAGTGGTTCCACAAAGTTTATTTTCAAAACCATGTGGACGAGGTATTCAATATCTTTAAGATACTAAACACCCTCCTCCATGGATCTAAAAATAACCTCATGTCAGCACTAAACTTTAATATGTTAAGTAGTGCGGCTACAAATTTTATTTCAGAATCACGTCGATGAGGTGTTTAGTATATTTAAGATACTAAACACGCACCAACATGGATTTGAAATTAACAAAGGCAGCATGGCTTCAATTAACCAAGGCGGCATGGCTTGCTCCCAATAGATGCGATCATGACATCACTGCTTTATTACTGACATGGTAATAAGGCTTGGGTAAGAGGAAAGAAGTATCTTATAGACAGTAGGACTGTGTCTTTAAGTTACTATGAGTGTGGTCTATCACAATATTTTAAAGTATGGAGAAGACAAGCACATGAAGGTGTATATATATATATATGTATATAAGGATGAAAGAAGTAACTCATTTGATAAGTTTAAGATAGAGATGAAAGAGTCATCTCATTTTAGATAAGGAACCACATGTACATGCAGCTCATTTTGATAAGTTCTAGATAAGGAAATACACATGTGTGTGTGTGTGTGTGTTAAGTCATCTTTTATGAATATGGTCCAACTTTTTATGTTTTGGCATATAGCCATGATTCGTTGATTCACCTTTTGAGCATACCACAATATAGAAACCATGTGTACATGCAGCAATGTCAACCTTGTACATGCAGCAGTGTCCAGCCTATTTTGTAGATTGTTCAAACTGTGATTACAACTTCCTTATTTAATCTTTTGGTTTTGTGAAAAGCGAAGTATGAAACTGCTGCATGTACTCAATAACGAATTTATGTAATTATTGTATCTTTATTTTATCATTTGGTTTATATGACAACTTTAATTTTATTACGAATCATTTATGTAGTCATTACTCAACAAAGAGTGTATTCGATGATTCACTAAGATTCTAAACTCATAGAATGCAAATAACTAATTGCTACATACAAGCTATAACTTCTTGCCATTCGTTTTAAAAATACCCGATTTTGCGATACTAGCATTTGAACCATCTTTTTCGAGTCCGCAACTCTGTTTTGAAGTTGCTTTGTTTGTTTTTTATTAGTTTGTGACAAAATAAACTTGGTATGTGTTATACCTCTTCCCATTCCTCTTAATTGTCCTAGTTTATTGTTTTCCAGCACTGCTGAAAGAGCATCTTCTCTCATAGAAGTTGTCATGATAGCTTGTAATTCAACGTTAAACCTTTTAATCTTCTCCTGTAAAGTACAACATACATTGTAACATTCAACATTATCGCATTCTAAAATCATTTTAAATATGTCAATTTAAAATGAAATCACATTTAATAGTTTCTTCAACAACCGTGCTCGTTGGCTCACCATTTTTTCGAGTGTGAAAATTAATCCAAACATTAGATCCAAAGATAGAAGAGGGATTTGGACTCTTGTTTTTCGACGGTAATAAAAATTTGAATAAAATAATTTATCATAACATTAAAATATTTTCTAACCATATCAGCGGCTAAGTGTGTCATTCCTTTACGGCTACATGTATGTGGCATCTATCTGCATCTAATGGCTTTGAATGTTTCACTTTGTTGCTGAAATAAAAAATTAGAATATAAGACTAGTTAATTCGCATATACGAAGATGACCATTTAGACATAATTTACCTTAAATTTTGCACTAGTTTTCAAGTTGATGAAATCATTCCACTTCGGCATTATTTTGATATTATCGGGTTTCATTTGAAGTCTTCCTCCATGGACTTTGCTTTGACCAATCTATTAACTAATTTTCATTTTGAACACCTAAAAATACACCCCATTTGCCGAAATATGGGGACTTTTTCCATTTCTCATCCAACATAAATATAACATGTAATTAATTTTATTTTTTTTGCATTTTGGCCTCTTTTGAGAACTTATAATGGATATAAATTGCTGGTTTTGGCCTCTTTTGGGTATAAACTTCATTAGCCTCCTAAAATTAACTTCAACGGCCACAAATTGAACTTTTCCCCTAAAATTAACTTCAGTGGCCTCATCTTATTGTCAACCGCCTTAGTAAGTTTGCCTAACTTTGTTGTTTAAAGTTTGTATGTGTATGTTCAAAGTTAAATTTGTGATTAAAGTTCAAACTATCCATATTTAGTTGTGTATTTGTTAATTGAGTGATGTACTAATGCATGTATCTTAACTATTTTCAGACTATAAAGAGATGGAACGTAGTTCATATATGTATTCATCCAAGGCGTATGAAGCAAACGAAGCGTGACTAAGTTGAAGAATTTACTCGGCTATCTACCAGGTGGATGCATTTTAGCACACGGACCTAATCGAGCTTTCATGTTTTGTTAGCTTTATTATATTCAAGTGACAAATGCTGCTTCACTTAACGTAATGAAAATTGCAACTACTTGTGAAAACATTTCCACTGGGTTTTTCTAGTGTAATGGAACATTTACCTATTCATCTTCCATCTGAAGCACTCCTTCGAGGTCCTATGCAATATTGATGGATGTATCCATTTGAGATGTAATTTTGTATATACTCAATAATCTTGATAGATTTCAATTTAGATTTTTGTACCAACATATAAATTTAATTAATCATATTATAGGTACTTGAATCATTTGAAGAAGAAGAAATTAGACAAAAAGCACTAGTAGAAGGTTTGATTTGAAAATCGTACCTTGAAGAAGAAGCTTCATTTTTTCCTCACATTACTTTAGTGAAGATGTGAACTTATCTTTTGTAACTGCTCCCATAATGAATAAGGTTAAACAAGAGTCTTCTCAACCAGTGTTATCTATTTCTAGACAACACGGAAGACCTACTGGAAAATGTGTGGAAATGTGGTTAAGCGATAGAGACTACCATGTGGCACACACATATGCTCTTTTAAATTGTGTGGAAGTTACACGATTTGTCAGGTATTGCTAAATTCATGTACAATTCACTAATATATATATATATATATATATATATATATATATATTTGTGTGTGTGTGTGTGTGTTAATAAAAAAGGAACATACATATTTGTAGCATAAACGAATCACAACTTCCATCTGGTGATCTCAATAAAGAATTATGTTCATGATCCCACAAACTGTGTTGTTAACAAAGGATTAAAACATCTTGTTATCGGACCAAAAAGAAATGTCAGAACTTATCCAATATACTTTGTTAATGGATTTAAATTCAACACTAATGATTACAGAGCTGAAAAATTAACATATAACAGCGGTGTATTTGTCAATGGTAGTGAAGATCTAGAGGAGCATATAAAATATTTTAATGGCGTCTTGACGCAAGTTTTAGAATTGAAATATTTTTTACAGCCTACAGAGAAATTTTTTCTATTGAAATGTAACTGATTTAGCAATGTTCCCGGTTCTGGAATTAAAGTGCACAAAGATTATAAGCTAATTGGAATAAGTCATATGTCGCATTACTATAAGTATGATCTTTTCGTTTTAGCTAAGCAAGCATTACAAGCCTATTTTGCTCTGTATCCATCCTTAAAAAAAGGTAAAGCAGATTGGTGGACTGTTTTTATAACAAAGGCAGGATTTAAATTTGATGGAAATAATATTACAAACAAAGCAGCATATCAAGTAGATCTTGACCTAAATACTGAAATAATAATAGCTGGGGACATTAATGTAGGGTCGTTGAATGATGAAGCTAATGTATTAGTAGATGCATTGATAAGTACTGAAGAAAACGATATCGAGTATGAGACCTAGTCTGGATCAGAAGATGATGAAGAATGATCATAGATGATAACTACTTATGAATTTACTTGTGTTATGTATTATTCTGAGCTATGTAATACTAATGATAATGACTATTCTTAAATATGAAGTTCCTTACGTTCTTTACTATTCTAATGTATATAATGATAATGATGACTATATATGGTATGCATTATTAAGAGTTATGCGTTGTTCTTTTCATGTACGATTATGTGCCGATTATGTCAGGGTATGATTGTGTAATGATTAATGATTATGTGATACTTATATACTCATTATTATTTTGTATGCATTGTATATGATTATGACATATATGTCTGATGGAAGACAATCCAAGATTACCTCTCAGCCAGCAGATATATTTACTTCAATTTAGATTATTTAAAATATATGAAATATCTATGTCAACATGTATATAGGGGTTTTGAGGTCGAGCCAAAAGATTTTATTCTAGAAGTATCGAGTGAGTCATATAGGAGTATAATGTCTGAGGCTTGGCTGCATTGGGATAACATCCCACCCCATATCAAGAATGTTATTTTAGTGGATTTAATGGTAAGTGTATTTTTATATTATTTTTGAAAATTAATATACTGTACATAATTCAAAATAAATTTAATATGCAGGCTATTATACGTGTGGAGCCGCAAGATATGCAACTTTTTATGTCTACCTGGAATATGAAGAAGTGGAAAAATTATAGGGAGGCAATTTTAAGGGCAAAGAACTCTCGTAAAAA
Source organism: Allium sativum (assembly GCA_030737875.1). NCBI lineage: Eukaryota > Viridiplantae > Streptophyta > Magnoliopsida > Asparagales > Amaryllidaceae > Allium > Allium sativum. The sequence continues at coordinate 968,943,524 of CM060910.1, read as the reverse complement.
TCCAAGTTGGATAAGTGACGATGTTTGGGCTAGATTTCTAAGATACTGGGATACCCAAGCAGCCAAAGTAAACTATAATGAAAATATTCACATTTATGTTGATTGCATTATTTTAATGAATAGTGTATCAAATTTAATAGGAAGTAGCAACAAGAAATAAGGCAAATAGAAATAAGAATCCAACTTTACACTATGGTGGTTCAAAATCTTTCCAATAACATAGGAGAGAATTTGTACAAATTTTCAATATTTTTAGCATACGTTCATATATATATTTAGTGCATATCATTCATTCTTATTTTCAATAATTCTATTACTATATATATACTCAGTTTGCAAAGTTAGGAAGGGAGCCTTCAATGACAAAGGTTTTTAGACATACACATGCAGTGGAGTAGACTAATAAGAAGGGAACGTTACATATGATTGGGCAGACCACAAGGCTGTGGGTGCAATGGAAAATATGCTTATCTGTAATTAAAATGTTTCATATTCGTTTATATCATAGTATATAAGTAAATTATGTAGAAATTTTGTTAAAATTATAATGGTATTTTAGGAGAGATATTATACAGAGTCGGCTAGGATGACACGTGCTAGTGGACGAAAGAAGCTTACGGTTGCAGAGTCCAATCGTATATGGGATTTTATTATTGATCCGCCTACTCGAAATAGGCGATATGGCTTTGGCAATCAGGAGTAAACCATATTTATTTATATGATAATATCATGAATATAACTTTATTGTGAACTTTAATTATTTCGCAGACTATTGCTTTTCAACAAGGTTACAAGAGGGCCGTGGAGGAAGAGACTATAGCTTGGATATAGCAGCAGCTGGATGAGATGAATGATTGGAGAAGAAGCCAGTTGGTCATGCCAATAGACGAGCACATTGCAGCGTACTATCAGGAGCATGGGTAGATGCTTGGGGAGGGAGATGCTGTTGCTGGCGAAGAAGGCAAAGAAGAGGAGGAGGAGGAGGACATGTAGTTTGACTGTTCTTATGCTTGGATATGTACATTCTACTAGTAACATACTTGGTTTTTTATATGCTTGATGGACGATGATATATTGCGATGGTGGTATGGATTAGGTGTGTTTTAAATATATTACGATGGTGGTATGGATTTAGTTGTGTTTTGGATATATTACGATGGTATGTTATGATAGTGTTATGAATTTAGTAATGTTTTGAATATATTACGATGTTATGCTATGAATTTGGTATATATATTATGATTTGGTAATGTTATATTGGATTTGGTGTATGCTATGATGGAATGATAGTGATATTGTTGTGGAAAAATGTTCCAGATTTGGTGTATGTTATATTGGTTATATTGTCGTGGATTGAGGGAAAGGAATAACTACATAGTGCATTTCCAGATTTGCGACGGCTATCGACGACCTATAGGTCCAGATTTGGAATGGCTAGCAATGACATAATTACAGCGGTTTGCAACGCTTTGTAATAGCTGCCCGGGAAACAAACTACCTCCTACATTTGATGACATCGGGACAAGTTGACATTGCAAGTCGTTGCTAAATAATCGACAGAGCCATCGCTTTTCCTGTTGGAGACGACTTAACTTGCAACTGCATTTTGTAATGGCTACCGACGGCCACCAACGCTTTTTTGCCAGTACAAATTAATATATTCTTTGTAGTGGCAATAGTTGCTGTTATAACATCTTAAAAGATTATCCTACCAATAAATGAAATACATTCAATTTTGTTATCTCATGAGGCAAGAATAAGTAGCAAAAGGATTCAAGAAACAACATATAATATTAATCTTTCCACTAGGTACAAACCAAAATCAATCAGGGAATAAATATGAAACCTCTTACTCGAGAGGAAATGGTCCTAACAAAGGAAGAGGCAGAGGCCGTTGGAAAAGTAGCAACACGCCTTAATGCTAGGTCTATGAAAAAAGTTCGTCATAATGTCCTGAAGTGCAATTTCAGGTACAACAACAACTATTCAGGTAATCAAAACCAAGGTAACAGCAATAACCCAAGTGCAAATGTTGCATAAGTCAACCAGGATACTAACATCAACAACAATTCTGCAACAGGCAACAATCAAAATGAAACTGCTGCAGTGGATCACTTACGAGATGATAGCTGGTACCCTGGTTCTGGAGCAACAAATCACATTACTCATAATCTTGACAATCTAAATCTTGGATGCAAAGACAATAAAGGTAACCAATCTATCTTAATGGGTAATGATAAGCATATAAAAATTTCTCATATTGGTACTGCATATGTTTCACGCATATACTTGCATAATTTATTTAGAGTGCCAAAGGTCACTAAAAAATTAATTAATCTATCCCAATTTGCCAATGATAATAATATGTCTACTTTGAATTTCCCCAAATACTGCTTGGTTAGAGATATTCTAACTAAGAATAACCTTTTACAGGGTAATGCCAACTATGGGTTGTGCAACTTTAATCAGTTAGACGCCAAAATGATGTTAATGATGAAAATGTTATGTTGTGAATTAAAGAAAAACTTGTAACTTGAATGAATTGGAAAATGCAGCTAATAGGAGAGGCAATTTTGATCTTTAGCACTATAAACTTGGACATCAAAGTAAAAAAACTGTTCTGAAAATTCTGAATAACAATAAAATAAAGTTTGATTCTATAAATTTTCCTTATGTTTAAGTATTACCAAATGGGTAAGAGCTATAAGCTACCTTTCAGTGATTCAGGCACTCAATACACTGAACCATTACAATCGATAGCAACAGATTTATGAGATTTTGCTCCTATCTATTTAGATTTTTGCTACAAATATTATATCTCTTTTTTTAATGCTTTTACAAGGTTCACTTGGGTTTACTTTCTAAAAGCCATATCTAAAATTATAATGTTGTTATGAACTTTATAACTATGATTGAGAATAAAGTTAACTCTTTTGTTAAAATCAAACAAACTGATGGTGGAAGTGAGTTCAAATGCTTAAACAATTACTTTTAAAAGAAAGGTATTTTTCGTCGAACCACTTATTCATATACATCTCAACAAAATGGAATAGTGGAAAGAAATCAAAGGCACATTATGGAATCTGTTTGATATTACCAGCTCAAGCTAGCTTGCCTCTAAAATTCTGATCAGAGGCCTTTAATACAGTAGTATACTTAATTAACAGACAACTAACAGCTGTATTAAAGGGCTTAACACCAATAGAAAAACTATAATATCAAACCAGATTATCACAGCCTCAAAATCTTTTGTTTCCCATGTTTTCCTTACTTAAGGCCTTACAGTTCTAACAAGTTAAATTTCAGGTCAAAGCAATGCACTTTTCTGGGCTATACTACTAACCAAAAAGGGTATAAGTGCATTAATGAAATAGGCATGATGTACATTAGCAGGCATGTAGTAGTTAATGAAAGGGTCTATCCTTTCATCAATAAAGACATAAAAACCAAGTCAAGGTAATCGACACTAAAACATTAATACCTGTTATGCCCAATTTCATAGGGGACTGACAGCAAGCGGAAATTGGTAAAGTTGCTGATGCTCAAGACTACCTACCTCCAAATGTTGAAGGCCATGATGCCATTGAGCCTTCAGCCACACATCACATACATTTGTTCCAACGCAAAGTCAATGCAATGAAAATGAAAAATCAAGCAATCAAACTACATTAGAAAGTTCAATCAGTGTTGAAAGTGCAAATCACTCACCACAAGCTCAACAACTAGCTCACACTAGTCACCTATGATTATAAGGGCTAAAAGCGGTATCTTTAAACCAAAATTATTTGTTGTCACATCCAATTCAGTTGAACCAAAATCTTTTGATCAGGATGTCAAAAGTAAAAACTGGAAGGCAACAATGGACGATGAGTATAATGCTCTCCTCAAAAATAAAACCTGTAATCTTGTATATCCACCTACTAGCAAAAACATAGTTGAGTGTAGATGGACATACATGCTACAAAAAATCCAGACGGTACCATTAATAAGTACAAAGCCAGGTTAGTAGCTAAAAGGTTTACATAGAAATATGAGTTTAACTTTAATCAAACCTTTTCACCTGTAGTAAAACCTATTAAAATAAGATTGATTCCTACTATAGATTTGTACAAGAAATGGCACATCAAACATTTGGCTATAAATAATGGATTTCTTAATAGGATATTGAAAGAAGAAATTTACATGCAACATCTTCTAGGTTACAATTCTAATCCCAATTATGTATGTAAATTAAATAAAGCCATCACTACAACAAAAATCCCATTTTACAACATGAATTTTACAACAGTTGTCGAAACAGTCGTAAAAGAAGTAAGTATATTACAACATTTGTGGTATAAGTGTTGTAAAATATCCATGGGGCAATGTTAATTTTTAAAAAAAATAGAATTAGTTTTTTTTCTTACAACATTATGCAAGTGGTTGCTAATAAATATCTTTAACAACATTACTCGTGTATTGTGCTAGCTTCTAACATTCAATGCATGTTATTAAAGTACTTTCTAAACATGATAAATTATTTAATTCAATAATTTTTATTAAATGTAGTAAACTTATGCTAGCTTGCAACTCTAGTTCAGAATTATAAAATGAAAAATAATTTCATAACATGTATAAACAATTGTATATATTGAAAATTGTGACAATAATTGATGAATACACAAATAGATAATAAATTACATTTTTTGATGATATTAAAAATGGATATTAACATTTGTATTTTATGATTAAAAATATGTCTAGTTCAATGAAGTTAACTTAGTGTTGTCCAAGTTTTATGTTTTGCGAAGCGCATAATCTAAATAGTGTATTAATAATTTTTCAAATGTCATAATTTATTATTTTTGTTCTTATTTTTCTTGTTTTTTGCTATTGAAAGCTACATTTATTTTGGTCCATCTTATGTTTATGTTGGTTTTAAAATTTTATTAGTAAGCGAGTGCAAAAATTTGCGCTTAAATATCTTTTGGATTTACAACTCTAATTTTGAAATAGTAAGTTTCAACACTAAAATATATCAGCTTACATGGATCATATAAAATATTAATTTATTGTATTTCAGAAGTATAATTTCTTAACAATTTAAACATATGAAACTTTTTGATGTTTTTAAAAAAAATTAAACGTTCGAATATTTCAAAAAAATTATAATTTTTCCTACATTATGTGAGTAAATCTTATGCCTTTTTTACTTGGTTCTTTCAAAATTTGAGGATCAGTTCAAAAGTTAAATTTATTTTCTATAAACTTAAATTCGTCTAAATCATTTACTTTTCTAAAATATGAAATGCTTGATGTTTTGAATATAGATAAATCCATTACCATTTGAATTTACGCTTACAAACTTAAATAATCAAATCGACCGCTAGAGAGGTTTCCATAATGTAATCAAACCGGCCGTTATAGAGGTTTCCCTACTGTAAGAGAGGCAAAATCAAGTTTTCTGTGCCAATTATATTCGGCCCCAAAATTTGACTTTCACATTATTTCTTTCAATGCTCCTTGTCCTCCGATTATTCCTGCAAATCAATGCGTAAATTCAGATTTATTACCACTATCTTCTCGGTTTTGATAATATCTAATTTACAAATTTCTTCAACTACTCTGATTCTTCCTCTACAAAATAAATCATGGTTTTAGATTCCTTCCCAACTTTTCAGTACCATGAAAACCCCAATTTTTATACGAAAGACCTGCCTCCTCAATACCCTAAATCTTGATCAGCCTCCTTCCTCTTCAATATCCGAAATTACATCCTTCTTCCTCAATATCTGAAACTACCTCCCGTCATCGCCATTGATTAACGTTGAAAAGTATTTTGGTCTAGATCTGAAAGTACGAGTCATAGTGCAACATTTAGTCAAACAACTTATGGGCATAAAACTATGAGAGGAAATTCATCAAACACAATGGAAAAACTCAAGACACAATTAATGCCAGAGCAAACTGATGTTGGAAGGGATGCAGAAATATACCAGGATAATTTCCATTGTTAAATTTCATTCAGAAGAGTAAATAAAATGTGTGTGCACATGCACAAGTATGAAATGAGATTAAATTAGAGTTTTCGTGGCATAATTGTAATTCGGGGCAACTAAGTGATGTATTGCAACTATAAATAAGTTCCTTAAGCCCTGTAAACTGATATGCAAATTTTTAGTAATAAAAGTACTCGTTTTTGCTTCATTCTATTTTGCAACTCTGTCTTTATTCTTCTTTTCTCAAACACGATTTAATCATTGCAATTCCTAAGGTTTTCTCGTGTGATTCTTTAATTTTTGAAGTACCAATCAGTGCTGATCTAATCTTCACCTCATGCTTCATATTGTGTTGATCATCCTCTTCTTTGATCATCATAGCCTGAACCCCTATTTCCCCTACTGATCTGACATTTGCTAATACATTACCACCATTAGAAATGCCAAAGACTAGATTACAGAAACGAAAGCAAGGTGATGCTCACAATTTGGTATTGGAGCCATCTGGTGAGTTGAATACCGACCCTCACAATATTGATCCTGCAATTCTTGAAGCTAATGAAGCAGCATCCTTTCTTAAAGATGCAGATGCCACCAAGATATCACAAGATGAACTCTGGAATTGAGAATTATAGGACTATCAATAGTTTAAGGAAATTGGAAAGATCTACCCACCAATTATCAGATCAGAATCATGAGGTTAAAGAAAAGATAGGTGATCTCAATGAAAAAATGGAAAATATGCAAGAATCCTTGGCAAAAATTCTTTCTCTACTGAATGATAAAAACTAAAGATCACCCGAGACACCCATTCGAACTGACATTCACAAACAACAAGGAAGCAATCAACAAATCAAATATTTATGTACCTCCAAATGCCAGCCAACCTCTTCTTGCAAGACCTGAAAATTCAGTCGTGGATGTTACACAACTCAGAAATACAGAGGTTAACACCCGATTGAATACTGAACATAATCGAAGAACAACATCAGCTAATACCAGGCATGATGACACTATGATGAGTACTTCCAAAGATTCTTCAAAAACCAATTTCAAGATTGATTTTCCTACCTTTTCAGGTGATGACAGAGCTGTTGATTGGTTAAGACAAGTGGAGAACTTCTTTAGGTACAATGAAACTGATCCTTATGAATTAATACACTTATGTTCATATAACTTAAGAAAAGTAACATTGCAATGGTTCTATAGATATTCAAGAAACACCAATGATCATGAAAACTGGTTAGTCTTTACAAAAGCAATCCAGGTACGTTTAATCCCAATGAATTAGATAGACCTTATGATACCTTCTCTTCTCTCAAACATACTGGTTCAGTCATGGAATATGTAAACCAGTTTGAGAAACTAGCGGGTCTGATTGAACAAGTTTCTCTAGTGCATTATTTAGAAAAATTCTTGGGTGGGTTAAAAGAGAAAATTAAATACCATGTGATAGCCAATAACCCAAATGATTTCGATAGTTCAGAAATTCTTAAATTCTTGGGTGGGTTAAAAGGGAAAAATGTTCAGAAATTCTTAAATGATGTTTTAGACCTCTGATATGAATTTGGGTTAATTTGGTTAAGTTTTGATAATCCTATCATTAGTTTCACCTAAACATGCTTAAGGGGAAATATGGGATTTTGGGTATGTTTGATCCATTTTAACCTATCATATGGATGTTTTGATGGTTGTGGTTGATTATGCATGTTGCTATGACTGTATGATATGCTTTGTGATTGATTTCAATAGTTAGAATGCTCGAAAACGTCGTCGAATGGCGTAAACACTTGCTGGAACAGCTTCAGAAATAGTGCAGGTTTCGGATCGGATCGGATATGGGGCTCGGATCGGATATGTTGAACTGGGCAAGGAATCCGATCGGATCGGAACATGACACTTGAGAAAATTTGGCAAAAAGGAAGGCCACGCTACTGAACTGGGCTCGGATCGGATTAAAGAGGAGGATCGGAGCGGATAGAGCAGGATGGATCAGATCGAAGCACGTGAAGGATGAGGAGACGGATCGGAGCGGAAGCATGAACTGGAGGGGGAATGGCACCCGACCCGACCCGAGGAGAAATACTCGACCCGAACCAATGAAGAGGACCCGACCCGAACCGATGGAGGATACCCGACCCGAACCGATGGCTAGAGGAGGAACCCGACCCGACCCAGTATTGACCAATAACCCGAGATGCAAAGGTAGTCCAATATGGGAAGTTAGAGCTCAGGATCCAGTTGGGAACCAATGAGTTCACTTCATGGTTGGACTTTGCTGCGGGACGTGTGCTAAGGAGTTGTCGACGTTCATAACTTCGATTCACCGCTGAAAAGGAATGATGGGCTACTTATCAGTGCAGTAGGGTCATTATGACCTGAGGGGCAAGGTGATGGTAGCAAGACTACGTTATCAGTGCAGTAGAGTCATTACGACTCGAGGGGCAAAGTGATGCGTAGTAAGACTATGAGCCAGTGCAGTGGGGTTCTTGTGACTCCATGGGGCAGAGTGGACATAGTAAGGATTAGTAAGGCTATGAGCCAGTGCAGTGGGGTTCTTGTTACTCCATGGGGCAGAGTGGACATAGTAAGGATTAGTAAGGCTATGAGCCAGTGCAGTGGGGTTCTTGTGACTCCATGGGGCAAAGTGGACATAGCGAAGGATTCGTCGCTACGTTATCAGTGCAGTGAAGCCATTTATGACTTCATGGGGCAAAGTGATCGTAGCGAGGTATGTTGGGTGATCGAAGTGGTGAATATCGTATGCTTTATGCACTGAGTGAGAGATGTAAGGATGGATTCTATGTTTGATTGTTTGCCATCACTATGACATGCACACCTCCCCCACCTCCGTATCTTTACATCGTTTAATATGGTACCTTAGAGTGTTGTACAGTATGTAGTGCTAACTCTTTGGTTGCAGGTCCAAGTTCAGGTATGTTTTAGTCTACCTGTTATCGTTCACTTTAGATGCTTATCGCTCATACCAGGCTTTATGTTTGACCCAGAGTTTTATGTCTCCTCTTATTACTCTGGGTGCTCACACGAGCAGACTAGAGACAGGTTAGCTGGTGATGCGCGAGTAGCTGATTCAGAGGCGGGCAGGAGGCTTCCATGTATGATATATATATATATGCACATTCTCCCTGTGTTGTTGGTGGTCGCTACTTGGGCATTAGTAGTGTACCTCATTTATCTTACTTTTGCTTTGAGACAGTTTGAAAGTTGTAATAAGCTGTATTTTGGATTTCCGCTGCCATGATGTTTAGTTCTGGTTTTCAGCTTATGCACTGTCTCACCTGTTTTATGTCAAGTATGTTATTATTATATTTTATTCTATACGCTGTGAGACAATCTACAGGTTCTTGTATGTTCATTTCCTTCTTCCCTTTTCCTTCTGACGACCCGTTCCGTGCTAATTGGACATGTGTACAGCGCACTTTTGGAGTAAATGTCGGTTGGTGCGGGGCGGGCCGTCACACTTGGTATCAGAGCTTTAGGTTGCGTAGTTAGCCTAGGGAAAGACACCAGGGAGAGATAGTACGTATATGAGAGCGCGTATTTGTGAATACTTTGGTTTTCAAAAGCTATGTATATATATACTATTAATAGTATAAGAATGAAGTCGCACTGCACTAGCACCATTATGGGGTCGTTAATCGTTTCCCTTTTTCAGATTGACTATGAGCCGAGACACGAGGGGTGCTGGTAGAGGGACCAACCATGGGGATGCCGCTGACATGAGGGCGATGTTTACTAACCTCATGAGAGACATGCTTAGAGAAGTGCAAGGGGCAGTTCCCAATCCCGGAGTTGGTGTTGGCCCAGTAGTGCAGGCGCCTAGGGTCAATTTTGCCAAGTTGTGCAAAGATTACACTAATCTTGGTGGGAAACCGTTCCATGGGACGGAGTCGGCCACAGATGTTCAAGATTGGATGGATAGCTGTGACCGTATCTTCGATGACTTGGGTCTTGAGGATGCGATGAAGAGAAGGCTAGCGTCTCGTCAGCTGCAAGGGCGAGCGATGAATTGGTGGAATGCCATTAGAACAGCTACTCCAGAAGATCAGGTAACTTGGGATTAGTTCAAGGCTCGCTTTAGCGAGAAGTTCATTCCAGCTGCCCAGAAGTCAGTGTTGTTCAAGAGGTTCTTGGAACTCAAGCAGAACGGAAGGGCAGTTTCTGATTATATTGCTGAGTTCGACACTTTGCCGAAGTATGGACTATCTCTTATTGATACTCCTGAGAAGAAGAATAAGAAGTTTATTACTGGTTTGGACGGATACTTGGGGGAAAGGCTTATCAACCACATCGATGAGACTTTTGAATCGATTGTGGGGAAAGCTTTGAGATCAGAGAGCCTTTACCCTAAGTCAAAACTGAGGTTGCATCTGCAGAAGGGCCAAAGCCGCAAGCAGGCGGTGGAGGAAAGAATAACTCTCAGAATAAGAGGAAGCAGGACCAACCTAAAGGTGGCCAGAAAAAGAGCAAGAAGGATGTTGAGTGCTTCAACTATGGTAAGAAGGGCCATTATGCTAAAGAATGTCGGGCCAAGCCAGCGGAAAGGAAGTGCTACAACTGTGGTCAAGTGGGACATCATAAGGATAAATGTCCGCAACCTCTTAAAGAGAAGCAGATTGTGAAAGCATATGTTATTGATGTTGTTCCTTCTTCGTCGAATGCCCCAACTGCGGCGGAGAAAGGAAAGAACGTTGTTATTCAAAGTATGCTTTCTATTTATGATGTACCAGTTCGAGTTTTGTTTGATACTGGGGCTTCCCGTTCCTTCATATCTAGTGACCTAGTAGATAGGTTGGGACTGGAACCCGAGATAGTCGATAGACCATTGGTTGTGACGAACCCGATTGGTGGTTCTACTAGCCTTAGTATGATTTGCAGGAATTTGGTCTTATCGAGTCATGGATGTATGTTTGTATGTGATTGCTTTGTTTTGGGCTTTACTGGGTATGGCATTATATTGGGAGTCGATTGGCTCCAAAGATAAGGGGTGGTGGTTGACTGTGAGGGCTTTTTGGTGACAGTGAGGGCGGATGATGGGCGGAGGGTAGTGTTTGGTAGTCTACCTAGTGATGGGGTTATGGCTAGTTTTGTAAATTTCCTCGACATCCCGCAGGATGAGTTGTCAGATGTGCCCGTGGTTGGCCAGTATCCGGACGTCTTCGAGGAGGTGACCGGGCTTCCACCACACCGAGAGATTGAGTTCCGTATTGATTTAGTGAAAGATGCCAGACGTATAGTGATGCCACTTCGTCGTATGGCACCAAGGGAGCAGCGAGAGCTCGGGGTGCAAGTCAGCAATCTTTTGAAGAAGGGATTTATTAAAAGGAGTGTCTCCGAGTGGGGAGCACCAGTTGTGTTTGCCACTAAGGCAGATGGTTCCCTTCGTTTGTGTGTGGACTATCGCGAGTTGAATAAGGTGACGAGGAAGAATAAGTATCCTCTACCGCGGATAGATGATTTGTTTGTTCAACTGGAAGGAGCTAGAGTGTTCTCCCAGTTGGACCTCGCGACAGGATTTCATCAGCTACGAGTAGCGGATGAGAGTATTTCGAAAAAGGCATTCAGGACGCCGTCTGGATTTTATGAGTGGCTGGTCATGCCATTTGGGTTGACCAATGCACCAGCCTATTTTGTGGATCTTATGAATCGAGTATTCAGAGATCAGTTGAATAAGTTTGTTCTTGTGTTCGTGGACGATATCCTTGTTTACTCAAGGATAGAGGAGGAACACAAGGGACACTTGAGGATAGTGATGGAGGTGTTGAGGAAACACCAATTGAAAGCGAAATTCTCTAAGGGTCATTTTTGGAGAAGGGAAGTGAGATTCTTAGGTCATGTTGTTTCAGAGAGTGGTATTGCCGTGGACCCTGCGAAGGTGGCTACGGTACAGGATTGGCCTACGCCCAAGAATGCAACAGATGTAAGAAGTTTCTTGGGATTAGCTGGATATTATCGTAAGTTTATCCAGGACTTCTCCAAGATAGCAGCACCGTTGACTCGGTTGACCAAGAAGAATCAGTCCTTCGTCTAGGACGGAGTGTGTGAGGATGCCTTCAAGAGTCTAAAGGAGAAGTTGACGCGTGCGCCAGTGTTAGTCATTCCTAAAGGGAATGAAGAGATGACGGTATACATGGATGATTGTGGTACCGGACTGGGTGCTGTATTGATGCAAGGAGGTAGGGTTGTAGCTTATGCTAGTCGACAGCTAAAGCCGCATGAGAAGAAGTATCCTACCCATGATTTGGAATTGGCAGCGATTGTATTTGCGCTGAAGATGTGGAGACACTATCTCTTGGGAGAAAGATTTGAGTTGTTTACCGATCATAAATCGTTGAAATATCTCTTCTCTCAGAAAGATCTGAATCTCCGTCAGCAGAGATGGTTAGAGTTCTTGGCTTCGTATGATTTTGAAATCGCATATACACCTGGGAAAGGTAATGCGGTAGCCGATGCCTTGAGTAGGAGACATGCCAGCTTAGGGGCAATGTTTCTTGAGTGGAAGCAACTGGAGTATATCGCGGGGTTTGATTTCAGACCAAGGTGCGATTTGGGTCCAGTCATGCTAGCTAGTTTGACGATCAGACCCACTTTGATAGAGCGGATTGGTTCCAGCCAGAGGGACGATCCTAATCTATTGGAAATCATCTCCAAGTTAGAGATGGGTATCGATGAGGAGATGAATGTGTATGGCCTTGATCGAGATGGATGGCTTCGAAAAAATGGAAGGCTAGTTGTGCCCAACGTGAATGGTTTGAGAGATGAAGTGCTTAGAGAATGTCATCACTCAAAACTAACCATACATCCCGGTGGTAGTAAGATGTATCGAGACATGAAGCAGACTTACTACTGGGAAGGGATGAAAAGAGACGTTGGGAAGTTTATATCCAAATGCATGAATTGCCAGCTAGTTAAAGCCGAGCAAAAGAAGCCTAGTGGGTTGTTGCAACCATTAGAAATTCCCGAATGGAAATGGGAGCAAGTCTCGATGGATTTCATCGATGGTTTACCAAGGACTAGATCGGGATATGATAGCATTTGGGTAATTGTGGATCGATTGACTAAAAGTGCAAGATTTATACCAGTCAAATCGACCAGAACAGCAGCCAAGTTGGCAGGTTTGTATATGAAATGGGTAGTGAGATTTCATGGAGCACCTAAAAGCATTGTGAGTGACCGAGACCCGTTGTTCACTAGTGGGTTTTGGAAGAGCTTACAAGAGGCTTTAGGGTCAGGATTACATCTCAGTACCGCATATCATCCTCAGACCAACGGTCAGACGGAGAGGGTGAATCGTATATTGGAAGATCTCTTGAGAGCTTGTATACTGGATTTTGGTGGATCATGGGATGACCGTTTGCATCTAGTAGAGTTTGCATATAATAATAGCTACCAATCCAGTATCAGTATGGCTCCATATGAAACTTTGTACGGAAGACCGTGCAACTCACCATCATGTTGGATAGAGACAGGCGAGAAATTTATGCTTGGACCAGATGTGGTGAGAGAAACTTCGGATAAGATTAAGATCATTCAGCAACGAATGAAAACTGCCCAAGATAGGCAGAAGAGTTATGCTGATAAGAGGAGAAGAGACTTGAAATTCTCCGTTGGTGACTTGGTGTTTGTCAAGATCTCTCCGTTGAAGAGCGTGATACGATTTGGCAGGAGAGGCAAGTTGGCACCAAGATTTGTTGGCCCATTCCCTGTTCTTGAATTAGTCGAGAATTTGGCATATAGAGTTGGCTTACCAGAGAAAATGGAGGGAGTACACAATGTGTTTCATGTTTCCCAACTAAGGAAGTTCGTTCACGACTCAGATATGACTATTTCACCTGATCAGTTAGAGGACTTCGAAGTAGAACCCGAGGCGGTTGGGAACCGCAAGCCGATTCGTATTGTGGGGCACGATACGAAGCAATTTCGAAGGAAGTCGGTGAAGCTAGTCAAGGTTCAGTGGGGCGAGGGCGAGAATGATTGTACTTGGGAGACAGAGGAGAGCATTAGGAAGGCATATCCAGAACTCTTTGCCTGGTAAGATTTACTTTGCAATTTAGTTTTCCGCATGCTAGGGTAGATTTGTTTTGCTTGTTTGCATGTTTGATTGTTGTTTTGTGATTGATAGGCATGCGGGACCTTTGTGTGTGTTTTGATTAGGGAATTTCGGGGGCGAAATTTCTTAAGGGGGGAGAGTGTAATGACCCACATTCTTCGCATCGGGGGATCGTAGAATATTTATTTCTTTCCCGTATGAAGTCGTATGGTCATGTAACTTTGGAAACATCTATTAGAGTCAATTCCCATGTTCATGATTTTTGTCGATTTTTAAATGACCATTTTGCCCCTAGTTGGTACTGTTTTGGCCATAACTTTTGATTGGAAAGGAATTTTGACCTGAAACCACTTCCGTTGGATTTGTTTGATGGTTTACCCTTCTGTAGATTGGTCATAATAGCCAAACGGTCTTACCGTTTGGGAGATATGGCCGAAATAAGGTTTGGAGGGTGAAAAACTGCTTAACTGGGCCAAATCGGGTGATTAGTGAGTAGGCCCATAACCCATTTCGGGATTAGGGTTATGGGGAGGCTGAAATGAGATAGAGGATCATTCCATTTCAGTTTTCTAGCCTCCACTTATCACCAAGAAACCCTAAAAATGGCCTCCAACCTCTAAATCACCTCGAAATCATCTTTTGGTTAAGGATTTGGCTTAGCAACCCCTAATCAAGGAAGATCTACACCAAAGCAACATTGGAGCTGCTGTTTAGCATTGGGATTCACATCAAATCAGAGATTTATTTAAGATTTTGTGGCTAAGGTGAGTGATTTGCATAGTTATGCACTAATTATGGCTAATTAGGGGTGATTAGTGTTAATTAGCGAATTTAAACATGATAAAATTCTGGAAAAATGTTCAGAAATTCTTAAATGATGTTTTAGACCTCTGATATGAATTTGGGTTAATTTGGTTAAGTTTTGCTAATCCTATCATTAGTTTCACCTAAACATGCTTTAGGGGAAATATGGGATTTTGGGTATGTTTGATCCATTTTAACCTATCATATGGATGTTTTGATGGTTGTGGTTGATTATGCATGTTGCTATGACTGTATGATATGCTTTGTGATTGATTTCAATAGTTAGAATGCTCGAAAACGTCGTCGAATGGCGTAAACACTTGCTGGAACAGCTTCAGAAACAGTGCAGGTTTCGGATCGGATCGGATATGGGGCTCAGATCGGATATGTTGAACTGGGCAAGGAATCGGATCGGATCGGAACCTAACACTTGAGAAAAATTGGCAAAAAGGAAGGCCACGCAACTGAACTGGGCTCGGATCGGATTAAAGAGGAGGATCGGAGCGGATAGAGCAAGATGGATCGGATCGAAGCACGTGAAGGATGAGGAGACGGATCAGAGCGTAAGCATGAACTGGAGGGGGAATGGCACCCGACCCGACCCGAGGAGAAATACTCGACCCGAACCGATGAAGAGGACCCGACCCGAACCGATGGAGGATACCCGACCCAAACCGATGGCTTGAGGAGGAACCCGACCCGACCCAGTATTGACCAATAACCCGAGATGCAAAGGTAGTCCAATATGGGAAGTTAGAGCTCAGGATCCAGTTGGGAACCAATGAGTTCACTTCATGGTTGGACTTTGCTGCGGGACGTGTGCTAAGGAGTTGTCGACGTACATAACATCGATTCACCGCTGAAAAGGAATGATGGGCTACTTATCAGTGCAGTAGGGTCATTATGACCTGAGGGGCAAGGTGATGGTAGCAAGACTACGTTATCAGTGCAGTAGAGTCATTACGACTCGAGGGGCAAAGTGATGCGTAGTAAGACTATGAGCCAGTGCAGTGGGGTTCTTGTGACTCCATGGGGCAGAGTGGACATAGCAAGGATTAGTAAGGCTATGAGCCAGTGCAGTGGGGTTCTGGTGACTCCATGGGGCAAAGTGGGCATAGCGAAGGATTCGTGGCTACGTTATCAGTGCAGTGAAGCCATTTATGACTTCATGGGGCAAAGTGATCGTAGCGAGGTATGTTGGGTGATCGAAGTGGTGAATATCGTATGCTTTACGCACTGAGTGAGAGATGTGAGGATGGATGCTATGTTTGATTGTTTGCCATCACTATGACGTGCACACCTCCCCCACCTCCGTATCTTTACACCGTTTAATATGGTACCTTAGAGTGTTGTACAGTATGTAGTGCTAACTCTTTGGTTGCAGGTCCAGTTTCAGGTATGTTTTAGTCTACCTGTTATCATTCACTTTAGATGCTTATCGCTCATACCAGGCTTTATGTCTGACCCAGAGTTTTATGTCTCCTCTTATTACTCTTGGTGCTCACACGAGCAAACTAGAGACAGGTTAGCTGGTGATGCGCGAGTAGCTGATTCGGAGGCGGGCAGGAGGCTTCCACGTATGATATATATATGCACATTCTCCCTGTGTCGTTGGTGGTCGCTACTTGGGCATTAGTAGTGTACCTCATTTATCTTACTTTTGCTTTGAGACAGTTTGAAAGTTGTAATAAGCTGTATTTTGGATTTCCGCTGCCATGATGTTTAGTTCTGGTTTTCAGCTTATGCACTGTCTCACCTGTCTTATGTCAAGTATGTTATTATTATATTTTATTCTATGCGCTGTGAGACATTCTACAAGTTCTTGTATGTTCATTTCCTTCTTCCCTTTTCCTTCTGACGACCCGTTCCGTGCTAACTGGACATGTGTACAACGCACTTTTGGAGTAAATGTCGGTTGGCGGGGCGGGCCGTCACAACGAAGGAGGAAAAAGGTGAAAGGAAAGAGGCCTAAGTGAAAGAATAGAAAAACCCATGACAAGAGAGAGTATCTTTAGTGAGAAGGGACATGCAATTAAGTATTATAGGACAAGGGCAAGGGGCAAGATCGTCGAGAGGGCAATTGAATGCTCTCACTACTAGCGTACCTAAGAGAGTGGTAACGTTTCTGTTAAAAGTTTAGCTTTTCCTTTCTATCATCCCACTAGAACTTTGTTTTTGTACATCGCATCCTTTTAATTCTGCTTCGAAAGTTGAGTCTCTGCACCTTAGTACTAGCATGGTAGAGGATCCCATTTTTGTCTCAAATCCTGTTGGGGAATCGGCTCATTTATTTATGACTTGTTAGGATTTGGGAATGTCTATGCTAAGTGTTGAGTTTAGAAGGAATGCTCATGTTTTTGGTGAGCTATGGGTTGATTCTAGGGATGAAATGGTTATCTGATAAGGGTGCCATTCTCGGTTTCGAGAGGAGGGTAGTTAGACTTTTGACTTGCCTCGGTAATACCCTCGAAATCGCATGTAACCTTTAGGGTTCTATTATGATTAGTTACCTAGAATCTCTTGATACATTAGTTGATCCGCTCGAGTAGTGTTCGCCACTAAGGAGGATGGGTCATTTCGCTTATGCATGAGTTACAGAGAGTCACCTAAGTAAGTACATTGGGCAACATGGTCGACATTTGTTTATTTTCGTGAGATAATTCATCTATGTGGAATACTTTCTAGTAAATTTTGGAGGGCTTGTGTGAAACCATGAGTACGCTGTTATGTGTAAGCCGAGTATACAAAAAGGAGGATAAGTGAAAGTGGAACAAGTGGCAACAGTGAAATGGGTTCCAACTCATATTTTGGAAACAAGAATTAAGATGCTACGAAATTTTGAAGTTAAAGATGGTCAAAGCACAAAGGAGTTAAGCTCAAGGAAATGCGACTTAGAAGATTGAAGACTAGATTCGCGCATCATATCTCTTTTTAAGAGTATATCCTTGATTCCTCTTTTCCTGTAGAGCTTAGTCACATGCTATCTTTTGTGTATATCCTCTTGGTCCTATCCTCAATCCAATTTTTGTTGCAAACCCCATAGGGAGTATGACTCATTTGTTAGTAACACATGTTGGGGCTTGAGGGTGTTCGTTGGGTTGGCTAAACTTTTTTGGTTTTATAGGATACGGGTTGGTCTTAGGAAGGGATTTCCTTGTGACCTAATAGGAGTCCATCATGCTTAGTTTCCTAGAATCATATATATTGGTTGGGATGAGTAATTCTTTGGGTGTCGTTCTGATGTTGATTTCGGTCTTCGGGGCTGATGCTTAGAGAGTTCTTCTCCTAATCAATATATATGTGGCATAGGTTTCCAGTTTTGACATTGCCTAATGGGCACAAAGTTTTTACTTGCTTCTATCATTCGACTATATCTTTAGGTAGGAACAATTGGGTGTAAACATGTGTTTGAGACATGTTATGATTGATGGTTGCAAGTGGTTGCAAGTGGTTGCTAGTGGTTGCTCGTGGATGCATATACACGCACATTAGGCACTAGATCGGCTCAGTCACCTTTCATATTGCATGAGTGTTTACACTTGTTTATGGATGAAATTGAACGTGTTATCATGTGGATGTTTCATATGGATGGATGTTTGTGCACACATATAGTGTTTACGTGACTAGGATTATTTGCATACATGGATTCATAGCACTTAACATATTTTGCATTAGAAAGATCAATCAGGCCTGATCATTTGCATTAGACAAGGAACATATACACACACTTCTTGCATATGTTCATACAGCATTAGAAATCTCTTAAGGACAATGAATGCCTGTGATTGATGATTGAGTAGATGGATGATGGATGGTAGGACACATTCTTCTTAACTTGAAGATTTCGGGGACGAAATCCTTTAAGGAGGGGAGAATGTAACACCCCATTTTTTTTTAATATAATTAAAAATGAAATAAAATATATGAAAATATGTTTATGATAGGTAAATAATGGTGATGCATAAGGAGAATTAATTAATACATGGAAGAGAAGAAAAATTAGTTCGATAACGGCGTATGTAACGGAAAAGATAGTAAAATAAGTATAACTAATTCAAGAATCAGGAATTAGGTAAAATGGACATCACCATTGCGTTCCTCTCGGAAAAATACGCGAAATAGAGTCCGAGTTTTCGAAAATCGGAGTCCGTATGACCAAGATATGGCCAAAACAAGATTTCAGCAGACTTTCTGGCAGACTGACCCAGGCCGACCATAGTGTCGACACTATAGTCGACCTGCCTCCCCCCCCCCCCCCCCCCCAGGTCGACTGTAGTGTCGACCCCCCCCCCTCTGTACAGGTCGACCTGGTCGGCCTGGGGTGGCCCAGAACCCATTTTTGAGGCCCGGGATGAGTTTTGATGGTCCGGATTGACTCTAGGGTTGATCTAATGGCCTAAATGAGTTTCCTACTCCTATAAAATAACACCTAGACCTAACCTAATTCATATCAAATCATTCTTACACCTAAATGCTGCTGGAATCTCTCTTAAGCCATGGCCGCCGTCTCCAAATTAAAGCTTAAGCGTTCAAACCCAAATCAAATAAAAGACCAATGCTTCTACAACAAATTCAAGAGGATAGATCAATGACACTGCAACTTTCTACGACAAATTCACTCCCTAATTCATTAGCCGTTCTCTGTAAGTTCTAGTTGCTTTCCGATTTAAATATTTAATTATAATGTGGCCATGAATTAAAGTGGAATTGGATTAAGTATGATCTATTCCTGTTGCTTTTTGAATCTTTAGCTTTGAGACTTGTCTACCTTTATTCTCATGACAAGTTTGTGATTTATTCAGCAGTTTCCTTGATTCGTAATGATGTTATCATCAAGTTGTAATCTTTATGCCTATCATGATGTTGTTTTCTCTCTGATCTATTTATTATGCAAATTTCTACCTTCCCCTATTTATTTTCTTTTGATGAACCTTGGTCAACTTCGGACCTGGGCCTAAAATCGCGATTCGCATACGAGATGTATACGGGGGAATAATGGGGTTATTGCCTATAAGAATATGATTAATAATTGGCAACATGAAATTGGATGTTATCATTTTATTTACAAGTTTTGGGTAGATCTGTAAATTTTGGTATAATCATGTTATGATAAAATTTGCATAAATATTATATACATGGAATTCGACACCAATTGGATCTATGTAATGTAACATGAAATTTGGTATATATAACATGTATGAAATCTGGCATGTAAAATAAAATTATGAGTTTTGGAGCCTATGTAAATTAAATCAAAAGATTGGGCTTATGTTAATTAGGCATGTGTAGACTTGGAAATTTGAGCATGAAAGCGATTGTAAACTTTATAATTGGCATAAACATGTGTTATGAACTTGGGCAGCTGGCATGTATTGAAATAAAAAGATTATAGTTTGGGGATAACTACATCATGAATCATCGGATTTGGGTTTATTGGGTATAAAACTTTAGCTAGATCTTGACATATGTAAAAAAGGCATGAAACTTGGTATATATGCAAACTGACTAGAATTGGGTACATATATTAGTTGGCATGTAATATCCTTAAAAGAGGGATAAATATAAATTGAGATAAGTTGCCTTTAATGGCCTAAGATAAATTGTGGTGAAATTGGTATGATTTTGCATACCATTAATTGATGGACATAATTGAGTCAATTATGGACATAGTTAAATTAGGATACAGATACACCCAATACATCAAAACTCATCGCCCATGGATAAAGAAAGACCGTTTCAACGTCAAAAACAACAAAAACAAGAGCAAACATGTAATAGCGGATTCGGAATTGTAACCAAGCGTCTCCCATGGGTTCTATACCTGATTCATAACTAGAGAACTTCTCTGGTCCTTCACTAATTGGGGCTAAAACTCCGGAAATTACAAATGCCAAAATAGGAATAGCACCCGATATTATTAGAAATGCCCAGAAAATATTAAATTGATAATTTGAATAGGGGAAATAAATTCAAATTGGGGTAAAAGATTATAAGTAATAATCAATGCTTAGGACACGAGGTTGGACTCATTTGTGACGTAAACCTGCCCGGAACCGCCGGCGAATCCAGTAGTCACAAATGTCAGCCCAATGTGAGAGGTCCTAGGCCCAAATTAAAAGCGTAACAGTTGTAAAGACACGAGGTTAGACTCTTTTATGGTGTAAGACTGCCCGGACCCGCCCGGCAAATCCAGCTGCCATAAATGTCAGTCTAATGTGAGAGGTCTTTATAAGGTTACGACCTTAATGAATTAAGAAATACTTAACCAGATAAACATGTGGTGGGACATGGGGGTTAAGTGGGTGACATGTGGGTGACATGTGGAAATACGAACAGTAATACTTAACCAACGTAACATGGTAATTAGACCAGTGGGTAGGGTTAAGTAAATAAGAACACTTAACCAATATGATATAAATGGGTGGGTTAAGTAATATGATTAGGTTAATCTGGACACTTAACCAATTTAATATGTTGACTACGGGAGTGGGTAAGGTTAAGCAAATGTTTAACCATTATAACATGATTAAACTGGACTAGAGAGTGAGGTTAAGTTAATGAGAACACTTAACTAATACAATGGGTTAATTAGACAAGTGGTTGCGGTTAAGTAGTAACACTTAACCAACATAACAGGACAAGCGGGTGGGTTAAGTTAACTTGAATAAGTTGATAACACTTAACCATTATAATAGGACTAGTGGATGGGGTTAAGTTAACATGCACTTAACCAATCTGATGTGATGCGTGGTAGGGTTAGGTAACACATGGGGTTAAGTTAACAAGAAAATTCTTAACCAATGTAACCAGATAGACGAACGGGGTTAAGTACACATCAGGGTTGGTGGGTAATATTAGTAAATATAGGCCCACATACACTTAACCATTAAATACACATGCTTGAATCAGTAGCGGGGTTAAGTACACATCAGGGTTGGTGGGTAACATTAGTAAATATAGGCCCACATACACTTACCCATTAAATACACATGCTTGAATCAGTAGCGGGGTTAAGTACACATCAGGGTTGGTGGGTAATATCAGAGAATATAAGCCCACAGACTTAACCATTAGAAAAACCTAGTAACGGGGACCCATTTCAGCATTATCCCACATTAGGTATCAACGGAACCCTGAGCTAGGCAGGGTGGGGCACGATTACTGGGCTGATTATAAGAGGTCAAATTAGCGGCGGTTGGTGCAGCAGTGCAGGTTCTAACGGAGTGCGGGCATGCACACACTTCGGCGCAGAAAATTTAGCCATTGGGCATCAGTAGGTATAAAGCTGTGCATCTTGATTGTGTCAGGGTTGCCACCATGGGACTTGATACACCCCATGGTGGGACCAGCACAGGTATCTACAAGTAGGGGGCCGCGTAACACAAACGAGAACTAGGTCAAGTAGGGAGCCGATCGATAAGGTAGTAAGGGTGCATCGAATATATTCATGGCCATTGGGGTGATCGAGGTGGAATCCTCATAATCGATGTACACCTGAAGGATACCATAATTGCGGGGGTTGGGATCACGTTGTAATTATTATATAACACGGGCTACTAGTTGGGACACTAGTAGGGGGTACGGATCCTTGTTACGTAGGACACTAGTTGGGACACTAGTAGGAATACGGATCATTCCATGTAAGACACTTATGAGGATGCTTGGTAGGTGGTGCAGAGCAAATAGATATCGTTTTAATGGTAAATATTAGAAACCTTGCGATGTTATTCTTGATAGAAACCATGCGGTGGGATACTTGATAGGAATTATGGGATGTTATACTTGTTTCATCGTGCCCGAAGTTTATCTTGTTACCTTAGTTTATCTTGTTATCATAGTTTATCTTGTTATCTTAGTTTATCTTGCCTACCTTGTCATCATGCTTATGTTTACTTTCAGTTTATTCATGCCATGTTATCTTTACTCATTTTTATGCTGAAAGTCACTAGGACTTACTCAGTCTTTATGACTGACCCGTTTTGTTTTACCTCTTTTTCTTTCGTTTCCCCCCCAGGTTCACAGGGTGGGAATACAGCTTAGTTCGGATCTTATCAAGCTCCAAGGCTCTTTCATGTATGACTTGGATTTCTCTTGGCTATGGCTTGCTTTGCTTCATTGGGGAATATTGCAGTTTGTTTTTATGCTTCTTTGTTTTTGAGCAAGACAGATATTTTAACTATGAAATTGGGTATTGGAAGTTGATGGGCTTTTCTTGTAAACATTTATATTTAATAAATGATTTGAAGTACTTCCACTTTATTTTTCGCTGTTTTATATATGTCTGTCTTGTAATATATCTGTTCCAGTACCCATAATACTCCATTGAAGTTAAGGCATTCCCTTTGTGAGTGACATTAACAGATGTGGGGTGTTACAAAGTGGCCAATGGTCATAAATTAGAAGGCTCACAAACGTGTACTGATGTTATACTACACTACAAGGGTGCAAAATGCCACTTGATTTATTAGTTTTACCTATGGATTCATGTCAAATGGTGCTGGGAGCACAATGGATGAAAGAGCTTGATGAAATTTGTTTCAATTTTAAGAAATTGCAAGTTAGATTTGGTTATAAAGGGAAACAATATAAGTGGCAAGGCCTCTTACAAGATGATATAAAAACAATCGAAGGAAAAAAAGCAACAATAGAATTCAATTCAGCATCCTTACAGTTCATGTGGTTGTCAACATTAGCCATTGCATCAGATAATTCCATAATTCATCCAGATACTCAAGACATTCTGGACAAGTTTCCTGCAGTTACAACTTCAACTAATCAGTTACCACCCAAAAAGAGATTGTGATGATTGAATTCCACTTCTAGAAGGCTCCAAATCGGTTTTCATAAAACCTTACAGATATTATCATTTTATTAAAAAAGAGTTAGATGATTTAATCATTGATATGCTTACTTCTGGAATTATAAGATTTAGCTCTAGTTCTTTTTCATCTCCTATTATATTGGTTAAAAAGAAAGATGGTAGTTGAAGATTATGCATTGATTATTGAGCTTTAAAAAAGCATACAATTAAGAACAAATTTCCAATACCATTAATAGATGATTTGTTGGATGAACTACATAGTTCATTTTGTTTTACAAATTAAACTTAAAATCAGGTTATCATCAAGTGAGAATGCATGAAGATGACATTCATAAGACTGCATTTAAATCCCATGAAGGTCACTATGAATTTGTAGTTATGCCTTTTGGCCTTACAAATGCCCTATCTACTTTTCAGTCACTAATGAACAATATTTTTAAACAATATTTAAGGAAGTTTATTTTGGTATTTTTTGATGATATTCTTATATACAGTACTGACTGGGACAACCATTTGAAACACTTAAAATTAACTCTGCAAGTACTCACTGGTAACCAGTTAGTAATTAATCTGCCTAAATGTTCATTTGCTTCATCAAATATCAAGTATTTAGGGCACATTATTTCTGATCAAGGTATTGCAGTTGACAAAGACAAAATTAAGGCAATTTTGCAATGGCCACAACCCATTAACATAAGAGCTCTAAGATGTTTTTTAGACTTTACAGGGCATTATAGAAAATTCATTAGAAATTATGGCCACATTGCAAAACCTTTGACATCAATGTTGAAAAGGAATTCATTCCAATGGAATGAAGAGGCCATTGATTCATCCTTTAAATTAAAATCATTTTTGACTAATCCTCCTATTTTAGCTTTGCCATATTTTTCTAAAGTTTTCATTGCAGAATGTGATGCTAGTGGCAAAGGACTTGGTGCTATGCTGCTACAAAATGATAAACCCATTGCACATATCAGTCAACCATTGCAAGGAAGGAATTTGCATTTATCAACTTATGAAAAAGAGCTTTTGGCTTCTCGCAACTAAAATGGTAAAAATACCTACTGGACAGAAAGTTCATAATCAGAACGGATCATCAGAGCCTCCAACATTTGCTATCTTAGAAGCTCACAACTGGAATTCAAGGGAAAAGGTTAGCAAAGCTACATGGTTATGACTACACTGTTGAATACAAAAAAAGGCCAAGAAAATATAATAGCAGATAGTCTCTCACTACACCAAAACAGCTAATTTGACACATCAGAATTCAAGGATTTGATATGGATTTAACCGTACCAAATTTTATAGGGCTCATAGCCGTATCATATTTTATTTGCTATAGCTTAACCAATCTCCTAATCTCGAAAATCTGGTCGTAGATCATGGCAGCTTCGGATTGTTTCCTTTTGCTACGTCTTTAACCCGTATCAGATCAACCTCATATTCCCCTCCCTCCCTCGAATTTTCGTTTCTCACCAACCCAAAAAAGATTGGCTGCTTCTTTTCTAATTATCTCGATTCCATCTCCTTTCCTATCTCCCCCTTCTCGATGAAAACCCTAGAAGTAAAATGCACACTCCAATTGCATAAAGAGAAATTGTAGCTCCTGCTTTCATCGTCTCACGTCACAGCTCCTCTGCAAGAAGACTAGACCTTCACTCCAACTGGCCTTCAATTTCTATTTGAGGACTATTGCATGTTGTAGCTCAGAGGTAATAATAAGTTACTGATTTTGATGATAATATCTCAAAATTTCAGTTTACGACTTCCTTAAAAGCTTAAAAGAAATAATATTTTTAGTAAATAATACTTTAAGAATTAATTGTTTGTTCCAATTCAAAGTCTTGGACTGAGCATTCGCTGATTTTGTTTATTTGGATGATGGTATGCATAATGGACCTGGCAATATCTTGTTTGGGTTTCTTCAAACTAGAACATGATTCACAAAATTGTGCAAACCCGAAGAAGAGGAGTCATATTTTGATGATGGTATGCATAATGTCTTTAACTCGAGTACCTAGCTACATTATCGTAGTGATCTTCGCTTGAATGAGGTATTTTATGCAACTATTTTTGGGTCATTAATGATAAATAAGATTAAAACTAATTATGTTCAAGTTTGGCTTTCATTATTTAGTAAGTGTTTCACCTATTGTTTACACAATCTTTCCCTAAAAGTGATGAGATGGAGTCACAAATAATGCGGAGTTTGTAAAACTAAAATTAAACTTAATATGGTTTATTAACTGAGTTAAACTACCAAACTGAATTTATAAACTCAGATGGAACTGAGTTCTCAGTTTCAAACTGAGTTTACAAACTGTAACGACCCGGGGTTTTCGACTCCGAAAATCAACACACAACTGCCATGTTGACTATTCAGATATCAAAAATACATGGTCATCTATAGAAAGAAGTTAGAGGATTAGAATAGATAAGATAGAAAATTAGAATAGAAGAAGAAGAACAACATAATCAGAGCAATACGAATCTCACAGCGGAACGAATAAAATATAATATACCACATACTTTGAAACATAAAGCTGTATTTGTATATTAGAATACAACACTTACATCACAGCGGAAATAAACAATAGTTATAAAATCCTGAAGCCTCCTACTCCAAGCTCCTTCTGGTACATCTGTAAATCCTGACTACTTGACTGTCCGTACAAATTTGGGCACCCAAGAGTTTAGGGAAGGAAAAAAACAAAATAAACTCTGGGTCAGTCATGGGACTGGTGTGAGTAAACTCAAATCATCGGTTTAACTTTTCAAAATCCTTTTCAAAAGAAAAGATAATCGTAAGACCAATCCACACATAAACATGGACGGTTTTTACCTTACGATAACCCAAAACAGTTTTGGAAATCGATACTTTTCTGATATTATAATAATGTCTAATCACAAGTAATTAGAATCTAGCAGAACGCTTGCATCTCACGTTCCACATATATAGTATACGAACAAAAGACCGCGGGCGCTTATTGGAAATTGGATTCCGACCTTGACAAGGTATGGGACCACCTGCCGATAGTGTATCTCTGGAGGCAAATACACTGGGTTCAACAAGAACATCTTGCAACCCGGCCCTCACATGACCGACCACTCATTTCGCTTGAGTGTATCGAATGTATATCACCAACGGTTGGGAGATACCCACCGTCTTCCCGAAAAGGGACAGCATCGAACATAGATAAAGAATGAAATGGATTTTCTCTAGATAGGTGATATACAACCTAATAGGTGCGACCCACATTGCCATGCTGCCTGCCCGATTTTTGTCATTCCTCGGTTGATGAGGCTTGAGGTCATTGCGTATCTTTTGAAACACTTGACCACCATTTACTTTGAATGCCACATCGTCATACCCGTCAAATCACAAATTGATTTCCCCAAAAATACCACGGGTATAAAGCTAAGAGAAACAAATTCCTCCGCCACCAAACGTAAGTACGTTTGGAGAGATCAACTTACTCGATCCGTTAGATATACTCTGTCAGACATTCGTCCATTCACGTTTGTCCTGGGACTGGACAAACCGAAAGCACTATTTTTTAAACAGGATAGCCCTTGCATAACTCCGTCTTCAATTACCTTCATCATATTTGATCGCAACGCTAACGTCTATACAGAGTGGTTTTCAGATAATGAACCTGATCCCGGTCTCTCCGTATTGACGTCGTAAAATGGTCAAAAACTTCGATAGTCGGTGATTTAACTATCAAGGAAAAACAGGTGTGCAACCAATGATCTTATTTCCAGATAGAAATTCGATCGATCAACCATCATTCAACATTTTCTCGTTTTAAATTAAATTATCTTTAATTAGCCATTTTCCCATTTCTATATATATATATATATATATATATATATATATATATATATATATATATTCGTAAACCTCCTGTTTCTAAATTTAAGAAAATATACTTTACTCATCATTGCAAAATGTTTCCAATTTACTTCCATTTCTCATTTCCTCTATCAGAGAACATTTCTGATCCTTATTTGGAAAGTATTTCCAAATTTCCTTTACTGGGTTTGAATAGATGTTTAAATAAAACGACGTTATGCCAACTCTCAACCATTATGGTCATTAATTCAATTTACTTAATCAACTCCCACTATCGAACCTTATCCACTTCTTAGTTAAAACTGAAGTCAATCAAGTTGGGGTATAATTACCTCTCAGACCTTAACTGAACGACACTTCTAACCTAAAAATAAACAAAGTTCAAACTTCAAATCTTTTGACAACTTCGAATAACTTATATTCGATTACCATTCTCGAATCAACCATATTCGATAACTTTACTTTGAATAAGCAATATTCAATAATTCTACTTTGAATAAAGGATATTCGATTAATTCCCTTTTTCTAACTCGATTCAATTTACAATTACCCAACTAACTCGAACTTGATTAGTTCCATTCGAATAACCCTAATTCGATTTAACTCCAATCGACTTACTCTAATTGATTAACTCTAACTGGTTAACTCTGACTGACTAACTTTAACTGCTTAACTCTACTCGACTGACTCTAACTGATTACGCTGATCGATTAACTCTAGCTTAACTAACTCGACTTATTTAACTCAATTTGATTAACTCGGCTTAATTAACTACGATTTGATTTAACACCATTCGCTTGACTCTAGATTGCAGCAATCACAATGGTTACGCCTGATTCCCTCAGGAAACATCCGACCGCCGTAGGCTATCTACAGCCCTGTGAATTACGCTAGCAGTCGTACGAAATGGCAATTCATCCTGGATAACTATGTTTGATATCTCTATCCCAAATACGTATATTCAATCAACTCAAATTGAATAACGAATGTTCAATTAAATTCTAATTCAATTATAAATATTGATTTCCAATCAAATACTAACTATATTGTCAAATCTCTGATTTTATCAAATATATCCTTCCTTAAATGAATTATTTTAAACCACCTGGCTTAGTTGAATTCCAATTTCAAATCCTTGCGGATTTTCCTTAATCCTATTTACATTTCGAATTTCGAAAGGGATTTCATCGTCCCTTTTAAAAACAACTCCAATTTCCCCATTTTTCAAATTCGCTATCGAATTTGCAAATCTCAATTATCCCCTGATAATTATATTCTAATTCATTTATAAACTTTGTTTATAAATCTCAGCACTTGTTTTCATTATTAAACAAGTTATTCATTTCTATCCATTCGAAATTTCCCATTTGTTTAACTTCTATTTCAAAAACCGATTTTTTCTTTATAAATGCGTTTCTTTGCAAAACCTTTACCTAAATCCATTTTTCATACCAACGGTGAAAAATATCCCTTTATATTATCTCTTTAGTTTGATTTCGTATTTAAAACGATATCTCATTTTCAATTTCTATTTATATGCTATTTATAGAGTTATTTGTATAAAAACTCCTTTTAACTTCTAACACGTAAAATCTCACTTAATTTACCCTTTATAGTGCTGAATTCCTATTCCATAAAATATCGGTGTTAAACCGATTTCTAATTCTCTATATAAGTTCGACTTATATATTTTCGTTTATCAAAAGATAAATGTTTTTATTTAATTTATAAAATATATTTATAAATTGAACTTCTCAATTCATTTGTTAAAAACATATTTCTATTTAAAATCCTCTTTGAAAACATCTTCTTGTTGTTCTTTTATATCTCGACGATTCTTTTTCATAATTCCATAAAGTTCTAAAACTATATTTTTCCATAAAATTCTTCATCTACATGTTATTGTCTCCATTATGTATTTTTAAACAAAAATGGTCTTTTAGACTTCCATATCGATTAACAACTCTATACAGAGGTTCCTTATTGACTTTTCAAATAATCTACTTTTATAGAATCCATTTGATTTTATAAAATTCTAGAATCCCATATTTACTTCGTACATTCCTTTATAAAATACTTTGATTTTATACAAATATTTTCATTTCAATATACATTTTGAAAATTTCTTCTTATATAAAATCCTTTGATTTTATATAAATATTTTATTTCAAATTTTAGTTTGAAATTCTCTTTCCACATTCCAGTATTTTCCTTTGGTATTTAAAGTTACCAAATAACCACAATCAACACACCAAATCAACAACTGATTATAATCACATCACATATCACAATATATGACAAACAGTAAAATAAGTGTTGAGGAACCCAGTTGGGTCCCTCCAATCTGTTTCCCTGCATCCACAGATGTCAGTCAACACAAATATAAAATATTCTGATAAATAGAGTCAGTATTTCTATACGATTTATATATATCGTTATCGATAATTTCAGCCAACTGACTAGCAGTTCAACCAAACAACCAGCACACAACAAAACAACCAATAATTTCAATTCTAATAATACTTTATAGAAATATAAATTGATCAGAGTTAGTGAGAGTTACTCACCTTGGACGGTGATCGTTAAATAACGATATATCGGTCATTGATTTGATTCAGGCATTTAATTCCACCATAAATCCAAACGAACTCGAATTCATCTCCGGTCAGTTCCATAGTGTAGCCACCGTCCACACAATCCCAACAGATCTGACCGTTCGTTAATCTGATTTAGTATGACAAAGATATTTAGTTTACAAATTTGTATGCGTTATAAAAACTAAAATATATATCTATATTTGATTTGGCCCAAACCTTAATTACTCGGTCCAACAGAAAAAATCCGCACCACTACCTCATCTTCCCCAAACTTCGATCGTGACTTTCATCCACCATTCACAGCCAAAACAAGATCTATAATCCATCCTTTCTCCTTCTCCAATGGTTTTAAATTCAAGAAAAAATCACCATAAATCCCCTCTTTCCTCCCTCTTCCTCTCTATACCATCAACACCCCGTTCGATGTTCTCCCTGCATTTCCGTCGCACAGCCCAGAGGGGTTGCTGTAGCAACTCGCGACAGGAAATCTCACCAAAACCCACAATAAAATCACACAATCCTCCAATCTTCATCAGAAATCCAAATATACCACTAAGAACTGCAATCGATGCTTGAATCCGCCCCTACGATGAACCCTAATATCACGGTTCAGACGTGGATACCCGGAAACGAAAGTTGAACTCAAGATTAAGTATATAGAATGGAAGAGAAACTCAAGAGGAATTCGAATACACTAGTCATGGAATTTATAGAATTTACTTTGAATTATTAGGATTTTTGAAATCGACTTTCCACTGTTCGAATTTTTTCTTGGGTGACGGCGCATTTTTGACTAGCGAGAAGAGGTTATTAGGGTTAAGGGTTGAATGAGGTATTATATAGAGAAGTTTTAATATTTTTTTAATAGAATTTTATATTTATTTTTAAACCAACTATGTTTACATTCGTCCTCTAAAATCCCTGTGATCACATACGATACCCAAAAATCACGGAACTGGACATGCATCTTCAGTTTGACATTGCGGACCCAACGAAATTGGTTTCGTCGAATTCCGACTCCGTTTGCTCACACAACGTATTTTTAAAGTCAGAAAATTGACTGTTTTTCACATTAAAATCCCATACGACCACATAATGACTTCAAAAATCATGGAAATTGAAAACTAACAATAATTTGATATTACGAATCCAACAAAATTGGTTTTGTCAAAAACTGAGCTCGTTTGCAAAAGTGGCTATTTTTAAAGCTCAAATTAGACCATTTAGATATATAAATATATTTAAAACATTTACATTTAATATTTAAAAATAAATATTATCGCATATATTCACTGTGGAATACCATACAGCTCCACTAGGATTTATAACTCGATATTTCAAAATTCCCAGTTATATCGATATTCGATTTATATTAAAAACCCTTTTATAATATAAATAAATCGTTATAAATTATAAAGGAATTCCACAGCCACTTTTCTAAAATTTGATTTGGATATAAATCGAAATCTACATGACGCAATCTCGATTTTTCTCTTCCACTAGAAAAATATACTCCACCAGCTCCACACGTTTCTTGTTTCACAGAAATCCGGCTTAAAACGAATCATGTACATTCAATTGAAGTTCAAATCGCCAAATCGCGAACTGTCGCGCCATTTCGAGATCGATTATAATTATATTATAATTATACGTTTAAACTGTCGTTATTTAAATATATTCGCTAGTATATTTCAACCCTAAACTGAATTAAATCTTAGGGATGACCCAGTTCACAGAATATTGTGATTTCCAATATTTTGATTATTTCTAAAATTAAATATATTATTTTATTATTTATTTTAGTTAAATATTCAATATTATTTAATTCTAGTTATTTTAAATAACCAAACCATTACTTAAATAATTAAATAAATTAATTATATCACTGAAAAATGCGGGTCGTTACATTCTTCCTCCCTTAAAATAATTTCGTCCTCGAAATTGCTAAGGTAGGAAATAAACCCTATTAACTGGGTTAAAAATTATTCGTTTACTTCTTTAACTTTAGTTTTAACTGAATTAATTTATTCAAATTAAATTATTAATTAATTTCGATTAACGAAAATTTTCTAAAATTCTAAAAATTTTCTAACACCCTAAATTTTTGAAAATTTTTGTCAGCACCTCCTTTGTACCGGTCAATCGTTCAAACCCCAACTCGCATTTCTAGGCCCTTTCCTTTCAAAAAGAAAATCAAAAAGCCAAGCGGCTTGCCGATTCGGCGCATAAAATCTCATATGGAAATTTAAACATGTACCTTTTGTCGGGCATACCCTTATATCCTTACACTTGCTTCTACCCAATACCTGTTGATCATATATCCATTCAAACCAATTGATTTCCAATCAATTTCAATCAATCAAATCTCAACACAATTATTCAATTATCCAAAGCCAAAATCCATTTTAAACTCGAGTTCCATCCTCGATTCCAAACTCCTAACTCAACAATCCAATACCATTTCAGATTCTTATTTCATAATTCAAAATCAGATTTCACTTGATATATTTATATTCCAATTGAAATTTCAGCTAATTGGTCTAATTCAATTCATATCTGCTTTCACAAATTTCCTTAATTTGTTTTTAATTCATACTATCTTCCTGGGGATTTTTAAACAATTTAGTTTTCTAAAATAAATTATTCCCTTTCGGGATTCAAAACAACTTCCTTTTTCCTAAAATAATTCGAAAACAAAATCTTTGGTAGTAATCCATCACTTAGAACTCGAAAATGAACACTGATGATGTGGCCAGCATCATCAGAGTTATTTCCCAGCTATTGAAGTGAGTTCAATACTATATCACTTTTCAAAACTCATATCTTATACACTTTCATTTTGAAATCTTTTCAAAACACCCACCTCAATGTTTATAAAACAAATTTAAAATCTCCCAGGATCTTAAATTTCTCATATATTCGCTTCAATCCATTTATAAACACTTTTCCCAGTTTTTAGAATTTTTATTCCAATTCTGATTTAATTCATATTTAATTGATCTGTTTTTATATTATATGAACTCAAATCGGTTATTTATATAACCATTTCAAATATAATCAACCAACACATCCAATATATGATAATAATTCCAAGATATACCTTTCTTTTATATCAAAATATATTTTGGGTAAAAGTATTTCATTTACCCTCTTTTCAAAACATAACATGTCGACCCATCGTATTCGAGTGTTTATAAAGTCCTTACCGATACAGTGGATCAAACTGATCGACCAGAATTCACAAACTACTCAACCAACAAATCTACACAATATATAAAACAATTTTTATAAAATCTACAAGTACGTTCACTCGTATATATACACTCAAACTCAATCTAGGGTATTACTAACCCCATCTCAACTGAGTTACGCCACAGAGCCAAGGTAATCACTTAACCTTCAGCTCTGGTACCACTGTAACGACCCGGGGTTTTCGACTCCGAAAATCAACACACAACTGCCATGTTGACTATTCAGATATCAAAAATACATGGTCATCTATAGAAAGAAGTTAGAGGATTAGAATAGATAAGATAGAAAATTAGAATAGAAGAAGAAGAACAACATAATCAGAGCAATACGAATCTCACAGCGGAACGAATAAAATATAATATACCACATACTTTGAAACATAAAGCTGTATTTGTATATTAGAATACAACACTTACATCACAGCGGAAATAAACAATAGTTATAAAATCCTGAAGCCTCCTACTCCAAGCTCCTTCTGGTACATCTATAAATCCTGACTACTTGACTGCCCGTACAAATTTGGGCACCCAAGAGTTTAGGGAAGAAAAAAAACAAAATAAACTCTGGGTCAGTCATGGGACTGGTGTGAGTAAACTCAAATCATCGGTTTAACTTTTCAAAATCCTTTTCAAAAGAAAAGATAATCGTAAGACCAATCCACACATAAACACGGACGGTTTTTACCTTACGATAACCCAAAACAGTTTTGGAAATCGATACTTTTCTGATATTATAATAATGTCTAATCACAAGTAATTAGAATCTAGCAGAACGCTTGCATCTCACGTTCCACATATATAGTATACGAACAAAAGACCGCGGGCGCTTATTGGAAATTGGATTCCGACCTTGACAAGGTATGGGACCACCTGCCGATAGTGTATCTCTAGAGGCAAATACACTGGGTTCAACAAGAACATCTTGCAACCCGGTCCTCACATGACCGACCACTCAGTTCGCTTGAGTGTATCGAATGTATATCACCAACGGTTGGGAGCTACCCACCATCTTCCCGAAAAGGGACAGCATCGAACATAGATAAAGAATGAAATGGATTTTCTCTAGATAGGTGATATACAACCTAATAGGTGCGACCCACATAGCCATGCTGCCTGCCCAATTTTTGTCATTCCTCGGTTGATGAGGCTTGAGGTCATTGCGTATCTTTTGAAACACTTGACCACCATTTACTTTGAATGCCACATCGTCATACCCGTCAAATCACAAATTGATTTCCCCAAAAATACCACGGGTATAAAGCTAAGAGAAACAAATTCCTCCGCCACCAAACGTAAGTACGTTTGGAGAGATCAACTTACTCGATCCGTTAGATATACTCTGTCAGACATTCGTCCATTCACGTTTGTCCTGGGACTGGACAAACCGAAAGCACTATTTTTTAAACAGGATAGCCCTTGCATAACTCCGTCTTCAATTACCTTCATCATATTTGATCGCAACGCTAACGTCTATACAGAGTGGTTTTCAGATAATGAACCTAATCCCGGTCTCTCCGTATTGACGTCGTAAAATGGTCAAAAACTTCGATAGTCGGTGATTTAACTATCAAGGAAAAACAGGTGTGCAACCAATGATCTTATTTCCAGATAGAAATTCGATCGATCAACCATCATTCAACATTTTCTCGTTTTAAATTAAATTATCTTTAATTAGCCATTTTCCCATTTCTATATATATATATATATATATATATATATATATTCGTAAACCTCCTGTTTCTAAATTTAAGAAAATATACTTTACTCATCATTGCAAAATGTTTCCAATTTACTTCCATTCCTCATTTCCTCTATCAGAGAACATTTCTGATCCTTATTTGGAAAGTATTTCCAAATTTCCTTTACTGGGTTTGAATAGATGTTTAAATAAAACGACGTTATGCCAACTCTCAACCATTACGGTCATTAATTCAATTTACTTAATCAACTCCCACTATCGAACCTTATCCACTTCTTAGTTAAAACTGAAGTCAATCAAGTTGGGGTATAATTACCTCTCAGACCTTAACTGAACGACACTTCTAACCTAAAAATAAACAAAGTTCAAACTTCAAATCTTTTGACAACTTCGAATAACTTATATTCGATTACCATTCTCGAATCAACCATATTCGATAACTTTACTTTGAATAAGCAATATTCAATAATTCTACTTTGAATAAAGGATATTCGATTAATTCCCTTTTTCTAACTCGACTCAATTTACTATTACCCAACTAACTCGAACTTGATTAGTTCCATTCGAATAACCCTAATTCGATTTAACTCCAATCGACTTACTCTAATTGATTAACTCTAACTGGTTAACTCTGACTGACTAACTTTAACTGCTTAACTCTACTCGACTGACTCTAACTGATTACGCTGATCGATTAACTCTAGCTTAACTAACTCGACTTATTTAACTCAATTTGATTAACTCGGCTTAATTAACTACGATTTGATTTAACACCATTCGCTTGACTCTAGATTACAGCGATCACAATGGTTACGCCTGATTCCCTCAGGAAACATCCGACCGCCGTAGGCTATCTACAACCCTGTGAATTACGCTAGCAGTCGTACGAAATGGCAATTCATCCTGGATAACTATGTTTGATATCTCTATCCCAAATACATATATTCAATCAACTCAAATTGAATAACGAATGTTCAATTAAATTCTAATTCAATTATAAATATTGATTTCCAATCAAATACTAACTATATTGTCAAATCTCTGATTTTATCAAATATATCCTTCCTTAAATGAATTATTTTAAACCACCTGGCTTAGTTGAATTCCAATTTCAAATCCTTGCGGATTTTCCTTAATCCTATTTACATTTCGAATTTCGAAAGGGATTTCATCGTCCCTTTTAAAAACAACTCCAATTTCCCCATTTTCCAAATTCGCTATCGAATTTGCAAATCTCAATTATCCCCTGATAATTATATTCTAATTCATTTATAAACTTTGTTTATAAATCTCAGCACTTGTTTTCATTATTAAACAAGTTATTCATTTCTATCCATTCGAAATTTCCCTTTTGTTTAACTTCTATTTCAAAAACCGATTTTTTCTTTATAAATGTGTTTCTTTGCAAAACCTTTACCTAAATCCATTTTTCATACCAACGGTGAAAAATATCCCTTTATATTATCTCTTTAGTTTGATTTCGTATTTAAAACGATATCTCATTTTCAATTTCTATTTATATGCTATTTACAGAGTTATTTGTATAAAAACTCCTTTTAACTTTTAACACGTAAAATCTCACTAAATTTACCCTTTATAGTGCTGAATTCCTATTCCATAAAATATCGGTGTTAAACCGATTTCTAATTCTCTATATAAGTTCGACTTATATATTTTCGTTTATCAAAAGATAAATGTTTTTATTTAATTTATAAAATATATTTATAAATTGAACTTCTCAATTCATCTGTTAAAAACAGATTTTTATTTAAAATCCTCTTTGAAAACATCTTCTTGTTGTTCTTTTATATCTCGACGATTCTTTTTCATAATTCCATAAATTTCTAAAACTATATTTTTCCATAAAATTCTTCATCTACATGTTATTGTCTCCATTATGTATTTTTAACCAAAAATGGTCTTTTAGACTTCCATATCGATTAACAACTCTATACAGAGGTTCCTTATTGACTTTTCAAATAATCTACTTTTATAGAATCCATTTGATTTTATAAAATTCTAGAATCCCATATTTACTTCGTACATTCCTTTACAAAATACTTTGATTTTATACAAATATTTTCATTTCAATATACATTTTGAAAATTTCTTCTTATATAAAATCCTTTGATTTTATATAAATATTTTATTTCAAATTTTAGTTTGAAATTCTCTTTCCACATTCCAGTATTTTCCTTTGGTATTTAAAGTTACCAAATAACCACAATCAACACACCAAATCAACAACTGATTATAATCACATCACATATCACAATATATGACAAACAGTAAAATAAGTGTTGAGGAACCCAGTTGGGTCCCTCCAACCTGTTTCCCTGCATCCACAGATGTCAGTCAACACAAATATAAAATATTCTGATAAATAGAGTCAGTATTTCGATACGATTTATATATATCGTTATCGATAATTTCAGCCAACTGACTAGCAGTTCAACCAAACAACCAGCACACAACAAAGCAACCAATAATTTCAATTCTAATAATACTTTATAGAAATATAAATTGATCAGAGTTAGTGAGAGTTACTCACCTTGGACGGTGATCGTTAAATAACGATATATCGGTCATTGATTTGATTCAGGCGTTTAATTCCACCATAAATCCAAACGAACTAGAATTCATCTCCGGTCAGTTCCATAGTGTAGCCACCGTCCACACGATCCCAACGGATCTGACCGTTCGTTAATCTGATTTAGTATGACAAAGATATTTAGTTTACAAATTTGTTTGCGTTATAAAAACTAAAATATATATCTATATTTGATTTGGCCCAAACCTTAATTACTCGGTCCAACAGAAAAAATCCGCACCACTACCTCATCTTCCCCAAACTTCGATCGTGACTTTCATCCACCATTCACAGCCAAAACAAGATCTTTAATCCATCCTTTCTCCTTCTCCAATGGTTTTAAATTCAAGAAAAAATCACCATAAATCCCCTCTTTCCTCCCTCTTCCTCTCTATATCATCAACACCCCGTTCGATGTTCTCCCTACATTTCCGTCGCACAGCCCAGAGGGGTTGCTGTAGCAACTCGCGACAGGAAATCTCACCAAAACCCACAATAAAATCACACAATCCTCCAATCTTCATCAGAAATCCAAATATACCACTAAGAACTGCAATCGATGCTTGAATCCGCCCCTACGATGAACCCTAATATCACGGTTCAGACGTGGATACCCGGAAACGAAAGTTGAACTCAGGATTAAGTATATAGAATGGAAGAGAAACTCAAGAGGAATTCGAATACACTAGTCATGGAATTTATAGAATTTACTTTGAATTATTGGGATTTTTGAAATCGATTTTCCACTGTTCGAATTTTTTCTTGGGTGACGGCGCATTTTTGACCAGCGAGAAGAGGTTATTAGGGTTAAGGGTTGAATGAGGTATTATATAGAGAAGTTTTAATATTTTTTTAATAGAATTTTATATTTATTTTTAAACCAACTCCGTTTACATTCGTCCTCTAAAATCCCTGTGATCACATACGATACCCAAAAATCACGGAACTGGACATCATCTTCAGTTTGACATTGCGGACCCAACGAAATTGGTTTCGTCGAATTCCGACTCCGTTTGCTCACACAGCGTATTTTTAAAGTCAGAAAATTGACTGTTTTTCACATTAAAATCCCATACGACCACATAATTACTTCAAAAATCATGGAAATTGAAAACTAACAATAATTTGATATTACGAATCCACCAAAATTGGTTTTGTCAAAAACTGAGCTCGTTTGCAAAAGTGGCTATTTTTAAAGCTCAAATTAGACCATTTAGATATATAAATATATTTAAAACATTTACATTTAATATTTAAAAATAAATATTATCGCATATATTCACTGTGGAATACCATACAGCTCCACTAGGATTTATAACTCGATATTTCAAAATTCCCAGTTATATCGATATTCGATTTATATTAAAAACCCTTTTATAATATAAATAAATCGTTATAAATTATAAAGGAATTCCACAGCGACTTTTCTAAAATTTGATTTGGATATAAATCGAAATCTACATGACGCAATCTCGATTTTTCTCTTCCACTAGAAAAATATACTCCACCAGCTCCACACGTTTCTTGTTTCACAGAAATCCGGCTTAAAACGAATCCTGTACATTCAATTGAAGTTCAAATCGCCAAATCGCGAACTGTCGCGCCATTTCGAGATCGATTATAATTATATTATAATTATACGTTTAAACTGTCGTTATTTAAATATATTCGCTAGTATATTTCAACCCTAAACTGAATTAAATCTTAGGGATGACCCAGTTCACAGAATATTGTGATTTCCAATATTTTGATTATTTCTAAAATTAAATATATTATTTTATTATTTATTTTAGTTAAATATTCAATATTATTTAATTCTAGTTATTTTAAATAACCAAACCATTACTTAAATAATTAAATAAATTAATTATATCGCTGAAAAATGCGGGTCGTTACACAAACTCAATTTCATACTGAGTTTACAAACCTAGTTAAAACTGAGTTTACAAACTTGGTTCGGAATTGAGTTTGTAAACTCAATTTCAAACCGAGTTTATAAACTCTGTTTTGAATTGAGTTACAAACTGAGTTTATAAACTCAGTTGGAACTGTGTTTTGAACTCAGTTCGGAACTGAGTTTTTGAACTCAGTTCGGAACTGAGTTTGTAAACTCAATTTCGAACTAAGTTTATAAACTCAGTTTTGAACTGAGTTAAACTCAAGCGCGATACCTTAAGCTATTAAAATGTCAATCAAAACCTGTCTTATGGCACAGGTGATGATAATTGTAAAATTAGCTTCACTGTTTTAATGATGTGCTAGTACTGCTTTCAAATGTTTTTTGGGAATCTGATGTGTTTATAGTGTGCATACTGACTGCATTATCACTGAAGATACTGCTGTTGCCGAGATTTTTCTTAATCGTGCCGACATGTATGTTTTTTCCTTCTCATTTTAGTTTATGTGAGTCAACAATGATAGCACTGTATACTTCTACTATGACTCTGATCCCTATTAATAATTTCTCATAGTAACATTCAATACACTTTCTGTAATTTAGTCTATTGTACTATTTCTTGAGATCACACGAATTTTTTGAAATTTGATTTTTCTTCTTCTATCTAATAT
This sequence comes from Allium sativum, assembly GCA_030737875.1. NCBI lineage: Eukaryota > Viridiplantae > Streptophyta > Magnoliopsida > Asparagales > Amaryllidaceae > Allium > Allium sativum. The sequence continues at coordinate 968,903,289 of CM060910.1, read as the reverse complement.
ATTTATGAAGAAAACATATTCAATTAACAACATTATAGAAGTATAATTGTACATAAATACTTGATTTATCTTATGTGTAAACTTTATTGCTAAGTTTACCTTAAGAAAAAATTATTATAGAAATAGATTTGTGGTGGTTCTTAAAAAAGTTTCAAGAGTAGAGCTACCAAATAACATGATTATTATCGAAAAGTTGTTCCTTACGCATGAGTTAACAAATGGAGTGAGCCTTTTCTAAATTGAAGCTTACACATCAAAAAACCAATTAAAAATTTTCTAGAGATATCGATGAACATTGGGAGATGATATTCGGTCTATCACTACTAAGCCCACAGATATAATTGACTGAACAACGATTACATCTCAATTTATCAGCAACAAAAATTTGAAACTAATAATCAAATTGTTTCTTTTATCCTTACTTTTTTGTTTTCGCACTTGTATTCATCTTTTAACCTTCTAAGTTTAAAACATTAGTCCCATCACAGAATAATATTTTTAATTAACAAATATCTTAAAATTTAGCAGTTTGAATCTCTCTTCTAATCGACTCCACTCAAATTTAATTAGAAACTCGAATTCGGGATCTGAGCTAAATTCCGGTTGTAATTGAGAAAATCATTTTGTTTATGTGTAAACTAAAATATTTCAAGAAGGAAATTTCATTCTACAATTCAGTTATTTATACATGAAAATGATGGAGTAAGATATAAAATGAAGCTTCCAGTTGATAAACGTAGGAAGAAGAAACCCAAGCATCAAAATTGATTTCAAACATGTAAATCATAACCATCGAAATAAAAATCAATGCTTTCACATACATAGATGTCAGTTTGACAACTTATAAAGGACAAAATTTTTATTAAAGAACAATACATTCACAATAAGAAATCTTTAAATCACGATTAACGATCTAAACTCAATTTTGAGTAAAATTTAAACTTTATGATTTACATTTGTACTATGTTTTCATGCTTGAACTTATTAGGGTTGATGGTTATTGAAGTTGCTGGTTAGGTTGTTTCCTAAATAAAAGCCTACGATATATAGATTTGGCAAGCACTACGTGGATTCGGCCATATATTATGCCTTCAAATGACAATTTACATGTGGTATTTTATTTTATTTTTACTTTATACAGTGATGCTGTGTTCTATAATGCTAGCACACATTTTTATGATGGTTCTCGATTTGGTCTTGGGGCAGAGGTATATTCTTCTTCTTCTAAATACTATGAATTCTATGTAATTTATTATACATATATTCTATTTTGTTAATACTGCTAATTTTATATGTTACATTGGTTGGTACAAGTACAAGTAGAATTCATGCTTGAGGTCCGATTGGCATTGAAGGACTACTGACTACAAGATGGTATACATACGCACATGCTATTTTCATTCAAACATCTGTAACTGTTTTACTTGATGGATATTATTAAGATTCATGACTTACCTCAAGCAGTTTTACTTGATGGTATATATACTATTTCCTACGATACCATAAGGTGTTTGCAATCCCCATCAAATTACGCAGCACTTGATAGCGAAATCAATATACAGTTCATATCAATAGTCCATTATATATACAACATGTATGTACAGTTATGGCAAATACATGTTGCTGAGCAAATGATCTTGGATGATGAGGAGAGAAACCCCAACAAGTATAAATGCACAAGCTACCTTACCAATACACATAGCCTTAAGGCTAATAGCTTAAGGTATTGCACCTGAATTTACAAACTCAGTTTTGAACTGAGTTTGTAAACTCAGTTCCATATGAGTTTGTAAACTCAGTTCGAAACCGAATTTCTAAACTCAGTTCCATCTGAGTTTGTAAACTCGGTTCGAATAAGTTTGTAAACTCAGTTTCGAGCTGAGTTTATAAACTCAGTTTCGAGCTGAGTTTATAAACTCAGTTTCGAGCTGAGTTTATAAACTCAGTTTTGAACTGAGTTAAACTTGAGCATGATACCATGACATTAGAACTTGCATATGTAAAGAGAAGGATTCAATAAATAGCATAAGTAAGTTATTAAATTAAGTAAAGTTGAATTGTTATATTCTTATTTGTTTGCTACCAGAGTGCGAGTTGAAAGATTTTGCACGGGTCTTTGGCATGATGATGGTGACATTGACACAAGGGTGCAGGTACGATAAACAGGGGTTTAGAAATGCAGAGGTAGATTGATGCATGAAGAATGGATCAGTACGCAAAGGTGGGGTAGTTTCATGTGTTGAATTTGAATCGGTATGCATTATATTTTGACTAATATCAGCATGTGCCTTATGGATATTTAATTAATGAAGAAGTTGATTTACAATTGGACATTCTATTTTTGATTATAGCTATTCATAATTGGAAAGCATCAATAATTTGGTTGAAGCAGCAACATTTCGGTTAAAAAGCTTTTGTTCAATGTTATGAGCTGTATTTTTCATATGTACATTGGTACATTTTAAATATTTGGTAATGATACATTTAAATATTTGGTAATGGTCAATGCTGTGAGCAAATTGTATTATATATGAGCAAAGAAATTTTGTTTAAACTATCTATATGTATTGGTTAAGAATTATGTGAAATATATATTGTATGAATTTGTGGTCTATTATATTCTCTACTTTGCTGTAATGAACAACTAATTGTATTTTTTATTAAAAAAATTTGATATGGCCATTAGCCGTATCAAATTGAACGACTAATGGTTGTATCTTTTTTTAAATTTGATACGGTCATTAGCCGTATCAAATTTAAAATTTGTTACGGCTAATGGCCATATCAAATTGAGAATTTGATACCGCTAATGGACGTATCAAATTGACAAAGGCCCCATTTTTTGATACGGCCCAGAGCACTGCCAAATCGATTTAGATATGGCCTGGAACTTTTGGCGTAGTGTCTCCAGAATTTATGATCAGCTAGAATTAAATGATATAACCTTTGTACAAGTTGATTGGATTTCAGAATGTAGAAAAGAGATTCAATAGAGACCATTTTATAACTTGAAGAAAGAACAAATTTTATCTGGAAATGTTGACAACTCTAAATATAAACTAATTGAAGAATTAATTTTCTACAAAGCGAAAATACAGATAGACCATTCCCACAATCAACTAATAGACATTATCTTATTTGTATTCCACTCTACACTGCTGGGAGGGCATTCAGGAATGAAGAAAACTCTAAAGAGTATCAGAAAAATTTTCTACTGGAAAAACATAAAGAAATCCCTGGAGAACTATGTCAAACAGTGTGATATATGTCAGAAACCCAAATCAGAAAATGTTTCTTCTCCTGGTTTACTACAACCATTTCATATTCCTGAAAATATATGGACTGATTTGTCCATGGATTTCATTACTCACCTACCAAAGAGCAATGGTTATACAGCAATATATGTAGTAGTAGACAGATTATCAAAATATTCACATTTTTTACCACTAAAGCATCCTTTTTCTACCCCTCAAATAGCTCAAGTATTCTTTAATGGTGTAATTAGATTAAATAATATGCCCAAGTCCATTGTAAGTGATAGGGATACAATATTTTTAAGCAGTTTCTGGACTGAATTGTTTACACCACAAGGGTGTTCTCTCAAATTATCCTCTGCCTATCACCCACAATCAGATGGTCAAACTGAAACAGTGAATAAAATTCGAGAAACCTACTTGAGATGCTTTATTTCACATCAGCCCAGTGAATGGTCAAAATGGCTTTCCCTAGCGGAGTTTTGGTATAATACTACATGTAAAGAATCAACCAAAATGACACCCTATGAAATTGTATAAGGTAAACAACCACCTACTATCTTGTCTTATGTGCCACACACAACAAAAGTTGAGAAAGTGGAGCAACAGTTATTCTCCAAAGAAACATTTTGACTATCCTCTAAGATAACCTCAAACTAGCTCAGGAAAGAATGAAAAAGTTTGCAAATTTACATAAAACAGAAGGAGTGTTTGACATTGGTTATTGGGTTTACCTTAAACTACATCCATATAGACAGATTTCTGTTAGCATGACCAAGACTGCAAAGCTTTCTCCTAAGTACTATGGTCCATATAAAATTCTAAAGAAAATTGGAGAGGTAGCTTACAAGCTAAATTTACCTGAAGGCTCTTTAATCCAATCTGTTTTCCATGTAAGCTAGTTGACGAAGAAGATTGATTCAAATTAGACATTGCAGTCTGACCCGCCTTCTTATGTTGAAGAGCTTGTCAATAAGCCAGAGTTGATTCTTCATTGAAGATTAGTCCCCAAAATAAAACAAACCTGTTACACAAATTTTAGTTGAATGGAGGAACAGGCCTACTGAAGATGCTACATGGGAAGATTATTAGGGTCTTATCAAGAGATTTCCTACCTTAGACCTTGAGTCAAGGTCTTCTTTTCAAAAGGGGGAGTTATCATGGTGCAACATTTAGTTAAACACCTTATAGGCATAAATCTATGAGAGGAAATTCATCAAACATAATGGAAAAACTCGAGACACAATTAATGCCAGAGCAAACTGATGTTGGAAGGGATTCAAAAGTATACCAGGATAACTTCCATTGTTAAATTTCATTCATAAGAATAAATAAAATGTGTGTGCATGTTTTTCACGTGCACAAGTACGAAATGAGATTAAATTAGGGTTTTCATGGCATAATTGTAATTCCTAATAACTAAGTAATGTCTTGCAATTGTAACTAAGAGCCTTAAGCCCTGTAAACTAATATGCATATTTTTAGTAATAAAAGTATCTCCTTTTCACCTTATTCCATCTTGCAACCATGTCTTTATTTTTCTCTTCTCAAACACGAGTTAATCATTGTAATTCTTAAGGTTTCCTCATGTGATTCTTTAATTTTTTAAGTATCAATTGGTGTTGATCTAATCTTCACCTCCTGCTTTATACTGTGTTGATAATCCTTTTCTTTGATCATCATAGCCTGAACCCCTATTTCCGCTGCTGATATCCCATTTCCTAATACATTACCACCATTAAAAATGCCATAGACTAGATTACAGAAGCAAAAGCAAGGTGATGCTCTTAGTATGATACCTATATTGCATCTTTTCCATGGAGATGAACCGTTACCAAATCTGACATTTCTCACACAGCGGAAAACCCTAAATGTAAAATTCCATGTCACAAGTGTCTTCCTTCTTTGAACACTTTTCCCGCATACAAAACTCCATGCCTCTCTAAATCGCATCAGTATGGACTCTTTCTCTTGCTTTTCTCAAAAATCTTGCATGACTTTCCCTTTTGAAGCTCTGATTATTTAAGGGTATGCTGAAAATTTTAGTTTTGGTTGCCAATTTAATAGATGAAGGCATTTGTGACATGAGATGATAAAGAGAGGTATTCATCTACGAGTAAACCAATAGGCTCCAAATTAAATTCAAATCACTTGCTAGTTCAAAAGACCCAGCTAGCTAAAGAGGAACTTCTAGTAATTACTAAATCCGAGGTCCACTCCACCACAGCGATAGCCCATCAGTTTTCTTTGCTTTGAGGCTGATGCACTCGTCTCAGTCTTTCCAATTAAGTAATTACTTGGCCTTGCTCAGAAGTTGTTTTAGCTTGTCTAAAGGCTGGGTCCACCCTAATGTGATACCAGAATACTCGAAGGATGACTCACAATGAGTTTAACCATCAACTTAAGCCAATCAATGATTCAATTGCAGATTGATACCAGACCAGACAATTTAACCATCTTCACTAGACCCGAAGCTCGTGCTCATAAAATGAGCTTTTAGGAAGAACCTGGTTCGCCAGTTATTCAAACCCAGTCATGAATCATAAATGAGTTGCAAACACAAACAGAGAACGAAAGCTGCAGCTTCGTACCAACCAGTCCCTCGGCATGGGAGAAAGATTTGATTAAATGCGAGCAAATATGATTAAGACTTAAGTATACGTAATAGGCATTTTTTGGAAGCCTTCATATTCGCCTATTCATTCTACAACGACGAACACCACTTGGAAATAATTCGCGTCAGAACATTCAATTTTTCAGAAAATGACTCAAGATAATATGTATTGAGAATTGCATTTATAGTAGACTCTATTGCTTGTCGTAATTTTTAGATCGATTTCTTCTCATGTCTTCCTCATGTGGTGTTAAAGGTATGTTGCTATAGATCGTAAATTGTCTGTTATTTTTTATTTCCATTAGTCATTTTTGTGTGGGTAGTTGTCTGCATTGTTACCCTAATATATGTTCATTGTGACAGTTGAATGTCTATATGAAAATAGCATGTCACGATAACAATGCTATTACTGAAAAATTATTTGTATAAACTTTTGATATAAAGAATTAAACTTTTTGATGTTTCTAAATAATTAGTTTTAGGCAATCAAAATAAAGAAAATATCTCTTTAAATGCTAATTCATCAGGATATACTACAACTGATATCTGAATTCGACTTATTACACGTAGGGCTTTAAATTACGCCTTGTTCTCTAAGATATCATACAAGGTATCATACTCTTTGCTAGTCTTAGCTATCTTTGATAATTTGGTTTATGATTTAGTCCAATTGCAAGGATTTTGATATTATAACCTTATGATTACAGTAATTGAATATTTAATTGATTTATACTACTCAATATAGATCAGGTGTAACTTAGAAATTTAAAACCAAATCATTCATTTAGAAAGCTTTTGAGCATAATAATTTGAAATCAGTCATTTGAAAATATGATTCAGTTAGTTTTATTAAACTCAATAATTCTTATTTTGTAATAAGTTTAATTAAATAACCATGGTAATCAGTTTAACAAAATAACTGACTTTAGAATTGTAAAGTTATTTTGTACAAAATAAAATCAGTTTTTTGTTATCATCAATCTTATGATTATATTAAACTGATAATGAAGTTATCAAGTAATGGCTTTTGAAATAAGTTTTATTATACTGATTACTAGTATAATCTCTAAGAAAGTGATAGTAAAAAAATACAAAGAAAACTCCACACAGCTTTTACATATATATTCAGTTTAATGAAGTGATCATGGTCAAACATGAAGTGGTATATTACAGTTAACTTATAAGGAATTTTTGAAAGTGCTTATATATTTACTGAAGTTCAATAAAAATAAATTTATCAGCATTAGAAAATGTAGGTAAGAAACTATAGATTTTTAAGATGAAACAGAATCCATGGAAACATACATAAGTATTGAAATTACTCTTGGAGATTTTTCTTACAAAAAGATCTCATTTAAAAAGAAAACGAACATTTTGTAAAAGAAGCGTAGATCTTTCAAGGAATATTGGTTATTCAAAACATTGAAAAGTTTTTCCTGAAAATTCTTCAAATAATTCTAAATCTAGAAATTTAATACGTTCTAATTTTTTCTTATCCAAGTTCTCATACGTAAGTTCTAAGTTGCTATGCTGATAAACAAAATTCAAGTTGCACATTATGCCCAATATATCTTATATAGTGATCCTGTAAATTGTACTTTTTAAATAAGCAGCAGGTCCAATATTATGAAATGGTTGATCCAGGCAGTAGAGTCAAAATGAGGATGTCCATGATTTCAAGTGAGCTATTAGAAAGGCTGAGAGTAGTTCTTGATTTATGGGTAGACTAATCATCACCTTGCAATTGTGTTGTTCTTTGTTTTCTCAAGCAGTCTTATATTCTCAATAGATGGGTTGATGGTTTTAGAAAGTCCACCGATGCAATGCACCAAAAGTTTTTAAATGAACATTTTCATTATTGAGTTTGAATACCGACAAGAAGGTCGATATAATTAAAACGTAACCTTGAAATTAAAATGTATAATCACCCAAGTAGGAACCACTGAATTCATTTAAACCAAATCTAAGTCTGCAAACATCACACACACTAAAACCTATTTCGATAAATATTTTGAAGTTGTTACAAAGTCATCTTTTGTGGATGGTTATTAATTATTCACGAAGATATGGATTATTGCTTAGACATTTGTATTTTGATTTGTTAATTTGGGAGTCCAACCATATTATGAATCAATATGTTGTTCTATTGTGTTGTTTATACTAGAAAAAATATTTGTTTCTTGTGCTTATAAAAAAACCATTTGAGGTCTTAAATCCATTAAAAACCTTAAAACTGCCAAATGCTGTCATCTCTTCATCATTTTAGCCAGAATCTCTGAAAGTTGCTTCCTTTCCTTTTATCTCATCGGTCTTGAGTTCTTTCATTTTTAATGGGTTTCACAATCTTGTGTAATCATCATCATTATTGTCAAAAATCTTAAAATCTTATGATTTGAATCCTGATCCAACTTGAATCCCTCCCTTTATGATCCCATTTTTACATTATGATTCAGACTTAGTTAAACCGCAATAAAAAAGCAAATTCAACTCATACTAACATATGTAATATACTTATTTAGATTCACAATCCCTTGATAATGCTTTTAAACCAAAATGAAAATGAAATTGGAGGAAAAAATTGAGTTTTAAATTTGATTGTAGAAGTTCACAAACATCCAAATCAAATTCAAAGTGCGTATGAAACCCTTAAATAATGATATTCTGAAACTACGACATACAATTTAAAACCCGTTTCGATTCAAAATATAAACTATGCGATTTGGATTTAAATCCTATTTTGACAACCTTGATCATCATTAGTTGAAATGATATGTCATTAATATATTTTTAAGATTCTAGTATTTCGCTCGAACCATATGTTCAAGATAATCGTAGTTACAACTATGCTAATTAAAGAAGTTCGAACCATATGTTAATTAAAGAATATTGAGCGGACTGCTGAATCATTACAGGTAGAGTTTAGGTTTAAGCAAGAAATGTGCTAAATATACTTTCTTCAATTTGCATTTCTTCTCATCATTTTGATTCTTAATTGCTTAGGTAGGTATTAAACGCATAAACAAATGCTTCAACCAACTTTGTCTATCTTAATGCTACTCCATATTTGACCTTCGAAACTTTTGCACTTTAATATGTTGGTATTCCTTCGTTATTTTCCAATATATTGATATTCAAATCATCCTTGCATCTTGATAATCTTTCACGCAATGATTATTTACTGACTTTCTTGATCACCTTCAAATCTCAACAGTCTTACGTTAATGATTTGTTGTCATACCCAGATCATCATTAGACTCACAAATTCTTTTTTTTCTTTGCTTCAGTTGGTTTGACCTTGTATCTTTACCTTTCAAACCGTATGGATTATCCTCTGACTTATGTCCGCAATTCAAATTTATTGTTGTTAAATTAGTTTTTGCAACACTACAAGAAAAATACCCTTTTGCAACTAGCTATTTGCAACAGGCGACTCATGACAGTTGCAGTAGATGATACTTAGCAACAGACCTGTTATAGCAGTTGCAGTAGATGAAATTTAGCAACAGAACTTTTTTCTGTTGTGAAAAACATATTTTTAGCAACTGCACTTCCCTTCTTGTTGCAAAAAACATACGTTTAGCAACTGCGCTTCCAAGCCAGTTGCAACAAATACATTATTTGCAACTGCGCTTCCAAGCCTGTTGCGAATAAATATCTTTAGCAATTGTTTTTGCCACTTCCAATAACTGTATTTTTATTACAACTAGTAAGGCCAATTGCGAAAACCATACTATTAAAAATAAGTATCACCTATTGATGATTAACTTTTAATAATTAATTTTAAATAGCTTTTATTAAACGGTTAACTATTAGTAATTATGTAATAATTAAGATTAATATTTAATAATTATTAATTAATAATAAATTTTAAGTATTATAAAGTGATATTTATAACTGATGATTAAATAATAATAATTAATAATTAAAAATAATAATAATTAACATTTAAAAAATAATAATAAAATAAATAAATAATTATTAAGTAGTAATAAATTAATTACAAGTTATAATTAAATAATTAATCATCAAGACTAATGCCTAATAACATTATTTAGTTATTAATTTTTAAAGAAATAATTAACAATAAAATTTTGTATGAATTAATTATAACTCTTGTTTGAAAGAGGTATTTTCATGAATTAATTATTGTTATTAGTAATTATTGATGTTGTCATTTTTAATTTTTTTTAAGTATTTTTAAATTTGTATTAAATAAATGTTTAAATAGATATAAAATTTTCTAAAAAATGATGCTTTTATATATGTTTAAAAATAATAATCGATAGCTTTTTTGGTCTTTCCTTAAATTTTAACTTTAGCTATTTAAATAATTCATAATTAACATGAAATAACCAATAAGTAATCAATGCTAATGTTCAATAACTAAAGTTCAATCATTTTGCACAAAAAAAAAACTAAAGTTTAATGTCTATTTATTAGATATCTACAAAGTTTAATGTTCAATAAATAATTCATGATAAACCACTGCCTTTTGCAACTAGTCACGGTACAAAGTTTGTTGGCTCCAAACAGTTTAACTTTTGGCTCCACGCCCGATATTTTGGCTCCACATCAGAAATTTTGGCTCTAAATCCGATATTTTAATTACTCAACAATATCACTTGAAAACCCCCGAAAAAATAATTCACCTTCTCCTCTAAATTCTTCTTCAATTTTCACACTCCATCTTCTCTTCTCCTTCTGTATTCACTTCTCCTCGCGCTTCACCACAATGTTGCCCTATCCTCTTTTGATTACCTCTCTCCTCATTGCCCCCCTTTAGTCTTCTTCATTGGTGCGGAAGAAGAAAGGTCCCCCAGATCCAAATATACATTACACTCCCTCTTTAACCCGATTTAGTGCCCTTTTCAATCCTAGTTCGCAACTCATCATTTGTGTCTCTTACTGATGCCCTTAATGAGGTTGTTGTCATCTCGGTCTCCAGTGTTGCTTCGGCTTTCGATCTTGACAAGTATATGTTTTAACAAGTGTAGAATAACACTGTTTTTGACGATTTAAATCCTTAGTCAGAGGAGGTAACAACTCTTCCCAGCTTTCTTGCAAATCAGAAATTTTTTAAACTTAGCAAATATCTGTAAGTTAGGCGATGATTGTGTTAATTTTAGGTTTGACAAAAGTGCTGCAGTATTAAGAATAAAGCAAATAAAGTTAGGCGATGATTATAGGCTTGCTTATATTTAAAATAATATTTCTAATGATACACTGTAACAACTTTACTCAAATAAACTTCTTCATCTGGAGTTCACTGTTTTTTGACTGGAATACAATGCTTCTTTTTCAAAATGGGTGATTCCTCCTCAACTGACGCATTTGGAGAATGCTCATGGACCTAATACAAGATTAATCGTGTGGTCGCAACATTACATGATAAAGATCATAGAAGTTAACATGTGTAGCAAGTATTACCTAGTGTTTAGGTTCACTAGGATTTCGTGTCATGATACCGGCTTTCTTGCCCTTGTTATGCAAATAATGCCTTGGAGTTCTGCAAGATGAGCTCTGCCTAGTTTCCCGTTTCATGGCATTAGCCATTAGGTATGAGACACGTCATTTAGAGTTTCAATGCACCTGTCTTTTCTACTACAGCATTTGGATGTACAATGCTCTCTTGTCTGTTTACGTCAGCAACCTCAATAACAGATCTTTCTTATAAAATAGTCCAAATCTTGTAAAATACACATCTAGAATCTATTCTAATACAACATATTTTGTAGGTTGAAAAAATTTATAGTACGTACACATCCAACAAACAATCAATAATGTTACTTGCATGTTTGTTGAGAACTCTATACAATATGAGTGTGTTGTATGAATAAGCATTGTGCTAAGGATTCAATTTTAATGATTATGTGTGATTAATTTGGTGTTATTCAATCTATGATCAGTTGTAAAGCGGTAGACAATCACAAAGCTGGAATAATGCATGCTTTCATATTTGGATTGACATAATAGATGTGCATGTGCTACTGTTGTGATACACTAATAAACGTCCTTTCTGGCTAATATTCGTAATTGCAGAGAAACTGGGCATCCAAATATAACATAAGGTGCATGGTAGGAAGGATGTAGTCGCTTGGTTAAAAATCGTAAGTCCTTTAAATTTACATTTGTTAACTGGGCTGTTGTAATAGACCAGCCACTTAATTTTCGCAAGTAGCAACTAGCATACCTGTTTAGAATAGGCTGTGTTATCTTTTGTTGTTGATCGATATCGCTGCTCGCTGCTCACTGTCGATTGTCGCTACTCACTGTCGACTGTCGCTGCTCGTTGTATTGCTGTAAACATCAGCATATGTGTTGTTGTGAATTGCTACAGTGCTACAGGGGTTGTTGCGAACAGCAGCGGTGCCGTTTAGACATTTGCTGGACTTATTCTACTCATTTTAACTATTTGAGATAGAAGTTGTAAACAGTGTGGCAACCTATTTAGACATTTGTTGGACATATTTAACATCCTTAGTCCTATCGACATTTGAGATAGAAGTTGCAAACAATATGACAACTTATTTAGACATTTGTTGGACATATTTAACATCCTTATTCCAATTCAGTAAATTCATTAATGATTCAATACTTGATAAAATATAAGTATCATTTTAAATTACAAAATATGCAACTCATACCTACTCAGTATGGATTGATTTGTTTTATATTGCTTATTTTAAAACAAGAATGAGCTAAACAAGTGATTGAATTTCATTTACAGTAACTAGTATACTAGTATAGAACTACAAATTTAAATGTAAATAACCATATGAAGACTAATATAGATCTAAAATGGGTACTTACACCAACATGCAACAATTGAAAATTCATCGAGTTTAGTTGATGTTTTCTTCCTTTTTTTCATTATTTGTAAAATAACATCGATATGAAAACTTCCTACAGTTCTAGTAAGAAACTCTATACCCATACGTTATTATTGATGTCTTTTTGTTGTAGTGATAGGTCCTTGTGTTTTTTTTCATTTTCAAGGTGCGCTCATATTCTAAAGCATCGCTTGGAGGTTTGCGCATTCTTCACGAAAATAATCGTTTTGGTTAGCAGTAGCATTCTTATGCTCAAGATTAAGGACAAGTTCACTGCAATTGATTTTGGTCCCGGCCAGGTAATTTACTTTCTTTTTTTGTTATGAAAGCATTATAGATTTGTTGAAACAAGTCAGTTAAAAAAGTTGGATTTTGCAGTATTGCACATCAATGGGTTGCAAGGAAGCAAAAAGATGTTGTACAAGTTCCAGGTTTTTATTTGATGTAGAGTTCGCTGGAATGACATACATTTTCCTGGATAGGCATGTGCATGTTCATGATTGACAAATAACTTGGAGCATGAACTGTAGTTTTGTTCTGGTGAACTGATGATATTTATTCTCTTGTTATAGTATATGTATGATAGAGTAGAAATATGATTAGAAAAAATCTATTCAAAAAAATGTGTTGCGTGAGAGAAGAAATTGTTATACATGAATGGTGTATGAAAATTGTAGAAATTTTTGTTGTAATTGTTTGTACTATTAAAACTTTGTTAAAATAAAAAATTTATTTGTTTATTTCATTATGTGACATACACTTATTAAAACGAATACATTTAATATGTAGTATCTATAAGCTGTATTTTTTTAAACATATTTATGAATCTTTTGCAACGGGCATGTACTATTGCAAAAGGATCTGTTGCAACAGCAAAAGCCTGTTGCAAAAAAGTATACCGCAACATCTTATTGCAACAGGCAAAAAATGTTGCGAACATTTTGCAACTTCAGCTATACCAACAGGCGTGGGTCTGTTGTAATTGATCTACTGCAACAGATATTGCCTGTTGCGAAATTGTTTTTTCGTTATAATGCAATTATTTAACATTGAAATTATTTTTCCTTTCTTTTGGAATTCCATTCATTGGCATTTGAAGGTTTAGTAAATTTTAGGCCCTATAATTGGACGGCAACTTATTGGTTTGTTACACTAGTTGATGTAAGTTAATTACTCCTAAGCTAAACTATTATTACAGTGGAAGTTGTCTCAATACTAATTCGTGTCTTTGTTAGTTATTGTATTTTGAGCTGAACATTACTTTCTTGTTATCATTGCTATTTAGTCTTGCTGCACTAAAAGAATTTTTTCATGAGGCAATATACTCTTTGTAATTGATGTGTTGGTCACAGAAAAAGGATGACACTGACATTTGTATTGATAATGAACTAGGTTCTTGCTAAGTATCGAATAATTAGCAAGTCAAGTAAGGATGCAAAATCAATTAATTACATTTATAAGCCTTATGATTCTGTAGATTCAGTGCAAAGTATTAGTTCCATCATTTAAGTTAAATTTACTACAATTGTAGTCCGTTTTCTTCTTTTGTTTCTTATCAATTAATGGCTTGTTTTGCAGGTTAATATAGATGATAACAAGGAATACTTGGACTAAAGAAATACAAATATGGGGTATGGACACCAAAAAGTTTGAATTCACATAAAACATATTCGTTACCATTGCAATTTCACACCAAATTTAAACAAATTTAATAATGTCAATGCATCAAGGTTAGTTAATTCTTACTATTCTTCTTCAGATGGGTCCTTAGACCGAAAGGCCTAAAACCAGTGTAATTTTCTTACATGTGGTAAAATAAGGAGAAAGTGGTAAAATATGCTTTAGGTCAACAAGAGAGAAAACTAAAGCTTAATGACAACTAAAATAGGCAGAGAGACAGCAAAGCTCTCCGTTAGGGGTAATATGTGTTCATGCATGTCCCTTGTAGGTTATAGGAGGGTGTTAAGGCTTCTGTTTATGAATAATCTATTACTTGCAAGTTGCAAATACTTAAATGAACTATTGGAATTTTGATGATACAATATTTCCAAAATTAATTAGATTTTGGAGATATTTAGGGTAATTTAGTTACCCGTTTTGTGCAAGAAAGAAATGGAAAGGAATATTAAGGAGATAGGGATATTGTAGATATTCACCTTTATTTTGTTGCCATATTTCATGAATGAAGAAATGGAAAGAAATAAAATTGGGAAAAGAATTGATTGATGGAGAAAAGAGAAAGTTATCAATCAATCACATGACAATAAAATTAATGGGAATATTAGTCTTCCATGAATTGATTTATTTACATAAATCAATTACTTCATCTCCAAGTAATTTTTCCTCCATATAAATAGAGGCATAGAGGATGTTATTTTTATGAGATCATCTGTATTTCTTCATTTCTTTGCTCTCTCTCTCTCTCTATATATATATATATATAATCTCTTAAATATTAATAAAATCTTTTCCCTATTGAAGTGAACATACACTATCTCGCGATAGTGGAACCACTATTAATATTGTGTGTTCTCTGTTGTCTTTATATTTTTTCTGTGACCTGTGATTGATAATCATTTCAATCTGTTTGTTCTATCACATCATTGCAAGATCCTATTGAGGTTTTTCCACTAAAAGTGATTGATCACCCCTTACAAGTGGTACCAGTGGTAGATTCGAAAAGAAGGTGTTTGATAGAATGGCAAGGGAAGACGAAAATAGTACAAATAATACGTCAGTGCCAGTAGTTACTCCAGACGTCAAAGGCTCCTATGTGATGTCAGGATCAGAGTTGACGATAGAGAAGTGGAATGGTGAAGGAGATTTTGAAAAGTGGCGGTGCATGATGAAAGCAGTTTTGAGAAGAAATCGCGTTCATCGAGTAGTATTTGATACAGAGGCATTGCCTACTGATATTTCATCAGTGGAGTTAGAAGAGATGGAAGAATATTCCTTTACTACTCTTCAACTTGCTATGGGAAATAATGTAATTTCTGAAATCAGTCAGGAAACAACAGCTCAAGGAATTTGGAAGATGTTGTAGGACCTCTACATGAAGAAATCCCTAACTAACCGTCTGATCCTATTGAAGACCTTCTTCACTTATTAGATGAAGGAAGGTTCTTCAATTATGACACACCTAAGTGTGTTTGATGACCTGTTGATGAAGATAAAGTCTGTTGAGTTGAAAATCGATGAAGAACAGAAAGCAATGGTTCTGTTGTGTTCACTCCCGGAGCAATACACTGGTTTCGCTAACTGTCTTATCTATGGTAGATATACATTGAAATTAGATGATGTGAATGTAGGGTTTCTCAGTGAAGAGTTGAGAGATCAGATGAAAGAGTTTGGTGTTAGTGATAGTAGTGGAGGAAGTAGTAGTTTAGGTTTATTTGTTGAGAGAGGAAGAGCAGAGAAGAAAGTAAAGAATAATAAGGGCATTCCAATTCTAGGAAGCCTCATTCGTAGAGTAAGTCTAAAGATGGAAAGTGCTATAATTGTAAGAAACCAGGCCATTGGAGAAGAGACTGTCTGGATTTGGAGAAGAAGACTGATGATTCTTCATCTATTGCGATGGAGAAAAATGGTAGCGATTTATTGACAACGGTTGTATAAGATGTTGCAGACCATTGGATTTTAGATTCTGGAGCATCATTTCACATGACTCCTAATAAGGATTACTTTTCTTCCTTTGATGCCAAAGAAGGAAGTTCTATCCTTATGGGGAACGATGCTACATGTAAGTTTATGGGAGTTGGTTCAGTTCGCATTTGCATGTATGATGGGATTGTTCGCAAACTTTCAAATGTTCGCTATGTCCCAGGTCTTCGAAAGTCATTGATATCATTAGGCTAATTGGCATCATTGGGATGCAAGATAACCATCGTCATAGATGGTTTGAGTTTCTAGAGAGGCAGTTGTATTGATGAAGGGTGTTATGGTGCAGAATCTGTATTTGCTAATGGGTACCATCGTTCATGGAGAATTATGTGTCGGAGTCAATAGTTCTAAAAGTTTGGATGCTACTAAACTTTGGCATATGAGATTAGGTCATACTTCGGAGAAGAACTTAGGATTGCTTCGTAAGAAGAAAAGATCAAGCGATAAATCTTCAACAAGTTGGACTTTTGCAAGGAGTGTGTATTGGCAAAGCAAACCAGAGTTTCTTTTGGTGATGGCATGCATACTTCTAAGAGGGTACTTGATTATGTGCATTCAGATGTTTGGGGACCATACTCTATAACTTCTATTGGTGGAGCTTATTATTTTGTTTCATTCATTGATGACTATTCGTGCAAGTTTTGGGTGTATGTAATGAAAGCTAAGTCGGAAGTATTTGAGAAGTTTAAGGTTTGGTTAGCGCTTGCTGAAAACCAAACAAGAAAGAAATTGAAGATTCTTAGATCCGACAATGGCGGCGAATTTGTATCCAAAGAGTTCCTCGACAACTGCAGACAACATGGTATTAGAAGACATTTTACTACACCTGGTG
Source organism: Allium sativum (assembly GCA_030737875.1). NCBI lineage: Eukaryota > Viridiplantae > Streptophyta > Magnoliopsida > Asparagales > Amaryllidaceae > Allium > Allium sativum. The sequence continues at coordinate 968,886,099 of CM060910.1, read as the reverse complement.
ATCCGAAATCCAATGGGGTTGCTGATGGAATGAATAGGACTTTGCTTGAAAAGGATCGTTGCTTGATATTGACTGCAAGTATGTCTAGGGTTTTTGGGTTGAAGCTATTTCGACTGCAGCACATACTATTATTCGGATTCCGTTCTCAGCCATTGATGGGAATATTCCAGAGGAGCTATGAAGAGGTAAAAACACTTTACTAAGTTATTTTCGTATATTTGGATGTCCAGTTTATGTTCACAATACAGGACATGATAAATTGGAGCCTAGGGCCTCCAAATATGTTTTTCTTGGTTAAACAGATGGCATAAAAGGATATAAAATTTGGAATCCAATTACGAAAAAAGTTATACATTCCAGACATGTGACTTTTGATGAGTTAGCAATGTTTAAACCTTTGTATGGTTTATCAAAGGGTTCAAATACAGTTGATGAGAATCCTGAAAAGACCGAGATTCCTAGTTTTCAAACCCGAAGTAGAGCTATTACTATTGATAATAGTGACAGAGCAGTTGATGATACACCACATGATAGTCCACAGATTTCCTTTAGTAGTGATGGTGATGGTCATGAAGCTAGAAAGGATTCAGCTTAAGGTGGAGCTGAAGGAGAGTTAGGTGATATAGCCATTCGGGCTAGTCAGAGACCAAAGAGAGCTCCAATTAGATATGGAGATTGGCTATATGAAAATTTGAGCCTTGATGACCAGTTTGAGTATGCTTTACATGTAATTCATGATGAACCATTGAGCCTTGAAGAAGCCATGAAGTCGAGTGATAACTCGAAGTGGAATTGCGTTATGGAAGAGGAGATATAATCTTTGAAAAAGAAAAGGACTTGGGATTTGGTACCACTACCTCAAGAAAGTCGATCCATAGTCTACAAGTGGGTGTTTAAGGTAAAAAGATTATGGTAGATACAAGGCAAGATTAGTAGCCAAAGTGTTTTCACAAAGAAAGGGGTTAAAGTATGATGAATTATTTGCTCTATTTTTTATACAAATTTCAATTTGAATCCGACTTGCAATAGTTGCTGCTCATGATTTGGAGTTAGAAGAACTTGATGTAAAGACCGCTTTCATGCATGGTGATTTGGAGGAAACCATTTACATGAAGAAGCCAGAAGGATTTATTGTAGATGGAAAGTCGGATTGGGTATGTAAGTTAAAGAAATATCTTTATGGTCTAAATCAATCGCCCAGACAATGGTACAAAAGGTTTGATTCTTTTATGCTTTCACATGGTTTTAATCGTAGTACTAAAGATGCATGTGTTTATTTCAAGCATTTAAAGAATAATAATTGGGTGTATTTTCTTTTGTATGTGGATGATATGTTGATTGCTTCCAAGAATAAAGATGAAATTAATGAGTTGAAGTTGAAATTAAAAGCGGAATTCGATATGAAAAATCTTGGAGAAGCAAAGAAAATTTTGGGGATGGAAATCCAAAGAGATAGAAAACTTTTTGAGACTTACTCAAAAGGAATATATTCAAAAGGTGCTTGCTTGATTTAGCATGGATGGAGCAAAGACTATCAGTACACCCATGCCTTTGCATATACAGCTTTCTAACCAGGGCTCTCCGATCTCAGAAAAGGACAAGGCCTATATGGAAAAGTGCCTTATGCGAGTGCAGCAGGTAGCTTGACGTATGCTATGGTGTACACTAGACCTGACATTGCTCAAGTTGTTGGATTAATTAGTATATATATGGCAAATCCGGGAAAATCGCATTGGGAGGCAGTGAAGTACATTTTTAGATATCTTAGAGGAACATCAGATTATGGGATTGTTTTTTGTGGCAGAAATAAGGAATTCAACTTGGTCTTATTTTGTGATTAAGACTACGCCGGAGATAGAGATAGAAGGAAGTTAACCTTAGGCTATGTGTTCACTCTTGGAGGAACAACTATTAGTTGGAGAGCGAGGTTGCAGACTATAGTTTCTTTGTTTACTACAGAGGCAGAGTTGATAGCTGTAATTGAGGTAGCTAAGGAGGTACTTTATTTGAAGAAGTTATTGTGTGATTTGGGCTTCATACAAGTTGCTTGTTTGGTGAATTGTGACAATCAGAATGCAATTCATTTAGCTGCAAATCTGGCTTTCAGTTCTAGAACAAAGCATACAGAGGTAAGAGAGTCTTTCCTTATCTCTATGAATGAGGAGAAGTTAGTTCTGTTGTATATAACAGTGTTGTATACACGATTATATGATTTTTGTTTAATGATAACAACCAAATAAATATTATTTTAAATGAGTTTGTTACTGTACTGTTCTATATATACATCACATACACGAATATAATATTTATATTTAAATAGAATACGACTGTACAGACATTTATATATTCATACAGTATTTTATTTAAATATTATATTTCAAACATTCAAATAGTACAACTATTTATAACTCCACTATTTACAATTCACTTGATATGTTTGAATATTTCTGACATGACACATCACACATGAAATTGTAATATTAAAGGAATTCAAAATAAAATAGACAGATTGAATTAAACACAATAAAATAATATTTTATTTCAACCAAATCTTTTTATTACAAATAACAGTACAATTTTATTCACATCTATAATTGTTTTCATACACACAAATTCCTTATTTCATACACAGCTCTTCTCTACAACACTAGCACTCACAAATACATACACATACTAACAATGTTCTTGTCTTCATCTTCAATCTTCTGTTATCACAGCATTCTTTTGTCATTCCAGTCATCTTCATACTTGTCACATACAGAAAAACACACACAGTAGAATGCAACAAAAATAAAATTCAATACAAACAAATGAAAATTTATTTTTAAATTTTATTTGCCTCAGAATTACGGTGTGTTTCTCGTCATTTTTCTAGACTAGGCATGATATGCAGGGACAGAAAAACTCGTCTGGATGGCTGCATATACACACATGTATATACATGCATGAACAACCTCGCCAATCCAGTATGCAACTGAGGAGTAGCCACAAGGACCGTCTCGACTCAGTGCACAGTTCATAATCGAGCCAAAAATGCAAACAAAAAAACCAAAAAATGGATGAAACAATGCATCATGATTCAAGACAGCAAACAAGAGGATGGTGCAAACAAGTGAATGCAAGCCGACTCATTCTTAAATGTACACAACAAGAGTAATGGTGCAACAGTCAAGTGAAGCATCAACAATGGAATGCACAAACTAATATGTTTTAAGTTATACATGGATGTCTACATACTAGAAAAACATGGAGTTTATAAATGGCAGAACATAATCATGGATTAGTTTTGAAATATGAAGCAGTTTTAACAAGTCAAGTACATGTACGCAAAGTGATGCAACCAAGGTACAACTCAGCTGCAAAGTGGTCGAGCTAGATACAGCAGCAGATTATATATGAGGGTACAAGTGCAAGATGCATGGGTAAGATCAGCACAGTAGTTTTTACATAGGGTCAACATAAACAATGACTCAGCATACATGGTGGAGTATACAACATTCAGTTCAATAAATACAAAACTAAATTTGGGACAGAGTGCAAGTTTTTTTTCCTTAGTGTTTCAAGCAACATTCAAGTTTAATCATGTATATTGATGCATGAACACAGATGCCAATGGCAGCAGCATTTAAATGTGCAAATGATACATGGTGGATTCAAGTACAAGTGAACATGTATGCATCGAATAAAGATTCAAAATTGCTCGACATAGGACTAGGCAGATAACATTTCCAAGTACAACAACAAAGTGATCGAACAAGTTATACAAAGGTGAAACTGTATGAAAATGATGGAATTCACACAGGAACGACATACAAACACAAAGAACAGGCACAACAGCATGATCAAGTACTAGTTCTTATCAATAAAATAAACAAGCAAGAAAAACACAAGAAAATGGAGTATCAATACTAATTCAAGTTATCAACACAAGTCAAAAGGTCAACATGAAGAAGGCAGCCCAATCAAGTCAAGCGCAGGAAGGATCAGGTGCATAAGCATATACAGGTGCATGTGCAAGTATATGGTACAACAAAGAGTGGTGTGATCAAAACAATGTGATAGATGGTAAAGCACAAAATCAGTGTGCATAACAAAATGGAAAAGTAGCACGGCCATGAACGCACAAACAAGAACAACTAACCAAGTATACATGTAAAAGATCAGTATCAACATGATGCACAAGTTCAGCATGGTGAAAGCCAAAATCAATCCGGGAATTGCCAAAAATCAGCAAGAGGATTCACGCAAGTATTTATTCAAAGGGAACAATATTACAAACAATTCAAGGCGATGGCGTGTTTAATTTTAAAAGGCCAAGTTGAAAATTTCAAAGATCAAAGTTCCAGAATAATATATACCGCAATTATTTTAAGGACCAAATTCAAAGCTAAAGGTCACGGCAACAGTTAAGTTTTTAAAATCATGTTGACAAAGTCAAATAAAAGAGATCATCAAGGCATTATTTCTAGGAGATGGAATTTGTATTTTTGAATCTATAATTACAGCATAAAAGACTCAATCAAATATCCAGAAGCAATTCTAGAAACAACGAAGATTTCAAGCCCAAAATATACGCAATATCAAACCAGATCTAATACAAAATCAGAGCACAAATTTAGGATTTTTAATCCTATAAATACACCAATCATCGCAGGCGTCAAAGGCATCCAAGTTCAAGTGAATTGAAACAAGAAAACTCGAATTTAAAAAATCATACTTGGAAATCACTTGGATCGAAGTAAAGCTTAAAGCAACGAAGATAGCAGCTGGAGATTCAAGAGTGTCAAAGAAGAGAGAGCATCGGCTTCTAATATAAGGAGATTGCAAACCCTAGATCGCCATCGCCTCTTGAATCTTAGGAAACCCTAGAATATTATCGTGTCAGAGCCTCCGCCATTTTTAATTCTTGGAAAAAAAAGGATTAAACCAAATTACAAAGGAGGCTAGCCAAGTTTTCAACTATAGGGGATAACCTTTATTTTAAATCCTAGGGTTTTCTATTTTTTTATATTTGTTTTGTTTAATTTGTAAAAACAAACGAACAGCTTCTAGATCTGTAAAATCTAGGGTAGACGAATTACGGGATTTGTAATTCGGAGAAATCTGGTTTCGGGGATAGAAACCAGTGCAGGGTTTTAAGCGTAGGTTTAAGAACAGTTGGGAGCGGGTGTCGCGATTTTACAGGGGATTGTAAGCGTAGAGATTGTTTTGACTCCTAGTAGAAACCTTGGGGAATGCAGCAATAGGTAGGGTTTTGTCGAAGCTAGGTATATCTGTGTGTTATTTATTTTCTGCATTTATTATGATTATTATCTGTGCTGTTATTATTTAATTACTCTGTGAAAATCTGCGATAAACCCTATTCACTCCCCTTTAGGGTTAATTTAGATCCTACAAGTGGTATCAGAGCAGGTATTTTTTATTTTATTTTAACTCTAGAGTCATGAATCTGTCTAATAACGCTTTTTCTGAGGGTTAGTCCATAGCTAGACCACCAATGTTTAATGGAACTAATTATGCATATTGGAAAGCTAGGATGAAAATTTATTTGAGTTCAGTCGATTATGATGTATGGGATATTATTGAAATGGGTTATAGATCTCCCACTGTTATTGTTAGTGGTGTTGAAATTCCTAAATCAAAAGACAGGTAGGATGCTAATGATAAAAAATTATTTCCAACTAATGCCAAAGCGATGAATGCTTTAATCTGTGCTCTTGATAAAACAGAATTTAATCGAATTTCTCATTGTGAAACTACACAGGAAATGTGGCATACATTAGAGGTCACACACGAAGGTACATCTCAAGTGAAGGAATCTCGTCTCGCTCTACTCAGCAATGAATATGAAAATTCCTCTATGCAAAGGGATGAAGAAATAAAAGAGATGTATGGACGCTTCTCACCACTAGCCTATAATGCAAAAGCTCTTAGCAAAACATATACCGAATTGGAATTGATTAGAAAAATATTGAGAGTGCTACCGATGAATTTTGAAGCTAAGGTGAGGGCAATTCAAGAATCAAAAGGTCTGAATAAAATAAGCATAGAGGTGTTGATTGGAAATCTCATCACTTACGAGATAGAGTTAAAAGCAAGAGAAGAACGAAAGAATTCCGAAACAAAGAAAAAGACGATCGCTCCAAATAATACTATTGAAAGTGATGATGAAGATTCCGCTGAAGAGCTAGCCATGATTTTGAGAAAGTGGGCCAAAGGAAATTAAAAGCCACGAAAGAAGAATTCAAAAACCGACAAGTCCGAAAGTTCAGATAGTTCAGATGATGAAGTGTTTTGCTACAATTGCAAGAAACCCGGACATATCAAACCGAATTGCCCACAGCTCAAAAATGAAAAGGAGAAGAAGTTCAGAAGAAAGAAGAAGGCTTTTGCTACTACATGGGATGACGAGGAAAGAGAAGAAGTTTCTGAAAGTGATGAAGCGGAAGCTAATTTATGTCTTATGGCTCAATCTGATTCGAAAGGTAGTGAGGAGGATTCTAGTGAGGTATCGAATTTTACGTATAAAGAATTAATTTTAATGTGTCACGACCTCACAAAAACCGTTGATTCTCTTGAACTAAAAGTTAAGAAATTGAAATCTGATAGGTCAAAATTAGTTCAAGAAAATAACAGTTTAGAAAGAAAACTTGAAAAAGTTAAGAATTCACCGATTTCAGAATGCGAAAAATGTCAATTTTTGAGTAATGATCCTTTGAAATTCAAAACTGATTTTGAATTACTCAAAAGTGAAAACACGAATTTGAAAAACGAACATCGTGATTTTGAGAAGGAAATTGAAAAGCTTAGAGAATCTGAAAAACTTGATTTTGAAAAGCGAAAACAATTTGAAATTGAAATTTCTAAGTTCAATGCTAAAATCAAAGCACTTGAAAACGAAAATTTGGTTTTGAAACAAATTGATGCTGAAAAGAGGAAAATCGCTATTAATCGTTGTTCAAATTTAATGAAAGAAAAGAGCGATCTTAAATTTAAAATTCAACGACTTGAGTCAACTTTGAGTAAATTTTCTAAAGGAGAGAAATCGTTGAATATGTTGTTAAAAAACCAATTTTTTGTTCAAAATAAAAAGGGACTTGGCTTTGGATCTGATCAAGTTGAAAAACAAAATTCTAATGATTTTAAAAATCCTTTAAATGGTTTTGAAATTGATCAAATTGAAATTTTGAACTCTAATAATTTCAAAGGGTTTTTAAATCATGAACAAAATAATAAATCGTTTAAAAACAATTCATTTAACATTTTTAGATTCCAAAAAATAATAAAAATGATTTTGAATAAGTCTAAACGAATTTGGGTTCCAAAGGGTACTATTGTGGATAGTAATGGATTGTTATATAAACGGGTTTGGGTACCAAAACGTGTAAACGATCATAAGAGTGGTAAAACAACTTTTGTTAGACCACTCGATCCTATAAAAATTTAGGTACTAAGGGGGGCTAAGGAACGATTGTGCTTAAGAAAGATAGAACTCAAATTGATTCATACTATCGAATTATTTGGAGTTCCTTAGCCATAGATTCAGAGTTGAAGATTCATTTGATCACATCGATTATGGTAAGTCAGGTATGATCTCTAAACTCGTATTTTTATTTCAATTTCTTTTTTAGTTTTTATTTCTTTTATTTTCTTTATTTTTTACTTGGCTGGTTCTGAAATCATTCGTTATTGATTGTTGAAATTCTTGAATTATAAAATTTATTTTCTCTCAAGTGATTTCAAATAATTGTCTTCATATTTGATCGTTGAATGTTTCTTGTGTTTGTCTAAAAATTCTCTGAGAATGTCACTTGTGATTCTTGCTTTGAAAATGATCTTGTGTTGCTCTGATAAGGAAATTGGTTTGATTTTTTTAAATATCATGGTGACTGAACGATGAGTTGAAAAATCAGTAATTAAATATCTTTAAATTCCATAGACAATTTGAGTTAAATATACAAGTTGTTTTAAAATTGTCTAGGAACAATCAGCATTAGAAATATTAGATAATTTCATGTTCTACTGATTGATTTTTGAAACTGATTTTCAACCTTGCATTGATATTTTCAAACACTTCTCTTGAAATTGATATTTTCAATTTTACAATTATTTTTGATTATTTATTAAAAATTGAAATTATTGATTAATTTGAAACGTTTTGTGACTCATCAAAATTATTAATAGATTTATGAATTTGTGACGGGTTGTGACTATGGTATAATTCATAACTAGAGGATATGTTATTTTAAATCTCATGATGATTAGACAGATTTTATAATATCTTTGAATTAGAGCTTATTTCACGACCATCTTCTATATCTACCATATTTCTGTCATTCATTATGGTTTTATTTAATTTAGGGAGTTCTAATTATTATTGGAATTAAAAATAAAGTAAAAATAAATAAATTAATAATTTATCCTCGGTATTCATTTCCATTTAAAAGTCCTCGCGGTTATGCGTGGGTGAATAACCTTAATCTCTATGTGCTTCCATTCTCACTTAAAAGACCTTTGGGCTGTGCATGGATGGAACTCATTAGAGAGGATAAAGTTAAGTTACTACTAACCCCATTTTTGATTATATTTAAAATCTTTAAAATTCATATTCAAATATTCAATTTTATTGAACTCTCCTCATTCTATAAAATCCATTGTAAATCCATTCATTCTGAAAGTGAAACTTGCTTCTAATTTAAAGATTATTATGATTTTTGTTTGATTAAATGGGATTTGCGATATACATTCTCTCTCTGAATTTGAATTTATATTCATGGTCTAAATTTGTCACTGTTTCAGTTTCTATTATCCTTTTGATGATAATAAAAGGGGGAGAATTGTCAAGATTTTGATTGATGAGTATTTAATTCAAAAGTATTTTAAAATTGGAAATTAAATATCTAAAGGCAGAATGGTCAATTGAATTTCATTATTTTCCACATATATAGGGGGGTTCAATTACAGGGGGAGCATACAAATAGGGGAGTAATATATTTCATGTTCAAACACATTCAAAATCTTTTATTTGTTTGTCATCATCAAAAGGGGAGATTGTTGTATATAACAGTGTTGTATACACGATTATATGATTTTTAATTGATGATAACAACAAATAAATATTATTTTAAATGTATTTGTTAGTGTATTGTTCTATATATACATCACAGACATGAATATAATATTTATATTTAAATAGAATACGATTGTACATACATTTATATATTCATACAGTATTTTATTTAAATATTATATTTCAAACATTCAAACAGTACAACTATTTATAACTTCACTATTTACAATTCACTTGAATATGTTTGAATATTTCTGACATGACACATCACACATGAAATTGTAATATTAAAGTAATTCAAAATAAAATAGACAGATTGAATTAAACACAATAAAATAATATTTTATTTCAATCAAATTTGTTTATTACAAATAACAGTACAATTTTATTCACATCTATAATTGTTTTCATACACACAAATTCCTCATTTCATACTCAGCTCTTCCCTACAAAACTAGCGCTCACAAATACATACATACACTAACACTGTTCTTGTCTTCATCTTCAATCTTCTATTTTCACAACATTCTTCTGTCAGTCCAGTCATCTTCATACATGTCACATAGAGAAGAACACACACGGTAGACTACAACAAAAATAAAATTCAGTACAAACAAATGAAAATTTATTTTTAAATTTTGTTTGCCTCAGAATTACGGTGTGTTCCTCATAATTTTTCTAGACATGGTATGATATACAGGGACAGAAAAACTCGTCTGGATGGCTGCATATACACACGTGTGCATACATGCATGCACTACCTCGCCAATCCAGTGTGTAACTGAGGAGTAGCCACAAGGACCGTCTCGACTCAGTGCACAGTTCATAATCGAGCCAAAAATGCAAATAAATAAAAAACCAAAAAATGGGTGAAACAATGCATCATGATTCAAGACAGCAAACAAGAGGATGGTGTAACACCCCGAATTTTAGTTAATACTAAAATTCACTAATTACAGGATAAATAATCTCAAACGTGGGAATTGGGGGTAACGGGCTGCGTTATTGCGTTCGTCTCGGAAAAATACGCGAAATAGAGTCCGAGTTTTCGAAAATCGGAGTCCGTATGGCCCGGTTATGGCCCAAAGAAGTTTGCAGAAAAATTAGAGCTAAAAACAGATTTAGGAATTTAAATTTAAATTTAAATTTAGAACCAGCGGGGCCAGGCGGGAAGATTCCCGCCTAAGCATGTCGACAGGGTTGTCGACAGGCCTGTCGACAGGGGTGTTGACTTGCCTGTCGACTTGCCTGTCGACATGGCGTGTCGAACCAGGGTGCTTGGGTGCACCAGATCTGGTTTTCTGGCTAGGGCTGGGCTTGGTTCTAGAGATTTCCTAAATCTAACGGACCTAAATTAATCTAGGGTTAATCTAAGGGCCTAAAACACTCTCTTAAGCTATAAATACACCCTAAACCTACCTTAATCCATACTAAAAATAGAAATGAAGGCCTCATGCCGCCAAATTAAATCCTAGAAGGAATCTCCATTAATCTAAGAAGGAAGTTTCAAGCTAATCCCTCTCATATCATTCTCTAATCATCACCATCTTCATAATTAGCAACTAATCTCTCTTCACAAGTTGGTTAATTTTGGGTTTGGTGAGTTTCTATCACTTTAACATCAATTGTTAAAGTAAGTAGATTGGGTGTAATGAGACTTATGGTCTTAAATGCGGATTAGTGAGTTTGAATCATGTATAATGATATGTTACTCTATGTGTTCTATGTTTATGCATATTTGATAAGTTGGTTTATGCATGCTTAATAAGTTGATTTATGCATGTTTAACAAGTTGATATATGCATGTTTAACAAGTGGATTTATGCATATTTAATGAGTGGAATTATGCATGATTAACAAAGTGAGTTATGCAAGTTAAGTATATGTTTAAATGCAAGATTTATGTGATATGCAAGTTATGCATGCTTATGCAAGTATATGGATGGTTATGCAAGTCATGTATATGTTTAAATGCAAGATTTATGTGATATGCAAGTTATGCATGCTTATGCGAGTATATGAATGCTTATGCAAGATATGTATATGCTTAAATGACATGATATGCAAGGTATGCATGTTTATGCAAGTATGTGAATGCTTATGCAAGTATGTGAATGCTTATGCAAGTATGTGGATGCTTATGCAAGTATGTGAATACTTATGCAAGTTATGTGTATGCTTAAATGCATGTTTAACATGTTATGCAAGTTATAAGAATGCCTATATGCAAGTTCAACATGTTATGCAAGATATGTGTATGATAATATGCAAGCTCATATGCAACATGTTATGCAAATCATGTGTATGATAATATGCAAGTTTGGGTTAAATATAGTTGGGTTAATATATGCTCATATATGCAAGTTGACATCCTCTTAACCCATGACAAAGTTTTATGCTAAACCCATGATACTTGTGATGATCTTCCCCTTTATTATGTCATGTAATGAGAACGATTTACGTGGGGAACGATGGGGTTGGTAAATATGTTAATAAATGAATGATTGGGTATGATTAAGCATACCATAAAAATAAATTACCATAAGTGGGAATTTACCTATTGAGTTAGGTCTACCCCATGGGAATTTACCTATTGAGTTAGGTCTACCCATGTTATGGAAAACTTGATATTAATTAGGTATAATTAATATGGGGGTGATTAATTAGGTGTAATTAATCGACTAAGACACGAGGTTGGACTCATTTGTAGTGTAAAACTGCCCGGACCCGACCGGCTTAACCAGTTGCTACAAATGTCAGCCCAATGTGAGAGGTCTTAGCCATAAATTAAATACGTGATTAAGGTAAAGACACGAGGTTAGACTCTGTTATGACGTAAGACTGCCCGGATTCTACCGGCTTAACCAGGCGGTCATAACAGCCAGTCTAATGTGGGAGGTCTTTATGGGAGATCACGGTCTTAATTAATTAAGAAACACTTAACCGTAGTAGCATGTAGTGGGACATGAGGGGTTAAGTGGGTGCCTTGGGTGGCATGAGGAAATTTTGTGGTTGCCTTGGGTGGCATGTGGAATCTAGTGGGTTGCCTTGGGTGGCAATAGAAAATACGATTAGAATACTTAACCAAGTGGAAACATGTAATTAAACATGATTAAAGGGTTAAGTGGGATACACTAGATATTTGACAAGCTTAAGTGGGTAGCTTGTGGGGGCCCATTTCAACCAATATCCCAAACGTATCTTTGTGGGCTCGACCCATGTCGAGTGACGGGACACGCATATTGGGTTTGATTATAAGAGGCCAAAACGGGTTAGCGGTGGCAACGCAAGTCTAACGGGTTTCATATGCGTGTGTGGGCCCGGGCTGGTAGATAAGCCGTTGTTGCATCGTGTAGATATAAAGCCGTGCACCGTTAGTATTGGGTAGCCACTTTAGGGGAGTGATACACCCCACTGTGGGACCAGCACGGGTATCTACGGTAGGGAGCCGATCGCTTGGGGAGTAGTGGGTACACCTAATGAAGATAGGGGCAGACGGCACCTATGTAGGGGTACACGAAACTACTGGGTAAGAATTGCTGGGTACACCTAGTGGAGATAGGGGCAGACGGCACCTATGTAGTGGGCTAGGGGTACATGAAACTACTGGGGAAATTTTCTAAGTCCTTGGAAGGGATCAACCTTTAAGTAGGAATGACTGGTGTGATGCAGTTAGTAATTATCCTTGGGTGGGTAGATGCGTCCTGACGGTTATCTTAGTTTATCCTAAGTCTACCAAGCTGCTTAGTGTAGCCGTTCATCCCCAGATATTACCGTAGGTCAAGTTTATGTCTTCTCTGGTTACTTTAATGATTGTATTGTTAAAGTTATAGGGCTCACTCAGACTTATGTCTGACCCCGTTGTTTTTATCTTTTTCCCAACCCTCAGGTCCTACGGTGGATCCTAGCGGTAGTAGAGCTTGATCGGATTGCTGTTCCAGTCTTTAGGAGCTTGGGTAGATGTAAAGCTCCAGTTATCCAGTTATCTTTTCTTTTGTTTTGGCTATTGTATGAGAGAGTGGGATTATGTACTTCTTTATTTTGATGGATATTGTACTTGACTTTTACTGTGGTTTTATGATGTAACCAGACATATTTATTTCCGCTGTTATGAGATGATGTTTTAAAAATTCAAGTACTATTTATATCTGTCTTGTTGTAATTTTTCTCTTCTATATTCACTAAAATACTCCACCGATGTTATGGCATTCCCTTTGTGAGTGACCCTAGCGGGCGTGGGGTGTTACACGTGGTATCAGAGCGAGGTTACCGGAACAGATAAAATTTTTAGAAAACTATTTTTCTAAAACATTTTTGGAAGAGGTATTTTCAAAAACATGTCTTTTAAGAGAAAAGTTTTTGAAAGAAAAGCATAATCCCCAATAGCCATATCTATATCCTTTGAATTCTCTGTTTTGAACCTTTCCTTTTTCGTTTCAGCATGGCCGAGAATCTTAATCTTCCGGAAGGTGTGACGGTACCAGTATGGTATAGGAGATTGATGGAGGCTAGGGCCACCACTATGGGTCCAGCAAATGTTCCTCCACCAACCGTAGCACCCGATCTTCCTCCTCCCCCTCCTCCTCGCACGGATACTTTTGCTAAGACTTGCAAGGAATTTAAAGCTATGGGAGGGAAACCTTTTCAAGGATCTGAAACCTTTGTGGAGGCTAGAGATTGGCTTAAAGAGGTGGAAGAGTTGATAGATATCTTTGAGATGGAAGAAGGGAAGAAAGTCAAGTTGGCTGCTTGGTTAATGAAGGGTGAGGCCTCATTCTGGTGGGAGGTCACTAATGGAGAACGCCCCGTTGACTCTTGGGCGGATTTTAGGCAAAGATTTGTAGCAAAGTTTCTCTCAAGGGCGGAGGAAAACTTGTATATGGAAAGATTCTTGACTCTAAAGCAAGGAAATCTTTCGGTGAAGGAATATGTTAACAAGTTTAATCAATTGGCAAGGTTTGGCCTAGACATGGTGAATACACCGGAGAAGAAGGCTTTGAGGTTCGTGAAAGGCTTGAATGAACCGATGCATGGGTTGGCTATGACTCATATCCCTATGGGGGCCACCTTTGAAAGCTAGTTGACATGGCACTCATGTATGAGGAAGAGAAGGGTCCTAATGCTAATAAGGCACCCGAGAAGAAGGGAGATCAAAAGAGACCTCAGCAAAGCAAAGGTGGGAAAAGCAACGGTGGCAAAGGCAAGAAGAAGAAGTGTTTCAATTGTGGGACACCTGGCCACCTAAGCAAGGATTGTCGCAAGAAGAAGAAGACTGGCTGCTTCCACTGTGGCGAAGCAGGGCATTTAGTGAAGGATTGCCCTAAGAAAGGGCAAAGGACGGGATCTACCTCAGGAGGACAGGTGCAAGCTCTTATGGCACCAAGTCAGGCTAGGGGGCAAGTACAGGCTCTCGCGGTTCCACCGATTCAGGAGAGAGGTAGAACTATTTCCGTTGAAAGTCTGGTTTTTCTATTTGACCATCCTGTCCGTACATTGTTTGATTCAGGCGCATCGCATTCGTTTATTTCATCATCATTAGTTGAGTTACTGCACCTAGACACCAGTCTGGTAGATGATCCCTTGGTTGTTTCAAACCCAATTGGGGGCTCCACTTATTTGTCCATGATATGTTTGGGTTTGAAGATTTCTATACTTAGCATTGAGTTTAGATGTGATGCTTTTGTATTAGGCTTCACGGGCTATGGGTTGATTTTGGGCATGGACTGGTTATCCAGTAATGGTGCCGTTCTTGATTGCGAAAGGAGAGTTGTTAGGCTCATGACCCGCTTGGGTAACACTCTCGAGATTTCTTGTAATCCCATGGACTCTGTTATGCTAAGTTATCTTGAATCGCTTGACGCTTCGGTCGAGAGTTTGCAATCTGTTAAAGTAGTCCGGGAATATCCGGATGTGTTTGAGGAGGTGAAGGGCTTACCTCCGAAGCGGGAGATTGACTTCCGAATATATTTGGTGGATAATGCTAAACCGGTATCTTTACCAGTGCGCCACATGGCTCCTCGTGAGAGGAGGGAACTCCATAAGCAAGTAGGGGAGTTGCTTGAGAAGGGGTTCATAAGACGGAGCATATCGGAGTGGGGTGCTCCAGTAGTATTTGCTACGAAGGCGGATGGGTCCCTCAGACTTTGTGTAGACTATAGAGAACTCAACAAGCTCACAAAGAAGAATAGACACCCATTGCCGAGGATTGATGATCTTTTCGATCAGTTGGTTGGCGCTTCAGTATTTTCTCAGTTGGACTTAGCCACGGGGTTTCATCAGTTGAGGGTGGCTGAGGATAGCATAGACAAGACTGCCTTTAGGACTCCGGATGGTTTCTATGAGTGGCTGGTGATGCCATTTGGGTTGACGAACGCCCCTGCATACTTTGTTGATTTGATGAGTAGGGTGTTCAGGGAGTCCCTTAATAAATTCGTGGTGGTCTTTGTGGATGATATCTTAGTATTTTCTAAGAGTGAAGAAGAGCATGTCCTACATCTTGGGGAAGTGTTGAAGACTCTTCGAGCACATAGCCTTAAGGCTAAATTCTCAAAATGTCACTTCTGGAGGAAGGAAGTACGGTTCTTGGGGCACGTGGTCTCCAAAGAAGGGATAGCTGTGGATCCCGCGAAGGTAGTATCAATTCAGGATTGGAAGGTTCCGAAGAATCCTACCGAAGTAAGAAGTTTCTTGGGATTGGCGGGTTATTATAGGAAGTTTATTAAAGACTTCGCGAAGATATCAGCCCCATTAACCCGCTTAACAAAGAAGAATCTTGTTTTTGCATGGGACGTAGATTGTGATGATGCGTTCCGACGGTTAAAGAGAGCTTTAACCACGGCTCCAGTTTTAGTGTTGCCAGATGGGAGCAAGCCATTTGTTGTTTATACCGATGCCTGTGGGACAGGACTTGGCGCAGTCTTAATGCAAGAGGGAAGGGTAATAGCCTATGGTGGAAGGCAGTTGAGGGCACATGAGAAAAATTACCCTACCCATGATCTAGAGCTGGCCGCTATTGTTTTTGCGCTTAAGATTTGGCGCCATTATCTTCTTGGTGAGAGATTCGAGTTGTTCACTGACCATAAATCATTGAAGTACTTGTTCTCTCAGAAGGATTTAAACTTAAGACAGCAAAGGTGGATGGAGTTCTTAGCATCCTATGACTTCGAGATATCGTATACCCTTGGCAAGGGTAACGTGGTGGCGGACGCCTTGAGTAGGAAAAGGTTGTCCTTGAGTCCATTGTTCGTGGAACAACAAAGCTTGGAATTTATCTCGATGTTTGATTTCAAACCTTCCGTTGACTATGTACTCGGTTTGCTAGCTTCTTTGGAAGTTAGACCTACTCTTGTGGGGCGGATTGGAGAAGCACAGAGGGGCGACCCACAGTTGGTTGAGTTAGTAGAGAAGCTCATGAAGGGGGAGTCGTCCAGCCATTTGAGTAGGTACACCCTAGACGATAGGGGGTGTTTGCGTAGAGACGGTAGACTTTGCGTACCGCAAGACGAGGGTTTGAGGAAGGCTATTCTTGATGACGCACACCGTTCTAGGATGACCATTCATCCCGGTGGGGACAAGATGTACCAAGACATGAAGAGGGTTTTCTTCTGGGCCGGTATGAAGAAAGATGTGGCCGAGTATGTCGCTCGATGTTTGGTGTGCCAGCAAGTGAAGGCGGAACAAAGGAAACCAGGTGGGTTGCTTCACCCATTGGAGGTTCCGCAATGGAAGTGGGATAGCGTCTCGATGGATTTTATTGACGGGTTACCCAGGTCGAGGAAGGGTAATACAGGAATTTGGGTGGTGGTAGATAGACTTACTAAGAGCGCCCATTTCATACCTGTGAAGAGTAAGAGGACTGCTCCATGGCTAGCTTCGGTATATCTTCGAGAGATAGTTCGATTACATGGGGTACCCTCTAGCATTGTGAGTGATCGAGATCCTATCTTCACTAGCGAGTTCTGGAGAAGTTTGCAAGAAGCAGTGGGGACTCAATTGTGTCTGAGCACCGCATATCATCCTCAGACGGACGGCCAGACTGAGAGGGTGAATCGTGTTCTAGAAGACCTTTTGAGGCTTTGTATCTTAGATTTTGGAGGTACGTGGGAAGAGCATCTTCCATTGGTGGAGTTCGCATATAATAACAGCTTTCAGTCCAGTATTGGTATGGCTCCTTTCGAAGCTCTCTATGGAAGGCCTTGTCGATCACCTACATGTTGGTGGGAATATATGGATAAGATCTTGCTTGGGCCCGATATGATTAGGGAGACTTCTGAGAAGATTGACTTGATTCGAAGAAGGATGAAAGCAGCGCAGGATAGGCAAAAATCTTATACGGACAAGAGAAGGACGGATCTGGAGTTTGAGGTTGGGGATATGGTTTTTGTCAAGGTATCTCCATTGAGAAATGTTGTTCGCTTCGGATCCATTGGGAAGTTAGCACCAAGGTTTGTTGGGCCGTTTCCTATCAAGGAAAGGATTGGACGGATGGCATATAGGGTGGAGTTGCCCGACAGACTTAGTGGTGTTCATGATGTATTCCATGTATCACATCTGAGGAAGTGCTTACATGAGACCGCAGAGGTGGTAGAGCCGAGCTTGCTTAGAGATGTAGAGGTTGAGTGTGATGCGACGATTCGACGAGCTCCTACTCGCATCCTTGGGTCAGAGACTAGGAAATTGAGGAATCGAGAGGTTCAGCTAGTCAAAGTGCAATGGGGAGAAGATGAGAGTAACGCGACTTGGGAGACGGAAGCGAAGATGCGTTCATTGTACCCATTTCTTTTTGAGAGTATGTCTTTACTTTCTCCTTTATCGTTTGTCTAGTACTTATCTTATCTTTGGTATGTCCTCTCGTTAGTACCTTTGACCTTTAGATAGGGTAAACCTATGGTTGAAACATGTGTTTGAGACATGTTATGATTGATGGATGCAAGTGGATGCAAGTGTTTGCTAGTGGTTGCTCGTGGATGCATATACACACACTCTAGGCACTAGATCGGCTCAGTCACTTCATATTGCATATTGCATAAAATTGTGTGTAGGAAAATATATTTATGGATGTATAATGGTTGTGTTATCACATGGATGATGCATTTTGATGAATGATTGTGCACTCATGTAGATATTGTATGTGTCGATAGGGTTCTCTCGCATACATAATGGATGCATGGCACTATCATGGTTTGCATATGTTCATACATTAGATAGGGAACATATACACACACTTTTTGCATATGCTCATACATCATTAGAAACTGTTTAAGGACAATGGATGCCTGTGGTTGATGATTTGAGTAGATGGTTGTTTGGATGGTAGGATATGCATTCTCCTTAGCTTAGAGATTTCGGGGACGAAATCCTTTAAGGAGGGGAGAATGTAACACCCCGAATTTTAGTTAATACTAAAATTCACTAATTACAGGATAAATAATCTCAGACGTGGGAATTGGGGGTAACGGGCTGCGTTATTGCGTTCGTCTCGGAAAAATACGCGAAATAGAGTCCGAGTTTTCGAAAATCGGAGTCCGTATGGCCCGGTTATGGCCCAAAGAAGTTTGCAGAAAAATTAGAGCAAAAAACAGATTTAGGAATTTAAATTTAAATTTAAATTTAGAACCAGCGGGGCCAGGCGGGAAGATTCCCGCCTAAGCATGTCGACAGGGTTGTCGACAGGCCTGTCGACAGGGGTGTCGACTTGCCTGTCGACATGGCGTGTCGAACCAGGGTGCTTGGGTGCACCAGATCTGGTTTTCTGGCTAGGGCTGGGCTTGGTTCTAGAGATTTCCTAAATCTAACGGACCTAAATTAGTCTAGGGTTAATCTAAGAGCCTAAAACACTCTCTTAAGCTATAAATACACCCTAGACCTACCTTAATCCATACTAAAAATAGAAATGAAGGCCTCATGCCACCAAATTAAATCCTAGAAGGAATCTCCATTAATCTAAGAAGGAAGTTTCAAGCTAATCCCTCTCATATCATTCTCTAATCATCACCATCTTCATAATTAGCAACTAATCTCTCTTCACAAGTTGGTTAATTTTGGGTTTGGTGAGTTTCTATCACTTTAACATCAATTGTTAAAGTAAGTAGATTGGGTGTAATGAGACTTATGGTCTTAAATGCGGATTAGTGAGTTTGAATCATGTATAATGATATGTTACTCTATGTGTTCTATGTTTATGCATATTTGATAAGTTGGTTTATGCATGCTTAATAAGTTGATTTATGCATGTTTAACAAGTTGATATATGCATGTTTAACAAGTGGATTTATGCATATTTAATGAGTGGAATTATGCATGATTAACAAAGTGAGTTATGCAAGTTAAGTATATGTTTAAATGCAAGATTTATGTGATATGCAAGTTATGCATGCTTATGCAAGTATATGGATGGTTATGCAAGTCATGTATATGTTTAAATGCAAGATTTATGTGATATGCAAGTTATGCATGCTTATGCGAGTATATGAATGCTTATGCAAGATATGTATATGCTTAAATGACATGATATGCAAGGTATGCATGTTTATGCAAGTATGTGAATGCTTATGCAAGTATGTGAATGCTTATGCAAGTATGTGGATGCTTATGCAAGTATGTGAATACTTATGCAAGTTATGTGTATGCTTAAATGCATGTTTAACATGTTATGCAAGTTATAAGAATGCCTATATGCAAGTTCAACATGTTATGCAAGATATGTGTATGATAATATGCAAGCTCATATGCAACATGTTATGCAAATCATGTGTATGATAATATGCAAGTTTGGGTTAAATATAGTTGGGTTAATATATGCTCATATATGCAAGTTGACATCCTCTTAACCCATGACAAAGTTTTATGCTAAACCCATGATACTTGTGATGATCTTCCCCTTTATTATGTCATGTAATGAGAACGATTTACGTGGGGAACGATGGGGTTGGTAAATATGTTAATAAATGAATGATTAGGTATGATTAAGCATACCATAAAAATAAATTACCATAAGTGGGAATTTACCTATTGAGTTAGGTCTACCCCATGGGAATTTATCTATTGAGTTAGGTCTACCCATGTTATGGAAAACTTGATATTAATTAGGGATAATTAATATAGGGGTGATTAATTAGGTGTAATTAATCGACTAAGACACGAGGTTGGACTCATTTGTAGTGTAAAACTGCCCGGACCCGACCGGCTTAACCAGTTGCTACAAATGTCAGCCCAATGTGAGAGGTCTTAGCCATAAATTAAATACGTGATTAAGGTAAAGACACGAGGTTAGACTCTGTTATGACGTAAGACTGCCCGGATTCTACCGGCTTAACCAGGCGGTCATAACAGCCAGTCTAATGTGGGAGGTCTTTATGGGAGATCACGGTCTTAATTAATTAAGAAACACTTAACCGTAGTAGCATGTAGTGGGACATGAGGGGTTAAGTGGGTGCCTTGGGTGGCATGAGGAAATTTTGTGGTTGCCTTGGGTGGCATGTGGAATCTAGTGGGTTGCCTTGGGTGGCAATAGAAAATACGATTAGAATACTTAACCAAGTGGAAACATGTAATTAAACATGATTAAAGGGTTAAGTGGGATACACTAGATATTTGACAAGCTTAAGTGGGTAGCTTATGGGGGCCCATTTCAACCAATATCCCAAACGTATCTTTGTGGGCTCGACCCATGTCGAGTGACGGGACACGCATATTGGGTTTGATTATAAGAGGCCAAAACGGGTTAGCGGTGGCAACGCAAGTCCAACGGGTTTCATATGCGTGTGTGGGCCCGGGCTGGTAGATAAGCCGTTGTTGCATCGTGTAGATATAAAGCCGTGCACCGTTAGTATTGGGTAGCCACTTTAGGGGAGTGATACACCCCACTGTGGGACCAGCACGGGTATCTACGGTAGGGAGCCGATCGCTTGGGGAGTAGTGGGTACACCTAATGAAGATAGGGGCAGACGTCACCTATGTAGGGGTACACGAAACTACTGGGTAAGAATTGCTGGGTACACCTAGTGGAGATAGGGGCAGACGGCACCTATGTAGTGGGCTAGGGGTACATGAAACTACTGGGGAAATTTTCTAAGTCCTTGGAAGGGATCAACCTTTAAGTAGGAATGACTGGTGTGATGCAGTTAGTAATTATCCTTGGATGGGTAGATGCGTCCTGACGGTTATCTTAGTTTATCCTAAGTCTACCAAGCTGCTTAGTGTAGCCGTTCATCCCCAGATATTACCGTAGGTCAAGTTTATGTCTTCTCTGGTTACTTTAATGATTGTATTGTTAAAGTTATAGGGCTCACTCAGACTTATGTCTGACCCCGTTGTTTTTATCTTTTTCCCAACCCTCAGGTCCTACGGTGGATCCTAGCGGTAGTAGAGCTTGATCGGATTGCTGTTCCAGTCTTTAGGAGCTTGGGTAGATGTAAAGCTCCAGTTATCCAGTTATCTTTTCTTTTGTTTTGGCTATTGTATGAGAGAGTGGGATTATGTACTTCTTTATTTTGATGGATATTGTACTTGACTTTTACTGTGGTTTTATGATGTAACCAGACATGTTTATTTCCGCTGTTATGAGATGATGTTTTAAAAATTCAAGTACTATTTATATCTGTCTTGTTGTAAATTTTCTGTTCTATATTCACTAAAATACTCCAACGATGCTATGGCATTCCCTTTGTGAGTGACCCTAGCGGGCGTGGGGTGTTACAGATGGTGCATACAAGTGAATGCAAGCCGACTCATTCTTAAATGTACACAACAAGAGTAATGGTGCAACAATCAAGTGAAGCATCAACAATGGAATGCACAAACTAATATGTTTAAGTTATACATGGATGTCTACATACTAGAAAAACATGGAGTTTATAAATGGCAGAACATAATCATGGATCAGTTTTGAAATATGAAGCAGTTTTAGCAAGTCAAGTACATGTACGCAAAGTGATGCAACCAAGGTACAACTCAACTGCAAAGTGGTCGAGCTAGATACAGCAGCAGATTATATATGAGGGTACAAGTCCAGGATGCATGGATAAGATCAGCACAATAGTTTTTACATAGGGTCAACATAAACAATGACTCAGCATACATGGTGGAGTATACAACATTCAGTTCAACAAATACTAAACTGAATTTGGGACAGAGTGCAAGTTTATTTTCCTCAGTGTTTCAAGCAACATTCAAATTTAAGCATGTATATTGATGCATGAACATGGATGTTCATGGCAACAACATTTAAATGTGCAAATAATACATGGTGGATTCAAGTACAAGTGAACATGTATGAATCGAATAAAGATTCAAAACTGCTCGACATAGGACTAGGCAGATAACATTTCCAAGTACAACAGCAGAGTGATCAAACAAGTTATACAAAGGTGAAACTGTATGACAATGATGGAATTCACATAGGAACGACATACAGACACGAAGAACAGGGACAATTGCATGATAAAGTACCAATTCTTATCAATAAAATATACAATCAAGAAAAACATAAGAAAATGGAGTATCAATACTAATTCAAGTGATCAACACAAGTCAAAAGGTCAGCATGAATAAGGCGGCCCAATCAAGTCGAGCACAGGAATGATCAGGTGCATAAGCATATACAGGTGCATGTGCAAGTATATGGTACAACAAGGAGATGTGTGATCAAAACAATGTGATAGATGGTAAAGCACAAAATCAGTGTGCATAACAAAATGGCAAAATTGCATGGCCATGAATGCACAAACAAGAACAACTAACTAAATATACATGTACAAGATCAGTATCAGCATGATGCACAAGTTCAGCATGGTGAAAGCTAAAATCAATCCGGGAATTGCCACAAATCAACAAGAGGATTCATGCAAGTATTTATTCAAAGGGAACAATATTACAAACAATTCAAGGCAATGGCGTGTTTAATTTTAAAAGGCCAAGTTGAAAATTTCAAAGATCAAAGTTCCAGAATAAAAAATACCGCAATTATTTTAAGGACCAAATTCAAAGCTAAAGGTCATGGCAAAAGTTAAGTTTTTAAAATCATGTTGACAAAGTCAAATAAAAGAGAACACCAAGGCATTATTTCCAGGAGATGGAATTCGTATTTTTAAATCCATAATTACAGCATAAAAGATTCAATCAAATACCCAGAAGCAATTTTAGAAACCATGAAGATTTCAAGCCCAAAATATATGCAATATCAAACCAGATCTAATACGAAATCAGAGCACAAATTTAGGATTTCTATAAATACACCAATTATCACAGGCGTCAAAGGCATCCAAGTTCAAGCAAATTGAAACAAGAAAACTCGAATTTAAAAATCATACCAGGAAATCACTTGGATCGAATTAAAGTTTAAAGCAATGAAGATAGCAGCTGGAGATTCAAGAGCATCAAAGAAGAGAGAGCAGCGGCTTCTAATATAAGGAGATTGCAAACACTAGATCGCCATCACCTCTTGAATCTCAGGAAACCCTAGAATTATCGTGTCAGAGCCGCCACCATTTTTAATTCTCAGAAGAAAAAAAAGGATTGAACCAAATAACAAAGGAGGTCGGCCAAGTTTTCAACTATAGGGGATAACCCTTATTCTAAATCCTAGGGTTTTCTATTTTTTATTTGTTTTGTTTAATTTGTAAAAATAAACAAACAGTTTCTAGATCTGTAAAATCTAGGGTAGACGAATTACGGGATTTGTAATTCGGAGAAATCTGGTTTCGGGGATAGGAACATGTGCAGGGTTTCGAGCGTAGGGTTAAGGACAGTTGGGAGCGATTGTCGCGAGTTTACAGGGGATTGATAGCGTAGAGATTGTTTTAAAACCTAGTAGAAACCTTGGGAAATGTAGCAGTAGGCAGGGTTTTGCCGAAGCAGGGTACATCTGTGTGTTATTTATTTTCTGCATTTATTCTAATTATTATCTGTGCTGTTATTATTTAATTACTCTATGAAAATTTTGCGATAAACCCTATTCACCCCCTCTAGGGTTAATTTAGATCCTACAAGTTCGTCTTTAGAAGATTCACACAAATGACAATGCAGTGGCATTGTTTACGAAGGCATTACCTGCTACTAAATTCGAGCATTGCTCGAACTTGATTCACTTGATGAAGTGTTAAGTGCCACATGGTGGCACTATGGGGAAGAGAGTGACTTGGTTGAAGTCAAGAGAAGATGTGGTATTCTTCTGGTATAAAGAGATAGGACTTGGTTGCACGATGTCTACCTTATTTTTGAATGATTCCAACACTTTGTTGGTGGGTGGTGGCCTTGCCAGAGTTCACTAACAAAGTGCAATGAGGGGTGGCCTTTGAAGGAACTCATTGGGAAGCTTTCATATTGGAGTCTCTTGGTTGTAACAGATATATTTTTTGAGACAAAAATGTGTGATCTTCCACAAGGAAGAGAGCACACATATATATAAAAATATATAAAAATCAATACATAGTCTACAATAACCAACAACAAGACCGAAAAGAAACCCAAAAACCTATACAAGATGTGACTATATGTATGTATAAAATAGAAGACAGATGAGCTCCGGATAAAACCACTGCCCATCAGACTTCAATATCAAGTTACGACAATGCCACCACCCGATAGTGAAGTATATCTACTTTTACACATTTCAAACCAAATACAAGAATACAAGAGAGTGAAAGAACACAAATAAACACTTCAAAACAGCAACTAAAAACAAACTCCAAAGCATATGTCATCTATCACCAAAAACAGCTCTTCAAAAAGCTCCCAGCTATAATCAACTACCTGTGACCTTAAAGAGACTAGCCAAAAACATAAGCTACCAACACACATATATATATATATTTATGAGAATATATATATATATATATATATATATATATCTAAGGATATATATATAGCTCCATATATATATACATATGTGTGTGTGTGTGTGAGAAAGAAAGAAAACAAAGAAAAACAGATACAAGTAAAAATACAAAACATATATCAATAACAAATGCAAATCCTATTATGACTAAAATAATGATTTAATCTAATAAAAATACTCAAATTAAATCTAACCTTAATCAAATAACTCTCAAATCTAGAGTCCCTAAATAACTTATAGTGAGGGTTAGACAACCAATTCAGACTAAAAGAAACAATCCTAATGATTAATTTATCTAAAGAGACATAATTAGAGCGAATCAAGCTCTGATTTCTCTCCAACCAAATGAACCAAATAATAATAGTAATTAAAGAATCCATCACATATCGATGCTTGAAATTTAAAATAAATATAAAACAATTCCAATAATAATCACAGTTACTAAAGGAGTTGGCTCAATTAAAAGCAAAGATTCAAATGACCATATTCAAAATATAATTGGTAAAAGAACAAGAAAATAAATAAATGATCAACATTCTCATTCATGATAAAACAAACACAACATTTAACATCAAAAATAATATTTTTCTTCTTTTAACGCTCAACCGTATTGAGTTTCTTATGGATAATCAACCACATAAGAAATTTCGCTTTCGATGGAGAATTAGACTTCTAGAGAAACATAAATATAGACATAGAAACACCAGAGAAGTTAAGAAACTTATACATAGATTTAGAAGTATACTGAAGACTATTATCTAAACCCCAATAAATGTTATCACCATTGTCATCCAAATGGTATAAAGACAACTTAGAACGCAATAAGACAAATTGTCTAAACACTAACCCTTCTAAAATACTATCAAAAGTAAAATCCCAAGGGGGATCTAACCAGTAATTATAAACATCACTAATCAAAGCATCCTTAAAACAACAAATCTCAAAAAGCTCTCGAAATTCTATTTTAAGGGGTACTCGAGAGATCCAAGAGTAATGCCAAAAAAAATCAACATTCCCCGAATGAATAGTCAACTTACAACCTAAACTAAAAAAGTCAAAACATTTCAAGATAGTGTTCCAAAAAAGATAATCTATTAATCCAACTCTAACTAGAACCAACTATAAAACTTCCCCCAGCATAATAAAATTTGGAAACTAATTGCTTCCAAGTAGCCATCACTGCAGGGCTCCTAAATTTCCATAACCATTTGGCTAATAAGGAAGAGTTAGAAATATATAAATTGACAATCCCTAGACCCCCATCCTTCTTGGATCTATAGCAAACTTCCTAATTAACTAAACATTTATAACCCCTACAAATGTTATCTCCACTCCTTAAGAAATTACGCCTAATTCTGTCGATTTTCTAAACTACCCACTGAGGAAAACGATGAACAGCCATCCAATATGAAACGACCCGCAAATCCGTGCTATTTGAGTTGACTAAATACAACACACGTCCAACCCAAATAACACAGAAATACGAACCATTAATAGAAAGAAGATAGAGGATGAGAAATAGAAAGAAAGAAATATTAGAATAGAAGAAAAAGAATACACAACATCAGGGTAAACATGAACCTCACAGCGGAACGAATAAAATATATTATATAACATAAGCTTTTAAATACAAATCTGTTTGGTACATATATACATACCATCATCAGAGTACACATAACATTTGATCCAGCGGAAGTAACTCTAAATAACTAACGTTGAAGCCTCCTGCTTCAAGCTCCTCCAAGTGTATCTGTAAAAGCCTGAAACACTTGACTGCCCGTACAAATTTGGGCACCCAAGAGTTTAGGGAAAACAAAACAAAATAAACTCTGGGTCAGTCATGGGACTGGTGTGAGTAAACTCCAACCACTTGTTTAACTTTCAAAATCCTTTCGAAAGAAAAGATAATAGTAAGACCAGCCCACACATAAACATGGACGGTTTTTACCTTACTATAATCCAAAACACTTTGATATCAAATCCAGTGATATTACAGTAATGTCTACATCAAATTAAATAACCAAATAGCAGAACGCTTACATCTCACGCTCTACATATATAGTATAAAATCAAAAACCCGCATGGCGCTTATTGGAGATTGGATTTCCAACATGACAAGGTATGGGACCACCTTCCGACAGTACATCTCTAGAGGCGAATACACCTGGGTTCAACAAGAACGTCTTGCAACCCGGCCCATACATGACCGACCACTCATTTCGCTTGAGTGTATCGAATGTATATCACCAACGGTTGGACTCAAACCACCGTTTCCCGAATGGGCAGAATCGATAGATTTAGAAACAAAAGGAATTTCTCTAGATAGGTGATTATACACCCTAATGGGTGCGACCCACATAGCCATGCTGCCTGCCCGATTTTTGTCCTTTCCCGGTTGTTGAGGCCTGAGGCTACGCATACTTACCAGTCCTTGATAACACAATCACTTTGAATGCCACATCGTCAGATCCGTTAATCACTAATTGATTTGCACAAATATTCTGGATATTATGCTAAGGGATAAATCCGTTGCAACCATATATATTCATACAGACCAACCCATTTGATCATTGGAAATACTCTGTCAGACATTCGTCCATTTACGTTCGTTCTGGGATTGAACGAAACCGAAGGCACAATTTCTATTAATAGAAAAGCCCTTGCACTTTACTCCGTCTTCAATATGTTCAGCATACTTGGTTCGCAACGCTTATGCCAATACGGAGTGGTTCTTCGGATAATAATCCCACCGGTCTCTCCATATTGACAACGATGGTCAAAACTTCGATAGTCTGTGATTTAACTATCGAATAAAACAAGTGTTCATCCAAACATATCAAACAAATCACTGGGCTCTTTAATTAATATTTCATTAATTAAATCTCTTCTCCATTTTCTCTTATTAATATTTGTTAACCAAATATTTTCAATAATCATCTTGCCTTTTACGCCATTTTTGATTTCGTTTCCTTATCGAATTCTATATATATCGATATATAGATTTCTAATTGTCAAATTTCTTAAAAATATTCTAACTCCTTAAATTCCTGGAAAAATTCGCCATAACCTCCCCTGTATCGGGAGCATCGGGAAATTTCAAATAGCTTCCCGGTATCTTCCTCAATCAAAAGAAAAAGGAAAAGCCAAGCGGCTTGCCGATACGGCGCATAAAATCTCATATACGAATTAAACATGTACCTTTTTGTCGAGCACTACATTAATAACTTCATATACTTCATCCCAAACCTGCTTAACACATATTCACCTGTTTGCAATTCAATTCAATACCATCTAATCGCTTGAATTCAGTTTCGCCCATTTATTCTTTAAATTGGCCCTTTTGCCTATTTCACTTTTTGTTGAACATAACATGTTCAAACAAAATGTTTAACTCGTCCATAACCAAATTGAATTTTGATTTCAATTCTAGTTCTCTTTTCTATTTCGAATATAAACTCTCAAATCGAATTTACTTATTTAAGGCCCAATGTCAATTCAACATCTCCTTTACTAATTACTATTCGAATTAGTTAATTCTATTCAATAATCAAAATCTGATTTCTGTTTCAAAAATCAATTTCCTTACTTCACTTGAGTTCACATATTTTTATAACTCAAGTCTGAAATTTTCTAAATAGAAATTCGGATTTTATTTGCTTAAAAATCCTTTTATAAATGAAATAAACCGTTATGGTTTTTAAATAGTTTTGGCGCTGTTTTTCTGAAAATTTGATTTTGACATAACTCGAAATCTATACAACGAAATTCATATTTTTCTCTTTCATTAGAAAACTATTATCAAACCGGTCCTGACGTTTCTTGTTTCAAAGAATTTCGACTTCAATTGGGTTCTGTATATTCAATTGAAGTTCGAATCGCTAATTTACGAACTGCATCGCTGCGGCGAGTTCGTTTTAATTATATTTATATTTATAAACCTTTAAACTTTTTTTTTTTTAAAATGATTTCAACTTCATTCTAATATATATATATATATATATTCAAAATTCCATTTGAATCTTTACATTTCAAATTCCATAGTTTTAAATCCTGTATTCAAATCCCATTTGAAATCCTCTATTCGAATTCCATTTTAAATTCTTATTTCGAATTCCATTTCAAATTCTTATTCGAATTCCATTTCAAATTCTTTATTCGAATTCCACTTTAATTCAACTCCTTTTTGAATTTCTATATTTGAAATTCATACTTGAATTTAAATATCCAACTCCGTTTAAATTTCTATTTGAAATTCTAA
Source organism: Allium sativum (assembly GCA_030737875.1). Lineage (NCBI taxonomy): Eukaryota > Viridiplantae > Streptophyta > Magnoliopsida > Asparagales > Amaryllidaceae > Allium > Allium sativum. Next base: position 968,856,936 of record CM060910.1, on the reverse strand, counting down.
ATGTTTCAAATTCCATTTGAACTTCTATATTCCAATTTCTATATTTGAATTCATTTGAAATTCAAATATTCAAACTCCTTTTTAAATTCTATATTCAGAATTCCATAATTTAAAACCCATTTGAATTTCATATTCAAATCCCATAGATTAAATCCTATTTAAATTCAATTTGAATCTCTTATATTCAAATTTCATTTTCCATTTGAATTCTAATCTTCAAACTCATTTTTAACACCATTTGAATTTCAAATATTCAAATTCATTTGAATTCCCTTGAATTCAAATTCCATTTCAAAATCCTTTGGATTTCCTATTTTGAAATCCTATTTGAAATTCTATTTCCAATTCTACTTTTAAATCCTATTTTCAAAGTTTATTTCAAATTCTATTTTGAAATCACATATTCAAATTTCTACTTGAATTTCTGTATTCAATTCCATGTTCAAATTCAACACTCGAATTTCTATTTCAAATCTCTATTCAAATTTCATATTTAAATTCCATTCAAATCTCTATTCAAATTTCACATTTGAATTCCTCTTTGAAATACTATATTTCAAATTCTATTCAATTCTTCTTTGAAATTCTATATTTCAAATTCTATTTTGAAATTCTACATTCAAATCTCTATTTGAATTTCTTTATTTGAATTCGATGAATTCCTTCGAATTCAAATTATAATTTAATTCCTTGAATTCAAATTCTACTTTTCATTCTAATCTCGTCTATTCAAATTCTATTTGAACTTCTATTTTAATTTCTAATATTCAATCTCCTCTTAAAATTCAAATATTTAAACTCCCTTTTAAAATTCAAATGTTATACTCACTTTTCATTCGAGTTCTATATTTAAAAATTCCATTTCACATCCTATTTCTTTTAAACAAGTCTCGACTTCAATAGATATTTCTACTTTTCCTTGAAGATAGATTTCCCATTTCCAATTTCATACTTGTATTTCTATTTTTTTGAATTATCTAATGATAATTCTTTTACTTCATTTATAATTTCGTTATAAAAGAACTATTTACAACTTCGTTTAAAAAAAAGAAACTACTTGTTTATTTTAAAAAAAACAAGTTTATATTTTATTTCCATTTAAAATTCAAATTCTATTTAAAGATAGAATTTTTCCTTTTAAATCTCAAATATCCTTCCACGATATTTAAAATATCATTACTTAAGCCCAGTGATATTTAAACACACAAAGCAACGAATTATTTATTTTTCTAACACATCATATATAATAATATATATGCAAACAAATAAACAAACAGATAATATATTTTTGAGGAATCCTGTTGGATTCCTCCAACCTGTTTTCCTGCATCCACAGATGTTAGCACATAAATAATACCAATTCTGCTTCGTGGCAGAATATCGTGGTATAGAAGGTCATCCACTAATCATAGCGTGGGGTTATAGGGTAATCATCCGCTATGAAACTGCGGGCATCCGCTAATGAGACTGCGGGAATCCAACCAATCAATCAACCCAATATATATATATATAGCCTAAATAACTAATATATATAAAACAACCAGAAAACATTCACACAAGCAACAAACAATTATTTTTAACGAAATAAAAATAATTCTAAAGGTGAGTGAGATTTACTCACCTCGTTTTTCCTTTGCCGAATACTCGATAAAATCTCATATTGTGCGGCTACGAATCCAATGGACTCGTCTCAAATAAACTTATCAAGCACCTACAATATTTATTTGTATTTAATGATTATACGTTTATTTATTTAAACTGACTATACAAATAAATAAATATATTATAATTAACTTAATTGTTGTGATTACCTTAAATCCATTCTTCCTTAACCAAAGAACTACATGCTTGCACTATCATGGATGAAATCCTCACTTCACATCACTACTTCCCCCATGTCTCGACAAATCCATGAAACACTTCACCGAATAGTCCGAGATAGTGCAAACAGCCTAAAAACGATGCTCATTCCTTTTTGACATTTCCACGAACACTTCGCAGGCGATCCTATATCCTTCCACAGCTGACTGTCAAACCCCAGTTCGCCTAAACCAGCCTCGATCCTCCTCCCCTTCTGAATTTCAATGTAATCGAACTGGGAAAACAAGCTTCAAGTCCACCTGCTCTGAACTTCGAACTCCCTTAGTAAACCCAAATTCGAAATCGCAACAGCCACTCCACGGTACTCCTTCTCTTCTATCCCGTTCAACCTCCGACATCGCACCTTCCAGTATCGCGTTCCACAACTTGTTGCACCCTTCCAGAGACCCACATCAACCCTTAGTTTCCAACGCCCATCAAATCGGAATCTCCTCCAACAAACCTGCGATATAAATTGCTTCGAACCCCTTTTCGCAATTTCCAACGCGAGCGCCTTGGTGTCGAGTTCCAGAAATCTCGTCTTCTTCGACCGCGATTTCGATTGCGATAATAATTTTTTTTTTTTTTTTTGGTGGATTGATTTTTGACTGGAGATAAAGAAATGAAGAGGACTTGATTTATTTGCTCCTTTGAGAATGAAGGCTCGACCTCATTTATATAGTTGCGAAGGGAAGCAAGGAGTACGCACTGTTAATTTTTTCTGTCTCCTTGATATCAAAGCTGGGAGGCCATTTTTACTGCTCGAGGAAGAACAGTGACTGGGTTTTTCAGATTTAGGTCGGCTTGTGTTTATAGTATAGGTCGGCTGTTATTTTTTTTTTTTTTTATATAGCTAAATATCTCTCGGTCCCTTAACTCGAGATCCCGAACGGCTATTTTAACGTAACGACTTACGTTAACAGATTATGGCGTTATTCTGAACTCCCCGGAACTGATTCTGGAATTTAATTCGACTGTGTAGAGGAAATAACAATTTAAATAAATGATTTAAAACATAAATCGATTTCAAAACAATTTAATTTAACAAAAATAAATTATTTTCATCGCTCTATTTCAATATACAATTTATATTAATCGACATTGTTTCGATTCAGTTTTAACTTCGAATTGAATTATTTCAAACTCCTCGTATTTCGATTATTTAATCGATAACCCAATAAAATACCATTTATATTTTAAATTCAATATTTAAAAACCATACTAGATATTTAAAATAAACTGTTAAAAAATCTGGGTCGTTACATTCTTCCCCCCTTAAAATAATTTCGTCCTCGAAATTGCTAAGGTAGGAAAAATGGTACAAACTCATTACTTTTAAAAATCTCACTTATGTTGAAACTCAACTCCTCATATTTCTATGACTTTATTTTCAACCAAAGCTTTTGGTTTCCATTCATATGCATTCTAATTCATATTCCTTTCAATTTTATTTCAAATTGATTCAAGTCAATTTATTCACCTCGAACCATTTAACTTGCTTCAGTTAAATTTTAATTCCAGAATCCAGATCCCCGGGTTTTCATTTCAAATCCTTTGAAATCACATAAATATATATACATATATTTATTTCCATCTCAAATTCAAAACACTTGAATTCTTCCCAAAATAACTTGTTTTCCTTCAAACAATTTTCCAACAAAACTTTTTCTAAGGTAGCAATTTATCACTTAGAAACTCGGAAATGAACACTGATGATGTTGCAATCATCATCAGAATAATTTCCCAGCAACTGAAGTGAGTTCAGTGCTTTATTATTTCAAAATCCATCTAAAATGATTTTCTTTCAAATCCTTCTAAAACAAATCTATATTATTTTAATATACTTTGAAAAATAAATTTCAACTTCCCAGGATTTTAAATTCTTAATTCTGGTTTGAATTTAATTCTAATTCATCTCATTTGTATATTTAATTCCTATACAAATTCTACTCTGGTTATAAATAACCATTCTAATTTTTACAATCTCATTTGATTATAAAATCAACATCCAACACATCCATATAATAATAATTCTAGAAAATTATTCTTTTTATATCAAAAATAGAAATTTTGGGTAAAATTATTTCATCTACCCACTTAAAACAATACTGTGTTCAATCTTCTGTTCAAGTGTTTAGAAATTCCTATCGACTTCGTGTCGTCCCACGATTCGATCAGAATTCATAAACCACTCAGCAGACTAGCCAACACAATATAAAACAATTTTTATATCAATTAACAAATACGCTCTCTCGTATATTCATACTCAACTCATTCTAGGGTACTACTGACCCTATCTCTAATGAGTACATGCCACACAAGCCTAGGTATTCGCTCAACCTATGCTCTGATACCAACTGAAACGACCCGCAAATCCGTGCTATCTGAGTTGACTAAATACAACACACGTCCAACCCAAATAACACAGAAATACGAACCATTAATAGAAAGAAGATAGAGGATGAGAAATAGAAAGAAAGAAATATTAGAATAGAAGAAAAAGAATACACAACATCAGGGTAAACATGAACCTCACAGCGGAACGAATAAAATATATTATATAACATAAGCTTTTAAATACAAATCTGTTTGGTACATATATACATACCATCATCAGAGTACACATAACATTTGATCCAGCGGAAGTAACTCTAAATAACTAACGTTGAAGCCTCCTGCTTCAAGCTCCTCCAAGTGTATCTGTAAAAGCCTGAAACACTTGACTACCCATACAAATTTGGGCACCCAAGAGTTTAGGGAAAACAAAACAAAATAAACTCTGGGTCAGTCATGGGACTGGTGTGAGTAAACTCCAACCACTTGTTTAACTTTCAAAATCCTTTCGAAAGAAAAGATAATAGTAAGACCAGCCCACACATAAACATGGACGGTTTTTACCTTACTATAATCCAAAACACTTTGATATCAAATCCAGTGATATTACAGTAATGTCTACATCAAATTAAATAACCAAATAGCAGAACGCTTACATCTCACGCTCTACATATATAGTATAAAATCAAAAACCCGCATGGCGCTTATTGGAGATTGGATTTCCAACATGACAAGGTATGGGACCACCTTCCGACAGTACATCTCTAGAGGCGAATACACCTGGGTTCAACAAGAACGTCTTGCAACCCGGCCCACACATGACCGACCACTCATTTCGCTTGAGTGTATTAAATGTATATCACCAACGGTTGGACTCAAACCACCGTTTCCCGAATGGGCAGAATCGATAGATTTAGAAACAAAAGGAATTTCTCTAGATAGGTGATTATACACCCTAATGGGTGCGACCCACATAGCCATGCTGCCTGCCCGATTTTTGTCCTTTCCCGGTTGTTGAGGCCTGAGGCTAAGCATACTTACCAGTCCTTGATAACACAATCACTTTGAATGCCACATCGTCAGATCCGTTAATCACTAATTGATTTGCACAAATATTCTGGATATTATGCTAAGGGATAAATCCGTTGCAACCATATATATTCATACAGACCAACCCATTTGATCATTGGAAATACTCTGTCAGACATTCGTCCATTTACGTTCGTTCTGGGATTGAATGAAACCGAAGGCACTATTTCTATTAATAGAAAAGCCCTTGCACTTTACTCCGTCTTCAATATGTTCAGCATACTTGGTTCGCAACGCTTATGCCAATACGGAGTGGTTCTTCGGATAATAATCCCACCGGTCTCTCCATATTGACAACGATGGTCAAAACTTCGATAGTCTGTGATTTAACTATCGAATAAAACAAGTGTTCATCCAAACATATCAAACAAATCACTGGGCTCTTTAATTAATATTTCATTAATTAAATCTCTTCTCCATTTTCTCTTATTAATATTTGTTAACCAAATATTTTCAATAATCATCTTGCCTTTTACGCCATTTTTGATTTCGTTTCCTTATCGAATTCTATATATATCGATATATAGATTTCTAATTGTCAAATTTCTTAAAAATATTCTAACTCCTTAAATTCCTGGAAAAATTCGCCATAACCTCCCCTGTATCGGGAGCATCGGGAAATTTCAAATAGCTTCCCGGTATCTTCCTCAATCAAAAGAAAAAGGAAAAGCCAAGCGGCTTGCCGATACGGCGCATAAAATCTCATATACGAATTAAACATGTACCTTTTTGTCGAGCACTACATTAATAACTTCATATACTTCATCCCAAACCTGCTTAACACATATTCACCTGTTTGCAATTCAATTCAATACCATCTAATCGCTTGAATTCAGTTTCGCCCATTTATTCTTTAAATTGGCCCTTTTGCCTATTTCACTTTTTGTTGAACATAACATGTTCAAACAAAATGTTTAACTCGTCCATAACCAAATTGAATTTTGATTTCAATTCTAGTTCTCTTTTCTATTTCGAATATAAACTCTCAAATCGAATTTACTTATTTAAGGCCCAATGTCAATTCAACATCTCCTTTACTAATTACTATTCGAATTAGTTAATTCTATTCAATAATCAAAATCTGATTTCTGTTTCAAAAATCAATTTCCTTACTTCACTTGAGTTCACATATTTTTATAACTCAAGTCTGAAATTTTCTAAATAGAAATTCGGATTTTATTTGCTTAAAAATCCTTTTATAAATGAAATAAACCGTTATGGTTTTTAAATAGTTTTGGCGCTGTTTTTCTGAAAATTTGATTTTGACATAACTCGAAATCTATACAACGAAATTCATATTTTTCTCTTTCATTAGAAAACTATTATCAAACTGGTCCTGACGTTTCTTGTTTCAAAGAATTTCGACTTCAATTGGGTTCTGTATATTCAATTGAAGTTCGAATCGCTAATTTACGAACTGCATCGCTGCGGCGAGTTCGTTTTAATTATATTTATATTTATAAACCTTTAAACTTTTTTTTTTAATGATTTCAACTTCATTCTAATATATATATATATTCAAAATTCCATTTGAATCTTTACATTTCAAATTCCATAGTTTTAAATCCTGTATTCAAATCCCATTTGAAATCCTCTATTCGAATTCCATTTTAAATTCTTATTTCGAATTCCATTTCAAATTCTTATTCGAATTCCATTTCAAATTCTTTATTCGAATTCCACTTTAATTCAACTCCTTTTTGAATTTCTATATTTGAAATTCATACTTGAATTTAAATATCCAACTCCGTTTAAATTTCTATTTGAAATTCTAAATGTTTCAAATTCCATTTGAACTTCTATATTCCAATTTCTATATTTGAATTCTTTTGAAATTCAAATATTCAAACTCCTTTTTAAATTCTATATTCAGAATTCCATAATTTAAAACCCATTTGAATTTCATATTCAAATCCCATAGATTAAATCCTATTTAAATTCAATTTGAATCTCTTATATTCAAATTTCATTTTCCATTTGAATTCTAATCTTCAAACTCATTTTTAACACCATTTGAATTTCAAATATTCAAATTCATTTGAATTCCCTTGAATTCAAATTCCATTTCAAAATCCTTTGGATTTCCTATTTTGAAATCCTATTTGAAATTCTATTTCCAATTCTACTTTGAAATCCTATTTTCAAAGTTTATTTCAAATTCTATTTTGAAATCACATATTCAAATTTCTACTTGAATTTCTGTATTCAATTCCATGTTCAAATTCAACACTCGAATTTCTATTTCAAATCTCTATTCAAATTTCATATTTAAATTCCATTCAAATCTCTATTCAAATTTCACATTTGAATTCCTCTTTGAAATACTATATTTCAAATTCTATTCAATTCTTCTTTGAAATTCTATATTTCAAATTCTATTTTGAAATTCTACATTCAAATCTCTATTTGAATTTCTTTATTTGAATTCCTTCGAATTCAAATTATAATTTAATTCCTTGAATTCAAATTCTACTTTTCATTCTAATCTCGTCTATTCAAATTCTATTTGAACTTCTATTTTAATTTCTAATATTCAATCTCCTCTTAAAATTCAAATATTTAAACTCCCTTTTAAAATTCAAATGTTATACTCACTTTTCATTCGAGTTCTATATTTAAAAATTCCATTTCACATCCTATTTCTTTTAAACAAGTCTCGACTTCAATAGATATTTCTACTTTTCCTTGAAGATAGATTTCCCATTTCCAATTTCATACTTGTATTTCTATTTTTTTGAATTATCTAATGATAATTCTTTTACTTCATTTATAATTTCGTTATAAAAGAACTATTTACAACTTCGTTTAAAAAAAAGAAACTACTTGTTTATTTTAAAAAAAACAAGTTTATATTTTATTTCCATTTAAAATTCAAATTCTATTTAAAGATAGAATTTTTCCTTTTAAATCTCAAATATCCTTCCACGATATTTAAAATATCATTACTTAAGCCCAGTGATATTTAAACACACAAAGCAACGAATTATTTATTTTTCTAACACATCATATATAATAATATATATGCAAACAAATAAACAAACAGATAATATATTTTTGAGGAATCCTGTTGGATTCCTCCAACCTGTTTTCCTGCATCCACAGATGTTAGCACATAAATAATACCAATTCTGCTTCGTGGCAGAATATCGTGGTATAGAAGGTCATCCACTAATCATAGCGTGGGGCGTATAGGGTAATCATCCGCTATGAAACTGCGGGCATCCGCTAATGAGACTGCGGGAATCCAACCAATCAATCAACCCAATATATATATATATATAGCCTAAATAACTAATATATATAAAACAACCAGAAAACATTCACACAAGCAACAAACAATTATTTTTAACGAAATAAAAATAATTCTAAAGGTGAGTGAGATTTACTCACCTCGTTTTTCCTTTGCCGAATACTCGATAAAATCTCATATTGTGCGGCTACGAATCCAATGGACTCGTCTCAAATAAACTTATCAAGCACCTACAATATTTATTTGTATTTAATGATTATACGTTTATTTATTTAAACTGACTATACAAATAAATAAATATATTATAATTAACTTAATTGTTGTGATTACCTTAAATCCATTCTTCCTTAACCAAAGAACTACATGCTTGCACTATCATGGATGAAATCCTCACTTCACATCACTACTTCCCCCATGTCTCGACAAATCCATGAAACACTTCACCGATTAGTCCGAGATAGTGCAAACAGCCTAAAAACGATGCTCATTCCTTTTTGACATTTCCACGAACACTTCGCAGGCGATCCTATATCCTTCCACAGCTGACTGTCAAACCCCAGTTCGCCTAAACCAGCCTCGATCCTCCTCCCCTTCTGAATTTCAATGTAATCGAACTGGGAAAACAAGCTTCAAGTCCACCTGCTCTGAACTTCGAACTCCCTTAGTAAACCCAAATTCGAAATCGCAACAGCCACTCCACGCTACTCCTTCTCTTCTATCCCGTTCAACCTCCGACATCGCACCTTCCAGTATCGCGTTCCACAACTTGTTGCACCCTTCCAGAGACCCACATCAACCCTTAGTTTCCAACGCCCATCAAATCGGAATCTCCTCCAACAAACCTGCGATATAAATTGCTTCGAACCCCTTTTCGCAATTTCCAACGCGAGCGCCTTGGTGTCGAGTTCCAGAAATCTCGTCTTCTTCGACCGCGATTTCGATTGCGATAATAATTTTTTTTTTTTTGGTGGATTGATTTTTGACTGGAGATAAAGAAATGAAGAGGACTTGATTTATTTGCTCCTTTGAGAATGAAGGCTCGACCTCATTTATATAGTTGCGAAGGGAAGCAAGGAGTACGCACTGTTAATTTTTTCTGTCTCCTTGATATCAAAGCTGGGAGGCCATTTTTACTGCTCGAGGAAGAACAGTGACTGGGTTTTTCAGATTTAGGTCGGCTTGTGTTTATAGTATAGGTCGGCTGTTATTTTTTTTTTTTTTATATAGCTAAATATCTCTCGGTCCCTTAACTCGAGATCCCGAACGGCTATTTTAACGTAACGACTTACGTTAACAGATTATGGCGTTATTCTGAACTCCCCGGAACTGATTCTGGAATTTAATTCGACTGTGTAGAGGAAATAACAATTTAAATAAATGATTTAAAACATAAATCGATTTCAAAACAATTTAATTTAACAAAAATAAATTATTTTCATCGCTCTATTTCAATATACAATTTATATTAATCGACATTGTTTCGATTCAGTTTTAACTTCGAATTGAATTATTTCAAACTCCTCGTATTTCGATTATTTAATCGATAACCCAATAAAATACCATTTATATTTTAAATTCAATATTTAAAAACCATACTAGATATTTAAAATAAACTGTTAAAAAATCTGGGTCGTTACACAATAAGTCGGAATAGCAGACAAAACAGAGTTGACTAGAACTAATCTACCAGCTCTTGATCGGAATCTGCTATTCCAACTAGATAATCTATTATTGATCTTATTAATAATAACTAACCAATCTTCATGCTTAAGCCTAGAAGGCCTAATTTTAAAATCCAAATAGTCAAAAGGAAATTTCATAGTAGGACAGTTTAAAGTGCCAGCAACTAGATCCTCGACATTATCAAAGTCATTAAGAACCATAATAAAACTCTTCTCAAAATTAATCCTAAGACCAGATAACATCTCAAAAGAACAAAGAATAAACTTCAAGGCAGTAATATGCTTTGGCAGATGAGAGGAAAATAATAATGTATCATCAACAAATTGGAGAATCGATAAATCATTACTAATAACCTCATTACCAATAAAACCTAAAACACCTAATCTCACAGCTCTCTCAATAATTTTAGAGAAAACATCAACAGCGAGATTAAATAAGAGAGGTGACAGGGGGTCACCTTGTCAGTACTAAAACAACCAGATTTGAGCAAAAGCATAATCCAGCTGATCCATCTAACACTAAAGCCCCTAGCTAAACATAACTCGCAAATAAAATCCCAGTCAACCAAGTCGAAAGCTTTCTCAAAATCTATTTTCAAAATAGCACAAGAAAAGTTATTCTTACAATAAACATTAATACACTCTTGAACCGCAGCCACTTCGTCCGCTATATTCCTGCCTTTTATAAAGGCCATTTGTGAACAATCAGGTAGATCGTTCATCTTGATACTAAGCCTATTGGCTAGAACTTTGGTAATGATTTTAACAGAGCAATTGATCAAAGAAATAGGCCTAAAGTACTTTAAAGTATTAGCGCCTAATTTCTTTTGAATAGGTATAACATTAGCAAAGTTAAAGCAACCTAACTGCAAATTCCCGCTATAAAAATCATTAAATAAGTTGATAATATCAAATTTCAAAAACATACCAAAATTGCTTATAAAAAAGAGTAAAAAAAAACAATATGGACTAGGAGCTTTGTCACTAGGCATATCATTAATAGCCTTCCATATCTCTTGCTTAGAGAAAGGCCTATCTAAATCAACTAAATCAGTCCTAGCATCAGAAGGATAAATGTCATTCCAACTGACATTGATCCTTCTCTTTATCTTAGTGCCAAAAATCTGTCTATTATACCTAGTAAAAGCTTAGTTCAGATCATTATGGACCAACAATTCCACAACATTAACAAAAATAGAATGGATCAAATTATTACTTCTCCTCTTATTAGCCACACTACGAAAAAATATAGTATTATTATCCCTCTCCTTAATCCATTGAACGTGGGCCCTTTGCTTCCACGTGATCTCTTCTTTTTCTAAAATCAACTTAAGATCATGTTTAAGATAGCAAAGTTTATTCCTTTCATTGGAATTAAGAATTCTGGACTCACTAATCTTGTCAAGATCTAACATCTCACACATGATCTTGTCTTTCCTTATTCTCACACTACCAAAAATATACTTATTCAAATGCTTAAGAAAAAATCTTAACATACCTTACTTAGCAACAAAGACCTTAGCAGAATTCCCACTATACAAATTATTAAAATAAAACAAGGAGTTCCACTTAATAGAAACTAAATGAACAAAACTAGGATATAACAACCACACCTTCTCAAATTTGGAATTATTACTAATGATAATATTCGAGGCACAAGACAATAAGATGGGACAATGATCAGAATATAAAAAAGGAAAACCTTTAACTCTACAAATAGAAAATCTATCCTCAACCTCATGACTAATAAAAAATCTATCTAATAAGGCAAAAGAAGGGCTATCTCTCACATTAGACCATGTAAAAGATCTATTTATAAGAGGAATCTCAGTCAAATTATTATCTAGAATGAAATCATTAAATTCCTACATATCAGAGAAATCCCCTTCTCGAGGAGATCTTTCCCCCAAAAACCTAGTGACATTGAAATCTCCCCCCACAATCCATTGATTGGGGACAAGATTTCTAAAATCAGAACATTCGACCCACAAAATTCTCCTCTCAGCTTTTGTATGAGGACCGTACACATTAGTAAAACCTAAAATAGAATTATCTATAAGAGAGGCTAAAATGATGTGCAAAGAATATAAGTTATGAATCTCCTGAATGAGTCTAAATTGATAATCCTTCCAACCAATCATATGTCCCCCAGAGCTAACCCATGACCGGAAGACAAGCCCAACTACGAAAGTGAGACCTACCTAACCTCATATAAAACTAATATCGAGGTTCTCAATTTTAGTATCCTGAAGCAAAACAATATCAATATGGTAATCCTTAAAAAAAGTCCTAAATTTATCGCATTTATCAGGCTTATGAAGACCCCTAATGTTCCAGTTAGCAGTCCTCAACATCTCGAAGAATTAACCCTCTTTAATTCCCTACTTCTAATGAAATCCACATCTAACTCAACATCCAAAAATATAAATGCAGTATCATTAGCAAGCTGACACAATTGACTAGTAGTAAGGCTACCCAAAGCAAAAGGAGTATAATCGCTACCATAACCAAAACTCATACCTGAGCTCGAACTCAAATTGCTATTACTAGCACTCGACCTCGGGAACCTACCATGATAAGACGAGGAGTGAGATCTAATCCTCGCGCTGCAACGGGCCAATCCAGTAATGGTAGTATCTCTCGTTCGCCTCCCCATCCTAGATAAAGAATTAGTCACACCACCGACCGGAGAAAGCTCTCTACTATCTACAAGCAATCCATCCCCAACCAAAACACGAGACCAACGAATAGAATCTACCGCTCGCGCAGACAACTCACACTCTGCTTGAACAACACAATAACAAGCCCCTAAGTACATGGAAATGAAACTCACACCTGCCTCTACCAATACCAGCGTGCATCCACCCTTATCCAAAGCAAACTGAAACATGCGCCCCTTATAAAACAACAACCCATCCATCAAAGCATACAACGCTGAGGAATCCCGACTCGCAACCACTCCATCACCACCATTCAAAGATCTCACCGTATCATCTCCAACAAAAGTTAGATCCCCACAGCCACTAACCCCCAAAACTTAACTAACTACACCAAAACTGCAATCTAAATTATTATCATACCACAAAAAACAATGCTTCAAACCAGTTAGGCACTTCGAATCCATATCCAAAACCGACGCCTTAACCTGCCTCAAACCCCAACAACGCATTTTTTTCTTTATTCTCATATGAAACTTTCCAATTTGAACAACAGGAGCTTTGCCACTAACCCTCTGAGATTCCTCAGCCAAAACATCTCTAGTACTCGGTAATGTATCCTCCAAAAAACCCACCTTCTTGCCAGCTGAAATACCACAAAAATCCATCTTCCTTGAAACCTCATCTTCCCCAATCTCCTCTTGCAACCTAAAACTATTAAACAGTCCAATGTCTTCAGCCACATTCCATAAGATTCCATCATCTTCAACATAGGAATGATTAGCTATAATGGGAGCATGCTTAGAGAGATTGTAAGACTCACAACACTACATATCCACCGATTAGTCCCGATCATCACTTCTTTCTTACTGCCATCATATCCCAATACCTCATAATTATCCAAACACATCTAAATAAAAGGATCGAAGAATAATGAATTGATTTGCTAAGGATCCAAATATCTCCCAGAAAAACCCACCATCTCTTCTTCAAAAACCACCCCGACTGCAATTCTACCCCCAGTAGTTTAGAAATCCCCCCAATCCTCACATTATTAGCATCATCAACTTTTGATCAAGACCGAAACTCAGGAACTATTCGATCACAATTCACCGCAGTATTTATTGCATCAAAATGCAATAGAATCTCGTCCATCAACAGAATACTCTTCCTCTTTCCCTTCGATAACGAGTCAAATAAAATCCTCCTTAACTTCAAGAAATTAATACAAAAGAAGAAAGCATGTTCCTTCCTATCAAGTGGGCGTGGTAAAGGAGGGTATACGTCAGTTCTTGACTCACCAAGATTCCTCTTTATCCACAATAAACCATCTACTAAACTCTCGATGTGCCGTCCCAACAAAAAAAACAAATACGCAACATCGCTTTCCTGATCATAAAAATCCAATTCGTAAAGATCCAAGAGAGTAATTAACTTCTGGCATAATCTCGAACAAATTGAAGTGCATTAGATCAAATACAGAGTTTCCTCTAAAGAACTCTGAACATCTGTTCTTCCGATGTCCCATACCCCTACAATAAAAGCATCGAATCATGTTCCTGCACTCTCTCGCTATATGACTTATATCACCGCATATGAAACATAAATGGACCCTGGGAGGTTTCCATTTAAAAGAATCCTTGCACGAGGAAGGATTCCAATTAGAAGAAACTACGGATCTAGGATAAATTGACGAGTTACATCAGTGTAAGATCGCTGAGTATCCCTCCCTGAACCGGCCAAAGAAGAAGAATTAATCGAAGAGAGAAAACTGGGATTCTCCAGTCGATTACACAAAGGAAGAAAAACAAGGAGCCGCCGCCATTCCTGATGCTGAAATCGAGTGGTTGTAACAGATTTTGTATCAAGGAGAAGATTATTGGAATTTTGATGGTACAATATTTCCAAACTTAATTAGATTTTGGTGATATTCAGAATTTGGTTCCCGTTTTATGCAAGAAAGAAATGGAAATGAATACTAAGGAGATATGGATATTGGAGATATTCGCCTTTATTTTGTTGCCATATTTCATGAAAGAAGAAAAAAAGGAAATTAAATTGGGTAAATAATTGATTGATGGAGAAAAGAGAAAGTTATCAATCAATCATATTACAATAAAATTAATGGGAATATTAGTCTTCCATGAATTGATTTATTTACATAAATCAATTACTTCATCTCCAAGTAATTTTTCCTCTATATAAAGAGAGGCATAGGGGATGTTATTTTTATGAGATCATCCGTATTTCTTCATTTCTTTGCTCTACTTTAAAACTCTGTAATCTCTTGAATACTAATAAAATCTCTTCCCCATTGAAGTGGACGTGCACTATCTTGCGACAGTGAAACCACTATAAATATTGTGTGTTCTCTGTTGCCTTTATATTTTTTCTGTGACTTGTGGTTGATATTCATTTCAATCTGTTTCTTCAATCACATTATTGCAAGATCCTGTTGAGGTTTTTCCACTGAAAGGGATTGATCACCCCTTACATGAATGCATTAAAATGTATTTCATTGTTTATAAAATATTAAGGTTAGATTACCACATAAATATCTTAAGAATTATAGTATGAATCAGTCTCATTCTTGTTGCATTGTTTCTATTCAACAGCAGATGATATATTTGTATATGAATTCGTTCTTACTACAATTAATATTAATTTCTTTCAATATAAATCTACAGCCAACCAATTTTATGCTTGTTGTAATATATAAGAGCAAATATGCTTTTTAATATTCTATAGTCCTACATCATGGGAATAAGTTCAACATCAGCTCCAAAGCCTATATATAAAGGAGCCAATGTAATAGAAATTTTACACACTTGAATCAATAGAAATAAAAGTCTCTCCTTATATCTTCTTTTCTCTCTAATGGCTTCTCTTTTATTATATGTTTTGTTTTAGTTTATAACATATTATCAGCACGAGATTCCAGTAGAGCTATTTTTATTTTTTGAGATCTACATCTATGAATTTATGACGTAAGTAATTTTTATTTGAGAATTATTAATTCATGGATTTCTAGATTTATTCTGCCATTATTTTCTTTTGTTTGAGAATTTTCAAATAATGGATCTACGAATTTGTGTTATCTTCTTTTATTTTAGATCTGACTCAAACTTCTAGATCTGTTTCTCTATTTTTTTTGTAGATCTAGAATGAATTCTAAAAGATCTATATTTTTCAGTTCTAATTATTTTTGTTGACCCTACGTTTGTGTCTAGATTTATTCTTTCAATTTTCTACGGATCTAATTTTGTTTTTTCCAAATCCAATTTGATGGAGATTCAATTATATATGTGTTGTTTACATTATTGATGATGTAGAGGTAGATCTAGTTTATCCTTTCTGATCTGCTATTAATTTCCGTATGTAATTCTTTTGGATAGGCTAAAGATAGAATATCTCTTGAAAAAAAATGATTTTTTTATGTATACCCAACAAAGATAGAATATATCTTTAAAAAATGAATTTTTTTGTATATCCAACAGAATTACGGGTATAAAATATAATGATGTAGCATTTAAATTCAATAATAATATTTATATATCGCTGGAAGTGAGATTGAAAACTCGTGATGTAAACAAATTCTTTCAAATGAGGAACCTGAATTTCATATGTAAATGACCTGAAGTTCATATACAATTTTTTTCTTCAAATGAGGAACCTGAAGTTCATATGCAAATAAGGAATATGAAGTTCATATGCAAATGACCTGAACTTCGTACGACCTGAAGTTTATATATAAATTCTTTCAAATGAGGAATCTGAAGTTCATACGCAAATGAGGAACCAGAAGTTCATATGGAAATGAGAAACATGAAATAAATCCTCAAATCATATAATTGCAATTAATATTTGCTTATAGTGGATGGCCAATAATAGGAAAGGATTTGAAAAATCGGTGAAAGGAAAAGTTTCAATAAAAGGCAAAATGCATATATTCCAATTTTGTGCCACACATAATTTCTTGAAGAAATTTATTGTTATAAGAGATCATTAAAAAAAGAAATACTATTTTCTTAAAGAAAACAGTAAAATGACTCCCATATGTAAATAAAAGAATAATCTAGAGGAATTGCTTCAGTTTAAAATATAAAATGATAATATGTAAATTATAATAAAACTTAAAGTTTTAATACAGTAATTTTAGAACATATCATATTTCCAGGAGAAATATTTTATCGTTTCTAAAAAAACTATATTATATGAAAAAAATGCATCTCGAAGATCATATTAAGTTAAGATCTAAATATTGATCTTAATTTAGCACACTTGACGTGAATCTAGAAGCAATTTTTGTTATAAAAATGGAAATTTTAGAACGTGCAATTTCTATAATGGTAAGAGATAGTTTGGATGTAAAAAGAAAGATCTAAAAGATCGATATATGGATTGTATAATTTGAATCTAAAACATGTAATTTTTATTTTTGTTAATTTTATGTATAGATCTTCAAATTTTTCGAATCATTAATATCAAAGAATGTAAAATCCTGACTTTATGATTAAGCACTTTTTCTCAGTTCTCGATTATACATTATGCATATATATGGTATATTAGAAAATTTGATTATTGAGAAATGAAGTACAACTATAAGTTGTTTATTTTTGTTTTTTCGTTGATAATACTGTAGCTAGATCTAAATTTTATTTTGTTGATTTAAGTAAAATTTATTTATTTGATTCATATATTTATATCGTATAATGGTTATTTCCGTTATTTTCATAATAAATGCATTAAATATATTGTTATGGTAATATATGTTGCATTACCATGTTATTATAAATGTATTAAAAAGGATTAGTTATTTTAAGTTAAATGATGTATGTTTGTGTTGGAATATGAATAGACATATGTGTTATTATTCGATGTATTTGACAACTAATATCTAATGTAATGGAAGAAGTTGTATAACTCAGATCTAAGACCGGAAGTCTTGAATTTAAAAAAAAATAAACTTTTTGATGAAGTTTACAAGTATGAAATTTTGATAATGAGCAGTAGTGTAAAAAAATCCTAAATTAGAAGTATGTTAAAAGATTGAGAACCCGCAGTTCATCATAAATTAATAAAATTGATATACATATGTATGTGTGTATATATGCATAGGAATTCAAAGTTCCTCAATCAATGAACTTGAAATACTTAATAATTTAAAAACCTGAAGTTTAATTGAAACTGAGTGAAATAATAACATTATACTTCTTAAAGAAGTTACATCATTTGCGACAATGATAATGCATCCAAAGATTGCACAATTTTCAATATGAGTTATATCTTGCTTATATATTTATATTTAAATATTATACTGAAGAATAAATTTTAACAACTTGAAGCTGTTTATATATTTTATTTGAACCATAAGTTCAATATAGTCGAACCAGAAGTTCAATACAGTTTAACAACTTGAAGTTGTTTATATATTTTATTTGAACCAGAAGTTCAATATAGATTAACAAGTTGCAGTTGTTTATATATTTTATTTGAACCAGAAGTTCAATACAGTTCGAAATCAGGTGTTTTGGATATTATGATACGATCTTTAAGATTTACATTGACATTGCTTGATAAGCAAAAATTAATGATTGGAACCTCATAAACAATTTGTTCTAGGATCGATAACTCGAGTGCGAAAGAATTTACAAATCAATTACATATGTAATACGTGAACGCACGTATATACACATATATGCGAATATTTTATTAACAAAATGAAGTTGTTATGAGCTTATATTATAAATTATGCATATTACTTAGTAATTCAAAAAGTCAATTGACATCAATATTGAATGACCAGACGACATGTGATGTAACATCCCGAGATTTTGCGACAATTTAAAATATTAAATTTTAATGTGGTTTTGAACAAAATTGTTTTAAATATTAAAATTTATGTTTTCTGTCATAGATTGTTGAAACATGAACTTAACCTGATTATTTGAGAATTTATTTTCAATGGCTATATATAATAATGACAGTGTTTGATAATTTATTTATAATGGAAATTGAAATTTATATTGAATTAACAACGTAATATGGATTAACTAATTTTGAGATTATTTTATATTGATAATTCTAATTTACGGAATACGAATAATATAAATCGTCTTTGATTATATAATGAATTTCTACTTGTTATAAAATGAAATAATTTGCATTGATTATAATTATAACTATGATTTGGGTATATATTGTTAAATATGGAGATTTGAACTTTAATATTAAATTATATGAATTGATTGAGTCAATAAATTTATAATTAAATTTTAAATATTGAAATTGCATTAATATATTTTAATGTTAATTGATTGGTGTAATTAATAATTGAAATAAAAAAATTTGGATTTGTAAATAATGAAAATTGAATTCACGATAAACGATTGTTGATTTATATGTTTATTTGAATTTTATTTTGATTTATATAGAATTTGTAAACCTTTGAATTTAAAATAAAGGCGAACAAACCAAAATGAATATTTTATTATATTAATGAACTGGTTAAAATTGTCATTTTGGAAACGTTCTCAAAATTCAAAGAAATTAATTTTATTTGATCCGGAATTATAATTTATTGTGTGATCTAAAGTTTTGTAGTCAACGGAGTTATAATTTGACCGTAAGAATTTAAATCATGTAGAAATTTGTGTGTATAATTTAATTAAATAATCAAGTTTTAGAAGAAACTGCTAGATACTTCGGGATTGGGCTTTGAAACCTATTCCATTGCGTTTAGAAGGCGTCAAAACCTATCGGTAGACTGTAAGCAGGCCTGATTTGGACACAGTCCAGTTTTTGGCTTAAATACATGCAAATTACTAATTAAATTAATTAAAAGTTTCCAAAAACCTAATCTAATTCTCTAGCCGCTGCCATGTATATTCAGTGGCCACCACAATTCGAAACTTCGATCCTTAATTTATTCCGTTCCGTTCATTGAATTTAAAAACTTCCAAAGCCAAAATTGTAGAGCGTCGAGAGGGCTTCGAATCTATACGGTCGATTTACGTTAGATGTTTCTAAAATCACTAGAATCATGCCTTGAAATTGGTGTTATTTATTGCGTTTTGGGGGAACAGTAGTTCACCAAGATGTGCCACAAGTTGGTCGGAGGTCAAGTTCGAAGAGGCGCACGCCGTGGTTGTTTCAGATGGGAGTCAGAAGGTCCGTATGGTGGTGCATGCTCTTGGGATAAAGTGCAGTTTTGGGTTACTCGTTTTATTAGGAAATAAAGTCATGATCAGGAAGAAGAACCAGGGCGCTGACATGGTGGTATTTATGTGGTGAGGAATTTTAGCTTTTTTACTTAATTATTTTATATAATTTGTTTTACAAACGGTAAAACATTGATAACTTTTCGCACGAGATCCAATTGACACGTGGTTTGTTGCGTTGGAATCATTTCGATAAGCTCTTCATGATGGCACGGACTTGGACAGATTCTAAGATAGTTAAATTTTGGGCTAAATTTTAGATTCCGATCTTGTTTGAAATCCAGGTGAGTGATTAAACCGACTCACACCTAAATAAAGTATTGATTATTAGTTAAATTAAATTTATGTTCTGATATGATTGTACTAATTGTTGTCCGGTAGTTAAAATTGCATATTTATGTTAATTAGCATTGATAGTGTAATTTAATTTAACAATTAGTTTAAATTTTATAGTTATGTTAAAATTTGACATTTTATTTCTAGTTTAAAAACCCATCATTTGATAACTAGTAAATTTTAGGTACTAAACTGTTCGTATGTAATGATGTGATGAATGGCTGGGATTTGATATGTTTAATATATTGATGCTTAATTGTGTAAAGTTACTTGTTATTCACCCTGATTTTTATATGACCATTGGTTGTGTTGATTAATCCCAACATTACCCAGATGCTACGGGCATCAAATAAACCCAGGATTAATCGTTGAAATGAATTAAGAACGTAGGTTGAAATGATAAATACGTACGACCATGATTTAGATTGAAATGGTATATATCCTTTCCCAAAATACTAAAATCAAATTTTAAGTACTACTTGGCCATAGGATAGAAAATTATATATGGACACCAGTCGGTTAAATAAAATTTGTTCTAACCATGACTCTTGTAATATTGTTTTAAAGATATTGTAGAAGTTGTTTTATAAATCGATTTCTTTTGAACTTAAAGGTTGGATTTGAAGTATAAAAGCTAAAGTAAAATTATGATGTTGTAAATTGAAGTTAAAATGAATTGAATATTAATTGAATTTATCGAAATTGAATCGGTTATCCATCTTTGGAATTTACTTTAAATTAACTTGATTTAACGTTAAAATAAAATTGTGAACTCAAGATTTTATAAATTGAAATAATTCAAAGTAAGAATTATAGTTGAAGTTTCGAATATTTGAATTGAATTGTTAAATCGAATTGTTTGAATCGAACTGTTGAATCGAACTGAAATATAAATGGTAAGATCCCTTTCAAATTGAGATATCGAAATTTAGTCGAATTGATTTGAAACTAGAATATGATTTCCAGTTTGTAATTTTTTTAAAGAAATGATTCTAATTCCAACTATAGTATTTAAACCATTTTAATAATTATTATTTTTCTTTATAAAATATTTTACCTTATAACTATTTTATTTTTATTAATTATTTTAAATAAACCATTTTAATAATTGACTTTTTATTTATAAACTATGTTAATATTTTAACTATATATTTTACTAAATATGAAAATTCTATTTTAAGTACAACTTATTTATTTTCAAACTATTTCAATTTTATATATAAACTATTTTGAATATATTTTTAACTATTTTAGTATTCAAATTATTTTAAAGTTGAAATTGTTTCAAGATTTTAAGTTTGGTTTTAAATGGAAATTTTGTTATGAAATATTCTACCTTGAATATTGAAATTATTTTAGAAAAAAATCTGATATTTTGATATGAAGTACGAACCCCTTTGAAATGTAAATACGAGCGGTGTGAAAAATGTAAACATTTGGCTGCTATAGAGACCGGGATCGGATATTGTCATACTCTCTGCCAATACCGGAAACCACTTTAACAATTGTATACACGGTGGATTACCAGAATGAAGTAGATTGGTTTGGCGAACGCTACTAGAATGAAGTAAGAGAACGATGATGGATGTCCTTGACCTTTGGGTCATAATTAAAATGACTAAAACAGGGCTATACTGGACCAAGTGGGGTTGGCTACCTCCATCGGCAACACTTCTGCCTTTATTACTATAGTCCCTCTGTTTGATTGATTTGATTTGATGCGCATTCGTGATTTGGTATTGTCTTTCGAGGTGGGCGGTAGCCGCGGCTATGCGTTACCACCAGTCCGGGCGTGCAACTAGTATATTCCTACTCTGGGCATTCCTCGTGTACCTTGTCATAATATCCTGATCGAGCCCCATACGATTTTATTTAACGTTGTCATATCACGACGCATCCTTATCTGCCGACGTACTAGTGTGTTATATGCAAACTGTACGACAACGGTATAAACGGTGTAAGGGTAATAATGGTAATCCCACTTATGCTATTTTAATATTTTATATTTAACCATAGACACTATTATAATAAGTGTATTATGTTATATTATATCTGGTTTAACAGATCCTTAGGAGATGGAAATTCCCGAAACATCTCTTAAGTTATTGCACTTATATTATCGCATGAATTTGATTTAACTGATATGAGAATATTTTATTTCTGATCCAAGTGTTTTTGTATTTTCATTTGTGCTTGGATCAGCCTGGGTTTCAGTTACGAAGACACTGTTATGAAGATGAAGATGGAGCTTGATAGACATATTATTATTATTATTATTCCACTGCAAATATTGGTATGTTGTATAACAGTTAACTCTGATAATCGTTGTAAGTGTATAATCAAATGTATGTTTTTAACAGCTTCATGAACTGTTATTTATTTATTATATTTCGTCCTTCCGCTGTGAGATTTTGTATTTGTTTTCTTCTTTCTTCTTTTTATTATATTAATCCCTATAACTATATGTGTTTTTGATTTGTTTAAGTTGATATTTGAGGATCATTGTCGATTTGAACGGTCAAAAAGTTAGGTCATTACATGTGCATATTCAAATGATAGAAAATTCCTCCAAGTTACCAGACCAATGAAAGGAAATAAGAAATACAATATAAATGCATCTTATCAACTAATAAGAACATCATCCTCCTACAATGGAAATACATCTAATGTATTTGCTAGCTATAACGCGATAACGAATCAAAAATGAGAATTCAAAGACGGTTTATTATTTAATGTGACAATGTTCGTCAACATTGAGGGGGAGGATAAAGGGATCATCAATATTAATTTTTTTTTCTAACATATAGAATTATGCAAGTATTAAGTAACATGCATAAATTTTATGTCCTTAATATACTTTCTCCAATATAGATTTGAATCCTTGAAGGTCCACAAGGTGTAAACCACAGCTGAAAATGTGATACAAAAGTCAGTTCAAAATATTTTGGGAGTAAGTCATAAAGATGTCAAATAATGGAGGTGAGTGTTCTTGAAAAAAAACACTTAAAGTGCTTTGAAAGAAACCCATGACATGATTATCAAATAACCCTAGAAGTGGTTTAGGTACCTAAAGCATGATAATTTTTGAGATCTCAATAAATCATGTATAGAAATAAAAAGAAATAATCATCGATGATAAATTAATGAATAATAAAGCGCTTATTTATAAATGGATTAAAATCCCATATTAGATAGAAACATGATTGGCTATCATGAAATTCTCTTAAATAAGATATATGAACCTGTTGTTCATAAGATAAAAATAGAAATATATATAATGGTAAAAGCACACTGAAGTTACTGAAGCACCATAGAGTGTCAACAACATGTTATGTGCTATGAGCATTGTACTTTCAAAGATAATTGAATTGATTAAAGTAATGAAAATGTTTAAAACGTTTACAATATCCTAAAGCTATATAAATGATGAAATTATACTAATTCTGGAAGAATTTAAATAACTTTGGTTGTGATTACTGCTACAAATCTCGAAAATATCGCCCGATATCACCTCCGAGATCTCATTTTGGGCTCCTTCTGAAATGAAACACCAAATATCACTATAAATCTCCTTTCGAATATATCGTCCGAGATATTGTGATACCGAATGATAT
This sequence comes from Allium sativum, assembly GCA_030737875.1. Taxonomy (NCBI): domain Eukaryota; kingdom Viridiplantae; phylum Streptophyta; class Magnoliopsida; order Asparagales; family Amaryllidaceae; genus Allium; species Allium sativum. The sequence goes on along the minus strand of CM060910.1, from coordinate 968,832,894 downwards.
ATCGACTGAGACAAGATACTGGGATATCATCTGATATCTTGGTTTTCTTTGGTTTAAATTTAGATCTGTGCCAGAAGTAGAACAATAATTAAAAAATTCAAATCTAAGCACGATAATCTCCTGGTATTTTTCATGTAAATGTCCATATTGTATGTTCATATATGGTATACAATGCTTATGATTTTCATATTCGTCTTTTTTACATACTTGTTATCTACGAAATTATGTATTTTATGTCATACATATGCTGAACTTTTCAATGTATTGGATCCTTTTTATGTTTTATGTCTAACAATGATTTGTGTTCATGGATCATGTGTTGTAAGCACTAATCAATTTACATTGTGTTATATTTCTGTTTTAAGCATATGACGATTTAGAATATGATGACCTTTCGTAAACTAAGAATAATGAAGTGATTTTGTAATTCAAGTTTAAATTACCATGTTTTAATAACATTCATAAAAATAATTTTGTAAGAATATAAGTTTTTAAAATATCATGTACCCCAAGATTGTTCCGATATGAACTTTCATACCCGAGATGGAAATCCGAGATGAACCCCAGAGTTAGACTCATCTCATCCGAGATCTCCCCCGATATGAGATCAAGTCTCTAAAATCCCCGAGACGAAACGTGACCGATATCCGAGATTTAAAACCTTGGTTGTGATAAAGAATACAAAGAGCAAGAAATGTAAATTACAACATTTCTTAAAGTAATATTGTGAAAAAATCTTGATATAATTCATGATGAGTAGATCACTTCCTGCTTTTAAGAATTGTTGTAATGAAACTCTTAATATCCATTGAAGTGGTAGTTGTGATATGCAAAACTTATTATAATATATAAGTTCTTGAAGAATATAAATAACATTTGTTGCTTTAAAGAATACCTGAAATATGGATGATAGATTACGACATTCTCCTAAGCATTGTTGTAATGAAAATCTTGAATCTTCAAGATGAGTAGATTACTTCCTACTTAGTGTTGTTGTAATGAAAATCTTGATATACTTTATTCTTTTAAGTATTGTTGTAATAAAAAAATTGATAACCTCAAGATGAGTAGATTACTCCCTGCTTAGTGTTGTTATAATGAAAATTGTCTTATTCATCAAATGTGTATTGTAATATGCAAATTGAAACACAAAATAACACAACAACAAAATGACCCTATTGTAATGGTGGAAAACCATTGTAATATACATTTTACAACGGTGGGCAAACCGTCGTGTATTAAGAAGTTGTAATAAACTAATATCTTTTACAATTTTTTTGCACTGTTGCAACACCGTTGTAATATGTATATTTTACAACTTTTTTCCACTGTTGTAATAAACTTTATTATAACAGTTATGCACTGTTGTAATAAAATATACTACAACTGTTGTGCACCGTTGTGATTGACATTTGGGTTTTCAAAAAAATAAACATCTTTTGCAACTGAAAAGAACAATACACTAAATATAGCAATACTCCATAAGAAAATATGATATTACAGTTATTTGCAAACTAATTTATCAAAACACTCAAATATTCAGTATTACAAACAATAAGTTTTAGACAACACCGTTGTATTACAAACAATAATTCAAAATCTTCAACAAGTGCTACCATTTTTATAAGAACCCGAAATTTACATGATCCTTTGGCTTGTGAGGCCTTCATACTCAACTTGTAATGCTTGTGGAAGATCAAAGTGATACAAGGTAACATGAGGCTCAATACCTGCAAGTATTGAAATCTCTTATTCTAATTTACAAATTTCAAAGAGATTGGATTACTTGAAAATTTCAGCTGTTAATACCATAGCTAACAAGTGCATTAATCAGATCGTTGTAGTATCGTAAACCTTTGGGATTTATAGGCCTTCTTCCATCTGCAAAAAGCATATTTATTACTATTGATTTTTGATGTTAATGTTTACTATTCTTGTCTAGATAAAAATGAAACCAAGTGATTATTTTATCAGGAATAAGCCGAGAACAAGACATTGAGAATCGGTAGGCAGCCAAACCTATATCATGCATCAACCTTACATCTTCATGTCATTGTACAGAAGTCACAAATGATCAGTAAACAAAATAAAATAAGCAGACTGTGATTTATTTTCATCGGTACTAGGTGTACAGTTGTTCCCAGCTTATACAGTTAAGGTAACTTTAAGCTGTATTTTCCAGTCACTGCCTATAAAAAACTGATTAATTTATAATCTAAAGTTACCTAATTTATAAGTATTTATATAACCCCTAATCAGGTCAAATGTTATAAATAAGAAACTAAACTTGAGCAAACTCATTGTATTTAGATTGAACCTACTCAAGTTATGTTATAATTTCTAAACACAAGCAAACAAAGTTACATTAATATTTTGTAGCATTTGAGTAGGAAAAGAAAACTTCGGCTTTAATGTTTGTTTATAACTAACACATCCCATTTATGAGGTTTTTTTTTTGGATAAACATGAAATATGTCTCACTAACAATATTTCTATATTTTTTTTTACAGTCTTTCAATTTAAAGTGTTAAACATGAAAAATGGAGGCATATAAAAATTAAAGCATACAAGAATGAAAAGCAGAAAAGTTAATGCTTCACCAAGTGCATACTTAGTTTAGTTTTTGCTTGTTATTCTACAAATTTGCATTCCCATCCAAAATCACATATTTATACACATGTTATTTTATTGAATGGTAATGCACCAAACACTTACAGCAACAACCAAACATTCACAAAGCAACCTGTATCCTAAGTTGGTACAAGAACATCTCAATGAATTCTATGCATTCAGAATAGTTGAATCATCACGTTTACAACCACAACCTACCTACAGATTGTTTTCCCAAAGTATTTTTAAATTGTGACCAAAACACTTAACATACCATCCTGATGTGACAACCACTAATGCTTGTTTTCTTATTTCACGATTTTTGTACTCAGATCAACAAAACCAGTTGCCATAACAAGGCACCTTCCAGCAATGAATATCATACTCAGTCGAATCAAATTTCAAAAAACATCACAAATCAAATGCAAGTGTAGTACTCTATTCGAATCAAAGCAATATCACTTACCAGTTCTTGGACTACACAACATGAACGACGTTGTTCCTCTAGATCACAATAAGCTCAAATCGACAACCACCAAACCTCCGCTTCAATTCAAGCGGCACTTATAAGCTTTTAGGCGAACATGTGAATCATCAGAAGCCTACACCATAGATGAGCATCTTATGCAAGTGTTTCGGTTTCAAGCTGCACGATTAACTTGGAGAAATGAAGGATACATCTATTGTCTGATTGATGTAGCATCGTGAATTCCAGATCTCCGCAGTAGGCGATTGAATTTTTTGGAGTAGCTGCTCTAATTCGTTGAGGAGGAATTTCGCTTGAGAGGAGAAAGAGGGTCCATTTTGATTTGGAAGAGGATTGATTTAGCAAATGGGAATCATGGGATATAAGGAGGCCCGCACGAGGGAGTGAAAACGTAACACGTGAGCTGCTTTGGAGCCAAACTTTCAGTATTCCCGCGTAAGTTTCGTGCCACCTACCACCAACCTTTTTTGGGAACAAAGAACGAAATTTATAAAAATGAATATTACAAATGGTAAGTGAGTATTTATATTGAATATGATATAAATTTCTTGGAAACTAGTTTTACTGAAGTACTAAATATTGCTTCTTACTTATTATTATTATTATTATTTATTCTAAGATATAATTGAATACTAAATATTAAAAATTAATTATCATGTATATACAAATTATTGATTATTAAATATTTATTAGTGATTATTAAAACTAATTACTATTTATTTATTATTAATTATTACTTATTTGTAAGGTTATTATAAAAAATAAATTATTAATTATTCATATTTTTAATAATTAATTATTAAATATTAACTATATGATATTTTATAAAAGTTCTAGTTCATTGCTTTTTTTAATTAATTTGTGAAAATTTCAATATTTTATAAGTTTCATCTAGAAAATTTTAAACTTTTTTTGAAATATTAGATGTTAAATATAATTATTACCCATAACTATTAAATATTAAATACTAATAATAAGTATTACTTTTTAATTATTAAAGATTTCTTACTAATCATTTGTTATTATAAATTAATAATTAAATATAATCTTAGTTATTATTCTCCTCTTCTTAATTATTAATCTCTACTTCTTAATTATTAATAGCAATGATTGATTATTCATGATTAGAATTAATTATTATATTTTAAGTATTAACTATTTAATAGTAATTATGTAATATTAACTATATTTTTTAATTATTCTTCTTAATTGCTAAGTATTAAATATTACGGATTGATTATTAATTATTACTTCCTAATTGATTATTAATAGTAATTATTAGTTATTAATTATAAATAATCAATATAAATGTATTAAAAATTAATTATTAGTTGTTACTTATATTAAATTATAGTCATATATTACAACAGTCAAAAAATAAAAGTTGTGATAGGCTTTTATTACAACTGTCAAAATAACACAGTTTTAAAAAAATAAGTTTATTACAACTTTTCTGGAAAAAAGTTGTAAAAAACCATTTATTACAACGGTACTTTTATCACCTTTGTAAAATTAAAGTTGTAATATGGTGTTTTTTTGTAGTGTAAGACGTTTTAAATAAGAAAACATGTCTGAAGCATGAAAATGCATACGATGTTTTTAAAGATAAACTTAACTAAGAAGTATCTATAAGTAATTTGAGTTATTGACAGAAGAATAAGAATTCAGAGGAAATTATTAAATCAAGGGAGCATCCATAAGTGTGTTATAATGCACTTTTTTTCTTAACTAAGTTTTTCCCCACTAGGTTTTCTTAGTAAGGTTTTAATGAGGCATTGTCATGATCCAGAAGTATCAACCCAAAAGTAACATACAAAAATAATTTATATTGTACTCTTTTTCTTATTTAAGATTTTTCCCACTGGTATTTTCTTATTAAGGTTTTAACGAGGCATTACCTTGATCTAAAAGTATCATACTCCTTTTGACATAGTAAATATGACATTTTATATTGTACTCTTTTTCCTTCACTAAGATTATTCCCATTCGGTTTTTCTAAGTAAGGTTTTGATGAGGCAACATTTTGATCCAGGAGTTATCAAACATCTTTTGATGCAGTAAACTAATATTTATGAAGATAAGGCAATTTGCATGACTCAGATTCAAGTGAATTATATCAAGGGTGATAGGATGGAGCACATTTCCTCTAAATTTCTCTTCATACATAAATGAAAGAATAACAAGAAAGAGGAGAAACAAATTCAGTTTCAAGAAAATCAGGTAGAATTGTTCTCAAAGGCAATTTCCAAATCAACATCCTGGAGGATGATGTACAAAATTGGCATGCGTCGACTACATTAATAGACCAATTGAATAATGAGTTACGAATAAGGGAGAGCATATAAAATTATGCTATAATGTACTCTTTTCCTTCACTAATATTTTTTCCATTGGGTTTTTGTTAGTAAGATTTTTAATGAGTCATCATCTTGTTCCTGAATTATCAACCCTTACTGTAACATTGTAAAACATGTTACCTAAGAATGAAATAAATTTGCACTCTTTTCCTTGTTTATGATTTTTCCTACAGGGCTTTTCATAAAAAGTTTTTAAATGAGGCATTGTTTTGATCTTGAAGCATCAAACTTTTTTTAAACGGGTATCATTTTAATATGATATTCATAATGTCAAACGTTGTGTACTCCTTTTCTCGTTCAAGGTTTTTCCCAATGGGTTTTCCTGATAGAGTTTTGAAGGCAACAGACAGTAGTTGTATTGACTGAATGAATATATGCAAGCAAGATAATAATATTGGGGAGCAATCATCATATATGTTTTAAAAGGGACAACTTCAAGTTAGCAGAGCATTCAAGATTTTGAAGACACATATTTAGGAGGGAGTGTTGTAATATATAAGAGTGGATATGCTATTGCAATATTCTATTTAGTCCCACATCATGGGAATAAGTTTAACATCAGCTCCAAAGCCTATATATAAAGGAGCCAATGTAATAAAAATTGTACACACTCAAATCAATAGAAATAAAAGTCTCTCCTTATATCTTATGTTCTATTTAATGGCTTCTCTTTTATTATACGTTCTGTTTTATTTTATAATAATGGTATTGTTTTTCCCAATAATTTTGTATATTTGATCAAGGAGGAATTTCACTATGTGCATGAGTAATATTTGAGCAACATTATCATTCTTTCAGTCATTTATTTGAATCAATCAAGTATCAATCATCTTAATAATCAATATTACACAAAAAGTATTATGACTCAAGGTTAAAAATACTATGAACACAAATACTTTTATCCAAAATTATCTATACACGTCCATACACACATATATGGTTAGTTTTTCCCGCCATTGTACGGTAATATTAGTTACAGGCTTCCTTTGTACGTTCACTCTTCTTAATTTAACATCAAAAATTTCACAAGCCATGCTCGATACTATTAGCAGTCCGTGTCATAATGTTGGTGCACTAAAGTAAAAAAACAACGCTAGTGACATGGATTACTAATTCAAAGCGTTAGATTTAATCTAACCGTTACTTTAGTCATTCAAAAAATCAACCAGCACGAAAGGAGCCAGCAACACCCAATTCCTTTCTTCTCACGTTCTTCTTTTTCCCTTTTCTAGGTTATCTCATTCTAAATCGCAAATCCGACGACCAAATTTTCAACGATTTTAGTTTATGTCATTTGGATTAATTCTTCATTGAATTTTTTGTGCATCATACCTATCGATTGTTGGATATAGGAGCAGGGAACAAATCTTTGGGGTTTTCTGATCTGGTAGTAATCTAATGAGAATTCGAAGCTGATGGAACACATGCGACTATGATATACCAATAATAAGTTGTTGATAAAGTTGGATGGAGAAGGCTATCGCTGATGGTTACGAATCAGGTATTTCATATTTCCAATTCTAACATTTTTTTTATTTGTAAGTTGTAGTTTTTGGGTAAATCATCCATTCATGTATTGATTCTAATAAACTCTTGCGATTGGAATCGTAGGATCAATAATTTTTGGTTCCTTTAATATTAGTAAAGAAACCATGTTAAATATTGTTCTCAAACAATAATAAGTTGCACTTTTAGCTTTAATTATTGACACACAACATTTTATATCTGTTATGTTGCCTGTTTTATACTTTTATTCTAGCTTCTTAACGCTTAGGATTTAATAATCTATTCACTTAATACATTTTAATTTTCAAATTCCCTCACATAAGTAGAATCTCCATTATTTAGAGATAACTGGAGTTTTACTTCGAAGTAAATTAGAATACATCGTAATATTTGGTTAGATATTTTTTCACTATTATGTTTGGTTATAACTCCGGTTTGGTTCCAATAGAGAAAATCAGCTGTTGACATGTTAAATTTTAAAATACATATATCTTCAAAAACAAGCCAGCGTGGTGCTTGAAATTAATGTTAGTTATGTGCTCAAGTAAGGTTGTAGTCTTATTTTGTGTTTACTGATTGCATATCGAATACATAAATTTTAATTTACAGTTAATGCATTAATTTTCTATTAGAATCGTCATCAGTTCTTATAGATTATGGCCTCAAAAAGCATAAGTTAACTTACCACTTACCAACATGTAGATTGTAGCAAAAATTAGTATTATCTTGCTTGAGCCTCTTATTTATTTGTCATGCCACCATCATGGTATGATGCTAATGTTGATAAAAGTGTAAATTAGAAAGATAAGCACCACGCTAACTTAATCGGTATAAAAATTAATGCTTGGTTTTAAACTTGCTTCAATCTACTATGATTGACTAGATTAGATTGAAACTACATACAAAATTAAAATAGCATAGTACTTAACAAGATATGCAATACAATTAACTTTTGAACCATCAGATTAATGTATCTATATTATTTTTTCCTATCTTATCTTTATATGAAATTATTTTTCTTTGAATTTATATCTAATTTTTAAAAACCGTTATGTTTAACGTGTATGTTTTTTTAAAAGAATCGATCTTGCAAAAACTTGTATTTTCCGTGTAAAATTTGAATGTGAGGTTTTATTACTATTCTAAATATGACCAACATTACTTAATTATTGAGGCATGTACCAAAATAGATTTAGTTATCCTATGTCTCAAGATTTTTTGGATCACTTAACACATCATCTGATCTTGTGTACAGTCTATGGGTAATATTTGGAATACATGCAATTCTACAAAATGTTACGCATAACAAAAAAATAGATGGAAAATTTAAAAGCTATTGACATGTGTGTTAGAAAAAAATGATCTCACAATGAAATCTTTTGTTGCTTTAGTTTGAAGTCTCTTGTATTATTTCATGAAGAATTATTTTTGATTTTTTTTTTCACAAAAGGATTTTTGGTTGACAATGAACTCCATGTGCCAAACGTGGATGGCTAACTTTGAGGATTATCAATTCTAATTGTATGAAGCAGTAAAATATTAGTTTTCAATTAACAATGGGTTAATTGTGGTGCGTCGTCGAGTTATGCTATTTGGATCAAAGTTTGATCCACTTGCAATACCTTTCTTCATAATGCATATTACACAACACACATACACACACATATAATTCTAAATTCCTTGGATTTCCTGCATGCATTCATTATTTTGTCAAATTTTCTTTGTGTAGGCGGTCTCATTTCATGATTTTGTAGTTAAATATAATTGTATTTCTATTTGGTGAGATGGCACTCAACTAAGGTTTGTTAGGAAATAGGAATCACATATCAGCAAAGATGATTCTTATTATGGAGAAATATTTTTGTAATCCCATGGAAGTCAACACCTTCATATGTTAATAAGAAGAGAATCACAGTGCCTCCCTTTGGCAGTAAGTTTTTGGTCATGTGCACAACATCAAGCGTCAATGGTAAAATACTTATAAAATTCCACATATTTAGTTTTAATGTTTTATTAATCAAATTGACTATTATGTATTTTATTTATTTCCACTTTGGCACTTTTAAGACTAAAATTAATGGATCAATTGACTATGTGTGTTAAATTTTAATGATTTTATATTTGTGTTTTAAAGCAATGGTTTGGTGGTTGGATTTAATAAAATAGTTTTTTTAACCACAAATTTCAAAAAAAAATCTTATGAATAGTTTATAATCATGAGTACGAATTAATTTGTATTTTTTTAAATATGTATCATAATTATCATCTACTTGCATGTCATGAATTGTTGTTATGCTTACTCTAGGTTGCTGTGAAAGTTCCTCACTACAGCCGTGAAAGATATCTTAGAGGAAAAGTTCAATCTTGATCGAGTTTATTTTCTCAAGCAAAGACCACATGTTGACATGGTTTCAAAGGTGCTATCATAGACCCTTGACAAATTGCGTTACACTTCTATAAGGTAATTTATGCATTGAACATTAACTAAGTCAACTACATCATACATGAAATTTTATGATTTTCCATAGCAATTTCTTGCTACCCCTTTTCTTGTTTAGATTCTTTTTTATTGATTCTTCCATTTCCTTATTGAATTTCACCTTAGTCAATGTTGGCATTCACACTTTTTATCTACAATATCCATTTAATTTGAAAAACTTCATATATACATCAATCTCGTGTTTAATATAAAGTTTATGTTACTTTAGTATAAATTTTTTTTATGTTCCTTTGTTAAGGTTACACCATCCAAAATGTCAGTGCACATAATATTATTGCAATATGCATAGGAAAAACTGTTCAAAGTTAATAGAACTTGAATTTTTTCATAGCCACCTTTTCCTTCTTTGCCAAACCAAAACATTGGCTAGGAAATGGCTAAGAACAAGCGAAAACCAGTGGGTTAGCAGTTATTGTATGAACTTTAGCATGACAAAGATACCTATTCCTTTGTGAGAAATTATTTGTTCATTTATACATAAGTTGTATCATTGCGCATAATAAGAACTAAGTCTGTTGTACCTCTGCCTTTGAAAGTAGTACTATAGTTCAGGTTCCAATTACCTCTTGTTCCATCATTTGGATAGAATTCAAATGCACACATAACACTTATCCTTAGGGATTACTATGCTACCATTACTAAACAATATAATAGTCAGATAGGTTCAATTTGCTTTTTCTGATGATAATTTTTGCTAATTTTATACATATTTTCATAATAACACAACAAGAATAAAGATTTTTTTTAATGGAAATTGTCGAGCTAACATGTATGCTAATCTCTACCACTCCAGTGGCACAGACCGGCTTATTATTAGCATAGTAATTTTTGAAACTTGGTTAAGTAACATATGAAACAAATAGTTTCTCTATGTACTTAATTATGTTTATATATATAAAATAATAATATGTATACACCCACTAATTTATGCATGCAATTTCCAATAATAATGTGTATAATTTATAAATTTATGTAATATAAATTATTGAATTATGCTTTTTAATATATAGAATACACAAAGGCATGTACAGTTTCCACTTAAGTATAATGTACGCACACACATGTGCATAGATCTATCATTAAAGGCATTTACTTTTGCATTTTAATATGCAATATTTTCAATACTTCTATTATGTGGGTTGTAAACTATTTTGAATAGTAATACAACGTTCACAATGTGATAGTATTTTGAATGTTTATTTACCAATTCATCGATATGAAGGAAAGCTTTAAAATGCATGCATAGCTAAAATCTAATCTTTAAAACGATGATTTTCCATAAACTCGACTTTGGTTCATTTGGAAAAGTTATGTGTTCATCATTATATGTAAGAAAAGAAAAGTCAATATAAAAATTCAGCTCACCTTTCACAATTTGACACAGTTATATTCATATCCTAAAATCTTAAAATGGCATGATTCAAGAAGAATACACGCTACTTATACGTGCTTCTATAATAGAACTCCAGGTAATCCTCTCCAAAATAGATATTGTTGCATTAGCAAGTGCCCAGGAAGCATTGGTGCTGGTGTACGGTACGGGGATATAGAAATTTGGCAAATTCAAAAATATAAGGATTTGGGTGCGGAGGAATATGATAAATATTAAAAATATATTATATATATGTTGACCAACTTTTTGGCAAAAACCATCACAACTCAAGAACAAAGCTCTCTCTCCACTTGATATCGGCACGACGCTTACAAAGTCAACTTTCATTTTGAGTCGATCGATCGTAGGTCGGCCCGAGATTGCCCCTCAAAACATAAAGATAACATCCTCTTAAATAAATGATCAAACCAATCGGTCGAGCCATTAAATGATCGACCGACCTATTCCTAAAAGATCGGATTCGGCTGGAATACCGAAATAGAAGTATTTAAGTAAGATTACCTCCTACAGTATCGGATCAACATAACTATCAAAGCGAGTTATACGCTGTCAAACAAAGTTATGTTCCTCAGGCTGGAGTAGTGGATAGGCTTTGACCAGCACTTCTTTTTATACATCAAGTTTTAAGTGCCACGTATGCTGCATATTTCAAGGAAGAACTATTCATGAGCAGTATCGGGTCCCGCCGCCTACAACTACTCAACAGGATCGAGCTCAACGTGTTAAAGCCCAAAAAAGATGTATGCCACACCATATACAAATTTGACCCACTACCTCGCCTATATCTTGAATCGGCTACTGAAAGCTTCATGCTCAACATCTCAAAATAGCATGTCGTATACTCTATATTCAACACAATGATTTTGTGTTCAAATCATCTCTCTCTACGTTCTTCCACTAAAAAAAATCACTATAACCTGTAATCGGTAGTATAAACAAAGATTATAAGTAGATGTAGGTTTGGATTAAGCCGAACCACTATAAAATATTATGTCTCCCTTGTTTATTTACTTTTTCTCGCATATCTATGATTGTTTTCGTGCGTGTTTAACACACGTTGGGGTTGATCATCACTAGACCAACTTTTGACATCAACAATATATAAAAATATAATCCAACATATGCATTTTAGTTAAACAAAATAGTCAAATAAATAAGTTAAACATCCAAAGTAGTCAAATACATAGGTTCAACATCAAAAGTAGTCAACTAATTGTTGTCGTCGGTGCCTCAAAAAAAAATCGATGCCTAAAAGAAAAGGCTCAATGATGCCTCAAAAAAGAAAATGGCGCAGCGAGCCTCAAAAAATAAAATAGCTCAGCGAGCCTAAAAAATAAAAAATCGTGCCTTCCTTAAAAACAAAAATCGATGCCTACCTCAAAGGAAAAAAACTTGAAATTGATGCCTTCCTAAAATAAAATAAATTTTGATGTCTACCTCAAATAAACATCGCTTACTAGCAATGCCTAAAAAAATCAGAAAAAAGCAATTGCTTCAAGTCAAAATTACTTACCAACGACGAGGGCTAGCAACAAGACGAAGACAAGCGATGAACGGATTGAAGATTGGAGATAGGGCTTCTCAGTTCATTACATGTTTTGTGTTTTAAATTAATTGATTATGATCTGCTGGCAAGTATCGAAAGTGATAAAAAGAATTACATTTATTTTCTATCCCGCACCCTCTTTTCTGCACCCAACCACACCCCTTCCATGAAACACAGGGACATGCCTCGTGGCGCACCCCATACGTATTTCGTCACACCCCTATGCACCCCTGCTCCCCATACATATCCATGCACAGTTCATCATATAGTTGCCGCACCCTGCTTTGTAGGCAAGAATAAATGATGTCAAGAGATACACTTGTCAAATAAATTTACCTATGGTTTCTAAGAGAAGTTGGGAAGAAAATCTTAAATATGGCAACATATTATAACGAAAGATTAAGAAAACTTTTTGAACAATATTTTTAAAATTTAACACTCAATAGTAAAAATAATGTGACTTTAGAAAAAAATAAGCGAACATTTCAAAATGTAAAATCTCTACTTTTAATAAACTTTGATATTGTCGTATATGAGAGAGTATTATTGAAACGACCCAAACTCGCCCTTACGGGAAAGCCTGGATTGAGTTGAGAACACGACACATCAGAATACAAATAATAGAACACTTCATTGTCGTTACAACAATTTACATTAAAGTACAAGAATATAATAGAGTATGAATAAATAATATACATCAGAAAAATATCAGAATTAAAATAATTTACATAGCAGCGGAAAAATAATACATAACACAACTGAAAGAAATACGCGGATACAGTGCTTTCCGAATATAGCTCCAGCTGTATATAGAGGATCCTGAAAAAGAAATATCTATAAAACCCAAAACTACTAGTTGTCCATGTGGAAATAGGGGCACCCAGAGTTTAGGTTAAAACAATAAACTTCAGGTCAGTCGTGGGACTGGTGTGAGAACCAAAACAATTGTTTAAAACTTTACTTCAGAAATAAAGTAAATCAAGGGACCACGCCGTATAACACGGAACGGGTTTTCTCCCAAGAATACCAGTGCATAAAACAGTTTATAAACAGCGCAATGCTTTTCGAAAAATGAAGCTATTATAAGACTCAGATCTCATCACATAATGCAATGCAAGCCGGAGGATAGAGTTTTTCTTTATAATAGCCAAATATGCTTGGTACGTTTTAAAACAAATCATTTTGATATTACTATAAGCGTATAGTGTCAAAATCAACTTCAAATATAAATGTATCAATCATAGACGGCATAGTATCCCATGCTACTATGTCGCCATACTAGTTCTACAACTAAAACTGAAAGGTCAAGTATTGGAAATTGGATCCCATCTATGAGTCGAGGCCAGGGAAGGCTCCTCTCCGATTCGAGACACTTTAGCAAATGTCTTAGGATCACACCTAACGAGCAACCCCTGGAAGCGGTAGGGTCGCTCCTCCCTTACTTTTGAGGATTAGTTATTCCTGAACACACGTTTCCCTGTTCTATCGGACCTATCACTTGCCCACTAGGGACCAATATCCGAGGCGCCTCGCTATACATCATCATCATAGGTAAAAATAAATAAATGTCTGGGCTCCATACCATGACACCACCCATAGCTAGGAGAGAGAGCCCTCGCATATCACGTCGATCTCCAAGTACGTCTGGACGATCACCACTTATTACCCATTTCATGGGTGTACTGCCCAATCAAGACATCAGTAATCATCCAAATGATGTGAAGATCTCTGGTCTTCAACCACCGTCTTCATCGTCGACTTATCGTCGAATCAGTTATTCAGAATGGGCATAAACCCGGTCTTTCTGAATAACTCGCGTATCTTATAAACAAGTGCTACACAAAAATAACATACGCCTCGTTCCATTCCAGAATATTCTTTTATTAAAATATTCTTTTCATAGATTAAACCAAATTAAGGTTTTCCAAACTAGTCGGGATTAGCGCACCTTACCGAAGTAATCACTTATTATATTTCTCAATCCCAACCTATTCATTCCATGGAGCAAAACTGGTAGTACTCCATATCTAACACCACGGTGTTATCAGTAAAATTAATTACCATTTCCCATTCAAATCTAATTAAAGATTTAACTATCGCCTGGAGTAAAACTGGTGGTACTCCATTCTCGATCATTTCCTAAATTTGATAATTTAAATTATCCCATTCATATTTCAACCTAATTAAAGATTCATCAAAACTCCACTTAGTTTTAATCTTCCAACAATCATTATTTAATGATTATTTAACTTTGTAAACACAAACATGCCACATCGACAATATACACCGTACCACTGATTTCCACCAATATATAACCTCTAAGCTCATACGTCTCAGAAAAGGGTGTTAAGCAAGAGAATAAATTCTCCACCACCAAACAGATATATATCTAGCAGAGATCAACAATACAGTTCAAAATACAATGTTAGACATGTACTCCTGACTTTAACTGGGTTAAAGAACCAATGTCATTTAAAACACAGTTCACGATAAACCCAAAATCACATTCCATTAATTATGGAATCTTCAGGGAAAACAGATCAATATATATTCGTCAATTTCCGTATCAAACCAGTAATATAAATTGAATAACGACAAAGCCTTTTAAATTCCATATATAGTAAGAGTCTTCCTCCACAGAAGCTCACTTCGATTATTACCACATCGATTTCCATTCCATTCCAATTTATTTCATTAAATTGGAAAACTTTACTTTGGAAAATTTCCGTTAAATCTTAATAAAAGATTTATATATTCCAAATCACATTTCACAGTTAATCGGGTTAAAGAATGAATGTCGTTAAAAACATAGTTCACAACAAACCCAATTCACATTCCATTTTATTCCAATTACTAAATATAACTGGAAACTACAGTAATCTTAATTAAAAATTTATTCTTTTCACACGAGGTTTAAGAACAGTGTTATTGAAGACACCATTCACGACAAACCCAAAATCCAATTTGATATTAAATATAAGGCTCCGAACAGAAATTATATCGGCTAATAATCAATATCAAATTCTGAAACCAACACATATCGTATGGGGAATAGCGATATTTATCTATCTTCCAAATTCCTCCACAATATCCGTATAGTCACGGAATCCAATACCGAATCCAATACGGAATCCATTCCAATTCATACATTTGAAAATTCTGGCTAGATTAAAACCATTCACAAATCGAATTTATTTATTTAAAAACGTTGGATTATCTTTCTAGTTAATAACTTGTTCATTCTGATAAAAATTTATTTTTATCTTTTCAAATATGGAATTTTTCATCCAAATCCTTTAATGAATTTACAAAAATTATTAATATTTTAAATAGTTCTATCAAGGCCCGTACAGTCGATTTCCAATAACGGTCACTGAACTGCATCCATAGCGACCTTTTTCAAATTTGATTTAGACATAATTCCAAATCCAACCATTCAAATTTAAATCTCTTATATTCATAGGAAAGCTCTTTTCGATACGAACCCAACGGTTCTGGTTTTAGGAGAATCCGACGGTCAGATCTCCCGTAATGCCAATTTGAAGTCAATGGTCGAAATTCGCGAACGGTCGCAGCGCGGCGCGTTCTATTCAAACCATATATATATATAATATATATATTTCATTCAAAACGTATTTTATAAGTTCGTTTTAAAAACGATTCCCACTACTATTTCAGTTTTAAATCAAAATTGAATACTCCTTATCATTATAATATTTAAATGATAATATCTTCAAAATATCATATTTTGAAATCATTTCCTTTTTTATATTCATTATAAAAATGAATAAAATCGATATAAATATCGTTCGCATTAAAAAGTCGCGTATCTAATCAATACGGCTTCACATACTTCAGTATTTTCGTGTCCATCCAAAATCGGACATCAAATTCACATTTTAATCCTTTACTGAATATTATTTTAAAATATTGATTATTTTAAAATATTCGTTATTCCTGAACTGGAATCAGACCCAATCAATTACCATATAATGTTTTTTATTAGGATTTCATACAACATATGTACACAACAACAATGATACACAATCATCCATCATCGAGAGTGCCTTACACAATGGCATAAGCATTAAATATAAATAATTAACCCTTACAACAGTTTGTCAACCAATCGATTGACATACAACTAAACAATTTGGATTAGTGTATGTCAAATATCATCATAATACCCATGTGTGGGGTTTCAATCAACAAACACTGGTTTCATTTATATAGTTTGGCGATGTGTAAAATTTATCGTCTCAATCAATATCAGTTAAATGGGTGTACATAAACAAATCATGCGATTTGTAAATGAATATTTATTTTCATTTCAGGAGAATTTTATGTCGTTCATATATATGTTAAAATTATATTTTTAACATTTAAATATTTATTTCAACACTTGACTATTTTATACAGTTCATACATTCAATAAAAATGATATTTTTATTGTTCAAACATTTTATTCAACACATGAATATTTTACATGGTTCATGTACACATAAAAAATGATATTTTTAATGAATAAATATTTATTTTAGAAAATTTCGGCATTATAACGGCGTAATATTAGAACCGGAATAATGTCTAACATTACCCTCTCCTGATACTGGCTCGTGCCATACACATCAATCGCGATAAATCCAAACAATCCCACGATCAATTTTACAACCACAATCCAAATTTCCACAATACAATCCAAACAAACAACCATGATTTGTACAATAATTAGTGTTAGGAGCTACTAAGCCCCATCTGCAACCTAGAATATATTTAAATGTAAAATAATTTGAGTGAGAAGGAGTTCTCACATTGGGATCCACTCCGCCGTTATTTTCTGACGTTCAGATTCGTTGTTCTGATTTCAGATTTTGTAAATGAGCTCCAATCTTCAAATGATCTTTTTTTCTAGCTTAAACGCGTTATTCCGGACAACTTTCTTCCGAAAATGCTCCATTTCACCAGAATTTGCGAAAAGACGGTATTTGGATAGCAGACTTTGGACGCGTTTTCTGAACAACTCCGCAATCCTAAATGTGACTTCCATATACTTAAATCGAAGAAAAATCTTGCTCTTCGATTTTGGCAGTTTGGAGTTTTGGCCATAGGGGCTTGGTTTGGGAGATATTGGTTGTGGAACTGCATGGTGTTAAACGTAAATACAGAAAATTGTTAAAATTGGATTTTTGGACAAAGGGGGACCTACGGCGGCTTTGATGGTCAGAGAAGGGGAGGCGCAGGCATCTGAAGTGGTGGCGGGGGGAGCGGCGGCGGGTGAGTTGTCAGAGGCGGCGGTGGGTGCGGTTTTAGGCTAGGGTTCGCGGGTTTCAGGGTTTTCAGAAGTGAGAGGAAGAAGGGAGGAGGGGGTGGCGGCGGCTGTCAGAGGGAGGCACGGCGGTCCTCCGGTGTGGCCGCGGCGGTGTGACCGTGGGGGGCGATAGGCTGACGCGATCGATGTTTTTTTTTCTTTTTTAATCTGAGCATTGATAGTGTAGAAGAGGAAAGGGGGGTTTATAATTTATATATTTAATTAATTTAAATTCCAAAAAGTTAGTTTTTTTATTTCGAACTCCAAATCGAACCCAATGACTGTCGCGCCTAGCTAAGTACCCCCATTTCGGACACAATGGGATATGTCCCATAAGCCAATTTAACTATTTTAATCAGTTTTCATCAATATTAAAATATAACAATATAACGTTTAAAATTTATTTCAACGTACATATTAATTTACCGGGGCCACGTACTGACTCCAAAAACTCCCGGAAAATAAATCTAGCTATGTTTTGACGATACAGTCCTAATAAAACTAATTTCATCAAATTTGAAGATTGTTTGAAAAATGGTCATTTTCCAGTCGTTTGAATTCAGACTGAATTGACTAAACGCGTTTAAATTCACCACGCTCACATATTAATTCCAAAAATTATGAAAATTGAAATATAAAATTAATTTGACATTCTAGATCCAACAAAAGTGGTTTGGTCGAAAACAGAGGTCGTTTGCAAAATATCTATTTTTAAGGGCTATATATTTATATTAAATATATATAAATTCCATAGCGACTATTTTGAATTTTAAACTGGACATAACTTTCAATTTATATTATGAAATTTGGATTTTTCACATTCATTAGAAAAATTATTATTAAACAGATTCAAATGTTTCTGGTTTTATTGAAATCCGATTTATTTTGAATTCTATATATTCCTTTGTAATTAAAAATCGAATTTCCAAACTACTGCGCCATTTCAGGCTCGTTTTATAATTTAAATAAATTTATACGTTCTAACTATGTTCAAAATAAATTTATAGTCACTATTATTTAAAATAAATCATTTTAAATATTCAAAATCCATTAAAATAGCTAAAATAAAAAAAATTAAATTGATTCTGAAAATCTGGGTTGTTACAATCTTCCCCACTTAAAATCTTTTTGTCCTAAAAAGCTAACGGAGCTAAGAGTTGTTTAACCAACCAACTCAACTTTCATTCTGGCTTTCATTCTTCAACTTTTCAGTTTCTAAGAATTTCTAATTTCTCAAAAATTTGGCTAACACCCTAAATTTTCGAATTTTTTGGCCATAACCTCCTTTGTACGGGTTGATATTTAAAACCGCAACTTGCTTCATAGGGCCCTCATCAATCCAAAAGAAAAAATAAAAAGGCAAGAGGCTTGCCAATCGGCTCATAAAATCATCAAAATCCAAGAAAATAGTAAACACGTACCTATTTGTCGGGCATATAACTTTATTCCTCTTCTTTGCTTCCATGCTATGACCTGTTCATTATGTACATGTGCATATATGCAATTCAAATAAATTTTCAATTCAGTTCAATATTTGATTCAGTTTGGCTAAATTTATCATTCATTCTCATATTGGTTAAATTAATTATCATTCCAATATATTTATTAGTTAAACTAATAATCAATCATCACAACAAACAAACAATTAGTTGATTAAATTTTCAAACGTATAATTTTTATATATTCAAAAATCCATTTTTGATGCCAAATCACAACAAATAACCCTATCTAAGTTTTGGTTCTCACACCAGTCAAATGAAAAAAAATATAGATATCCCACTTTCGAAACTCGAACAGAAATACTGATGATACTATAGTAATCATCAGGATCATCTCCGGGAGACTAGGTTGTGATTCTATATCTATTCAGTATATTCGAGGCTTCGTATACATGTGGATCAGACGTATATTAAACTCTCTATATACCCATAGTCCAAAATCAATATAAAATAAAATACTCACATACGCATAATAAGGCTTAAATTTTCAAAACAAAATTTGTTTTCAATTTTTTTTTCTAAAAATAACGCTCTTTGAAACTCATTCTAGGATACTAATGATCCCATCTCTAACGAGTTATTCTCATTGGATATTACTAATCCATTCTCTGATGAATTCTTTCGTTTGGTTCTAACATGTCGCGTTCTCGAGCTCTTTAAACCAGAGCTCAGATACCACGTCCGAAACGAACCAAACTCGCTCTTACGGGAAAAACTGGATTGAGTTGAGAACACGACATATCAGAACACAAATAATAGAATACTTCATTGTTGTTACAACAATTTACATCAAAGTACAAGAATATAACAGAGTATGAATAAACAATATATGTCAAAAAAATATCATAAATTAAAATAATTTGCATAGCAGCGGAAAAATAATACATAACACAACTGAAAGAAATACACGGATACAAAGCTTTCCGAATATAGCTCCAGCTGTATATCCAGGATCCTAGAAAAGAAATATCTACAAAAACCAAAACTACTAGCCGCACGTGTGAAAATTGGGGCACCCAGAGTTTAGGTTAAAACAATAAACTCCAGGTCAGTCATGGGACTGGTGTGAGAACTAAAACGGTTATTTAAAACTTTATTTTAGAAATAAAGTAAATCAAGGGACCACGCCGTATAACACGGAATAGTTTTTCTTCCAATAATACTAGTGCATAAAACAGTTTATAAACAACACAATGCTTTTCGAAAAACGAAGCTATTATAAGACTCATGTCCCATCACACAATGCAATGCAAGCCGGAGGATAGAGTTTTTCCTTATAATAGTCAAACATGCTTGGTACGTTCTAAAAGAAATCATTTTGATATTACTATAACTGTATAGTGTCAAAATCAATTTCAA
This sequence comes from Allium sativum, assembly GCA_030737875.1. Lineage (NCBI taxonomy): Eukaryota > Viridiplantae > Streptophyta > Magnoliopsida > Asparagales > Amaryllidaceae > Allium > Allium sativum. The sequence goes on along the minus strand of CM060910.1, from coordinate 968,812,329 downwards.
ATATAAATGTATCAATCATAGACGACATAGTATCCCATGCTATTATGTCGCCATGCTAGTTCTACAACTAAAACCGAAAGGTCACGTATTGGAAATTGGATTCCATCTATGAGTCGAGGCCAGGGATGGCTCCTCTTCGATTCGAGACACTCTAACAAATGTCTTAGGATAACACCTACGGGCAACCCTTGGAAGCGACAGGGCCGGTTCTCCCTTACTTTTGAGGCTTAGTTATTCTTGAACACACGTTTCCCAGTCCTATTGGACCTATCACTTGGCCACTAGGGACCAATATCTGAGGCGCCTCTCTATCCCTCATCCACATGGGTAAAAATAAATAAATGTCTGAGCTCCATACCAAGACACCACCCATAGCTAGAAAGACGGTCCGATCCCTTTTTGACTCATATTAGGTGTGAGGCTCACGAATTAACGCTATGCACAAAGCTATGCTATTTAAAACCATTCTTTGATCATCAACCACAAGACTCTGCTTTTCAAAAAAAAGCCTTGATCACATGCCACTCAGCATGCCACACTATCAATCCATATCGTACCACTGATCTCTACCAATATATAACCTTTAAGCTCATACGTCTCAGAGAAGGATGTTAAGCAAGAGAATAAATTCTCTGCCACCAAACAGATATACATTTAACAGAGATCAACGAATACAGTATAAAGGAATACAATGTCAGACATACCATCCATTTGCAAGTCCGTTCTGGGTCTGAACGAAAAAGGAGGTACCTTATTCCTTGTCCTATATGTCCAATATAGGAGAGAGGCCCTCGCATATCACGTTGATCTCCAAATATGTATGGATGATCACCACTTATTACCTTGTCTCAGTTGTACATCCCAATCAAAACATCAGTAATCATCCAAACGATGTGAAGATCTTCGGTCTTCAACCACCGTCTTCATCGTCGTCTTGTCGTCGAATCAGTTATTCCCAATGGGCAAAATCCTGGTCTTTCCGAATAACTCGGGTATCTCATAAACAAGAGCTACAAAAACACAACATACACCTCATTCCATTCCAGAATATTCTTTTATTCAAATATTCTTTTTAAAATTAAACCAAATTAAAGTTTTCCAAACTAGTCGGGATTAGCGCACGTTACCGAAGTAATCTCTTATTATATTTCCCAATCCCAACTTATTCATCCCATGGAGAAAAACTGGTAATAATCCATATCTAACACCATAGTGGTATCGGTAAAATTAATTACCATTTCCCGTTCAAATCTAATTAAAGGTTTAACTATCGCCTGGAGTAAAACTGGTGGTACTCCATTCTCGATCATTTCCCAAATTTGATAATTTAAATTATCCCATTCACATTTCAACCTAATTCAAGATTCATTAAAACTTCACTTGGTTTTAATCTTCCAAAAATCATTATTTAATGATTATTTAACTTTGGAAACATAAACATGCCACATTGACAATCTACACCGTACCACTAATTTCCACCAATATATAACCTCTAGGCTCATACATCTCAAAGAAGAGTGTTAAGCAAGAGAATAAATTCCCCGCCACCAAATAGATATATATTTAGCAGAGATCAACAATACAGTTCAAAATACAATGTTAGACATGTACCCCTGACTTTAACTGGGTTAAAGAACTAATGTCATTTAAAACACAATTCACGATAAACCCAAAATCACATTCCATTAATTACGAAATCTTCACAGAAAATAGATCAATATATAATCGATATCAATTTACGTATCCAACTAGTAATATAAATGGAATAACGACAAAGCCTTTTAAATTCCATATATAGTAACAGTCTTCCTCCATAGAAGCTTAATTCAATTATTACCACATCGAATTCCATTCAATTCCAATTTATTTTATTAAATTGGAAATCTTTACTTTGAAAATTTTCCATTAAATCTTAATAAAAGATTTATATATTCCGAATCGTATTTCACTGTTAATCGGGTTAAAGAACGAATGTCGTTAAAAACACAGTTCACAATAAGCCCAATTCACATTTCATTTTATTCCAATTGCTAAATATAACAGGAAACTCTAATAATATTAATTAAAAGATTTATTCTTTTCACACGGGGTTTAAGAACAGTGTTACAGAAGACACCATTCACGACAAACCCAAAATCCAATTTGATATTAAATATAAGGCTCTGAACAGAAAATATTTCGGCTTATATTTGATATCAAATTCTGAAACCAACACATATCGTATGGGGAATAACGATATATATCTATCTTCCAAATTCCTCCATAATATTCGTATAGTCACGGAATCCAATACCGAAATATCCCGTAGATGATTTCCCTTCAAATCCGTTCCAATTCAAACATTGGAAAATTCTGGTTAGATTAAAACCATTCACAAATCGAATTTATTTATTTAAAAACGTTGTATAATCTTTCTGGTTAATAACTAGTTCATTCTGATAAAAATATATTTTTATCTTTTCAAATATGAAATTTTTCATCCAAATTCTTTCCAAATCATTTATTATGATTTTACACAAATTATTAATATTTTTAATAATTTTATGAAGGCCCATATAATCAATTTCCAATAACGGTCACTGAACTTCATCCATAGCGACCTTTTCCAAATTTGATTTGGACATAATGCCAAATCCAGCTGTTCAACTTTAAATCTCTTATATTCATTGTAAAGCTCTTTTCGAGTTCTGGTTTTAGGAGAATCTAACGGTTGGGTCTCCCGTAATGTCAATTTGAAGTCAATGTTCAAAATCCGCGAACGGTCGCGGTGCGGCGCGTTCTATTCAAACCATTTATATTTATATATATATTATAATATAATATATATTTCGTTCAAAACGTATTTTATGAATTCGTTTAAAAAACGATTCCCACTTTCATTTCAATTTTAAATCAAAATTGAATACTCCTTATCATTATAATATTTAAATGATAATATTTTCAAAATATCAAATTTTGAAATCATTTCCTTTTTGATATTCATTATAAAAATAAATAAAATCGATATAAATATCGTTCGCGTTAAGATGGCGCATATCTAATCAACACGACTTCACATACTTCAATATTTTCGTATCCATCCAAAATCGGACATCAAATTCACATTTTAAACCTTTAATGAATTTTATTTTACAATATTCATTATTTTGAAATAATCGTTATTCTTGAATTGGAATCAGACCCAATCAATTACTATATAACGTTATTTATATGGATTCATACAACATACGTACACAACAACAATGATACACAATCATCCATCATCGAGAGTGCATTACACAATGACATAAGCATTAAATATAAATAATTAACGTTACAATAGTCTATCAACCAATCGACTGACATACAACTAAACAATTGGGATTAGTGTATGTCAAATATCATTCCAATACCCGTGTGGGTTTCAGTCAACAAACACTGGTTTTATTTGTGCAGTTGGACGATGTGTAAAATTTATCGTCCCAATCAATACCAGTTAAATGGGTGTACATAAAAAAATCGTCCGATTTGTAAATGAATATTTATTTTCATTTCAAGAGAATTTTGTGCCGTTCATATATACGTTAAAAATTATTTTAACATTTAAATATTTATTTCAACACTTGACTATTTTATATAGTTCATACATTCAATAAAAATGATATTTTTATTGTTCAAACATTTTATTCAACACATGAATATTTTATACGGTTCATATACACATTAAAAATGACATTTTTAATGAATAAATATTTATTTCAGAAAATTTCTGCATTATAACGGCGTGATATTAGAACTGGAATAATGTCTAGCAATACCGCTCTCCTGATACTGGCTCGCGCCATACACATCAATCATAATCAATCCAAACAATCCCACAATCAATTCACAATCAATTTTATAACCATAATCCAAATTTCCACAATACAATCTAAACAAACAACCACGATTTGTACAATAAATAGTGTCAGGAGCTAATGAGCCCTATCTGCAATGTAGAATATATTTAACTGTAAAATAATTTGAGTGAGAAGGAGTTCTCACATTGGATCCACTCCGCCATTATTTTCTAAAGTTGAGATTCATTGTTCTGATTCCAAACTTTGCAAACGAGCTCCAACCTTCACACGATCTTTTTTTAGCTTAAACGCATCATTCCGGACAGCTTTCGTCTGGTGGGATTTCTTCCGAAAATGCTCCATTTCGCCAGAATTTGTGAAAAGACAGTATTTGGACAGCAGAATTTGGACGCGTTTTCTGAACAACTCCGCAATCCAAAATGTGACTTCCATATACTCAAATCAAAGAGAAAATCGTGCTCTTCGATTTTGGCATGATGGAGTTTTGGTCATAGGGGCTTGGTTTGGGAGATATTGGTTGTGGAAACTCAGGGTGTTAAATGTATATACAGAAAATTATTAAAATTGGATTTTTTGACAAAGGGGGACCCACGGCTGCACTGATGGTCGAAGAAGGGGCGGCGCAGGTGTCAGAGGCGGTGGCGGGGAGTGGCCAGAGGCGGTGGTGGGTGCGGTTTTAGGCTAGGTGTAACATCCCGAGATTTTGCGATAATTTAAACATTAAATTTAATGTGTTTTTGAACAAAGTTGTTTTAAATATTAAATTTTATGATTTATGTCGTATCTATTTATATTATAATTCCCACTAATCTTTAATGATTACTAATTGGTCCGACTGTAAAATATCCAAATTGCCCATATTTATCAAGGTCATTTAATTATTCTAACCTTTGGTCTGACCTTGAATTATTCCCACTAATCTTTAATTATTCCAACTTTGTAATGCTATAAAATTGATTAAAAATATTATTTTATTGTAGTTTTTTAAATTATTTGAAACTACATACGAATGACAATATATTAAAAAAATTACATGTATTGTTACAAATTAGGAATAATTATTCTAACTAATTAAGCACATGCAAATATTAAATACATAAATAAATATTCAACAAAAAAGTCTAAAAGGTTTGATATAACTGATTAAAAATATTATTTTATTGTAGTTTTAAAAATTATTTGAAACTACATACGAATGACAATATATTAAAAAAATTACATGTATTGTTACAAATTAGGAATAATTATTCTAACTAATCAAGCACATACAAATATTAATTACATAAATAAATATTCAACAAAAAAGTCTAAAAGTTTTGATATAATTGATTAAAAATATTATTTTATTGTAGTTTTTTAAATTATTTGAAACTACATACGGATGGCGATATATTAAAAAAATTACATGTATTGTTACAAATTAGGAATAATTATTAAAAAAATTACATGTATTTTTACAAATTAAGAAAAAGTACATGTATTTGGTCCGACCAACAAATGTAATTAATAATATTTTTTATTGCTCTTTACTTGATTTCTTATCATATGTATAATTAATAATTTTGTCTATTCAAATATTTCTAGAAATGATTTATTCACATAATATACGTAAACTATTATTTCCAAAATGGCGTAAATTACAATAAATAATTTTGGAAATATTATGTAAAAATAACAAACATAATAACGTTTTCAATAATATATGTGATATGACGAAATGCATTTTAGTTCTTTTTACAAATGTATATTATACGTAATATACGTAAATTTACTAATCTTTTTAAGTTATGGAAATAACGTACATAATATACGTAAATTTACTAATCTTTTTTAGTTCTAGAAATAACATACATAATATACGTAAATTTACTATTATTAAATTCACTAATCTTTTTTATAAATGTATATTATTGGTAAAAATAAAATACATAATAACGTTTTCGGTAATATTTCTGGAAATGCTTTACATAATATGACGGTAATAATTTTTTTTATTGCTCTTTACTTGATTTCTTATCACATGTATAATTAATAATTTTGTCTATTCAAATATTTCTGGAAATGCTTTATTTACATAATATATGTAAACTATTATTTCCAAAATGGCGTAAATTACAATAAATATTTTTGGAAATATTATATAAAAATAACATACATAATAACGTTTTCAATAATATACGTGATATGACGAAATGCTTTTTAGTTCTTTTAACAAATGTATATTATACGTAATATACGTAAATTTACTAATCTTTTTAAGTTCTGGAAATAATATACGTTAATTTACTAATCTTTTTTAGTTCTGGAAATAACATACATAATATACGAAAATTTACTAATCTTAAATTCACTAATCTTTTTTACAAATGTATATTATTTGTAAAAAATAACATACATAATAACGTTTTCAGTAATATTTCTGGAAATGCTTTACATAATATGACGAAAAACTTTTTTAGTATATGGAAATGCTTTACATAATATACGTAAATTTAAGATTTTTTACTAAATATGATGATGTTATTTAATACATAATATTTATGGAAACGCTGATATGACGAAAAACCTTCTTATCGCATACATAATATTTCTGGAAATGCTTTACATAATATACGTAAATTTAATATTTCTTACTAAATATGATGATGATATTTAATACATAATATTTTTGGAAATGCTAATTTCTCAACTATTTATTCTTTATACTACCTGTTTAGCTATCACATTCTTACCAATTATTTCAACATTTCTTAACCATTTGCATGTATATGTTTATCATAGTAAAATACGCACGTTTCATTCATTTGCGAGATTTTAATTAGAATCCATAAATTCTTTGAAAATAAAATATTTTTGAAATTTAAATATCTCCTTTTTTAAATACTAGAACATTTCTAATGCAGATGTTATAATTAGTTTCATAAAATTCGGATATAGCTACATCTGTGTATTTAATTTTAATTATTTAAATGTGTAAAATCTATCAACATATACATATATGCGTATACCTACAATTATCTTCCCTGATTTCTTTCCTTTCTATTCAATGATTAGTACCAAATAACCTCTTGAATTTTGTAAAGTTATTAATATGTTTCAATTGTTATAATTAGAATACAACTATTTTTTACCTTTTATGTAATGACCCGTCTTTTTGCCCGATTTTTCGCCGGTAATTAAACCATCTAAAACCATTCACAAAGACGAATTGTTATGGGTACATACATATATTGAACAAAATAACAGAACTTTTCATTGCATAATACAATATTACATCAGAGTTACATGAAATATCAAAGTTACAACATATACAGCGGAAGAAAAGTAAATATACTCTTAGCGGAAAAAATCGTATGATACAGCGGAAGCTCCAAACTCCAGCGTAGACTCCAACTCTAAAGCGCTCTGAATCCTGCTCCAATGATCTATAACTGCAAACTAAACTATTAGCTGCCCGTGTGGAAATTAATGGGCACCCAGAGTTTAGGAAGGAACAATAAACTCCAGGTCAGTCATGGGATGGGTGTGAGAACATAAAACATTTGTTTTTAGGATTTATCTTCAAGTTGGGAAATTTCACCGGACCACGCCACTAAAGCGGAATGGGTTTGCTCCATATGAATGCCCGTGCACATAAATTAGCAATGACTTTTGGAAAATGAGGCTATCATAAGCTCGTCCCATATCACACAATGCAAACGCACACCAGCTGGGAGACTTTTGTCTTATGATAACCAAACATGCTTTTATACGTGAAAATCCTCTTTTCGATACTATCATATAGTGTGGAAAAACCATTTCGCAAATAAATGTATTAATCCTAGACGGCATAATACCCATAATATTATGTTGCCATATATATATATATATATATATATATATATATATATATATATATATATATATATACAAACCAAAACCGTATGGCTCGAATTGGAGATTCTGGTTTCTAACTTGATGATTCCTGGCACGAAAGATCAATCAGGGATACGAAGCGAAGTGCCTCACGGTTTTTTCATCCATCACAGACACCAACAACAAATCGCAGGGTAGATCAACGGTTTTCGACCAGACACGGCCCCCGAACATACCCAACTTCCCCAAGTTCATAAGTGGTTTCCCACTGCTGCAGCTTCATCAACAATCATATATAAGTATACAACCTAACCGCCAGTTTCTTATCAATCCGGGTTGTGAGGTTGTCGATGTCACGTCATACACAAAGCATGCCTAGATAAGCAATGCCCTGATCATACATGCTCATTTCATATCTTAAGTATGTCACATTGTCCATTCACAACATACTCACTAATTTCCATCATTGCATAACCACTTTGAGCTCGTACGTCACAAACCAGAAACATATCGACGGAAATCAGTGTTATGCCGTCAATTCCAATGTCAGGCACACAATCCATACAAGTCCATTCTGTGTCTGACCGGAACAAAATCCGAAAATCTCTGAATATACTCAGACCTCATTCCACTTATAACCTCGTATCAGGGGATCAGACCAACCGAGACATCAACAATCAATCCAAATAATCCAAAGATTCCTAATCTTCATTCGTCATTTACCAAGTCTTGAACAACATCGTATCATTACTTGGAATGGTTTTCGAACATATATTCGATCCCGATCTTTCCAAGAAATAAGCGCACTTTAAACCGATAGCTATGGATTACACAGTTTCTGATTCAAATCTCCTTCCACATCGTTATTCATTTATTTACAATTCAAGGTTAGACTTTTTTCCCATTCCTTAAATCCATTACAACCTCCTTGAAATCTAATATTCATTTCAAAATCGTGATCCTTTATTCGTTGTTAAACTCTTTATAATTTTCAAAATTTCCAAATCTTAACTTGGGTTTAAATTCTATTCATGGTAATTCAAACATTTTATATTTTAAATAGAGTTAAAACGACTGATTATAGAAATCAATTCACAACCCAAGCAACAATTGGATTCCCATTTGGATTTCTTCTCATATTTGAAAACTCGACTAACCTTGACCCAAATCCTCTTTTACGTTTCCAACTTAACATCTTACTTAAAATCAGAAATATTCAAATATATTTCATACAAACTAATGTTAAGCTCTTTCAAATCTTTGAATTATTTAACAACACTTCCCATAAAATTTAAATAATAATTCATGGTTATAGTTCTTTATGCCAGATTATCTGCAAGGAAGAATACTTAAAATCATCTGAAAGTTAAACATATTAAATCTCAAAACCAGGTTCTAAATTTCCAAATCTCCTTTTGAATTTAATTGATCTTAATATAAAATAATATTTTATTAACTTATTCCAATAACCATACGAAACCAATACATGATTCAAATTATTTCCAATCCAAATTTCAAACATAATTCAAAAAAATAACTTACAAGTGGTTGGAATTATTTCAAACCCCTTTCATCTTATACGTTTAGATTTCCAAACAAATTCTCAAGTTTAAACCAAATTTCCAAAAATCTTTATTCTGATGGAAGGAGGATTCAAATCGAACATCCGTATATATCCACAGCTACAATGTGTGTGATTCATGCAATCATAATCATCCAGTTTACCACCATATATGCTAGCATGAGTTCATCCAAATAAACACAGCATTAAACAAACATGTCATTGAGCGCAAGCATTACAGTTAATAACGCTTGTAAGTGTACTGTGTGTGCGTGCTTCTAATTACATGAACATACATTCAGACATGCACACATCATCCATATCCAAGCATTATTATCTAACCATTACTAATTTAAATAAACAATTAAATTGGATGTTCTCACCAAATGTTCTCTAAATTTCCACCGTCATGCCCGTATCCATTGCGAACAAAACTCCGAACGAACGTCCGATTTTTAGCATAAATTCCAACGGCCATAGTGCAGACTATGTCGGTATGAGTCCAACGATCTTGATGGCATTAAATTCCGACCTCGCACAAGATAGTATTGTATTGTATAGACTATGCTATCACATTAACAATAAAACGTAAGTTACTTAATTTACTAATTAAGTACATTAAATCGAATTTTTTTCCTTCACTATCGTTCTTGCTTCTGGAAAATGTCCCAACTTTGAACTCCATCATTGCGATTTCTTCGAAACTACCAGAACCACCGCAATAGTTTTCCAACCGCACCCATGCAACTTCGTCACTAATCCTTTCAAAATTCCCTTATTCTCGTCACCCTGAAACTGCACAGGTCCTTCAGGTATCCTTACACGCCATCAAACACAAGCACTGTATGCCCATACAGCTAATACCAAGCATCCAAATCATGCAAGCACATTACACTTGACTCACTACTTTGCTTCTAGAAGTTCAAATCGTCTACTCCTCTCAAACAAAAATAACCCTTATGCTCCACTTCAACCGCAAAGTAGAAGGCACCGACACACTTCACACATCCTATTTCTTAGCATCACACGTTCTATTTCTTAGCAACACACGTCCAATTTCTTAGCAGTGATCTTCTGCTGGGATGAAGGTAAGTTGTTGTGTTTCGTGACTCAGAGGACAATATGGCGGAGAGGACTGCTTTTAAGGAGGGGTGACAACATGCAAAGTGGAACACAATACTGAAGGGGCAAGAAAAAAAGAAAGAGAAGGAGCTCAATGCAAAGAGGGGGAAGGGCTGACAGTTGGGGAGAAACGATGTTAGGGAAGAGGAGCGGAGGAGCTGTTGGGGAAGGACGTGAGTTGAAGAGTGGCGAACTGATGATGTAGTTGAATGAAGAGGTTACAGCTGTGGAGCTTCGTAGAAGGAAGGTGACGCAAGTTTTAAGGAAAGGAAAGGGAAGATGGGTGAAAAGAGGGAGAAGACGGCTGCATGCAGACTGTCGGTGGAGGTGGATAGCGGAGCAACAGACGGTGGAAGGAGGGAGCATGAGAACGTTGAGGAAAAAGGAAGGTGGATGGATTGTATGGAGCTGCTGTTATTAATGGGAATCTGATGAATTTTTTTTCTTTTCGAAACTTGTGTGGCTTGTGAGGATAAATGGTACACGCGTGAGCAAAATAGGGAGCAACAGGTTTGACTGGCACGTGGAGAGACTCTCAGAGCGGTTTCGACAAGTGTATAAAAGTTTTTTTATTTTATATTTCCATTTCCCTTTCTCGAAGCAAAAGAAGAAAGAGCTGAGAGATTAAAATAAAAAAAGGCAACGTTTAAGATTTTCCGGGGAATAATGGCACGTGGACGAGATTCAGAATGAGGGTGACATTTGTAAATTCTTGATCCAACATAGATCAGCATAAAAAAACAAAGTCAAATGGACGAGTCACAAATGCGAAACAGAACTGACTGTATTATAGGTAATATCTATGAATACGCCTTACGTTCTGTTGGGGTATTCGTTAGATACGCATAGGGCATTCTTCGTTCTAACGTACCAAGAAAATAAGCGTAGACAAACACTAATTCGGATGCATGCACATACTTTATTAATTCCGAACGGCAACAAAATAAAATACGATCGTGTACAATAGTGTGTACAGATTTCAAAACAATAATAAAGTGTCAAAAGGACCACTGTTTACTTAAAATATGCTAGAAAAATATCTGCTTATTTTTCCAAAATTAAATTCTACTTTAAGACTGCGTACTGAAATCGAATGATTATTTGAAGCAAACATTGAATTATAATTTATACGAACACTGATCGTTTAGTAACTACACTGCAAACCATTTGACAATTTCGACTAATGACGAACCGTTTTGCCAAACAGGTATTATTTTAACTAAATTAATTTCAAACATAAAAAAATATTATTGTCTTAAATTTTATATAGAAATAACATTTTAAATCTTAATATTAAAATGGATTTGAAAACTTGTGTACAACATCTTTTAAAACAATACATACCTATATATCTTAATATCATATATACTTGTCAAAATCATTAAAACTTTATGACTTACACATGCCTTAAATAAATTTTCTTTTACCAATTCCTAATTATAAAACATGGTACTTATCAAAATTAAAATTTTATAACTCAAGCATATCTTTAAAATAAATTTCCTTTTCAAACTAATATTGATAAACAAGGAAAATGTGAAAGATTATTTTAATCAATATTTGTATTATAAATTTCAACTTATATCTAGAAAACCCAAATTATATTGTGGAAATTCAATCTTAAACTTAGTAAAAATCCTGGGTTGTTACATTTCAGAAATTAAAATTTATTTTAGAATTTAATGTTGAAATTATTGCTTTTAAATTAATTGGAATTCTATAGTTTAAATAGAACAAGACATAAATGCAATCAACTGTTTTAAAGAAGTAAAAAGAAAAAACATATGATATGTTTAGTACGAAATCTATTAAATAATAGTAAAGCATAAAAATTTCCTGCTACCTCCTTGATTCTTTCTCCTTAATTCCCTCAGTTATCTCTATTCTCCTTAATTCCCTTAAGATATTTGTATTAAATCAAAATATTACACAATTTATACTATACTATAGTTACCCAATTCAAAATAAATAGATCTGAGATATTCCATGTCATACAAGAATTGAATCCACGGTTTTTCTTTTAATTCCTTCATGTTCCTCACCCCTGTTCTAACCCTAATTTCATCCAGCATTCCAAAGTCAAATTAAACTGGAAAATCAATCGTTGCCTCCTCTAATGTCTTCCACCAATTTGTAGTGGCGGCTCTATTTCCCTTTCTCAGATCTATTTGGGGTGTCATATTGCATAGTTTGTTCCTTCATATTTTTTTCTTAGCTAACGATCATACTCCAAGTAAAAATCCTTTTTCTGCTGGTTTTGTTGATTAGATTTGTTATGCATAACTATACTTGGTTCCTCCTGGATTTGCTTTGTTTATTTCAACAATAAGGGCAGTGGATCTGGTACAGTTATCTAACCAGGGTCATTTACAACAAAGACTGGTTGTTAACAAGTTAAACTCAACTTCGCACTGCTGCGATTCCAAAAAAAAAAATTGATTGTGGTGGATCTGGCACAGTCATACAAACACAAAAACAGTTTAAGACCTTCTTTGATTTTGCTGGTAAGTTCATTTTTTTTTTTTGTTGTTTTGGGTTTCTCTAAACATTTACAGTATATAAAATGCAGTTTTTGTTTTTCAGTTAAGAAGAATCGCTCATCCAAATATTGGTAAATTTAATTATTCCTCAATATTGAACATGGATTAGTTTTATTTTTTTAGATTTCATGTCTGTATTTCAGAATTAATACTCTGGATCTATTTTAGTCTTTCAGATAATATTGACAGCAAATGTCATTTTTAGTGTACCCATTTTCAATCAACGTGATGACCCACTGTTGATTATTTGTAAACTGTGATGGATGTAAGCAGTTAAAGAATTAAAACATGATATTGTTTTGCGCTTTTTATTGACTTTTTTTGTATACTATTAACTTGGGAATGATTAGGAAAACTCAAGAATACTTTTTGTTGTTGAACATGTTGTTGTATCAACAGTGTGTAATATGTTTACGTTTGTTTGAATATACTACCTGTTTCAATCTTTATTGGTTCAATTTTTTAATATATCTACCAATCATCCAATGTAAAATATATTTCATGTTTAATGTGTTGCATAATTATATTGCTAGACTGGCTTTTTTCCATATATAATATATATCATTCTCAGTTGCATATGTATACGTATTTCTATTATTTTTCATTACTACAGTTCTTATTACCTTCATTTCTATTTCTCTTCGGTCATCAGTTCTTAAACCACTACTTTTGCATTAAAAAAATGCTTACAGTTGATGCCAAACAATCGGTCATGACAAAAACTAAGAAGAAATTAAAAGGTATTAACTATTAGAAATCTATATTTTTCCATCTATAATTAATATAAATCTATATTTTAATCATGCTTTATTAATGTTTACTGCCAGTATTTATTGCTTCTACAAGGAAGGCATTGTTGTTTGAACATTTAGATTTATCTTAATTCTTTCTTATATGTAGATTGCATTATATGATTAACATACATCTTATGTTGTGTGTCTGAACACTTTATTAGAAACATAAACACTATAAAATGTTGCCACAACATTTTTTGAATTTAGTGCAAACATTCTATTTATGTTTATTGAATTTAATATAATTTATGATAATTTTTACTTGAAATAAATTTATATTGCTTCCAAATACACCTGTTACATTTTCTTAATTTAGTGCAAGCATTCTTATTATGTTTATTGAATTTAATATAATTTACGATAATTTTTACATGAAATAAATTTATATTGCTTCCAAATACACTTGTTTGATAAACAACCAAAAACGCATCAAGGAATTGTTAATTCCATTATTGACATGAATTGATTATGAGTCATATTTATTAGCTCATGTAATGCTCAGGCTTTTGATGGTATGTTATGACATTTTCCCTTCTTTGACAATTGTTCCCACATTATAGTTGATTTACTTGAATTCTTAACTTATATACTTGCAATTTGTTTCAGTTGTTATTTATATATACTTTTTCCATATATTCTCATATGTTTCGTTTCTTTATTTCTTTTTATATTATGTACCACACTGATATAACATTAATACCTTTACTCATTTGACTAAAATAGATACCACTTATTTGTATATAATTTTACAATGATATCTTAACATATGTAAGTAATACCTTAATATATAACATTTTTCCATATATTCTCATATGTTTCGTTGCTTTATTTCTTTTTATATTATGTATCATAGTGATATAACATTAATACCTTTACTCATTTGACTAAAATAGATACAATTATATGTATGTAATTTTACACCGATATCTTAACATATATAAGCAATATCTTAACATATAACATTAATCTAACAATATGGACCATCATGTTTGACGAGCTAAAGAGATTGTACATAGCACAATATAAATCACTTTTGTCCCCTACTTCTCCACATTGTCACACCCTCCTCATCTCTAAGCTTCTCTGTATTCTTAGGTTAGTACTTCTAAAAACTTTCAATATCGCACATAGACATGTAACATCTATTTTAATTTTTTCATCCATATATCATTGATTATCAAAACTTAGCTATTTTTTTCATAAGAACTCATATCAGCGACATATATGGAAAGATTTGATAGCTTAAGCTCTCTAAAACCTATTGATAATAAATATGGCTGGAAAATCAGAGTTCGAGTTATTAGAATCTGGGAAAGTTACAGCAGTAAAGGTGACAAGGAATATCTAGGAAGAAATCTCCTATTGTTAGATGACAAGGTAAATAATTATATTTAAACAGTTTATTCTATATATATATTGCAATCTCATAATTATTCATTTTTTTCAAATGTTTTTTATTGTATAACATAGCATACCTGAATTCATGCTTTTATATGGGCAAATCATGTTGAATACTTGAAGGACAAGTTGGAAGAAGGACAAATATACATTCTCAGCAATTTGTGTGTCAAATCCTACAAACAGGATCTATAAAACCTATCCGCAACGATCTGCAGATTTGGTTAACAAGACGCACCAAGGACCAAGGTAACCAAATTATTGAATTATGAGACGATGATATGGGAAAATGAATTTGATTTCTTTGATAAGAGTTTTCACTAGAGAAAGTCCAAGCTCAATTATTAGATATGATCTAAGATATTTTAGACATACATACACATCTGTTTTACAATAAGTAGCAAGTTTCATTTATTTATTATTATTATTTATCAGATTTTATTGGAGTGCTCAAGTATAAGGATTTCAAAAGATGGTTTAAATGAGTTACAGATGAGAGGTATGTATATATATAATACTTTAAATATTATGGAATTTAAATCTTTATTTTGTTATATGCATAAACAATATTTTACTTCCCATTTTTATGTTTTGACAGTTCTACTGTGAAATTTTGTTTTTGGGATGATTTTGCCAAATTGTTTGCCACTGCTTTAAAAGAAGCTACTGAGAAAACAGTTATCATAATTGTGGCAAGTTGTAGATTGAATTCATTTAAAGGTACAATTTTAGTATGACTTTTATGTTATTCATAATTGAGAAAATTTATTAAAATAATTTTTGGTAGGATTTACCCCTTCTTTCCATCATTCTAGCTCAATTCTCTCATCCGTCGGTCCAATTATGCTATCGACTATCAATTACTTTAATATGTGAAAATTTAATAACATGACGTTTCTTATATTGTAGAGCAACCTAATATGACCAATGTTGGTGCACCGCGGTTTTTCATCAACTACAATCATCACAGTGTTGTTAAAATGAGAAAGAGGTAAATTTGAGTTTTATTGAAATGTAATATAATATATTTTATAACTATAATATACATCAAAAATTAAACTTATAAAATATGTAGGTTGGATATTATTGATTTCAATGAAGGAAAAGTTGATGTTAACGATATGATTACCGGAGATTATTAAATACTGAGTATTGGTGAGATAAGGAACTTGAAATCTGAATATATTGAGGCATGCTCCCTAGACTTTAATATTTTTTATTTTTTATTTGTCGTTCCTATTCAAGTACCTGAAGTTACTATATTTTATAAATTTTAGAAAGAAGTTATTTGTCAAGTAACCTCTAGGAATGTAAAAGAGGAACAAACTTGGTATTATGATGCTTGCTTAGCATGTAGTAATTAAGAAGTTGAGGAGAAAAATGGGAAGTACAAATGTCCTAATTGTAAAAGAAGCATACCTTGTCCAGACGGGAGGTAATTTTCTGTAATCTAAGAGAAAATTTTACTTACTTTCCTACTAACATGTAACGACCCAGAAAATCTGAACCAATTTAAAAATTTTAAATTGGCTAAAATAATGGATTTTAAATATTTAAAATAAATATTTTAAATAATGGCGATGAAAACTGAGTTTGAATCGACAATTGAAAACGAATATAATTAATTATAATTATAAACAAGGCCTGAAATGGCGTGGCAGTTTCAAAAAAATTGAATTCAAACTTTGTCGGACTGTACCGGGTGCAAAACAATCCGGATTTTAGTGAAACCAAAAATATTTAAATCTGTTAGTGAATACCTTTCCAACGAATCTGACAAATCGAAATTTGATAGCGGGAATCAAAAGATATGTCCAGTTGAAAATTCTGAATAGTCGCTATGGAATTCAGGCCCTTAAAAATGGACATTTTGCATACGACCTCGGATTTCGACGAAACCACTTTTGTTGGATCCGTGATGTCAAGTTATTTCTAGGTTTCAAATTTCATAATTTTTCGAATCAATATGTGAGCGTGGCAAAAGAAAACGTGTTTGACCAGTTTCAGTTGATTTTAATCGACTGGAAATTGGCCATTTTTCCAACGGTCTCAGAATTCGACGAAACTAGTTTTGTTAGGACCGTATCGTCAATACGAAGCTAGAAAATATTTTTCTGGAATTTTTAGTGTTAGTATGTGACCCCGGTAATTTGAAATGTACGTTTAAAATTCAATATAGTGATTTAAATGAAAATTCAACGGAAACTGATTATAACGATCAAATCAGCTTGCGATACATATCCCATTGTGTTCGGAATGGGGGTTAAACGCTATGGACGGCAGGCGGTGGGCCTCGTTTTGAGGTCGTATGTAAAAGTCAACTTTTTGCAAAATTAAATAATTAAATAAAAAAAATTAATTCCCTCCCTTTATCTTTCCTTCTGCGCCCCCCCCCCCCCCCCCCCGATTTCAGTAAACAGAAAAAAAAAAATAAGAAGAAAGGAGGTGTAGCTAGTCGCCTCCACCGAAGCCCCACCGAAGCTCCGCCCTCTCCCCCGTGCCAACCGCTCCACCCTCCGATCCCGCTCCCCCCCTAGACGGCGACCGCGAAACCCCCTCCCTGCCCAATTCGCGAGCCCCCACCCCACCCCCGAAGCATCGACGCCACCACCGCCGAAGACCACTGCCTGCCGCCGACGTCTTCTTTTTCCCCTCCTTCTTCGCAGGTTAAAGTAAGTATTTTTATTTTATTTTTATTTTTATTTTTATTTTAATTCTTTAAAACTGATTTTTAAAAAGGATTAAAACTGATATTTTTAAAAGGATTAAAACTGATTTTTATAAAGGATTAAAACTGATTTTATTTTAAGATTTAAAATAGAAAAAGATTTGAACTTTAAATAGAAAAAGATTTGAATTTTAAATAGAGAAAGATAAGAACTTTAAAAAGAAAAAGATCAGATTTTTTTTTAGAATAGAAAAGATCATATTTTTAAAATAGAAAAGACAGAATTTTTATTAAGTAGAAGAAGTAAGATATGATTTTTATATTTTTAAAGTAATAAAAATATAATTTTTACATCATAGGAATATTAAAAATATAATCTTTATTTTTGAAAAGGCGGAATCTATATTTTTGAAATTCGATTTTTATATATTGAATAACATAGTAAAAATTCGATTTTTACATATGTAGAGAATACGGGCAACGAAAGCGACAAAAGGCGAGAAAGGCGAAGATTTCTCTAAGTGAAGTGTCGTGCAGTTGGATAGCTATAGGTGAGAATTTCTCACTCTTCAATTTCTTTATCTATATATATATGTGTGAAATTAAAGTGAATTGCTATATATCAATATATATATATATATATATATATACGCCCTTCGTCCACAAACCATGGACGATATTTATTGGTTGAAATTGTTGTGAAAATTGATTGATAGCGAATGATTGTTTGTGGTGGATATTGGTTGATTATGGTTGAAAAATACCCGTTGGTGATTGGAAAATATTTGGTTGAAACCACATAGGATTAGTTTGTGGAAATGAAATAAATATATACATGCCGCCTGCGTGCGAACTAGATGCATGATCCCCATTATCAAAAACCGCGAGGTTTTAAGGTAGAGCGAGGAGTCGTACTAGGGACGGTCCCGGTTTTAACTACCCTGCCGTTATGCTGCCGAAATTTTGAATAATATTCGTGTGTTTGAATTATTTTCATATGCTTAAACTATATTTATTCATTGAATAGAAAACATTCATGTGTTGAATTGATATTCATTCGTTGATTAGAAATTCATGTGTTGAATGGTATTCATATTTTGAAATAAATTGTTTGATAATAAAAATCACATTTTTATCTATATATAGAAACTATAGAAAACATTCATGTGTTGAATTGATATTCATTCATTGATTAGAAATTCATGTGTTGAATGGTATTCATAATTTGAAATAAATTGTTTGATAATAGAAATCACATTTTTATCTATATATAGAAACTATAGAAAACATTCATGTGTTGAATTGATATTCATTCGTTGATTAGAAATTCATGTGTTGAATGGTATTCATAATTTGAAATAAATTGTTTGATAATAGAAATCACATTTTTATCTATATATAGAAACTATAGAAAACATTCATGTGTTGAATTGATATTCATTCGTTGATTAGAAATTCATGTGTTGAATGGTATTCATATTTTGAAATAAATTGTTTGATAATAAAAATCACATTTTTATCTATATATAGAAACTATAGAAAACATTCATGTGTTGAATTGATATTCATTCGTTGATTAGAAATTCATGTGTTGAATGGTATTCATATTTTGAAATAAATTGTTTGATAATAAAAATCACATTTTTATCTATATATAGAAACTATAGAAAACATTCATGTGTTGAATTGATATTCATTCGTTGATTTGAAATTCATGTGTTGAATGGTATTCATATTTTGAAATAAATTGTTTGATAATAAAAATCACATTTTTATCTATATATAGAAACTATAGAAAACATTCATGTGTTGAATTGATATTCATTCGTTGATTAGAAATTCATGTGTTGAATGGTATTCATATTTTGAAATAAATTGTTTGATAATAAAAATCACCTTTTATCTATATATATAAAATCCTATTTTTGTCACCTATATGAACTATATAGAAAAATAGTGTTTTGAAATGAATTGTTTTACAATAAAAATCACATTTTTATTGTATGCATAAATCGTTGAAATGTGAAGTGTTAAAAATAGCCACTTGTTCAAAATAAACATATATGAGTTGAAATATTCATTAATTAGCTAATGAAATGATTTGCACCTATTTATGTAACATTAGATTGAATGGTGTTTTTAAACCAAATAGAAATCAAATATGAAGTTGAATAGAAAATGATAAATGATAAGAACTGTATATATATATATGTACATGCATATTCATTGAACAGGTTATAGCACAGGGGCTAGAGAAGAGGAATAAAATTTTGTGCCCGACAAATAGGTACACATTTACTGTTTTGTTTGGGTGATGATCTTATGAGCCTGTTGGCTAGCCGCTTGGCTTTTTCTTTTTCTTTTTGAGATTAGAAGGACCGGGAAAGCTATTTGCGATTTCCCGATGCTCCCGGTGCAGGGGAGGTTATGGCGAAATTTTCCAAAAAGTTAAGGCGTTAGTGAAATATTTGAAGTGAAAACGATATAGGAATTTTTGAAGAAACTATATTTATATAAATATATAAATAAAATTAAAACGAAACGAAGCCGTGCAGTTCGTATTTTGAAATCGTGATTTCAAACAACTAGTACGGGGAATCCGACCATTGGATTTTCCCGAAACCTCAACCGTCGGGTTCGCCTTGGAAATATCTTCCCAACGGCACCAACTTTGTAAAAATCCAACGGTTGGATTGTCTGGAATGTTTAATTCAAATCTGATGAAAAACAGCGCCAGAAGCGATTATATTTATATATATATATAAATATAATTATATATTTAATCGAATAACGACGCTGCAGTTCGTATTTTGAAATCGAAAATTCAAACGATTGTACCGGGAGATCCGACCGTCGGATTTTCCCGAAACTGGGACCGTTGGATTCGTTTTGAAAAGACCTTTCTAATGATGTAAATTTTGCGAAGATCCAACGGTTAGATTTTCAGATATGTGTAAATCAAATCTGAAGAAAAACAGCGCCACGGCCGCTTTATGGCCCGAAGCGTCGTTTTGAATAAATCAGCTATTTTAAAATAAATAAAAATAGCGATAAATCGTTATAAAACATTGGAAACGTTATGGAATGGAAATAAACTGAATTTGCTTGATTTATGTGATGTTTGATGGTTGAATGTGTTTGGTGTGAAAATTACATTAAAGAACAGAATTGGTGTTGTCGAATAATTTAACCATTGAAATAAATTGAATTGAAATTCTAACTATACGTGAATTATTTGAGAAGGCCGAGTTAATTCTCATTTCAAAAAATTGACCGACGATTGGAATTCGAAGATGAAGATGACGGTCGAAGACCGGAGATCTTCACCTCGTTTGGATGGTAACCGAGGTCCTGATTGGGAGGCATCCCGAAATATGGATAATGAGTGGTGATCGTCCAGACGTACGTGGTGATCGATGGGTTTGCGAGGTATTTAGTGCCTCCGGTTTCGTTCAGACCCAGAACGGACTTGTAAATGGACTGTGTGTCTGACATTGGAATTTATTCGGTGTTGATTGATTTCTGTTAAATATACATCTGTTTGGCGGCGGAGAATTTATTCTTTTGCTTAACGCCCTTCTCTGAGACGCACGAGCTCAGAGGTTGTATATCGATGGACATCAGTCGCATGGCATGAATTGCCTGTGTGGCATACTAAGATGCAGTGATCAGGGCTTCTGTTGAAAAGCAAAGTCTTGTGGTGATGATCAAAGCACCGCCTGTGTGGCGTAGCTTTGTGTATAACGTGAATTCGCGAGCCTCACACCCCGGTATGAACCTAAAACGGGAGAAGGACCTCAGGGAGGGCATGCGTTTCTTTCTAGCTAGGGAAGTGTTAGACGTGTCTCACAAGTCCAAGCTGAGTATCCATCCTGGTGTGGCCAAAATGTATAACGATCTCAAAAGAACATTCTGGTGGAAGGCTATGAAAAGAGACGTTTCAATATACGTTAGTCGATGCCCTACTTGCCTGCTGGTCAAAAGCGACCAACAGAAATTGGCTGGATTATTACAACCGCTAGAAGTTCCTGGTTGGAAGTGGGAACATATTTCTATGGATTTCATTGATGGTTTGCCCAGAACCAGGAAAGGAAATGACAGCATTTGGGTGATCGTAGATCGTTTCACGAAGACCGCCCATTTCATACCTGTCAGATCGAATAGAACTGCTCAGAGTCTGCGCAGATTTACTTTAAGGAAATAGTTAGACTACATGGAGTGCCGCTCAGCATAGTAAGTGATAGAGATACAATATTTACTAGTAAATTCTGGGAGGCATTTCAAGTCGAGCTGGGAACGAAGTTAAACTTGAGCACCGCTTATCATCCTCAGACAGACGGTCAGACTGAGAGGGTGAATCGCATTTTAGAAGATCTATTGCGGGCTTGTGTTCTAGATTTCGGTGGATCATGGGAAGACCATCTGCATTTGGCTGAATTCTCTTATAACAACAGCTACCAGGCGAGTCTGACAATGTCGCCATTCGAAGCATTGTATGGTAGACCGTGCCGATCTCCTGCTTGTTGGGTCGAGCCTGGAAATAGACTTGTGTTAGGGCCTGATATGATTCGCGAAGCTGCCGACAAAGTCGATTTTATTAAGAAGCGATTACTCGCCGCTCAAAGCCGACAAAAGAGCTATGCCGATAGAAGAAGAAGGGATGTATCCTTTGAAGTTGGTGACTATGTATATTTGAAAGTATCGCCGATGAGAGGAGTTATCCGGTTCGGTAAAACTGGAAAGTTGGCGCCCAAATTCATAGGTCCGTTTCCTATTCTGGAACGGATTGGGACTCTCGCATATAAAGTTAAATTGCCAGACTGGTTGCCTGGAGTGCATGATGTATTTCATATATCTCAACTTCGAAAGCACGTTCATGATCCAGACTTGATCGTGGAAGAAGGAGCTCAGCAGGATATTGAAATTACTCCAGAATTAGCTGTGAGGCGAGAGCCGCTAAAGATATAGGCAAAGAAACCAAAGAGCTGAGGAACAAGAAGGTTCGCTTAGTCAAAGTGCAATGGAGTGGAGATCCGCGAGATTGTACTTGGGAAACTGAGGAGAGCATTCAGAAAGCTTATCCTAGATGCCGAGTGGATATCTCTGATTGACTCCAGTGCAAGGTACATTTACCATACTTTGCATTACCATTTAATTCTCTACTCTGTTGTTATTTTCTTTTCATGGATGTGCACTTTTAAATTCTATAGGCTGAATGATTTTGAAAAGAGTATAGAGATTAATTAGTATATTTTTGAAGGTTAAAAACAATTGGGTCGGTTGTTGTGTTGTGTGATTGTAGATTGATCAAACCACTTTCGACTTTGTTCCTTTTCGGGGACGAAAAGTTTTAAGTGGGGGAGATTGTAACGACCCAGAAAATCTGAACCAATTTAAAATTTTTAAATTGGCCAAAATAATGGATTTTAAATATTTAAAATAAATATTTTAAATAATGGCGATGAAAACTGAGTTTGAATCGACAATTGAAAACGAATATAATTAATTATAATTATAAACAAGGCCTGAAATGGCGTGGCAGTTTCAAAAAAATTGAATTCAAACTTTGTCGGACTGTACCGGGTGCAAAACAATCCGGATTTTAGTGAAACCAAAAATATTTAAATCTGTTAGTGAATACCTTTCCAACGAATCTGACAAATCAAAATTTGATAGCGGGAATCAAAAGATATGTCCAGTTGAAAATTCTGAATAGTCGCTATGGAATTCAGGCCCTTAAAAATGGACATTTTGCATACGACCTCGGATTTCGACGAAACCACTTTTGTTGGATCTGTGATGTCAAGTTATTGCTAGGTTTCAAATTTCATAATTTTTCGAATCAATATGTGAGCGTGGCAAAAGAAAACGTGTTTGACCAGTTTCAGTTGATTTTAATCGACTGGAAATTGGCCATTTTTCCAACGGTCTCAGAATTCGACGAAACTAGTTTTGTTAGGACCGTATCGTCAATACGAAGCTAGAAAATATTTTTTGTGGAATTTTTAGTGTGAGTATGTGACCCCGGTAATTTGAAATGTACGTTTAAAATTCAATATAGTGATTTAAATGAAAATTCAATGGAAACTGATTGTAACGATCAAATCAGCTTGCGATACATATCCCATTGTGTTCGGAATGGGGGTCAAACGCTATGGACGGCAGGCGGTGGGCCTCGTTTTGAGGTCGTATGTAAAAGTCAACTTTTTGCAAAATTAAATAATTAAATTAAAAAAAATTTAATTCCCTCCCTTTATCTTTCCTTCTGCCCCCCCCCCCCCCGATTTCAGTAAACAGAAAAAAAAAGAAGAAAGGAGGAGCAGCTCGTCGCCTCCACCGAAGCCCCACTGAAGCTCCGCCCTCTCCCCCGTGCCAACCACTCCACCCTCCGATCCC
Source organism: Allium sativum (assembly GCA_030737875.1). NCBI lineage: Eukaryota > Viridiplantae > Streptophyta > Magnoliopsida > Asparagales > Amaryllidaceae > Allium > Allium sativum. The sequence goes on along the minus strand of CM060910.1, from coordinate 968,788,156 downwards.
GCTCCCCACCTAGACGGCGACCGCGAAACCCCCTCCCTGCCCAATTCGCGACCCCCCCCTGAAGCATCGACGCCACCACCACCGAAGACCACTGCCTGCCGCCGACGTCTTCTTTTTCCCCTCCTTCGCAGGTTAAAGTAAGTATTTTATTTTTATTTTTATTTTAATTCTTTAAAACTGATTTTTAAAAAGGATTAAAACTGATATTTTTAAAAGGATTAAAACTGATTTTTATAAAGGATTAAAACTGATTTTATTTTAAGATTTAAAATAGAAAAAGATTTGAACTTTAAATAGAAAAAGATTTGAATTTTAAATAGAGAAAGATAAGAACTTTAAAAAGAAAAAGATCAGATTTTTTTTTAGAATAGAAAAGATCATATTTTTAAAATAGAAAAGACAGAATTTTTATTAAGTAGAAGAAGTAAGATATGATTTTTATATTTTTAAAGTAATAAAAATATAATTTTTACATCATAGGAATATTAAAAATATAATCTTTATTTTTGAAAAGGCGGAATCTATATTTTTGAAATTCGATTTTTATATATTGAATAACATAGTAAAAATTCGATTTTTACATATGTAGAGAATACGGGCAACGAAAGCGACAAAAGGCGAGAAAGGCGAAGATTTCTCTAAGTGAAGTGTCGTGCAGTTGGATAGCTATAGGTGAGAATTTCTCACTCTTCAATTTCTTTATCTATATATATGTGTGTGAAATTAAAGTGAATTGCTATATATATATATATATATATATATATATATATATACGCCCCTCGTCCACAAACCATGGACGATATTTATTGGTTGAAATTGTTGTGAAAATTGATTGATAGCGAATGATTGTTTGTGGTGGATATTGGTTGATTGTGGTTGAAAAATACCCGTTGGTGATTGGAAAATATTTGGTTGAAACCACATAGGATTAGTTTGTGGAAATGAAATAAATATATACATGCCGCCTGCGTGCGAACTAGATGCATGATCCCCATTGTCAAAAACCGCGAGGTTTTAAGGTTGAGCGAGGAGCCGTACTAGGGACGGTCCCGGTTTTAACTACCCTGCCGTTATGCTGCCGAAATTTTGAATAATATTCGTGTGTTTGAATTATTTTCATATGCTTAAACTATATTTATTCATTGAATAGAAAACATTCATGTGTTGAATTGATATTCATTCGTTGATTAGAAATTCATGTGTTGAATGGTATTCACATTTTGAAATAAATTGTTTGATAATAAAAATCACATTTTTATCTATATATAGAAACTATAGAAAACATTCATGTGTTGAATTGATATTCATTCGTTGATTAGAAATTCATGTTGTGAATGGTATTCATAATTTGAAATAAATTGTTTGATAATAGAAATCACATTTTTTATCTATATATAGAAACTATAGAAAACATTCATGTGTTGAATTGATATTCATTCGTTGATTAGAAATTCATGTGTTGAATGGTATTCATAATTTGAAATAAATTGTTTGATAATAGAAACCACATTTTTATCTATATATAGAAACTATAGAAAACATTCATGTGTTGAATTGATATTCATTCGTTGATTAGAAATTCATGTGTTGAATGGTATTCATATTTTGAAATAAATTGTTTGATAATAAAAATCACATTTTTATCTATATATAGAAACTATAGAAAACATTCATGTGTTGAATTGATATTCATTCGTTGATTAGAAATTCATGTGTTGAATGGTATTCATATTTTGAAATAATTTGTTTGATAATAAAAATCACATTTTTATCTATATATAGAAACTATAGAAAACATTCATGTGTTGAATTGATATTCATTCGTTGATTTGAAATTCATGTGTTGAATGGTATTCATATTTTGAAATAAATTGTTTGATAATAAAAATCACATTTTTATCTATATATAGAAACTATAGAAAACATTCATGTGTTGAATTGATATTCATTCATTGATTAGAAATTCATGTGTTGAATGTTATTCATATTTTGAAATAAATTGTTTGATAATAAAAATCACCTTTTATCTATATATATAAAATCCTATTTTTGTCACCTATATGAACTATATAGAAAAATAGTGTTTTGAAATGAATTGTTTTACAATAAAAATCACATTTTTATTGTATGCATAAATCGTTGAAATGTGAAGTGTTAAAAATAGCCACTTGTTCAAAATAAACATATATGAGTTGAAATATTCATTAATTAGCTAATGAAATGATTTGCACATATTTATGTAACATTAGAATGAATGGTGTTTTTAAACCAAATAGAAATCAAATATGAAGTTGAATAGAAAACGATAAATGATAAGAACTGTATATATATATATGTACATGCATATTCATTGAACAGGTTATAGCACAGGGGCTAGAGAAGAAGAATAAAATTTTGTGCCCGACAAATAGGTACACATTTACTGTTTTGTTTGGGTGATGATTTTATGAGCCTGTTGGCTAGCCGCTTGGCCTTTTCTTTTTATTTTTGAGATTAGAAGGACCGGGAAAGCTATTTGCGATTTCCCGATGCTCCCGGTGCAGGGGAAGTTATGGCGAAATTTTCCAAAAATTTAAGGCGTTAGTGAAATATTTGAAGTGAAAACGATAAAGGAATTTTTGAAGAAACTATATTTATATAAATATAAATAAAATTAAAACGAAACGAAGCCGTGCAGTTCGTATTTTGAAATCGTGATTTCAAACAACTAGTACGGGGAATCCGACCATTGGATTTTCCCGAAACCTCAACCGTTGGGTTCGCCTTGGAAATATCTTCCCAACGGCACCAACTTTGTAAAAATCCAATGGTTAGATTGTCTGGAATGTTTAATTCAAATCTGATGAAAAACAGCGCCAGAAGCGATTATATTTATATATATATATAAATAATTATATATTTAATCGAATAACGACGCTGCAGTTCGTATTTTGAAATCGAAAATTCAAACGATTGTACCGGGAGATCCGACCGTCGGATTTTCCCGAAACTGGGACCGTTGGATTCGTTTTGAAAAGACCTTTCTAATGATGTAAATTTTGCGAAGATCCAACGGTTAGATTTTCAGATATGTGTAAATCAAATCTAAAGAAAAACAGCGCCAGGGTCGCTTTATGGCCCGAAGCGTCGTTTTGAATAAATCAGCTATTTTAAAATAAATAAAAATAGCGATAAATCGTTATAAAATATTGGAAACGTTATGGAATGGAAATAAACTGAATTTGCTTGACTTATGTGATGTTTGATGGTTGAATGTGTTTGGTGTGAAAATTACATTAAAGAACAGAATTGGTGTTGTCGAATAATTTAAGCATTGAAATAAATTGAATTGAAATTCTAACTATACGTGAATTATTTGAGAAGGCCAAGTTAATTCTCATTTCAAATAATTGACCGACGATTGGAATTCGAAGATGAAGACGACGGTCGAAGACCGGAGATCTTCACCTCGTTTGGATGGTAACCGAGGTCCTGATTGGGAGGCATCCCGAAATATGGATAATGAGTGGTGATCGTCCAGACGTACATGGTGATCGATGGGTTTGCGAGGTATTTAGTGCCTCCGGTTTCGTTCAGACCCAGAACGGACTTGTAAATGGACTGTGTGTCTGACATTGGAATTTATTCGGTGTTGATTGATTTCTGTTAAATATACATCTGTTTGGCGGCGGAGAATTTATTCTTTTGCTTAACGCCCTTCTCTGAGACGCACGAGCTCAGAGGTTGTATATCGATGGACATCAGTCGCATGGCATGAATTGCCTGTGTGGCATACTAAGATGTAGTGATCAGGGCTTCTGTTGAAAAGCAAAGTCTTGTGGTGATGATCAAAGCACCGCCTGTGTGGCGTAGCTTTGTGTTTAACTTGAATTCGCGAGCCTCACACCCCGGTATGAACCTAAAACGGGAGAAGGACCTCAGGGAGGGCATGCGTTTCTTTCTAGCTAGGGTGGTGTCAGTGACCTACCAGCCCTGACATTTATATACTTTTCACCTATGTGGTTGTTGCTGTTGCGAGGCGCCTCGGTTTGATCGGACGATCCGGGTCCGATGGAGTCATTCGTTGGCTCGTTTACGCCCCAAAGGGCGGGGAAATGCAGTGTTCAGGAATTTTAATCCACATCGGTGGACCGGCCCTGACGATCCAAGGGTCACTCGAGCTCTGATCCTGAGGGGCGGGCTAGAGAGTCTCGAATTCGGTAAGGACTATCTTTTGCCTTGGTTCATGACGGAAATCCAATTTCCAAATACGACACCGTGCGGTTTTGATTGTATACCTATATATGGCGACATAGTGGTATGGGGCATTAATGCCGTCTATGATTGATAGTTATGATTTGAAATTATTTTTCAAAACATATAAACACTAGCAATAATATCAAATGCCTTTGTTTTATTCGTATCAAGCATATTTGGCTGTTATAAGGTAAAAACTCTATCCTCCGGTTTGCGTTGCATTGTGTGATGGGAACTGAGTCTTATAACGGCTTCATTTTTATAAAAAGCATAGCGATGTTTAAAAGAAAGATTTGTTTTAAAGCACTGGCAATCCAATGGAGAAAACCCGTTCCACGAAAGTGGCGTGGTCCTGTGATTGGCCAATTATATATGTGTTGAGTAGATTTCTCATACCAGTCCCATGACTGACTCGTAGTTTGTTTCACTCTCAAACTCGGGTGCCCCTTTTTCTACACGGGAAGCCTTGTATTCAGGTTTAGCTGGTTCTTTTTCTGGATAGCTGGAGCTGAAGATGGATTCTATCATTTATTTCTTTTTATGCTGTTCAGCTCCTATTGTACATATTTTTTTTATTTCCGCTGTAGACATTTATGTATAGCTAAACTGTATTTGTACTAAGTAAGATCCTGTATACTGTGTAACTCTGATGATTACTTTTATCCAGTATATCCTATTGTTCATTTTCTGGTGTATTTATTTAATTTTGTTCTGCTATTATCTGTTTCTGTGTTATATTCCAAAGATAACCCTTGTTTCCGTCGGAACGGGATTTCGGGTCGTCTCATAACAGTTTATATATATACATACATACATATATATATATATATATGTGTGTGTGTGTGTGTGTGTGTGTGTGTTTATGTGCAGATTTAGATTATATGTTATTGTTGAAGATAATAGTGGCAGTGCTGTAATAATTTTGCAAGACCGTGAGGTTTACAAAATAGTTAAGAAAAATGTTTATGACATAATGGGAGATCAAGAAAAGGTATGTATAGCTCCAAATATACTAAAAAGAAAATTTTAGTACTTTATTTTTTGATAAAATTAAATAAATTATAATATTCTTTCTAGCAAGGAAAGAAAAATGAATTTCCAACAATTTTGAAGTGTTTGGAGGGAAGGCAGTATACAATTACTATAGGTGTTGGTGAGAATATTGTACACAGAGGTTCAAGGATGTACACGGCCACAAACATATATGAAGGTTTTGAGTTGATTGGGAATTCTATAATAGAAAGTGAAGACGGTGCAGTTGTGTTACAAAGTTCACAGGTATTTTGTTGTCATACATATACACATATACATATACATATACATATACATATATATATATATATGCATATATATATATATAGTTAGTCATGTTCATTGCAACAAGTTATTTTATGTGCAGATGTTTATACCAAGTTTCAGCACTGAATCTAAAACTAACATCAATATGCAAAGCCCCAGTACTGAAAAATCTACAAACACTAATAGTTTGAAGAGGAAAAGCAAAGAGATTGATAATGATGTCAAGCTGCCATGTATTTTTGACGACTTTAAGGATAAAAAAGATGATGAAAATGAATTTATGTCAGAACTGAAAGCAATTAAAAAAGAAAAAGTAAGTTATATATATTTGATGGTTATTTTATATACGGTGTACATATTATTATTATTTTGGTAAGGAATACTAATTAATTGTTCATCTATTCAAATGTTTGTTGCACTAAAGGAATGAAAACTATTCAAAAAAGTGGAAATCATGAAGTTATGTTGGGAACAAGATTGGACTTGAACATAATTTTCATGTTTATTTTGTTTTGAATGGAAACTACTTATGATCTTATATTTATTTTTCTTTGATTTTCATATTTATTTTGTTTGGAAAGAAAACTACTCATGATCTTATATTTATTTTGCTTTGGAAACTACTACTGATTAATGTATTTTTCTGTTATGAATGTTTATTTCTATGTTGTAATTTGAAATTTTACTTAGAATGCCTATTATACATATAAAAATAAATTTAAAACTTAATAACAAAGCATACATTGCATCATATTACATATATATAATGACATCATCACACTTTTTTGCTTCATCGAAAAAAGTTATTATATTGTAGTTCGTATATAATTTATATAATATTACTTGAATTGTATCACTTATATAATTTTAATGATTATTTGTTCAATTTTTCAGATTTAAAGATCACAAAATAAGTTTAAATTGTAATGAATTAAAAACATGTTTTCAGAATAAAATCACAAATGATCAATTTTTTTATATCTATGCCAAAAATTAATGTAACACCCCGAATTTCGGTTAATGCTAAAATTCATAAATTAAAGAATAACTAATCCCGGATGTGGGAATTAGGGGAAACGGGTTGCACCATTGCGTTCGTCTCGGAAAAATACGCGAAATAGAGTCTGAGTTTTCGAAGATCGGAGTCCGTATGAAGAAGATATGGACGAACGAAGTTAGGCAGAAAAACCGAAAAAAAACTAGCCAGAATGCACTGGCGCACTTGTGAAGTGCGCCAACACAAAAATGCACTGGCGCACTTGTGAAGTACGCCAACACATTTTTACACTGGCGCACTTGGGAAGTGCGCCCGTGTCGAGCCAGGAAACCTGCACAGTTTCTAGAGAGTTCTGTGGTTGGGTGCACCAGTTTGGGGTTTGGGCTTGGTCTTAGGGCTGGTTTCTGGAAGGTTCCGAAATCTAAGGGTCCTAATCTAATTTAGGGTTAATCTAAGGGCCTAAAACACTCACCTAATCTATAAATACACCCTAATACTACCCTAATTCATACTAAAAATAGAAATGATGCCAACATGCCGCCAAAATCAAACTTGAGAGGAACCTCCACTAGTTTATGAAGAAAGTTGCAAGCTAATCAACCTCTAATCATCATCTTCTTCTTGTATAGCAACTAGTTCTACTACATAAGTTTGCTAATCTTGGTTTTGGTGAGTTCCTATAGCTTTAATAATCAATTGTTAAATTGATTATGGTAGGATGTGATAAGACATGGCTATGTTTGTGGATAAATGTGTTTATGCAAGTTTGTATGATATGTGTTTTGCAAGTTTTATGCTAATGCAAGTTTAATGCCATGTTTTATGATGCAAAACACTATGTTGAACATTTATTCATATGTAACATGTTATGCAAGCTATATGGGAGATTATATGCAAGTCTATATGTAACATGTTATGCAAGTTATGTATTTGATTTTATGCATGCTAAGTATTTGGTTTTATGCATGCTATGTATTTGGTTTTATGCATGCTAAGTATTTGGTTTTATGCATGCTATGTATGTGGTTTTATGCATGCTATGTATGTGGTTTTATGCATGCTAAGTATTTGGTTTTATGCATGCTAAGTGTTTGGTTTTATGCAAGTTTGTCTCTTTTTATAATATGCATAATATATGCAAGTTTGTCTCTAAGTATGGCATGTTATGCAAGTTCATATGCAAGTTATGATGCAAGTTCATATGCAAGTTATGATACATGTTCATATGCAAGTTATGATGCAAGTTCATATGCAAGTTATGATGCAAGTTCATATGCAAGTTATGATGCAAGTTCATATGCAAGTTATGATCCATGTTCATATGCAAGTTATGATGCAAGTTCATATGCAAGTTATGATGCAAGTTCATATGCAAGTTATGATGCAAGTTCATATGCAAGTTATGATGCAAGTTCATATGCAAGTTATGATGCAAGTTCATATGCAAGTTATGATGCAAGTTCATATGCAAGTTATGATGCAAGTTCATATGCAAGTTTATGTGCAAGTTCATATGCAAGTTATCTCTTTTATGATATGCATAATGCAAGTTTGGGTTAAATACTAGTTGGGTTTAATGTATGCTCATATATGCAAGTTGACACCTTTTGAACCCATGATAAAGTTATAAGCTATGTTGGTTAAACCCATGACATTTGTGATGAATCTTCCCTTTTATTATGTCACGTTACGAGAACGAATTACGTGGGGAACGATGGGGTTAATATGCATGTTAATAAAATGATGTGGAATGGGTATGCTTAAGAGTAACATAAATTAAATGGACATAATTGGGAATTTACCTATTGAGTTAGGTCTACCCATATTATGGAGTTGGGAATTTACCTATTGAGTTAGGTCTACCCATACTACGGAGTTGGGAATTTACCTATTGAGTTAGGTCTACCCATATTCTGGAAAACATGATTAATTAATTAGGGATAATTAATATAAATTAGGAGGGTGATTAATTAGGTGTAATTAATCGACTAAGACACTAGGTTGGACTCAGTTGTAGCGTAAAACTGCCCGGACCCAACCGGCTTAACCAGTTGCTACAAATGTTAGCCCAATGTGAGAGGTCTTAGGCACAAATTAAATACGTGATTAAAGTAAAGACACGAGGTTAGACCCTTTTTATGACGTAAGGCTGCCCGGACCCAACCGGCATATCCAGCAGTCATAAAAGACGGTCTAATGTGAGAGGTCTTTATGAGGTCATGATCTTAATTAATTAATTAAGAAACACTTAACCATATTAGCATGTAGAGGGACATGAGGGGTTAAGTGGGTGCCTTGGGTGGCATGAGGAATCTAGTGGGTTGCCTTGGGTGGCAATAGAAAATACGATTAGAATACTTAACCAAAGAGGAACATGTAATTAAACATGGGTAAAGGGTTAAGTAAGTGCTTTGGGTGGCATGTGGAAATCTAGTGGGTGCCTTAAGTGGCAATTGATATATGATAAGATGACTTAACCAAACCTTAACATGTAGGTGGGCATGATTATAAAAGGGGTTAAGTGGGATACACTAGATAAAATAACAAGCTTAGGTGGTAGCTTGTGGGGGCCCATTTCAACCAATATCCCAAACGTATCTTAGTGGGCTCGACTCTAGTCGAGTGACGGGACACGCATATTGGGCTTGACTATAAGAGGCCAAAATGGGTTAGCGGTGGCAACGCATGACCAACGGGTTTCATATGCGTGTGTGGACCCGGGCTGGTAAATAAGACGTTGTTGCATCGTGTAGATATAAGCCGTGCACCGTTAGTTTTATCAGGTTGCCACGTTGGGGAATGGTACACCCCACGGTGGGGCCAGCACGGTTATCTACGTTAGGGAGCCGATCGAATGGGGAGTAGTGTGTACACCTAGTGGATTGTAGGGCCCCGTGGCGTCTACTTAGTCACCTAGGGGTACGCGAGAACTATTAAGTTAATTTTATAAGTCCAGGGGTGGGATCAACCTTTAAGTTAGGAATGACTAGTGTGGTGCAGTGTAGGAATTACCCTTGGGTGGGTAGATCTGGGGTGGTGTAATCCAGTAATTATCCTTGGGTGGATTAATGCGTCTTTTCAGTTATCTTAGTACATCCTGTGTTTAATTGGCTACTTAGTGTAGTCATTATCCCCAGAGGTACCGTACCTTGTTTATATCATACCCTAATTACTTTAATGATTGTATTGTTAGGGTTATAGGACTCACTCAGACTTATGTCTGACCCCGTTGTTTTTATCTTTTTTCCCAACCCTCAGGTTATCAGAGTGGGCCCAGTACGAGTGGGCTTAGATCAGGCTGCTTTATTCTCTTTTGGAGCTTGGACCATAGATGTAGAGCTCAGCTTACCCTTTCTTTTATGGCTATCAGTTCATGTATTGGGATTATGTACTTTTATTTATCAGGATGGATATTTTGTACTTGACTCTTATTATGGTTTTGGTGATGTAACCAAACATGTTTTACTTTCCGCTGCAATGAAATGATGTTTTAAAATTTTCAAGTATTACTTATATCTGTCTTGTTGTAATTTTTCTGTTCTATATTCACTTAAAATACTCCACCGATGTTATGGCATTCCCTTAGCGAGTGACCATAGCGGGTGTGGGGTGTTACACGTGGTATCAGAGATTAAGGTTACCAGAACAGAAAAAAAATTTAGAAAAACTATTTTCTAAGAATATTTTTGAAAGGAGTATTTTCAAAAACATGTCTTTTAAGAGAAAAGTTTTTGAAAGAAAAGCATAATCCCCAATAGCCATATCTATATCTTTCGAATTCTCCGTTTTGAATCTCTTCCTCTCTCGTTTTGAGTTTCCCCTCCGCGTATAGATGACCTTTCTAAGATAGATAAGAACGGAAAACCACTTTAAGGGACTTAGACGTTAGTCAGATTAGAAGTTGGTTCAAGAAGGAGGAGGACTGGTAGGTATCTATTGGATAGACGAAGGGAGGAAGGCTCAAATAGTTGTTTGGTTAATGAAGGATGAAACCTCATTGGTGGGAGGTTACGAGTGGAGAATGGGATGAAGAAGGCGAGTAGTTATCCTTTTGGAGGAATGGGACACCGTATTAGGATTGTCCAAAGGGGCATGGGCAAGGTATGGAATCTCCTGGAGGGTAGTTGTATTCCCTCGCGGCTAGTGTACCAGATGGGGGTAGGAACGTCTAGGTTGGAATTAGGATTTCTTTATTATACGGTTCGAACTTTATTTAATTCTGACGCATCGAGTTCGTTTATCTCATCATTGTTAGTTGAGTCACTGCACTTAGACACCAGTTAGTAGATGATCCCTTAGTTGTTTCAAACCCAATTGGGGCTCCATGAAGTGTTTGGGTTTGAAAGTTTCTATACTTAGCGTTGAGAGTAGATGTGATGCTTTTTGGGCTTCACGAGCTATGGGTTAGTTTTGGGCATGGACTGGTTATCCAGTAGGGGTGCCGTTCTTGATTTTGAAGGGAGAGTTAGGCTTATGACTCGCTTGGGTAACACTCTCGAGATCTCTTGTAATCCCATGGAATCTGTTATGCTAAGTTATCTAGAATCGCTTGACACGTCGGTCGAGAGTTTGCGACCTGTTAGAGTGGTCCGGGAATACTCGGATGTGTTTGAGGGCTTACCTCCGGAGCGGGAGATTGACTTCCGAATATATCTGGTAGACAATGCCAAACCAGTATCTTGGCCAGTGTGCCACATGGCTCCTCGCGAGAGGAGGGGACTCCATAAGCAAGTAGGGGAGTTGCTTGAGAAGGGGTCCATAAGACAAAGTATATCGGAGTGGGGTGCTCCAGTAGTTTTTGCTACGAAGGCGGATGGGTCCCTCAGACTTTGTGTAGGCTAAAGAGAACTAAATAAACTCATAAAGAAGAATAGACACCCATTGCCGAGGATTGATGATCTCTTTGATCAGTTGGTTGGCGCCTCAGTATTTTCGCAGTTGGACTCAGCCACGGGGTTTCGTCAGTTGAGAGTGGCTGAGGATAGTATAGAGAAGATTGCCTTTAGGACTCCGGATGGTTTTATGAGTGGCTGGTGATGCCATTTGGTTAGACGAACGCCTCCGCATACTTTGTTGATTTGATAAAAAGGGTGTTCAGGGAGTACCTAAATAAGTTCGTGATGATCTTGGTGGATGACATCTTGGTATTTTCTAGGAAGCGAAATAAGTTTTCGTATGTGCTCAATAGGTTGAGCAAAGCCCGTTATGGGATAAATGGTGGTTTTGGAGCGAGACCGGCAAGGACATCCAGAGTTGGACAAGGGCTTAATTATTTAGCCGTCTTTACTAGTATCATCTCACGTAGGTCGTCTGAATTCGAAGGAGGTATCCCTTGGGTGTTTGTCTGATATTGGTTTAGGCCTTTGGAGCTTGCATTTGGGGGATGTCGAGTTCGACTAAGGTGGTCTGCGTGAGAGATGGATAGTTGTGACGATTTTGCATGGGAGAATATCCTGATTTTCTCTAGAAGTGGAGAAAAGCATGCCCTACATCTTAGGGAAGTGTTGGAGACTCTTTGAGAGCATTGTCTTAAGACAACAAAGGTGGATGGAATTCTTAGCATCCTATGAGTTTGAGATAGCGTATACCCCTGGCAAGGGTAACGTGGTGGCAGACGCCTTGAGCAGAAAAAGGCTGTCTTTGAGTCCATTGTTCGTGGAATGGCGAAGCTTAGAGTTTATTTCTATGTTTGACTTTAGACCTTCCGTTGACTTTGTACCCGGTTTGCTGGCCTCCTTGGAGGTTAGGCCTACTCTTTTGGGGCGGATTGGCAAGGCACAGCGAGACGACCCACAGTTGGTTGAGTTAGTAGAGAAGCTCATAAGGGGGGGAGTCGTCCAGCCATTTGAGTAGGTACACCCTAGATGGTAAGGGGTGGTTGCGTAGAGACGGTAGACTTTGTGTACCACAAGACGAGGGTCTGAGGAAGGCTATACTTGATGATGCACATCGGTCGAAGATGACCATTCATCCTGGTAGGGACAAGATGTACCAAGACATGAAGCGAGTTTTCTTTTTGGGCCGGTATGAAGAAAGATGTGGCCGAGTATGTGGCTAGATGCTTGGTGTGCTAGCAAAGGAAAGCGGAGCAAAGGAAACCCGGTGGGTTGCTACACCCATTGGAAGTTCCGCAATGGAAGTGGGATAGTGTCTCGATGGATTTCATCGATGGGTTACCGAGATCGAGGAAGGGCGATACGGGAATTTGGGTTGTGGTAGACAGACTTACCAAGAGTGCCCATTTTATACCCGTGAAGAGTAAGAGGACCGCTCCATGGCTTGCTTCAGTCTATGTTAGAGAGATTGTTAGATTGCATGGCGTACCATCCAGCATTGTGAGTGATCGAGATCCTATCTTCACTAGTGAGTTTTGGAGAAGTTTGCAAGAGGCGGTAGGGACTCAGTTGTGTTTGAGCACCGCATATCATCCTCAGACGGACGGTCAGACCGAGAGGGTGAACCGTATCTTAGAAGATCTCTTGAGGCTTTGTATCTTGGATTTTGGAAGTACATGGGAAGAACATCTTCCTTTGGTGGGGTTCGCATATAATAACAGCTTTCAGTCTAGTATTGGCATGGCACCTTTCGAAGCTCTTTATGGAAGGCCTTGTCGATCTCCTACATGTTGGTGGGAATCTACGGATAAGATCTTGCTTGGGCCAGATATGGTTAGAGAGACTTCAGAGAAGATTGATTTGATTCGAAGAAGGATGAAGGCAGCGCAAGATAGACAGAAATCTTATGCGGATCGGAGAAGGACGGATCTTGAGTTTGAGGTTGGGGACATGGTTTTTGTCAAAGTATTTCCGTTGAGAAATGTTGTTCGCTTTGGGTCCGTTGGGAAGTTAGCACCGAGGTTTGTTGGGCCGTTTCCTATTAAGGAAAGGATTGGACGGATGGCATATAGGGTGGAGTTGCCCGACAGACTTAGTGGTGTTCATGATGTATTCCATGTATCACATTTGAGGAAGTTCTTACATGAGACCGCAGAGGTCGTAGAGCCGAGCTTGCTTAGAGATGTAGAGGTAGAGCGTGATGCGACGATTCGACGAGCTCCTACTCGCATCCTTGGGTCAGAAACTAGGAAGTTGAGGAACAGAGAAGTTCAGCTAGTTAAAGTGCAATGGGGAGAAGACGAGGGCAATGCTACTAGGGAGACGGAAGCGAAGATGCGTTCTTTGTACCCATTTCTTTTTGAGAGTATGTCTTTTAACTTCTCCTTTATCGTTTGTCTAGTACTTATCTTATCTTTAGTATGTCCTCTCATTAGTACCTTTGACCTTTAGATAGGGTAAACCTATGGTTGAAACATGTGTTTGAGACATGTTATGTTTGATGGATGCATGTGGATGCAAGTGGTTGCTAGTGGTTGCTCGTGGATGCATGTATACACACTCTAGGCACTAGATCGGCTCAATCACTTCATATTGCATATTGCATAAAATTGTGTGTAGGAAGCTATATTTATGGATGTATAATGATTGTGTTATCATATGGATGATGCATTTTGGTGAATGATTGTGCACTCATGTAGATATTGTATGTGTCGATAGGGTTCTCTCGCATACATAATGGATGCATGGCACTATCATGGTTTGCATATGTTCATACATTAGATAGGGAACATATACACACACTTTTTGCATATGCTCATACATCATTAGAAACTGTTTTAAGGACAATGGATGCCCGTGTTTGATGGATTGAGTAGATGGTTGTTTGGATGGTAGGATACACATTCTCCTTAGCTTAGAGATTTCGGGGACGAAATCCTTTAAGGAGGGGAAAATGTAACACCCCGAATTTCGGTTAATGCTAAAATTCACAAATTAAAGAATAACTAATCCCGGATGTGGGAATTAGGGGAAACGGGTTGCACCATTGCGTTCGTCTCGGAAAAATACGCGAAATAGAGTCTGAGTTTTCGAAGATCGGAGTCCGTATGAAGAAGATATGGACGAACGAAGTTAGGCAGAAAAACCGAAAAAAAACTAGCCAGAATGCACTGGTGCACTTGTGAAGTGCGCCAACACAAAAATGCACTGGCGCACTTGTGAAGTGCGCCAACACATTTTTACACTGGCGCACTTGGGAAGTGCGCCCGTGTCGAGCCAGGAAACCTGCACAGTTTCTAGAGAGTTCTGTGGTTGGGTGCACCAGTTTGGGGTTTGGGCTTGGTCTTAGGGCTGGTTTCTGGAAGGTTCCGAAATCTAAGGGTCCTAATCTAATTTAGGGTTAATCTAAGGGCCTAAAACACTCACCTAATCTATAAATACACCCTAATACTACCCTAATTCATGCTAAAAATAGAAATGATGCCACCATGCCGCCAAAATCAAACTTGAGAGGAACCTCCACTAGTTTATGAAGAAAGTTGCAAGCTAATCAACCTCTAATCATCATCTTCTTCTTGTATAGCAACTAGTTTGAGACGACCCGATTTCCCGTTCTCACGGAAACAAGGTTATCTTTGGAATATAACACAGAAACATATAATAGCAGAACAGAATTAAATAAATACACCAGAATGAACAACAAAATATACTGGATAAAAGTAATCATCAGAGTTACACAGTATACAGGATCTTACTTAGTACAAATACAGTTCAGCTATACATAAATGTCTACAGCGGAAATAAACAAAATATGTACAATAGGAGCTGAACAGCATAAAAAGAAATAAATGATAGAATCCATCTTCAGCTCCAGCTATCCAGAAAGAACCAGCTAAACCTGAATACAAGGCTGCCCGTGTAGAAAAAGGGGCACCCGAGTTTGAGAGTGAAACAAACTACGAGTCAGTCATGGGACTGGTATGAGAAATCCACTCAACACATACATAATTGGCTAATCACAGGACCACGCCACTTTCGTGGAACGGGTTTACTCCATTGGATTGCCAGTGCTTTAACACAAATCTTTATTTTAAACATCGCTATGCTCTTTATAAAAATGAAGCCGTTATAAGACTCAGTTCCCATCACACAATGCAACGCAAACCGGAGGATAGAGTTTTTACCTTATAACGGCCAAAATATGCTTGATACGAATAAAACAAAGGCATTTGATATTATTGCTAGTGTTTATATGTTTTGAAAACAATTTCAAATCATAACTATCAATCATAGACGACATGAGCGTCCCATGCCACTATGTCGCCAAATGTAGGTATACAATCAAAATCGCACCGTCACGTATTTGGAAATTGGATTTCCGTCATGAACCAAGGCAAAAGATAGTCCTTACCGAATTCGAGACTGCCTAGCCCGAGTCTCAGGCAAGCGCGCAGGCAAGCCTTGGATCGTCAGGGCCGGTCCACACGGAGTGGATTAAAATGCCTGAGCACTACGTTTCGCCGCCCTTTGGGGCGTAAGCGAGCCAACGAATGACTCCATCGGACCCGGATCGTCCGATCTAACCGAGGCGCCTCGCAACAGCAACAACCACATAAGTCAAACTCGTCAGGGCGTGTAAAACCACTGACGCCACTTTTTAGCTAGGAGGAAACGTAGGCCCTCCCTGAGGTCCGTTCTCCCGTTTTAGGTTCATACCGGGGTGTGAGGTTCGCGAATTCACGTTATACACAAAGCTACGCCACACAGGCGGTGCTTTGATCATCACCACAAGACTTTGCTTTTCAACAGAAGCCCTGATCACTGCATCTTAGCATGCCACACAGAATAAATCCTATGTCAGACACACAGTCCATTTACAAGTCCGTTCTGGGTCTGAACGAAACCGGAGGCACTAAATACCTCGCAAACCCATCGATCAACACGTACGTCTGAACGATCACCACTCATTATCCATATTTCGGGATGCCTCCCAATCAGGACCTCGGTTACCATCCAAACGAGGTGAAGATCTCCGGTCTTCGACCATCGTCTTCATCTTCGAATTTCAATCGTCGGTCGATTATTCGAAATGAGAATTAACTCGGCCTTTTCAAATAATTCCCGTATATTTAGAATTTCAAATCGATTTATTTCAATGGTTAAATTATTCGACAACACTGGTTTTGTCTTTTAATGTAATTTTCACACCAAACACATTCAACCATCAAATATCACATAAATCAAGCAAATTCAGTTTATTTCCATTCCATATCGCTTATGATATTTTATAACTATTTATCGCTATTTTTATTTATTTTAAAATAGCCATTTTATTCAAAACGACGCTTCGGGCCATAAGGCGGCCGTGGCGCTGTTTTTCTTCAGATTTGATTTACACATATCTGAAAATCTAACCGTTGGATCCCCACAAAATTTACATCATTAGAAAGGTCTTTTCAAAACGAATCCAACGGTTCCAGTTTCGGGAAAATCCGACGGTCGGATCTCCCGGTACAATCGTTTGAAATTTCGATTTCAAAATACGAACTGCAGCGTCGTTATTCGATTAAATATAATTCTATTTATATTTATATATAAATAAAATCGATTCTGGCGCTGTTTTTCTTCAGATTTGAATTAAACATTCCAGACAATCCAACCGTTGGATTTTTACAAGGTTGGTGCCGTTGGAAAGATTATTCCAAGGCGAACCCGACGGTTGAGGTTTCGGGAAAATCCAATGGTCGGATTTCCCGTACTAGTCGTTTGAAATCACGGTTTCGAAATACGAACTGCACGGCTTCGTTTCGTTTTAATTTTATTTATATTTATATAGTTATATAAATATAGTTCATTCAATGATTTCTATATCGTTTTCACTTCAAAAAAATTTTCTAACACCTTAAATTTTGGAAAAATTTCGCCATAACCTCCCCTGCACCGGGAGCGTCGGGAAATCGCAAATAGCGTCCCGGTCCTTCTAATCTCAAAAAGAAAAAGAAAAAGCCAAGCGGCTAGCCAACAGGCTCAAAATCATCACCCAAACAAATCAGTAAATGTGTACCTATTTGTCGGGCACAAAATTTTATTCCTCTTCTCTAGCCCCTTTGCTATAACCTGTTCAATGAATATTGCATGTACATATATATACAGTTCATATCATTTTTCATTTTCTATTCAACTTCATATTTGATTTCTATTTGGTTTAAAAACACCATTAATTCTAATGTCACATAAATAGGCGCAAATCATTTCATTAGCTAATTAATGAATATTTCATCTCATATATGTTTATTTCGAATAAGTGGCTATTTTTAACACTTCACATTTCAACGATTCATGCATACAATAAAAATGTGATTTTTATTGTAAAACAATTCATTTCAAAACACTATTTTTCTATATAGTTCATATAGTCGATAAAAGGTGATTTTTATTATCAAACGATTTATTTCAAAATATGAATACCATTCAACACATGAATTTCTAAACAACGAATGAATATCAATTCAACACATGAATGTTTTCAATAGTTTTTATATATAGATAAAAATGTGATTTTTATTATCGAACAATTTATTTCAAAATATGAATACCATTCAACACATGAATTTCTAAACAACGGATGAATATCAATTCAACACATGAATGTTTTCAATACAATGAATAAATATAGCTTATGCATATGAAAATAATTCAAACACACAAATATTATTCAAAATTTCGGCAGCATAACGGCAGGGTAGTTACACCGGCACCGTCCCTAGTACGGCTCCTCGCTCTACCTTAAAACCTCGCGGTTTTTGATAATGGGAATCATGCATCTAGTTCGCACGCAGGCGGCATGTATATATTTATTTCATTTCCACAAACTAATCCTAAGTGGTTTCAACCAAATATTTCACAACCACAAACGGGTATTTTTCAACCACAATCAACCAATATCAATCACAAACAATCCCAAACAATCATTCAATTTTCACAACAATTTCAACCAATAAATATCGTCCATGGTTTGTGGACGAGGGGCGTATATATATATAGATATATAGATATTTATATATAGCTATTCACTTTTATTTCAACATATATAATATTTTTAAATCAGAAATCTCACCAATAGCTATCCAACTTCAAGACTCTTCTTAATAGAAATCTTCGCCTATTTGTCGCTTTCACCCGTATTCTCTGCATATGTAAAAATAGAATTTTTACGATGCTATTCAATATATAAAAATATGATTTTTACTTCGACTTTCTCTAAATAAAAATATGATTTTTACTTCGACTTTCACTAAATAAAAATATGATTTTTACTTCGACTTTCACTAAATAAAAATATGTTTTTTTCTTTTGCTTTCAACATATAAAAATATGTTTTTTTCTTTTGCTTTCAACATATAAAAATATGTTTTTTCTTTTGCTTTCAACATATAAAAATATGTTTTTTTCTTTTGCTTTCAACATATAAAAATATGTTTTTTTTTCTTTTGCTTTCAACATATAAAAATATGTTTTTTTTTTCTTTTGCTTTCAACATATAAAAATATGTTTTTTTCTTTTGCTTTCAACATATAAAAATATGTTTTTTTCTTTTGCTTTCAAATCTTTTTCTACTAAAAGATTAAACCTTTTTCCTATTTTAAAGTTCAAAAATAAAATCAGTTTTTTCCCTTTTATAAAAATGCAGTTTTTGAATCTTTTAAAATTCAGTTTTAAAATCTTTGAAAAAAAAAAAAGAAAAACAGTTTCTCTTTTTTAAAAATTTCAGTTTAAAAATGCTTTAAAAATCAGTTTTAAAAATCTCATAAAATCAGTTTTAAAAATCTCATAAAATCAGTTTTAAAAATTCTTTTATAAAAATCCAGTTTTAAAAATTCTCATACATTCAGTTTTTAATATTTAAAAATATCAGTTTTTCTTTTAAAACAAAATCAGTTTAATACCTTTTTAAAAATCTGTTTTAAACTTTTTTTTTTAAATCTGTTTTTATACCTAAATCGAAATTATTTTTAATGAATTAAAATAAAAATAAAATACCATAAAATACTTACAGTAATTAGAAGAAGGGGGGGGGGGGGGGAATGACGGCCAGGCTCGCGGCAGGAGGCGGAGCAGGCGGTGGCGCCTCGATGCTTTGGGGCGCACTAGGGTTTCGATTGGAGGTCGCGATGCTACGATTTGTGTCGAGGCTCGAGGGCTTCGGCTCTTCGATCCATGGAGGGGGGGTGTTCGGCGATCTGAGGGGAGGCGGCGGCGTGGGGCAGGCGGCGCTTCGGGGCTCGATCGAGGGAGGCGTTCGCTTTAGGTTCTTTTTTTTTTTTTTCTGAAGAATGAAATCTGATTGAACGGGGGGGGGGGGGGCCAGGAGGAAGAATAAAGGGAGGGAGGGAATTAGATATTTTTTTTATTTTATTTAATTATTTAAAGTTGACTTTTACCCACGACCACGAAACGTGGCCCACCACCTGTCGTCCATAGCGTTTAACCCCCATTCCGAACACAATGGGATATGTATCGCACGCTGGTTTGATCGTTACAATTGGTTTCCTTTTGAATTTTCATTTAAATCACTATATTGAATTTTAAACGCACATTTCAAATTACCGGGGTCACATACTAACTAGAAAAATTCCAGAAAAATATTTTCTAGCTTCGTATTGACGATACGGTCCTAACAAAACAAGTTTCGTCGAATTCTGAGACCGTTTGAAAAATGGCCAATTTCCAGTCGATTAAAATCAACAGAAACTGGTCAAACGCGTTTTCTTTTGCCACGCTCACATATTGATTCGAAAAATTATGAAATTTGAAACCTAGCAATAACCTGACACTGCGGATCTAACAAAAGTGGTTTCGTCGAAATCCGAGGTCGTATGCAAAATGTCCATTTTTAAGGGCCTGAATTCCATAGCGACTATTCAGAATTTTCAACTGGACATATCTTTTGATTCCCGCTATCAAACTTCGATTGGTCAGATTCGTTAGAAAGATATTATCAATTAGATTCCATTATTTTTGGTTTCACTAAGATCCGGATCGTTTTGCACCCGGTATATTCAATTCTATATATAATTATAATTAATTATATTCGTTTTCAAATGTCGATTCAAACTCAGATTTCATTGCCATTATCTAAAATATTTATTTTAAATATTTAAAATCCATTATTTTAGCCAATTTAAAAATTTTAAATTGGTTCAGATTTTCTGGGTCGTTACAATCTCCCCCACTTAAAACTTTTCGTCCCCGAAAAGGAATAAAGTCGAAAGTGGTTTGATAAATCTACAATCCCACAATACAACAACCAATTTGTTTCTAATATTCAGAGTATAGAATAAACAATGCACATCCATGGGAAGAAAATAGCAACAGAATAGAGAATTAAAAGGTAATGCAAAGTAGGTTAAATGTACCTTGCACCAGAGTCAATCAAAGATATCTACTCGGCATCTAGGATAAGCTTTCTGAATGCTCTCCTCAGTTTCCCAAGTACAATCTCGCGGATCTCCACTCCATTGCACTTTGACTAAGTGGACCTTCTTGTTTCTCAGCTCTTTGGTTTCTTTGCCGATAATCTTTAGCGGCTCTCGCCTCACAGCTAATTCTGGAGTAATTTCGATATCCTGTTGAGCTGCTTCTTCCACGATCAAGTCTGGATCATGAACGTGCTTTCGAAGTTGAGATATATGAAATACATCATGAACTCCAGGCAACCAGTCAGGCAGTTTGACCCTATAAGCGAGAGTCCCAATCCGTTCCAGAATAGGAAACGGACCAATAAATTTGGGCGCTAACTTTCCAGTTTTACCGAACCTGATAACTCCTCTCATCGGCGATACTTTCAAATATACATAGTCGCCAACTTCAAAGGATATATCTCTTCTTCTTCTATCGGCATGGCTCTTTTGTCGGCTTTGAGCGGCGAGTAATCTCTTCTTAATAAAATCGACTTTGTCGGCAGCTTCTCGAATCATATCAGGACCCAACACAAGTCTATTTCCAGGCTCGACCCAACAAGCAGGAGATCGGCACGGTCTACCATACAATGCTTCGAATGGCGACATTGTCAGACTCGCCTGGTAGCTGTTGTTATAAGAGAATTCAGCCAAATGTAGATTGTCTTCCCATGATCCACCGAAATCTATAACACAAGCCCGCAATAGATCTTCTAGAATGCGATTCACCCTCTCAGTCTGACCGTCTGTCTGAGGATGATAAGCGGTGCTTAGGTTTAACTTCGTTCCCAGCTCGACTTGAAATGCCTCCCAGAATTTACTAGTGAATATTGTATCTCTATCACTGACTATACTGAGTGGCACTCCATGCAGTCTAACTATTTCCCTGAAGTAAATATGTGCCAGACTCTGAGCGGTTCTATTTGATTTGACGGGTATAAAATGGGCGGTCTTCGTGAAACGATCTACGATCACCCAAATACTGTCATTTCCTTTTCTGGTTCTGGGCAGACCATCGATGAAATCCATCGAAATATGTTCCCACTTCCAACCAGGAACTTCTAGTGGTTGTAACAATCCAGCCAATTTCTGTTGGTCACTTTTGACTAGCTGGCAAGTAGGGCATCGACTAACATATATTGAGATGTCTCTTTTTAACGACTTCCACCAGAATGTGCGTTTGATATCGTTATACATTT
This sequence comes from Allium sativum, assembly GCA_030737875.1. Taxonomy (NCBI): domain Eukaryota; kingdom Viridiplantae; phylum Streptophyta; class Magnoliopsida; order Asparagales; family Amaryllidaceae; genus Allium; species Allium sativum. The sequence continues at coordinate 968,766,132 of CM060910.1, read as the reverse complement.
TATTCACACCCGGATGGATACTGAGCTTAGATTTGTGACATTCATCAAGCACCTCTCTTCTTAATTCAGGAATATCTGGAACGCAAATTCGCCCTTCTAACCTCAGAATCCCTTCGCTGTCTAGCTGGAAATCCGAAGCATTGCCTTCGCGAATTCGCCGACTTATCCCTTTGATAAATTGGTCGTTTTCTTGGAGAGCCGATATCTTATCAATCAACGAAGTCGCAATGATGAAACTAGCGATCATCTCATTCTTTCGGCTTAACGCATCAGCCACGACATTGGCTTTCCCTGGAGTATATATAATTTCAAAGTCATATGCTGCAAGAAACTCCAGCCAACGTTGCTGCCTCAAATTCAAGTCCTTCTGAGTGAACAGATACTTTAACGACTGGTGATCTGTAAACAGTTCAAATCTCTCGCCCAGAAGATAGTGTCTCCAGATTTTCAAAGAGAATATGATGGCCAATAACTCAAGATCATGAGTTACATAGTTTTTCTCGTGCGGCTTCAGTTGACGGCTAGCATAGGCAATTACTTGGCCTCTTTGCATTAACACCGCTCCAAGGCCTTCTCTAGACGCATCCGTCCAGACTTTTAGATCTTGGTTGCCATCGATGATGGTTAACACTGGAGCTGTGGTTAATCTCAACTTTAGCTCTTCAAAAGCCTCCTCATTTTCTGGAGTCCATTTAAATTTAGAATGCTTCTTTGTCAGCTTCGTTAAGTGGCCAGATATCTTCGAAAAGTCTTTAACGAACTTCCGGTAATAGCTAGCCAATCCGAGAAAACTGCGGACTTCAGTGGGAGTACTGGGCTGTTTCCAATTCTGAATAGCTGTGATTTTGCTTGGATCCACAGCGATTCCATCTTTCGATACTACATGACCCAGAAATTTCACTTCATCTTGCCAGAATATACACTTGGAAAATTTGGCTTTCAGTACATTCCGTCTGAGAATTTCTAAAACCTGTTCCAGATGCTTTTCATGTTCGGCCTTTGATTTAGAGAAGATTAGAATATCATCAATAAAAACCAGAACAAATTTATTCAAAACTCCCCTGAATACTCTGTTCATCAGGTCGACGAAGTAGGCAGGAGCGTTACATAAGCCGAACGGCATTACTAACCACTCGTAGAATAAGTCGGGGCCTCTGAATGCTGTCATTGGAACACACTCTTCGGCAATTCGAAGTTGATGGAATCCTGTAGCTAGGTCCATTCGTGAGAATACTTGTGCTCCATTTAATCGATCCAACAAATCATTTATTCGCGGCAATGGATATTTGTTCTTTATTGTTTGTTTGTTCAGATCTCGATAATCCACACATAGACGTAGAGTACCGTCAGATTTCGGGACAAACACCACTGCTGCACCCCAATCAGAGAAACTAGGCCTGATCAGACCTTTCCATACTAGCTGTCTTGTTTGATTGTCTAATTCCTCCTTCTCTTTCAAGGACATTCTTCGAATGGCGTGAACTACTGGCCTTGCATTGGGAATTAAAGCAATTTTGAAATCTATTTCTCTCTGCGGAGGTAAGCGAACAACTTCCTCGAACACATCCGCATAATTCTTGACGACAGGAATATCTTTAATGAGGTCAGGAATATTCTCTGTGACTTCAGGAACATTTTCTATTTGGTCCGGAGAAACATTTAGAGCTGCCCAGAAGTCTTTTCTATTAGCATTCTGACCTTCACACGGTATGGTTATATAATCACCTGATTTAATCTTCGCCTTTACGACTCTATCGGCGCATTTAACTTCAGCTTCATATTTGGTCAACCAGTCTAACCCCAAGATAAGATCAAACTCTTTAAAATTCATAACGGCTGCGATGGTAGGAAACCGATAACGAGAAAAGGAAACCGGCACTCCACAAATCCAACTGAGATCAATGGAACCCCCAACCGGATTCTGGACAGTCATTGGTTCCTTAAGCTTTTTCAAATTCAAATCCAGTTTCTTAGCTGCATCCTTTGCAATGAAGCTTCGTGACGCGCCTGTGTCAAACAGTACTTTAACTGGAATGTTTTTGACAGTAAGCGTGCCTTCTAAAACATCTGGCCTTTCTTGACTAGCTGAGGGCTCAGACATTTCTGCTACTTCATTTACTTGAACTATCTTGGTCGCTTTTAACAGCCGGCAATCTCGCTTTATATGACCGGCCTGATGACAAAGATTGCATTCTCGAGTCACAGGATACTTGCCCTTGGATTTAGACCCACCCTCCTTTCGCTTCTTCGAGGTTTTACACTTCCTAGTCAGATGCCCCTGTTTATTGCAGTTAGAGCATGTGGCAGTCGTGGCAGGTTCTTTTTCAGATCTTGCCCTTTTTCGATTTACTTCGGGCTCCTTACCGACTTCAGATATTGTACTGGCTTCAGGAATATCAGTTTCCGACTCTGTTTTGTCACTAGAACAGACTTCTTCTTCGTCGCGCAACATTCCTTTCTTATGGAGATCTTCATACTGATAGGCCATATATATCATTTCAGAAAAAGGAAGCTTCACATGCCCCAATACTTTATTCTGGTATTTCCTTTGAAGCCCGTGAATAAATCTCATATTTTTCCTCTTCGGATTTTGAATTAGATGAGGAGCAAAGTGAGCAAGTTCGTTGAATTTCTTATGATATTCCGGAATGGTCATGTCACCTTGTATTAGATAAGAAAATTCATCACATAATCTCTCGGTTACTTCGGGAGGAGTAAATCTTTCTAAGAAAATCACTTTGAATCTGTCCCAGGTGATATCACCTTCTGGATTATTTTTGATGATTGTTTCCCACCAGATTAAAGCTTCCTCTTTGAGCGCCCAAGATGCTACTAACCGTTTTTGGTCATCTCTCAGCTGGATATGCTCAAAGATTTTTTCGACAGAACTCATCCAAGCTTGAGTTTGAATAATAGATTCATTGCCCGAGAATTTTTCTCCACCCAGATTTCGATATCTCTTGAATAGAGCCTCTAGATCGGGTTCTGAATTCCTTCTGTTTCTGGCACTCATTTTTCTAGTACTTCTGCAATTAGCAGATCAAGTGTCAGGTCATAGAAAAGAAAATTTAAAATATAGAAACACATACTTCAAGTGTAAATGTGTCTATCGAGGTGTAATCATTCTGCTTTACTCATACTAGGATATTACTAATCCTATCTGTAGAGTTACCCGTCCTAGAACACTACTGGTTCTATTTCTGACGAGTTCGTTCAAATGTTATATTCCAGAACTAAGCTTAACCAAAGCTCTGATACCACGTTGAGACGACCCGATTTCCCGTTCTCACGGAAACAAGGTTATCTTTGGAATATAACACAGAAACATATAATAGCAGAACAGAATTAAATAAATACACCAGAATGAACAACAAAATATACTGGATAAAAGTAATCATCAGAGTTACACAGTATACAGGATCTTACTTAGTACAAATACAGTTCAGCTATACATAAATGTCTACAGCGGAAATAAACAAAATATGTACAATAGGAGCTGAACAGCATAAAAAGAAATAAATGATAGAATCCATCTTCAGCTCCAGCTATCCAGAAAGAACCAGCTAAACCTGAATACAAGGCTGCCCGTGTAGAAAAAGGGGCACCCGAGTTTGAGAGTGAAACAAACTACGAGTCAGTCATGGGACTGGTATGAGAAATCCACTCAACACATACATAATTGGCTAATCACAGGACCACGCCACTTTCGTGGAACGGGTTTACTCCATTGGATTGCCAGTGCTTTAACACAAATCTTTATTTTAAACATCGCTATGCTCTTTATAAAAATGAAGCCGTTATAAGACTCAGTTCCCATCACACAATGCAACGCAAACCGGAGGATAGAGTTTTTACCTTATAACGGCCAAAATATGCTTGATACGAATAAAACAAAGGCATTTGATATTATTGCTAGTGTTTATATGTTTTGAAAACAATTTCAAATCATAACTATCAATCATAGACGACATGAGCGTCCCATGCCACTATGTCGCCAAATGTAGGTATACAATCAAAATCGCACCGTCACGTATTTGGAAATTGGATTTCCGTCATGAACCAAGGCAAAAGATAGTCCTTACCGAATTCGAGACTGCCTAGCCCGAGTCTCAGGCAAGCGCGCAGGCAAGCCTTGGATCGTCAGGGCCGGTCCACACGGAGTGGATTAAAATGCCTGAGCACTACGTTTCGCCGCCCTTTGGGGCGTAAGCGAGCCAACGAATGACTCCATCGGACCCGGATCGTCCGATCTAACCGAGGCGCCTCGCAACAGCAACAACCACATAAGTCAAACTCGTCAGGGCGTGTAAAACCACTGACGCCACTTTTTAGCTAGGAGGAAACGTAGGCCCTCCCTGAGGTTCGTTCTCCCGTTTTAGGTTCATACCGGGGTGTGAGGTTCGCGAATTCACGTTATACACAAAGCTACGCCACACAGGCGGTGCTTTGATCATCACCACAAGACTTTGCTTTTCAACAGAAGCCCTGATCACTGCATCTTAGCATGCCACACAGAATAAATCCTATGTCAGACACACAGTCCATTTACAAGTCCGTTCTGGGTCTGAACGAAACCGGAGGCACTAAATACCTCGCAAACCCATCGATCAACACGTACGTCTGAACGATCACCACTCATTATCCATATTTCGGGATGCCTCCCAATCAGGACCTCGGTTACCATCCAAACGAGGTGAAGATCTCCGGTCTTCGACCATCGTCTTCATCTTCGAATTTCAATCGTCGGTCGATTATTCGAAATGAGAATTAACTCGGCCTTTTCAAATAATTCCCGTATATTTAGAATTTCAAATCGATTTATTTCAATGGTTAAATTATTCGACAACACTGGTTTTGTCTTTTAATGTAATTTTCACACCAAACACATTCAACCATCAAATATCACATAAATCAAGCAAATTCAGTTTATTTCCATTCCATATCGCTTATGATATTTTATAACTATTTATCGCTATTTTTATTTATTTTAAAATAGCCATTTTATTCAAAACGACGCTTCGGGCCATAAGGCGGCCGTGGCGCTGTTTTTCTTCAGATTTGATTTACACATATCTGAAAATCTAACCGTTGGATCCCCACAAAATTTACATCATTAGAAAGGTCTTTTCAAAACGAATCCAACGGTTCCAGTTTCGGGAAAATCCGACGGTCGGATCTCCCGGTACAATCGTTTGAAATTTCGATTTCAAAATACGAACTGCAGCGTCGTTATTCGATTAAATATAATTCTATTTATATTTATATATAAATAAAATCGATTCTGGCGCTGTTTTTCTTCAGATTTGAATTAAACATTCCAGACAATCCAACCGTTGGATTTTTACAAGGTTGGTGCCGTTGGAAAGATTATTCCAAGGCGAACCCGACGGTTGAGGTTTCGGGAAAATCCAATGGTCGGATTTCCCGTACTAGTCGTTTGAAATCACGGTTTCGAAATACGAACTGCACGGCTTCGTTTCGTTTTAATTTTATTTATATTTATATAGTTATATAAATATAGTTCATTCAATGATTTCTATATCGTTTTCACTTCAAAAAAATTTTCTAACACCTTAAATTTTGGAAAAATTTCGCCATAACCTCCCCTGCACCGGGAGCGTCGGGAAATCGCAAATAGCGTCCCGGTCCTTCTAATCTCAAAAAGAAAAAGAAAAAGCCAAGCGGCTAGCCAACAGGCTCAAAATCATCACCCAAACAAATCAGTAAATGTGTACCTATTTGTCGGGCACAAAATTTTATTCCTCTTCTCTAGCCCCTTTGCTATAACCTGTTCAATGAATATTGCATGTACATATATATACAGTTCATATCATTTTTCATTTTCTATTCAACTTCATATTTGATTTCTATTTGGTTTAAAAACACCATTAATTCTAATGTCACATAAATAGGCGCAAATCATTTCATTAGCTAATTAATGAATATTTCATCTCATATATGTTTATTTCGAATAAGTGGCTATTTTTAACACTTCACATTTCAACGATTCATGCATACAATAAAAATGTGATTTTTATTGTAAAACAATTCATTTCAAAACACTATTTTTCTATATAGTTCATATAGTCGATAAAAGGTGATTTTTATTATCAAACGATTTATTTCAAAATATGAATACCATTCAACACATGAATTTCTAAACAACGAATGAATATCAATTCAACACATGAATGTTTTCAATAGTTTTTATATATAGATAAAAATGTGATTTTTATTATCGAACAATTTATTTCAAAATATGAATACCATTCAACACATGAATTTCTAAACAACGGATGAATATCAATTCAACACATGAATGTTTTCAATACAATGAATAAATATAGCTTATGCATATGAAAATAATTCAAACACACAAATATTATTCAAAATTTCGGCAGCATAACGGCATGGTAGTTACACCGGCACCGTCCCTAGTACGGCTCCTCGCTCTACCTTAAAACCTCGCGGTTTTTGACAATGGGAATCATGCATCTAGTTCGCACGCAGGCGGCATGTATATATTTATTTCATTTCCACAAACTAATCCTAAGTGGTTTCAACCAAATATTTCACAACCACAAACGGGTATTTTTCAACCACAATCAACCAATATCAATCACAAACAATCCCAAACAATCATTCAATTTTCACAACAATTTCAACCAATAAATATCGTCCATGGTTTGTGGACGAGGGGCGTATATATATATAGATATATAGATATTTATATATAGCTATTCACTTTTATTTCAACATATATAATATTTTTAAATCAGAAATCTCACCAATAGCTATCCAACTTCAAGACTCTTCTTAATAGAAATCTTCGCCTATTTGTCGCTTTCACCCGTATTCTCTGCATATGTAAAAATAGAATTTTTACGATGCTATTCAATATATAAAAATATGATTTTTACTTCGACTTTCTCTAAATAAAAATATGATTTTTACTTCGACTTTCACTAAATAAAAATATGATTTTTACTTCGACTTTCACTAAATAAAAATATGTTTTTTTCTTTTGCTTTCAACATATAAAAATATGTTTTTTTCTTTTGCTTTCAACATATAAAAATATGTTTTTTCTTTTGCTTTCAACATATAAAAATATGTTTTTTTCTTTTGCTTTCAACATATAAAAATATGTTTTTTTTCTTTTGCTTTCAACATATAAAAATATGTTTTTTTTTCTTTTGCTTTCAACATATAAAAATATGTTTTTTTCTTTTGCTTTCAACATATAAAAATATGTTTTTTTCTTTTGCTTTCAAATCTTTTTCTACTAAAAGATTAAACCTTTTTCCTATTTTAAAGTTCAAAAATAAAATCAGTTTTTTCCCTTTTATAAAAATGCAGTTTTTGAATCTTTTAAAATTCAGTTTTAAAATCTTTGAAAAAAAAAAAGAAAAACAGTTTCTCTTTTTTAAAAATTTCAGTTTAAAAATGCTTTAAAAATCAGTTTTAAAAATCTCATAAAATCAGTTTTAAAAATCTCATAAAATCAGTTTTAAAAATTCTTTTATAAAAATCCAGTTTTAAAAATTCTCATACATTCAGTTTTTAATATTTAAAAATATCAGTTTTTCTTTTAAAACAAAATCAGTTTAATACCTTTTTAAAAATCTGTTTTAAACTTTTTTTTTTTTTTAAATCTGTTTTTATACCTAAATCTAAATTATTTTTAATGAATTAAAATAAAAATAAAATACCATAAAATACTTACAGTAATTAGAAGAAGGGGGGGGGGGGAATGACGGCCAGGCTCGCGGCAGGAGGCGGAGCAGGCGGTGGCGCCTCGATGCTTTGGGGCGCACTAGGGTTTCGATTGGAGGTCGCGATGCTACGATTTGTGTCGAGGCTCGAGGGCTTCGGCTCTTCGATCCATGGAGGGGGGGTGTTCGGCGATCTGAGGGGAGGCGGCGGCGTGGGGCAGGCGGCGCTTCGGGGCTCGATCGAGGGAGGCGTTCGCTTTAGGTTTTTTTTTTTTTTTTTCTGAAGAATGAAATCTGATTGAACGGGGGGGGGGGGGGGGCAGGAGGAAGAATAAAGGGAGGGAGGGAATTAGATATTTTTTTTATTTTATTTAATTATTTAAAGTTGACTTTTACCCACGACCACGAAACGAGGCCCACCACCTGTCGTCCATAGCGTTTAACCCCCATTCCGAACACAATGGGATATGTATCGCACGCTGGTTTGATCGTTACAATTGGTTTCCTTTTGAATTTTCATTTAAATCACTATATTGAATTTTAAACGCACATTTCAAATTACCGGGGTCACATACTAACTAGAAAAATTCCAGAAAAATATTTTCTAGCTTCGTATTGACGATACGGTCCTAACAAAACTAGTTTCGTCGAATTCTGAGACCGTTTGAAAAATGGCCAATTTTCAGTCGATTAAAATCAACAGAAACTGGTCAAACACGTTTTCTTTTGCCACGCTCACATATTGATTCGAAAAATTATGAAATTTGAAACCTAGCAATAACCTGACACTGCGGATCTAACAAAAGTGGTTTCGTCGAAATCCGAGGTCGTATGCAAAATGTCCATTTTTAAGGGCCTGAATTCCATAGCGACTATTCAGAATTTTCAACTGGACATATCTTTTGATTCCCGCTATCAAACTTCGATTGGTCAGATTCGTTAGAAAGATATTATCAATTAGATTCCATTATTTTTGGTTTCACTAAGATCCGGATCGTTTTGCACCCGGTATATTCAATTCTATATATAATTATAATTAATTATATTCGTTTTCAAATGTCGATTCAAACTCAGTTTTCATTGCCATTATCTAAAATATTTATTTTAAATATTTAAAATCCATTATTTTAGCCAATTTAAAAATTTTAAATTGGTTCAGATTTTCTGGGTCGTTACATAGTTCTACTACATAAGTTTGCTAATCTTGGTTTTGGTGAGTTCCTATAGCTTTAATAATCAATTGTTAAATTGATTATGGTAGGATGTGATAAGACATGGCTATGTTTGTGGATAAATGTGTTTATGCAAGTTTGTATGATATGTGTTTTGCAAGTTTTATGCTAATGCAAGTTTAATGCCATGTTTTATGATGCAAAACACTATGTTGAACATTTATTCATATGTAACATGTTATGCAAGCTATATGGGAGATTATATGCAAGTCTATATGTAACATGTTATGCAAGTTATGTATTTGGTTTTATGCATGCTAAGTATTTGGTTTTATGCATGCTATGTATTTGGTTTTATGCATGCTAAGTATTTGGTTTTATGCATGCTATGTATGTGGTTTTATGCATGCTATGTATGTGGTTTTATGCATGCTAAGTATTTGGTTTTATGCATGCTAAGTGTTTGGTTTTATGCAAGTTTGTCTCTTTTTATGATATGCATAATATATGCAAGTTTGTCTCTAAGTATGGCATGTTATGCAAGTTCATATGCAAGTTATGATGCAAGTTCATATGCAAGTTATGATACATGTTCATATGCAAGTTATGATACAAGTTCATATGCAAGTTATGATGCAAGTTCATATGCAAGTTATGATGCAAGTTCATATGCAAGTTATGATGCAAGTTCATATGCAAGTTATGATGCAAGTTCATATGCAAGTTATGATGCAAGTTCATATGCAAGTTATGATGCAAGTTCATATGCAAGTTATGATACATGTTCATATGCAAGTTATGATACATGTTCATATGCAAGTTATGATACAAGTTCATATGCAAGTTATGATGCAAGTTCATATGCAAGTTATGATGCAAGTTCATATGCAAGTTATGATGCAAGTTCATATGCAAGTTATGATGCAAGTTCATATGCAAGTTATGATGCAAGTTCATATGCAAGTTTATGTGCAAGTTCATATGCAAGTTATCTCTTTTATGATATGCATAATGCAAGTTTGGGTTAAATACTAGTTGGGTTTAATGTATGCTCATATATGCAAGTTGACACCTTTTGAACCCATGATAAAGTTATAAGCTATGTTGGTTAAACCCATGACATTTGTGATGAATCTTCCCTTTTATTATGTCACGTTACGAGAACGAATTACGTGGGGAACGATGGGGTTAATATGCATGTTAATAAAATGATGTGGAATGGGTATGCTTAAGAGTAACATAAATTAAATGGACATAATTGGGAATTTACCTATTAAGTTAGGTCTACCCATATTATGGAGTTGGGAATTTACCTATTGAGTTAGGTCTACCCATACTACGGAGTTGGGAATTTACCTATTGAGTTAGGTCTACCCATATTCTGGAAAACATGATTAATTAATTAGGGATAATTAATATAAATTAGGAGGGTGATTAATTAGGTGTAATTAATCGACTAAGACACGAGGTTGGACTCAGTTGTAGCGTAAAACTGCCCGGACCCAACCAGCTTAACCAGTTGCTACAAATGTTAGCCCAATGTGAGAGGTCTTAGGCACAAATTAAATACGTGATTAAAGTAAAGACACGAGGTTAGACCCTTTTTATGACGTAAGGCTGCCCGGACCCAACCGGCATATCCAGCAGTCATAAAAGACGGTCTAATGTGAGAGGTCTTTATGAGGTCATGATCTTAATTAATTAATTAAGAAACACTTAACCATATTAGCATGTAGAGGGACATGAGGGGTTAAGTGGGTGCCTTGGGTGGCATGAGGAATCTAGTGGGTTGCCTTGGGTGGCAATAGAAAATACGATTAGAATACTTAACCAAAGAGGAACATGTAATTAAACATGGGTAAAGGGTTAAGTAAGTGCTTTGGGTGGCATGTGGAAATCTAGTGGGTGCCTTAAGTGGCAATTGATATATGATTAGATGACTTAACCAAACCTTAACATGTAGGTGGGCATGATTATAAAAGGGGTTAAGTGGGATACACTAGATAAAATAACAAGCTTAGGTGGTAGCTTGTGGGGGCCCATTTCAACCAATATCCCAAACGTATCTTAGTGGGCTCGACTCTAGTCGAGTGACGGGACACGCATATTGGGCTTGACTATAAGAGGCCAAAATGGGTTAGCGGTGGCAACGCATGACCAACGGGTTTCATATGCATGTGTGGACCCGGGCTGGTAAATAAGACGTTGTTGCATCGTGTAGATATAAGTCGTGCACCGTTAGTTTTATCAGGTTGCCACGTTGGGGAATGGTACACCCCACGGTTGGGCCAGCACGGGTATCTACGTTAGGGAGCCGATCGAATGGGGAGTAGTGTGTACACCTAGTGGATTGTAGGGCCCCGTGGCGTCTACTTAGTCACCTAGGGGTACGCGAGAACTATTAAGTTAATTTTATAAGTCCAGGGGTGGGATCAACCTTTAAGTTAGGAATGACTAGTGTGGTGCAGTGTAGGAATTACCCTTGGGTGGGTAGATCTGGGGTGGTGTAATCCAGTAATTATCCTTGGGTGGATTAATGCGTCATTTCGGTTATCTTAGTACATCCTGTGTTTAGTTGGCTACTTAGTGTAGTCATTATCCCCAGAGGTACCGTACCTTGTTTATATCATACCCTAATTACTTTAATGATTGTATTGTTAGGGTTATAGGACTCACTCAGACTTATGTCTGACCCCGTTGTTTTTATCTTTTTTCCCAACCCTCAGGTTATCAGAGTGGGCCCAGTACGAGTGGGCTTAGATCAGGCTGCTTTATTCTCTTTTGGAGCTTGGACCATAGATGTAGAGCTCAGCTTACCCTTTCTTTTATGGCTATCAGTTCATGTATTGGGATTATGTACTTTTATTTATCAGGATGGATATTTTGTACTTGACTCTTATTATGGTTTTGGTGATGTAACCAAACATGTTTTACTTTCCGCTGCAATGAAATGATGTTTTAAAATTTTCAAGTATTACTTATATCTGTCTTGTTGTAATTTTTCTGTTCTATATTCACTTAAAATACTCCACCGATGTTATGGCATTCCCTTAGCGAGTGACCATAGCGGGTGTGGGGTGTTACAAATAACCTTTCATAACAAAAAAAAAATTAAATGGATAACAGAATAATTAACCAAATAATCATCCACAACAAAATTATTGTTGAATGATCAACATGATAATTAATTATTGTTACTGCATAAATTAATTAAATGGATAACAGAACAATTAATCAAAATAATCATCCATAATAAAATTATTTTTGGATGAACAACAGAACAATTTATTATTGTTGCCTCATAAATTATAATATTTAAAAATATATATGTAACTATTTAATATTAATTACGTTACTCTAGTTTTCTTTTATTTTTGATATTTAATCATTACAGTATTTTTTTTAATAAAATAAATTTTAATTCCCAGCAAAGTGGGCAAAAAATACTAGTATTAATAAGGTATGAACTGAAATTGACATGTTGAACAATGAACTATAATAGCTATGCATGATGATGACAGTGTTTGATAATCTATTTAAAATGGAATGTGAAATTTATATTGAGTTAACAATATAAAATGGACAACTAAGGTTGAGATTTATTTTATATTGGTAATTTTAATCAATGGAATATGAATAATATAAATCATTTGATTATAAAATGAATTATAATGAATTTATATTTGTTGTAAATTGAAATAACTTGCATTGATTGTAATGATTATTAAGTTTGGGTATATATTATTAAAGATAGAGATGTGGACTTTAATATTAAATTATATGAATTAAATTGAGTCAGTGAATTTGTAATTAAAAACTTTAATGATTTAAAGTTTTGAAAATTTTACAGTGAAAACTTAATTGAATGGTTAAGTATTGAAATTCAATCTATTATGTAAATTGTGACTTGTTTTGATTCCAAATAAATTTGTGATTTGTCTAAATTGATTGATGGTGAAAGTTGGAATTGATATAATATATTTAATGAAATTGGTTGTGTAATTTATAATTATAATAAAATTGGAATTTGGTATATGATGAAAAATTGAATTAACAATTAATGATAATTGATTTATAAATTTATTTGTATTGATTTGAATAGAGTTTGTAAACCATTGAATTTAATTTAAAGGTGAATAAACGGAAATTTAAAACACGTATAAATTTGCATGTATAATTTAATCAAATAATCAATGCATAGTATATATATATATATATATATATATATGAATTAATGTGTATTTTACATTGTGTTGTAATATATATATTTGGAAATTATGTTTGTATAAATTGTAAGGTAAATGATAACATTAATTAAAAATGGTAATTAAAGGAATGCATTGAATGTTAACTAATTTTAAAAATAACGATTGCAATAGATTAACTGACTAGTGTAGGAAACCAGTTGCTATTAATTCATAGGTGATAAACTGAAAATAAGTTACAATTAATACATAAAATTTAGTGTCATATTTCCATGCATCTATGTAGCATACTTTGTATATACGTATGAAACCAAACAAATGGATATAAAGGTAACAAGTGAAGATAGAAAGGCAACAGGAGAATAGAAATTTATGCATGCATGTATGTTCGTGATAAAAGAAATTTATTGTCATACTATTATTATTATTATTATTATTATTTATTTCCTTAATTTTGCTGAGCGTTTCATGATATATATATATATATATATATATATATATATATATATAATGAAAGTTGGCAATGACAATAATGTTTCCTACGCATAAAAAAACAAATAATTGCTCAATTTAAATTATGGAAAGTTGAATTCTAGATCTGTAGTATATGAAATTTATTTCTATAATTAATAAAGTCCTAATTTGACTATTAGAATTAATTTATTTACATTAATTAGTGATGAATACAAAAAGATGGAATGTTTTATTCATTAACTAAACCATTTAAATTCTTTACGTATAAATAATTATAAACTTTAACTTAACCACTCTCTTTAAACAAATCCATCTTTCTTTCTCCTGTACAATGGAAGAGCCGCTACTTCTTCTTGTCATAAAAAAAAGGCTTAAAAAAATCAAAGGTGATTGAAAAGAAATTCAATCAAAAATCAAGGCGTGAATCCTTATGCTTGGTTTGGTGAGTTCTTCGTCTAGAATGAGTTTGGACATGAAAAACGTGCGTATTTTTTTGCTGTAGTTTGAAGCGTAGAGGAAGAAGAAGAGGAGGGAAATAAAGGAGTGATGACGTGGCAATTATTTTAGTGGTGAGAAATTTGTGTAGTTTATTTTTTTTATAGGAAAATACCCTAAAGGACAAAATGAACAAAAAATTATTCCATAAGGACAAGGGGGCAAAATTTTGTCTTTAAGGACAAGTGTTAGTGTAAAGGAAGGAATTATACTGGGCCCCTGAATTCTCCCTTTACACTAAATTTTGTCCTTGAGGATAAAATATTGCCCCCTTGTCCTTATGGAACAATTTTTTGTTCCTTTTGTCCTTGAGGGTAAAAATCCCTTTATTTTATATAATTTAAACTTCCAATACTTAAACATGTATAACTTCTCCATACGAATTCAGAATGGCTTGCGGTTTTTTGCATTGGAATCGTATCGACGAGCTCTTCGTGATGGCACTGATTTGGACTGATTCTGAAGTTGATTTTGGGATAAAATTGGAATTTCAATCGCATACAGAACCAATGTGAGTGATTAAACCCACTCACGCGTAACCAAAGTATTCTAATATTAGTTAAATTAATATCATGTCATGATATGATTGTATGGGTTTATGTTTGACAGTTTAAATTGCATGTTTATATTTATTTGTTTCGATAGTGTAGTTGAATTTGACTATTAAATATAATTTTATAGTTACGTTAAAAATTCGACATTTTTTTTTAAAATCTGGCATCTGAAAATTTGAAAATTTATATGATATTGGACTGTTGTATGTATTGATGTGATGAATGGCGTGAATTTGATATGTTTGACCTATTGATGTTAATTGTGTGAATCTACCTATTATTCATATATGACCATTGTTTGTGTTGATTAATCCTAATCATTACCCCAGATGTTACGGGCATCGAATAAACCAAGGATTAATCATTAAAATGAACTAAGAACGTAAGCTGAAATGACAGATACCTATAACCCTGATTTTGATTGAAATGATATATATCCTTTCCCAAAATACTAAAATTAAAATTTAAGTATCACTTGGCCATAGGATAGAAAATTATATACGAACACCGGTTGGTTAAATAAAATTTGTTTTAACCATTGTTTTAAAGACAATATAAGCGATGTTATATAATTTATTTCCTTTGAACTTGAACCTTGAATTTTGAAATATAAACAAAAAGGGGAAATAAAGTAGTATTATAACTGAAGCTAAATAAAGTGAAATATAATGTAAATCAAATTTATTGAAATTGAATGGTTTCACCCACCTTTGAAATTTATTATGAATCTACATTGATTTGAATTATATATATGAATTGTGAACTCGATATTTGTTAAAATTGAAATCACTGAAAATGAGAATCTGATTTGGAATGTAACTATTAGAATTAATTTGATCGAATAGAAATGAATGTAAATTGGAAGTTTAATCGATGGAATTATTGAAAATTGAGATAGTTGAATTGAAATTGGAATATGACTTCAAGTTTAATTGAAAATGTTAGAGAAACGATTCTAATTCCAACTATAGTATTTCAAATCATTTTATAAACTATTTTAATAATAATTATATATTTTTTCTTTATAAACTATTTTACTTTATTACTATTTTATTTTATAAATTATTTTAAATAAATCATTTTATAATTAACTATTTATTTTATAAATTACTCAATGTTTTAACTATATATTTTAATAAATTTGATAAATTCTATTTTAATTACAAGTTATTTATTTTCAAACTATTTCAATTATATATGTAAACTATTTTAAATATACTGTTAACTATTTTAATATTCAAATTATTAAAGTTGGATTTGTTTCAAGATTTTAATTAGTTTAAATGGAGATTTTAGTATGAATAATATTTTATCTTGAATGTTGATTGATTTTGGAAATCTCATATTTTGATATGAAGTACGAACCCCTTTGAAATGTAAAAGAACCGACTGGTGTGAAAAATGTAATTGTTGGGTTGTTAAAGAGACGGGGATCAGATATTGTCATACTCTCTGCTATTACCGAAAACCACCGTAACAACTGTGTTCGCGATGAAGTTCCAGAAATGGTGTTGGATGGATTTGGAGGCAATTACTGGATTTGGAAAAAGAGAACGATGATGGATAGCCTTGACCTTCGGGTCATAATTGAAATGACTAAAACAGGAGCCATACCCAGATTAATTGAGTTAGCTACTCTGAGCAGGCATACTTCTTCGATACCATATATATACTTTGTGATTGATTAGCGCCTTTGATTGATTTTGGGGGTAGGTCTGGGATGGGCGGTAGTTGCGGCTATGCGTTACCACTGGCCTCAGTCCGCAATCCGGTAGAATCACTACTGATGGGTATTGCCTCGATGCCTTGTCATATTTATCCTTATCGAGCCCCCTACGATTTTGATTTAACGTTGTCGTATCATGGCGCATCCCTATCCGCCGACGTACTGGTGTATTATATGAAAACTGTATGACAATGGTATAAATGGTGTAAGGGTAATAATGGTAATCCAGCTTACGTTATTTTATTATGTTATATTTAACCATAGACATTATTATAGTAGCGTATTATATTATATAGTATTAGTTTGACGGATCCTTAAAAGATGGAAATTCCCATAACTTCTCTTAAGTTATTGCACTCATATTATTACATGAAATTTGATACGAGAATGATTTAGTTCTGATCCGAGTGTTTGTTGTGTTTCTATTTTTTTTTTTTTTTTTTTTTTTTTTTTTTGCAATACGCTCAAGTCATACTGAGTTGCATTTAGCGAAGTTTCACTTGCTTTGAAGATATCATTATGAAGATGAAGATGGAGCTCAACGGACGTAGTATTATTATTATGCTACAAATGCATTGGTATGTTGTAAGTTAATTTACTCTGATAATCGTTGTAAAATGTAATAAAATTATGTTTTAACAGTTTCATGAACTGTTATTTATTTATTATATTTTGTCCTTCCACTGCAAAATTCTGTATTTGTTTTCTTCTTCCTTCTTTTTCTTATTTTAATCGCAATAACTATTCGTATTTTTGATCTGTTTATATTGACATTAAGGATCATTGTCGATTTGAACGGTCAAAAATCTCGGATGTTACACTAGGGTTCGCAGGTTAGGGGGTTTTCAAAAAAGGGTAGAAGGAGGGGAGGAGCAGGGTGGCGGTGGCTGTCAGAGGGAGGCGCGGCGGTCCTCCGGTGTGGCGGCAGCGGTGCGACGGTGGGGGGCGACGGGCTGACGCAATCGACGTTTTTTTTTCTTTTTTAATCTGAGTGTTGACCGTGTAGAAGAGGAAAGGGGGTTTATAATTTATATATTTAATTATTTTTAATTCCAAAAAGTTAGTTTTTTTTATTTAAAACTCCAAATCAAACCCAACGACTGTTGCCTCTAGTTAAATACCCCCATTCTGGACACAATGGGATATGTTTGTAAGCTAATTCGACTGTTTCGATCATTTTTCATCAAAATTAAAATATAAATAATATAACGTTTAAAATTGATTTCAACGTACATTTTAATTTACCGGGGCCACATGCTAGCTCCAAAAATTCCCAAAAAATAAATCTAGCTATGTTTTGACGAGGTCCTAACAAAACGAGTTTCATCAAATTTGAAGACCGTTTGAAAAGTGTCATTTTCCAGTCGATTGAATTCAAACTGGATTGACTAAACGTGTTTAAATTCACCACGCTCAAATACTAATTCCAAAAATTATGAAAATTGGAATATAACAATAATTTGACATTATGGATCCAATAAAAGTGATTTCGTCGAAATGGATGTCGTTTGCAAAATGTCTGTTTTAAGGGCTATATATTATATTAAATATATATAAATTCCATAGTGACTATTTTGAATTTTAAACTGGTCATAACTTTCAATTTATATTATGAAATCTGGATTTTTCACATTCGTTAGAAATATATTATTAAACAGATTCAGATGTTTGTAGTTTTACTGAAATCCAATTTATTTTGAATTCTGTATATTCCTTTGAAATTAGAAATCGCCACTTCAGGCTTATTTTATAATTAAATAAATTTATACGTTCAACTACGTTCAAAATAAATTTATTGTCATTATTATTTAAAATAAATCATTTTAAATATTCAAGATTCATTAAAATAGCTGAAATAAAAAATTTAAATTGGTTCTGAAAATCCGGATTGCTACAATTATCCCTTAACCTTTTCCAGCCATAAATACCCAAATATAGATAGGAAAAACTGTTTTTAAATTGAAAAATAAGGGTAAGAAGGACTTTTAACATAGTCCCTAAGAGATCTCAACCGAAAAAAAGAGATTTGATGTAACATCTCCAACACGGTAAGGATTTTAAGATTTGTGAGTTCTTCTAGGAGAAAGTAATACAAATTTCTTTTGAACAACTAAGTAAATGAATACTAAACTTTTACGCATCTAGTCATTGGGTATATTAAACACAAGTCAAAGTCAGTCGATGACCTAAGTTAGATGAATGTTATTGACCTGCTAATGGAGCTAATATACTTTTTTGATATTTAAGTTGAATATTCATTAAATACAACTATGATTTGTGCTTTTCCGAGTTATTGTTTAAATTTTTACATAAACATGCAAGAATACTAAAAATTATCGATCTAAAAATTATAAATACCACACTAGATAATGCCAAATGCAATCTATAAAATACCAAAATACATTTCAAAGATATATGTTTATAAAAGAGCTATACAAGTTCCATCAGAACCAAGAAACCAGTTAAGTTAACCCATGTTAGAAAAACTATGCTAATAATAGTGACATTGCAATATAAGCATTTGATCAAATGAACTTATGAGCTGATTGACAGACTCAAAAACAATAGTAGTACTTGAATATGAGGTTCTAGACATAATTAAGAAGAAATGTGTACTTTTAACAGTAAATTCATTGAATCATATTCATCGGTCCAGCAGTTTATTTCTAAGCAAATACTTATGTTTGTGAGCTTTCATGTGCTTGTATTTTGTATTTGCTTTTTGATGGGTTATACTGTGCTTATAATGAGAATCAATATATTTGTCCACGTGTTATTTTACTTGTGCAGTACCATACTGATGTGGTTATTAACATGGTGTGATTATCGTATTTGTACTACATACGTACCAATGGGTATTAATATTATTTATTTACAGGAATATTGAAATGAGGTACCATCTACTTTGTCAGAATCCTTATATTTCAACAAACAACTCAAGTATTGGATACATCACCATAACCATGGAGCGATAATTTCCACTTAATATTGGTTCTATCTTTGTTTATGTAGACAATCAAATCTTTTACTAGGTGACCAGTTGTATGCTTGTTTGATGCAATCAATTTTTTCATTTTGATGCAACGACATTTTTGTGAAAATAAGTCTTATTTGTGTTATGTTATTAATAACTATTATAACTTTTGTCTATATGAAAACTCCATAATTTATTCTTTACTGCACTATTATTGCATTTGTAATTCATTGATAAATCAAGAACACGTATATGTTAATAAAATGCAATATTCAATCAAAATTATCTTTACAATTTTTGCATCGTTAATATTGTTACATTGAAAACGAATATAGAATGTTGGGATAATCATAGTTATAGTGTTTCACAGACATTGTTGAAAGATGATACAATATTTGAAAAAAAGTAGTATAAATATACCAACAATAGTTGTAACTTATTGTCCAACCTTCATACATAGCATTCACTGAACATTGTGAGTATTGGAACAATAATAAAATTATGGTTAAACTTATATTTCACAACATTTATATAATATCATAGCAAGGTAGTTCACTGTTCCAATGAATTTCGACAACGTTAATAAAAACATGGTAGAAAGCTCTTCTATAACAGTTTTAACAACATTTCCCCAAATGTTGTAAAAGATTTCAGTCTTTTTACAACTATGGATATAACAACATTATGGAAAATGTTGTTAAAGTGGTTCAACAATATTTTTTTCTTAGTTGTTAAAAAGATTTTTTTTCTTATAGTGCATATATGGCTTAAAGCAAGCTCCACGTGTTTGGTTTGATAGACATAAAGGTACACTGTCAATTTTAGGTTTCAAGTCTACCAAATTAGACAAATCATTATTTATTAGAACAAATAACAATTCTTTCATTTACATATTAAAATATGTAGATGACCTAATTGTCACCGGCAATAAATCTAAAGATTTAGAAGAGCTAAGCCAGTATCTTGATCAACGATTCTCTACTAAAGATCAGCTGGGTGAAGTCAATTATTTTCTGGGCATAGAAGTTAAAAGGACCAATACTGAAATAATTCTATGCAAAAGAAAATACGTTACTGAGTTATTGGTCAAAACCAAAACGATCAATGCTAATCCCCAGCTAACTCCTATGATAAATAATCAACATTATTCAAAATATATGGGACAAGGAATATCAAATATTACTAAATAAAGAAGTGTTTTAGGTGCATTGCAATATTACTGCACCTAAGTTGGTACTACAAGCATCAGTATAAATCGTCATCTCTCCATTTCTGTAACGACCCGTGTTTTTGGCACTTGAATATGTAATTTAATTTATTTAATTTAAATATTATATTTGGAATATCGATGGAATTAATATCTAATTCGCTATTTAAACAAAGTTCGACGTTATATATTTATATAATTATAAATAGAGCTTGAAATATAGCGCTGCAGTTTGAAAATTCGAGTTTGAACTTCAACTGGACATACAGAGTCCGATATAAGTCGGATTTCTGTGAAACAAGAAACGTTGGGAGCGTGTTGACGATAGCTTTCATATGAAAGAGAAAAATCCAGATTCCGTGTTATTGGTTGCGAGTTATGGCTAAATCAAATTTTGGAAAAAATGCTGTGGAAATCGTTATCGGCCATTAAAATGACCATTTTGCAAATGACTACCGTTTTCGGCGAAATCAGTTTCATCGGGACCGTAACGTTAAATTATTGTACGGTGGTGAATGGCGTGGAAAACCGATGTCGTATGTGACCACGGTAGCTATAAACGCTCGTTCATTTTCTATAGCGTGTATTTAAATAAATAAAAGGATATTTGTAACGACCCGTGTTTTTCGACCATTTGAATATGAATATTTAAATTAGTTTAAATATTATGTTGAGAATATTAATGGAATTTAATATTTAAATTCGTTATTAAAAATGAAGTTGAACGTTATATATTTATATAATTATAAATAGAGCTTGAAAATGGCGTGCAGTTCGTAAATTTGAATTTTTAACTTCAACTGAGAATACAGGATTCGATATAAGTCGGATTTCTGTGCAACAAGACACGTTGGAACCGTATTGACGATAATTTTCATATGAAAGAGAAAAATCCAGATTTCGTGTTATAGTTTGATAGTTATGGCTAAATCAAATTTTGAAATAGTCGCTATGGAAAACCGTTATTTAATTATAGGCCTTTAAAATAGCCGTTTTGCAAACGGACTCAGATTTCGACGAAACCAGTTTCATTAGAACCGTATCGTTAAATTATTGCACGGTGTTAAATGGCGTGGCAAACCGATATCGTATGTGACCACAGCAGCTATAAACGCTCGTTCATTTTCTATAGCGTGTATTTAAATAAATAAAAGGGGTATTTGAGTGTAACTTGAGAAGACGATCGAATTAGGCCACGAAACCAGTTCCGTTGAGTTCGTAGCGTCAATTATAGTCAGGATAGGTATATAGTTTGTTATTTTTAGAGATCGAGAAATTTGGCGTTAAAAAGGGTAGGGCGGTTCAGGGTAAAAACAGCCTATCGGGCAAACAGTCTCAGAATGCGACGAAACTAGTGTCGTTGGGTTCGTATCGAAAAGTTATTATCAGACTTCGCAGTTTCAAGTTGATTCGATTTATCTGGTGACCATGGAAAAATTAAACGCGTGTTCATTTCTGATTTCATAAAGGAAATTTTTCCGTACGACCTCGGATTTCGACGAAACTTGTCCCATTGGGACCGGAATACCTTTTTACACTAAGAATAGACTTTTTATCAGAAAACAGAAATTTGTTGTAGTGATTTTAATCAATTACTTTGTAGCACAGTTTCACAAATATTATTTTATTCATTTTGGTTTCCTATATATACATACAACAACTGACAGACGTACAAACTTCTGTCCCAAACTTATGAAGCCTTGCCGACCACGTTCTGAGGCACTCACCATCAAAACAGCTATCCTACTGACCTTCCCAAATTTCGCCATGGCACCCAAACAAATTACGTGAGGTCCAAGGGTTCTCGTATCTATAAATAGAGGGCAGCTTTGGTTTGTTCCCTCCATACAGACATTGGAATAACGGTGAAGAAAACTCCCTTCGAAATCTTCCATGAAAAAAAAATATGAAGTAAACAGAATACCGTTTTGCGTCAAAGTGTAGATATGGCGAGAAGGGTCGAAAGGCTCATGTGGCATTGGTGGGGGGACGTGCATGGTGAGAAGGATGGGCAGCTTGGCAATGTAAATTTGTGGATAGCATATGGCGGATGGGAGCAGTTCGGTGAAGGGACAAGGAAAGGGACCGCCTGCTAATACGCGAGAGGAAGCAAACGAGTGAGGAGCAGCCTTTGAACGAGGAAAATGGAATTAGCAGCTCACCCGTATCAACAAATGGACCTAAGGCTTTGAGCAGCAAATTAAAGGCGTGGGTTTTGCTTTTAAATGGAAGCAGTAAAACGGAGACAATCTGAACAAGTGGAAGAGGGTCGGCCTTGTATTCCTGAAAGCAAATCAGCAATTCGCCCTTAACCAAATTAAACGAAGATTGGACAAAATGTTAGGCATTTGGAAATACAGAAACGAAGGTGGCGTTGGGGAACCAGAATTACAAGAGGAAGGAGGATTGACCAATAACCTTTCTTAATAACGTAATTGAGTCATTCAATTCGGTAATTATTTTTAGTCAAATTATAATTAGGGGTTAATTCTTAATTTAATTATACTTATACAAAAATGTAAAATGGGTTGCAGGCGTCTGGAGTATGTTTGCAAATGGAAGGAAGCCGGTGTTTAAACGAAGTGAACAAAGCGGTAATCAACCCAAAGTCTTAACAAAATGTAATTACTTCGTTAATCGATGATTAGGAGTTAACATAAATAATTAGGAATTAATGATTAAAATTTTTGTGCGTTAACCTATAATATTAATAACGAGTGCATATATTATTAGAACTTGGCGATTCAAGATACTTTGGACTCATCAACGAGCGCTACATTATGGAACAAGTCTGGATGCGGTTGGAATCTACTGGTATTTTTAATTAAATTAAACACTCGTTTAATTTAATTAAAACAAGCCGTTAACAACGGAATCAAACCCAGGTGAGTTAAACTCACTCAGTTTACCCTTTTTATATTTTATATAAATTGGGTATGTTTATTTTGTGTGCTCTGCTTGCCAATGGTTGACTGTTTTGCTAGTTATTTATCTGTTGATTTAACAGATGAAATTAAACTGTGTTTAATTTCAGTGAAATATCAAATCGTTATTTTTAACGATTGATTCCAATAAAGGTAACTCACCTTGGTTGGTCATGTTTATTTATAAACATGTTTTAAATGATTGAATTGTTTGAATTGCTTATGGTTGATGTTAAATGGTCGTTATTTAATTTATCAGTTAAACAAAAACTGAACCGTCTGATTTGAAATAACCTTTTGAATACAGGGAAGAACAGGTTGGAGGGATCCAACTGGATTCCTCAAATGTATTATTTATTTTCATATTATCATATATGAACTGATCTGTTTGTGTGATTGATTTGATGGTTGATTATTAATTGAATATTCAACCTCTGTTTGGTTTGAACCAATAGGTGGTATTGGTTAAGTGTTTGGCAGAGTATGGCCTTTAAAAATCAATCGGTTTATAGATATGGATTCACCGTTAGGTGAGTCGATAAAAGTGAAGTTATAAAGTTTATTTTATAACTGGACTCAGATCTTGAAATATATTATTTAAATAAAGTAAAAAAGGGAATTAAATAAATATTTTATTTATTTAAGACCTTGATTTATGGTTGGTTTATTTTATAAAGTATATGCTGATGTTAATCAGATTTTCAAGTATGAAGATAAGAAATGAATCGAAAGGGTTGAACTTTGATCATTGTTTTGTAAAGGAAAAAAATAATTAGAATTTATTTAAATTAATTATATTTTTAATTAATTTAAAGCGAGGATTATTGAAATCGGTTAATGAGATAATCAAGTTTTGAGTTAATTAAATCGACCGTTTGAAATTAGAATTGTTTATCAAGTTAATGTGTTTTGACTAAAATAGTTAAATGAATATTGTTTGAATTTAAATAAGGATTTAAAAGGGATTTAATATTTAATTTAGTTAATAAAGGGATTAACTACTAAAGTAGTTAATGTTTGAAATAAGTTATTATTTTAATTAATGATGAATTTAGGAATATATTTTTAAATGGGAATTCATTTAAAAAGTTATCGAATGTGAGATGCAAGCCAATTGAATGGTGAAAGGAAATAAACGTACTCAATTATATGAATTAAGTGAAAGGAGATTACGATAAAAAGGGTTTATTATAAACCAGAGGTTTAAGTGAGATTTAAAGTGTAAAGCGTTAACTTTACATTAACGTTACGTGAGAGTGAAATCAAGTAAAAATGGGACAAGGGAAATAAGACCTCCAAAGTAGATAAGGGTTGAAAATAATTGAAAGGAGATCGGTAGAAAGTGAAATTTGGGGATAAAGAAATGGGTCATAAGATTGTATAAATAAACCCAATTGATAAATGGGATTTGTTTTGAGACTGGAGTGGAATTTTGGTGTTGGAGTACAACTGATGTTTATCTGAGGATAAGAATGTTGTTGATCAAGGTCTGAGAGGTAATTAAAATACCCCAACTTGAACAACATCAGGATTTTCTGAAGATAGTATTAGTTGGTAAATCGTAAGAGACGTTAGTGGATATGTTTTGGAAATCTAAACAGCGATTTTAACGCTGTTGTTATAATATATGTTTTGTAAATCTAATATAGCAATTGTAGCGCTTTTGCTATAGTAAATGGGTTGTAAACCTAAACAGCGATTATAGCGCTGTTGTTTTTTTGTAAATCTAAGTAGTAATTATAACGCTATTGTTATAACATATGTGTTATAAATTTCTTTGTTAAAACTAATGGGTTTTCGAATTTAAAAGATGATTTGAAAGAAGATTTAAGTGTGTAATTGAATATAGTTATTTGAGATAGAATTAGCCAAACATAATTATTCGGCTAAGTTGCCATTTCGTACGACTGCTAGCGTAATTCGCAGGGCTGCAGATAGCCTATGGAGGTCGGATGTTTCCTGAGGGAACCAGGCGTAACCATTGTGATCGCTGCGATCTAGAGTCAAGCGAATGGAGTTAAGACGAATGTTAATTAATCAATTAGAGCTATTCAAATATCGTATTTTTGAATATTAAAAGAATTGGAAGTTTCAATTTAACAAAAAGGAAATTAGTTTGTCAAAGGCCAAATGATGCAAAATACTGAACCAGTGAACTCATTGGAGTGTCATGTTTGAAACACTGTATATTTTGATAGTTAAAACACCGACTATCAAATATGTCCAATACGATTGTTGGTATGGAAAGACCGGGATCGAATTTATATTCGAAAACCATTCCGACCAACAAATACGTGAAGATCTCAGAAGATGATCGAGATGGAGCATTGAAGGCCGTGGGTTTTCATAAACGGAAGAACCACTAATATTCTCTGCCTGGCAAGCAGAGATAAGCTGTGATTCTGTCGTGGTTGGAATCTATGGGTTGCAAGGACTACTCGCTACTGATCCATGGGGTGATTCCTATATGGATGCGGTAGGAGAGTGCCTTCGGTTCATCCTGTTCCTGGATGACGTATATGGACGAATGTCTGACAGAGTATTTCCAAAGGATCACGTACGTTGATTTCTTCAAACGTACTATAGTTGTTGGCGGAGAATTGCCAATCTCTTAGCTGCTGCTAGAGTATTTTTGTGGACGTCAATTAGTGATATCTGACGGATTTGACGATGTGGCATTCAAAGTGAATGGTGACCAGATGATCAGAAGTTAATTCTGGCCTCAAGCCTCATCAACCAGGAAATGACAAAAATCGGGCAGGCAGCATGGCTATGTGGGTCGCTCCCATTAGGGTGTATAATCACCTATCTAGAGGAAGTCCTATTTGTTTCTTAAATCTATGTTCCGATGCTGTCCCTTTTCGGGAGGCGGTTGCTGATCCCAACCGTCGGTGATATACATTCGATACTCTCAAGCGAAATGAGGGGTCGGTCATGTGAGGGCCGGGTTGCAAGAAGTTCTTGTTGAACCCAGTGTATTCGTCTCTAGAGATACACGATCGGCAGGTGGACCCATACCTTGTCAAGTTGGAATCCAATACCCAATAAGCGCCGGCGGGTTTTGTTTGTATACTATATATGTGGAGCGTGAGATGCAAGCGTTCCACTAGATTGCTATTTACTTGTATTTAGACATTATTATAATATCAGACAAGATATTGTTTCAAAAATGTTTTGGGTTATCGTAAGGTAAAAACCGTCCGTGTTTATGTGTGGATTTGGTCTTACGATTATCCTTTTCTTTTGAAAAGATTTTGAACTTTAAAAATCAAGATTTGATGATTTACCCTTATTACTGTGCGAGTTTATCTCACTCTGGTTCACCAGACTGACCCGGTGTTTTGTAAATGCTCGGGTTAGGCCGGGTTGTACAGGTTCAGGTTACCGACTGCTATGAAGAGACGAGATGGAAGAGTCCAGACGTATGATATTACTAGTATTCCGCTGTGTGTTGTATGAGGACAGATTATCACTGTCCAGATGTTGATGTACTCTGATATTGTAAGTATTTTCAAAGTTCTCAATAAAGATTTACTTCTGTATTATATTTTGTTCCGCTGCGATGTGAGACTCTGGGTTGTGTTGTTTCTTCTTCTTCTATTCTAATATTTCTTTCTTTCTTATCTCACCCTCTAACTTCTTTCTATTAATGATATGGAATGTTCGATGTCTGAATGGTCAACACGGTAGTTTGATGTTGATTTTCGGAGTCGAAAATCCCGGTTCGTTACAGTGGTATCAGAGCTATTGGTTAAGTAATTACCTTGGCTCTGTGGCGTGACTCAGTAGAGATGGGGTTAGCAATACCCTAGATTGAGTTTGAGTGTATATATACGAGTGAACGTATTTGTAGATTTGATATAATAAAATTGTTTTATATTGTGGAGATTTATTTGTTTGAGTTGTTTATGAATTCTGGTCGATCGGTTTGATCCACTGTATCGATAGGAGTTTCAAACACTCAAGTACGATAAACCGACACAGTATGTTTTGAAAGAGGGTGAATGAAATAATTTTACCCAAATTATATTTTGATATAAAGAATGATATATATTTGAAGTGCTATGGTATATTGGATGTGTTGGTTGATTATAATTGAAACGGTTATATAAATAACCAATTAGAATTCGTATAATATAAAAGCAGATTAATTAAATCTGAAATTGAAATTTGAATTGGAACTAAAATTCCCAAAAAAAAAAAAAAGTGGGAAAGTTGTTTGCAAATGAACTTGGGTTGAATATATGAAAATTTTAAAATCCTGGGAGATTTTAAATTGTCTACAAGCATCATGAATTCTATTTTGAAATAGATTTCAAATTGAAAGTGTTTAAAATTGGGGTTTTGAAGTGGTATAGTATTGAACTCACTTTGATCGCTGGGAAATAACTCTGAGGATACTGGCCACATCATCAGTGTTCATTTTCGAGTTCTAAGTGACGGATTACTACCAAAGGTTTTGTTTTGAATTGCTTTGAGAAAGACAAGTTTGAATCCTGAAAAAGATTATTTGATTTTTGAAAGAGCTAAACTGTTTGAAAACTCCCAGGGAAATTGTTTGAACTAAAACAAAATTAAATAGAAATTGTGAAAGCGAATATGAATTGAATTGAAACCAATTAACTGGAAATTTAATCGGGAGATAATATATCGAGTGGAATCAGATTTTGAAATTTGTGAGACAAGAATCTGAAATAGTGTTGGTTGAAATTGATAATGGATGGAAATTGAGTTGAGAATGGGATTTGGCTTGGACTCGTGAAGGATTTGGTTTTGAAGATAAAATTGGAATTTTGGTTGGAGAATGCATTTGTATATGCTGAAAGAGCAGCAGATGGAAAAGATATAGTGATATGCCCGACAAAAAGGTACACGTTTACTTTATATGGGATTGGAGATTTATGAGCCTATTTGGCAAGCCGCTTGGCTGTTTCATTTTCTTTTGAATTGGAAAAGGCCTAGAAAGGCGAGTTGTGGTTGTACCGACTGAGCCGTACAGAGGAGGTGCTGGCAAAAATTTTCAGAAATTTAAAGTGTTAGAAAATTTTCGATATTTGAAAATAATTATTCACAGTATTGAATTGGTTTCTAATTTAATATAAAATTAGATTTGAAATTAATGAGTTTATAACGTTTTTTCTTACCTTAGCAATTTCGAGGACGAAATTATTTTAAGGGGGGAAGAATGTAACGACCCGTGTTTTTCGACCATTTGAATATGAATATTTAAATTAGTTTAAATATTATGTTGAGAATATTTATGGAATTTAATATTTAAATTCGTTATTAAAAAT
The DNA here is from genome assembly GCA_030737875.1 of Allium sativum. NCBI lineage: Eukaryota > Viridiplantae > Streptophyta > Magnoliopsida > Asparagales > Amaryllidaceae > Allium > Allium sativum. Next base: position 968,737,392 of record CM060910.1, on the reverse strand, counting down.
GAAGTTGAACGTTATATATTTATATAATTATAAATAGAGCTTGAAAATGGCGTGCAGTTCGTAAATTTGAATTTTTAACTTCAACTGAGAATACAGGATTCGATATAAGTCGGATTTCTGTGCAACAAGACACGTTGGAACCGTATTGACGATAATTTTCATATGAAAGAGAAAAATCCAGATTTCGTGTTATAGTTTGATAGTTATGGCTAAATCAAATTTTGAAATAGTCGCTATGGAAAATCGTTATTTAATTATAGGCCTTTAAAATAGCCGTTTTGCAAACGGACTCAGATTTCGACGAAACCAGTTTCATTAGAACCGTATCGTTAAATTATTGCACGGTGTTAAATGGCGTGGCAAACCGATATCGTATGTGACCACAGCAGCTATAAACGCTCGTTCATTTTCTATAGCATGTATTTAAATAAATAAAAGGGGTATTTGAGTGTAACTTGAGAAGACGATCGAATTAGGCCACGAAACCAGTTCCGTTGAGTTCGTAGCGTCAATTATAGTCAGGATAGGTATATAGTTTGTTATTTTTAGAGATCGAGAAATTTGGCGTTAAAAAGGGTAGGGCGGTTCAGGGTAAAAACAGCCTATCGGGCAAACAGTCTCAGAATGCGACGAAACTAGTGTCGTTGGGTTCGTATCGAAAAGTTATTATCAGACTTCGCAGTTTCAAGTTGATTCGATTTATCTGGTGACCATGGAAAAATTAAACGCGTGTTCATTTCTGGTTTCTTAAAGGAAATTTTTCCATACGACCTCGGATTTCGACGAAACTTGTCCCATTGGGACCGGAATACCTTTTTACACTAAGAATAGACTTTTTATCAGAAAACAGAAATTTGTTGTAGTGATTTTAATCAATTACTTTGTAGCGTAGTTTCACAAATATTATTTTATTCATTTTGGTTTCCTATATATACATACAACAACTGACAGACGTACAAACTTCTGTCCCAAACTTATGAAGCCTTGCCGACCACGTTCTGAGGCACTCACCATCAAAACAGCTATCCTACTGACCTACCCAAATTTCGCCGTGGCACCCAAACAAATTACGTGAGGTCCAAGGGTTCTCGTATCTATAAATAGAGGGCAGCTTTGGTCTGTTCCTTCCATACAGACATTGGAATAACGGTGAAGAAAACTCCCTTCGAAATCTTCCATGAAAAAAAAAATATGAAGTAAACAAAATACCGTTTTGCGTCAAAGTGTAGATATGGCGAGAAGGGTCGAAAGGCTCATGTGGCATTGGTGGGGGGGACGTGCATGGTGAGAAGGATGGGCAGCTTGGCAATGTAAATTTGTGGACAGCATATGGCGGATGGGAGCAGTTCGGTGAAGGGACAAGGAAAGGGACCGCCTGCTAATACGCGAGAGGAAGCAAACGAGTGAGGAGCAGCCTTTGAACGAGGAAAATGGAATTAGCAGCTCACCCGTATCAACAAATGGATCTAAGGCTTTGAGCAGCAAATTAAAGGCGTGGGTTTTGCTTTTAAATGGAAGCAGTAAAACGGAGACAAGCTGAACAAGTGGAAGAGGGTCGGCCTTGTATTCCTGAAAGCAAATCAGCAATTCGCCCTTAACCAAATTAAACGAAGATTGGACAAAATGTTAGGCATTTGGAAATACAGAAACGAAGGTGGCGTTGGGGAACCAGAATTACAAGAGGAAGGAGGATTGACCAATAACCTTTCTTAATAACGTAATTGAGTCATTCAATTCGGTAATTATTTTTAGTCAAATTATAATTAGGGGTTAATTCTTAATTTAATTATACTTATACAAAAATGTAAAATGGGTTGCAGGCGTCTGGAGTATGTGTGCAAATGGAAGGAAGCCGGTGTTTAAACGAAGTGAACAAAGCGGTAATCAACCCAAAGTCTTAACAAAATGTAATTACTTCGTTAATCGATGATTAGGAGTTAACATAAATAATTAGGAATTAATGATTAAAATTTTTGTGCGTTAACCTATAATATTAATAACGAGTGCATATATTATTAGAACTGGGCGATTCAAGATACTTTGGACTCATCAACGAGCGCTACATTATGGAACAAGTCTGGATGCAGTTGGAATCTACTGGGATTTTTAATTAAATTAAACACTCGTTTAATTTAATTAAAACAAGCCGTTAACAACGGAATCAAACCCAGGTGAGTTAAACTCACTCAGTTTACCCTTTTTATATTTTATATAAATTGGGTATGTTTATTTTGTGTGCTCTGCTTGCCAATGGTTGACTGTTTTGCTAGTTATTTATCTGTTGATTTAACAGATGAAATTAAACTGTGTTTAATTTCAGTGAAATATCAAATCATTATTTTTAACGATTGATTCCAATAAAGGTAACTCACCTTGGTTGGTCATGTTTATTTATAAACATGTTTTAAATGATTGAATTGTTTGAATTGCTTATGGTTGATGTTAAATGGTCGTTATTTAATTTATCAGTTAAACAAAAACTGAACCGTCTGATTTGAAATAACCTTTTGAATACAGGGAAGAACAGGTTGGAGGGATCCAACCGGATTCCTCAAATGTATTATTTATTTTCATATTATCATATATGAACTGATCTGTTTGTGTGATTGATTTGATGGTTGATTATTAATTGAATATTCAACCTCTGTTTGGTTTGAACCAATAGGTGGTATTGGTTAAGTGTTTGGCAGAGTATGGCCTTTAAAAATCAATCGGTTTATAGATATGGATTCACCGTTAGGTGAGTCGATAAAAGTGAAGTTATAAAGTTTATTTTATAACTGGACTCAGATCTTGAAATATATTATTTAAATAAAGTAAAAAAGGGAATTAAATAAATATTTTATTTATTTAAGACCTTGATTTATGGTTGGTTTATTTTATAAAGTATATGCTGATGTTAATCAGATTTTCAAGTATGAAGATAAGAAATGAATCGAAAGGGTTAAACTTTGATCATTGTTTTGTAAAGGAAAAAAATAATTAGAATTTATTTAAATTAATTATATTTTTAATTAATTTAAAGCGAGGATTATTGAAATCGGTTAATGAGATAATCAAGTTTTGAGTTAATTAAATCGACCGTTTGAAATTAGAATTGTTTATCAAGTTAATGTGTTTTGACTAAAATAGTTAAATGAATATTATTTGAATTTAAATAAGGATTTAAAAGGGATTTAATATTTAATTTAGTTAATAAAGGGATTAACTACTAAAGTAGTTAATGTTTGAAATAAGTTATTATTTTAATTAATGATGAATTTAGGAATATATTTTTAAATGGGAATTCATTTAAAAAGTTATCGAATGTGAGATGCAAGCCAATTGAATGGTGAAAGGAAATAAACGTACCCAATTATATGAATTAAGTGAAAGGAGATTACGATAAAAAGGGTTTATTATAAACCAGAGGTTTAAGTGAGATTTAAAGTGTAAAGCGTTAACTTTACATTAACGTTACGTGAGAGTGAAATCAAGTAAAAATGGGACAAGGGAAATAAGACCTCCAAAGTAGATAAGGGTTGAAAATAATTGAAAGGAGATCGGTAGAAAGTGAAATTTGGGGATAAAGAAATGGGTCATAAGATTGTATAAATAAACCCAATTGATAAATGGGATTTGTTTTGAGACTGGAGTGGAATTTTGGTGTTGGAGTACAACTGATGTTTATCTGAGGATAAGAATGTTGTTGATCAAGGTCTGAGAGGTAATTAAAATACCCCAACTTGAACAACATCAGGATTTTCTGAAGATAGTATTAGTTGGTAAATCGTAAGAGACGTTAGTGGATATGTTTTGGAAATCTAAACAGCGATTTTAGCGCTGTTGTTATAATATATGTTTTGTAAATCTAATATAGCAATTGTAGCGCTTTTGCTATAGTAAATGGGTTGTAAACCTAAACAGCGATTATAGCGCTGTTGTTTTTTTGTAAATCTAAGTAGTAATTATAACGCTATTGTTATAACATATGTGTTATAAATTTCTTTGTTAAAACTAATGGGTTTTCGAATTTAAAAGATGATTTGAAAGAAGATTTAAGTGTGTAATTGAATATAGTTATTTGAGATAGAATTAGCCAAACATAATTATTCGGCTAAGTTTCCATTTCGTACGACTGCTAGCGTAATTCGCAGGGCTGCAGATAGCCTACGGAGGTCGGATGTTTCCTGAGGGAACCAGGCGTAACCATTGTGATCGCTGCGATCTAGAGTCAAGCGAATGGAGTTAAGACGAATGTTAATTAATCAATTAGAGCTATTCAAATATCGTATTTTTGAATATTAAAAGAATTGGAAGTTTCAATTTAACAAAAAGGAAATTAGTTTGTCAAAGGCCAAATGATGCAAAATACTGAACCAGTGAACTCATTGGAGTGTCATGTTTGAAACACTGTATATTTTGATAGTTAAAACACCGACTATCAAATATGTCCAATACGATTGTTGGTATGGAAAGACCGGGATCGAATTTATATTCGAAAACCATTCCGACCAACAAATACGTGAAGATCTCAGAAGATGATCGAGATGGAGCATTGAAGGCCGTGGGTTTTCATAAACGGAAGAACCACTAATATTCTCTGCCTGGCAAGCAGAGATAAGCTGTGATTCTGTCGTGGTTGGAATCTATGGGTTGCAAGGACAACTCGCTACTGATCCATGGGGTGATTCCTATATGGATGCGGTAGGAGAGTGCCTTCGGTTCATCCTGTTCCTGGATGACGTATATGGACGAATGTCTGACAGAGTATTTCCAAAGGATCACGTACGTTGATTTCTTCAAACGTACTATAGTTGTTGGCGGAGAATTGCCAATCTCTTAGCTGCTGCTAGAGTATTTTTGTGGACGTCAATTAGTGATATCTGACGGATTTGACGATGTGGCATTCAAAGTGAATGGTGACCAGATGATCAGAAGTTAATTCTGGCCTCAAGCCTCATCAACCAGGAAATGACAAAAATCGGGCAGGCAGCATGGCTATGTGGGTCGCTCCCATTAGGGTGTATAATCACCTATCTAGAGGAAGTCCTATTTGTTTCCTAAATCTATGTTCCGATGCTGTCCCTTTTCGGGAGGCGGTTGCTGATCCCAACCGTCGGTGATATACATTCGATACTCTCAAGCGAAATGAGGGGTCGGTCATGTGAGGGCCGGGTTGCAAGAAGTTCTTGTTGAACCCAGTGTATTCGTATCTAGAGATACACGATCGGCAGGTGGACCCATACCTTGTCAAGTTGGAATCCAATACCCAATAAGCGCCGGCGGGTTTTGTTTGTATACTATATATGTGGAGCGTGAGATGCAAGCATTCCACTAGATTGCTATTTACTTGTATTTAGACATTATTATAATATCAGACAAGATATTGTTTCAAAAATGTTTTGGGTTATCGTAAGGTAAAAACCGTCCGTGTTTATGTGTGGATTTGGTCTTACGATTATCCTTTTCTTTTGAAAAGATTTTGAACTTTAAAAATCAAGATTTGATGATTTACCCTTATTACTGTGCGAGTTTATCTCACTCTGGTTCACCAGACTGACCCGGTGTTTTGTAAATGCTCGGGTTAGGCCGGGTTTTACAGGTTTAGGTTACCGACTGCTATGAAGAGACGAGCTGGAAGAGTCCAGACGTATGATATTACTAGTATTCCGCTGTGTGTTGTATGAGGACAGATTATCACTGTCCAGATGTTGATGTACTCTGATATTGTAAGTATTTTCAAAGTTATCAATAAAGATTTACTTCTGTATTATATTTTGTTCCGCTGCGATGTGAGACTCTGGGTTGTGTTGTTTCTTCTTCTTCTATTCTAATATTTCTTTCTTTCTTATCTCACCCTCTAACTTCTTTCTATTAATGATCTGGAATGTTCGATGTCTGAATGGTCAACACGGTAGTTGGAAATCGTTATCGGCCATTAAAATGACCATTTTGCAAATGGACACCGTTTTCGGCGAAATCAGTTTCATCGGGACCGTAACGTTAAATTATTGTACGGTGGTGAATGGCGTGGAAAACCGATGTCGTATGTGACCACGGTAGCTATAAACGCTCGTTCATTTTCTATAGCGTGTATTTAAATAAATAAAAGGATATTTGAGTGTAACTTGAGCAGACGATCGAATTAGGCCACGAAACCAGTTCTGTTGAGTTCGTATCGTCGATTAGAGTCAGAATAAGTATATAGTTTGTTATTTTTAGAGACCGGAAAATTTGGTGTTCGGAAGGGCAGTGCGGTACGCGTTAAAAATGACCTACCGGGGCAACGGTCTCAGAATGCGACGAAATTAGTGTCGTTGGGTTCGTATCGAAAAGTTATTGTCAGACTTCGCAGTTTCGAGTTGATTTGATTTATCTGGTGATCGTGGAAAAATTATATGCGTGTTTATTTCCGGTTTCATAAAGGAAAATTTTTCATACGACCTCGGATTGCGACAAAACCTGTCCCATTGGGTCCGGAATATCGTTTTACATCAAGAACAGCATTTTTATCAGTAAACGAAAATCGTTTGTAGTGGTTTCTGCGTGTTACTTCACAGTCAAGTTTCGATAATATTATTAAATTCTAAACCTAACCTTGTCTATGAATCACGCAACAATTCTTAAAGGCCAGACCTACTGGTGCACACATATCTATGAGAAGCACATGCTAGACCTTCCATTTCAGCTACTCTAAGACCTTAATAATATTTTAACGGCTGAGTTTTCTTTTCACTATCAGGACGTGCCGACCAAGTTTTAGAAATTTCCACCCTACACCGCATCTATCCTACCCTATACCCTCTAATGCGTGGTGGCCACGTATATCTCTCTATATATAAAGCGTTCTCTTCTCCAATCCCAGTAAGTCTTCCTCCACAACGAAAATAAAAACCTGGACCTCCAGTATATGAATATATATATATATAACCACCAAGTAGTAAACCGAATACAACCCGCCTCCACCCTAAAGGAAATACAGCTAGTATTGATCGAACTCTTTTCCTCCTAAATCCCGAATTCATTTCAATAATCTACGGAAACCCCAACATCAATCCTATCCTCTTAATGAGATCATCAAACTGGTCATCACGATTGGGTTTACCTCATTATACTGACCGGAAATTGGTCATGAAGCTGCGCCCTTTGTAGGAGGATTACTGGCAACGTACGGGCCCAGGCAAGGCGCTGTTGGGGTGGGATTGTCGGCGGCGGAAGGGCGAACACCCCGATGGTCTCAGATCCGTCATCAGTCAACGGCAGGGGGAGCGGTGGTTGTTGAAAGGGGGCGGAGCGCGGGTCCGTCTGTGGGTAGCTTGGATTGAAAGGGGTCATCACTGACGGGAAGGGTCGGTTTTAGACTGTCGGTGATGGTGGCGGGTCAACTCGAGGTCGAGGAAGCGGGTGGAGCGACTTGAGGGGCTGATAGACTTTGGATGTGGAAGCTCTAAACGGGAAAAGGAAGGTCTGGGCGTAACGAAAAGCAAGGAAGCAGAAATAGTTTTGTCGGCCCAAATATTTTGAATCAGAGGATTTGCTGGATCAAAGGAACTGGAAGAACGGTCATGTGAGGGGAGCTTGGTACACAAAGACTTGGTAGAGAAAGTCTTAACCGATATTTGATTAAGTATGTAATTAGATTTGAATTAATTAGTGATTTAATTACCAAAAATAACCTTATTAAAATGTTTAAAACCCTGACAGCTCTACAACGCTTTGGAAAGACAAGAAGTTGGGAACAAGATGTACAGTACTGGAAGAACGGTCGGCCTATTTCCTTACATCAAACGTAAATTTGTATGTTAACAAAGTGATTATTAATTCACACTAAAATTGTGATTAATAATACATTATTTAATTAAATTAGTCTTGGATCGCAGATGGAATCAAAAGCAATGAGAAACGAAGTCAGCTGGTTATTTCCAATTCAGATGGATCAACCGGAATATCAATAACAACTGATCCAAACAAGTGCACAGAGACCCTAATGAGGAACACTACATGTTGGAGTCAGTATGGACGAAGCTGAAAGCAATTGGGATCTTTAATTAAATTAAACACTAGTTTAATTTAATTAAAATAAACTGCTTCAGAAATAATTCAGATCAAGGTGAGTTAAACTAACTCAGTTTTCCCATTTATATTTTATATAAATTGGGTTTTTATTTTGTGTGCTCTGCTTGCTGATGGTTGCCTGTTTGCTAGTTATACACTTGTTGTTGATTAAAAATGATGAAATTAAACTGAGTTTAATTTCAGTGAAAATACCAAATCGTTATATTTTAACGATTGGTTCCAATAAAGGTAACTCACCTTGGTTGGTCACGTTTGTTTATAAACGTGTTTAAAATGGTTGCATTGTTTGAATTGCTTGTGGTTAAGGTTAAATGGTTGTTATTTTAGTTTATCAGTTAAACAAAACTAAACAGTCTGATTTGAGAAAACCAGTTGAATACAGGGACGAACAGGTTGGAGGGACCCAACCGGATCCCTCAAATGTATTATTTATTCTCATATGCTCATATATGAACTGATCTGTTGGTGGGATTGATTTGATGGTTGATTATTGACTGAATATTCAACATCTATTTGGTTTAAACCAATGGGTGATATTGGTTGGGTATTTGGCAGCGTATGGCCTATAAAATCAATCGTGTTATAAATATTGATTCACCGTCAGGTGAATCGATAAAGATGAAGTTATAAAATTTACTTTATAACTGGAGTTGGATTTTGAATATATTATTTTGAATAAAGGTTTATAAAAGAAAAGTAAATAAATAAATATTTTATTTATTTAAGACTTCGATTTGTTCTGATGTTAATCAGATCTACAATTATGAGCATAAGAAATGAGATGAATGGTTAAACTTTAATAAGTGTTTTGTAAACAGCGATTTTAGCACTATAGTTATAATATATGTTTTGTAAATCTAAATAGCGATTTTAGCGCTGTTGCTATAGTAAATGTTTTTGTGATCTAAACAGCGATTATAGTGCTGTTGTTTGTAAATCTAAATAGTAATTATAATGCTATTGTTATAACATATGTGCTATAAACTTCCTTATTAAAACAAATGGATTCCCCGATTTAAATAATAAAGGATGGTGTAACAAATATGCTGGAAGGAAGAATTAAGTGGGAAATTGAATATAGTTACAAGTTATTTTACCTAGTTTATAAAAATATAGTTATCCAAGCTGGAGTTAGTCAAACATAGTATTCAAGATGAGTTGCCATTTCGTACGACTGCTAGCGTAATTCGCAGGGCTGCAGATAGCCTACGGCGGTCGGATGTTTCCTGAGGGAATCAGGCGTAACCATTGTGATCGCTGCGATCTAGAGTCGAGCGAATACAGTAAGTCGAATGTTAGTTAATTGAATTAGAGTTATTCAAATATCATATTTTTTTGGACAATTAAAGAATTAGAAGTTTTTAATTTACCAAAAGTAAATTAGTTTGTTAAAGGCCAAGTGATGCTGAATACTGAACCAGTGAACTCATTGGAGTGTCATGATTGAAACACTGTATATTTTGATAGTTAAAACACCGACTAACAAATCTGTCCAATACGATTGTTGGTATGGAAAGACCTGGATCGAATTTATATTCGAAAACCATTCCGTCCAACAAATACGTGAAGATCTCAGAAGATGATCGAGATGGAGCATTGAAGACCGTGGATCTTCATAAACGGAAGAACCACTAATATTCTCTGCCTGGCAAGCAGAGGAAAGCTGTGATTCGTTCATGGTTGGAATCAACGGGTTGCAAGGACTTCTCGCTACTGATCCATGGGGTGATTCCTATATTGGATGCGGTAGGAGAGTGCCTTCGGTTCATCCTATTCCTGGATGACCTATATGGACGGATGTCTGACAGAGTATTTCCAAAGGGTCACGTACGTTGATTTCTTCAAATGTACGATAGTTGTTGGCAGGGAATTGCCATCCTCTAGTTTTCAGCTAGAGTATTTTTGTGGACGTCAATTAGTGATATCTGACGGATCTGACGATGTGGCATTCAAAGTGAGTGGTGACCAGATGTTCAAAGATAAATTCTGACCTCAAGCCTCATCAACCGGGAAATGACAAAAATCGGGCAGGCAGCATGGCTATGTGGGTCGCTCCCATTAGGGTGTATGATCACCTATCTAGAGAAAAGCCTATTTGCTTCTTAAATCTATGTTTCGATGCTGTCCCTTTTCGGGAGACGGTTGCTGATCCCAACCGTCGGTGGTATACATTCGATACACTCAAGCGAAATGAGTGGTCGGTCATGTGAGGGCCGGGTTGCAAGAAGTTCTTGTTGAACCTAGTGTATTCGTCTCTAGAGGTACACTATCGGCAGGTGGTCCCATACCTTGTCAAGGTCGGAATCCAACTTCCAATAAGCGCCCGCGGTTTTGATTGTATATATATGTGGAGCGTTAGATGCAAGCATTCCACTAGATTTCTATTTACTTGTATTTAGACATTATTATAATATCAGAAAAGATATTGTTTCCAAAACTGTTTTGGGTTATCGTAAGGTAAAAACCGTCCGTGTTTATGTGTGGATTTGGTCTTACGATTATCCTTTTCTTTTGAAAAGATTTTGAACTTTAAAATCATGATTGGATGATTTACCCTTATTACTGTGCGAGTTTATCTCACTCTGGTTCACCAGACTGACCCGGTGTTTTGTAAATGCTCGGGTTAGACCGGGTTGTACAGGTTCAGGTTATCGACTGCTATGAAGAGACGAGCTGGAAGAGTCCAGACGTATGATATTACTACTATTCCGCTGTGTGTTGTATATGGGAACAGGTTATTATAACTGTCCCATGGTATGATGTACTCTAATACTGTAAGTATTTTAAAGCTTTCAATAAAGATTATTTCTGCATTTTATTTTGTTCCGCTGCGATGTGAGACTCTGTGTGTCGTTTCTTCTTCTTCTATTCTAATATTTCTATCTTATATATTCTCACCCTCTAACTTCTTTCTATTAATGATTTGGAATGTTCGATGTCTGAATGGTCAACACGGTAGTTTGATGTTGATTTTCGGAGTCGAAATACCCAGTTCGTTACAGTGGTATCAGAGCTTAAGGTTAAGTGATTACCTTGGCTCTGTGGCGTGACTCAGTAGAGATGGGGTTAGCAATACCCTAGACTGAGTATGAGTGCATATATACGAGTGGACGTATTTGTAGATTTTATAAAAAAAAATTGTTTTATGTTGTGAAGATTTATTGGTTGAGTTATTTATGAATTCTGGTCGATCAGTTTGATCCACTGTATCGATAGGAGTTTCTAAACACTCAAGTACGATAAACCGTCGCAGTATGTTTTGAAAGAGGGTAAATGAAATAATTTTACCCAAATTATATTTTGATATAAAGAAAATATATACGTTGGAAATATTATGATTGGATGTGTTGTTTGTTACTATAATCAAATGAGATTATAATTGAAATGGTTATATATAACCAATCAGAATTCATATAAGTGAAATATATGAAAATCAGAGGAGTTAAATCTGAATTTAAATCAGAATTGAAATTAAAACTTTGGAAATTTGGACAAGTGGTTGAAAATGGAATTGGACTTAATATATGAGAATTTTAAAATCCTGGGAGGTTTTTAAATTGTTTTACAAGCCTTGCAAAGGATATTTTGAACTGATTTCAAAATGGAAGTGTTTAGAAATGGTTTTGAAAGTAATATAGTATTGAACTCACTTCAATAGCTGGAAAATAGATTCCGATGATGTGCGCGCCATTATCGGTGTTCATTTTCGAGTTCTAAGTGACGGATTACTAACAAAGATTTTGTTTTGAATTGCTTTGAGAAAAACAAGTTGTTTTGAATCCTGGAAAGAAATGTTTGATTTTTGAAAGAACTGAACTGTTTAAAAACTCCCAGGGAAAGTGTTTGAACAAGAACAAGATTAAATCGAATTTGTGAAAGCAAATATGAATTGAATTGAAACCAATTAAATGAAAATTGAATCGAGATATAATATATCAAGTGGAATCAGATTTAGAATTGGGAGACAGGAATATGAAATGGTATTGGACTGGTAAGCTAAGAGTTGAAATTGATGATGGATGGAAATTGAGTCAAGAATGGAATTTGGCTTGGACACGTGAAGAATTTAGTTCGAAGGATGAAATTGGAATTTTGTTGAAAATGCAATTGTATATGCTGACAGGGTGGCAGACGGGAAAAGATATAGTGATATGCCCGACAAAAAGGTACACGTTTATTTTATATGGGTTTGGTGATTTATGAGCCTATTTGGCAAGCCGCTTGGCTGTTTCATTTTCTTTTGGATTGGAGAAGGCCTAGAATGGCGAGTTGGAGTTGTATCGATTGAGCTGTACAGAGGAGGTGCTGGCGAAATTTTTCGGAAATTTAAAGTGTTAGAAAATTTTCGATATTTGTGAAAATATTTATTTACGGTATTGAATTGATTTTTGATTTAAACTAAATTTGATTTGGAAATAAATGGGTTTATAACGTTCTTTCTTACCTTAGCAATTTCGAGGACGAAATTATTTTAAGGGGGGAAGAATGTAACGACCCGTGTTTTTGGCACTGGAATATGTAATTTAATTTATTTAATTTAAATATTATATTTGGAATATCGATGGAATTAATATCTAATTCGCTATTTAAACAAAGTTCGACGTTATATATTTATATAATTATAAATAGAGCTTGAAATATAGCGCTGCAGTTTGAAAATTCGAGTTTGAACTTCAACTGGACATACAGAGTCCGATATAAGTCAGATTTCTGTGAAACAAGAAACGTTGGGAGCGTGTTGACGATAGCTTTCATATGAAAGAGAAAAATCCAGATTCCGTGTTATTGGTTGCGAGTTATGGCTAAATCAAATTTTGGAAAAAACGTTGTGGAAATCGTTATCGGCCATTAAAATGACCATTTTGCAAATGGACACCGTTTTCGGCGAAATCAGTTTCATCGGGACCGTAACGTTAAATTATTGTACGGTGGTGAATGGCGTGGAAAATCGATGTCGTATGTGACCACGGTTGCTATAAACGCTCGTTCATTTTCTATAGCGTGTATTTAAATAAATAAAAGGATATTTGAGTGTAACTTGAGCAGACGATCGAATTAGGCCACGAAACCAGTTCTGTTGAGTTCGTATCGTCGATTAGAGTCAGAATAAGTATATAGTTTGTTATTTTTAGAGACCGGAAAATTTGGTGTTCGGAAGGGCAGTGCGGTACGCGTTAAAAATGACCTACCGGGGCAACAGTCTCAGAATGCGACGAAATTAGTGTCGTTGGGTTCGTATCGAAAAGTTATTGTCAGACTTCGCAGTTTCGAGTTGATTTGATTTATCTGGTGATCATGGAAAAATTAAATGCGTGTTTATTTCCGGTTTCATAAAGGAAAATTTTTCATACGACCTCGGATTGCGACAAAACCTGTCCCATTGGGTCCGGAATATCGTTTTACATCAAGAACAGCATTTTTATCAGTAAACGAAAATCGTTTGTAGTGGTTTCTGCGTGTTACTTCACGGTCAAGTTTCGATAATATTATTAAATTCTAAACCTACCCTTGTCTATGAATCACGCAACAATTCTTAAAGGCCAGACCTACTGGTGCACACATATCTATGAGAAGCACATGCTAGACCTTCCATTTCAGCTACTCTAAGACCTTAATAATATTTTAACGGCTGAGTTTTCTTTTCACTATCAGGACGTGCCGACCAAGTTTTAGAAATTTCCACCCTACACCGCAGCTATCCTACCCTATACCCTCTAATGCGTGGTGGCCACGTATATCTCTCTATATATAAAGCGTTCTCTTCTCCAATCCCAGTAAGTCTTCCTCCACAACGAAAATAAAAACCTGGACCTCCAGTATATGAATATATATATATATAACCACCAAGTAGTAAACCGAATACAACCCACCTCCACCCTAAAGGAAATACAGCTAGTATTGATCGAACTCTTTTCCTCCTAAATCCCGAATTCATTTCAATAATCTACGGAAACCCCAACATCAATCCTATCCTCTTAACGAGATCATCAAACTGGTCGTCACGATTGGGTTTACCTCATTATACTGACCGGAAATTGGTCATGAAGCTGCGCCCTTTGTAGGAGGATTACTGGCAACGTACGGGCCCAGGCAAGGCGCTGTTGGGGTGGGATTGTCGGCGGCGGAAGGGCGAACACCCCGATGGTCTCAGATCCGTCGTCAGTCAACGGCAGGGGGAGCGGTGGTTGTTGAAAGGGGGTGGAGCGCGGGTCCGTCTGTGGGTAGCTTGGATTGAAAGGGGTCATCACTGACGGGAAGGGGCGGTTTTAGACTGTCGGTGATGGTGGCGGGTCAACTCGAGGTCGAGGAAGCGGGTGGAGCGACTTGAGGGGCTGATAGACTTTGGATGTGGAAGCTCTAAACGGGAAAAGGAAGGTCTGGGCGTAACGAAAAGCAAGGAAGCAGAAATAGTTTTGTCGGCCCAAATATTTTGAATCAGAGGATTTGCTGGATCAAAGGAACTGGAAGAACGGTCACGTGAGGGGAGCTTGGTACACAAAGACTTGGTAGAGAAAATCTTAATCGATATTTGATTAAGTATGTAATTAGATTTAAATTAATTAGTGATTTAATTACCAATAATAACCTAATTAAAATGTTTAAAACCCTGACAGCTCTACAACGCTTTGGAAAGACAAGAAGTTGGGAACAAGATGTACAGTACTGGAAGAACGGTCGGCCTATTTCCTTACATCAAACATAAATTTGTATGTTAACAAAGTGATTATTAATTCACACTAAAATTGTGATTAATAATACATTATTTAATTAAATTAGTCTTGGATCGCAGATGGAATCAAAAGCAATGAGAAACGAAGTCAGCTGGTTATTTCCAATTCAGATGGATCAACCGGAATATCAATAACAACCGATCCAAACAAGTGCACAGAGACCCTAATGAGGAACACTACATGTTGGAGTCAGTATGGACGAAGCTGAAAGCAATTGGGATCTTTAATTAAATTAAACACTAGTTTAATTTAATTAAAATAAACCGCTTCAGAAATAATTCAGATCAAGGTGAGTTAAACTCACTCAGTTTTCCCATTTATATTTTATATAAATTGGGTTTTTATTTTGTGTGCTCTGCTTGCTGATGGTTGCCTGTTTGCTAGTTATACACTTGTTGTTGATTAAAACTGATGAAATTAAACTGAGTTTAATTTCAGTGAAAATACCAAATCGTTATATTTTAACGATTGGTTCCAATAAAGGTAACTCACCTTGGTTGGTCACGTTTGTTTATAAACGTGTTTAAAATGGTTGCATTGTTTGAATTGCTTGTGGTTAAGGTTAAATGGTTGTTATTTTAGTTTATCAGTTAAACAAAACTAAACAGTCTGATTTGAGAAAACCAGTTGAATACAGGGACGAACAGGTTGGAGGGACCCAACCGGATCCCTCAAATGTATTATTTATTCTCATATGCTCATATATGAACTGATCTGTTGGTGGGATTGATTTGATGGTTGATTATTGACTGAATATTCAACATCTGTTCGGTTTAAACCAATGGGTGATATTGGTTGGGTATTTGGCAGCGTATGGCCTATAAAATCAATCGTGTTATAAATATTGATTCACCGTCAGGTGAATCGATAAAGATGAAGTTATAAAATTTACTTTATAACTGGAGTTGGATTTTGAATATATTATTTTGAATAAAGGTTTATAAAAGAAAAGTAAATAAATAAATATTTTATTTATTTAAGACTTCGATTTGTTCTGATGTTAATCAGATCTACAATTATGAGCATAAGAAATGAGATGAATGGTTAAACTTTAATAAGTGTTTTGTAAACAACGATTTTAGCGCTATAGTTATAATATATGTTTTGTAAATCTAAATAGCGATTTTAGCGCTGTTGCTATAGTAAATGTTTTTGTGATCTAAACAGCGATTATAGTGCTGTTGTTTGTAAATCTAAATAGTAATTATAACGCTATTGTTATAACATATGTGCTATAAACTTCCTTATTAAAACAAATGGATTCCCCGATTTAAATAATAAAGGATGGTGTAACAAATATGCTGGAAGGAAGAATTAAGTGGGAAATTGAATATAGTTACAAGTTATTTTACCTAGTTTATAAAAACATAGTTATCCAAGCTGGAGTTAGTCAAACATAGTATTCAAGATGAGTTGCCATTTCGTACGACTGCTAGCGTAATTCGCAGGGCTGCAGATAGCCTACGGCGGTCGGATGTTTCCTGAGGGAATCAGGCGTAACCATTGTGATCGCTGCGATCTAGAGTCGAGCGAATAGAGTAGGTCGAATGTTAGTTAATTGAATTAGAGTTATTCAAATATCATATTTTTTTGGACAATTAAAGAATTAGAAGTTTTTAATTTACCAAAAGTAAATTGGTTTGTTAAAGGCCAAGTGATGCTGAATACTGAACCAGTGAACTCATTGGAGTGTCATGATTGAAACACTGTATATTTTGATAGTTAAAACACCGACTAACAAATTTGTCCAATACGATTGTTGGTATGGAAAGACCGGGATCGAATTTATATTCGAAAACCATTCCGTCCAACAAATACGTGAAGATCTCAGAAGATGATCGAGATGGAGCATTGAAGACCGTGGATCTTCATAAACGGAAGAACCACTAATATTCTCTGCCTGGCAAGCAGAGGAAAGCTGTGATTCGGTCGTGGTTGGAATCAACGGGTTGCAAGGACTTCTCGCTACTGATCCATGGGGTGATTCCTATATTGGATGCGGTAGGAGAGTGCCTTCGGTTCATCCTGTTCCTGGATGACCTATATGGACGGATGTCTGACAGAGTATTTCCAAAGGGTCACGTACGTTGATTTCTTCAAACGTACGATAGTTGTTGGCAGGGAATTGCCATCCTCTAGTTTTCAGCTGGAGTATTTTTGTGGACGTCAATTAGTGATATCTGACGGATCTGACGATGTGGCATTCAAAGTGAGTGGTGACCAGATGTTCAAAGATAAATTCTGACCTCAAGCCTCATCAACCGGGAAATGACAAAAATCGGGCAGGCAGCATGGCTATGTGGGTCGCTCCCATTAGGGTGTATGATCACCTATCTAGAGAAAAGCCTATTTGCTTCTTAAATCTATGTTTCGATGCTGTCCCTTTTCGGGAGACGGTTGCTGATCCCAACCGTCGGTGGTATACATTCGATACACTCAAGCGAAATGAGTGGTCGGACATGTGAGGGCCGGGTTGCAAGAAGTTCTTGTTGAACCCAGTGTATTCGTCTCTAGAGGTACACTATCGGCAGGTGGTCCCATACCTTGTCAAGGTCGGAATCCAACTTCCAATAAGCGCCCGCGGTTTTGATTGTATATATATGTGGAGCGTGAGATGCAAGCATTCCACTAGATTTCTATTTACTTGTATTTAGACATTATTATAATATCAGAAAAGATATCGTTTCCAAAACTGTTTTGGGTTATCGTAAGGTAAAAACCGTCCGTGTTTATGTGTGGATTTGGTCTTACGATTATCCTTTTCTTTTGAAAAGATTTTGAACTTTAAAATCATGATTGGATGATTTACCCTTATTACTGTGCGAGTTTATCTCACTCTGGTTCACCAGACTGACCCGGTGTTTTGTAAATGCTCGGGTTAGACCGGGTTGTACAGGTTCAGGTTATCGACTGCTATGAAGAGACGAGCTGGAAGAGTCCAGACGTATGATATTACTACTATTCCGCTGTGTGTTGTATATGGGAACAGGTTATTATAACTGTCCCATGGTATGATGTACTCTGATACTGTAAGTATTTTAAAGCTTTCAATAAAGATTATTTCTGTATTTTATTTTGTTCCGCTGCGATGTGAGACTCTGTGTGTCGTTTCTTCTTCTTCTATTCTAATATTTCTATCTTATCTATTCTCACCCTCTAACTTCTTTCTATTAATGATCTGGAATGTTCGATGTCTGAATGGTCAACACGGTAGTTTGATGTTGATTTTCGGAGTCGAAATACCCAGTTCGTTACAATTTCCTTTCGAAATAACCAATATTGGAGCACATGCCAACCTTTCCATTAGTCTCTTAAATGTACCCTCGTGTCTTTCATTCCAAACAAAAGTCTAATTCTTCTTAGTCAACAGAGTTAATGGTTCTGCTATCCTAGAGAAGTCCTGGACAAATTTATGATAATATCCAATTAACCCCAAGAAACTTATTACATCAACTGCATTCTTAGGCGTAGACCAATCTTGCATTGCCACCACTTTCGTAGGGCCCATGGCAATACCATTCTCAGAAACAGCATGGCCCAAGAACCTCACTTCTCTCCTTCAGAAGTGACATTTAGAAAATTTAGCCTTAAGTCAGCGTTTCACTAACACCTCTATCACAGCTCTCAAATGATCCTTGTGTTCTTTTTCTATCCGTGAATAGATCAGAGTGTCGTCAACAAATACAAGTACAAACTTATTTAGTTCATCCCTGAAAACACAATTCATAAGATCCATGAAATATGCCGGTGTATTGATCAGTCCGAGCGGCATAACCAATCAATCGTAAAAACCAGATGGCGTCCAAAATGTTGTCTCTGGCACACTCTCATCTGCTACCCGTAGCTGATGGAATCTTATTGCAAGGTCTAATCGAGAAAATATCCATGCAACATTCAACTGATCAAACAAGTTGTATATTCACTAAAGAGGATATTTATTCTTTCTCGCCACCATATTCAACTCTCGGTAATCCGCACACAATCGAAGGGAACCATCCGCCTTCATGGAAAATATAACAGGTACTCCCCACTCAGAAATACTTCTCCGAATAAACCCTTTATTCAAGAGATCACTCAATTGCACCTCGAGCTTTTGCTGCTCTCCTGGTGTCATCCGTCGAAGAGTAAGAGTGTAAATCGGTCGAACCAGACCGAACAGAGGTGTGTTCAGTTTCTGTCCTAAAAAAACCGGACCAGACACGGACCAGACCAAATTTTTTCTCGGTCAAATTTTATTCTCCTAATTCGTGTCCCAAATAAAATCGGTCGGACACGAACATATGTTTTTCAGACACGGACACGATCGGACTCGGTCGGACATGGCTATTTATATCACATTTTGTACATTTTACTAGATTTTCTCTCAACTATATGCCGAATTACAAGAAATTCAGACGAATTCGGATGAGCCCGGACCGGACATGATTTTTTCTTGTACAAATTTTGTTGTCCTAACTCGTGTCCTAAACGATAATCAGAGGGACTCGGACAGACGTATTTCGGTGACGGACACGAACGGACATCGGACATCCATACAAAATTTACAGCCCTATCGAAGAGACATCACTATAGGTCTGGCATCTTTTGCTAAATCAATACGAAACTCAATCTCTCATTGTAGTGGAAGTCTGGTCACTTCCTCGAAGATGTCTGGATACTCGCCAACAAAAGGCACACACAATAACTCATCATGTGAGATGTCAGAATAATACAGAAAACTAGCCATCACCTAAAACCTTCATAATTTTGAAAGACACAACACATTACGAACTGACACTTTGAATTCATAACTAATATTAAATAAAGATAAATTTCAAATTATGTTTCCAACACTTCAACTACAAAATGACACATGAAATGGTCTCCCTCAGCAGAGGAGGTATAGCTACGTGTGGAAGGAGATCCAGGCCTAGTGAATGCAAGAAACTTGCAAAGTGAGAGAGAAAGTTTGAAACATAAGAAGCATAGTTCGTGTCATAGATAAATTTCCTATTCCAACATTTAAATGGCCCTATTAATATCCCTATATTTTCCTTTTCTGCATAGTAACATATTAGTCTCTTCATTGTAGTAAAGCAAAATCTTATATTCATCTGCATCGCCACTAACAAACATGGAAAATTCTTTTTGGACAAGAAAATAACGCATGTCCGATAGATCATGAATTTACGACTTCTTATGAGAATTTCACTCAATAACGTAATCATCTGAGCCAACTGGAACCCCAAGGGATCCAAAGCAACATTAGCAACCAAGGGGGAGGAAAGACCTAACTCAGACGAATATTCTGAACATCCAACAAAGTCTTAGGCTTAGGGACCCAAATAAGAACTGCTACCTCGGGAGGGGGACTTTAGCAAGTGTTGGAATTTAAATATAGAGAAGAGGAGAGAGATTAAAACGTAGAATAATTGAACGACTACATTGTTATTGCTTCACTTTTCTTCATACCACAAATGAGAGAGTACAATTATATTTATAACACAACAAAGATTCTAGACTCTTCTTCTCTAGATTTTTCTTTATCCTCTAATTTCTAGACTTGCCTTAATAAATCATTCCCTAGATAATTCTATTATATATATAATAACTCTAATATTTATTACCATTTATTTTTATCCTTTCCTAAATAAAATAATTAAATCTATTCCATAATTTATGTTTCCTTTTAAAACCAAGTTTATTTTCAGCATTCCCCCTTAAACTTAGTTTTATTACTCCAAACAGATTACTTGATTCAAAGTTATTGAGATATTAAACGAAGCACTCCTCTTCGATTTGTGATGCACTTCTCATCACCTTCAATTATTGAAGCACGTCTCTTCAATTCTACTTTTTGAATATTGGAGTACTTCTCTCCATGGTGCACTTCTTACCCTCTAAAATAAATTTTCTTCCACGACCACTTGTGCCATGTTCTCTTACTTTTCATCTTTGAATCTACAATTCCTTGCCATATGCCTAAAATTTTGACATTTTTTCCCTTATGCCAACAATCATTTTCTTTATGACCAAATTTGTTTGCTTTTGTTGTGCTTCAGCTGGTCCATCTTTGAATTATTAAAAAAAATGATTTTTTTTTGGCTCTTTAGAGATCTCTTTATCCCCTCTCATCAACCTATCTCTGATACCATGTTGGAATTTAGATATAGAGAGGAGGAGACAGATTAAAACGTAGAATAATTGAACGACTACATTATTATTGCTTCACTTTTCTTCATACCACAAATGAGAGAGTACAACTATATTTATAACACAACAAAGATTCTAGACTCTTCTTCTCTAGATTTTTCTTTATCCTCTAATTTCTAGACTTGCTTTAATAAACCATTCCCTAGATAATTCTATTATATATAATAACTCTAATATTTATTACCATTTATTTTTATCCTTTCCTAAATACAATAATTGAATCTATTCCATAATTTATGTTTCCTTTTAAAACCAAGTTTATTTTCAGCATTCCCCCTTAAACTTAGTTTTATTACTCCAAACAGATTCATTGATTCAAAGATATTGAGATAATAAACGAAGTACTTCTCTTCGATTTGTGATGCACTTCTCATCACCTTCAATTGTTGAAGCACGTCTCTTCAACTCTACTCTTTGAATATTGGAGCACTTCTCTCCATGGTGCATTTCTCACCCTCTAAAATAATTTTCCTTCCACGGCCACTTGTGCCATGTTCTCTTGCACTTCATCTTTGAATCTACAATTCCTTGCCATATGCCTAAAATTTTGACATTTTTTTCCCTTATGCCAACAATCATTTTCTTCATGACCAAATTTGTTTGCTTTTGTTGTGCTTCAGCCGGTCCATCTTTGAATTATTTTTAAAAAAATGTTTTTTTTCGCTCTTTAGAGATCTCTTTATCCCCTCTCATCAACCTAGCTCTGATACCATGTTGGAATTTAGATATAGAGAGGAGGAGAGAGATTAAAACGTAAAATAATTGAACGACTACATTGTTATTGCTTCACTTTTCTTCATACCACAAACGAGAGAGTACAATTATATTTATAACACAACAAAGATTCTATACTCTTCTTCTCTAGATTTTTCTTTATGCTCTAATTTCTAGACCTGCTTTAGTAAACCATTCCCTAGATAATTCTATTACATATATAATAACTATAATATTTATTACCATTTATTTTTATTCTTTCCTAAATACAATAATTAAATCTATTCCATAATTTATGTTTTCTTTTAAAACCAAGTATATTTTCAATAGCAAATATGGGATCGTCGGGGGAAAGCTTACAAGCAACATCCAAATGGCTGAAAAAACGACGAGTAGTGCAAATATCTGGTCGTCAGGAGTATTTGATGACAACATACCTGTCAATACCTTCTATTAAAACTCGAAGCTTGCTTGGAAGGGGTTTTTCTGGTGTAATCTCAATCAATGTTTTAGCAAAAACTAGATTTTTCTCTCTACAGTATTCACATCAAAATATTTGAAGTTACCGATCCTACTAGCAAGGCAATTAACGTTTGACAATGTATAAAGGAATAGAAGGAATCCAAGTAAAAATAGACTAGACATGAATAGAGAGTGCACTTTCTCTTGTCTATCAACCATGGGAATCCAAGATGTAATAATAAAAGTCTTGCCACCAATTATGGACGGTTCAAATTCATGAACCCTCATCCTTTCTGCGACACTCAAGACACTTCGACCACGGTCATAGACATTGCAATAGGATACTTTCGTATCGAGAGAAAACCATGCCAAAAAATCTTGACAATAAATGTAGTATGAATGTATATTGAATATATGTTGTGCATAACTTTAAAAAAAAAAAAAAAAAAAAAAAATTAAGGTAATGCATAATTGAAAGTTGATGTTATCATTTAGTTTATGAAGCCATGCTTCTTTAAAAAGATGGTTATACCTGGTGTGTGCTTTAAGATTACATAAAAATATTTATTAGCAAGAGTAGAATTCACAAACATACATTTTTATCTTGGCAACTTGGAAAATCCTAATATATAGTGTTAAACCGATTCTGTGGTGAACTCTATGTAGCATGGGCTCCTAGCTAGCTGTTTGGTTAATTGTTGAACCTTAGTGATTTCTGTAATCTGTGGTTTTCTGTTTTTGGATTTGCATTAGGATTATTTTATCCATGTAAAGTCGTGCACTTCAATCATGCATTTCCGCGATACTATAAACAGTGAAAATACAGAGAAATAATTTCAAAGATGTGGACACTTTCGGAAATTTTAGTATATACCAAAAATGACTCACAATATTGCTTTAAAGTTCACATCAAACCTGCTGTGCTTACATTTAAAGCCTATTGATTATAAAAACAGTACTTAGGCCGTTGTTTCATTTTCATAATTAATCTTGGTGGTCGATTGCTGTCATGAATCTGAAGCAAGATGTGCATTAAATCGCACTAGACCCAGCTGCTATTTTTACATTATTTCCATGACCGGACCCAATTCTACAGTCCAATGATCTAAAATAGTCCCGAATGCAAAAAGCTAGGTTGGACGACCTTCGAACGCATTTTTATGTCTAATATGTCTGCATATAATTGAAGAAATTAGGTTAAGAATCAAAGTCTTTTACGAGTTGGAAAGGTGAAAGGTTGGAAAAACCAGAAATATACCTCACGCGGCTTCCAAGTAACGCATTTCTTACAATCCACAAGGCCGGTCTTAAGGGGGAAAAACAATAGAAGAAGTTTGAACTTTGAACTGTCAAAACTTTAGGTGGCATTTGTATTTTTTTTTTTTTTTTTTTTTTTTTTTTGCATTTTGAATTCTCAACATTATTAGCTACACAAAATAGAGAAAGTAAACGGACAACGAAGATGATGGAAGGAACATGATGGAGACGACAGAGAAGTTGGAAGACGACGGAAGAATGAATTGTGTATCGTTTATTTGTTGTTTCAAAAACCATGGAAAATAAAAAAAATTGGTTTCGTGTTTAATGTGTTAGCTTTATTTTTTAAAATAGTTATTTTTCATGATTTATGTATGTCGTTTTCAATTTTGTATCAGTGAAAATAAAAAAAATTAAAAGGGCGAATAACGCATCCTTTTAACTCCTAAATTATAAGTTTAGACCTGATTTTCAGGAACTGTCCCGTTTTACCTAGCATACACTTTAAAGCTGAAGGATGAGAGATTCAAACAGAGGGTCCATAGCTACTGTGATTAGCTCTTGATTACAAGCGGTCTACATACCTAATCAGCTTGGTAGATCAGATTAATGAACCTTTTCTTTAAGCCTAGGGTAGTTGAATATGGGTATCACAAACAGGTATAAAGGAAAGGCGGAAATTCCACATGGTTCGTTTGTCATAATGATTAGAGTTTCAACTCTCCTGTTCCACAACACCACCTCTCTTCTTCTTCTTCAGTGATCCGTTTGCTTATTTAACTCGCCTCAAATTCTTATAATATTGCAGTTGCCCTCATTTATAAAAAAAAAAAAAAAAAACCAACTCCAAGAAACATAATTTAAAATCACATGGTTCGTATACCTTGTACATGAATTTGCATGGTGATATGGGCGGTCTTAATCCATGCACCTCGTTGAATGATCATCACCAACGATTCAACTTCGGTGAAGTTAACGGCAAGGAGCAGGATTCTCACAACTCAAGCAACCTGCAACTGCAAGCTCCTGCCAAAAAATCTGTAGTGGGCGGGAGACCTAGGGGGAGGCCTCCTGGGTCCATGAATAAACCCAAACCACCCATTATCATAACACAAGAAAGCTCCAATTCTCTTTGGGCTCACATCCTGGAAATTGGGGCAGGCCTTGACATTTTTGAATGTCTATCTTCTTACACCCGCCACCGGCAGATTGGCATCTGTATCCTCAGCGGCAGTGGTACGTGCAATCTTCTCTTAATTAAGATATGATGTACGTTTAGTATAATGATGTAGGGAGCACTAGAATGCAGGGAGCGTAAGCGACGTCAGGTTGGGCCAACCAGCGAGTACGGGTGACGTTACAAGGTTGCATGGAAGATATGAGATTATGTCATTTTCAGGAACAGTGATGCCACCTCCAGCCCCATATGGAGCAACAAGCCTAGCGGTGTTAGTGGCGGGGGGAGAAGGGCAGGTGATTGGTGGGAGAGTGGTGGGTCCGCTGATGACGGTCGGGCCGGTGGTGGTGATCTGTTCGTCTTTTACCAACGTGGCTTATGAGATGGTGCCTTTAGAGGAATGGGAGGATAATGGTGGTGGTGGTCTCCAGCAAATGCACCCGCATGAGATAATTATTGGTTCGAATCAGAACACTTCTTCTCCTTGGTCGCCTTTCTCTACTTTGCCCTTTGGTGCTGTCAATGATGGTTGGGCCGCTGCTACTGATGGCCCTGGTCAAGCGGCGGTGCCATTTTTTTGTTAATCTGGAATCAGTGGTTGTTGTTGCCCTCTTTAATCTGTCAATTTATTATCAAGTATGGTTGTCCATGTGTGTATAGGCAAGTCTTGGAAACACCTTACTATGCTAAACCTTTAATGATTCTGAATATCATCCAGAAGTGTTCTTGCCTGTTTGTGTGCTTTGTATACAAATTAGTGTATAACACACTGCATGATAAGTAGGTTACGGAACAGGATTCAAATTCCATGACAAACACCATTGTACAAATGGTTAAGACATTTTGATATGATGTTGGATGTCATAGCTTCAGATCCTGCTTTGTGGGATTGACACCTACTTAACACGTAAGATGTCACATGCAACTTAGAATTAAATGAGAAATTTCGGTGATATCCAGAAATACTAGAGTTGTACCTGATCTTTGCGCTCTTCTATATATATATATATATATGTATGTATATATATATGTATGTATATATATATATATATGTATATATATATATATATATATATATATATATATATATATATATATATATATGATGTTGGATGTCATAGCTTCAGATCCTGCTTTGTGGGATTGACACCTACTTAACACGTAAGATGTCACATGCAACTTAGAATTAAATGAGAAATTTCGGTGATATCCAGAAATACTAGAGTTGTACCTGATCTTTGCGCTCTTCTCTCTCTCTTATATATATATATATGTATATATATATATATATGTATATATATATATATGTATATATATGTATATATCTATATATGTATATATATGTATATATCTATATATGTATATATATGTATATATGTATATATGTATATATATATATATATATATATACATATATATATATATATATATATATATATAAGAGTAGGTTCGAAAGCACCCCAAACAGTGCAGCACCCCAAAAGCCCATTAACCACAACCAAATATTTCACATTCTCTCTCTCCTTCTACTCATTCTCTCACTTTCCACTCACATTCTTTAATATAAATGAGTGGTCTGTGGCTACATGATCTTATTCCCATATATATATATATATATATATATATATATATATATATATATATATGTGTGTGTGTGTGTGTGTGTGTGTGTGTGTGTTAACACCGAAAAACGACGTTAACACCCAAAGAGGTGTGTTAAAGATATTTTGCATTAACACCGAAGATAGGTCTACGGAAGTGGACCTAAGGGGAAAATGAGGTTATGTACTTTCCACAAGCTTGAATTAGCTCACCGTTTCCTAGATATCACGGTCTAAAGCCCGAAAAATTAGTTACTCTACCCTCAAAGGGTTGAGCATCACGCTTACGCGACTTAAGAACCAACAGTTATCTTAGGATAAAAGTTCTCTTAGCACAACACGAGATAGAAAGCTAAATGGCTTGTAGGAAGAGGTTTTGTAAAGATCTTGAGGAAATGTGTAATCATGTATAAGAAATCTTTGTCATGTATAAAGCATAAAGTACTTTATAAAGGAAACAACTAAGAAAATATATAGGAAATATTCTAAGTGTTGATCCACTCTTTATTGCTTATTGATTTGGATTACATAAGGGTCTATAAAGGAAATCCACAAATTGATTTAGAAATTAGGGTTTACTCTAGAAGAAAAGAGTACAAGATTGAGAAATGAGACTTCGGCCCTGAAAATGAGACCCCTAAGGTCTTATTTATAGACAAAGCGGGACCCTTTCTGACATTGGGTCCGCAGAAACCTCTTTCGGTTGCAACAACTATGTGTCGGTCACTTTTCCCTTTTGGTTCCGGTTGCTTTGCTCTCGGACGCTCTTTTTGATCTTGTAGACGGATGTAATACTACTTTTAGGGTGCCGGTCTCGGCTCTTGGAAGGATGGTCTCGGTCTTTGGAGCTTCTCTTTGGTGTTATTTCTCCCTCCTTTGTATCGACGGTACGGATAACTTTGAGAAAGGCATTTGGCTTCCTGCTTCCGGCTATGAGCTTCGGGTCTTGCTACTAATTCTTCATGATGTTTGTCTTCGTGCTTCAAATGTGTTATTTTGAGAACAGTCACCCGTTTCGGTATTAAAACTAAGCGGATTAGTGCGGACAGTATGTCTCTTTAGAAGCTTGGGCTTGCTTTCGGTGGACCCTCAGATTGGGTTTTGGTCTTCGAGAAGGAGCGTTTTTAGAGCATTATTAGTTGTCTTCTGAAGTTTTCTTTCAGTGACCACTTTGGTCTCGGTAACATGCTTCCGGGAGACTTTTTTGGCATTTCCATTTCTCTTTGTACTGGCACTAAGCAGGTTAATACCGATAGTCCTTTCGCTTTTCTTGGTTTCAGGTTGTGGGTTTCCCTTTGGATCAGAACTTTCATTAACTATCTTGCGTGTCGGGGATACCCCATTGGTATTCTTCCTTTTCATCAGATCCGAGCTTTATCTTTTGATGAAAGTGTCCGTTGCTTGTTGTTCTGAAGGCTTCCCTTATGCTTTCAGATTTGTCATGTGTCGGGTTTATGCTTCTGAATTAACCTTTTATGTTCACGGCAGTTTGGTACCCCTTCACCGTCATCTTGTCTCAGTGTTAATTGTGATAATAACATTTGCCCCCCTTCCCCCCTCCCTCCCACCCCGGTAAAGGGGTATTTTCGACTTTTCAAGTCAAAAAATTTCGATCTTCATACTGTACGGCTCTGAATATGCGTGGTTTCCACTTTCAGCCTTTAGGATGGATCTAACTCGTTAATTCAATCTCACTCGAGCGGCTAAGATTGAAAGAGCATCTTTGTCATAAGTTCCTTCTTCTTTTTCTTACCTACGCATTACATTTCTCAAACAGAGTTATTGTTCCTCAAAATTTCTCAGGCTTTTCAGAATCTCAAACTCGATTTTTCGTAGGTATTTCTAATCTAACTGTAGGCGTAAATCTACATCATGCCTTTAACCTGACTTAGGAAATTAATCAGAATTTTTAGGTATTTAGTGTGAGTTAAACCACGATGATAATTGAGATAGTGATTAATGGTGGACTAAATAAGTTACACATTTCTCCAATATAATTTTGGGGTTTAGAATGTAAAATTACATGTTGAAGGTTATTTATTGTCAATAAATAGAATATTATACTTTCACTATAAGCGAACTCCACACTACTGTCACTTACTTACTCTGTGTCCGATTTTTCCGACACCAAGGTTCGTGTTTATTTAACTTTTGACCCAATGGGTGCCGGCTCAGCTGTGCAAGTGCTACCGAAAACTCTATTTCTTCTCGGTTTCAGTGCCATCAAAATTTGAAGCTTCTCAATAAAACGTTTTGATCTTGAGTTCGCTTGTACCGGTTTCAAGACTAACTAGATTTTTGGTGAGGACACTGAATTATTCGGTTCTGGTTGAACAATTATTTGAGTCTTACCCTTCCGACACCTGCTTTCCGCTGTATTTGGCTTAATGACGCAATAATTAGTTTGATCATTACCAAAGATGTAGTTGTTCCCTAGTGTAGGTGATTTATGCATAAACTTTGTCAATACTGATTTTTCACAATCAACTTTGGGGTTTTAATAAGTTAAATTCCTGGCATTAGTAAGCTTTTGTGTTGCTCACCCACTTATATATGCTATGTACGTGCTTTTGCAAAAGAAAATGGTACAATACAAGATAACACTGATTTTGCAATGGAAAAATACGTCGCTAAAGGGCATTTAGCGACGGATTTGCAACAGAATATGGTGGTCGCTAAAAAAACGCGTTGGTATTTTAGGCACAATTTAGCGACGAAAATTATCATCGATTCTCCATCACTTTACCGTCGTTTATAATTTATTATCATTTCATTTGAAAAATATTTTCACCGACGTTTTACCGATGGATATATATAATAATAAAATAATTAAATATTTATCCGTCGCTATCTAGCAAGGGAATACTGGCGAATATAAATGACAAACATTTTGCATTTCAATTATCCGTCGGGTAAATCCTAGCTTTATAGCGACGGATTAACGACGAACGTATCTATTTACACGTATACATCCATTTGTTATCCTTCGATAAACCGTTGCTACCTTTAAAATTTCAGTTTCAATTTAGTAATGTTTTTGTGTCGATTTTTGTAAAAAGTCTTTAAAATTTCCATCGGTATTCCCTTCCTATTCTGTTTATATTATTATTCCAGCTATCACCGTTACTAGTCGATAGTGTTATATGTGTGTGTATATATATATGTGTATATATATATGTGTGTGTGTGTGTGTGTGTATACATATAACACTATCGACTAAATTTTTATAACTAGAGTCCAGAACCCTTCACGGCCCAAACAAATTACAGCCCGTTAGTGTAGGGTATGTTACAGCCAACATAATACATCCAAATTACACTTTCCATCTTACATTCTCTCCCAAAAGGAAAAGCGAAATTACGGCACAAACTCTTGGCGGTCGTTGATTCTCTACCCGCGTTTCTGAGATGTCTTCCTTCTAGTTCCACTTCGCCGGTAGCGATTGTCCTTGTTCCCCGGCGCATGTAAGCGTCTTCCTCTTAATTCTACTAAACATCATCACAATTTCTCTGTTAGTAATACAAGCGCTGACTAACAAATCAGTCTTCTTCTGCTTGAAAGCTCTGGCGTTGCGTTCTCTCCATGTCTGCCACACTGTGGATGTGAGGCAAATCTTGCCCACCTATGTCACCAGCTTAGGCATGTTGGCCCGATTGTTCAGGTACTGTACTTCTTCCTCCAAGCTTCCTACATCTTCTGTGTTAAAGCACTTGAGCTTCTGGATTTCCCGGTCTTTTATTGTATTTACATTCAAAGAAAATGTGTGAGTATGATTCGGTTTCTTCGCTGCATAGCAGACACCTGTCATCATTAACAATTCCCCAATTCTGGAGTCTATCCTTAGTTGGAAGGCGACCCAGTAATGCTTTGTGAAGTACATGGGCCATTTCAGGGCACACACCCTGAAGATTGCATACGTGCTAATACAGTACACACGGATCATGTAATATGGTGTATAACATAGAGATATATAAAGATATTTCCAACAGCTATGAAAGAAAATATAAGATGATGATATAAATATCAACTAATCACAGATATGTACAGTAAATGCAGTAAAAATAAAAAAATCACATAGTGGATTTTTATACTGGTTCGGAGCACCGTCCTACGTCCAGTCACAGAATTCGCTTGGAGGAACAGGTTTAAAACACCCAAGCAAACGAACGGGATTTCACGCCTCTAACAACACTGAGGACTTCAACACGTGCCTCTTACAACACAGAGGACTTCAACTAAGATGAATACAATTGTTGTTGACAGTATGTATTCTTGATAATACGAATTTGTCACTTGTAGTACAACCTTCCTATAATCTTATCCTGAAATAGAATATTTGTGTGTATGAAGATTTGGAAGTGGATATTGTATTGAATCAAAAGAATATTAAATAGATTCTAGGATTCAAACAATATATTATTGAATATGAGCAATTGAGCGCAAGAGAATATAGAAATGAGATCAAGAAATTAGATATAGTAATCAAGTCAAATTAGTTGTTGAATGGAAAGATGATCTCATGGTGTAACACCCCAAGTCCATTAATGTCACTCACTAAGGGAATGCATTAACTTTCATGGAACATTATAAAAGGATAGAACAGAACATCACAAGACAGATATATAAAATGGTACTTAAAAAAATTCAAAATTTATTCATTGCAGCGGAAAAGAAAAACATGTCTGGTTACAACATTAAAACCATATACTAAAGCCAAGTACACAAATATCCATCTTGAACAAAATTATTATCAGAGTATATAAAAGCAAAACC
Source organism: Allium sativum (assembly GCA_030737875.1). NCBI lineage: Eukaryota > Viridiplantae > Streptophyta > Magnoliopsida > Asparagales > Amaryllidaceae > Allium > Allium sativum. The sequence goes on along the minus strand of CM060910.1, from coordinate 968,706,427 downwards.
ATAATCCCACTCCAAATAGCCATAATGAAAAAGAGATAAAGTTGAGCATTACTTTCAACACTTCTAAGTACTTAAAGAAGAAAGAAATCCGAGTCAAGCTCCATTAATCCCACCCTGGGGACCTTTGGGGGGGGGAGAAAGAAAAGAGGCGAAACAAAAAGGGTCAGACATAAAGTCTGGCGAGTTCAGTGACTTTAACAATATAATCAATAAAGTAACAGGATAAGAACATAAACTGGATATAAGAGATGACTGTAACATAAGAAGCACTACACCATATCTGCTCATTAGGCTGTGTTTTTAGCCGTATCTAAAGCTCTTGGGCACGGTAAAAAGCCGTATCAAAAAGTGGCATGTCTAATTATTAGATACGGCTATAGGCCGTGTCTAACTTAAAATTTGACATGCCCATGTAGCCGTATCAAAAGGTAAAATAGAAACGGCTCGCTGCCATATCTAAAGGGCAGCTAGATACGAATGTAAACCATAGCTAATTTCCGGTGGACGCTACTTTAATATATTTTAGAAACGGTTTTAGACCGTATCTATGATGTCAGGTAGACACGGTCTTAAACCGTATCTTATTATATATACGTATATATATATACATATACATATTATATATATATATAAACAGAAACTACAACACATATTTTCCATAACACAGACCATATCCCAATTTATACAATTTATAGAGTGTCGTACAATTATTAAACGGAAACTGTCACAGATGTTTCATCTAATTACAAAGTATGATATAAATGAGCTGGTTATTGGAAGTAGCAAATTTAATCAAAGAAAAAAAATGTGATAAAACTGCAGGATCGGACCGGGAAGATTGAGCGTGCTGTGGTCCACGTCGCTGTAAATTAAAGCAATGATGAGCAGATGCTAATATTGAATGTACAAAATTTATATGTTTCAAAGCTTGTGTTGACAAGCATAAGCTAGATGTACATACATGAATTATCAGCGGATCAATCAATTTGTAAAAACATTAACAAATAATATTCGTGTGTGCATATCGTGTCTCATGTGTATGCCATCGAAGAGAGTTCATGAAATTAATGCAAACATAAGTGTCATGGAATTCTTATTTCATAAGTAAACCAAGAGTCAAGTGTAAAATTATATATACTTGGTCCAACGTCTAAAGATAGTGAATCAGGGACTTCACATGACACACAAACCCACCCACTTCGACTTCATCAAAGGTCTCTGCAAATTGACGATTCAGTTTGGAGATTTTCTCATCTGGTAGCAGTATACTATCCAAAACCACTTTTTCATGTGTAGGTGGTACAGGAATCCCATGGCATCTGGATGACGTAGGATCTCGACAGATAGTACCTGTTGCAATAAAGTCGAGAATTTCAAAGGATGGTATTAATAAAATATGCATAATTTTATTAAAACAGAAAAACTGGAGTACGTATCCATTAGACTTTAAGCACTCACTTTAGATCATAGTGCAATAAAATATGCAACAACCTTTGATTTTATTAATAAAACATACCTGTTGCTATTATGTCTAGATCAGAGTTGAGAATTTCACATCGTTGATTGTTCACCGCATTGGTCGTATCCTGGATCGGAGAAGGAACACCCTTTGATGCACTGATGTGTGTACTGCGTCCTCCATCCGACGTAGTTAACGATGTCTGAGTTCCTTGATCAGTCAAAGTTCCTACCATGTTGATCAGAACCTCCATTTTTCCAGACAAATTTCCCACTGTACCCTTCATATCAGTCATCATACCCTCCAAGCTTCCCACCCTCATTTTAAACTCATCATTGTCTTCACTAACATGTTTGAATTGTTTCTGTGCAATGTCACAAGCCTTAACATGCATCTTTGGTATGATGCTCCCAACAGCGCGGCTCCTACCCCTTGTATCCTTACCCAACACTTGTGATAAGATATCTTCATCAACAGGCAATTTTTCTTCATCACTATCGGTGATCTTTTCCTTCAATTTGGCAATTTGATCCTGGGAAAAAAATTAAATGTGTTTACACCAACATTTACTTGTAACAGCTTGTAATATGTTACTCCTAACTGAATAAATTCAATCCAGACATAGCACCATAACAATAAAAACACGTAATGAAGAAAATGTCATGAGAAACTAATTAATCACAATTATGGAAAGCCTGAAAGCCCGAAATGAAAGTCCAAACAATAGACTGCTCGATGTTAACTATAATAACCATAATACAAGTAAAAACTTATGAAGTACGCAGACGTGGCATCTGATATGCTACCATCTTTTTTCCTTTGTGTCTTCTCCCATATTTGACGACGGTTGATATTTGCAGATGGACTTGCAATGATCTGCAATATATTCCAGTTCATGTATATTCTCTCCCTTAATTTTGTTTTTTTACTACTGTTGAAAGAAAATGATCAAATAATTTACCAATTCGTGTTCTACTCTAGCGTGACTTTTACGTCCTGCATTGTGGGCATAACTTAGACTGGATCTATTTTTTTTTGCCTGCCGTCCTTCTTCCGCTTGCTTCAGGCGTTGCTTCATTCTTTATGAACTCGTTCCAATCATCTTGAGCAATTGAAGATGGACAATGTTTCATCCGTTCTTCGTCATTGTCGAAAATGTCATAAAAAGTTGCTCTCAAGTTTTTCTTGTGACTCCTAAAAGCCTCGGCCATTATTTTTGAAAACATTTCCTTTGAAAGCGGCTCAAGCGTATACATTTTCTGCAAAAATTAAGAGTCAGAGACTGTAAAAATAAACTGTAACATTTACATGCAATTTTTCACAAATTTACCACCAACTGGTTCCAAACGTCGTCCTTATATGTTTTGGGTATTTTATCCCAACCTATGTAAGTGATCGGCACATAAGATCGTACTAGTTTACCAAGCGTAGTAGCGATTTTTGAAGCATTTTTTTAGACTGGAATACCAAGTAGGTTTTGTTCAACTTGTTGATCTTTCAAACACGATGCATGTGATGATGTTGGATCTTACGATGTATTTTCCTGCGAAATAGAAGCAACATTAAGAATTCTGACAAACACCATGAATAAGAATATTATTCACATTTGTTACTAATCGTGTTCTCTATTACAATTTCACTCATGCATACACCATGAATATGAAATAGTTAAAAGAAATAATAAAATCATAATGGATTGCGATCAGAAAGTGTAAGTCATGACATTCCAAATACATATGATTCCCTGGTAAAAAAAGCATTCAACAATTCATAGGTTAACACATGAGTTTGGTTAGATCTTCTAGTTTTTCATTGTCTTCAAAAGCTGATTGATAGACGATAGGAGACTCAATATCATCCACATTTGTAGTCAACCATTTTGGTGTATGCAAAACAACAGACCAGCTATCATTTTCTAAATCTTTTGAGTAGAACACTTGGCTCGCTTCTGATGCAAGAATAAATGGCTCATCATTCACGTTGTCCTTGTTCTTTAATTTTCTAAAATTAACCATGATCAGGTTTGAAGCGGGATCTATTTTGCAACCATTGATCTTATCCACGACTTTTACCCAATCGCAATAAAAAACTGTTTGTTTAAAATCAATGTAATCCAACTCAAGTATCTGCTGAATGACTCCATAATACGTTGTTTCTGCTTCCTTATAATTTTTATCTTTGCCACTCGCTCTAAATTTTGTAATTGCTCTCATGCATACACCACTATCCTGTGTTACCATATGGTCTTCGTACATTTTCATGTAAAATAAAAACCCATTCACTTGGTACTTCGTATAACTAAGCGCCGTAAAATTCAGCCCGTGTATTAGCCGCCAAAGAGTTGGGTCTACATCGCTGCAAATCAACAACTACATAAAACACAAGAAGAAAAATTAAGCATTTTAACGATGGTGTATTGCAAACTTATAAAAACGTGAAATATTGTAGATGATGTAATACCTCAGTACGTAACCATATAGTAAAAGGTTTAACGACTTCGACAGTTGTACCTCTGCCTCGTGGTTGAAATTTAGTGCTTTTCACATAGGAGTTGTACCTTCTATACGAAGATAACACATATTGAAATGAATATATAAATTGAATTGAAAAATGAAAATTCGAAATCTACATCATGAACTTACTTCTTCCATGGATCCAATCCATCATACTTACTTAGGACCCATCTACGCACTTGTTCGAATTGCACTTGGGTTAAACTTATATCTTTACCATTATCCAAAGGTATCTCACCAACAAACTCATCATCCTTATCTAAAATGCTTCGCGGGTATGTTTATGGTTGCCATAACCTCCGTTTGGGATATATTCCATGCAATAAAGGCTAGCTTCTTATATGATATTTCCTTCTGCAATACACCCTTCAATGTATCTTTTGTTACACACATACCCTTTATATGTTTTCATCAACTTATGATTGTGATCAATTATAACTTGCACACGATAGCCATTTATACCAAATAATAATGTACATAACTGAAATTAGTAATTTATCGTTCAAAAGGGTACATCCATCAATATCTGACAGGGCCACCAACCAATGCTTGATCGTCTAAATGAACCATAACATGGATACTGGTATCAAAAAATGTAGGTGGAAAATGTTTTTCAAAAACACACATTGCTTCCACCAACATAGCCTTTGCTTTTATAAGGTGTTCCCTATTGATAACCTTCGAGCACAAAATGTTAAAGAATAGACTAATTCAGTGAATAGCATTTCGTAGATCCTTATGTTGTGTATAAGTATATTGAAGCAATACCGGAAGCAGATGTTGCATTATGACGTGGCAATCATGTGACTTCATATTTCTTAGTTCGAGAGGATTGATGCACACGTTGTTGCGGAAGTTAGAGGAGAATTTGTTAGGTACTTTCAAAATTTTCAATATAGTGCATAATCTTATCTTTTCTTCTTTGCTCAAGGTGAAATTTACCTTTGGTATGATTGTTTTTTGGTTTCGGGATCTACCCTCACCCACTATTTTTGTTTTATATCCATGGTTTTCATATCCTTGCGTGCATTGATGCCATCTTTTGACTTCTCTTTATGGCCCATAATCGTGCTGATGAGATGCTCTGCGACATTCTTCTCCATATGCATAACATCAATATTATGTCGAATCATATTTGCTTTCCAATATGGTAAATCAAAAAAGATAGACCTCTTATACCAAGCAGAAACATTGTCACCTTCTTCAACGGCCGACTTTTTCCTTTTTCGACCAACTTCTTCTTTGTGTTTACTGATTTTCATTTTGACGTTCGCTACTCACTTTTCAACTTCAAAACCATTCAATGGCCTTTTAGGATGACTAAGTTCTTGTTCATTGTTGAAATTTGTCTTGTCGTATCGAAACCTATGTCGGTTAGGAAGATACATTCGATGTCCTATAAAACACATCTTCTTACTTTCAGGAAGAGGATAATAACAATTGTTTTCCCCACAAATGGGACATGCAAAGTAATTGTGAGTTGTACATCTCGATAAAGTCCCAAGAGCAGGGTGATCATGGATCGCGCACAACACCCTAGCTCTCATTGTAAACTCGGAGTTACTTGATGAATCATATGTAACAACTCCTTCCCATAGCTGCTTTAATTCGTCTACCAATGGCTCTAAATAAACATCAATATCCTTCCCCGGTTGTTTTGGCCCAGAAATCAACAGTGTTAACATTGAAAACTCCCATTTCATGCACATAGACGGAGGAAGATTATACAGTACTACAATTACCGACCAACAACTGTAAGGGTTTAGTAAGAGAAGCATTCGGACAGAAACCATCTGTTGTTATTCCAAGTGTGACATTTCGTGGCTCGTCTGCGAATGTTTTGTCAAAGGAATCTACGGCTTTCCATTGAGAAGTGTCACATGGATGACGCATTGCGTTTGGATTAGACTTGGCACGACCATGCCAGGTCATTGCATCTGCTATCCATGGTACAGTATACAATCTCTTCAATCTAGAAATTAATGGAAAATGTCTTAATGTCTTTTGTGCTGCTTTGGTCCCTTTTCTCTCGCAGTTAAAAGATGTCCTATATCTTGGTTCTTTGCAATTTGTACAAGAAATTCTATTCGCATCATCTTTCCAGTACAACATGCAATCATTGAGGCATGCGTCGTAAGTTGTGTAATTCATCCCAACTTTCTTAATGAACTTCTTCACGTCGAGGTATTTTGTCGGTAGCGTGTTACCTTCGGGAAGTAACTCCTTCATTAGTTCGAGTAGTGCAGTCACACCATTATCTGAGAAGCTATATTGGGTCTTCAAGCTATTTAGTTTCACAATGGCATATAGCTTTGTTATCCCTTTTGGAGATGAAGGATACAGTGGCTCTTTTGCGCTTACATAAAGTGGTGTATACTTCTTACTTCCATTGGCCTGCCAATTGCCATCATCCGTACACTGCTCTCCAACATTAGCATGATTAAACAACAGATTTTCAGGTTGAAAATCATGAAAGCTATTTGCATCATTGACTAGATCTTCCATCACAATATGTTCAGCCTCGTCAGTACTTGTGGAATTACTAATTAGTTGTTGTTTTCCCATTTCCGCCCTTTTTTCCCCATGAAAATACCACACGTTGTATGATTGGATAAAACCCCATCTAAGCAAATGAAAATGAATTTCATCTAATTTGAACGTCTTCATATTTTGGCACCGATTGCAAGGGCATAAATACACCCCTTTCTTACCACCGTTTTCTTCAACAAAACAAATAAACTTTTTCACCCCATCAATATAGTATGGAGATCTTTGATTAGATTCATTTATCCACTTTTTGTCTATACCGAATGGCATGTTGCCAGCCTATAAATTCAAAAATTGTTACAATTCACAAATTGCATCAATCACTGGATGTTTTCATTGGCAAGTTGGTTTTTTTACTGATTAACCTAAAACTAGTTTCATTTACTGGAATGGGTATGGCAGTTGTTGGGAAACAAAACATTTCCAACAACAATTTAACAAACAAAATTCAAGGTTCATATTTTACATATTCAGTATCATGACTAGCTAATTTAATACAAGGAAATAGATCAAATAACGTATGCACTAACCATGGTGTACTATGACCAACTTGAAAAAAACCTAACTTTCTTCAACGTTCAACCTTGCTTTGTAACCACCCTTGGGTAAAAACCAATAAATAGCTCTCTGGCCTACAACATGTTGAGCATGAATTGAAACAATAGCGCAAAAAATATTGATTACAAGAAATTGAATCAAAACCAAAATTTTACCAGCAATAGAGAAGCAAAATTTGCAGGCAATGACAAAGAAGCAGATATGAGCAGACAACTATTGGATTTCTGTAATTTTTTGGGAGCAAATTTCAGAAATGGAAAAAGGGCACGTGATACAATATTAGACGAGGGAAATAAAAAAAGGGAGGGAGATAACCTGAAAGGATTAAAAAATTGGAGGGATGGGTGTGCTTTTTCGGGCAAAAGTTTTACATAAAAAAAACACGAATTTGAAACGGCCAACAATCGAATCATATTAACCGATCCGGAGCACTCGTGATGGACGGTCAGATTTAGAGTACTTGTGTTGGTGCGGATCGCGAATTGTTGTTTGATACGGACCTGAGCATTATCAAATTTGATACGGCTATTAGCCGAATTTTACACCCGCATCTGTGCGTGCCGAATTGGCTGATATGGTGTAGTGAAGATATGACAAGGTGAATAAGGTAAGCAAGATAGAACATCGACTGCGCTTCTAACCACCATAAGATATGCTCTGCACCATACCAACATACTAGTTACCAACTAAAAGATGATCCCTCTTAAACAAATATAATGATGGTAGTTTTGTGTACTTCTAGTTACTATCATAGGTGCAATCTTGCTCCTACCCCCACTAGCTGTATCCACTACGCTTCCCATTCGATCGGCTCCCTAACCTCGTAGATACCTGTGCTGGTCCCACAATTGGGTCTATCACTCCCTAAGGTGGAAACCCCGATACTACTAAAATGCACAGCTTATACCTACACGATGCAACAATGCCTTACCTACCAGCCCAGACTCACGCACGCACATGACTCCGTTGGACTTGGATTGCCATCGCTAACTCTTTATTGACCTCTTACAAACAACCCCAGTAAGCATGTCCCTGTCCTCGACCTAGTTCAAGCTCATATAGATACTAAAATGGGTTACTGGTTAAAAAGGGTCCACACACTTGACACAAGCTTCCCTTCTAAGCTTGGTCCCCACTAGAAATTCTCACTTAACCCCTTTTTATCCCCATGTCTTATCACATGTCTCATTTTGGTTAAGTGCTTTTATTATGTTTCACATGCTACCCATGTTACCCACTTAACCCTTTATTATTCCCATGTCTTACCACATGTCTTATCTTGGTTAAGTGTTCATTAATTCATTATAACCGTAATCTAGCAATACCTCCCAATTAGATTACCGTTTGCGGTTGCTGGATATGCCGGGCGGTTCCGGGCAGGCTTATACCGCAATCCGAATCTAACCTCGTGTCTTTGCATGATTACGCATCTAGTTTCTTCCTTTGACCTGTCATATTAGATTACCAAATTGCGGTTGCTGGATATGCCGGGCAGTTCCGGGTAGGTTATACCATAATCCGAATATAACCTCGTGTCTTAGGCGTTCATAATCACTTTCTTGATTCTAGTCCTAATTTCGAATCTTGGATTATAATATAGTCCAATTACCCGTAATTTCCAATTTAAATTATGTTTATAATTTTAAATCCAAATTATATCTATAATCTCATGTATACAAGTTATGCCCAAACCAATTTTCATAGTTATTAATAATTTATGCCAAATCTCATGTATACAAGTTATACTCAATTATGCCTAAACCAATTTATGCCAGATCTCATGTATACAAGTTATACACAATCATGCTCAAACCAATTTCCATATTCATCAACAATTTATGCCAATAATCTCATTTTACTACATATTTCCCAACTTTTCCCAATCATTCCGACGTTAATCGTACGTAAATCTCAACGCAATATGCTTAGGCTCGAAGTTAGCCTAATATAAAAAGGAAAAGGGAAAAGAAGAAGGGGAGAGAATCAAAACATCAAAATTGGCATAAACATATAAACATGCATGTGAAATGAATAACGAAAAAATAGATCAGAGAGGCATATGATAATAGCAATTGGATATGAATCTGAAGGATAACAAATTACAAAACTTGATATGATTCATTTTATTTATAGGCATATACATTAGATCCAATTTACAATCCTATCACAATTACTTTTTAATTTAATTATATGTGAAAGTAACATAGATCACAGCGATTGGATTCTTAGAAAAGAGAATTAGGTGTTGTTGTAGCAATTCTGATCTCGAATAATCTCTATTTTGATTATTTGTAGATCTGATCTTCTAATTTGACTTGACAAAGAAGAAAGGCTTGTTTTAATTTAGACTAGAGCAGCATGGAGGCGCCATGGATGAAAACAATGAGATGAGGGTTAAGTTTAGGTGTTTATTTATAGGTGTATTAGGACCATTAGATTAGATTAGGAACCATCAGAACCATCCAAACCAGAAAAACACGTCATCAGCACAAATGACCAGATCTAGGCCGATGGGGTTGACACCCCTATAGGGGGGTCGACTCCCCTGTCGACACCCACTATGGGGGTCGACACCCCATGGGGGGAGGGGGTTGATACCCACGAGTGGGAATTTTCCCGCTCAGCCCGTTTTGGCCAGATTTTGATTTTTGAACTATTTTGAATGTTCTGAAATTATTTTGCTTATATATATTCTTCCTTATGCATATACAAACTTCTAAGTCCTATAATCTCCATACGATATCTGATTTATGCAAACCCGGACCCTATCCCAAGCAGAATTCCGAGACGAACGCAATGGCGCAACACGTTTCCCTTTATTCTTCTTCTAAAAATTAAGTATCCTTTAGTTTGTTAATTTTAATATTTTAAAATTATGGGGTGTTACATTCTCCCCTCCATAAAGGATTTCGTCCCCGAAATATTCATGTTAAGAAGAATGTGTCCTACCATTCATCTACTCATCCATTATCCACAACCATCCATTGTCCTTAAAAGATTTCTAATGCTATATGAATATATGCAAAAGTGTGTGTATATGTCCCTTATCTAATGCAAAGATCAGACGGTCTACTGATTCAGTTGACCTCCTTAATGCTAATTATGTTAGTGCCATGAGTCCAACATGTATGCAATTATTCCTAATGCACTTTATAACTTCTATCTGAGTGCACACTCATTCACTGAAAATCAACATCCATATGATAACACATGAAATTTCAATCAATATACAAATATATGTATTCTTATGCAATATGCAATATGAAAGTTACTGAGCCGATCTTAGTGCCTAAAGTGTGTATAAATGCATCCATGAGCAATCACTAGCAAACACTTGCATCCACCAAACATAACATGTCTCAAACACATGTTAACAACTATAGGATTTTCTACCTAAAGATTGAAGATATAATCGAGAGGATCGTTAAACGATAGAACAAGTATAAACAAAGCGGTAGAAAAAAGGAGAAGTTAAGAACATACCCTCAAAAAGGAAAGGGTACGACACACATATCTTGCCTTTCGTCTACCAAGTCGCGTCTCCTCGATCATCTCCCCATTGGACTTTAACCAACTTGACCTCTTGGTTGCATAACTTCTTGACCTCCGATTCAAGGACGCATGTAGGAACTCGTCTAACCGTGGCATCTCGCTCTACTTCCACTTCTCTAAGCATGCTCTGCTCTACTACTTCCACGACATCATGTAAACACTTCCTCAAATGCGATACGTGAAAAACGTCATGAACACCACTAAGCTTCTCAGGCAACTTTACTCTGTAGGACATCTGACCAATTCTTTCTGTAATGGGGAATGGACCTACGAACCTTGGTGCCAATTTCCCTACAGATTCAAAGCGAACTACGTTCCTCAATGGTGACACTTTAATAAAAACCATGTCTCCAATATCGAACTCAAGACCGCTTCGTCTCTTATCAGCGTATTACTTTTGCCGGGCTTGTGCCGTCTTTATACGTCTTCGAATCAAGTCTATCTTCTCCAAGGTTTCTCTAACCATCTCGGGCCCAAGTAATATCTTATCCGTCGACTCCCACCAACAAGTCAGTGATCGGCAAAGTCGTTCATATAGAGGTTCAAAAGGTGTCATGCCAATACTACTTTGATAGCTGTTGTTGTAGGCGAACTTTACTAATGGAAGGTGTTCTTCCCATGTCCCTCCAAAATCCCAGATGCATAACCTTAAAAGATCTTCTAGAATCTGATTCACTCTTTCTGTTTAACCGTCCGTCTGAGGGTGATAAGCGGTGCTCAAACACAATTGCGTTCCTACTGTCTCTTGCAAGCTCTTCCAAAATTCACTAGTAAAAATGAGATCTCGATCGCTTACGATACTAGAAGGTATGCCATGTAAACGAACTATCTCCCAGAGATAAACAGATGTTAAACATGCCGTTGTTCTTTTACTCTTAACGGGAATGAAATGGGCGCTCTTGGTAAGTCTTTCTACTACTACCCAAATCCCCGAATTACCCTTCCTTATAACCTCGACAACCCGTTGACGAAATCCATGGAAACACTTCCCATTTCCACTGTGGAACCTCTAAAGGGTGAAGCAAACCGCCAGGCTTCTTTTGCTCAGCCTTGATTGTTGGCACACTAAGCATCTAGAAACTAACTCAGCCACATCCTTCTTCATTCCGGCCTAAAAGAAAACTCGCTTTATGTCCCTATACATCTTGTCACCACCGGGATGTATGGTCATCTTAGAACGATGTGCTTCTTCAAGGATTGTCCTTTTCAAACTCTCATCTCGTGATACGCAAAGTCTACCATCCCTACGCAACCAACCTTTTTCATCTATAGTATACCTACTAAGATGGCTTGAAGACTCCCCTCTTATGAGCTTGTCTACAATCTCTATCAGCTGTGGGTCATCTCGCTGTGCCGCTCCTATCTGTCCCAAAAGCATAGGTCGCACCTCTATTGATGCCAACAAATCTGGTACATAACCGATAGAAGGTATAAAGTCAAAGGTAGATATATACTCTAAACTCTGCCGCTCGACAAACAAAGGACTCAAAGTCAACCTCTTTCTACTCAAGGCATCTGCTACAACATTACCCTTGCTAGAGGTATATGCAATCTCAAAATCGTAGGATGCTAAGAACTCCACCTACCTTTGTTGTCTTAAGTTTAAATCCTTTTGAGAAAACAAGTACTTTAATGACTTATGATCCGTATACAACTCAAACCTCTCACCAAGCAAGTAATGGTGCCAAGACTTAAGTGCAAAAACTATGGCAGCTAATTCTAAGTCGTAGGTAGGGTAATTCTTCTCATGGACCTTCAACTGCCTTCCATCATAACATATCACCCTTCCCTCTTGCATCAAAACTGCTCCAAGCCCCATCCCGTAAGCATTGGTATACACTGTGAACAGTTTACTCCTATTTGGCAAAACTAAAACTGGAGCTGTCGTCAAAGCCCTCTTCAAACATTGAAAAGCATCATCATAGTCAACATCCCAAGAAAAGGTCAAATTCTTACCGAGTAATTGGGGATGATATCTTAGCAAAGTCCTTGATGAACTTTCTATAATAGCCCAACAAACCAAGAAAACTTCTTACTTCCGTTGCATTCTTAGGAATCTTCCAATCTTGGATTGCCACTACCTTCGTGGGATCCACTGCTATTCCTTCTTTAGAGACCACATGCCCTAGGAATCTTACTTCCTTCCTCCAAAAGTGACATTTGGAGAACTTAGCCTCGAGATGATGTACTCGAAGGGTCTTTAAGACTTCCTTAAGATGTAGGGCATGTTCTTCCTAGCTTCTAGAGAACATCAAGATATCATCCACAAAGACTACTACAAATTTGTTTAGAAACTCCCTAAACACCCTACTCATCAAGTCCACGAAATATGCAGGTGCATTCATCAAACCAAAAGGCATAACAAGCCATTCAAAGAAGCCATCTAGAGTTCAAAATGCAGTCTTATCTATGTTGTCCTCAGCCATCCTTAGCTGATGAAATCCTGTAGCTAAATCCAACTACGAGAAAACCGAAGCACCAACCAACTGACCGAACAAGTCATCTATCCTCGGTAATGGGTGTATCTTCTTCTTCGTGAGCTTATTCAGCTTCCTATAGTCCATGCACAATCTAAGCGAACCATCAGCCTTAGTAGCAAAAACAACTGGAACACCCCACTCCGAGATACTTCTTCTTATGAATCCTTTCTCAAGCAACTCTTTCACTTGTTTACTAAGCTCCCTCCTTTCTCTTGGAGCCATGTGGCGCACAGGCAATGCAACTGTCTTTGTATTGTCCACCAAGTATATACGAAAATCTATCTCGCGTTTTAGAGGTAAGCCCCTAACCTCCTTAAACACATCTGCATACTCACGGACTACTCGAACAGATTGCAAATCATCAATAGAAGTGTCAAGAGATTCTAGGTAGCTAAGCATAACAGAACCCTTAGGGTCGCATGAGATATCGAGAGTATTACCCAAACTAGTCAACAGTCTAAATACCCTCTTTTCACATTCGAGAATGGCACCATATCTGGCTAGTCAATCCATTCCTAGAATCAACCTATAGCCCGTGAAACCAAGCACATAAGCGTTGCATTTGAACTCAACGTCATGCACAGATATTCTCAAATACAGACATAACATAGACAGATGAGCCGTACCCCTAATAGCATTTGAGACAACAACGGGATCCACTACTATACTAGTATCTAAGTGTAGAGACTCAACAACAGAAGAAGATACAAATGAATGTGAAGCGCCAGAATCAAACAAAGTACGTACATGATGATCGAAAAGGAAAATCAAACTTTCAACAGAAATGTTTCTACCTCTCTCTTGCGTAGCTTCCATGAGAGCATGAACCTGGCCTCTAGAAGTAGATCATGTCCTCAGTCCTTGCCCTTGTCCTTGCCTCCTTGGGTAGTGTTTAATCATATGTCCTTCCTTACCACATTGGAAGCAACCCGTCCTCTTCTTCCTACAGTCCTTCTTCAAATGGCCAGGTATTCCACAATTGTGACACTTTCTTTTCTCTGAACCTTTGTTATCCTTACCGCCCTTCTTTTGTTATTGTCGTGCCTTCTTTGGATCCCCTTTCTTATTCTGTGCCTTATTAGCACCTTCCCCTCTTCATAAATCAACGCCATATCAACAAGATTCTCGAAAGTAGCCCCCATAGTAATGTGAGACATAGCGAACCCATGTAGTGGTTCATTCAGACCCTTGGAAAATCTCAAGGCCTTCTTATGTGGTGTATTAACTAATTCCATACCAAATCTTGCTGACTGGTTAAACTTGTTAACATGTTCCTTCACAAACAAACTCCCTTGTTTCAAAGCCAAGAACCTCTCTATGTATAAACTCTACTCTGCTTGTGAAAGAAATTTCAACTTGAACCTTTGTCTAAAATCCATCCATGTCTCCACTGCATGTCGTCCATTAGTTACTTCCCACCAAAATGAAGCTTTATCCTTCATCAACCAAGCAGCTAGCTAAACCTTTCTTCCATCGTCTATCTCAAAGATACCAAATAAGTCCTCCACTTCCTTGAGCCAATTCCGAGCCTTAACAAACATCTCAGTTCCATAAAACGGTTTTCCGCCCATCGCACGGAAGTCTTTGCATATCTTAGAAAAAACGTCTACACGAGGAGCAGGAGGAGGAGCGGCTGCTGCTGGAGGAGGAGGAACGTTTGCTGGGCCTACGGCAGTAGCCGTAGCCTCTAGATACCTTCTGAACCAGCCTGGTATCTGTACGCCCTCGGGTATATCGGGTTCCCCAGACATGCTGAAAGGAAAAAGGAAGAGATTCAAAACAGAGAATCGAAAGAAAGATCTATGGCTTTTGGGGATTATTTTATTCATAATAAACCTTTCTCTTGAAAAATACCTTCTTTAAAACCTGTTTTTGAAAATACTTCTTTAAAAATGCTTTTGAAAACGGTTTTCAAAATCTTTTATCTGTTCTGGTAACCTTCAGCTCTGATACCACGTGTAACACTCTAAGTCCATTAATATCACTCACAAAGGGAATGTATTAACATTCATGGAGTGTTATAAGAGTACAGAACAGAACATCACAAGACAGATATATAAAATGGTACTTAAAAAAATTCAAAATTTATTCATTGCAGCGGAAAAGCAAAACCTGTCTGGTTACAACATCAAAACCATATACTAAAACCAAGTACACAAATATCCATCTTGAACAAAATTATTATCAGAGTACATAAAAGCAAAACCATAATCCCACTCCAAATAGCCATAATGAAAAATAGATAAAGCTGAGCATTACTTTCAACACTTCCAAGTACTTTAAGAAGAAATAAATTCGAGTCAAGCTCCACTAATCCCACCCTGAGGACCTGAGGGGGAAAAGAAAGAAAAGATGCGAAACAAAAAGGGTCAGACATAAAGTCTGGCGAGTCTAGTGACTTTAACAATATAATCAATAAAGTAACAGGATAAGAACATAGACTGGATATAAGAGATGACTGTAACATAAGCAGATATGACAAGCTGAACAAGGTAAGCAAGATAGAACATCGACTGCGCTACTAACCACCATAAATATGCTCTGCACCATACCAGCATATCAGTTACCTACTAAAAGATGATCCCTCTTAAACAAATATAATGATGGTAGTTTTGTGTACTTCTAGTTACTATCATAGGTGCAAACTTGCTCCTACCCCCACTAGTTGTACCCACTAATCTTCCCATTCGATCAGCTCCCTAACCTCGTAGATAATTGTGATGGTCCCACAATAGGGTGTATCACTCCCTAAGGTGGCAACCCGGATAATACTTAAATGCACAGCTTATACCTGCACAATGCAACATTGTCCTACCTACCAGCCCGGACCCACGCACGCACATGACTCCGTTGGACTTGCACTGCCATCGCTAACTCTTTATCGACCTCTCACATTAGATTACCAAATTGCGATTGCTGGATATGCCAGGCGGTTCAGGGCAAGCTTATACCACAATCTGAATCTAACCTCGTGTCTTAGGCGTTCATTATCACTTTTTTGATTCAAGTCCTAATTTCAAATCTTGGATTATAATATATTCCAATTACCCATAATTTCCAATCTAAATTATGTTTATAATTTTAAATCCAAATTATGTCTATAATCTCATATGTACAAGTTATGCCAAATTATGCCCAAACCAATTTTCATAGTTATTAACAATTTATGCCAAATCTCATGTATACAAGTTATACTCAATTATACCCAAACCAATTTATTCCAAATCTCGTGTATACAAGTTATACTCAATCATGCCCAAACCAATTTCCATATTCATCAACAATTTATGCCAACAATCTCATTTATATTTCCCAACTTTTCCCAATCATTCCGACGTTAATCGTACGTAAATCTCAACACAATATGCTTAGGCTCGAAGTTAGCCTAACATAAAAAGGAAAAAGGAAAAGAAAAAGGGGAGAGAATCAAAACATCAAAATTGGCATAAACATATAAACAGGTATGTAAAATGAATAACGACAAAATAGATTAGACAGGCATATGATAATAGCAATTGGGTATGAATCTGAAGGATAACAAATTACAAAACTTGATATAATTCATCTTATTTACAGGCATATACATTAGATCCAATTTACAATCCTATCACAGTTACTTTTTAATTTAATTATATGTGAAAGTAACATAGACTCACAGCGATAGGATTCTTAGAAAAGAGAATTAGGTGTTATAGCAATTCTGATCTTGAATAATTTCTACTTAGATTTTCTGTAGATCTGATCTTCTAATTTGACTTGATGGAGAAGAAAGACTTGTTTTAATTTAGATTAGAGCCACATCGAGGCGCCATGGATGAAAACAATGAGATTAGGGTTAAGTTTAGGTGTTTATTTATAGGTGTATTAGGACCATTAGATTAGATTATGAACCATCTGAACCATCCAAACCAGAAAAACACGTCATCGGCACAAATGACCAGATCTGAGCCAATAGGGTCAACACCCCTGTAGGGGGGTCGACTCCCATGTCGACCCCCCATGGGGGGTAGACACCCCATGGGGGGGTCGACACCTACGAGCGTGAATTTTCCCGCTCAGCCCATTTTGGTCAGATTTTGATTTTTAAACTGTTTTGAAGGTTCTGGAATTATTTTATTTTTATATATTCTTCCTTATGCATATACAAACTTCTAAGACTTATAACTTCTCCATACGATATCCGATTTACGCAAACCAAGACCCTATCCCAAGCAAAATTCCAAAACGAACACAATGGTGCAGCCCGTTTCCCTTAATTCTTCATCTAAAAATGAAGTATCCTTTATTTTTTAATTTAAATATTTTAAAGTTACGGGGTGTTACACATGGTGTTTATATAGATAATAAATAGTTGTAACCCTTTGTGAATAGTAGCGAACAATAGCCTTGATTATTGGTAAAGAGAAGGAGATGCAACCCTTGATTGAAAGGAAGTGTCTTTTCGAAAGGTTGTTTTCTGAAAGAAAACGGTCGACGGGTCAAAAAAGAACCGGTAGACAGGAATTTGAATATACATGTTACATTCACATGTACAAGTTTATTGTGCATTCTGGGTAGAAACGGTCGATAGGTCAAAATATGGGCGGTCGACCGATTTTACCCAGGTTGCACAATCAATGTGTGTGTATATATATATATTCATATATATATATATTGATAATTTCAAGGTGTGAGATTATTTGAGGATAGATTTTAACATAAACAACACTATTAAAACACCAAATAATCAACCTTTAATCTAGAATACCATATGTAGCTCTTTGTACCTCTTCAAACCAATAAATATCTTCTTTTTGTCGATCACGACTTATTTCTTTGTCAGAAAGAAAAACTCCATAAACTCTTGACTCAACATTCTCCCCCTTTTTGATTAATGACAACATAATTCTGAATCTACCCTGTATATGGTCTCCCCCTGAGACTGTGCACGTATATTAACATGAACTATATATTCCTTCATAACACTGTTAGTACCAATCTCTCCCCTTTGTCATTGACAAAAAGGAGTAGATAAGTGAATATATAAATGATACTGTCATAATATTTAAGCAACATAAACGAGTAATATAGATCATGCTAAGAGTCTCAAAATAACGTTATACACAACCAAAAGTCTAGTATGACTAAAACACGACACCTTTTAGATACAAGTGTCAAATCAAGTCTTAAAGCAAAAATAGACATAGGTACGTAGCAAGAGAAAACTAGGAAGTGAACTAAGAAGACTCGGATTGCGACTCCGTCTCATCTTCCTCCTCTTCCTCTTCAACAACTTGTGTTTTTCCGCGACTATGTCCATGGCTAGTTCCCTAGCTTGTAGCCTCCTCCGATGATGTCCAATAAAAAGTAAGAGGAGCTGGACGTTTGCCGAGGTCTTGAGCTTGCATGGATGATGATGCACCACATGACATAGCTTCCCATAATATTCCGAAGAAAGACCTAATCTTATTGAAGCATTTGTCAATCTTTGTATCTATACGCTTAAGTCTTGCTTTGAGTAGAAATTAGTTGCGAGCAATGGTGTCTAGCAATTCCTTTGTCAAGGAAGACGATCCTAGAAGTTTGACTTCCTCAGGTCGTGGTCGGGATGATTGTTTTGAAGCTCTTTGATGTCTATATTCTTGTCATTGCTCAAAAGGCATAATAGTGAAGTATGGATCGGGGAGTTTCATTCGTTTAATCGTTGCTATGTTAATGAATTTGGGATTTGAAACAGGAGACTCAGGGGGTGCGTTGTCACAGTCGAGCAATAGGCGCATGATATATTCATTATAAAACAAATGTGGCCTAGTGCATTCGTTTACTTGCAAAATCTCATCAAAAATCATACCAATCCAATTGATATGAATATCCCAATATATTTCATAAAATGCCTTGAAGTTCTATTTATAAACGACATCAAAATTACCTAATCTTGGTAGTAGAGAGTGCATGAGAGTGTGATGAATAATCCTTGCAGTAAGTCGTAAACCTTTAGATTGTGTGCTATCCATATCATCTTCAATGAATTCATGGTTAACATGATCACGGATACGAATACTGCAAAAGTTGTTTGAAAATTTTTCACCACTAAAAGGAACTCCAAGAATGCTTGCCATTCTGGAACACGAGATAAACACTTGCTTGCCACAGACTGCAGACCAAAGACATTGTGCAGGATTATCGGGCTTGTACTTCTCCAAATTCAAGTTAGCATAGAATAATTTGATCATAATATGGTTTCTTTCTACGTTATTTAGATCAAAATCAATTAGGGATTCAATATTTGAATTCCTTGCTAAGTTAAGAACGTGATATTTAGAGAAATCAGAGAAGTTAATTAATGAACCCGGATGAATCTTGAAGTCTTTCATATCATTCCATCTTTTAACAGCAATTGGATCAACTAGCCACTTCTTGATTGAGAGATCAATTGGTTGGGGTCCAGAAGTTGAAGCTTTCTTTGATTTCTTCTGAGGAGGAGCCATTTGATTGATACTGTTGAAATATAAAAAAAAATGAATTCTAGGGTTTTGGAGTTTTTGGAATAAGGAATGGTTGGGGTAAATGTGAAGAAGTGGAATGAAGAAATGGCCGTATATGTATATTTAAAAACAGAAAAACCCAACATCGATCGACCGCTAGTTTTTCACTGGTCGACCGTTTTTAATCAGAAGCTAAAACAATCGACCGATTGAAATTTAGCCTTTCGACTGGTTGGTTTCTGGGCTGTTTTCCTAGTTTTTTGCTCCATTTCTGATATTTAATGGTCCATATGACATAGAAATTACTCAATACATATCAGTACATAAGTGATACAAGAGAATATAACCGAATATAACCACGATATAAATCTAATGTGAAGTTGATGAATTGTGATCAGTAGAATCTTCTTTGACGTCGTTAATACGTGGTTTCCATTGTGACCAATTTTCTTTCGCTCCTTCGTTCCTAATATAGTTTCTTTCCTATGAATTCGGACTCCTACAAGATGAAGGCATGTTTGGCATAGGCTCGTGTACGTCGTGTTTATTTGAGCCATAGAAGAACATTGCCATTTTTTTCTAGAAGAGATAGTCGTTCTGAGGTCTTCTTTTGCTCATAATATATCTGCCTTTGAAGATCAATATGATGTTTCTGGTAATGGTGGATTTCATTGATCTTTTTTTTTCGTATGAGGTAACCAAAACAAAACTTTCTTTGACCATTTTGGAATTAGCTTAGTGCCGGGGGTACGATTGCTTTGGTGATATCCTGATTTGTGTTTAGGAGTTTTCGGAGAGTAATGATCTTCTGTCTCAGAACTAGTGATAGAGACATGGGAATATTGAGCACATTTGTCGCATATGTGTGCCATGATTATAGTAGAAAACAGAATATATGAACTATGTAGGATTTAAGATCATCTTGGGAGAGATAAAAAATGGGAATTTATGCCAAGTTTATATTGGATTTTCTATATATATATATAGTTGAGGCCAAGAATTTCCAGAATTACTTGGCTAGAGGAATTATCAAAAGCTCATAATCAATTTACTCAAATTAACAATAGCTAATAATAGCTAATATATGTTTGAGTAAATATAATGCAAATAAAAAATAACTAATTGTCGAGTTCTTTTATGGAGATAAGACCAAGCTCTCTTCGTAACTTTATGAAATTAGACTCAAGTAGAGGCTTAGTAAAATTGTCGGCTAGTTGATTATCAATTTGGACATACTCGAGACATATAATTCCCTTTTCAATATTGTCTCTTAGAAAATGATGACGGATATCAATGTGTTTGGTTCGAGAGTGGTTCACAGGATTTTTAGATAAATTTATAGCACTGGTGTTATCATAGTATATGATAGAATTTGATAAATGAATATCAAAATCTTGAAGTGTTTGTTGCATATATATTACTTGAGTACAAGCAAGAGCCGTTGATATATATTTAGCTTCACATGTTGATAGTGAAACATAATTCTGTTTCTTACCAAACCAGGAGACAAGTGATTTTCCAATAAAATGGCATGTACCACTTGTACTCTTTCTATCCATTCGAGAGCCTCCGAAATCAGCATCGCTATATGATACTAATTTGAATGGACATTTTTTTGGGTTGAAAAGACCGAAATCTTTGGTATTATTAAGATAACGAATTATACGTTTCATTGCTCGTAGGTGTGATTCCTTTGGATCCGCTTGAAATCGTGCACATAGACAAACACTCATCATTATATCGGGACGACTAACTGTGAGATAAAGAAGAGAACCAATCATGCTTCCATATAGTTTCTGGTCAACACTCTTACCATTTTCATATTTTTCAAGATGTGTGGCTACACTCATGGGAGTAGGTTTACCAGACGTGTTTTCTAATCCGAAGCATTTGATAAGATTTCCATAGTATTTTTGTTGATTGATAAAAATACCATTTGGAAGTTGTTTGACTTGAAGTGCGAGAAAATATGATAGTTTTCCCATATGAGACATTTCAAACTCTTTGGTCATAATATTTGCAAACTCTTTGCAGAGTTTATCATTTGTTGAGCTAAAGATGATATCGTCTACATATATCTGGATAACTAGATTATCTTTTCGAGAATATTTGATAAACAAAGTTTGATCGACTTTGCCTATTTGAAATCCTGAATTAATAAGATAGCTACGTAGTCGTTCATACCAAGCACGGGGTGCCTGTTTCAGACCATGTAGAGCTTTTTTAAGTTTATACACATAGTCAGGATATTTTTCATGTACGAACAAAGGAGGTTGTTCGACATATACATTCTCTTTGATAAAACCATTGAGGAATGCACTCTTGACATCCATCTGATATAGTCTGAAATTGTGGTGACAAGCAAAAGATAATAAGATTCTAATAGTTTCTAGTCGAGTAACTGGCGCAAATGTTTCTTCGTAATCGATACCTTCTTCCTGATTATATCCTTGTGCTACTAACGTGGCTTTATTTCTGGTGATATTACCTTGTTCATCAACCTTATTTTTATAAACCCATTTAGTACCAATAACTTATTGATCAGTTGGTCTTGGAACAAGTTCCCAGACATCAGTGCGCTCGAACTGATTTAGTTCTTCCTGCATGGCAATGATCCAGTAATCATCGGTAGCAGCCTCTTTTGGATTCTTAGGTTCGATATTTGAAAGAAATGCGACATGACCCACTTGATGGAGTTGACTCCTTGTTCTGACTTGTGATGTTACTTCCCCGATTATATTTTGAGCCGGATGGTCTCTTAATAATCTTGGTGGAGATCGTAACTCATATGTTTGAGGAATATTTTCAACAACTATTAAAGAAAATATAAGATGATATAAATATCATCTAATCACAGATATGTACAGTAAATGCAGTAAAAATAGAAAAATCACACCAGTGATTTTTATACTGGTTCGGAGCACTGCCCTACATCCAGTCCTAGACTTCTATCTGGATTTTCACTAACAACCAACCCACTTCACCCAGAGGAACATGTTTACAACACCCGAGCAGATAAACGGGATTTCACGCCTCTAACAACACCGAGGACTTCAACACGTGCCTCTTACAACACAGAGGACTTCAACTAAGATGAGTACAATTGTTGTTAACAGTATCTGTTCTTGATAATACGAATTTGTCACTTGTAGTACAACCTTCCTATAATCTTATCCTCAAATAGAATATTTGTGTATATAAAGATTTGGAAGTGGATATCATATTGAATCAAAAGAATATTAAATAGATTCTAGGATTCAAATGATATATTATTGAATATGAGCAATTAAGCGCTAGAGAATATAGAAATAAGATCAAGAAATTAGAGATAGTAATCAATTCAAATTAGTTGTTGAATGGAAAGATGATCTCATGGTGTTTATATAGAGAATAAATAGTTGTAACCCTTTGTGAAGAGTAAAGAACGATAGTCATGATTATTGGTGAAGAGAAGGAGATGCAACCCTTGATTGAAAGGAAGTGTCTTTTCGAAAGGTTGTTTTCTGAAAGAAAACGGTCGACAGGTCAAAAAAGAACCGGTAGACAGGAATTTGAATATATATATATATATATATATATATATAAATGTATGTATATATGTATATATATACATTACGTTCACATGTACACGTTTATTGTGCGTTCTGGGTAGAAACGGTCGACAGGTCAAAATATGGGCAGTCAAGCGGTTTTACCCAGATTGCACAATCAATGTGTACATATATATATATATTTGTATATATATCGATAATTTCGAGGTGTGAGATTATTTGAGGATAGATTTTAACATAAACAACGCTAATAAAACACCAAATAAGCAACCTCTAATCTAGAATACCATATGTAGCTCTTTGTACCTCTTCAAACTAATAAATATCTTCTTTTTGTCAATCATGGCTTATTTCTTTGTCAGAAAGCAAAACTCCATAAACTCTTGACTCAACACACCCTTGACCAGACCACCTCATGCCAGTCCACTGTAGGGTGTTCAAACCTAATGCTTTCCCATACATTTTTACTTTAAATCCTCCATCCTCTGACCAGAACCATGAGTCCATGTTTTTTTCATGTTGTATTTGCTTTTCCTTTAGTTCATCATGTAAATTTCGACAGATTGCATATCGATTACCTTCCCATTGGTTGTTGACTATGATCGAGTCAACTTGATATTTGGGTGCACCATACGCCGAGAAGCAATCCCATCTATATCTATCCATCAAGCTTTTGGATTTAGCCATGGGTCTGACCATAAATCTGTGGTTTTTTTCATTTGCAATTTCCTTTTGAATTCGCTTCTTTAGTTCATCTCTTTGTTTAAGGCAATTTTTCCAGATAGTTGAGGCGTTATTATCAGCTTTAGTGGTCCAGAAATTGTTTTTATTATATCTAGTTCGCGTCCATTGAGACCATAAGTTGTTAGAAGATATACGATTCCAGACCTGTTTAAGGCCATAAACTTTCTTAAGTTCAAACAGGTATTTAAGCCCCACACCCCTTTCCTTTTTGGGCCTGCATAGGAATTTATAGCTGATTTTGCGCAGCCCATCTCTCCATATAAAATTTGCACATACCGTGTTGATTTTTGTTCTTGAACGGTCTGGGATTTGGAAAGTTTGAAGCCAAAATCTAACTTTGGATGTAATAATCGTGTGAACTAGTTCAACTCTTCCCACAAATGAAAGCAGTTTCGACCTCCAGCCTTGTAATTTGTTTCTTATGTCATCGACTAATTTCCCACATC
This sequence comes from Allium sativum, assembly GCA_030737875.1. NCBI lineage: Eukaryota > Viridiplantae > Streptophyta > Magnoliopsida > Asparagales > Amaryllidaceae > Allium > Allium sativum. The sequence continues at coordinate 968,682,113 of CM060910.1, read as the reverse complement.
CAACATCAGTAATAGTATTGTTTGACAAAGGCACCCCCAAATATTTGACTGGAAGGTTACCTTTTTGCACCCCAATTTTGTCCAAATATTGTTGTTTTCCTCTGCGAAATTTATTGAAATAGCATTTCGTTTTGAGTTCGTTGACTTTCAGCCCCACCCTGATTTCTAGATTTCCAAAAATCTGCTTGAGATGATCAATTGCTATATTAGATGCTTTGAAAACCACCAGCAGATCATCCGCATATATATATATATACATGTTTGTATATATATATATATACACACACACATATGTACATATATATATATACATATGTATATGTACACACACATATGTGTGTGTGTATATATATGCATGCATATAAAATGAGCGACATTAACAAAAAAAGAAAATGCAATTGCTAGTTTTTTTTATCATAACAATATTTTTTGATAACAGCTAATATTCTATAAACAATACCATCCACAATCATCCATCAATTCATACATACACTAGACTGAATTATAACTAACAAAACTATTCAGCTAGTGCTATACCATAAAAAACATCCTTACTCATAAAAGATGCTTTTACAACAAAATATATCCAGCTACCATACCCGATAAACTCATGAAGATGACGGTGGCGAATGATCTGCATAATCAGATTCATTTTTCTCTGAAGCATTGCCATCACTTATTTCATTTGTGCTTGGAAGTTTTCCCTATCTGCCTTTTGTTGTTGTGCAAGCCTTGCCTACTCTTCCTCAAGTCTTTGGCAATTAGCTCGCTCACACTCTCTCTCTACCTCAGTCCTAATCTGCTCTGCTCTCTCATTCTCAAGCTCTAAGCGCATTTCCTCAACGGATTTTTGTAGCTCACGAACATCATCTTCATTGTCAACACAATGACACTTTGAACGTTGAGAACAAGGAAGCTATAAAGAGATTACACAAAAATAGTGTAAAAAAATGGTATAAAAACATTATGTTCTAAGAGGGAAGCTGTAAAGAGATTACATAAAAATAGTGTAAAAACAACGACACAAAAATGGTTGAATATTTTGATGTAGGAAAATGTTAAAATCTTGCATATGAATAGTGTAATCTTACGGTCATAAAAGATGTAGAAAATCTAAAGTTGCAACTTCAATGCCTATCCCAACATTGTAAGGTTATATATACATTCTTATAATAATTTGAAAAAATTGTTTCAGTTTTGAAAATGCTCGATGTAGAATTGCACTATAACATGCACAACTAATTGTTGTTAGTTGAAAACCAGCTTAGTGATTCTATCATTATTAGGTTGGATTAAGACTTCACAACAGAATGAGAAATTAGATGTGTAAATAGACAAAAACAATCTTTGAAGTACCTCTAGATTCCCAATGTGATAAAAACATTTTTGCATTTGGCACCATAAGTTATTCGAATATGTCATCAGCTGTCTCTGGTGGCAGCTCCAATGTGTCATCACAGGTTGTCTCTCGAAGTGATGTTAGTTTCTTTGTGCAAGCTGTTGTGTGAAATTGTCCTATTAGATTTTTTTTTTAGAAACTCTGAGAAGAACCTGAGCTTATGATGATTATGATAATATGAATACACTTTTAACCATACACCTAGTATACCAATTTTGGTCAGAGCACAGCTTAGCATCAAACAAATAAAGCAACAACTTTTAACCATATACCCAATAATGATAAAATTGAAATTTATGTATTGTATTGTATTGTATTGGTTTAGCAACAAAATCATGTTTCTACATGAGCTTATGGCCACACCAGTTTCAAAATTTGTGGTTTGTATATGAACGAGTTCATGTATACAGAGGCTTAACCTACAATGGAATATATTTCCATTTCAAGACAATTATGTATTTTACATAAGTTCATGCAGAGATTTTAGTTTGTACTCATTGCGTTAACTGTACTATTTCAGTGTAGAGACTGTATTATTTCAGTGTAGAGATGTAGTCATCAAAGGTGAATGTGAATAAGTTGTGCTAGTAAACTCTTACAGTGTTGCAAGCAGTTGCAGCGAATCTTTTCCATCCAAAGATGGACTTCGTATATCATCCGCGCAATTGTACTTTTATTTTAAAATGAAAATTAAACCAAATTATGTAATTTTATTAAGTTATATTTAATATGAATGTAGTTTCCTGATTATGCTATTGTAGATACTCTTTAATGTGAATCTGTGATATAACTTTGAAAAAATTGTCAGGATTACATAATAAATTGTTCGGTGGAATTCTAAGACTTCAAAAATATAGATATTGCCAGCCCAGAGCAGAAAACCTGCATGGATATCCATTTTTTATGACAAAACTGCAAACCTTTTCCCATAAAAGTTTACAGGAAAATAGTCTGAAGGGAAAACTTAGAAATATTTTTAGTCATAAGGACAACAAATTTTTCTTAAAGTTTTTTTCTTCTCCCTAAAAACCCCTAAAGTTTATTCCAAAATAACTAGATGTAGACTAGAAAAATTTTCACCTAATATTGAATTAAAAAATACATGGCTCCTACTCAACGTGACTGTATAGATACTAAATAAATATAATTCTAAAACAGTCCAGTTCGATGATATTTTATTTTATTTTCCTTTTTTCTTTTGGGAGCAGTAATATGTAGAAATTCAGCTCTGACGATGATAGCTTATTTCCTTTAGTAGGTTAATATTAATGTACATATATTATGATTTAGCTATACCAAAGTAAATGTGAGTTATTGTTTTTAGTTCAGTTTTATTTTAATAATTGCTTTACAAAGTGTTTAATTTTATCCTATACATGTTATATGCCCTAAACATGTTATGAGTTGTATTTTATAAAGCTTAACTGGTTCCAGAGAGGATAGTTGCGACAACAAAAACCCAACCCAATTCTTAGACAAAAATGGCCGCAACAGTAGCAATCGCCAGCTTCCTCTCATCACCTTCCCTTCTCGGATGCTCCTCCTAATCTAAATATCCAAAACCCAACCTTTCTCGCCAGCTTCTTAGATATGATAGTAAAGAAGCGGACTCAAAAATTGTACGGGAGACATTCAGGGAGGCCAGGATGTATAAAATTGGAAACATTTGATCAGCTTCACCAAAGGATACCTGAAAGGATTATTGGACACGTCGTTCGAGGAATGCTTCCAAAAGGAAGGCTGGATAGGACTCTATTTACCCATCTGAAAGTATACAAAGGGTCGAATCAACCACACAAGGCGCAACAATCTATTCTCCTTCCCATCAGAGATAAGAGAATAAAATAAACAAGTAAACTTGGCAGACATCACATTCTATTGACCATTAAGTGACAATGCCTTCGGCTGTATCTTGTCTCCTTTTTTAAAAAATTACTGAATTACTATACCTTGTGTATTATTATTTTTGTATCTGCATTTAACTATATGGGGCTTGAATTTATCTTAATATCATATATTTTTTGACTATCCAAAAAAAACAAAGGATAGTTGCGACAAGCTTAAAGATTGACAAATTATTATCAGCAACACTAGTTATATCATAGGAAAAAATGGATCAAGGAGGGATATGAGAACATGCTATGTGGAAGACTTAGGCAAACTTTACAAACATAAATAAATTTTCCAGATGTTTATAAATCTTGGTTAACTTTTAAAAGTTAGTTATATTTTATTAACTTGGTTAGTTTTGTAAATTTAATTTATTTTCAAGCCTTAATTAACTTCGATATTTTTTATAAACTTAATTCCTATAAAACTTAGTTATTTTTTATAAAAATTAGTTAATTTAAATTTAAGTTAATTTTTATAAGACTTAAATAATTGTCTTAAATTTTTAATAAATTTTATTATTTTTTATACATTGTATTACTATCCCTAAAATTTTATCATTATTTAGATAATTATTTAATTTATATAAAACTTGTTTATCTTATTTAATATTGTATACAACTTAGTAAATTTTTATAATTTGTTAAGTTTACTAAAACTTAGCCAAATTTGGAAAATTATGTAACTACAATGAGAAAACATGTAACTACAATGGGAAATTACTTACGTGAAATGTTTCCGCTTTAGGATCTACCCAATTAGGTAGAGTTGAGTCATCCTTACTACATGCTGCAGCTTTGATGCGAGTATGCTCAAATACCTCCAGCACACGAGCAAACCTACCATGCTCCTTACTCTATATTTTTATTTTTATTTTGTCATTCTTTGAAGTCAAAATAAATAAGTATAGTAGTGAAGAACAAAATTATTACCAATCTTTCGGCATGATCCTGTGTAGAAATAGATCCACAACTGTGCAATGTTGGATTGCAATTTCTATTGGTTGAAACTTTGTTTGATTTCTCTTTAACTTCTGGAAGATCCTAGTGTTTGAGCCATTCGTCCCAAATAGCTTGACTCATGAAGATTGGTTTTACATTCCTTCCCTTTATATCACTGACCATATACAAATATCTTTTGCTAGCCTTTGTTTTCCAATGTTTTCTTATAGTCTCTATTGGATAAGCATCATAACCATATACTTGACCTTGTAATAAAATAGTTATAGATTATAGTTAGTACTTTCAAAAAGTTTGTAAACACATTGATGCTAGTTGTTTAGTTTGAACCTAAATGTAAGTCAATTTGGTGGTGTAAGGGAGCATATTGTTCTTGTTGAACGTGGGTTCATCGGCAACAATTGATTTACTAAATGATCAATTCACAATTATTTACTGGCATATAGTTCTCCTATTCAGACATTAAATCACTAATTGACAATGCCAACAGACTCCACAATCGCGTGTGATGGACTTATATATCATCATTGTTTAAGCACATTAGAATACAACTATTATTGATCAACAAAAATGAGTATACCAGGCACTTATTTTATTAATAGGTAATAACCCTGACATCATTGCAGTAATATAATTTAAAATAATGTACATCTGGAAATTAAAATTTGAATTAGATGCAATAGAAACCGGAAATTAAATATAAAACTGAAATCTTGGTGAACATGCATGATGGAGATAATGCCCCATCCCCTCCCTCCAAAAAAAATAAAAAAGTAAAGGAGGAGCAGTTGAAGCCGGTGCAATACAAGTTGGATAGAGGATAGTTAATGTACTTTGTGGTATATTCGTTGACCTTTGACTTGATCAATACGTCCATTTCGTCCCATTAACCATATAGGGACATAGAGCATCAATGGAAGCTCTCATCTCTGAATGAAGTTAAGCCAGAAGCAAAGTTCTAATTGTGCTAACTTGATTTAGCAAGCCTAAAGTAGAAAAACTGACTATTACCCTGATGTCGGTTTGATTATGTAACAAATAAACTGCATCGAAGTATCTTTATAATAAGTGAATTATAATATTACAGTAAAGTATTCTTTAATTTGTCTTCACATATTAGAGTAAAACAAATTATTTATAATAATATTAATATAATTGTCTGTGACTTCTCTTATTCGACCAAATTTACATATCCCATATTATTTGTAGCAATTCTACACCAAATGGGAGAAGCAATTTGGAATAGAAGTTGACGAAGAACTAGTTTATATGATTAAATGAAAATGTCCTTCACATTGAAGATTTTAAAGTGGTAGGCTGTTGACCATACTGTAAGCTCTCAGATTCTAATTGTGCTAACTGGAATTTTAATCATGGTTTTTGATATGTACTCCCACAACTTCAAATTTGTAGAAAATAAGTTACATGAACATTAAGTTGTGCTGCCGGTAGATCAAGTGTGTACCTTAGGAGTGAGCCTTGATGGAGATAAGTATGTGTTATCTTGGTTTTGAAACTATTTGTGCTATATGCTACAAATTAGTTTAAAGACTTGATGCAAGTGCGGATGACTTTTCAAATGTTAATCCAACTACAAAACCCATACTGCACACTGCATAACTATATTATGACCAACATAGTAGAAAAAAATAGTATAGTTGATGTATGACTCTTTTCCTATGAAAGATAGCATGTTCATATAATGGTGAACATGCTAAGCTTGCTGATACATCGAACACAAGGACATCACATGATAACTACTTAATTTACAGTTAGGTAGAAATTAAATACACTCATGTGTTTCGCTGTTTAGTCATCAAACATAACATACACTAGACATACAAACTGATTACAAAGGCACAAGTTTGCTATTAAGAAAGCTAAACTGGTTATAAAGGCTAGCATATCACACGCGCATGGAAGGTGATTACAAAGGCACAAGTTTTCAATCATTATCCATTTCCATAGATTATGTTGTATCCATTTCTTTTGCTTTCAAATGTTTAATTCAAAGAAGAAAACCAACAAGTAAGAGAATGACTCGTAAATAAGAATAAGGAATTTTTCAAAATTGAATGGAAAACACTGAAGAAAAAATAGCAAGATAACAGGAATTACTACTCCAAATTACTATAGAAGAGTAACTTCCAGTCTATAATCGAAGTGTGTCAGTAAACATTCTTTTTATTATTTTTCATATTAAAGGACTATATATTAATGTATATGATTAAATGTTGATAATAATATTATAATACAACTTAAAATACAATGAGGAATTAGGCAAGTGTTTGCACATTTTAAAGAAGGTAAAGTATATTTATCCACTGCCATATAAAAAGTTCACCAATTCAAATAGCCACACGACTAGTCCTGCTAGATCCAAAGACAAAATTCTGACACTAACATGTTCTGTAATTTCCAAACTTTGTCTTATTTTATACAATATGATCGTTATTTGGTTCATTAGAAAACAGTTAAAATATGATGAAATGAAATTTGTTTGTTAATGAGGATAATTAGTACTGTGAAACAATAAATTATGAAAGACCAACACCTACAATAATTAAGAGACCATAATGCTACTATTTTTGTAATAACAGTACAATAATTGTCAAATAGTACTGTAGAAATTACCTAACCTAATTTAATATAAAAAATGATAATAAAGACTTGGGTCAATAACAATATTGTGTACCTTTGTTAATGAGTAATCCAAATTGTGATTTACCACCCTAATTCAGCCCGATCCTATAAGTAAAGATTTCGATTATGCTTTAACTGCAAATACCAAAAGTGAAAGTTTACCAGAGAAGTTTAATTAATTGCTATTTAGTGAAGTTTAAATTAAGTATAATTAAGTGCTATTTAATTCAGTTCAATTAAGTGCTTTAACTCCTATATTACACCTTGTTCATCTTTTAACTTGTACATCCAAGTACGATCCTTTATATAATCCATTTCAATTGCATTGCACAATGTTGTAAAAATATCTAATATGTTTCTTTATGAATAAATTAATCCAAGTACTATACATTTATTCATATGATTATGACTTTTTGATAGAGTTTAAAATTCATATGTACTAGATGTATATTGAAATTTTGATGATGACAATCCGATTCAGTAAATATTGTAGCAAATACATATATCGATTAACACCTACTAAATTACAAATTAGCATTTAATAAAACAAAAGCAATTAAAATTTCAAACTAAACATCCAAACTTGCAGCACATGAATTACGAACTAAACATCCAAACTTGCAGCAAATACATATACATATATCGATTAACACCTATTAAATTACAAACTAAACATCCAAACTTGCATCAAATTTTAAAACTATTTAGATAATTAAATATACATATACATTTCCTTTTTTTTTCACAACCAAAAAGAAAAAAGAAAATGCAATTGCTTGAATTAATCATATAAATTAACCAACACATTAACTATAAACATGTATACATTTTCTTGCAATTAGCACATGTATATACATTAACCAGCACATTAACTATAAACATGTATACATTTTCTTGCAATTAGCACATGTATATACATGAACCAGCACATTAACTATAAAATGCAATTTCTTTTTAACCAACACATGTATATATGTTAACCAACACATTATATGCTAGTTAATATATTTTAGCACATTAACTATAAAATGCTATATATATATATATATATATATATATATATATATATATATATATATATATGTAGACACACACACATACATTTTCTTGCAATTAGCACATTTTCTTGCAATACATATATATACATGTATATATGTTACCAACACATTTTCTTGCAATTAGCACATTTTCTTGCAATACATATATATACATGTACATATGCTAACCAGCACATTTTCCTGCAATTAGCACATGTATACATTTTCTTGCAGTTAGCACATGTATATATAAATTAACCAGCACTTTATCGATTAAAATAAAAAATTACAAAATAGAAAAAGAAATTAGCACATGTATCGATTAACACCTACTAAATTACAAGCTAGCAGCACATTAACTTGAATTACATTCTTATGTAGATATAGTTATGGGCTTGGTTAATGTACGAAGTTATCACAACCCATTAATGTACTATAAAATAGTATATAGAACATGGTTTTGTCCCCTCGAATGCAATGGAAGTAACAAACGTCTTTTCCCCCCTTTTACCTATATCCAATTTCCCCACCCTGCTCGATGTGGCTTGAATAATTTTTACGTGTAAAAATTATCTCATATAGTTTGAGAACCACCGTGTATTTTATCATGTCTTACCAAACCACATATTTCCATCATCCTTCATCTCATTTAACTTTGACAGACTAATAGATTAAAAACTGTAGAAAAAGCGAGGCAAACAAATGCTCCAAATTTAATAGAAAGCAACAACAATACATGCCATAAATAAATCAGTTTTTTATTAGCCGAACCAGTAGCATCATCAGTCATTGCACTTTGCTAATGATAATGCAGGCATCAGGCTTTTCCCATTTCAATCGCCACAAATCCCAAAGTCGTAAATGGCTTGATTTCATATTTAGATATGCCAAGTCAACATCCCTCCATGGGATTTTGATTAATTCAAAAAGTCAAATAGTACAACTATGTGCTGAAGCCATAGACAACCAGTGGAACAACATCAATTTAGGTGTGTATAACTCAGATGATAATTCCAATTTTGCCAATTCATAATAGATTGTTGTTTAACGAAGGCGAACAACAATAGATTGTGGATACCTTCTTAGTGAAGGAAAGCAATAATGGAATAGATGTGAGCAAATGTGGTAGGCGATGGAGATGAGCAAACGTGATGAGCAGTGGAGGAGAGCAAGCAATGTTAGCACTGGAGACGACCGAACGAATGACGGAGGATAGCGGGTTAGGGTTTCGCTATTTTAGCGATTTCCTGTATTTCGCGGATGACGACTGCAAATGGGGGTTAAGGGTTTATTTTGAGATGGTTTATTTTCATAAATTTAGTGGTCGTAACTGGTTATTTTTAATCAACGATAAGCTATTACGTATGGTGAATGAAAACCTTACACAAACAAGCAGTCGTTATAAGCATATATTAAAACTGTTGCGTAAAAATATGAAATATAAGTATCAACTATAATTATAAAATATAAGTATCAACTATAATCACCAACTGTAACTATTAAATACAATTATTTAAAATTAATTATTGAGTGCTAGATATCATTTTGTAAGTATTAAATTTTATTATTAATTATTAAATAATTATTATAATAGAATAAAAATTTCATTGAAATTTAAATAAAGAAACAACTTTGCTGACAATTAGAGATTTTTGTCTGGTCAGAGGAATCCTTATAATATTCTGGTATTGTATCGGTTTTGATATTTTCATTATTTAGGATAATAAATATAAAAGAGAAATTTAAAATTTTAAGATTTAGCGTAAAATATACTGGCATACAGACTGAAATTTATGATGAAAACGGAGAACTTGATTAAGAATTTAGTAACTACATCGGTTATGAGCAAAAATTATTTTGCTAATTCTAAATAAGCAATTATTGTAAGTTATTTAATATAGAACATAAATTATTATTTATTACTACTTATAAATCATTAGTAGAACAAATTAATTATTAATCATTGAAAATTTTAATAATTATTAAAAAATAACACTAAAGTATATCTTAGAAAAATAATATTAACGTCTCTTGCAAATATGTTGGAATTCTGCTGCAAAATAGCTTCTATTAATATTCAATAATCTGCTTATATTTGCAGCGGAAAATACTGACAGAAATTTTCTATCGGTAATTTAACGCAATTTGCGATAGATTAGTGAGTGATGACAGAATATGATGGTAATAAATAAAAGAAAAAAGTTTAAAAATATAAAAAACTATCCCTTGCAAATCACATGGAAATCCATCGCAAATTAGCGACGGAAAATTCCACTTCTAAAAATTTGATGCTAATTTAGTGTTTTCTTGTAGTGGTACTAATGCATATGATGTGGCATGATATCACCTGGTAGCATTATGTCTGAGGAGCAACAGGCCAGTAACTCCAAGTCAGGAAAATATAATAAACCTCGTCCAAAGTAGGTACCCATCCCTCAATGTTCCCTCATTAATTTCCAGAAAGAAGTGAAGGCTATTGTTCAAAGTTCTGGTATGATTGGTGTTGATTCCATTCCGGATTCCCCTCAGGATACCATTCAGAATCCACCACAGAAATACTTTGCATATAACGCCAATCGTATCTGCATTAGAGGTTTACTCCCCTTTCCGAAGTTTATATTCAGATTCCTGCACCATTTAGGGGTTGCCCATGTCTAGCTTTCACCGAACATATATACCCTTCTTTTATGCCAGGAAATTTTAGCGCTTGAGTCAGGTCAATCTTGCCTTAATTTTGATTTTCCACGGTTTCTGCTTTGCCTTACTAGAGTATCGAATTCATTTATCCTTTGTTCCAGTCGTGCGAAGAAATGGGTCAGTGACCCCATTAATAAGTCAAAAGAGTGGGTAAACCAGTTTTTCTTTATCAAGTGTCCTCTTGGTATAGTGGAATTTTTTTCAATCCTAGTAAGTTGCTCATCTTTTCCTAGAATCTCTTATGCTTTTATCACGTCTTATCAATTGTTATTCCATTGTAGCTTTCATCCCTAAAAAGAAGAAGTAGGGATAGAAGATATCCAAGTTATCGATGCTCTTGATAAAGTATCCGAGGGATGGAGACAACGTTCCGTCTTACTAATTCTGGATAATCTTCGTAAACACGCCCTCTTGCCTCTTGGGTAAAAGATTTTGGGACAACCTCTTATTCATTTTCCAGGTACTATAAGATTATCTCCTGGCTCTGATGAATTTAATCTTTCATCACCCATGTTTCTAGGTTCTTCAGGCTAGGACGTTTTATTAGAAGGAATGTCAGTCTTCATTTTAATGTTTTAAATCTTCTTTGCGTTTCCTTTTGTCATCATCCACCCAAGATGCTAATAAATATAATGTCCTGACTTCCTTGGCTTACCTTGGCGATTCGGGTGTAAAGAGACCTGCTTCTATCATGATGGTCTTTTTAAAAGACTAAAGGTGGAAACTTTGCATCTCTCCCTTTCGACAAAGGGATCGTTGCTTCGCCTGTCAGTCCACCATTGCTTGACCCCATTGTCCCTATTGGTGACACCACTTCCAATGTGGGTTCTTCCCAAACTGAGGCCACAGAGAGTAGCTTTGTTACATGCTTCTTAATATCTAACCTTCAAGGAGCTTTGGACTCAAGGGAAGATGAGATGAACTTTTTCTTTCCCCTTCTTTATAATGATTCTTCGAGCTTTCCTTTGCCAAGTTCTGACTTTGAAAGAATTGTGAAATATATTCTCCCATCTGTGGATGTCTCCAATATGCCATCGTCCTCCAATTCAGATGTCGGATTTCTTCCATTATCTCATCATGCAACAGCTTTCGGTTTGTCTTTTATCCTTTTCTAATTTCTCTTTTGCTTAGGCATCCCCATATGAGGGTTGATATAGCCTTATTATTTTTCAGATATTCAAAGGTTGGTACTCTCTTCGAACGGTGATTGCTTCATCATCTTCTGAGGTGAATAAACTTAACGAGAAAAAATACTGCGCTGGAGTCTAAAGTCCGTGATTTTTTCATGGCGAAGAGAAAAAGTGATGAGGAATGCAAACAACTGAAAACGTCCCTTGAAAGACAAAGAGCGGCCAATAATATATTGACTGCCATAGTTTCAAGTCCTGAGAGTGAACGGATGGCTATGTTAACCAATCATGCCGAGAAGTTGAGAGCAAAGGACGGTGCGCTTTCTAACGCTAGAGGGGTCGTTTATGAAGCTCAAAATAGGATTTCTTTGTTCTTGAAAACACATCTTCCATATATGGTGATGGAGTACTATGAAAACACCCTCTTCCCAGCTTATTGTGATAATTTCAAAAAGTTTCTAGGTATGGAATTTCCTTCTAGTCATCCTTCTGTTCTTAGCAGGGTATAGAGAGAGTAGACTTGGTCAGGTAGGGTATTAAGGTTCTTAGGAGAAACAACACGGATTTTGAGGACCTTTTGTCCATCGAAGATTTTCCAGATGACTTGGGGTCTAGTGATGAGGAGGAAGTGGATTTGGCTGCTGAGGGCGATGACGAAGGTGGTTATAATAATAATCCTAGCCCTGATTGCGAAGGCTGCCACGATAGCTTTAACAAAGATGATGGCATACCTCCTTTGCTTGAAGACGGTGCCTCAGGCTCTGGGGATGTGGACAATGATCCTTCATGTGCTCCTATTATTCCATACCATTTTGGTACTCCTGCCAAAGAGATTGTTTTCATGGAGTCCAATGAAAGGGAACAAACTATGCAGTCCGTCTCCCTTATTCCTCAAGTATAGATTTTTGCTCTTAAAACACTTCCTTTCCTGCACTAGATTAGTTTGCTTTATCTTGAAACTTACTGATATTTGTAAAATATTATTACATGGCTATATGCTCCGGGGGTGACCCTTTGTCACCTATTACCATTATAATAGAACCTTGTTTTTACTATTGACATTGTTTCCAAGGATTATCTGCGTTCATAATCTAGGTTGAGGAGGGAGTTTCTTACAAAATCGCTTTATATGTCTGGCAGGGAACACTTTTTAAAAGAGCTTAAAATTATCTATATAAGTATCTCCCGCTCTCTTTTAATTTCTTGGGTGATGATAAAGAGACGATACTAAATAAATTTAGGGCTCACCATGCAAAGATGAAATGCAATATGAATAAAAAATATACTAAAAGGAATGATTAAACTGTTATGATTTTTGTAATTAATGCTCGTTAGGATGGACATAGGATAACACCTGTATTGACCCCTTTCGAATGATGAGAGTTATGGTTTACTATTGCTATTTTCTTCTGAAGATGGATTATATAAGCAACAGTTAATATGTTTATAAAATAGGAAATTTCAATCAAAGATTTTCTCTACTCTGCTGGGAAGGATGTGCTAGGAACTAAGAGTCAAGGAAACCTTCTAGAGGACTCTCTTATCGATACTATAGACGGGTCTGTTCTATTTGAAGAGCCATCTATGAAGTGTTTAAATGAACAAATAAGTGTTTTAAAGGACCAACTAAGGAAAAATGATAAAATTATCCTTGAGCTAAAGAGAGAGATAAAGACGAATCCCTCCATTGATTTTGACAAAGAAGTGGAAGAGCTACATCGTCAAATTTTCAATTTAGAAGTTGAACTTGACAATGCGTTAACAAAATGTAAAACTTTGGGATTCATTTTTGGATGTACCACCAAAAATTCCGCGTCTAAGTCTCCATAACTCACAGCCGAGTTTGAGGCCCTAGAGTTTGAGATAAGTCATCATGTAAGGAATTTCCCTTCTAGGTTAGATGATTCCCTTGTTAATAGGTGGTATCAGAAAGTTAAGGCCGATATAAAAGGTTTTTATGATAGAAAGTATAACGAGGATACACTTCGACATATCGACTTCTATGCTTCCAAAATCAAGCAATTACGAAAGGAAAGACATGCTTTACGAAAGAGTGCTTTTGGTTTGGAGAAAGAAAACATGACACTACGAGCCATGGGAATGGCCTATAATCGAGCTTTGAAACTTCAACTTAAGCCTTTAGATGACCCATATAAAGTTTTGGAAAAGTGGAAGAAGATCAACAAACTTTTATGTCTTGCGCTTCATCATGTTATTATTCCCCCCTTACCCAAGAATGGGGAATCATAGGAAAATGTATTAAGTGTCATTAATGCCTAACTTTCTTCCGAATAGTCAATGATATAGCTTTGTGAATGAATTTATGAACGAGATATACATTACTTCTTTAATCCATATTTCACACAAATAATAGCAATTTGTATATAATGAGTTTAAGAAATCTCCTTGAACAAGATGGAAGATCACAATCTTTGCTCGAAGGCTTTTATATGATAGGCTTAAGCCATTGTGTTGACGATATATTCCTTCCTTTAGGATTAGAATCTTGCATCCCAGATTTGGGTATTAAAGATAGAACTCCGGAAATCTCCTTCTGGTAGCAATAGGGCTTTCATCCATACTCTGGATTAGAATATTTAAAAGAAATGCGGGAACTCCCCCTTGATAATAGAAGTCCAGAACCAACCCAGATTCTGGTTATTTAACAGAAGACCAGAAATCTATTTCTAGTAATTAGTGAAAGTCCCGAACCAACCTAGATTCGGTTATTTAATAGAAGATCAAAAATTATTTCCGATGTAATAGAAGTTCCGAACCAACTTATATTCTGGTATAGAATAGAAGACTAGAAACCCGTTCCTGGCCATTAGTTTCATCACCCTTTTTGGGTTTGATTTATGAAGCAGAGGATGTATGTGCTTCGTGAGCCACTCTCTAGGCATTTGATTGGCAATAGTAGTTCCAATGAAATTATATAATGAATATAACAGGTGCATTCCTTCTCACAGATATTTCAAGTCCAAAAATAAAATTATAGACTTGTGCAAAAACTATTTTACAAACCCTTTTGTAAAGCATCATAGCCATATATTGAAACATATTATTTACAATAATGAAAGAAATGTAATTAGCCTGTTAACTTATAAGCTCACAAATCAAGTCCATTTATGGTGTTATAAATCAAATTACTAAAATCGATCACATCAATTTCTGTAATCTTATATGTAATATCATACTACAGGACGAGTTTTAAGTATGCACACATAACGATTATTTGTTAGCATGTACTGTATATCTATACACATGCCACTCATCGAATTAAAACATACATGGAACTGATTATAATAGAAATAAATATATATATGAGACATTCTCACATATAATATGTCATAATACAATTTACAAATAAAATGCAGTTTAGTACATTACGATGAATTTACAGACAATGATATAAATAAATATATATATATATGCATATATATATATAAATACAACATTTTATATACATATACATAAAAGCTCTGTTTCCTCAAGACAGTTTTGCATCAAACTTGTGCATTACAGCAACAATCAGTTCATATACATCTATATTATATGTATAATCACTTATACATATATTTGTATATATGTGAGACTCCAAATTAGCAGTAGTTACTACTGCCTATCCCGAGTGACCGCGCCTCCCACTGAAACAGTTTCAGAAAGTGAAAACGTTACCCTGTTAAAACAATTATAGCTGAGAGGGTGAGTACGGATTAAATACATCAAACATGCATATTCAATATCCTATACATCAAATGTATATTTAACTGTTGATTGGGATATACTTGAAATGATGTTAAACATATCAATATATGCGTTATTATATAGATATACGTATATTTTTCAGTTCAGCCAAGTAGTGCCTCATTTTATTTGAATCATATATTCAAGTATAAATGATACAAATATATCAATATATATATATATATATGTTCATCAATATATATATATATATATTTACAGCAAAAGAATGTTAATTGTATAATCTAATGTCAAACAATAGGTATACACTGGTGTAAACTATGATAACTAGTTCCAAATGATAACTTATTATCTACAACATCAATGTTTGGAATTTCAGAGGTATGAAAATACGCATAACATTACCATAACATATGCGTGTGTACTAATCTGTAAAATTTTATAATTGACATTACATTGTCTTATATGATAGTAACATGTCAATCTGTAATATTATGTGATGATTTGGTTAATTACACATGCTATGTGACACTACCATACAACTTATATATAGCAATGATCTGAATCACCCTAAAGCTGTAAAGACAGCAGCAATCCATCATATAGATTACTGTAATTAAGTTTTCTAGTCCAAACATAATATCAGATATGTATATATATTTGGAAAAATAAACTGATCATAAAACATATTCAGTATAAAATGCATACAGTTGCAAACTAAATTGTAGCATAAATTTATTACTCTCTGAAGCAAACATATTGCTTCAGGAATGTATTCAAAATACAATTATTTTTCATATATTATCTGTTAGTACAAGGCAACATACATATGTTGATGTTCAAATAAAAGCTATGCAGGTCAAATATAAAAGAAACACCTGAAATCATTTAAGTGTCTAGATGTAATAATTAACACTTGTAGACACACATATATTTTAATCATAATAAATATATAAAATTAGAACATTTAAGTCCATATTCAGTTTTACCTTGTAGGTCAATAACATTTGTGACAATACACATATGCTACATATCTATATATGAAACATATCATTTATGTGTCAATACAACTGTTATGTATATCATTTATACGATGTAAGAAAAGGGATGGACTTCTGCATTAATTTCAAGCACAAATTAGATGGAACAATCCATCAGTTACAGTAACAGATATCTATTAATCTCTTAGAGGCCATAAAAGCATATAGGTCGTTGCAGTAAATATTGCATTTGACAATGCAATTATAATGTTTATAAATGAGATAAACATTACTTCCACGAATCACATTCATGTGAGCCTTAATACTGGTTTATATATAAAATATTATCAAGGCCCATTACTTGTTTGTTTAAATAGCATTATTATGCATACAGGTAAGTCAATATCATTGTACATGGATCTGGCACACACATCATGTAAACAGGTACCATTAAAACTGAAATTTAAACAAGAAATCATATTTCTGGTTATTAAGAAATCAGTTTATAATATATATTTAGTACATTCAATTCCAAATGGCTTTATACATAACAGGTCAATTTTATATACAAGAATCCATATATGCTTTATACTTTTATAAAACAAGTCATATATGCCTTTACAAAGTAAATAAATCATAATATGACTATTATGATTCGAAACTGTTATGTTCATATTCTTTATAATGTTAGTAAAAATCATGGGGTCATTTGTATGATATTCAAACACTAAACTTGTGTCAAAATATGAAATCCGAACATGACCAAGCTTTCTGTTTTTACAAATAAAACAGAAGCAGATTTTAATAATAATTAATTTCATCAAATCAAATATTATTAAAACCAAAATCTTGAAAAATCAAGCTATTAAAACAGGTCTTTAATCACATTAAAATAATTGTATAACTAAGTCAAAACATTTTCACTCAGTTTAATCAAACATTCTGATTACAGAATTTGTAGTATTCATTGATCAACATCACAAACATTTTACACAGATAATAACCAATGTCACACACTATAAACCTGTTATCTCTTATGCTGAGAAGTATAAAGCTAGTCATGAACTCTTAAATGATCTAATATTCATAGATATATGCTCTATATATATAACATATAGAGGAAGCAATTAATCAACATTTTCAAATTAACCAGGCAATAATATACTTTATGAAATCAACATTTCAAAATTAAAATATGACTTCCTTGCCTTTCTTGATCAATCAAAACTGATTTTGATTTATCACTAGGTTCCATGATAAATAGATAGGTTAGAAGCTATTTATGATTCTAGTTAAAATCAGATTTTAACTATTAAAAAATGTTGTTTATAATAGTTTTTAAATACCAGATTCGAATACTATTTATGCACAAATGTATGAAAGCCAATTCAATATTCTTAATACATGAATTTATTTCCAGCTTTGTATCAAAATAAAATTTTGATTTTCAGTGAACCATTTTCATTTTACTTTATAAGTGTATATAAAGTTAAATTTTAACATCAGGATCCCTTTATTTGTAAATCAAAAAAATTTTAATTATGAGTTTTGCAGTTTTATAATACAATTAAGATTCAGATCTAACAAACAAAATTCCACTTCAAAGTTTTATATTAAGTACAAAACTTTGTTTACAGCAAAACATTTTTACTGTTTGAATCAAAACACAGTTTTCATTCTTAATGAAACAATTTCACCTTTAAAACGAATTTATCATTAAATCTGAATCATGATTTTAGAATCCCGATAATCTAATAATTAAACACGTATAAACCTAAATCACGGTTTCATAATTACTGATTTTGCAACCCTTTGCTCTGATACCACTATAGGAAATTGCGATCTAATCGATAACCTTAATACAAATGATTTAACAAATTAAACCACGGATCTATTGAAAAACAGTAATACGAAACTAAATAGAAATTAGTGTTTGCACCTGTCGTGACTAATCCATGAATAATCGCGATTGAATACCTGAAATTAGATGGATCGAATCATAGTACGTCAAGCGTCGTACCTCTAGAGAAGTCCACAAACGCTATTTCGATCTCGTCAGATGGAATCGAGTGAGAAGGGGTGCCGGTACTAGCCGATGGAGGAATTTCCTTTTCAATTTCTAGGGTTTTCTGAACTTTTCTTATCTGATCTAATCAGATAAGATTGAAAAAGGGTCGGCTTTCCCTTTAAAAGAAAAATGAAACCCTTGATAATTGGAAACCTTAAAATCCTCCTTTTTACCATTTAAAACAAAATTAAATATCAACATTTGACATAATTATTTTAATATTTGCTTAATAACGGTTCTCCCTTTCATAGCGTTTTAGTTGTGTGACCCTATAGGATAAAATAACATTGGCAATAATTTTAAATCATATTTAAAATTATAAACAGAGAGCAGCATGAAGTAATACATCAGTGCTACACAAGTTATAATAATGAAATCAACGATTCGATGCAACCTTTTTGTGACCAATGTTTCAATGTAATATAATCCTTTTAACCAATATATCCAGGATTAAACTAGAGGTATGGATCGTATCATCCTCTTTATAATTTAATCCGATTTTCTTGACCGATGAGTAGACCATTTAAAATAAATCAATATTTGAGCACGACCATGCATTTGACAGTCTTACTCAATCAAGAGGTCCATGGATATCACTACAAATATATTGTAGGATTAAATTCCGTCTAGATCATTCATAATTTTCATTCGATTCGAGATGTATCCAATGATCACATTATCGTTACTCTGTTATGAATAACTTTAGGTGATATCAAAACACTAATATCCTCGAATAAAATTGTAACAACCCGCATTCTACGCATCGGAGGATCGTAGAATATTTATTTTTTTCACATACGAAGTCGTATGGTCATGTAACTTTGGGAGACGACTATTGGGGTCACTTTCCATGTTCATGATTTTTGTTGATTTTTAAATGACCATTTTGCCCCTAGCTGATCTTGTTTTAACCATAGCTTTTGATTGGTAAGGATTTTTGACCTGAGACCACTTCCATTAGATCTGGATGATGGTTTACCTTTCCGTAGAGTGGTCACAGTAGCCAAACGGACTCACCGTTTGGGAGATATGGCTGAAACAAGGTTTAGAAGGTGAAAAACAGCTTAACCGGGCCTAATTTGGTTGATTAGCAAGAGTGCCCATAATCCATTTCGGGATTAAGGTTATGAGGAGGCTGAGAACAGTAGGAAAACGAATTTTATTTCATTTTTCAGCCGCCTCAAACATTTCTCTAACCCTAGCCATGGCCTCCACCTTCTAATTTCATCCCAAATCACCTTTAATCACTTTCTAATCGAAGATTAAGCAAAACTACATCAAATCAAGGGAGGTTAGCACCAAATCAGAGAGAGAGTTGTTGGAATACATTAGAATTTGACCCAAACAGAGAATTATTTCAGATCTATAGTTTACTTTGTGGCAAAAGTGAGTGATTTGCATTGTTTTTCACTAATTACGGTTGATTAGGGTAATTAGCGAAGATTAGCGAAATTATAACTCAGAAAAATCTAGAAAAATTTCTAAAATTATAGAATAATATTTAATTCCTCTGATATGAATTTGGGTTAATTTGGACTAATTTTACTATTCCCGGAATTCAAGGGATTAAGGGGTGATTAGTGATAATTAGCGAAATTATGCGTTATAAAAATCTAGAAAAATATTCAAAAATTCTAAAATATTATTTTAGGCCTTTGTTAGAAAATTTGGCTCATTTGGATAAGTTTTTCTAATTGTATGCTTAAACATGATTAAGGGGGATTAAGGGAAAACATGGGTTTTGGGTATGTTTGATCCATTTTATCCTATCAAGTTCTTGTTTTAATGTTTGTGGTCGATAATACATATTGCTATGACTGTATGGTATGATTTGTGATTGTTTAGAATAGTTAGAATGGTCGAAAACGCCGTCGAGTGGCGTATAAACAGTCGTTGGAAGTTGCAGGAAGAACTGCAGGGTTTCGGATCGGATCGGAGTACCGGACCGGAGCTTGGCACAGGAGAAAGGCCATTTGAACTGAATAGGAGAAGGGGATCGGATCGGAGGTTGGGAGGAGGATCGGACCGGAGCCTGGACATCTCGACCCGAACCGAAGGCAAGGCGTGACGAACCGAACCGAGTTGCATATATCTGAACCGAACCGAGTTGCATATATCTGAATCGAACCACGTTGCATATATCCGAACCGAACCGAGTTGCATATATCCGAACCAAACGTGAAGATTGAGTATTTTATTTCGAACTGGTGCTTGAGCACTATACATGGCCGAACCGAACCGCCAGAGGAGGATAGTTACAACCGAACTGATCCGGTGACGACTAAAAACCCGAGATGCAAAGGTAGTCCAAATGGAAGTTAGAGCTCAGGATCCAGATGGGAACCAATGAGTTCACTTCATGATTGGGCTTTGCTGCGGGGAGTGTGCAAAGGGGTTGTCGGTATTCATAACTGTGGTTCACCACTGAGAGACGGATAGTGGGCTTGTAGTGATAGTTGTACGGGATTGGATTCCATCGTGGCCCAATGGATAGGTGACCAAGGTAGCGGATATCGTATACTTTACGCACTGAGTGAGAGATGTGAGGATGGTTGCTATGTTTGATTTGTTTGCCATCATTGCGACATGTACACCCCCACCCCGTTATCTTTACACCATTTGTTCAGTGGCACCCTAGAGTATTTTACGGTATGTAGTGCTGACTCTTTGGTTGCAGGTCCAGGTTCAGGTATGGTTTAGTACACCTGTTATTGTTCTGTTTAGCTGCTTATCGCTCATACCAGACTTTTTGTCTGACCCAGAGTTTTATGTCTCTTCTTATTACTCTGGGTGCTCTCACGAGCAGACTAGAGACAGGTTAGCTGGTGATGCACGAGTAGCTGATCCGGAGGCGAGCAGGAGGCTTCCACGTATGATATATATAGAATATTCTCCCTGTGTCGTTGCTGGTCACTACTTGGGCATTAGTAGTGTACCTCCCTTATCTTGCTTTACCTTTAGAGATAGTTTGAAAAGTTGTAATAATGATGAAGTGGAACATAAGCTATATTTGGATTTTCCGCTGCTATGATAGTTTGTTTTCAGCTTATGCACTGTCTCACCTGTTTTATGTCAAGTATATTTTGTGATTATATTTTATTCCTTGCGTTGTGAGACATTCTACAGGTTCCTTGTTGATTCTTTGTCTTCTTTCTTTCCTTCTGACGACCGTTCCGTGCTAACAGGACATGTGTACAGCGCACTTTTGGAGTAAATATTGGTTGGTGCGGAGCGGGTTGTCACATTTGGTATCAGAGCTCTAGGTTGCGTAGTTAACCTGGGGAAAGACACCAGGGAGAGATAGTATACGTATATGAGAGCGCGTATTTGTGATTATTTTGGTTTCCAAAAGCTATATATATTTAGTATAGCTAAGATGAAGTCGCACTGCACTAGCACCACTATAGAGATGGTTGATCGTTTTCTCTTTACAGATTGAACGATGAGCCGATACGCAAGAGGTGCCGGTAGAGGAGCCAATAATGGGAATGCTACTAACATGAGGACGATGTTTACTGGCCTCATGAGAGAAATGCTTAAGGATGTACAGAGGGCAGCTCCCAATGGTGGTAATGGTGGTGGTCCAGTAGTGCAGGCGCCTAGGGCCGATTTCGCCAAGCTAAATAAGGATTATACTAGTCTTGGTGGGAAGCCGTTCCACGGAACGGAGTTGGCCACGGATGTTCAGGATTGGTTGGATAGCTGTGATCGTATCTTCGACGACTTGGGTATCGAGGATGCGATGAAGAGAAGGCTAGCGTCTCGTCAGCTGCAAGGGCGAGCGATGAATTGGTGGAATGCTGTTAAGACAGCCACTCCAGAAGATCAGGTTACTTGGGATCAGTTTAAGGCTCGCTTTAGCGACAAGTTTATCCCAGCTGCTCAAAAGTCGGAATTGTTTAGGAAGTTCTTGGAGCTTAAACAGAATGGTAGGGCAATCTCAGACTATATTGCTGAGTTCGACACTTTGTCGAAGTACGGATTATCCCTTATCGATACTCCTGAGAAGAAGAACGAGAAGTTTATAACAGGCTTGGATCAGTACTTGGGGGAAAAGCTTATTAACCACATTAATGAGACGTTTGAATCGATTATGGGGAAAGCATTAAGGTCAGAGAGTCTTTACCCTAAGCCAAAGACTGCGGTTGCTATTGCATCTACAGAGAAGCCAAAGCCGCAAGCAGGCGGTGGAGGCAAGAATAATTCCCAGGACAAGAGGAAACAAGACCAAACCATGGATGGTCAGAATAAGAAAAATAAGAAAGATGGCGAGTGCTTTAGCTGTGGTAAGAAGGGCCACTATGCCAGAGATTGTCGGGAAAAGCCTGGGGAAAGGAAGTGCTTTAATTGTGGTCAAGTGGGACATCACAAGAATGAATGTCCACAACCTCCTAGGGGGAAGCAGATCGTGAAAGCATATGCTATCAACGCTGTTCCTTCTTCGTCGAATGCCCCAAATGTGGCGCAGAAGGAAAAAGGTGTCGTTATTCGAGGTATGCTTTCTATTTAAGATATTTTTGATCGAGTTTTGTTTGACAAACCTGAGTTAGTCGATAGACCTTTAGTAGTGACGAACCCGATTGGTGGTTCGACTAGCCTCAGTATGATTTATCGTAACGTGGTCTTATCGAGTTGTGGATATATGTTTGTTTGTAATTACTTTGTTTTGGGCTTTACTGGGTTTAGCATTATTTTGGGGAGTCGATCTACTCTAAAGGAATAGGGTGGTATTAGGTACCTACCTAGTGATGGCGATAGTAACTGGAGTCAGGGAAGCCGAGAGGTTATCTTTTAATAAGTTCTAGTTGTCTCTGGGAGGAAAATGAGTGCTCCAGTGCTTAGTTTTTTTGCTAGTATCACTTCACATGGATTGTCCGAATTCAGAGGAGATGTTCCTTGGGTGCTTGTCTGATATTGGTTTAGGCCTTTGGGGCTTGTGCTTGGGGAGTGTCAAGTTCGACTAGGATGATTTGCGTAAGAGATAAGTAGTTGTTATGTTTTTCATTGGATGATATCTTGGTTTACTCGAGGAGTAATGGGCAGCTGTGACAGGATAAGACTATTCAGTGGTATGGACTGCCCCGATTTAGACTTGATGGGATTATGAGATGACTCAGTGGGATTCGAGAAAGATGCAAAGTAATGGATTGTTTAGGACCTTATGTTGATGTTCTTTTTGAAGAAATTGGATGTATTCGTCGATCATGGAAGATGCAACGAAGATTAGGACGATTCAAGTTGGACTTGAACTCGTAAAAGAAAATGGGTGTTCGTTGATCTTGGAGATGCAACGAATGGGGAGACGACTCACATTGGACTAGGGTCTGTAGGTAATGGATACTCAAGACTGGGTCTGAGTTTATGGGTAATAGATTGACTCGAGTTGGACTCGAGAAGGCTGCAAGGAATTGGATTGGCTCGAGTTGGACTCGAGAGGGCATCAAGATAATGGATAGACTTGGGTGGGACTCGAGTGTTTCAGGCGAACTAAAAGCAGGGGTATCTGGGGATGCCCAATTACCTTGGATCCGTTGGACGTGATCTAGTTATCCTTGGAGGATAAACGTACGTTGGACGTACGGTAGTCCATTTGGAGGCAGAGTTTCCATTAGTTATTGATGTTGGTTGGACCAGACATACAGGTATCGACGTATTCATGGCTTTAGCAGGTGATAGATAGGATTTGTTTGATGGATGCTATGATTGTTGTGTTTGCTCCTACCATTCTTCTCTTGAGTATCACCTGTAGGATCCTGTTGAATGGAAATAGTATAAGTTCGTTGATCATGGTGATATCATGGGCGTAAGATACTTTACCTTAGACTTGAAGTATGTTGGGCATTGCAGAGCGTCCGTTGACCTTGGAGATTCAGCGGATATAGGAGCTTCAAGTTGGACTTGGACTCGAAGGTAGGGTACCTAGATTCATTGGATGAGTCTAGTTCACCTTTAGAAGGTGAATGTACGTTGGACGTGCAGTACGAGTATAAGTGGAGTACCTAGTTCATTGGATGGGTCTAGTTTGCCTCTAGGAGGTGAATGTACGTTGGACGTGCAGTACGAATGTAGGAAGGACTCAAGTTGGACTTGAAAGGACATTTGGAATATAGTTGGAAATTTGGCGTATAGGGTTAGATTACCTAAGAAGATGACAGTATAGACGGATGCCATAGTACCGAACTAGGTGCGGTAGCTGATACATTGGGTAGGAGACATGCCAGTTTAGAGGCTATGTTTCTGGAATGGAAGCAACTAGAGTATATCATGGGATATGACTTCAGACTTAAATGTGAATTGGATTTAGAAACGCTAATAAGCTTGACGATTAGATCGATCTAGATTAAGTGGATTGGTTCCAGTCAGAGGGACAATCCCAACCTATTGGAAATTACCTCTAGGGTAGAGATGGGAATCGATGGCGAGGGAACGACTGTACTTGGGAAGTAGAGAATGACATAAGAAAGTCGTATCCAAAGCTCTTTGCCTGGTAAGATTTACTTTGCAATTTAGTTATTCCGCATGCTAGGATAGACTTGTTTTGCTTGTTTTGCATGTTTGATTGTTGTTTTATGACTGATAGGCATGCGGGACCTTTTGTGTGTTTTGGTTAGAGAATTTCAGGGGCGAAATTTCTTAAGAGGGGGGGGGGGGGGGAGAATGTAACAACCCGCATTCTACGCATCGGAGGATCATAGAATATTTATTTCTTTCATATACGAATTCGTATGGTCATGTAACTTTGGGAGACGACTATTGGGGTCACTTCCCATGTTCATGATTTTTGTCGATTTTTAAATGACCATTTTGCCCCTAGCTGATCTTGTTTCAGCCATAGCTTTTAATTGGTAAGGATTTTTGACCTGAAACCACTTCCATTAGATCCGAATGATGGTTTACCTTTCTGTAGAGTGGTCACATTAGCCAAACGGACTCACCGTTTGGGAGATATGGCTGAAACAAGGTTTAGAAGGTGAAAAACAGCTTAACTGGGCCTAATTAGGGTGATTAGCAAGAGGGCCCATAACCCATTTCGGGATTAAGGTTATGGGGAGGCTGAGAACAGTAGGAAAACGAATTTTATTTCATTTTTCAGCTGCCTCAAACATTTCTCTAACCCTAGCCATGGCCTCCACCTTCTAATTTCATCCCAAATCTCCTCTAATCACTTTCTAATCGAAGATTAAGCAAAACTACATCAAATCAAGGGAGGTTAGCACCAAATAAGAGAGAGAGAGTTGCTGGAATACATTAGAATTTGACCCAAACAGAGAATCATTTCAGATCTATAGTTTACTTTGTGGCAAAAGTGAGTGATTTGCATTGTTTTTCACTAATTACGGTTGATTAGGGTAATTAGCGAAGATTAGCGAAATTATAACTCAGAAAAATCTAGAAAAATTTCTAAAATTATAGAATAATATTTAATTCCTCTGATATGAATTTGGGTTAATTTGGACTAATTTTACTATTCCCGGAATTCAAGGGATTAAGGGGTGATTAGTGATAATTAGCGAAATTATGCGTTATAAAAATCTAGAAAAATATTCAAAAATTCTAAAATATTATTTTAGGCCTTTGTTAGAAAATTTGGCTCATTTGGATAAGTTTTGCTAATTGTATGCTTAAACATAATTAAGGTGGGTTAAGGGAAAAACATGGGTTTTGGGTATGTTTGATCCATTTTATCCTATCAAATTGTTGTTTTGATGTTTGTGGTCGATAATACATGTTTCTATGACTGTATAGTATGATTTGTGATTGTTTAGAATAGTTAGAATGGTCAAAAACGCCGTCGAGTGGCGTATAAACAGTCGCTGGAAGTTGCAGGAAGAACTGCAGGGTTTCGGATCGGATCGGAGGAGGAGTACCGGACCATAGCTTGGCACAGGAGAAAGGCCATATAAACTGAATAGGTGAAGGGGATCGGATCGGAGGTTGGGAGGAGGATCGGACCGGAGCCTGGACATCTCGACCCGAATCGAAGGCAAGGCGTGACCAACCGAACCGAGTTGCATATATCCGAACCGAACCGAGTTGCATATATCCGAACCGAACCACGTTGCATATATCCGAACCGAACCGAGTTGCATATATCCGAACCAAACGTGAAGATTGAGTATTGTATTTCGAGCTGGAGCTTGAGCACTATACATGGCTGAACCGAACCACCAAAGGAGGATAGTTATGACCGAACCGATCCGGTGACGACTAAAAACCCGAGATGCAAAGGTAGTCCAAATGGAAGTTAGAGCTCAGGATCCAGATGGGAACCAATGAGTTCACTTCATGATTGGGCTTTGCTGCGGGACGTGTGCAAAGGGGTTGTCGGTATTCATAACTGTGGTTCACCACTGAGAGACGGATAGTGGGCTTGTAGCGATAGTTGTACGTGATTGTATTCCGTTATGGCCCAATGGATAGGTGACCAAGGTAGTGGATATCGTATACTTTACGCACTGAGTGAGAGATGTGAGGATGGTTGCTTTGTTTGATTTGTTTTCCATCATTGCGACATGCACACCCCCACCCCGTTATCTTTACACCATTTGTTCAGTGGTACCTTAGAGTATTGTACGGTATGTAGTGCTAACTCTTTGGTTGCAGATCCAGGTTCAGGTATGGTTTAGTATACCTGTTATTGTTCTGTTTAGCTGCTTATCGCTCATGCCAGACTTTTTGTATGACCCAGAGTTTTATGTCTTCTTATTACTCTGGGTGCTCTCACGAGCAGACTAGATACATGTTAGCTGGTGATGCATGAGTAACTGATCCGGAGGCGAGCAGGAGGCTTCCACGTATGATATATATAGAATATACTCCCTGTGTCGTTGCTGGTCACTACTTGGGCATTAGTAGTGTACCTCCCTTATCTTGCTTTACCTTTAGAGACAGTTTGAAAAGTTGTAATAATGATGATGTGGAACATAAGCTATATTTGGATTTTCCACTGCTATGATAGTTTGTTTTCAGCTTATGCACTATCTCACCTGTTTTATGTCAAGTATATGTTGTGATTATATTTTATTCCTTGCGTTGTGAGACATTCTATAGGTTCCTTGTTGATTCTTTGTCTTCTTTCTTTCCTTCTGACGACCGTTCCGTGCTAACTGGACATGTGTACAGCGCACTTTTGGAGTAAATGTCGGTTGGTGCGGGGCGGGTTGTCACAAAAATTATAATGATTTCAGGTCTGAGGACCATTACATCACTGTCATTGTGAGAATAACTTACCACACTGTTAATTATATTCCATGTAGTTATTTCACGGTGGGTCAGCCCAATACGCTATTCTCCAATACGTATTTATATTTTGACTTTAATATCACATATATTAATGATCAATGAGATGTGATCATCAGTCAAGTAATATACTAGTCTCAACGCTTTATTGTTGTCCTATATAAACAATAAAACTCAACTAGGGACATTTAAGAACTATAATATTTATCAAATTATATAATCTCAAATTCAAATCTTACTCGAATTATATAATTCTGTATTATAGTTCTAAGGACTTCTAATATATTAATGTTTATATTACACAGTAAATATAATGTAATAGAATATTATTTTATTCCAAATAAAATAATAAAATCAGCAATGTTATCAATCTCATCAAATGGATTGCCTCCAGGGCATAAACTCTAACAATCTCCCACTTGCACTAGATTCCATCATTTACGTATTGTATACTCATGAAACTAATGTGACTATTAAACTTCTACTGCGACAGAGTTTAATTCATTAGGTCTGCAACATTACAACTTTGGTAACTTTGCAGATATGTTTATTTCTTCTGTGAACAACTTCACAAAAGAATCATATTTCTTAAAATATATGTTTGGATTGATGATCAGTTTAATGTTTTAGGCCTGAGCAATAGCCATATTAATGTATATCATTCGATCAACAATGAATTAAGTTTAAATATGAACTTCTTAATCCAAACATTTTCTTTCTCATAATCAGTATCTATTTCTTGTTTTAAAACTAACATTATTCACAATAATTAATGTGTTATCAAAATATACAACATTAGAATTATTGTGCCATTCCCACTCAATTTCTTGTCTTTACAAGAATCAATGACATTTTGTTGTTTTCGAGACATTTCGAATTCTATTTCATTCCCATTAGTATCTTGGAGATTAGCTCTCCTTAAATGAATACCAATTAGAGCAATATACATTTTATTCTTAGAGGATTTACAAAATTAATATCCATTTGTTTCTTGTGGACAGTACACAAAATAGTTATCTGATTTAGGTCTGATCTTATCAGAGGAGGGACATTTAACAAACGCCTTACATCCCAAATCATCATATTAGACTCACTAGGACATTTCCTAGTCCATATCTTATATGGCGTCTTTAGATCGTTTTAGTGGCATTTAATACAATTGTTCTAAATTTAATTTATTAGAAGATCTATATGACTTATCATTAATCATATTTTATCTTATAAGGTACGATATCTCCTTCCAGACACACATGGTCTTCTAGATGGAGTAAGTTATGAAACAATTTCAAACTCATATGACAAACATTAATTAATTGGTTTACATATTCGCTTCGATCCTTTCGGTGAGAATTTATTTTTTATCAAAATTGGTTTCTAACTTCACTTTGAATTCTTTGAACTTTTCTAATGATTCTGATATCTGTTTCATAAGGTACACATATCTATATCTACTGACATCATCAGTAAATATAATGAAGTAATAAAACCTACCTCTAGCTTATGTATTCATTGCTCCATATACATCATTATGTATGAGACCCAATACTTGTCACTTATTCGTTGTGTCAAGTGAAAGGTGATTCAGCAATTTTGCCTAATAAACAATATTTGCATTTTCATATGATTAAAAATCAAATGATTTCAAAATTCCATCATTATGAAGTTTTAATATACTTTCTTGTTTATATATTCTAACTGGTAATGCTAAAGGTATGCTGGATTCAAATCATTAAATTTAACCCACTCTTTAATTATGTCAAGTACATATTAGTTAACGATTTATAAAGTTCATTAACTATTCATGAAATTCCATTAATTATTTCATTTAAATAAAATAACAATTATTCTTTTATTACAAATGAAATTCAAACTTTTCTAAAAAAGTTTTATTATAACATTTATTTTATGTGGAATTTCATAATAACAATTATTTTATTCATTTAAGCCAGTATATTGAACCAGAATCAACTTCTTATGGATAATCCAGTAACATTTGCTTCATTTCCAGTCGTAAGTCCACTTGTCCTTTTATCTGATTTCTACTTATTTTGTAATAACCATACATTTATGTGACTTATATCTAGTATCTAATATAGAAATATATATATATATATATATATATAAGTAGATTTTATAACATTTATATCTTAATTAGTTAAAGTCATATTTTAACTCGTATTTAGATCCTCTCTTTATTTTATTAAAACAATTACATTTAATTTGTTTGAGGACCATCCTCAAAGTTCAATGTTAATCAAAAAATTTGATTTTCAATTTATCCTTCTGAAGGATTAATTTAAATTGTAAGAGATATTTATTTAATATCTCCAGTAGATAAATAATTACTGATTCTTTAATATTTATTTAATACAAATTTTGATAATCAAAATTTATATTATCATAAAAGTATAATTTAAACTAAAATACGCTCCCACTCAAATTAACATCCCTCTATTTATATACATATATCATTGTATATATATATATAACGGTGTTCCTAGATCCATATCTAGTCATGCCTTGACCTAGCTTTGGCTAATCTCCAAACACAACCTTTCAGGTAGACATCTTATGTCAATTATATTGTATATATAATTCTTGGATCGCATGATGAACATTTTGTTCAGTATTATTCATTTCCTCAAAATATAGAATAATTCATGCTATTGTCTCTACGCCATAATCTTATTATGCAGCTTAGTTAAGTCAAACCCAATAATATAGTTCAAGTATCACTTTTACTGCGTCGCATATAACCAAAATAAAAGGATGCACAATGCTTTGGCATTACCTACATCCAATGATTTTGGACATTGATGAGTGTATTATTGGAAGACCTCACCATGACTTAATATAACAAAATTTGCTTTAAACGGAATTAATAATTCGTAGTGGTGAACAATATTAGTTTTATTTACATATATCAAAATATATGTATTTTAAATATATATATGTATATATATACGATATATACATATATAATATGTAAGTAAATATTATAAATTTTATATTATAAGAAAACATATTTTCATGCTTTGAACATTTCAGAACACGTATTTTATATTGGCAATAGTAGTTCCAATGAAATTATATAATGAATATAACAGGTGCATTCTATCTCATAGATATTTCAAGTCCAAAAATAAAATTATAGACTTGTGCAAAAACTATTTTACAAACCCTTTTGTAAAGCATCATAGCCATATATTGAAACATATTATTTACAACAATGAAAGAAATGTAATTAGCCTGTTAACTTATAAGCGCACAAATCAGGTCCATTTATGGTGTTATAAATCAAATTACTAAAATGTATCACATCAATTTCTGTAATCTTATACGTAATACCATACTACCGGACGAGTTTTTAAGTATGCACTCATAACGATTATTTGTTAGCATGTACTGTATATTTATACACATGCCATACATCGAATTAAAACATACATGGAACTGATTATAATATATATATATATATATATATATATATATGAGACATTCTCACATATAACATGTCATAATACATTTTACAAATAAAATGCAGTTCAGTACATTACGGTGAATTTACAAATAATGATATGAATAAATATATATATATATATATATATATATATATACATACAACATTTTATATACATATACATAAATGCTCTATTTTCTCAGGACAATTTTGCATCAAACTTGTGCATTACAGTAGCAATCAGTTCATATATATCTATATTATATGTATAACCACTTATACATATATTTGTATATAGGTGAGACTCCAAATTAGCAGTAGTTACTACTACTTATCCCGAGTGATCGCGCCTCCCACTGAAACAATTTCAGAAAGTGAAAACGTTACCCTGTTAAAACAATTTTAGCTGAGAGGGTGAGTACGAATTAAATACATCAAGCATGTTTATTCAATATCCTATACATCAAATGTATATTTAACTGTTGATTGACATATACTTGAAACGATTTTAAGCATATCAATATATGCGTTATTATATAGATATACATCATATGTATTTTTTCAGTTCAGCCAAGTAGTGCCTCATTTTATTTGAATTATATATTCAAATATACATGATACTAATATATCAATATATATATATATATATATATATATATATATATACACACACAAGTGCGCACCCGTGCTTCGCATACGGAAGTTGCAAAATACATATAGTTTCATTATTAATGTAGTTTACTGTGGTTAATCAAAAACTATTTTGAATTAACAGGAAGGTGAATATACGTGAGTAAGACCACAGATTCTTAGGTCATGTTATTAGGCAGTGTTCAGTTGTTATTATTATTGTTAGCACACAATGTTGATTGCATATATAAACACAACAGTAATAGTAACTTAGAATTAAGAAAAAACAAAACATGGATTAAATTCAATTAAACTATAGACGGAATGGATGTCTAGTGATAAATCCAATGCATTAAATGCATTCATGTGCAAAATGTTGACTGCACCATGTTATACTTCATTGAAGTTAAAAAGATGGAAAACAAACTGTTGTACCTTGCAGTAAAAAATAGACATGGAGATCATATGCAACCTGCGGTAAAGTTTACACTGTATGAAGCAACTTGTGGACAGTTCAATGTAAGTTATCAATTAACCATTCAGTATATGCACCTATGAAATCCAAACAGCAATATATTCAAGCAGGACCAAAACAGCAGCATCAATCAGTTTAATGCAACCACAAACAGTGGAAATTTTGTTTTTCTCAAGTAGTAATATGGTTTAAGACATCAATCACATGGCTTGTAGGAAACAATAAAATATCAAATCCAGCATACACTAAAGACCAATACTATGGCAAAAAATAGTTTGATGTTGTCAGAACAATCCTTCTACAAATATTTATTCTTAAGCAAGCAATTTTGGTAGGTCAAAAAAATGTTGAAGTACAAATAAGGATAGATTTGAACAGTAAAGACAGTGTTTTGCCAAATATCTTCTAGTTGGATGTCTGTTGCTTTCCTTGCAAGAGTTGTTAAAACTGCCTGTGAAATTGATTTTTAAAAAAAGATGTTAGAACAGACTGCAATTCAGTGAGAGCTTAGTTAAAGAATAATACAAATGTATCAGCTTGAATAAACTACGTCGCTAGAGTTACAGAAGTATTATTCGGAATAGTGCTCTGTTTTGCATATATGTTGTCATAATTTGAAGTGGTAGGAATGATTTTTCTTGTCATTTTTAACTTACTGCACTATAGGTTGTTAAAGTGAAAATATTTGTTCTATGGATTATTAATTAACATCTAACAACCACCTTTTTTCACATGTGTTGAGAGTTTCATCTAGTTTGTAATCCTCGTTGTATGTAGGTTGTAAGTAGTTTTCACCAAGAAAAAATAGCCGAATAACCTATGCTATTAAAAAATGCATAGTTGAGTTGACAACATGGTTCAAGGTTTCGGCCGGTACCCCGAAATTTCGGAGGTACCGGACCATTATAGCTGATCAACGGTCTGAAACCGACAAAGAAATTCGATTTTGGACCAGGAAGAAAAAAACTTCAAACAAATCTAGGGTAAAAAAAAACAAAGGCATGAAAAAATTGAATCTTGTAGATAAAAGCACGATTGCAGACCACTAAAATCATAAACATGCTTACCACATCAAAGAAAGTTAAATTATAGCCTCGATCAATTATTCCCTTTCAGAAATCAGCTTACAGTAATTTAGTAATTTTGCTTCTTCCCTGTTTTTGTGCTTGATCGATCGATCGTCTTAACTTTAGGTTTGAGCGATGGAAGTGAGGAGGGAAATGAAACGAAATATAATTTAGGGCTGAGGGAAGTTGGGCTGGGCTTGGTGGTGGGCTAGGGCTAAGGGATGTTTGAATGGAACAAAATGAAGACTGTAAAATAAAATTGAAAGCTTTTTGCTATTATACCCTCAGTTAATAAGTATATTTTAGTGTGTTAAATGAGTATTGACTTTAATTTAACCATATTTATCTATTTATTGTCCTAATCAAAGAACACAAAATTACTAAAGATTGTCTTTGTTATTAATAAATTATTGGAAATCGAAATCTAAACCAAAGCCGAAACAAAACCGAAACTTCCGAAATTTACGAAATCATCCGAAATTGACAAAATTTTAAATGATCAAAACCGAAACCGAGTTCTCGAACCTTGGTTGACAGCTTAAATAAGTCGGAGCTATTAGGCATTAAAATGGCCAATACCACAGAGTAAATGGATAGTTACATCCTAACATTCGTTGATCAACTATGCAACATATGTTGATGCGTAGTATGTTGTATACTACCTAACACTTACAGTACTAATATTTACTGACATCTAAGTACTCAATTTAAAAAAAATTACCATTTTGTTTACTTATTTCTTTATGTATAAAAGTACAAATTCAAAATTGCAATAACATACTATATTCATGTTAAGCTCACTTCAGATCGTACACAAATAATCTGAAATCCTAGCTAGCCTACAAACATCAGATTGCCTAATTGTGGATGAAATAAAATGTGGTATCCTAAAACTATGCATATTTGGTTAAGATGTATCTACGACGTTAGTAATATTCAAACTTACATCTCATTATATGTTAGCTAACAAAAAAAGACTTTCAAAGAAGGCCGAGCGTGATTCATAATACAAAAGTGTTAAAAATAAACATGTAAAATATGATAAAGGTGTTACAATTTAGCAAAGTTTAGGGTAGAAAATGTTACATTAGAACTCGCTATTGTTGTTACTCATTTATCTTGTATAACCACACGAAAAAAGGCATTTTTGCATGCTATATATAGTACTACCTGTAGTTTTAATTTCAATTAATTTCTCCAAATTCATTGACCTCAAACTATATATACAAAAAAACAGGCAAATGCATTGAGCATATATACAAAAATCTAATTCAACTCAAAAAGCTACAAAAACTTTATTGTTACCAAACTGTCAATTATGGATGGATGATAACTAAGATAAATTACAACCTAAAATAAAATAATTAATAAACATAGAAATTTTGAAGTTACCTGTAATGAGAAAATATGAGAATAATTTTGAGAACATAAAGGAACCATAATAATAGGCTTGACATATCCAGATAAAGATACAAAAGTACACTGATACTAAAGCACATAGTTTCTTATATTTTCTTTGTTTTATTAGGTATAATAATGGACCTTTCCATAATGGTTGATTAGAATTAAAAAAAATAGTTATCAAATGCATTTAATAGTGTGATCCCAAAGCATAAATTTTATTTATGGTAATGAAATATGAGAGCTTTCAGTTGCTTATTTTATATGCTAATGGCTCAAACATGAGACCGATGATATATGGGTAGAAAATCAATTGTATTATTATCTATTCTACTAAGAAATCGATGATTTTCAAGTTAAGTGAAATTTGAAGTAGCATTGACACTTATATTTGAACATTTGTTATTATTTACCAAGTATGTTATTTCTATCAACTTGGATTTTTCCCTTTCTTTTCGCCTAGGAATCACAATTCTAAAGGCACTTGATTATCGAGATGACTTGATTCTATGATCTATAGTTATTGCTTTAAGACACTAACTACTATAGCTGATACTATATGCCTTCATATCGGTGTGTGCCTTTCTAATTAGATGCCTCATGCTTATGATTATACATATTAGTTGTTCTATTTTTATTATTCATATTTTATTCTCAAATGTGCTACTTGCTTAGGTTGTCAGAAGTTTGTGAAACCCAAAAAAAAATAAGAAAAAAGCTTAATTTAGTCAAAATTATATAGAATGAATGTAAGGAAAGGAAACTAATTGTACAGACTCAAGGGAAGTAGCAGAAATTTAGTCAGTATAAAAAAATGCAAGAAATAATGTGGGAATGTCAATAATAAGAAAGCAGGAAATAAATGAGAAAACAACAATCAATGCATATTATAAGGTTTCATGTAAAATAAAATTACCAAAAGAATTTAATTATTACTATATGTCTGTAAGGATGGAAGTCAGCTATGTTGAATACACAATTCATTCAATATGCAGCAGCCTGCATAGAGTGGAAAATACTGAAGAATCAATCGAGATTAAAGTGTATTGAAACCAGCATACATGCAGCTTAATATAGCTCCAGGGTAGAAGATAACACGATGTAGGATATATATGTAAATTTATTAAAGTGATGGGAGTTTTCTTATACAAAGATAAGAAAACTGTACCTTTATATTGTTTTTAAAATTGGCAGAATCTTATATTAATTTTGACAAATAAAAGTTCTTATGATTGGTAAACCATGCATATAGGCCATAAATGACTCCACCTGATTTGGCAATATCCATTTTGTTATTGCAATAGAGGGCAATTTATAGTGAATTTTATATAATAAAGTGGAAATTCTAGTCTGATATATTAACCAAAAAAACAGAGCCCTGTGCTCTTTATTTGCAAATCCAACATATTTATTGTTGTAAGATTTCTTAATTGCATTAAAATTTCCAGCAATATTCATATGATCAATAAAACCACATAGCAATTCTATAAAACCACATAGAATAGAATTGCTATAAATGATTCAGCATATATAAAGATAAGAAAACTGTACCTTTATATTGTTTTTAAAATTGGCAGAATCTTATATTAAATTTGACAAATAAAAGTTCTTATGATTGGTAAACAATGTATATAGGCCATAAATGACTCCACCTGATTTGGCAGTATCCATTTTGCATTATTGCAATAGAAGGCAATTTATGGTGAATTTTATATAATAAGGTGGAAATTCTAGTCTGATATATTAACCATAAAAACAGAGCCCTATGCTCTTTATTTGAAAATCTTAATTGCAAATCCAACATATTTATTGTTGTAAGATTCCTTAGTTGCATTAAAATTTCCAGCAATATTCATACGATCAATAAAACCACATAAAATTGCTATAAATGATTCAACGTATACAAAGATAAGAAAACTGTACCTTTATATTGTTTTTAAAATTGGCAAAATCTTATATTAAATTTGACAAATAAAAGTTCTTATGATTGGTAAACCATGCATATAGGCCATAAATGACTCCACTTGATTTGGCAATATCCATTTTGCATTATTGCAATAGAAGGCAATTTATAGTGAATTTTATATAATAAAGTGGAAATTCTAGTATGATATATTAACCAAAAAAAGGGAAGCCCTATGCTCTTTATTTGCAAATCCAACATATTTATTGTTGTAAGATTTCTTAATTGCATTAAAATTTCCAACAGTATTCATATGATCAATAAAACCACATAGAATTGCTATAAATGATTCAATCAATTCTGGCGGAAAATTACCAAAAATCAGTGCTTTTGTGTATCATGAAGGTAAGTCATACTATAATCCTTATTTTAAGTTACTGACACCTGCTATCATGTTTCGAATGGAACCAACGCAAAAAATTGGAAATTTTCACTTATACACCTTATGGCTATGCAGTTAATGCCCTGCTATTACCCCGCTATATCATGTAGCACACTACCACTGCTACGCTTTTCCTCAAATAGCCTCTGATATATCCTCTCTGCTTTAAGCCCCGCTATATTCTGCTATTCCCGATATATCTCGTTATTTCCGCTATATTTTGTTATTCCCGCTATATCTTTGGTGAAAGAAATGAACTCAAAAATGAAATTTATGCATTAAAAAAATGGTTAAATTAGGTTTTTTAATTGAATTTTTTTAATATCTACTTTTAGAAACAAAAATACCCTAATATGCTATCGAAGTTAATTAATTTAAGTGAAAGTTAATGTTTGTTTGTCGATATTTGCACATATTTGTATTTTAAATTAAAAATGTACTAACTAAAGTTAAATAAAGTGTTAGTTTTTCACTTACTTATCATTAATATATTCATAAAAACATTTTGAAGGATGTATATATGTTATTTTAGAGTCATCCGCTATATCCTGCTATTTCCTCGCTTTATCTCCGCTATGATTTTTTGGACCTCCATCGCATTGGATCCACTAAGCGCTTTAACTTCACAGTCTTATGGTCAGAACGAAAGAAAATAGGCTTCACTTATTAAAATCTTTAATTGATGAACATAGTGCAACCAATTTTACGATAGGGTAATATCTTGTGTTGTCTCAAAATCATTAATTGACGCCTACCAAAGAAAGTCACACACACACACACACACACACACATATATATATATATATATATTTTTTATTCAAATGACATACAAAATTGATTTTTAGTTTGTTAATACTATGCTAACATGTGGAGAAGTATAAAATTGTTCAAAATTAATCAACTTCTTAGTTGCTTTGTTATGCAAACTTTTTGAGATATTTTCACTCACGGCTTTTCAAATATTATGATAATGCATACAACTATCCGGTTTTTAGCACATCTTAAGTGCTTATAGCATATTATTGTACTTATTTAACCTGTACATACAAAGAAATTAAAACTAATGATCCAATTCATATAATTTTCGATTAAGAAAGAAAAAACAGAACATAATATGTGTTTGGGAATGTAGAGATAAACTATCAATCCTGAGATCATAGTCTCCGGCTAACTTGAAAACAATGGAGATAAGAAGTAAGTTGGAGGAATCTTATAAACATATTGCAGTAGAGATGAATAGTTTATATTTGAGATTGTAAACAAAAACAAGTAATGAATAACAAATATTACATTAACTTACTCGTATATTTGGCAGTTTCGGGAGGAAAAATCAGAGTATCATACAAAATATCCTACACTACTAAGTTGACAATTACCATGCAAATAGAAGAACTGAAGAAAGATAAATGCTTTCGTGTAATAATAGCTACATGTGCTGCTGCTGCTACAAATACCAATAAATAGTTATTATTATTACAAATACCAATAAATAGTTATTGTTGTTGTTGTTGTTATTATTATTATTATTATTATTATTACAACAACAAATACCAATAAATAGTTAAAAGGAAAAACACAAAAATTAAATTAAGTATCATTATTTCCATTAATTAATCCATATCAAATACAACATAGTAGTTTTGAAATTATTATATGCAAAGAATAAGCAGCTAATTGACAAATTACATAACATGAGAATAAGCAAAGTAACCTTATTGTAAGCGGTCAAACATGAAGATAAAGGTTGCATAATTGCCAATCAAGTAAGATGAAAATAGAAAACATCTTAATAAAATGAACTAAAAATACTTGCCTTGTTGTTAGCTTTTCTATTTAGCAAGATGCATTGATAGAGAAAAATCAAACTTCTCACTACCTCCCCCGCAGCATAGACAACAAAGTTTTAAAGCAAATTTAAGGCAGGGTTGTAGGACATAAGAATGTCATGAGCCAGCAATTCTGTGGACATTCATCATGTTCATGTTAGATTCTTGTGAATTCAGGTTGCTACCGAACCAGCTAATAGATACCTAAAATAAATTCAAGTACATAAAAAAGTATCCAAAAAGTAAATGAAATTCTGCATACGATTCAATAAAATTGAAAAGATAAAAAAGAAACATCTACTCACCGACATAGATTATACTCTTATGTCTTATTCAAATAATTCTTAATATTCTAGCAGTCATAGTACGTGTGGCCCGCAGTCAAGAATAACCCTAAGAGCTCCTCGTAGATTATAAACTATTCTACAAACGTTAACATCCAATTGCAGTTCATATTTTGACATGCCTAACAAAGATTAGCAGCTTTTTCCTAGTTCAACCATGATTTCTAGAATATTAGGTTTACAATAAAAATTAATTAATCCCTAGGGGAAGTATCGAACAATTGGGTGCATAATCCCATTCTAGAAAATTCCACCAGCATTAAGTAGGAACATATCCATAAGTATAAATAAATTAAACAACAACGCTTTAGTTACTTGCTGGCAACCTTTGCAAAACAATGCCTAACTTTATATATGAAGAATTCTTTGTAAATAGTCACCTATCATTGCAATAAAATAAAGGAAAATTTCTTCTTAAGCATTTCTTCAAGCATTTTACTTCTGTCATTAAATGTCATTGAAATATTGTTATTTGTTTACTATCAGCAAACAAATCCAATGGAAGGAAGGCCCCAGGATGTCTTGTAATAGTGTATTGATGTTTAAAATTGCAATTCTGTTTATGCCTAGAGTAACACCACATAAATAAAAGGTGATTATATTAGTTTTACTTTTTTCTTCAATGATTTGAAATAGAAAATTCTTCCACCGTTTTGCTAAATGTAAGGGAATATCGGGAAAAAATCCATGCAAAAACCTAATAGTTGCTAAATGTAATTGTGTTAATACTCACTGCCACTTACATTTCCTCCTTCTAAATCTAAGTTTAAGTTAGCAAAGAATGGATTGTTCATGAACGTGTTTGAAAATGTGTTGCATGGTATGTCAGTTTGTGTTAATACTTAATACTCACTGCCACTTACATTTCCCTCTTCTAAATTTAAGCTTTAGTTAGCAAAGAATGGATTGTTCATCAGCGTGTTTGGAAGTGTGTTGCATGGCATGTCAGTTTGTGTTAATACTTAACACTCACTACCACTTACATTTCCTTCTTCTAAATCTAAGCTTAAGTTAGCAAAGAATTGATTGTTCATGAACGTGTTTGGAAACGTGTTGCATGGCATGTCAGTTTAATTTAATACTCACTGCCACTTACATTTCCTTTTTCTAAATCTAAGCTTAAGTTTGCAAAAAATGGATTGTTCATAAATGTGTTTGGAAATGTGTTGCATGGAACGTCAGTTTGTGTTAATACTCACTGCCACTTACATTTCTTTCTTCTAAAAAAAACTTCAACCCAAATAAAATAGAAAAAAACGTATATAGTAACGCAAAGAATATTTAATACCTTCTATTTTATTTATTCTGACCATAAATCATGATGTTTGAGAAATTATATTCGGTTCACTAATGCCTTCTTCCAGTATAAGTAGATAAATTCATTGCCCATACAATCTGGTGCACCTTGTTTTAAGAAATCCATAGTACCTGCAACCATTTAAGATGTAATAAGCATTTCATGAAAATAACTAAGCAGTTCATTATGGTAGATCTGTTTCGCTGTAAGCGTCAAACAGAAAAGATTAAAAACAGTCATTTTCAATTTAAGACGATGATAGGAAAGGGGGATGAAGCAAAAATGTTTACATTAAGAAGAGTACTAAACATAGAGTAATAGATGGATGAGGTAGTAAAATAAATTATTATTTATTTGTGTGCGTGGTTTACTATTGTATCAAAACCACGTTCACATTTCCCTTTAGTTAAGCATTCATAATGAACAATTAACTTATGTTTCAAATACTCACTCGCGTTATCTTTTTACAATCGGAAATGTTAAAGCACTTCCAGCTATTTGAATCCAATTGAATTGGTGTAAAAGCTATACTCCAACTATTTATGTTGTCATTAGTGAACAAAAATAGGATTATTTGGTGAGCCTAAAACAGCTAACTGCCCATGGAAAGTGAAATTGTAGAGCATAGCAGATATTTTCATTATTTTGCATTTGCAAACAGGATGGAAAAGAATATCCGGTTAATCGCTAAAGTGTCACTAAAGAACACAAGTTGTTACTTTATAAATGCATTTTAAAAGATTAGTGCTGACTATGGATTCATAAGAAATTCTTCATATGCTTTTATGGCAGGTCTCCCATAAACTGTCAACAAATGAGCGAATTTCCCGCAATTTGGATACCGGAATTTGTTTATATCGTTCTACCAAACAACTGAACCACGTATGGACCTTCTAATCATATATTCTAGTACAGAAAAACTAATTTTGAAAAGAAGACCAATGTTCAAATGGCAATTCCTCTTGCCTTTTCATAAGAATAGAATCTTTTGACTGTGTTTTGCTCCATACTACTTAATAGCTACATATGAATAAATTAAATATTTATTTACAATCAACCAAAACAAAAACTATGACAGGACATGCCTATACAAAATTCAAAGCAGATTATATAAATAACTAACTGAATATGTTAATGGTCTGTAAAATATTGAATAAAGTCACAATCATACTCATGCCTAATTTAGGAAAATAGATAAGCTTCAGTAATATTGTGTTCCAATAAATAGTACTCTCGATTTAACATGAACACTGTTAAGACTCAAAAGGAAAAATACTTGCAACTGTTAATGCATTAGATACCACATCAATGAAAAACCTTAGAAATACACACTTCAAGAATTTGTAATTTTTTATCCCAACAAAAAAATTTGAAATTTTCTGCTTCTTTTAACTAATGGTAATGTGTAATAACAGGACATATGTCATGCATAATATAAAACAAAAAATTTAGTAATTTTATCACCAGCTTTAAACTCCTCCACTGTTTTTTCAGATAACTTTAATGTAAACCTAAGGCTTATAGTGAAAGCCTTAAGATAATCAAGATGCAATAATATAGCTTAGTTGAATGCACACTTTCTAATGGCAGCAAACTAACTTTTGAGTTTTCATTGTTTCGATTTTCAAGCTGTGCACAAAACATGTGGTTTAATGCCCATAAAGTATTCTTATTATAAATCAAGCCATACAGTTAAATAGTCACACAGATTAACTTAGAAGAAAAGTTGCATCAAAGCATCTGCTTTGTACACATATAAGACCTGATGAACGCACATCTAACGATATATATTGCCTATGTTAAGACATTGAATTTTGCATCTTTAAATGCACTAACCAAAATTAATGGTTAACCGGTAATCCAAGGAAGAACTAAAAGGCCTGGAAAGAAATCTTCACATTTATAACTCAACTTCGTCCTTTCATAGGTTCAAATTAAGGACTAATAATTAACTGTTCAACCTTCTCTAAGAAACAAATAGGAGGCTGGGAAGTTAAGTATACACTAACACCAGCTGAATATAAACAATCAAGTCTAAAAAGAAAAGGAATGTATCCCAACTTTTATAAGACTAACACAATAAATGTAATTTAAGGCACATGGTATCAAAATTGCAAACTTATCCCAAAAAAATCCAAAAATTTGAAATCAAAATCGTAGTAGTCAACAGATTCAACACAAAATGACATGCATGACTAAACTAAAACATAGAGATTACTTATTACCTAATTTGGATGAGGTTGAATCATAACAGAGCTTCCAAAGAAAGTTCGATTCCCTAGTAGAAGTAGAAGAATCCCATTAAGTAGTTTGAAATTTCGAAAATTTTGATCTTCACTGTCGATATCCTAAATCATACGAAAATCATAACAGATATCACAATTGGAAAAAAATTAGGGATCTAAACGTAGAAATCAAAGAGCTAATAAAATAGCCCTATAATATTAAATAATCATAAACTGGAAGAATCATGGCTAAAACAAAAAACATAGCCAAATAAATTATTGTATTTGGTTGGGTATAGGATTAACACAAACCTGTATTATTATTATACATCCTGGGCAGACTAAAAGCTTCTTCTTTTTCCGATTAGTGCAAGGAAATGACAAAAAGAGGAATTAACATATCCAAAGTTGGGGAAGCTGATTAGTGGTAAGGGGGATAGATGACATGGGAAAAGCGGAAAATCAACAAATCAAAGATCACCAAATCAACAAATCAATAGTTGGAAGAGAGAAGTGGAGAGGCATAATAGAGGAGGAAGGTAATTAAGATCACGGAGGATGGAAAAAAAATTGAAAAGGAAGAACTACGATGGAAGAATAAGAAGAAATAAATTTTCTAGAAGAAAAGCGTAGATGTATCGTGGGAAGGAAGGGAAGAGCTGCGTACGGAGGAACATATGGGACGTTTGAGTTGCCAAATTCCAAGGAGGCTTGTGCGCCCTTGAAGTAAAACCCTGCTTTAATATAGTAGTATAGATATGTTCATCAATATAAACATATATATATTTATAGCAAAAGAATGTTAATTGTATAATCTAATGTCAAACAATAGGTATACACTGGTGTAAACTATGATAACTAGTGCCAAATGATAACTTATTATCCACAACATCAATGTTTGGAATTTCAGAGGTATGAAAATACACATAACATTACCATAACATATACGTGTGTACTAATATGTAAAATTTTATAATTGACATTGCATTGTTTTAAATGATAGTAACATGTCAATCTATAATATTATGGGATGATTTGGTTAATTACACATGCTATGTGACACTACCATACAACTTATATATAGCAATGATCTGAATCATCATAAAGCTGTAAAGACAACAGCAATCCATCATATAGATTACTGCAATTAAGTTTTCTAGTTCAAATATAATATCAGATATGCATATATATTTGGAAAAATACACTGATCATAAAACATATTCAACATAAAATGCATACAGTTGCAAACTAAATTGTAGCATAAATTTCTTACTCTCTGAAGCAATCATATTGCTTCAAGAATGTATTCAAAATACAATTATTTTATCTTTCAATTATTATCTGTTAGTACAAGGCAGCATACATATGTTGATGTTCAAATAAAAGCTATGCAGGTCAAATATAAAAGAAACACTTGAAACCATTTAAGTATCTAGATTTAATAATTTACACTTGTAGACACACATATATTCTAATCATAATAAATATATAAAATCAGAACATTTAAGTCCATATTCAGTTTTACCTTATAGGTCAATAACATATGTGTCAATACACATATGCTACATGTCTATATATGAAACACATCATTTATGTGTCAATATAATTGTTCTGTATATCATCTATATGATGTAAGAAAAGGGATGGACTTCTGCATTAATTTCAAGCAAAAATTAGATGGAACAATCCATCCGTTACAGTAATAGGTATCTATTAATCTCTTAGAGGCCATAAAAGCATA
Source organism: Allium sativum (assembly GCA_030737875.1). Taxonomy (NCBI): domain Eukaryota; kingdom Viridiplantae; phylum Streptophyta; class Magnoliopsida; order Asparagales; family Amaryllidaceae; genus Allium; species Allium sativum. The sequence continues at coordinate 968,637,554 of CM060910.1, read as the reverse complement.
TAGGTCCTTGCAGTAGATATTGCATTTGACAATGCAATTATAATGTTTATAAATGAGATAAACATATGTTCCATGAATCACATTCATGTGAGCCTTAATACTGGTTTTATATAAAATATTATCAAGGCCCATTACTTGTTTGTTTAAATAGCATTATTATGCATACAGGTAATTCAGTATCATTATACATGGATCTGGCACACACATCATGTAAACAGGCACCATTAAAACTGAAATTTAAACAAGAAATCATATTTTTGGTTATTAAGAAATCAGTTTATAATATATATTTTGTACATTCAATTCCAAATGGCTTTATATATAACAGGTCTATTTTATATATGAGAATCCATACGTCTGTTATGATTCGAAACTGTTATGTTCATAATCTTTATAATATTAGTAAAAATCATGGGGTTATTTATATGATATTCAAACACTAAACTTGTGTCAAAATCTGAAATCCGAACATGATCGAGCTTTCTGTTTTTACAAATAAAACAGAAACAGATTTTAATAATAATTAATTTCATCAAATTAAATATTATTAAAACCAAAAACTTGAAAAATCAAACTATTAAAACAGGTCTTTAATCACATTAAAATATTTGTATAACTGAGTTAAAACGTTTTCACTCAGTTTAATAAAACATTCTGATTACAGAATTTGTAGTATTCATTGATCAACGTCACAAACATTTTACACAGATAATAACCATTGTCACACACTATAAACCTGTTATCTCTTATGTTGACAAGTATAAAGCTAGTCATGAACCCTTAAATGATATAATATTCATAGATATATGCTCTATATATATAACATATAGAGGCAGCAATTAATCAACATTTTAAGATTAATCAGGCAATAATATACTTCATGAAATCAGTATTTCAAAATTAAAATAAGACTGCCTTGCCTTTCTTGATCAATCAAAACTGATTTTGATTTATCACTAGGTTCTATGATAAGTAGACAGGTTAGTAGCTATTTAAGATTCTAGTTAAAATCAAATTTTAACTATTAATAAATGATGTTTATAATAGTTTTAAAATACCAGATTCGAATACTATTTATGCATAAATGTATGAAAGACAATTTAGTATTCTTAATACATGAATTTATTTCCATCTTTGTATCAAAATACAAATTTGATTTCCAGTGAACCATTTTCATTTTACTTTATAAGTGTATATAAAGTTAAATTTTAACATCAGGATCCCTTTATTTGTAAATCAAATAAATTTTAATTATGAGTTTTGCAGTTTTAAAATACAATTAAGATTCAGATCTAACAAACAAAATTCCACTTCAAAGTTTTATATTAAGTACAAAACTTTGTTTACAATAAAACATTTTTACTGTTTGAATCAAAACACAGTTTTAATTCTTAGTGAAACAATTTCACTATTAAAACAAATTTATCACTAAATCTGAATTAATGATTTTAGAATCTCGATAATCTAATAATTAAACACATATAAACCCAAATCACGGTTTCATAATTACTGATTTTGCAAACCCTTTGATCTGATACCACTGTAGGAAATTGCGATCTAATCAGTAACCTTAATACAAACGATTTAACAAATTAAACCACAAATCTATTGCAAAACAGTAGTATGAAACTAAATAGAAATTAGGGTTTGTACCTATCGTGACTAATCCATGAACAATCGCGATTGAATACATGGAATTGGATGGATCGAATCATAGTACATCAAGCGCCGTACCTCTAGAGAAGTCCACAAACGCTATTTCGATCTCGTCAGATGGAATCGAGTGAGAAGGGGTGCTAGTCGATGGAGGAATTTCCTTTTCAATTTCTATGGTTTTCTGAACTTTTCTTATCTAATCTAATCGGATAAGATTGAAAAAGGGCCGACTTTCCCTTTAAAAGAAAAATGAAACCCTTGATAATTGGAAACCTTAAAATCCTCCTTTTTACCATTTCAAACAAAATTAAATATCAACATTTGATATAATTATTTTAGTATTTGCTTAATAATGGTTCTCCCTTTCATAGCGTTTTAGTTGTGTTACCCTATAGGATAAAATAACGTTGGCAATAATTTTAAATCATATTTAAAATTATAAACAGAGAGCAACATCTTGTAATATATCACTGCTACCCAAGTTATAATAATGAAATCAACGATTTGATGCAACCTTTTTGTGACCAATGTTTCAATGTAATATAATCCTTTTAACCAATATATCCAGGATTAAACTAGAGGCATGGATTGTATCATCCTCATTATAATTTAATCCGATTTTCTTGATCGATGAGTAGACTGTTTAAAACAAATCAATATTTGAGCACGTCCATGCTTTTCACAGTCTTATTCATTCTAGAGGCCCATGGATATCACTACGAATATATTGTAGCATTAAATTCCATTTAGATCATTCATAATTTTCATTCGATTCGAGATGTATCCAATGATCACCGTTATCGTTACTCTTTTAAGAATAACTTTAGATGATATCAAACACATATATCCTCGAATAAAACTATAATTATTTCAGCTCTGAGGACCATTACATCACTATCACTGTGAGAATAACTTATGATACTGTTAATCATATTCCATGTAGTTATTTCATGGTGGGTCAGCCCAATACGCTATTCTCCAATACATATTCATATCTTGACTTTAATATGACGTATATTAATGATCAATGAGATGTGATCATCAGTCAATTAATATACTAGTCTCAACGCTTTATTGTTGTCCTATATAAAACACGACTAGGGACATTTAAGAATTATAATACTTACCAAATTATATAATCTCAAATTCAAGTCTTACTCGAATTATATAATTCTGTATTATAGTTCTAAGGACTTCTAATATATTAATGTTTATATTACGCAGTAAATATAATGTAATAGAATATTATTTTATTCCAAATAACATAATAACATCAGCAATGTTATCAATCTCATCAAATGGATTGCCTCTAGGGCATAAACTTTAACAACTTTTTCGATGCTCTACCCTAGCCATCGTAGGTAGTGATAGAGGCTTACACTCCACCCCCTCCACGGGGTGCCTTTTCCTGGCCATCGTATGCGATGATAAGGGTTTATGTTCCCTTTTGTGCGTAAAGCAGAACACAAGAAATGGCAGGATGTTCTCTTCTGTGAATAGAGGTAGGGTGTGCTTAGTTCATAGCAGAGGCAGGTCATGCTCTTCTGCAAGTAGAGGAAGGGCGTGCTAATTAGATGCTCCGTTCCGACCATTTCTTGCTTGGATCGGAGGCTTTACTGTTACTATAAAACTTGTCTAAAAATATCATGTTATGCACAAGTGCGTTGTGGACCATTTGCGATTTTCCGGGGTATGCAATATTATTCGATTGGATCACAAAGGGTAAATTGGGTTGTCATGTAAGCCATTATGAGACTTCTTCAGTGTACTTGAAACATAGTAAAAAAATATGCTACATGAATCAAAGAAATTTCTAGATCCGAACTGCAGGTGGAAGAAAGTATTTTTACATAAAACCCCATATTTACTTCATTGTTTATATTCCGCTTATTCTGGTCCAAAAATAAGCAAAAGGATATATAAGTCGCCAAGTTTCTATTTGGTTCCAAAGTTCCTTCCAAACACTCGGTTTTAGACCAACATTAAAATTTCAAATAAATATTTTTGGCGGATGTCATGAAGAAATTTCAACATATTCTAACTTGATTGTCTAGTTTCATCTCACTAGAAAAGTTAAAATAATTTAACAAGCTTTTACATATTCAGAAGTGGAAAACAAGTGTGTAATATACTTTGGTTTTGAGATTAAAATAATCAAATCGACCAGAAAACAAAAAAGTTCATAATTGGAAAACTTTGGATCAATTCGATTGATAATTGATTTAATCGAGCATGAAACACAAGTTATTATTAAAAAAATTTACCATTAAACTAATTACTGTGCTATGCAAGTTCCAACTGCACACGATAATCATGTTATCAAAGATATTCCCAATAGAACACTAGTGGGCCTTTAGATCGTTTAGCTAGCAATTTGCACTTTACGGTCAAATGTTATAAACATATACCATTTCAAACTTAAGAAATATTCATATGGTACAAATAGATACACCATAAACAGAAATAGAAATGCTACATCAATACTGAATAATTCAAGTGAAGACGGAATAACAAATAAAATATCTAATCTGGCATGATTAAACAACATCAAGAAAACAATTTATTAATACAATGATTATTTCTTAATCTTTTTAGATAAGTGATTACAACATCAATATTATATATTTCTAATCAGAATATCATGTTACGTGCAAGTATGTTTTGGACCATTAGCGATTTTCCAGGGTATGAAGTGTTATCCGGTTAGAGCTGAAACTTATGATGCCTTTACTGATCAAAATATCATGTTACGTGCAAGTGTTTTGTGGACCATTAGCGATTTTTCAGGGTATGAAATTTTATCCGATTAGAGCACAAATGGTAAATGGGTTGTCCCGTATGCCATTATGAGACTTCTTTAATATACTTGAAACATAATAAAAAAAATGTGCTACATGAATCATAGAAAATTTATGGATCCGAAACACAAGTAAAGGTCTGATAGGAGGAGGTTCAATCGTTAAGTTGAATTAGGATAAATTCTGGGAAATTTATCAGGAACATACATTGAAGAACTGTTGTGTGGCTTTGAAAATAATTTTGGGAAGAAAAAGGATTTTCCTTTAAAAAAGAAGTCAATATTTTTCAATTTATCGTATTGGAGCCACAATTTATTATAACATAACCTTTGTGTTATGCATAAAGAGAAAAATATATGCCACGAAATACTCGGTACTTTGCCAAATATTAGTGGCATGTTAAAAGCCCATTTAAATGCTCGTTTGGATTTAGAAAAAATGGGCATTAGGAAGGTCTTGCATCCTGCTTTATCAAGTGAAGGCGAACACTTTGAGATTAGGGTTGCCATATTTGACATGATGAATAAAAAAAAGAAATACTTTGCTCAGTACTGGAGAATGTTAAATTGCCATACAGTTGTGCAGCCAATATCAAACGATGATCATTTTTTTACTTCATTACTTGTTGCAATTTGTTGTCAAGAAAACACTGAAGCCTGAGGTTGCATTTCCTCTGATAGGATTTGGTGCATTCTTAAGAGGTCTTTGGGGCAAAGTAATTAACTTGGAAGATGTGAAGTGGCAACGACAAGAAATTACCGAAATTCTTTGCCAATTTGAGATGATTATTCCAAGGCTTTCTATGACATAATGATTCACTTGACGGCTCACTGGTGCACGGAAGTTAAGTACAGTGGACCTTTGAATGTTTGACGTATGTTTCCGACTGAGCGTTATCTAGCTAAACTTAAATCTTATGTGCGCAACAGATGAAAGCCAGAGGGTTCCATCGCCAAAGGTTACCTGGAAGAAGAGTGCTTGACATTCTGCTCAATATTCTTAAGTGGTGATGTAATAACTAAATTTGAAAGTTTTTTTGGTACAAGAAGAAATAAAGACGGAAAAGTTATTCATCTAAAAGAATCTGAGTGGATGGCATGTCATCGGTATATTCTATTAAATTGTGGTAGCGAGGAAATAGAGAAATTAAAAGAGTAATTTTTAGGTACTAATTTTATTCTATCAAGTAATAGAACATTTCTTTATTGATATTAATATAATCATAATTATTCCAGGGAACATCGAGCTTTAAATGATGGTCATGTAATATCAAGAATATATAAAAGAGAGAGAGCACATACTGAAGAATTCTAGAAATGGCTTAAGGATGCAGTTGGGAAAAAAATGACATTTCAAAAGAGCTAGAAGTACTTGCAATGGGCCCTAATCGGGAAACTAAGAAATTTAGTGGATATGTTATTAATGGATACAGATTCCATACAAAATTCAGAGATGCTAAGCGCAAAACACAAAATAGTGGTGTATTATTGACTTCCTTAACCACTAGCTTTGCAAGTTCAAAAGATAAAAATCCACTGGTTGGTAATGTTAGTTACTACGGAGCAATTGAAGATATACAAGTAATTGATTATTGGAGAGGAATTTCAGTAGTTTATTTAAGTGTTGGTTGTACCAAGAAGAGAAAGATTTGTATGGGATGACTCGAGTTAATTTTAATAGATTGTACTAGAAATCTGATTCGTATGTTATGGCTTCACATTTTGTAACACCCCACAATTATAAAGGACATTATAACAATAAACTAAAGAATACTTAATTAACTATTTGGAGTTAAGTAAAACAGACTGTACCATTGCGTTCGTCTCAGAATTCTTCTAAAGATAGACTTCGAGTTTACGTAAAACGGACATCGTATGAAGAAGTTATTAAGCTCTGAAGTTTGTATACATATAAGCAAAAAATATATAAACAAACCAGTCTAGAATATTCTAAATAATTCAAAATCCTAGAGCGGGAAACCACATGGTAGATCGACCCGTTAGGGGTCGACCCACATAAGGGGGTGTCAACCCTAGGGTCGACCCCGAGGTTGACCTACCTGGGGATCCGGCTAGATCCATTTTCTGAACCTGGACTTGTTTCTTGACCTGATTCATTGGCTTGAGGTTATAAATAGGACCTCATTTCTATTGTTTTATTCACCCAAAACAATGGAGACAACGAGATGCTTCCCCAGCTCAGATTGAATTAGCCTATTCTTCTGCAACAATGACTTATATGTATACAAGAATCACTGCTACAACATCAACACTCTTTTCTCAGTTCTTTAGATCCAATCTTTGTGAGTTTATGTTGCTTTGAGATAGAAACATTTAATAAGTAACCCTGACATGTTTATAAGTTTGGATCTAAACTTATGCCTGTTAATAACCTGAATCAAAACTAAACAGATTTGCCATTACTTGTACACCTAATCTATTGTTTAGTCCTTACATGCTTATCTCTATTATGCCCATTTCTATTATCATATGCCTATTCTGTTATTATTCCTTTTTCTGTTCTCTTCTCTCCCTCCTTCCCTTTTTATTTTTATAGACTAGGCTACCTTCGATCTTAGGCCTATCGCTGAAATATGTGAATGGACGAAATTAGAATGGTTGGGAAAGATAAATTAGGGGCATAACTTGTATTATGAATCATGACTGGGATTTAGGGGCATAAACAATACTATAATGTAAGACTAAACTTAGGGCATATGTTATACTATGAATTATGAACGTAATTTAGGGCACATAAAATTGTAGGCTTAATTTAATATTAAGGGGAACATGTTAATAAAACTGTAATGCTGTAACTTGCGGAGATGTTTAATCTGTTAAGATGGCTAATCTGCTGAAAGCTATTGAAACTAAATACTTTAATTGAAAAACCTATGATGAGCATGAGTAATTCCTAAATAGCATTATTAGACCAAAAAGATTGTTAGTACAATTATGGCAATTAAGAAATTGTAACCGCACTTAGACACGAGGTTAAATTCAACTTGTGGTAGAAGTCTACCCGGAACTGTCTGACAAATCCAGCATCCACAAGTGCTTAATTTAATATGAGGGGTCAAGTGAGTAATTATACATGTAATGGTGCTAAGACACGAGGTAAGTCCAGCTTGTGGTAGAAGTTTGCCTGAAACCTCCCGGCATATCCAGCATCCACAAGTGGTCAACTTAATGTCAGAGGTTTGGTGCATTAACATACATGAACGAGGAATGATAATAACCTATTACGGTTAATTACATTAATGAGAATTTTATATAATAGGTAGGCTTGTCCTAGGAACAAGTGGAAATTATAACATAAGTTATAATAAATGGAAAGGAAACTTATTAGTAAATCTTAGTTAAGAGAACTAAGTTAATAAGTAAACAACGACAAGTTGTAGTGACAGTAAGATGAAATTATGATTAAATAAGAAAGAACGAGGTGAATATATGAGGTGAAATAAGTTATATTTAATCATAAATAATAAGTGACATGTTAAACAGAAAACCGGTGAATTGAGATGAAGTATACTTAATTACACATTAAGTAAAACGTCTTATTGTAACTATGGAATCAGACAATAGATTACTTTTGTTAATTACAATTTGGGGATAAAAAATTGTAGATTACTTTCATTAATTACAATCTAGGAGTAAGGGATTGTATATTAATTTCGTTACTTGCAATCTGGGGATAAACGATTGTAGATTACTTCCGTTAATTACAATCCAAAGGTAAGGGGTTAAGTAAATCTGTGGGGTTAAGTAAACTTGTTAAATCTGTGGGGTTAATTAAACCTGTTAAACCTATTAAATTTGTAGGGGGTTATATAAACCCGATAAACTTAACCTGTTTTATATGTTGGGGTTATGTGGGCTTGTCAATCTGTTAAGCATAACCTATCAAAATCCTAGTAGTGGGGATGCAAGCCCCGTATCAGTCAGTAACCCATATTGGTATCCAAAGGGGGACCCCGAACTAGGTAGGGGTCATGGGCATGCTTACTGAGCTGATTATAAGAGGTTCATATGTGTGGAGCTATTGACGGTACATTCGAACAAGGTCATGTGCGTGCATGGGTCCAGACTAATCAGGAAATTAAGACGATGTGACATCAGTAGATATGGTTGTGCCTATCGGGGAAAGGGTTGCCACTTTAGGAAGTGATACATCCTACTATGGGGCCAGCACAGGGTATTTGCGGGATAGGAAGCCCATCGATTTGGGGTAGTAATTAGGGTACATCTTGTCCTGCTTGTTTAGGAGCCCGTTATTATCATTTAGTGTAACTACCGTTATTTTTGTTGGGCTGCCTGTTATTATCATTTGGTGGTAAAACCCTTCACTAGAAGTACACTTAATTCTACCAGTTGTTTCTTTTGGGATTATTCTATTTCTGTTATACTAGTATTGGTGCAGAGAAAAGTATTTGGGAAGTGTAATCTATACTTTTCTGTTCATTTGCCTATCCTTCTCAGTCTGTTATACCTATCTTATGATAATTGTTATTTCTCTCATCTAGTTTATATGCCTGTCATGATGCTTTTACTTATTTATACTCTAAAAGTAACCGGACTCGCCAGACTTTATGTCTGACCCATTTTGTTTCCTTTTCCCTCTCTTCATTTCCACCCATTTTCTCAGGGTGGGAATACTAAGGCTTGATTAGGATTCCCTCTTCTGTTTCTTCTTGGAGCTGCTTAGATATGCTCCTTTGATTACCTATATACCTTGCTATGGCCATTTTTGGGGACTATGATTTTATATTACTGTACTCTGATGACTTTAAGTATAAGGCAGGTATTTTAATTTGACGTAATGGGTTTTCTGTATTTCAGACTTATGTTGTAACTGGATTTCGGACCACGATGTTTTCTATTGGAAAATATAGTTTTAAATTCCACTGCTATTTTATTTCTATCTTGTGATGTTTCTGTTCCTGTTTACCTATGACGCTTCACAGAACTTAATGCATTCTAATAAAGAGTGACATTAACGGATGTGGGTGTCACGTTTGGTATCAAAGATGGAGGTTACAAGATCGGATAAAAGGTTTTAAAAATTGTTTGCAGAAGGTTTCAGAAAAAAGTATTTTCAAAGAAAAGTCTGTTTTGAAAAACATATTCCTCAAACCCATAAAAATTATCTCTTGTTTCTTTGTTTGAATCCTTCTTCCTTATCGTTTAAGCATTTCCGGGGAATCGAATATTCCTGAGGGCTTTCAAGTACTAGATTGGTTCCGTAGGTATCTTGCTACGACACCTACCGGGAGCCAAGGAGATGTCCCTTCCCCAGTTGCAGTCGTTGTTCCTCCACAGCGCGATTAGGTAATTTCTCTAAGAAATGTCATAATTGTAAGCACTTAGGCCATTTAGTCAAAGATTGCTGAAAAAGGAAAAACACTTGCTTTAACTATGGTAAAGTTAGTCACTATACTAAGGAATACCCGAAGAAGCAAGGACAAGGGAAAAAGTCAGGACCATTTGGGGAGCCGACGCATGCTCTCGAGGGAAGTGGACTAGACGAAGGTTGGAAAGTTTCTATTGAAGGTTTGATTTCTCTTTCTGATCATCCTGTTAGAACTCTTTTTGATTCTAATGCTTCGCATTCTTTTTATCTGATTCTGTGGATTGAGTCTCTGCATCTTAATACCAGTATGGTTTTGGATCCCATTGTTGTCTCAAACCCCATTGGGGGCACGACTCATCTGTCTATGATTTTTCGGGGTGTGAGAATATCTGTGTTAGGCGTCAAGTTTGAGTGCAACGCACATGTGCTTGGTTTCATGGGCTATGATTTGATTCCAGGGATGGATTGGCTAGCCATGTATGGTGCCATTCAAGACTGTGAGAGGAGGATCGTTAGGCTATTGACTTGCCATAGGAGGACTCTCGAGACTTCTTGTGATACTAAACGGTCTGTCATGCTTAGTTTCCTAGAATTGCTTGATGCTTCTATCGATGATTTATGATATGTACCAGTAGTCTGTGAGTATTCGGATGTTTTTGAGGAGGTTAAGGGCTTACCTCTGAGGCACGAGATCGATTTCCGGATATACCTGGTTGACAATGCAAAGCAAGTCGCATTGCCTGTGCGCCACATGGCTCCTAGGGAGCGGAGGGAGCTCAGCAAGTAAGTAGGGGAGCTACTTGAGAAGGGATTTATTAGGCAAAGCATATCTGAATGGGTTGCTCCATATGTATTTGCAACTAAGAGGGATGGCTCGCTTCGCTTATGCGTGGATTACAGGGAGTTGAATAAGCTCACTAAGAAGAATAGGCACCCACTTCCGAAGATAGATGCTCTGTTTGACTAGCTTTTTGGTGCATCTATTTTCTCTCAATTAGACTTGGCCACGGATTTTCATCAGTTGAGGGTAACCGAGGATAGTATGGACAAGACCGCTTTCAGAACTCTAGATGGTTTTTTTGAGTGGCTCATCAGGCCTTTTGAGTTGACAAATGCACCCACCTATTTTGTGGATCTGATGAGTAGGGTGTTTCGAGAGTTTCTAAATAAGTTCGTTGTGGTCTATATTGACGACATCTGGATTTTCTCGAAGAATGAAGAAGAATATGCCCTACATTTAGGAGAGGTCTTAAGGACTCTCAGAACACACCAACTTAAGGCGAAATTCTCCAAGTGCCACTTTTGGAGATAGCAAGTGAGATTTTAAGGGCATGTGGTTTCCTAGGAAGGGATAGCTGTGAATCTTGTAAAAATAGTTGCATTCAAGATTGGAAAGCTCCAAAGAATGCAATGGCGGTGAGAAGCTTTCTTGGTTTAGCGAGCTATTATTGGAAGTTTATTTAGGACTTCGCAAAGATATCAACCCCACTCACCAGACTGATGAAGAAGAATCTGACCTTTGCTTGGAACATGGATTGTGAGGATGCTTTTCAGTGATTAAAGAGGGCTCTAACAACAGCCCCAGTTCTAACATTGCCTAATGGAAGCAAGGTGTTCTTAGTGTACACTGATGCATACGGTGCGGGGCTTGGTACCGTCTTGATGTAAGAGGGAAGGGTAATATGTTATGGTGGTAGAAAGTTGAGGGTTCATGAGAAGAACTACCATACCCATGTTTTGGAATTAGCTTCTATAGTATTTGCACTTAAGAGTTGGCGGCAATATCTGCTTGGAGAGAGGTTCGGGTTATACAAGGACCATAAGTAGCACAAGTATCTGTTCTCGCAGAAGGATCTTAAATCAAGACAGCAGATATAGGCTTCTACTTGGACCTGAGATGGTTAGAGAAACCTTAGAAAAGTCTAATCTTGTCCTCAAACGCATGAAGAGGGCTCAGAACAAGCATAAGTCATACACAGATAAGAGAAGGACCGATATTGAGTTTGAGGTGGGAGACATGGTTTTCATCAAAGTTTCACCTCTAAGGAATGTGGTTCATTTTGGATCTGTAGGAAAACTGGCACCAAGGTTTGTAGGGCTATTTCCCATAGTGGAAAGAATGGTCAAATGGCCTATAGAGCAAAGCTACCAGAGAGATTGGCAGTTGTTCATGATGTTTTCCACGTTTCGCATTTGTGGGTGTATCAGCATGATACCGCAGAAGTAGTTGAGCCGAGTATGCATGAGGAAGTAGAGGTAGAAGGGAGGCGATAGTTAGACGAGTTCCTACCCGTATTTCTGGATCAAAGGTTAAGAAGATACACAACCGAGAGGTCAAATTGATGAAATTTCAATGGTGCAGAGACCGCAAGGTTGCAACTTGGGAGATTGAAGACAAGATTCTCGCTTCATATCCTTTTCTTTTCAAGGGTATGTTCTTAACTTCTTTTTCCAAAAGCTTTTATTCGTACTTGTTTCTGTCATTAAGTATATCCTATCGATCCAATCTTCCACCTTTAGGTAGGGAACCAACGAATGTAAACTTATGTTTGAGACATGTTATGTCTGATGGATGCAAGTGGATGTAATTGTTTTCTAGTGGATGTATATATATACACACACACACACAAGGCACTTGATCAGCTTAATCACTCTCATACTACATTTGGATGCGTGTGCATATTTTTATTTTATGGATGGAAATGGGTGTATCATCACATGAATGTTGCATTTGGATGGATAATTGTGCACACATATAGCATTTACATGATATACAAGGACTATTTGCATACATGCTGAATTCATGGCACTAACATACATTACATGAAGGAGGCCGACTGAATTAGTAGACCGCCTGATTTTTCGCATTAGTGTAAGGACATATACACACAATATCGCATTTGCTCTTATAAGCATTAGAAAATTTTAAGGAAATGGATGCCTATGATTAATGAACGAGTAGATGGCTGTGGTTGTTAGGATATACATTCTTTGTAACTTAGTGATTTCGGGGACGAAATCCTTTAAGTAAGAGATAATTAACACCCCGTAAATTTAAAGGACACTGTAACAATAAGCTAAAAAATAATTAATTAATTATTGGGAATTAATTAAAATGGACTATACCATTGTGCTCGTCTCAGAATTCTTCTTAAAATAGACTCCAAGTTTGCATAAAACGGGCATCGTATGAAGAAGTTATTAAGCTTTGAAGTTTGTATATATATAAGCAGAATATATATAAACAAACTACTCCATTATATTCAAAATAATTCAAAATCATAGAGCGCGAAACCACGCGGCAGATCGACCCATTGGGGGTCGATTTATGCCCCATAGGGGACAACCCACACAAGGGGTGTCAACCCTAGGGTCGACCTCGGAGTCGACCCACCCAGGGATCCGGCCAGAACCATTCTCTAAACCTGGACTTGTTTCTTGACCTGATTCGTTGGCTTGAGGCTATAAATAGGACCTCATTTCTATTGTTTTATTCACCCAACACTGGAGATAGCGAGATGCTGCCCCAGCTCAAATTGAATTAGCCTACTCTTCTGCAACAACGACTCATACGTACACAAGAATCTCTGCTACAGCATCAACACTCTTTTCTCAGTTCTTTAGATCCAGTCTCTGTGAGTTTATGTTTCTTTTAGATATATACATTTAATAAGTGATCCTGCATGTTTATAAGTTTGGATCTAAACCTATGCATGTTAATAACATGAATCATAACTAAGCAGATCTGCCATTACTTGTACACATGATCTACTGTTTAGTCCTTACATGCATATCTCTATTATGCCCATTTCTATTATCATATGCTTATTATGTTATTATGCCTATTTCTGTTCTCTTCACTCCATCCTTCCCTCTTTATTTTTATTGCCTAGGATACCTTCGAGCCTAGGCCTATCGCTGAAATATGCGAACGGGCGAAATTGGAATGGTTGGGAAAGATAAATTGGGGGCATAACTTGTATTTTGAATCATGACTGGGATTTAGGGGCATAACTTATACTATAATGTAAGACTAAACTTGGGGCATATGTTATACTATGAACTATGACCATAATTTGGGGCATATAAAATTGTAGGCTTAATTTGATATTAAGCGGAACATGTTAACGAAACTGTAAGTAGCCTACTGCAACTTGCAGAGATGTTTAATATGTTAAAATGACTAATTTGCTGAAATCTATTGAAACTGAATACTTTAATTGAAAAAACTATGATGAGCATGAGTAATTCCAAAATAGGATTATTAGACCAAAAAGATTGCTAATACAATTATGGCAATTAAGAAATTGTAACCACACTTAGAAACGAGGTTAAATTCAACTTGTGGTAGAAGTCTGCCCGAAACAACCCGGCAAATCCAACATCCACAAGTGGTTAATTTAATGTGAGGGGTCTTGTAATGGCCCGCAAATCCAAAATATCAGAGTTGACTACATACATCATACATCCAACCCAAATATCACGAAAATACGAATCATTTTTTTTAGAAGAAAAAGGTAGAAGAAGAACAGAAATAACAACCCAGAATCTCACATCGCAGCGGAACAAAATATAATATATCATAACTTTGAAATGCAAAAAAATTTAACTGTATAACATTCACTTATCAGAGTACAACACTTACAACATAGCAGAAAAGAAACAATAACTACATAATGCTGAAGCCTCCTGCTCCAAGCTCCTTTAGATAAATCTGTAAAATCCTGAACTACTTGACTACTCATACAAATTTAGGCACCCAAGAGTTTAGGTAAAACATAACAAAATAAACTCCGGGTCAGTCATGGGACTGGTATGAGTAAACAATTTAAAACAGTTTCAGAAACTAAATGATATCTCATAAGACCACGCCATATAACACGGAACGGATTTTTCCCATATGAGAATCCAAACCACTTGATTTAACTTTAAGAATCCTTTTGAAAGAAACGATAATCTTTATATCAAAACTCTTTTGATATTATAATAGTGTCTAAATCAAATAAATAACAATCTAGTGGAAGGTTTGCATCTCACGTTCCACATATGTAATATACAATCAAAACCGCAAGCACTTATTGGGTAATGAATGACAAGGTATGGAACCACCTTCCGATAGTGTATCTTTAGAGGAGAAAACACTGGGTTCAACAGGAACGTCTTGTAACCCGGCCACACATGACCGACCACTCATTTCACTTGAGTGTATCGAATGTATATCACCAATGGTTGGGATCAGCAACCGTTTTCCCGAATGGGACAACATCGAATAGAATAAGGAATTAAATGAATTTATCTAGATAAGTGATAATACACCTTAATGGGAGCTGCCCACATAGCCATGTTGCATGCCCGTTTTTTGTCATTTCCCAGTTGTTGAGGCCTGAGGCTATGCTTACTTATCATTCATTTATAACACAATCACTTTGAATGTCACATTATCAGATCCGTTAATCACTAATAGATTTGCACAAATATATTATGGATATTATGCTAAGAGAATAAATCTGTTGCCACCATATATATTTATACAGACCAACATATTCGATCATTGGAAATACTTTGTCAGACATTCGTCCATATAAGTTCGTTCTGGGATTGAACGAAACCGAAGGCACAATTTCCATTAATAGAAAAAGTCCTTGCACTTTACTCCTTCTTCGATTATCTTCATATAATCTGATTCGCAGTGCTACTGCCAATACGGAGTGGTTCTCGGATAATAATTCATATGGTCTCTCCATATTGACAACGATGGTAAAAAATTCGATAGTCGGTGATTTAACTATCGAAGAAAACAAATGTTCATCCAAGGTATCATACAATCACTGGGCCCTTTAATTAATATTTCATTCATTAATTAAATCAATACTCCATTTCCTTATCAATATTTGTTAGCCAAATATTTTCAATAATCATCTTGGCCTTTTTGCTATTTGGAAAACATTTCCGTATATCGCCTTCTTTTATTTTCTGTACTTAGAAAATATCCTTTACTTATAATTGGAAACATTCCAATTATTTATCTCTTCCGCGACCGTTCATTTCTACAGTCAGGAAATATTATATTTCCAAAATTCCCCTTATTTGGGTTAAAACGAATGTTGTGTAAAACATCTTTACAACAACCCAAAATACTGCATTCAACTAACTCTTATTCAAATATTTCTCTTCGAGACAGGATCTTGCTATTTATTGGTTAAAAATGAAATCGAACAAGTTGGGGTATAACTACCTATCAGACCTTGACTGAAAACATCATTAACTTCAAAACAAACAAGACCACTTATCTCGAATAATCAACATCATAAAACCAATTATTCATTTTTAAACCCGCATACATTTCTCTTTCTAATTTTATCAGATTTAGTTATGGATTTCCCTTTCGCTTATAACATTCTATTTTAATTTCGTTTCCTAATCGAATTCTATATATATATATCGATATATCGATTTTCTAGTTATCCAATTTTCTTTAAAATATTCTAACTCCTTAAAATTCCAGAAAATTTCGCCATAACCTTCTTTATACTGGTCGATAGTTCAAACCTCAACTCGCCTCTCTAGGCCCTTTCCATTCGAAAAGAAAATCAAAAAGCCAAGTGGCTCGCCGATTCAGTGCATAAAACCTCATAAGGAATTTAAACATGTACCTTATTGTCGGGCACTAACTTTATAAACTTCATTCTCTTTACTCCATACCTGTTCAACACATGTTCACCTGTTTTCAATTCAATCCAACTCAAAACAATCGTTTGAATTTAGTTTCGCCCATTTATTTTTTAATTAGCTTCTTAACCTATTTCACTTGTTATTTGAACATATCATGTTCGTATGTATTTTAGTTTGGTTATAAATCAATTTAATCCCATTTTCATTTCAGGTTTCATATTCGATTTCGAATACGAAATTCACAAGTCCCATTTACTTATCAAAAGAAATATCTCGATCTAAAATTCGATTAACAAATTATTCTTCCACTTAGTTAATTCTATTCAAAAATAAATAACTGATTTTGTTTCAAAAATCAATCCATTTACTCCACTCGAGTTCATATTTATTTTATAACTCAAGTCCAAATTTTTGAAATGGAAATTCGGATTTTATTTGCTTAAAAATCCTTATGTTTATTTATACAAAACTTTATGGTTGGCGTTGCTTTTCTGAAAATTTTATTTTGACATAACTCAAAATCTATCAGATGAAATCCAGATTTTTCTCTTCCATTAGAAAACTATTATCAAATTGGTCCTGACGATTCTTGTTTCAAAGAATTCCGACTTAATTTGAGTTCTATATACTCAATTGAAGTTCAAAACACCAATTTACGAACTGCCGCACTGCGGCGAGTTCGTTTTAATTATATATATATATATAAAAACTTTTAAACTTTGTTTAAAATAAATTCAACTTCATTCTAATATATTTCAAACCAATTTTCCCAATTCAACTCAATAAATTCTGATTATCTATAATCACTGATTTTTCCTTACTCGGTTATACATTTATTTATACTCGATTTGTAATTTCAAAATCCCAATTCCTTATATAAATAAATTATAAAATTCGACATAATTGAATTCCATTTATGCTCCTTTGGATTTTCTCAATTCAGTTTATATTCTAAATACCGGAGTATAATCAATTATTCAATTTTCAACACGTTTTCCAATTTCACTTTTTAAATTCTTACATGAATTTAAACTTCTAAATTATCCAGTGACAATGTATTTCAGTAGATTTATAACATCGTTTGTAAATCCATCTTTCTTGTTTTATATATTAAAACAAGTTTTCCATTTCAAATCCCTTTTGAAATCCAACTCCTTTTAGATTCTGAATTCCAGAATAAAAACCCCTGTTTCCTTTTTAAAATGATTTCAACTTTCTATTTTAAATTCATACTTATATTTAAAGTTACCAATTATCTCTTGATAATTTATTCATCATATTTATAAACATTATTTATAAATTTACGTGTTTTATATTCAAACAAGTCAATTTCGAAATCTATTTAAAACCAAAATCTTATTTTGGAAATTTCTATTTATAATAACTTATATATATATAACACCCAATTTATTTTCATATTCAATTAACTTCTTTTTAAATAAATTCGAAGTAATCGAATTCAAATCATAAATCCTTATGCATTTATTTTAGTTCAATTTATAATCTAAACATCTGTATAAACTCCATCGTTTATTTCTTTAAAACGATTTCCCCATATCTATTTTTAAATTCACATTTGAATTTAAATATTCAAATTATCCAATGATAATTCTTCCACTTTATTTATAAACACTGTTTATAATTTCACTTCAAATCTCGTATTATTAATTTATAAACAACGTTTATAAATTCACTACTTGTTTTATGTATTCAAACCAGTTAATATATTTATAGTCCAATTTGAATTCAATTCTATTTTAGATAAATAGATCTTTCCCTTTAAATTTCAAAAATACCAATTATCAACCACAGATTTTCTAACACATCATATGTGACAATATATATGAGAACAAACAAATAATAATTTTTTTGAGGAATCCAGTTGGATCCCTCCAATCTGTTTTCCTGAATCCACACACGTTAGCCAACATAAATAATACTCATCCTGCTTCGAGGCAGGATATCGCGGTATGAAGGTCATCCACTATCATAGCGTGGGGCTTATAGGTTCATCCTCTAATGGTACTGCGGGCATCCGCTAATGGTACTGGGGGAATCCAACCACCAATATATATAATAACCACAAACACCAACCTAAGATAACTAATATATATTTAATTATAACCACAGTAATATTTTTATGCGACCAAACAACCAACAGACAAATATTTTTAACAAATAAAAATAATTCTATATAAAAACAGAGTGAGATTTACTCACCTTATTTTCATTGTCAAACTAGCGATTTATTTTCGATTAAATTAAACTGATGTTTAATTTAACCGAAATATCCAACTTCCTTCAAACTACTTTTAATAATCCCATAGCGAAGTATTTGTCCACACCAATTCAACGAACTTCATTTTATCTAATTTTGATTTTGTAGGACATAGATATTAGTTTTAAAATTTAACAAACTATTATAAATAATTCAAATTTGTTAATAATACCTTTTCACTCCTAATAAATCTTATTAACTAAATTTCTTACCTTAACACACTGTAAGACCTTTCTTCTTCCCTATATTCAAAAAAGAAGCTTGCATTAGCCTTCCACCATAACCATGACTTCTTGAAACGCCAATACATGATCCACTCAACCCCAAAGTACTATTGTCCTTTACTCCTAGTTACCACAAAATTCTATTCTCTACATCCCTCCATTTCATCCAGTACTGATCGTCTCTATGCAAGGATCCCAAATCCAGACCTCAAAAAGTCACTAATTTTTCATGATACTGCCTCATATGATGGATCAAAACTCGATGTCTGCAAATACATTTCGTCGTCTAGCAGTTAGCCTCCTAGATCGCGAAAGCTTTCATCACTGAAAACAACAAAAATCTCATACGAGATGCTCAACCCCATCGCGATATCCAGTAAGCCTCGACACTTCAGTTTCAGGTGTTTTATTTTCAAACCGCTAAAATGGAAAACTCAAGTTTGAACTCCCTCAAAATTGATGCGTTGTTATCTCGAAATCAAACTCCAACATCGTGAGACAAACCCAGCCCCAATCGCTCTACAATCCCAGATGTTCGAAGTCGACCCTGATGTCGCAGTAGCCAAAATCGAATGATCCCAAACCCTAGTTGTCGTCGCCTCTTTCCAAATTGATTTCGATCTTGATTTCAGAAGCGAACGAGATGATCTTTGTTTAAAAGAAAAGGGATCTAGGCGAGGCCATTTTTGGTCTTTGAAGATTTAAAGGGCTTGGGGTATTTTCTGAGGAATGAAACAAACGAGAGAAAGAGGAAGGGCCAGCGCGTTTATATAGAGGAGAATGGGGCACCAGAAGTACATACGCCATAAATTCTCTGATTACTTTGGGTGGAACTAAGGGAACCGACTACAAAAAACTAAAAGGAGACATGGCTGAATCTTGTACCTTAAGCTTAGAGTAGAAAGAATTAATTAAAATTTAATTTAATTTATTTTAGTTTGGATTAACCAGTCCAACTTCAATTAGAATACCCATTGATTCCGAACTCCTTTCTGAACCCAACAACCGGCATTCCTAGGGTAAAACCTCTATT
This sequence comes from Allium sativum, assembly GCA_030737875.1. Lineage (NCBI taxonomy): Eukaryota > Viridiplantae > Streptophyta > Magnoliopsida > Asparagales > Amaryllidaceae > Allium > Allium sativum. Next base: position 968,617,544 of record CM060910.1, on the reverse strand, counting down.
CCGAACACACTGGGACAGGTATCGAAACCCCATTTGATCATATGGAGAAGATATTAATTTAAATTGATTAATATTAATTTTAAAACAATTATTTCTTCGATAATCAATTAATATTATTATTCTAATTCAAATAGGAGTTTGAATTGATTATCTGAACTGTTTCCAATTCAGTGTTGACTTTGAATTCAAATAAATTCAATTTCGTATTTTGATAATTATATATATTTGAAATAAATCAAATTTTGATTTTTAAATCGATAACAAAATATAAAAATTCATTTATATTCTCAAATCAATATTTAAAATAAATATTAAATATTCAAAATTAATCGACCAGAAATCTGGGTCATTACATTCTTCCGTTCTTAAAAGAAATTCGTCCCCGAAATTAGTAAGGTACGAAAAATGCTTTAGAGTCATTATCTTTTCATAACTTATTTATGTTGAACTCAAATCTTCATAGTTTTACCAAAACTTTTGGTTTCCATCTACATTGCACACCATATATGCTCACATTCAATTAATCTGAATGATTTACACTCAATTCATATTCCATTGAAATTGATTCTGATCAATTTATTTACTTCGATTTACTTAACTTTCTTAAGCTAAATTTAAATTCCAGAATTCAAATACCCGGGTTTTTATTTCAAATCCCTTGAAATAACGTAAATATATACATATATTTATAATATTTTCAAATTCAAAACATTTGAATTTTTCAACTAAACCTTTTTCTATCAAACAAATTTCCATCAAAAACTTTTCTAAGATAGCAATCCATCACTTAGAAACTCGAAAATGAACACTGATGATGTCGCGATCATCATCAGAATTATTTCCCAGCAACTGAAGTGAGTTCAGTGCTTTATCACTTCAAAATCCATTCAAAAATGATTTTAATTTAAAAATCCTTCCAAAACAAAGCTATATTATTTTAATATACTTCATAAAATATTTTCAAACTTCCTAGGATTAAATTCCAAATTCTAGTTCTGAATCAAATTTTAATTTGTTTCACTTGTATATTTCTTTTATATACAAATTTTATTTGGTTATATATAACTATTCCAATTTTATAATCTAATTTGATTATAATGTTAACATTCAACACATCCATATATTATAATAATTTCATAAAATTATTCTTTTTTTAATCAAAAATAGAATTTTTGGGTAAAATTATTTCATTTATCCACTTTAAAACAATATCATGTTGAATTTTCTATTCAAGTGTTTAGAAATTCCTATCGACTTCATGGCGTCTCATGGTTCGATCAGAATTCATAAACCACTCAACAGACAAGCCAATATAATATAAATCAAATTTTATATCAATTAACAAATACGCTCTCTCATATATATATACACTCAACTCATTCTAGGGTACTACTGACCCTATCTCTAAAGAGCACAACTCCACCCAAGCCTAGGTATTCGCTCAACCTAAGCTTTGATACCAACTGTAATGGCCGCAAATCCGTAATATCTGAGTTGACTACATACATCATACATCCAACCCAAATATCATGAAAATACGAATCATTTTTTTTAGAAGAAAGGGTAGAAGAAGAACAAAAATAACAACACAGAATCTCACATCACATTGGAACAAAATATAATGTATCATAACTTTTAAATGCAAAAAATTTAACTGTATAACATTCACTTATCAGAGTACAACACTAACAACACAGCGGAAAAGAAACAATAACTACATAATGTTGAAACCTCCTGCTCCAAGCACCTTTAGATAAATCTGTAAAATCCTGAACTACTTGACTGCCCGTACAAATTTAGGCACCCAAGAGTTTAGGTAAAACATAACAAAATAAACTCTGGGTCGGTTATAGGACTGGTATGAGTAAACAATTTAAAATAGTTTCAGAAACTAAATGATATCTCATAAGACCACGTCGTATAACATGGAATGGGTTTTTCCCTTATGAGAATCCAAACCACTTGATTTAACTTTAAGAATCCTTTTGAAAGAAACGATAATCTTTATATCAAAACTCTTTTGATATTATAATAGTGTCTAAATCAAATAAATAACAATCTAGTGGAATGTTTGCATCTCACGTTCCACATATATAATACACAATCAAAACCGCAAGCACTTATTGGGTAATGAATTTCCAACTATGATAAGGTATGGAACCACCTTCCGATAGTGTATCTCTAGGGGAGAATACACTGGGTTCAACAAGAACATCTTGTAATCCGGCCACACATGATCGACCACTCATTTCGCTTAAGTGTATCAAATGTATATCACCAACGGTTGGGATCAGCATCCGTTTTCCCGAATGGGACAGCATCAAATAGAATAAGGAATTAAATGAATTTCTCTAGAAAGGTGATAATACACCGTAATGGGAGCTACCAACATAGCCATGTTGCTTTCCCGATTTTTGTCATTTCCCGGTTGTTGAGGCCTGAGGCTATGCTTACTTATCATTCATTTATAACAAAATCACTTCGAATGTCACATTATCAGATCCGTTAATCACTAATTAATTTGCACAAATATATTCTGGATATTATGCTAAGAGAATAAATCTGTTTCCACCATATATATTTATACAGACCAACATATTCGATCATTGGAAATACTTTGTTAGACATTCGTCCATATAAGTTCGTTTTGGGGTTGAACAAAACCGAAGGAACAATTTCCATTAATAGAAAAAGTCCTTGAACTTTACTCCGTCTTCAATTATCTTCATATAATCTGATTCGCAGCGCTACTGCTAATACGGAGTGGTTCTCGGATAATAATCCAACCGGTCTCTCCATATTGACAACGATGGTCAAAAACTTTGATAGTCGGTGATTTAACTATCGAAGAAAACAAATGTTCATCCAAGGCATCAAACAATCACTGAGCCCTTTAATTAATATTTCATTCATTAATTAAATCACTACTCCATTTCCTTATCAATATTTGTCAGCCAAATATTTTCAATAATCATCTTGGCCTTTTCGCTATTTGGAAAACATTTTCATATATTGCCTTCTTTTATTTTCTATACTTAGAAAATATCCTTTACTTATAATTGGAAACATTCCAATTATTTATCTCTTCCACGACCGTTCATTTCTACACTCAGGAAATATTATATTTCCAAAATTCCACTTATTTGGGTTAAAACGAATGTTGTGTAAAACATCGTTACAACAACCCAAAATACTGCATTCAACTAACTCTTATTCAAATATATGTCTTCGAGATTGGATCCTGCTATTTACTGGTTAAAAATGAAATCGAACAAGTTACGGTATAACTAACTCTCAGACCTTGACTGAAAACATCCTTAACTACAAAATAGACAAGACCACTTATCTCAAATAATCAACATCATAAAACCAATTAATCATTTTTAAACCCGCATACGTTTCTCTTTCTAATTTTATCAGATTTAATTGTAGATTTCCTTTTGTTTATAACATTCTATTTTAATTTCGTTTCCTTATCGAATTCTATATATATCGATATATCAATTTTCTAGTTATCCAATTTTCTTTAAAATAATCTAACTCCTTAAATTTCCAAAAAATTTCGCCATAACCTCTTTTATACTAGTAGATAGTTTAAACCTCAACTTGCCTCTCTAGGCCCTTTCCATTGAAAAAGAAAATCAAAAAGCCAAGTGGCTTGCCGATTCGGCGCATAAAACCTCATATGGAATTTAAACATGTACCTTATTGTCGGGCACTAAATTTATAAACTTCATTCTCTTCACTCCATACCTGTTTAACACATGTTCACCTATTTTCAGTTCAATCCAATCGTTTGAATTCAGTTTCGCCCATTTATTCTTTAATAATCTTCTTAGCCCATTTCACTTCTTACTTGAACATATCATGTTCTTATGTATTTTAGTTTGCTTATAAATCAATTGAATCCCGTTTTCATTTCAGTTTTCGTATTTGATTTCGAATATGAAATTCACAACTCTCATTGACTTATCAAAAGAAATATCTCGATCTAAATTTCGATTAATAAATTATTCTTCCACTTAGTTAATTCTATTCAAAATAAATAACTGATTTTGTTTCAAAAATCAATCCATTTACTCCACTCGAGTTCATATTTATTTTATAACTCACGTCTAGATTTTTGAAATTGAAATTCGGAATTTATTTGCTTAAAAATCCTTATATTTATTTATACAAACCATTATGGTTAGCGCTGCTTTTCTAAAAATTTGATTTTGACATAACTCAAATTCTGTTAGACGAAATCTAGATTTTTCTCTTCCATTAGAAAACTGTTATCAGATCGGTCCTGACGATTCTTGTTTCAAAGAATTCCGACTTAATTTGAGTACTATATACTCAATTGAAATTCGAAACACCAATTTACGATCGTCATAATTATATTTATATATATAAAAACTTTTAAACTTCATTTAAAATAAATTCAACTGCATTCTAATTTTTTTAGTATATTTCAAACCAATTTCCCAATTTAACTCAATAAATTATGATTATCTATAATCGCTGATTTTTCCTTACTCGGTTATACATTTATTTATACTCGACTTATTATTTCAAAATCCCAATTCCTTTCATAAATAAATTATAAAATTCGATATTATCGAATTCCAATTAGACTCCTTTGGATTTCCTCAATTCAGCTTATATCCTAAATCCCGGAATATAATCGATTATTCTATTTTCAACACGTTTTCCAATTTCACTTTTTAAATTCGTTCTTGAATTTAAACTTCTAAATTATCCAATGATAATTTATTTCATTAGATTTATAACATCGTTTGTAAATCCATCTTTCTTGTTTTATATTTTAAAACAAGTTTTCCATTTCAAATTCCTTTTGAAATCCAACTCCTTTTAGATTCTGAATTCTAGAATAAAAACCCTTGTTTCCTTTTTAAAATGATTTCAACTTTCTATTTTAAATTCATACTTGAGTTTAAAGTTACCAATTATCTCTTGATAATTTATTCACCATATTTGTAAACATTATTTATAATTGTTTCATATTCAAACAAGTCCATTTCGAAATCTATTTAAAAGCAAAATCTTATTTTGGAAATTTTTATTTATAATAACTTATATATATAACACCCAATTTATTTTTCATATTCAATTTAACTTTTTTTTAAATAAATTCGAATTAATCGAATTCAAATCATAAATCCTTACGGAATTATTTTAGTTCAATTTATATTCTGAACATGAGAATAAACTCCATCGTTTATTTCTTTAAAACGATTTCCCCATTTCTATTTTTAAATTCTCATTTGAATTCAATTATTCAAATTATCCAATGATAATTCTTTCACTTTATTTATAAACATTGTTTAAAATTTCACTTCAAATCTCGTGTTATTAATTTATAAACAACGTTTATAAATCCACTACTTGTTTTATGTATTCAAACAAGTTAATATATTTATAGTCCAATTTAAATTCAAATTCTATTTTAGATAAACAGTTCTTTCCCTTTAAATTTCAAAAACACCAATTATCAACCACGGATTTTCTAACACATCATATATGAGGAATCCAGTTGGATCCCTCCAACCTATTTTCCTGCATCCACAGACGTTAGCCAATGTAACACCCCACACCCGCTAAGGTCACTCACTAAGGGAATGCCTTAATTTCGGTGGAGTATTTTAAGTGAATATAGAACAGAAAAATTACAACAAGATAGATATAAATACTTGAAAATCTAAAACATCATTTCATTGCAGCAGAAGGTAAACATGTTTAGTTACAACACCATAAAAGAGTCAAGCACCAAATATCCATCCTGATAAAAACATAAGTACATAATCCCACTAAGTAACTAATAGCCATAATAGAAAAGATAAGCTGGGCTTTACATCACGGTCCAAGCTCCAAAAGATAGATAAGCGATCTGATCAAAGCCCACTAGCACTAGGCCCAACCTGAGGACCTGAGGGGGAAAAGATAAAAACAACGGGGTCAGACATAAGTCTGAGTGAGCCCTATAACTTTAACAACACAATCATTAAAGTAATTAGGGTATGATATAAACTTGGTACGGTGATGACTGGGGATAAATGACTACACTAAGTAGCCAACTAGACATAGGATGAACTAAGATAACGATAAAGACGCATCTACCTACCCAAGGGTAATTACTAACTGCACCACACCAGTCATTCCTACTTAAAGGTTGATCCCACCCAAGGACTTAGAAAATTTACCCAGTAGTTTCATGTACCCCTAGCTGACTACATAGGTGCCGTTTGCCCCTATCTCCACTAGGTGTACCCACTACTCCCCAAGCGATCGGCTCCCTACCGTAGATACCCGTGCTGGCCCCACAGTGGGGTGTATCACTCCCCAAAGTGGCAACCCGATACAATCAACGGTGCACGGCTTATACCTACCCGATGCAACAACGTCTTACCTACCAGCCCGGGTCCACACACGCATATGAAACCCGTTGGACTTGCGTTGCCACCGCTAACCCGTTTTGGCCTCTTATAGTCAAGCCCAGTACGCGTGTCCCGTCCTCGACATGGGTCGAGCCCAATAAGATACATATGGGTTACTGGTTGAAATGGGCCCCCACAAGCTACCCACCTAAGCTTGTCCCTTTATCTAGTGCATCCCACTTAACCCTTTAATCATATTTAATTACATGTTTCCACTTGGTTAAGTATTCTAATCGTATTTTCTATTACCACCCAAGGCAACCCATTAGATTTCCACATGCCACCCAAGGCACTTACTTGATTTCCACATGCCACCCAAGGCACCCACTTAACCCCTCATGCCCCACTACATGCTTATCTGGTTAAGTGTTTCTTAGTTGATTAAGAACGTAACCGTTGTAAAGACCTCTCAAATTAGACTATCTTTTATGGCAGCTGGATTTGCCGGTCGGGTCCGGGCAGCCTTATGCCATAACCAAGTCTAACCTCGTGTCTTTACACTTGTCACGTATTTAGTTTATGCCTAAGACCTCTCACATTGGGCCAATCATTTGTAGCTGCTGGATTTGCCGGTCGGTTCCGGGCAGTCTTATGCTACAAAAGGGTCCAACCTCGTGTCTTAGTCGATTAATTACACCTAATTAATCACTCCCATATTTCGAATTAATTTTCCCTAATTAATTCCAATTTTTAATGATGTACATAATTGACTCAATTATGTCCATCCACTTATGGTATGCATAATCATACCAACTTCACACTATTTCATTAACATGAATATTAACCCCATCGTTCCCCACGTAATTCACCAACATGACATACTTAAAAGGGAAGATTCATCACACATACAATGGGTTCAACTTACATAACATTAGCATCAACATGGGTTTTAAAGGTGTCAACATGCATATAGCATCAAACCCAACTAGCATAAATAATCAACTCAAACTTGCATGAATCACATATGTCATAAGGAGGGTAACTTGCATAAGCTACTTATGCCATACAAAGGGGTAACCTTGCATATGTATGTATGACATACAAAGGGGTTAACTTGCATATGTATGCATATCATACTAAGGTGTAAACTTGCACATGTTACTTGCATATAATCAAACACCAAACTTGCATAACATGTCATATATGAACTTGCATATAATCATACACCAAACTTGCATAACATATCATATATGAACTTGCATATAATCAAACACCAAACTTGCATAACATGGTGTCATAATGGATCAATGTTTATCATAGCGATTTGCATAACTAGCATCATGAACACATAGCCTAGAACTTGCATAACATCATGATCACCTAGCATATGACTTGCATAACTTGCATAACATCATGATCACATAACATATGACTTGCTTAACTTGCATAACATCATGATCACATAGCATATGACATGCATAACTTGCATAACATCATGAACACATAGCATATAACTTGCATAACTTGCATAACATCATGAACACATAGCATATAACTTGCATAACTTGAATAACATCATGAACACATAGCATATAACTTGCATAACTTGCTTAACATCATGAACACATAGCATATAACTTGCATAACTTGCATAACATCATGAACACATAGCATATAACTTGCATAACTTGCATAACATCATAAACACATAGCATATGATAACATAACTTGCATTGATCCACATTCATAGCCATAACCACATTATATCCTATCATAATCATTTCAACAATTGGTCATTAAGGCTATAGAAACTCACAACTTGTTGATTAGCACTTCAATGAAGAAGATTAAGTTGCTAGAGTTGATTAGAAGTTGATTTGAGAAGTTATCCTCCTCTTAAGTTTGTTGGTGGCTCCTCCTAGTTGCATTTTGACGGCATAACGACGTTGTATCCAATTTTAGTATGAATTAGGGTAGTCTTAGGGTGTATTTATAGAATTAGGATTTAGTTTAGGCCCTTAGATTAACCCTAGATTAGGTTAGAGCCGTCAGATCTCGTCACAAGCCACCAGACACAGCCCAAACTCCTTCAGGTTGCACCCAGGTCACACAGACCGACAGGGGGGGTCGACCCCTGGGTCGACCCCTAGGGGGGTCGACACCCATGTCGACCCCTGGGTCGACTCCCTCAGTCTGGCGGGAATTTTCCCGCCTCTTCTGAAACTTGAAATTTTTATGTTTAAATCTGTTTTGAATTTCTGAAAACTTCTTCGGGCCTTAACTGGGTCATACGGACTCCGATTTTCGAAAACTCGGACTCTATTTCGCGTATTTTTCCGAGACGAACGCAATGGCATAGCCCGTTTCCTTTGATTCAGATTTTAAAATTTAATTCTGCCCTGTTTTATATTATAGCAAGTTATTCAACATACGGGGTGTTACATTCTCCTCTACTTAAAGGATTCCGTCCCCGAAATCTCTAAGTCAAGAAGAACGTTTCCTACCAACCAAACAACCATCTACTCAAACCATCAAACACTGGCATCCATTGTCCTTAAAGTTTCTAATGCTGTATGAACATATGCAAAGAGTGTGTGTATATGTTCCCTATCTAATGCAAAATCAGGCGGTCTACTGATTCAGTTGACCTCCTTAATGCAAACCATGATAGTGCCATGCATCCAATATGTATGCGAAAGAACCCTATCGACACATACCATTTCTATATGAGTGCACAATCATTCACCAAAATGCATCATCTATATGATAACACAACCATTATACATCCATTAATATAGCTACCTACACACAATTATATGCAATATGCAATATGAAGTGATTGAGCCGATCTAGTGTCTAAAGTGTGTGTATATGCATCCACGAGCAACCACTAGCAAACACTTGCATCCACATGCATCCATCAATCATAAAATGTCTCAAACACATGTTTCAACCATAGGTTTACCCTATCTAAAGGTCAAAGGTACTAATGAGAGGACATACTAAAGATAAGATAAGTACTAGACAAACGATAAAGGAGAAGTTAAAAGACATACCCTCAAAAAGGAATGGGTACAGTGAACGCATCTTCGCTTCTGTCTCCCAAGTAGCATTGCTCTCATCTTCTCCCCATTGCACTTTGACTAGTCGAACCTCTCTATTTCTCAACTTCCTAATCTCTGACCCAAGGATGTGGGTAGGAGCTCGTCGAATAGTCGCATCACGCTCTACCTCCACTTCTCTAAGTAAGCTCGGCTCTACCACCTCTGCGGTCTCATGTAGGCACTTCCTCAAATGTGACACATGGAATACATCATGTACCCCACTAAGTCTCTCGGGTAAATCCACTCTATATGCCATCCGTCCAATCCTTTCCTTAATAGGAAACGGTCCTACAAATCTTGGTGCTAACTTTCCAACGGATCCAAAGCGAACAACATTCCGTAATGGAGATACTTTAACAAAGACCATGTCCCCAACATCAAACTCAAGACCCGTCCTCCTCTTATCCGCGTAAGATTTCTGCCTATCTTGCGCTGCCTTCATCCTTCTTCGAATCAAATCAATCTTTTCCGAAGTCTCTCTAACCATATCAGGCCCAAGCAAGATTTTATCCGTAGATTCCCACCAACATGTAGGTGATCGACAAGGCCTTCCATAAAGGGCTTCGAAAGGAGCCATACCAATACTGGACTGAAAGCTGTTATTATACGCGAACTCCACCAATGGAAGATGCTCTTCCGATGTACCTCCAAAATCTAAGATACATAGCCTCAAAAGGTCTTCTAGAACACGATTCACCCTCTCGGTCTGGCCGTCCGTCTGAGGATGATATGCGGTGCTCAAACACAACTGAGTCCCTACCGCCTCTTGCAAACTCTTCCAAAACTCGCTAGTGAAGATAGGATCTCGATCGCTCACTATGCTCGAAGGTACACCATGCAACTGAACTATCTCTCGAAGGTAAACTGAAGCTAGCCATGGAGCAGTCCTCTTACTCTTCACGGGTATGAAATGGGCGCTTTTAGTAAGTCTGTCTACCACAACCCAAATTCCCGTATTACCCTTCCTCGATCTCGGTAACCCATCAATAAAATCCATCGAGACGCTATCCCACTTCCATTGCGGAACTTCCAATGGGTGTAGCAACCCACCGGGTTTCTTTTGCTCCGCTTTCACCTGTTGGCACACCAAGCATGTAGCGACATACTCGGCCACCTCTTTCTTCATACCGGCCCAAAAGAAAACTCGCTTCATGTCTTGGTACATCTTGTCCCCACCGGGATGAATGGTCATTTTTGAACGGTGCGCATCATCAAGAATAGCCTTCCTCAAACCCTCGTCTTACGGTACACAAAGTCTACCGTCCCTACGCAAGCACCTTCTATCGTCTAGGGTGTACCTACTCAAATGGCTGGACGACTCCCCCCTTATGAGCCTCTCTACTAACTTAACCAACTGTGGGTCATCCCGCTGTGCCTCGCCAATCCGTCCCAAAAGAGTAGGTCTGACCTCTAAGGATGCTAGCAAACCTGGTACAAAGTCAATGGAAGGTCTGAAATCAAACATCGAGATAAATTCCAAGCTTCGTCGTTCCACGAACAACGGACTCAAGGACAACCTTTTTCTGCTCAAGGCGTCCGCCACCACGTTACCCTTGCCAGGGTATACACTATCTCGAAATCATAGGATGTTAAGAACTCCATCCACCTTTGCTGTCTCAAGTTCAAATCCTTCTGAGAAAACAAGTACTTCAATGATTTGTGGTCAGTGAACAATTCAAACCTCTCGCCAAGGAGATAATGGCGCCAAATCTTAAGCGCAAAAACAATAGCGGCCAACTATAAATCATGGGTAGGGTAATTTTTCTCATGCGCTCTCAACTGCCTTCCACCGTAGGCTATTACCCTTCCCTCTTGCATTAAGACTGCTCCCAGTCCTGTCCCACAAGCATCGGTATAGACAACAAATGGCTTACTCCCATCTGGCAACACTAAGACTGGAGCTGTGGTTAAAGCTCTCTTTAACCGTCGGAACGCATCATCACAATCTACGTCCCATGCGAAGACCAGATTCTTCTTTGTCAAGCGAGTTAATGGGGCTGATATCTTTGTGAAGTCCTTGATAAACTTCCTATAGTAGCCAGCCAACCCCAAGAAACTCCTCACCTCGGTAGCATTCTTCGGAACCTTCCAATCTTGGATGGATACTACTTTCGCGGGATCCACGGCTATCCCTTCCTTGGAGACCACGTGCCCCAAGAACCGCACTTCCTTCCTCCAGAAGTGACATTTAGAGAATTTAGCCTTAAGGCTATGCGCTCGAAGAGTCTCCAACACTTCCCTAAGATGTAGGGCATGCTCTTCTTCACTCTTAGAAAAGACTAAGATGTCATCCACAAAGACCACCACGAACTTATTAAGGTACTCCCTGAACACCCTACTCATCAAATCAACAAAGTATACATGGGCGTTCGTCAAACCACATCACCAGCCACTCATAGAAACCATCCGGAGTCCTAAAGGCAGTCTTGTCTATGCTATCCTCAGCCACTCTCAACTGATGAAACCCCGTGGCCAAGTCCAACTGCGAAAACACTGAGGCGCCAACCAACTGATCAAAGAGATCATCAATCCTCGGCAATGGGTGTCTATTCTTCTTTGTGAGCTTGTTGAGTTCTCTATAGTCTACACAAAGTCTGAGGGACCCATCTGCCTTCGTGGCAAAAACTACTGGAGCACCCCACTCCGATATACTTCGTCTTATGAACCCCTTCTCAAGCAACTCCCCTACTTGCTTATGGAGTTCCCTCCTCTCACGAGGAGCCATGTGGCGCACTGGTAAAGATACTGGTTTAGCATTGTCCACCAGATATATTCGGAAGTCTATCTCCCGCTTCGGAGGTAAGCCCTTCACCTCCTCAAACACATCCGAGTATTCTCGGACCACTCTAACAGATCGCAAACTCTCGACCGAAGCGTCAAGCGATTCAAGATAACTTAGCATAAGAGAATCCATGGGATTACAAGAGATCTCGAGAGTGTTACCCAAGCGGGTCATGAGCCTAACAACTCTCCTTTCACAATCAAGAACGGCACCATTACTGGATAACCAGTCCATGCCCAAAATCAACCCATAGCCCGTGAAGCCCAAAACAAAAGCATCACATCTAAACTCAACGCTAAGTATAGAAATCTTCAAACCCAAACATATCATGGACAAATAAGTGGAGCCCCCAATTGGGTTTGAAACAACCAAGGGATCATCTACTAGACTGGTGTCTAAGTGCAGTGACTCAACTAAAGATGATGAGATAAACAATTGCGATGCGCCAGAGTCAAACAAAGTACGGACAAGATGATCAAACAGAAAAACCAGACTTTCAACAGAAATAGTTCTACCTCTTTCCTGAATCGGTGGAACCGCGAGAGCCTGAACTTGCCCCCTTGCCTGACCTGGTGCCATAGGAGCTTGCACCTGTCCTCCTGAGGTAGATCCCATCCTTTGCCCCTTCTTAGCGAAGTCCTTCACTAGATGCCCAGCTTCGCCACAGTGGAAGCAGCCCGTCTTCTTCTTCTTCCGACAATCTTTGCTTAGGTGGCCTGGTGTCCCGCAATTGAAGCACTTCTTCTTTCCCTTGCCACCGTTGCCTTTCCCACCCTTGTTTTGCTGTTGCTGTTGAGGTCTCTTCTGATCTCCTTTCTTCTCGGGTGCCTTATTAGCATTGGGAACCTTCTCTTCCTCATGCATGAGTGCCATGTCTACTAGCTTCTCAAAGGTGGCCCCCATAGGGATGTGAGTCATAGCCAATCCATGCATCGGTTCATTCAAGCCTTTAACGAACCTCAAAGCCTTCTTCTCTGGTGTATTCACCATGTCTATGCCAAACCTTGCCAATTGATTAAACTTGTTGACATATTCCTTCACTGATAGGTTTCCTTGCTTTAGAGTCAAGAACCTTTCCATATACAAGTTTTCCTCCGCCCTTGAGAGAAACTTTGCCACAAACCTTTGCCTGAAATCCGCCCAAGAGTCAACAGGGCGCTCTCCATTAGTGACCTCCCACCAGAACGAGGCCTCTCCCTTCATTAACCAAGCGGCTAACTTGACTTTCTTTCCTTCTTCCATCTCAAAGATATCTATCAACTCTTCCACCTCCTTAAGCCAATCCCTAGCTTCCACAAAAGTTTCTGATCCTTGAAAAGGTTTCCCTCCCATAGCCTTAAATTCCTTGCAAGTCTTAGCAAAAGTATATGTGCGAGGAGGAGGAGGGGGAGGAGGAAGATCGGGTGCTACTGTTGGTGGAGGAACATTTGCTGGACCCGCAGTGTTGGCCCTAGCCTCCATCAATCTCCTATACCATACTGGTATCGTCACACCCTCCGGAAAGTTAAGATCTTCAGCCATGCTGAAACGAAAAAGGAAAGATTCAAAACGGAGAATTCGAAAGATAAAGATATGGCTATTGGGGATTATGCTTTTCTTTCAAAAACCTTTCTCTTAAAAGACATGTTTTTGAAAATACTTCTTCCAAAAATGTTTTTAGAAAAATAGTTTTCTAAAAATTTTATCTGTTTCGGTAACCTTCGCTCTGATACCACGTGTAACACCCCACACCCGCTAAGGTCACTCACTAAGGGAATGCCTTAACTTCAGTGGAGTATTTTAAGTGAATATAGAACAGAAAAATTACAACAAGACAGATATAAATACTTGAAAATCTAAAACATCATTTCATTGCAGCAGAAGGTAAACATGTTTAGTTACAACAACATAAAAGAGTCAAGTACCAAATATCCATCCTGATGAAAACATAAGTACATAATCCCACTAAGTAACTAATAGCCATAATAGAAAAGATAAGCTGGGCTTTACATCACGGTCCAAGCTCCAAAAGATAGATAAGCTATCTGATCAAAGCCCACTAGCACTAGGCCCAACCTGAGGACCTGAGGGGGAAAAAGATAAAAACAACGGGGTCAGACATAAGTCTGAGTGAGCCCTATAACTTTAACAACACAATCATTAAAGTAATTAGGGTATGATATAAACTTGGTACGGTGATGACTGGGGATAAATGACTACACTAAGTAGCCAACTAGACATAGGATGAACTAAGATAACGATAAAGACGCATCTACCTACCCAAGGGTAATTACTAACTGCACCACACCAGTCATTCCTACTTAAAGGTTGATCCCACCCAAGGACTTAGAAAATTTACCCAGTAGTTTCATGTACCCCTAGCTGACTACATAGGTGTCGTTTGCCCCTATCTCCACTAGGTGTACCCACTACTCCCCAAGCGATCGGCTCCCTACCGTAGATACCCGTGCTGGCCCCACAGTGGGGTGTATCACTCCCCAAAGTGGCAACCCGATACAATCAACGGTGCATGGCTTATACCTACCCGATGCAACAACGTCTTACCTACCAGCCCGGGTCCACACACGCATATGAAACTCGTTGGACTTGCTTTGCCACCGCTAACCCGTTTTGGCCTCTTATAGTCAAGCCCAGTACGTGTGTCCCGTCCTCGACATGGGTCGAGCCCAATAAGATACATATGGGTTACTGGTTGAAATGGGCCCCCACAAGCTACCCACCTAAGCTTGTCCCTTTATCTAGTGCATCCCACTTAACCCTTTAATCATGTTTAATTACATGTTTCCACTTGGTTAAGTATTCTAATCGTATTTTCTATTGCCACCCAAGGCAACCCACTAGATTTCCACATGCCACCCAAGGCACTTACTTGATTTCCACATGCCACCCAAGGCACCCACTTAACCCCTCATGCCCCACTACATGCTTATCTGGTTAAGTGTTTCTTAGTTGATTAAGAACGTAACCGTTGTAAAGACCTCTCACATTAGACTATCTTTTATGGCAACTGGATTTGTCGGTCGGGTCCGGGCAGCCTTATGCCATAACCAAGTCTAACCTCGTGTCTTTGCACTTGTCACGTATTTAGTTTATGCCTAAGACCTCTCACATTGGGCCAATCATTTGTAGCCGCTGGATTTGCCGGTCGGTTCCGGGCAGTCTTATGCTACAAAAGGGTCCAACCTCGTGTCTTAGTCGATTAATTACACCTAATTAATCACTCCCATATTTCGAATTAATTTTCCCTAATTAATTCCAATTTTTAATGATGTACATAATTGACTCAATTATGTCCATCCACTTATGGTATGCATAATCATACCAACTTCACACTATTTCATTAACATGAATATTAAACCCATCGTTCCCCACGTAATTCGCCAACATGACATACTTAAAAGGGAAGATTCATCACACATACAATGGGTTCAACTTACATAACATTAGCATCAATATGGGTTTTAAAGGTGTCAACATGCATATAGCATCAAACCCAACTAGCATAAATAATCAACCCAAACTTGCATGAATCACATATGTCATAAGGAGGGTAACTTGCATAAGCTACTTATGCCATACAAAGGGGTAACCTTGCATATGTATGTATGACATACAAAGGGGTTAACTTGCATATGTATGCATATCATACTAAGGTGTAAACTTGCACATGTTACTTGCATATAATCAAACACCAAACTTGCATAACATGTCATATATGAACTTGCATATAATCATACACCAAACTTGCATAACATATCATATATGAACTTGCATATAATCAAACACCAAACTTGCATAACATGGTGTCATAATGGATCAATGTTTATCATAGAGATTTGCATAACTAGCATCATGAACACATAGCCTAGAACTTGCATAACATCATGATCACCTAGCATATGACTTGCATAACTTGCATAACATCATGATCACATAACATATGACTTGCATAACTTGCATAACATCATGATCACATAGCATATGACTTGCATAACTTGCATAACATCATGAACACATAGCATATAACTTGCATAACTTGCATAACATCATGAACACATAGCATATAACTTGCATAACTTGCATAACATCATGAACACATAGCATATAACTTGCATAACTTGCATAACATCATGAACACATAGCATATAACTTGCATAACTTGCATAACATCATGAACACATAGCATATGATAACATAACTTGCATTGATCCACATTCATAGCCATAACCACATTATATCCTATCATAATCATTTCAACAATTGGTCATTAAGGCTATAGAAACTCACAACTTGTTGATTAGCACTTCAATGAAGAAGATTAAGTTGCTAGAGTTGATTAGAAGTTGATTTGAGAAGCTATCCTCCTCTTAAGTTTGTTGGTGGCTCCTCCTAGTTGCATTTTGACGGCATAACGACGTTGTATCCAATTTTAGTATGAATTAGGGTAGTCTTAGGGTGTATTAATAGAATTAGGATTTAGTTTAGGCCCTTAGATTAACCCTAGATTAGGTTAGAGCCGTCAGATCTCGTCACAAGCCACCAGACACAGCCCAAACTCCTTCAGGCTGCACCCAGGTCACACAGACCGACAGGGGGGTCGACCCCTGGGTCGACCCCTGGGTCGACACCTAGGGGGCGTCGACACCCATGTCGACCCCTGGGTCGACTCCCTCAGTCTGGCGGGAATTTTCCCGCCTCTTCTGAAACTTGAAATTTTTATGTTTAAATCTGTTTTGAATTTCTGAAAACTTCTTCGGGCCTTAACTGGGTCATACGGACTCCGATTTTCGAAAACTCGGACTCTATTTCGCGTATTTTTCCGAGACGAACGCAATGGCATAGCCCGTTTCCCCTGATTCAGATTTTAAAATTTAATTCTTCCCTGTTTTATATTATAGCAAGTTATTCAACATACGGGGTGTTACAGCCAACATAAATAATACCCATCCTGCTTCGAGGCAGGATATCGCGGTATGAAGGTCATCCACTATCATAGCGTGGGGCGTATAGGGTAATCCGCTAATGGTACTGCGGACATCCGCTAATGGTACTGCGGGAATCCAACAGCCAATATATATACAATAACCGCAAACACCAATCCTAGATAACTAATATATATTTAATAATAGCCACAATAATATTTTTATGTAACCAAACAACCAACAGACAAATATTTTTAACAAATAAAAATAATTCTATATAAAAACAAAGTGGGATTTACTCACATTATTTTCATTGTCGAACTAGCGATTTATTTTCGATTAAATTAAACTGATGTTTAATTTAACCGAAATATCCAACTTCTTTCAAGCTACTTTTTAATAATCCCATAACGTAGTATTTGTCCACACCAATTCAACGGACTTCATTTTATCTGATTTTGATTTTGTAGGACATAGATATTAGTTTTAAAGTTTTACAAACTATTATAAATAATTCAAATTTGTTAATAATACCATTTCATTTAACTAAATTTCTTACCTTAACACACTGTAAGACCTTTCTTCTTCCCTATATTCAAAACAGCAGCTTGCACTAGCCTTCCACCATAACCGTGACTTCTTGAAACGCCAATACATGCTCCACTAAACCCCAAATTACTTCTGTCCTTTACTTCTAGCTACCACAAAATTCAATTATCTACATCACTCCATTTCATCAAGTACAGATCGTCTCTATGCAAGGATCCCAAATCCACACCTCAAAAGGTCACTACTATTTCACGATACTGCCTCATATGATGGATCAAAACTCGATGTCTGCAAATACATTTCGTCGTCCAGCTGTTAGCCCACTAAATCGCGAAAGATTTCATCACTGAACACATCAAAAATCTCATATGAGATGCTCAACCAAGCACGACATCCAGTAAGCCTCGACAATTCAGTTTTAGGTGTTTTATTTTCAAACCGCTAAAACGGAAAACTCAACTTCGAACTCCCTCAAAATTGATGCGTTGTTCTCTTGAAATCAAACTCCAACATCGCGAGACAAACCCAACCCCTATCGCTCGACAATCCCAGATGTTCGAAGTCGACCCTGATGTCGCAGTAGCCAAAATCGAATGATCTGAAACCCTGGTTGTTGTTGCCTCTTTCCAAATTGAATTCGATCTTGATTTCAGAAGCGAACAAGATGATCTTTGTTTGGAAGAAATAAGGGATCTGGGTGAGGCCATTTTCGGTCTTTGAAGATTTAAAGGACTCGGGTTATTTTCTGAGGAATGAAACAAACAAGAGAAAGAGGAAGGTCTAGCGCATTTATATAGAGGAGAATGGGGCACTAGAAGTACATACGCCATAAATTTTCTGATTACTTTGGGTGGAAGGAAGGGAACCAACGTATAAAAAACTAAAAGGATACGTAGCTGAAGCGTGTACCTTAAGCTTAGAGTAGAAGGAATTAATTAAAATTTAATTTAATTTATTTTGGTTTGGATTAACCGGTCCAACTTCAATTAGAATACCCCATGATTTCGAACTCCTTTCTGAACCCAACAACCGACATTCCTAGGGTAAAACCTTTATTCTGAACACACTGGGACATGTATCAAAACCCCATTTGATCATATGGAGAAGATATTAATTTAAATTGATTTAAATTAATTTTAAAATAATTAATTCTTCGATAATCAATTAATATTATTATTCTAATTCAAATAGGAGTTTGAATTGATTATCTGAACTGTTTCCAATTCAGTGTTGACTTTGAATTCAAATAAATTCAATTTCGTATTTCGATAATTATATATATTCGAAATAAATCATATTTTGATTTTTAAATCGATAACAAAATATAAAAATTCATTTATATTATCAAATCAATATTTAAAATAAATATTAAATATTCAAAATTAATCGACCAGAAATCCGGGTCGTTACAGGTCTAGTGCGAAAATATACATGTAATGGTGCTTAAACACGAGGTTAAGTCCAGCTTGTGGTAGAAGTCTGCCCGGAACCTCCCAGCATATCCAGCATCCACAAGTGGTCAACCTAATGTGAGAGGTATGGTGCATTAATATACACGAATGAGGAATGATAATAACCTATATCAGTTAATTACATTAATGAGAATGTTATATAATAGGTAGACTTATCCTAGGAACAAGTGGAAATTATAGCATAAGTTATAATAAATGGAAAGGAGACTTATTAGTAAATCTTAGTTAAGAGAACTATGTTAATAAGTAAACAACGACAAGTTGTAGTGATAGTAAGATGAAATTATGATTAAATAAGAAAGAGCGAGGTGAATATATGAGGTGAAATAAGTTATACTTAATCATAAATAATAAGAGACATGACAAACAGAAAATAGGTGAATTGAGATGAAGTATACTTAATATTCCTGTTAAGTAAAACATGTTATTATAACTACAGATTCAGATAATGAATAATATAAAAGGATTGCAGATTACTTTTGTTAATTACAATCTAGGAATAAAAGATTGTAGATTACTTTCGTTAATTACATTCTAGGAGTAGCGGATTGTAGATTACTTTCGTTAATTACAATCCAAGGATAAAAGATTGTATATTACTTTCGTTAATTACAATCCAAAGGTAAGAGGTTAAGTAAATCTGTAGGGTTAAGTAAACCTGTTAAATTTGTAGAGTTAATTAAACATGTTAAATTTGTGGGGTGTTATGTAAACCGATAAACTTAACCGGTTTAATATGTTGGGGTTATGCGGGCTTGTTAATCTGTTAAGCATAACCTGTCAAAATCCTAGTAGTGGGGATGTAAGCCTAAGGGGTGGCTTGTATCATTTGTTGTGTGGGGCCCGTATTAGTCAGTAACCCATACTGGTATCCAAAGGGGACCCCAAAGTAGGTAGGGGTCAGGAGCACACTTACTAAGCTGATTATAAGAGGTTCATATGGGTGGAGGTATTGACGGCGCATTCCAACAGAGTCATGTGCGTGCATGGGTCCATACTAATTCGGAAATTAAGACGTTATGATATCAATAGATATGGTTGTGCCTATCGGGGAAAAGTGTTGCCACTTTAGGAAGTGATATATCCTACTATGGGGCTAGCACAGGGTATCTACGGGATAGGGAGACGATCAATTGGGGGTAGTAATTAGGGTACATCTAGTCCTGCCAGTTTAGTATCCCATTATTATCGTTTGGGGTAACACCAGTTATTTCGGTTGGGCTGCCTATTATTATCGTTTAGGGGTAAAACCCGTCACTAGAAGTACACCTAAGTTTACCAGTTGTTTCTGTTGGGATCATTCCATTTCTTTTATAATAGTGTTGGTGTAGAGCAAAGTATTTGGGAAGCGTAATCTAATATGTTCTGTTCATTCTTCCTATCATGCTCAGTCTGTTATGCCTATCTTATGATAACTGTTATTTCTCTCATACAGTTTATATGCCTATCATGATGCTTTTATTTATTTATATGCTAAAAGTAATTGGACTCATCAGACTTTATGTTTGAGTCGTTTTGTTTCCTTTTCTCTCTCTTCCTTTCCCCCATGTTCTCAGGGTGGGAATACTCAGGCTTGATTAAGATTCTCTCTTTTGTTTCTGCTTGGAGCTGCTTAGATGTACTGCTTTGATTACCTGTCCACCTTGCTATGGCTATTTTTGGGGACTATGATTTTATATTACTGTACTTTGATGACTCTAAATACAAGGCAGATATTTTAATTTGATGTAATGAGTTTTATGTATTTCAGACTTATGTTGTAACTGGATTTTGAATCATGATGTTTTCTGTTGGAAAATAAAGTTTTCCGCTGCTATCTTACATCTGCCTTATGATGTTTCTGTTCCAGTTTACCTATAACGCTTCACGAACTTAATGCATTCTGATAAAGTGTGACATTAATGGATGTAGGGTGTCACGCATGTACAACAAGTATTTTATGTACAAGATCCAACTAATACAGCACTTTATAATGTTATCAAGAAATTACCGAGGGACTGGTGTAATGTCAAAAATGAAAATAAGATGATATAGTTTTACATTATATTCAATGTGGTTATGGAATAGGAAATCATGCCAGTGATGTTAGGTGATGTAGAGATGACGTCCCGGCAACACAGATTCTCAATCCTCCTAGCATAGAGGAAATGTCCTCTTGATTCCTATGTAGCAAATTTGAACAAGTGGCTCCTATTTATGTATTAGTTCTTAATTAAGGGACGACTTCTGTATCTATTGATTTTCATAATTAATTAACTACTTTTTAATTACTTGACAGCTAGTAAGTTATTCTGATTTATGCGTTCCCTTATTATTTCTAGTGCTTTATATATCTGCATACACATATGTACTTAATATGCCTGCCCATTTTATTATTTCATATATTGCTTCCAATGTAAACTCACCATTATGTATCCATTTTGTATAGGATAAAGGAATTAATGTATCTCATGTTTCATCATAAGAGTGCATTTCAGAAGGCACAATATGTTGGTGGAACCAAGACTGTGTTAACGGGCATTGATCCTGACTTCTTCTCGTACATAGTGCTCATGGAGTTTGTAAAGGATGACGTTCAATACAACGAAATAGAAGGAAATTATGTGAGAAAGGGTGAGAAATTTGGGTGGAAGTTAGTGACGAATGATGTCGACCTCTCCGAATTTGTCAATGGAGCTAACAGTGGTGGCAAGTTGAATTTTTATATCGACAACATTGTCGATACGGCAACTGAGCCACTGAAGCAAATGCAGCCACATGTAATCAAGCGACCAAGGCAGAATCTCGTTATAGGTATATATAAATAACTAGATAATATCATTTACAAATTGTGATATTTTGATATAGCAAAAAAAAGTATTGTTGCAGCTACAAAACCACTTAAACGATAATTCGTGATGACTCATCAACTACAACAGAACAAAAAAACAAGAAGTTAACTGAAGTCAACAGTCCTCAGAAGTAGCACGGCTAGATAGCAATGCAATTGCGAATCTAAAGGTAGCTGAGGTGAACAGTCCTCGGAAGTCGACATGGCTGAATAATCCAGACCCAACAATGCAACCGTAAATCAAAAGATAGTTGAGGTGAACAGTCCTCGAAAGTCGACACGGCTAAATAATCCATAACCCAACAATGCAACCATGAATCAAAAGATAGCTTGGGTGAATAGTCCTCAAAAGTCAGCACGACTGAATAATCTAGAACCCAACAATGCAATCATGAATCAAAAGATAGCTGAGGTGAACAATCCTCGGAACTTGACATGGCTGAATAATCCAGAACCCAGCAATGCAACCGTGAATCTACGGTTAACTGATCAGGACAATCCTCACAAGCCGACATGGCTGAATACTCAGCAATGAAACCTTTAATATAAAGTGAGTTGATCTGGTAAATCCTCGAAAGACGACACAGAAAAAACCAAAACCAAAAATCAGTGATTCAACAGTGAATCTGAACTCAGCAAGTGTTAAGAAGAAGTTGGAATCACGTATTCCACAAGGGGAAGACGAAGATATGAATGAAAATGGCATGTAGGTTCGAAGAATTCGTATTATGATGATCATATTGTAATTTGAATATTTTGTACCACTCTTGTAGCATACTTATTACGATGTTCCTGTCTATTATGTACTTGCAAGATGTTCATCTACTACCTCCACGACCTCGAAATCAGTATCCTCCACATTCACCATCTCTAAAAGAGTATGAAATATAGAGAGCCGAGAATTTGATGAGGAACAACGAACTTCTTACTTTTCTAGGTGTGCGTGCAATTTCAGCCGATCTGAGAAACGCAAACAAAAAAAAGATGTAAAGAAAAGAAAGATACAAAAGGATGTAGATAGTGAGGAATATAATCCGGAGCATGAGGAGCATAGTGAAGATGATGCTTCACAAAGTCCAAGAAAGGTGTGTGATAGCTACGTATCTTTTTTTTGCTTATGAAGAAAATAACTATAAAATCCAATCTTTTTCCAACTTATATATACAATTTAGAGAACAATTAAAGTTCAGAAGCCCATGCCTGTTAGTGGACCACAAACTCGTTCAACTAGTGGTATGGCAAAGGAAAAGGAAATTTTGAGAAGCCCAAGCCCAAGCTTGTTAGTAAGTGCAACTGATAAGGATGTTGAAAGAAAAGGAACAATGGATGATTATTTGGCTCTACGGGAATGACAAAATAAAAATACTGCAAAA
Organism: Allium sativum; assembly: GCA_030737875.1. Taxonomy (NCBI): domain Eukaryota; kingdom Viridiplantae; phylum Streptophyta; class Magnoliopsida; order Asparagales; family Amaryllidaceae; genus Allium; species Allium sativum. The sequence continues at coordinate 968,594,132 of CM060910.1, read as the reverse complement.
TCTAGTGCAAGTAGTGTGGCAAATAAGGATGTTGTAGAGAATGTCTTGCCACACATTGAAAATGAAGAAGTTAAAGAAGGTACCCAATAATTATATTTAATATTGCGGTGGATTATTATTTAAGTACTGAATTTACATTATGATTTGTGTTATTATTTGACGGGACTTTTCATTTTAATTAAAGATGAAGTTCCTAGAAATCTCAGAGGTCAAACAAAGATGTTTAATGTTCATACAATGGCATGTGAAAAAAGATTTGTAATTAGGATGAACCAGTGGTTCCAAACTGTTTTAGATGATGACAAAGTAATATCTGAACTGAGCTACTTTTTAGAAACACTGAAAAGGTCTGTGCCACTTACGTATAAATCTTGGTTGGATATTCCTGCAAAGTTGAAGAAATCTCTATGGGATTATGTTAAATAATCTATTACTAATTATAATGTAGTCGAATTTTACTTTAATAAATAATATTGATCTATTAACTATAATGTAGCTGAATTATGATATATTGATTCTTTTTTATCTTTGATTTATTTTTAAGCAACGGTATATTATTCCTAATGAATGTGAAAACTGGGTGTTGAAGTCTATTCGTGATTGTTGGGGGGGGGGGGGGGTACAAGAGTCGCATAAAGACAACTTATTATAAAGCTTATGAGACTGATGAGGAGAGGCTAGAAAACAAGTCGACAACATCCCACTGGAGGACTTTAATGTGCTCTTGAGGTATTGGGCAGATAATGAGATTTAAGTATACGTACATACTACATATTTCGCAATATAAACAAGTACCTTTTTTCTGAGATAAACGCGTACTTTGTTTTTTGTATATTTTTTTAGAAAAAAGCCAAGAAATTTTTTGATAATCGTAAGTCGTATCAAGACACACACACACACCGCTGGTCCAAAGTCGTTCGCCCAGCTTTGTCATAAGATAATATGTGATATTTTACACTTGTTTATTAGTTACTATCAACATATGTATTGTATAGTTTTCTAGATGAAATGGCGTGGTAGCTATTGACACAACGTAGTTAACCTAAATGCTTTTTGACTGAAGAGAGTGTATGTTATACTATCTATTGAACTTATATCAAGAGACACCATCCGATGCAACACTTTTTCTTAAAAGTCGTAAGAGAACAGATGGACGTTAGTATGTGTCTAATCCTCAAGTAATGAAGTACAAACTTGTAAGTAATAATTGTGTTTTGTAATAATTTTGTTTTGTATTGTAGATGTTGCACATTATTCATGTCCTGCTTATGTGCACTTTGTTGAACCTGAGTTTGGCTCTTGGCTATGTGAACCTATTCTTGGCCATGCACAGAAGTTTGAATTGTCCCTGAAATACTTGTCGAACCTGAGTTTTGCACCAGTAATCTTGTGCACTTGTGCTCTATGCATGCACTTGTGACGTTTGTGCGCTTGAAACTTTTTCTTGACATTTATGCACTTGAAACTTTATTCTTGACATTTGTGCACTTATCATCGAGATGGGCATGTAAATCCATAACTTGATTATAAATGTAACATTCTAATTGAAACATATTATTCTAAAATTCATTTTTTATCATAAAATATTTATAGCCGTCGATAAATACATCCTTCGGTTTTTCCATGTTTTGAGCTGCCTTCACTAAATCATCCTATCCCTTTAAATTCGACTTTGCATTGTTATACTAAAATGGAATTATCCCTAATGGAACTATCCCTTGTCTTTGTGTTGTATTGGTAGATAATTGAATGAATATAGGGCAGTGATCGCTTGTTGACTGTGGTAGTAAAGTAACATTGAAATCAATAAATAGTGGCAAAAATTAGAATTCACAAATATTCTGTTTATCTTACTATGGACAAAGAAATCCTTACACCCCCTTCCATGTAAATTTATTACATTTTCCGATAACTTCCATAAGACCATCCTGCATAAAACTATCATATGTAAGCATTTGCATTATAAATGTGGTTATACGTATGTCTGACATGAGGACCAACTTTGTCTGAGTCGTATAAAACTGTTAGAGTGGTTATCTTTACATTATGAATGTGGTTATACATATGTCTTATACTTGCTTATAAATGTTTGACGATGTCTGATTGCAAAATTATATTGTTTTTTTTCTTCCGATTTTACCAGTATATATGTTACAAATTGTTTTCCAATTACATGCATGTAAACAAATTGTTTTCCAAAATGTGGCTTTCTCTGTATTTGTTGTACACATTTGTTGCATATGTAAGCATTTACTACAGGATTTGTTGCATTCTCTCCATATGTAGGTACTTGCTGCTTTCACTCCATATGTAAGCTTTTGCCGCATTCTCTGCATTTACTATAGGGTAATTTTGATGTGGATTTATTTTGTAGGACTTAGTTCAAAAGGAAATGGCCGATGGAGAAGGAGGAAATATTGTTGAAACAGTAATTTCGAATGGAAGATCACATAGTCGTCCTTTGACTATAGGGAGGCATGCAAAGTGAGCAAAACAATCAGCCAAGGCTCTAACAAATGCTTATATAAAGGACTTAAGGCAAAGGCTTGTCGAAGAAATGGAAACAAAGCCAGAATCCAAGGTAAATCGGTAGGTATAAGAGAATTTGGCTTGGGTGCTTCAAAAATTTGGGTGATTCCAACCCGGAGTTGATCGTCAGTTTAGAGGAACCAATTTCCACAACCATGTCTAGTGATAATGAAAATCTAACTGGAGGTACTAGCTCTTTGTGTCTCATTTATGAATTGTTACGTGTACGGGATATTTTTGGAGTAGCTTTGTTGCCGTTTAAGTTAGTAATGGATATTTTGGAGTTGTTAACATGAATTGTGATGTGTACTATGTATTATAGAACTGTTTTATGTGATATTGTACTGTTCTATGTGATATTGTAGCTTTTAATGTCTTTTTAGTATGGTATTGCAGTTGCTTTAGTGCGGTGTTGCAGTTGCTTTAGTGTAGTGTTGCAGTAGCTTTAGTGTAGTGTTGTCATCGTTTATAAATGTTGTCTGAAATAATGTTGCAATAGTCATACAAGGTGTTGTTATAGGGATGGACCCAGATTGGGTCCTGGGCTAAGTAGGACGCATATTGTAGGCCCAGTGGGACCCACATTGTGGGCCTCACAATATGTGGATCCAAACAAATTAAGAAAGTTAATATCTATAGCAATATTTTCAGAATGTTCTACAGACATCTAAGGGTGTTGCTATAGACCCAAATAGGGTTTTGTTGCAACAATATTTGTTATGTTATCTTAGATAGTAAAAATGTTGCCTTTGAGGTCTGTAGCAACAGTGAAAATTGCATCACAACAAATATGTTGCCAATGACCCATGCTAAAAAAAATTGGGCTTAACCCAGCATTTGTTTGTGTTCCAGAAGGTTGTTTATGGTGTAGTGTCTCTTCTTTAAACATTTACTAAGTTCTATGTCTGGATGTATCCTCAAGACCAACACCATTAGCACAATATACTCTTTCAGGTTATTCTCTTCAATATAGCAAAGCTGAATCAACTTTAAATTTCCTTCAGAGTCTCTTAGGGATCTTGATCAATGTTCAATAAAGGCATCACATCCTTTGATCGGGTGGCATGGAGCTGAACTGCGCTACAAGATTCCTTTTTAGCTCATCAAACATTAATATAAATACCGGTGCGAGCTAAGTATACTACATTAAAGCTACCCTACCTAATGAAAATACCTACATCTTCCTACATTATGTTGGATTAAAATCATATGTTGACACATATATGTAATTGTATGTTATATTATAAAGGTATAAACAATAAGAGGTATTTACAATTTGATGAAGGGCCAAATTTTAAATATTACATAACTGTTTTTTTGTTCATTGATAAAAATGGTTCGGTCCCCGAGAAACAGTACGCTCTTTTGTTTTCTCTCTTCCCCGTCGGTGAGAAACCATTCATAAGAAAAGGAGATACTTTATTCTTGGAAGATCTAACCTTTATTCAATAATCCTATGGATTCTGGTATGCTTCTGCCAATCTCTGTTTATTTGTGGTTTTGATTTCTCTTGAATTGATTAGGGCTAGGGCTGAATTAAAAATTATTCCAACAACGGGTATCAGAGCCACCCTATATTAGTTCATGAGAATTTACGGTAATAGAATTATCTTCCTCCATGTTATTTCGTTCGAATTTGAGTGATTATAACCTATCCATTTTACATGGATTGAAGCGAAACTATAGCTAAGGATTTTTTGTTTTTTTAATCAAAATCAAATCTAAGACATTATGCCTTCTTAATACATATGTCTTGGAATTCTTCGCTGCATCGATATACATATCGAATATTACTTTATCATCCTGTTGTAGTATGATTGTGATATATGCAGTTCCAAGTTTGGTATCACATAATGATTGGATGCATTTTCCCAAGTAATAATATAAAAATGGTATAAAAGTCAAACTTTCATTATGTTATATACAACGTGGATTTGTGTCACTGCATTTAAGTGTAAGCTGGCATGCATTAAAAAATCATTGTTGTTAAAGGAGCACATCCACTCTAAGGTTGGTGAAATGGTATGATCCTAAGTATGGGTGTGTAATTGAAAATGTGTTTATTATTCTATCCATGCTTATTCCTATAGGAGGTTGTTTCTCAAACCATATTTGGCAACACCCTAATTTACTACCCTGGATTTGGATAATTGACTTTTGTTTTATCCCTGTTGCTACTCATATTTCATTTCATATGGCGGTAAATATGTGATGCGCTGCTTATGTCATACATATGTAGGAAGTGGTGTACAAATATTGGAAATTTTTTACACCACTAGATCGACATTCAGATAAGTACATAAAAATATGGACTGTGTTCTTCAAATTCTTTGTTGCACAAGGGAAGTATGCTTTATGGTTGTGAACGTGTCCAAGGATATGTTTGTTTGTTATAGTCATGCTCAAATCTACATAGACCTGACACTTATTTAATAATGCGTGGATTCAGGGCGTATTGAAAACAAGTTTTCTTTGGTTCATAAAGTAAATATATATCAAGTGCTGGTGACAATTAAAGTGCAAATTGAATCAACATGTTTTGCAGCCACTATTAAATATTTGTGGATTTACATTAATGAAATAATCAGTATAATAAGAAATTCAAATTTGGTTTCTGTGCGAATTTGATATTTTAATAGATTAATTAAAACAAAATATCACCAAAATGATCACTTTTGTGTAGAGTAGTCTAATTAAAATGTCAAACTAATTGTGTGTGTATAATTCATGCATTTATTAACGAACCCAAAGGTGAGTTAGTATTTGGTAGAATTTCGTGCTTACTTGTGGCGATAAATATGTGATAATTATAAGGTATTTTATGTGAGCAATATGTCTATTCAAAGATTGCATATTGTTTGACAAAATATTTGATTGCTACAACAAAAGTACCATTTACATTTAATATTACAGTCCAAAGACTTGATATTAATGATGTGTTTGGTATCTTGGTATAGGATTAACCAATATTTGAATTTATTGTTTTGTATGGATTCCGGTGCTGCTGCTATATCTGCTAATCTTAATTCGGTACCGATCCTTAATGGAAATAACTTTAAGGACTAGAAGGAAAACATATTGATTGTTCTTGGCTGCATGGATCTTGACCTTGCATTAAGAATGGATCGTCCTGTTTATCTTATAAATGCTAGTACCTCTGTGGAAAGGAGGATTCTTTTAAGAAATGGGAACGTTTAAATCGCATGAGTCTTATGATCATCAAATGCGACATACCTGAAACTTTTAGGGGTGTGGTATCCGATCGAAGAGATCACCAATGCCATAACTTTCCTTGCTAAAATTGAGAAACGCTTTGCAAAAAGTGATAAAGCGAAAACAAGTACTCTTTCATAGAAACTTATTTCCATGAAGTCCAAGGTAAGGAAAATATAAGGGAGAATATTATGGAAAACATAGAAAGACCATTGAAGTTATATTGTGATGATAAATCAACAACGGTATATTCTATAATAATAGAAACTCATCTTAGTCAAAGCATATTGACATAAAATTCTTACTTGTGAAAGAGAAAGTGCAGAGTGGACAAATTTCTGTATAGCATATTGGAACAAACTTCATGATAGTAGATCTGCTCACAAAAGGTTTACCACCTAAGGTCTTTCATGAGCACACTGCTCGTGTGGGTGTTGTATTGTTAGAGGATATCATGGTTTAGTAGGAGTTTGTATTTTATATGCTTTATATTTACCTTAAGACATTTATGTATTCAGTTTTCTAATTAGAAGTAAAGTATTCAGTTCATTCACTCTGCTTACTATTTTGATTCTGACCTCACTTAAGTTTAAGGAAGACCAACTGAAATATATACGTGTTTGATTCATATTACATGTGATTTTTATGCTACGTATTCAGGATTAATCTATGTCATTTAACTATATATATGTATGTGACCATTGATGGGTTTAGTCATGATTAATATGATAAAAACCACTATGATCCTATATAAATATGGTTGATGGACGAGATTGTTAAATACATTTATTAAATAACAAAATTTTGAGCTCATAAAGTTGTACAGTTATAAGGAAACATATGATGCCCAAGTGGGAGATTGTTGGATTAAAAATCATGTGTGGGCACATATGTGTAATTGTATGTTATATTATAAAGGTATAAACAATAAGAGGTATTTACAATTTGATGAGGGGTCAAATTGTAAATATTACATAACAGTTTTTTTGTTCATTGATAAAAAACGGTTCGGTCCCCGAGAAACAATGCACTTTTTTGTTTTCTCTCTTCCCCGTCGGTGACAAACCATTTAGAAGAAAAGGAGATACTGTATTCTTGAAAGTTCTAACCCTTATTCAATAATCCTATGGTTTCTGGTACGCTTCCACCAATCTCAGTTTGTTTGTGGTTTTGGTTTCTCTTGAATTGATTTTGGCTAGGGCTGAATTGAAAATTATTCCAACACGTTAGCCACTCTAGCACCATCTATATGCCACTTATACTTTAACAGATGTTGCTAGGACATTGTTCAATTTTATAATAATATCATAGGCATTAGAACTTCATGTGATATTTATCATACAACTAATGGATTTCTACTAAGTGTAGGAACCCTACTCTTATTCTTTCTCCATTTATTTCATTCATCGGTCACTTCATTATATCTAAAAATATATATTCCTTACTTGTCCAGTGATCTACAAAATGACTGTTAGGAGCAACTCCAAGGGTGTGTTTGGCGCAAGCGGAAGCGGAGAATTATAGCGGAGTATTTCAGCGGAGAATTGGAGTTAGGGGAGAATGTGTTTGACGCGTTAAGCAGACCATTTGAGTGGAGAATGTTAATGGGGTGTTTAGTAAAATAGAAAAATTATAAATTACTCTAATTCAGTTCATACCAACTCCATTACGTAGAGTACTTCGGCACGATTGCTACGCAAAAAACCGCATCTCAATCGGATCTCATTTGCACAAGTTATTAATTTTTAAAATCTATAAAACACAAAATTTAACACTAAAACTTGATTAACAACCTTAATTAATGCAAACGGATCTGTTAGCAAACTACCGCACCAAAATCAAGCCGTAGAGAAATGACCCGTTTCCGCTTTGACGCGTCCTGACACGTCTGGCGCGTCGGACGCGTCAAAGAGGAAACAAAGCATATCTCTCTCCGTTTCCTCCCCTGAACAAGCCAAGTATATACTCCGCAAACGGTCTTAGATTGTTTTATGACGTCAATTTGCCCCTCCTCCCTTGGTTTCATCCCAATGTAGAACTTCTTCGATATTTGGTAACTTTGGCTCAATCTATGACATGTTGCCATTTTAGGCCATCCTTTCGAATCATTTCAAATATGCTGCAGTTTATGTTGTGCTTCAGTTTTTCATTTTCCGGTGATGCTATATTGGTTATATATTTAAGAGGTATTGATAATATATAGATATACTATTTTTTTAAGCAGCTGGAATATTTGGAAAATATAATACATATCTATTTATTAGTATGCATATTTACGCAAATGGATGAAAGCATGAATTCATCAAAGTTGATTTGCAATCTTGAAGAAGTCAAGTCTCCTTGCGTTTTTCTTTATATGCTTATACTTTGAAAACTAAAGCACTGTGCTTTTAAATTTTTTTGTCTCAATCGGAATTTATTGGTATATAAACCGATCAATATTATGTATCACTATTTGTATACAATGTTGAAACTAAACATATAAAAGAACCACTACTCCAGTCCACCTAATACATTGTGGAACAAGAGGAATAATTAATGGTTTAAATAGTATACAAGCCGGGCTTTAGGAAAGCAAAAATGTATATATCTTTACACCGGTCGTAGTCCAGCATCCTAGTGAGCATCAGAAAGTGTCAACTGCGGAAAAACATTCATAAAATGCAACTCCTGTAATAGAAGCATGCAAGCATAAGGTAATTTTATAGAAGCCATATTCTCTCCATTTTTACAAAAAGCACAAAAGGATTTTTTAAGTTTATGACTGTAGTACCTTATCAAGCCACATTTTCTACAAACCTGAATGTTATAAGGGTCACTAGATAATGGTAGACGCTCGTGGATTAGCACACGAGCTCCATACGCTATCACACAATCTCTTTCCATCTCTCCTATGCATAGTCTTCCATCATGGGATTTTCCACCAGTTGGTTGTCTAGTCATTGTAATACGAGGTCCTACAGGTCGAGCATGCATTTTATCAAGAACCACGTGTTTAAACTTCTGATAGTGTATTGGTCCCATGAAAATATATGCTTGAATGGGATTACCAGTAATTCCAGAGTAGATGAAATCCTTCCCACTGTAACTAAATCCCATTCTCATAAGGGTATCACTTATATCTTCAACTTTATGTGCATGTCCACCACTGTGTGTTTGATAATATTACCATGTTTTACTAATTTACTATTTAGTAGAATAATGCTCATATATGACTATCCATTTTGATATTATTCGCATCATATTTTAACTACTACCAGAATATATATGTAAAGGTGAACATCAGTAAACCCACTAGTCCAAAAAGGCTAACTGGATATTATTTACATCATATTTTATCAAATAACATGTGAGGTTCATGTGTACACTTTGGTCATAGGCTTCTAATTAGATTCCACATAAGTGATTTGTTACAAAATTCTACAGAATTGAGATAGCATTTTTTTCTTTTTTCTGTAAAAGGGTTCAGTGCCGGTTCCTAATGGAAATGGATCAGTACTAACGTGTTTCATAAAGACTTTTTGTTTAGTGTTATGTTTGCATATTATCAGGGCAACCCTGGGGTAAGGCCATGAAGGCGGCCGCCTAGGTCCTCTGATCTCATATTGCATATGTTTGGATAAATTCTGATAACATGGGGACTCTAATATCTTGTTTTGCCTACAGCCTCTGATAATCTTTGGTGCTTTCGGGCCGACCCTGCATATTATAAGTGAATTGTTGGTTTTATTTTGCTTATTTCCTTTTGTTATTTTGTCTCATTGGCAGTCCCTCCTCCTTTTTACTTTCATTTTTATCAAAAAGGGATAACTGGATAAAGAGAAATAACATATAATTTCATTTTTATCAAATCTGGTATTATTCATATCAAATTTTAACAACTACCAAAATATATGCACATGTAGAATATTTTGTCGTTTGCTTGCTCAAAATGACTGTTAGGCTCCCATATCTTTAGAAGAGCAATTCCTCTAGATATTTCGGGACCGACTCTATATTGTGGGTTCCATATTATATGTAACGTTATAAAAACTTCATATTAACTAGCTACCAATAATTTTAAGAGCTCTAACTCTGCTACACTTTAACAACGGCTTACCCTACTACACTTTAACAACTGCTAATCCTACTACTTTCCACCTTGCTTTTTCATCAACTCATGAGTCTTTAGTTAACTACAGTTAGTGAGTGTGGATGAAATTAGGGATGAGCAGGAAAACCGATTACGAACCAAAACTGAACCGAAACCACATAAAACCGATAAAAACCGCATCTTAAAAAACCGCACCGAAGTAAAACCGCAAAACGATGAAACCACACCATTAGTATGGTCCGGGTTCGGTTTTCATCCTTTTTCAAACCACAAAACTGAAACCGCACCGAATGTTACTTATACGTAAATTTTAATGCTACCTTCTCAAATTTAGCTTTAGGCAAATCTGCATGTTCACTACTTGGCAATCATGGAAGCAAAAAAGCAGTAATACGTACTGCGGCACTCTAACTACACGGCTATATTGACTCAAGTTGCCAAGATTAATCATGACGTGTTGATGGAAATGCCTGATCATAGAAAGGATCTAGAAAAGAAAACTAATATTGAACACCTTTAGAAGCTATCAAGACCAGCCACCAGACAAAGCTCTTACTGTATTAGCTATAGAGGTTAAAAAGAGGAGGTATGCTACTGCTGAGAAGTATCTAGAACAAGTTCTACATACTGCTTTCGGTCCATCGGAATTATGATTTGGATTACATCCTTTGCCTTGATGTCATTTATAGTAAGATTGTATTAGGATTGGACCGATTGGTCATTACAGTAAAAGAGTTTTCATTTGCATGTGAAGATCAATATCACACACACTGGACAAATAAAATAGCCTCTGCCTTAGCTTTAAACATTATGTGTGCATCACCATCTAAGGGAACGATGTTTTTTTGTTAATTGGTTTTGAAACCGAAACCGCACTTTTAAAAATTGAAACCGCACTTTTAAAACCGAACCGCACCAACAGTTTTTGGTCCGGTTCCGGTTCCTACTTTTGAAAACCGCATGCTAGCGGTTTCGGGTGCGGTTTTAAGTCAAAACCGCACCAAACCGCACCATCCCTACATGGAAGCATGTCTCTACATAGAGTTCTAAACTATATCTTTTATATTCTAAAATGAATAGAGTTCATTATGCACTTAGCATCATGTTCATCATATATGATAATAAAAAAAAGGACCGATTCATTGGTCAGGCCTAACTGGATCGATTTAGTCCATAATCCAAACTTGGCAATATACAATAATACTAGTATGGATTTTATTTAACATATAGTTTACAATACCTATATGATGCCATGATGATAATTTTTGGATAGCATATATTATTGTAGAAAACGAATATAAAGAAATACTTTTGGATAGTGGCAAAGCTAGGATATTTTGCTGGCGAGGGCCCACTGAAATATTTTAGGCTTTGAAGACAACAAATCTAAATTTTCATTCTTATTATTTTGCGAAAGTATCGATAAATAAATATTAATACTAATGTGTGTCGTAGACTTACACTCCCTAGGTTTAATGCGTCTCCCCCACTGCTATTAATTGACATGAGAATTTAGAATTTGCAGGTGTTAAGAATGGAAAAAGAAAGTTCTAAACGGAGAATAACACAAAATGATAATAAATATTACTGTGACCCATCATGTGCTCACATATTTTATAGTATATACACAACAGTTTCTAAAGTGTTCTGCGTGGAAATCAAATACAAGATGTCGTTTCTATAAACTTTCCTAATACATGATTCTTTAGTGAACTGACATTTCCAAAAAAAATCAAGATAAATAAAAAGCAAAGGAAATTCACATACATGAATATTACACACACGTACATTACATATATAGTCTTGTAAATTTTCCAGATACAAATTTTTAATCAAATAAATTTTTACATGTATGTTCTTATATGACTAAAAGTTATTTTAGGGAACTTTAAGTTACTGAATAATTCTAATATTTCCAATGTAATATTTCAAATCGATGGCTAAAACAATATCTTAGTGCTTCCATTCTTTCTAATAGTTACATTTAATCATTTGTTTAGCTTGAGCCTTGCTTAGAAAGAAACATTCCTGGAAATAGAAACTTAATTTGCTCATTGCTTGATCTAACTTTCACATCCATGCTTGGTTTTTCAAATTCGGGGAGGGTCACATGCCCTCCCCAGACTAAATTTTGGATCTCACTTTGTTGGTAATACTTATCAATCGCACCAACATATATATAACTTAACAAAAAATTCATCCATCACTTCAAACTCATCGCTAAACTCAAAATGTATTACATTAATTTAGGGAATTACAAACAAGAAATCGGTAAATCGGTAAATATCTAAAGCAATCTAAATAAGTATTGAAGAGAAAAATTCCGTCATGATGTCAATACAAATCGATTAAAACGTAGATCCAAAAGTCAATTGGAATAAGCAGAAGGAAATGTCGATTGGATTAAGAATTGACATCGATGAAGATTCACCCTGTAATAGCCCGCATTTTACAAATCATAGGATGATAAAAAATTTTATTTAATTCCCCGAGGGATGGATCATTCTCATATTTTGATATGTTGGTTATGGGGATGTGAGACATGTCCATAATTTTTACCAATTTTATTTGTAGCCATTTTTCCCCTGTTAGTTTTGGACAGGACATAACTTTTGAGTGGGATTTAATCAAGTTTTGAGGTCGATTTCATTGGAAAGGAAACGGTGTTGCCAATTTCGTAGAGTGGTCACAATAAAGATTTGGTTTAGCAGTTTGGAAGGAATCGTTGTTTTTCTGTTCAGGTTTGGTAAGACATTGATGGGCTGATTTGGAGTGGCCCATTAGTGGGTCGGTTGGAGGCTATAAATAGGGGGTTAGAGGCATGGAGAATAGTTTGCTTTCTTCATTCTCTCATTTGGTTGAGCTCGTGATCCTACTTACTGTAACGACCCGTATTTTTGGTAGTTGAATATTTTATTTAATTTATTATTTCAAATATTATATTTGGAATATTAATGGATTTTAATATTTAATTCGTTATTTAAAACGAAGTTTTAAAGTTAATTTATTTATAATATAAATCGAGCCTGAAATCGCGCTGCAGTTCGTTATATGGAGTTTTGAACTTCAACTGAGAATACAGAATCCATTTTTAGTCGGATTTCTGTGAAACAAGAAACAATGGAATCGTATTGATGATAATTTTCATATGAAAGAGAAAATTTCAGATTTCATGTTATAGTTTGTTAGTTATGGCCAAATCAAATTTTGAAATAATCGCTATGGAAATCATTATTAAAATATACGCGTTAAAATAGCCGTTTTGCAAACGGACTCAGATTCCGACGAAATCAGCTTCATTGGAACGTATCGTTAAATTAGTGTACGATGTTAAGCTGCGTGGCAAACCGATGTCGTATGGGACCACGGCAGACACAAACGTCCGTTCAATTTCTATAGCACGTAATTAATTTAATAAACGGTTATTTGGGTATGACTTGAACAGACGATCGAATTAAGCCACGAAACCAATTCCGTTGAGTTCGTATTATTGATTAGAGTCAGGATAGGTATATAGTTTATTATTTTTGGAAATCGGATAAATTGGTGTCCAAAATGGCAATTGCGGTGCGCGTAAAAATAGCCTACCGGGGAAATAGTCTCCGAATGCGACGAAACTGGTGCCGTTGGGTTCGTAATGAAGAATTATTGTAGGATTTCAAAGTTTCAAGTTGACCGGATTTATCTGGTGATCGTGAAAAATTTAAACGCGTGTTTATTTCTGGTTTTATAAAGGAAATTTTTCATACGACCTCAGATTTCAACGAAACTTGTACCATTGGGTCCGGAATACCTTCTTACACTAAGATTAGCTTTTTTATCAGTAAACAGAAATCATTTGTGGTAGTTTTTGTCAACTACTTTACCATGAAGTTTCGTTTAAATTTAATGTTAATATTTTACATCCTACCCTCTCCTATATATATATACCAATGCTCATTCTAACCTAAAGCTTTCTATTGTATGGTCAACAAAGGATTCCGCCGCCACTAAAAGCCAATGAACGACTAAAATTTCATAAACATCTCCTGTAAATTACTCGAATCCATTGATAAATTCCAAAACAATTCTACTGTAAACTCTAAGGGTTTGCGAGACCTAGAAGTGGACTGGCGGAGATCGACACAAGAGCAATGATGTGGCGGGATTTTTGTGCTGAAGGCTGCTGCGTTAGAGGAGGGACTGACAGCGAATGGTGGGGTTGAGCTTGTCGGGTTTGTGGCGATGTCAGTGGGGTCTGAGGCAGTCGTGATGGAGCTGAAAACATAAAGAAGTAGCGGGCGTAATAACAACGGATCAGCCGCATGTTTCTTACCAGTGCGATTACAAATGTAATTAGCTATTTAATAGTTGTTATTAATTAAATGATTATTATATTGGATTGGAAATCTTATGTGCTAAACCGTGAATTCCAGGCCTGGACAAATTTTGTTAATTACGTTCGAATGAAGGAAATGAGAGAGACAAGGGAAGTCGGCCCTGGTCTATTAGTAATCAAGTTAACTTTAATTTAAGGGAATTATTTTATAATTAGATTTATGGAAACTTATAATTTTATTAAACTGTTATTGCAAGGTCAGGCTATCGGCACGAGGTGCAGCGACAAATCTGACGGAGTGAACTGTTATCTGAGTACTGAACAACGAAGTAGTAAAACAAACAGTGGAGAAGTATTGTCGGCTACCTTTATACACCTAAAGTAATTAATCATTATAATTAGTGGTTAAGAGATAATTACTGAATTAAATTTTTTAATTAAAATATTTATAACTAATCAATTTGTTATCAGAATTTGACCAAAACAAAAAGGCGTTGGGACCGTAATGTTGAACGCTCCATTTTGGAACTGACAGGGACAGAATTGAACAAGTCTAGAATCAACTGGATTTTTAATTAAATTAAACACTCGTTTAATTTAATTAAACCCAACCGTCTGAACAACGGAATCGACTCAAGGTGAGTTAAACTCACTCAGTTTTTCCCTATTTATATTTTATATAAATTGGGTTTTTATTTTGTGTGCTCTGTTTGCTATGGTTGACTGTTCGCTAGTTATATATTTATTTGTTGATTTAACTGATGAAATTAAACCGTTGGTTAATTTCAGTAAAATACCAAATCGTTATTTTAACGATTGGTTCAATAAAGGTAACTTACCTTATTGGTCACGTTTATCAATAAACGTGTTTAATGGTTTGGATTGTTTGATCGGTTTGAATTGTTTGATCTGTTTGAATTGTTTTAAACTGTGTGGAGATAACCGTTTGTATACAGGGAAGAACAGGTTGGAGGGATCCAACCGGATTCCTCAAATATATTATTTATTTTCAGATTATCATATATGAACTTTCATGATTGGGTTATTGACTTTAGTAGTGATCATTGACTGAAAAGTCAACATGTGTTGTGTTTTAACCAATGGGATATATTGGTTGAGTAATCAGCAGAAATGGCCTAAAACTAAATCATTTTGTTTATATTGATTCACCGTCAGGTGAGTTGTAACATCCCGAGTTTTGCGACAATTTAAAATATTAAATTTTATGTGATTTAGAACAAAATTGTTTTAAATATTAAAATTTATGATTTATATCGTATATTGATAAGATATGTACTTAAATTTACTTATTGTAAAATGATCTGCAATAGAATATGAATGATAATGGCAGTGTTTAATAATTTACTTATAATGGAATTTGAAATTTTATTGGATTAACAAATTATAACGGGTTAACTATGGAATTTATATTTGTTGAAAAATTAATTTATTGTATATAGTAATAATTAACATTCGTTGTTTGTACAGTGAATGTCAACGCGTAATAAATGTCATTATCTATATGGATTGACAATATAAATTATAGGCCGGTTTGTATTGTAATTATTGAGAATTAAAATTTGATTTTATTTAATTGAATTAAACCGAGTCAATTAATTTATAATTAAAACTTTAATGACTTAATTTGGAGATTTATGGTTAAAACTTAATTGAATGGTTTAAGTATAGAAATTCAATCTATTATGATAATTGTGACTTGTTTTGATTCCAAATAGGTTCATGATTCATTTATATTAATTGACAGTGAAAGTTGAAATTTCATATTAATATGTATTTAATGAAATTGATTGGTGTGTTTAGTAATTGAAATGATTTGTATATTTAATGGTTATAATTATAATTGGAGATTTAATTACATGAATTTATTTGTAAACCTTACCAAATTTGTTTAGAAAAGAAATTTAACTTGTTTTAATTATAATAATTTGCTTCAATTGTAAATGAAACCATGATTTGATTTGTATTGTTATTCATTGAAATTTGAAAGTTAATATTGAATATTTGGATATTTGAACCAAATTGAATAATAAATTTATAATAAAGCTTAGTGATTTAATTACGAAATTGACCAATTATAACAATAAAGCATTGATTTTTGAATATATATATATATATATATATATATAATACATGACATTTCACAACTTCAGCTTCATCATATATCGACCGTTGAAATCCGTTTATATAAATATTTAATAAACTGGTAGCGTATGTAACGAACATGATGAAATATTACACGAACATTTTATTTCAAATTTTGAATGTATTATTTCGCGTTTGTGTCAGTTCAACAAGGAAAACAATATTTGCATTTATGTGGTTGAACAATCCGTTTTGTTTTATGGTATTAGTATTATTGTACATATGGAAACACGAGATTGATTGGTGTATGTCATTTAACCAAATCCGTTAATTAGATTTTAAAATTTAAAAGGTGTACAAGGCAAGATGAACACTTGGTATTTAAGAGGAGCAGATATTGTGCCTTAAATCATGGGAATATTCGTTCTAGCCACGTCACTTTTCTTTTATTTATTAAACTATTCACGTTCAAATGGCCATAATTCTTCTTCTACGTTGGGCCTTCTACTCATTTTCTCGACTTACTGCTCATCTGCTTCATTTTTGATAATCAATCTCTACTTATAAAAAAAATTAGAGAAACAACAATGGTTTCTACCTCATTCAAAACTCTATGAACCTCTCATTGAAAAATTCTAAAACTAGTCTCATTCAACTAAGATAAATATTCTCTTCAATTCTATTTTTTTGTTAGAGGGTGCAGCATGATTTTATTTTGGTTTCAACGTCTACAGTAAAGGACATTAAACTAAGGTTGAGATTTGTGTTGATTATAGAGATCTATGCCTGAGTTGATGATTGTATTCGGGTTTGTGGCATGGAGGAGCACATTATGACAAAATTTGAGAGGATTCCACGAGAAAAAGTGTCGCAACCTGTAGTGAAATAAAAACATACGTATGTAAGGAGGAGGCATTTTCCTTGGTGAGGACGAGTTTGGCGAGATGATGATGGAGAGGAAGAGACCGCGAATTCGTCGGATCCGTCTGTTTGGGTTTTCATTGAGGGAATTAGGAGATATAGAAGAGATAAGGAGACATGTTTTAGGACATGGATGATTTTATTTGCTGTAGAGAAAATGAGGAGGAAGGAGGAATGATGACGCGGCATTGTGGCATTAAGGTGAGAGGGTGTGTTTAATTATCTTGTTTTAATTTATATTCAAAATTTTATAACTTGTAACATGTATAACTTTTGCATACGACTTCAGAATGACACACGGTTTGTTGCGTTGGAATCGTATCGACGAGCTCTTCGCAATGGCACTGATTTGGATAGATTTTGAGACTGTCAAATTTTGGGCCTATTTTGGAGTTTTAACGCGTTTGAAACCAAAGGTGAGTGATTAAACCCACTCACGTGTAACTAAAGCATTCTAATATTAGGTAAATTATTATCATGTCATGATATGATTGTATGGATTGATGTTTGACAGTTTAAATTGCATGTTTATATTTATTTGTATCAATGGTGTAGTTAAATTTGACTATTAAATATAATTTTTCAGTTAAGTAAAAAAATTCGACATTTAATTACTGTTTAAAACCTGACATCTGAAAATTTATAATTTTATATGATATTGGACTGTTTTGTATGTATTGACATGATGAATGGCTTGAATTTGATATGTTTGATATATTGATATTAGTTGTGTGAACTTACCTGTTATTCACATTTATTCATATATGATCATTATTTGTGTTGATTAATCCCAACCATTACCCTAGATGTTACGGGCATTGAATAAACTAGGGATTAATCGTTAAAATGAATTAAGAACGTAGGTTGAAATGATAAATAGCTATGACCCTGATTTGGATTGAAATGATATATATCCTTTCCCAAAATACTAAAATTAAAATTTAAGTATCACTTGGTCATAGGATAGAAAATTATATACGAACACCGGTTGGTTAAATAAAAATTTGTTTTAACCATGAACTTAGAAATGTTGTTTAAAGATGATAAGGATGATGTTTTATAAATTGATTTCTTTTGAACTTGAACTTTGAGTTTTGAAATATAAGCAAAAGATAAATAATTTAGTGTTGTAACTGAAGCTATAAAAATGAAATTTAATGTGAATCGAATTTATTGAAATTGAATTGTTTCACCCACCTTTGAATTTTATTATGAATCAACATTGATTTTAATTATATACGAATTGAGAACTCGATATTTGCCATAAATTGAAATCATTGAAAATGAGAATCTGATTTGGAATGTAACTAGTTGAATTAATTTGATCGAATTGAAATGAATGTAAATTGGAAGTTTGATCGATGGAATTATTGAAAATTGAGTTGGTTGAATTGAAGTTGAAATTTGACTTCAAGTTTAATTGAAAATGTTAGAGAAACGATTCTAATTCCAACTATAGTATTTCAAATCATTTTATAAACTATTTTAATTTTTTTCTCTTTATAAATTATTCTACTTTATTTCTATTTTATTTTATAAATTATTTCAAATAAATCATTTTATAATTAACTGTTTATTTTCTAAATTTCTTAATGTTTTAACTATATATTTAATCTATAAATTTGATAAATTCTATTTTAATTACAAACTATTTATTTTCAAACTATTTCAATTATATATCTAAACTATTTTAAATATACTGTTAACTTCTTTATTATTCAAATTATTAAAGTTGGAATTGTTTCAAGATTTTAATTGGTTTAAATGGAGATTTTAGTCTGAAAAATATTCTATTTTGAATATTGAATGATTTTAAAAATCTGATATTTTGATATGAAGTACGAACCCCTTTGAAATGTAAAGAATTGACCGGTGTGAAAAATGTAAACGATTGGTTGTTAAAGAGACTGGGATCGGATATTGTCATACTCTTTGCCAATACCGAAAACCACTTTAACAACTGTGTACGCGGTGAAGTTCCAAAAATGGTATTGGATGGATTTGGAGGCGATTACTGGATTTGAAGAAAGAGAACGATGATGGTTATCCTAGACCTTCGGGTCATAATTAAAATGACTAAAACAGGGCTATACCGTGACCAAGTGGGGTTAGCTACCTCCATCGGCAACACTTCTTCCTTTATTACTTTAGTCCCTCGGTTTGATTTGATTTGATGCGCATCCGTGATTTGGGAGTGTTGTCCGAGGTGGGCAGTAGTTGCGGCTATGCGTTACCACCAGTCCGGGCGTGCAACTAGTATATTCATACTCTGGGCATTCCTCGTGTGCCTTGTTATATTATCCTGATCGAGCCCCCCCTACGATTTTGATTTGACATTGTCGTATAGCGGCGATTCCCTACCCACCGACCGTTACTGGTGTTTTATATGCAATGTTTACGACGATGTTTATAAACGGTGTAAGGGTAAAAATGTAATCCCGCTTACACAATTTTATTATGTTATATTTAACCATAGA
The DNA here is from genome assembly GCA_030737875.1 of Allium sativum. Lineage (NCBI taxonomy): Eukaryota > Viridiplantae > Streptophyta > Magnoliopsida > Asparagales > Amaryllidaceae > Allium > Allium sativum. Next base: position 968,574,478 of record CM060910.1, on the reverse strand, counting down.
CATTATTATAATAGCGTATTATATTAGTTTGATGGATCCTTAGGAGTTGGATATTCCCGTAACATCTTCTAAGTTATTGCACTCATATTTTCACATAAATTTTATTTAACTATTATGAGAATGATTTAGTTCTGATCCGAGTGTTTGTTGTGTTTCTTTTTATGCAATATGCTCGGGTCAGACCGAGTTGCAGTTAGCGAAGATTCCCTTGCTTTGAAGATTCCATTATGAAGATGAAGATGGAGCTCAACAGACGTATTATTATTATTATTCCGCTACAATGCATTGGTATGTTGTATGTTAATTTACTCTGATAATCGTTGTAAAATATAATAAAATGTATGTTTTAACAGCTTCATGAACTGTTATTTATTTATTGTATTTTGTCCTTCCGCTGCGAGATTCTGTATTTATTTTCTTCTTTCTTTTTTTTCTTATTTTAATCCCAATAACTATCCGTATTTTTGATCTGTTTATGTCGACATTAAGGATCATTGTCGATTTGAACGGCCAAAAAATCCAGGATGCTACATTTGGTATCAGAGCTTTGGTTTAGCGAAAACCTTGGCTCTATTTGGGATCAACTCATTAGAGATAGCGATATAATGCCCTAGAATGAGTTTGAGTTTATATGAGAGAGCGTAATTGTAATTTTGATATAAAATGGTTTTGTATTATATTGATTTGTTCTGTTGAGTAATTATGAATTCTGGTCGGTACCTGGGACGCCAATGTATCGATAGGAATTTCTAAACACTCAAACATGGCTAATCGACATAATATCATTTTAATTATATTATATATATATAGAATTATTTGATATTTTTTTGATGATAATATCAAATTTATCATTCGATTAACTAATAATTAGAACCGTCGATTATTGAATGATTTAAGAAATAAATATTGAAAATAAATTGGTAATGAAATATTGAAAATTTATTGGTAATGAAATAAGAAGTTAAAAATGAATTTGAGAATTTAACTTCGGGGGGATGTGTAATATCGTTTTGCAAATTGTAACACCCCACATCCGTTAAGGCCACTCACAAAGGGAATGCCTTAACTTCAGTGGAGCATTATGGGTACTGGAACCGAAATATTACAAGACAGACATATATAAAATAACGAAATGTAAAGTGGAGGTACTACAAATCATTTATTAAATATAATTGTTTACAATAAAAGCCCATCAACTTCCAATACCCAATTTACATAGCTAAAATATCTGTCTTTCTCAAAAACAAAGAAGCATAAAAATAAACTGTAGCATTCCCCAATAAAGCAAAGCAAGTCATAGCCAAGAGAAATTCAAGACGTACATGAAAGAGCCTTGGGGCTTGGTAAGATCCGAACTAAGCTGTATTCCCACCCTGTGAACCTGGGGGGCGGGGGAACGGAAGAAAAAGAGGCGAAACAAACCGGGTCAGTCATAAAGACTGAGTAAGTCCTAGTGACTTTCAGCATAAAAACAGGTAAGATAACATGGCATGAATAAGCTGAAAGTAAACATAAGCATGATGACAAGATGAGCTACATGCACGATAACTAAGAATAACATCATATGATTTTTGTCATGTATAACATTGTGAGATTCCCATTCAAGATGAACCAAGCATAATTTCGCAAGATTTCTATCAAACATCGCAAGATTTCTCTGTTTCACCATTTAAAATATTTCTATGATATCTATTTGCTCTGCACCACCCGTACTAATATCCCAACCCGTGCCATGTGTTGACTATACAATGATCCCTTGCCCAATGTCATGAAATGATCCATTACTTGGTCTCACGAAACGATCTATTAATCGATCGGCTCCCTGCAAGTCCTATCTCGTTCATGTGTCTGTGTCAGACGGCCCTATCACGAATGTAGTCACCTGTGCTAGGTCCACCATAGGGTGTATCAAGCCCTAGGGTGCCAACCACCGACACGAATCAAGCACGCACAGTGTAAACCTACTGGTGCCCAATGCCTGCTTTTTCTACTCCGGACTTTTTGCACGACCATAGTCCGCCTGAACCTACAATAGCGCACTAACTCAGCCGTCGTTCTGGTCGCTTACAATCAGCCTAGTAATCGTGACCCACCCTGCCTAGTTCTAGGGTACCATGATACATCTAGTGGGTTACTGCTGAAAAGGACCGCGTAACTAGGGTTTTCGTCCAGCAAGTTAAGTGTTGTCATTTAAATTCGAGACTTAACCCCACCAGTCTAGCATGTCAAGTTGGTTAAGTGTGGTCATTCAAGTTCGTGACTTAACCCGTCTACGTCTCATGTCAAATTGGCTAAGTGTTGTCGTTCAAGTTCATGACTTAGCCCGACGAATCATGTGTCAAGTTGGTTAAGTATGTTCAAGTGGTTCATGACTTAACCCTACCAAATCATCATGTCAAATTGGTTAAGTATATTCAAGCGGTTCATGACTTAACCCTGTCAAGTCATCGTGTCAAATTGGTTAAGTATATTCAAGCGATTCATGACTTAACCCTACCAAATAATCGTGTCAAATTGGTTAAGTATATTCAAACGGTTCATGACTTAACCCTATCGTGTGGCATTAATTCATTAATGCACCCAACCTCTCACATTAGACTAGTTGTTGTGGTCACTGGATTCGCCGGGCGGTTCCGGGCAGATTTACACCACAACCTAGTTTAACCTCGGGTCTTAAGCGCGATATGACCAACTACCCACATTGGATCCTATTGTTTGCAGTCACCGGATTCGCCGGGCGGTTCCGGGCAGACTTACACTGCAAACTCTACCCAACCTCGAGTTGGCCATTTTCAAGTTCATTCTAATGTCATGTCCATGTTCAAGTTTCATGTCAAGTTCGTGTCTAGTTTCATGTCAAGTTCGTGTCAAGTTTCATGTTTTCACTTATGCCTATTATCAAGTTAATGATTCATATTCATAACCAATTCATGTTTCAAGTTCATGAGCATGCTTACGTGCCTTCTAGATGTCCAATACATACCAACTACCCAAAAACAAACTTAGGCGCGTTCATATTAAACTTTCTCCAAGTCATAAATTATCATATATGTTTCTACTCCAAATTTTACATAATTAACATATGCCCAAGTTCTAGGTTACATATCAGTTTTACATATGCCCAATTCATACCAAATTTACATATGTTCAATTCATGCCATTTTACATGTATGCCAATTTTTATGCCATTTTAACATATCAACTTCTAGCCAAAATTACATGTATCAAGTTTTATACCCAATAAACCCAAATCATGATTCATGAAGTAGTTATCCCAAACTATAATCTTTTTGATACAATACATGTCAGTTGCCCAAGTTCATAATACATGTTTATGCCAATTATCAAATTTACAATTGCTTTCATGTTCAAATTCCCAATTCTACATATGCCTAATTAACATAAGCCCAATCTTTTGATTTAAACTTACATAGTCCCAAACTCGTGATTTAACTTACATGCCAATTCATGTATGCCAACTTCATGCCAAATTATTTATGCCAATGCCCAAACTTGCAATTTCCATTATATTGAGAATACCCAAATTTCAAATTTCATGTTATATCGTCAATTCTACCAAACATATATCCAATAAAGACAATATTCCCATATTTCCCCGTATTCAATCGTACGCAAATTGCGGTTTAGGCCTAGGTCCGAAATTGACCAAGGTTCATTAAAAGAAAAATAAATAGGGGGAGTTAGAACTTGTGTAACAATAAGTACAGAGAGAAAACTGGCAAAAAAGCGTCATCTCAGGCATAAAAGATAGATCTTGATAATAATATCAACATGAATCAAGAAAAATTGATTTACAACAACTGAATAGATCATATGCTTGACATGAGAATGAAAATAGAAAAGTCCCAAAACTCAAGATTCTAGAAGCAACAGAAATAGATCTGAATCGATAAACATACTTAAATCCAATTCCACTTCATTCCGTGGCCATATTATAATTAACAAGTTTAAATCTAAAAAGTAACTAGAACTTACAAAGCATGGCTAATGAATTAAGAACTGAATTTGTTGTGGAATGTTGTAGTGACGTTGTTGATTTATTGTCTTGAATCATTGTAGAAGCTTTAATCTTTGAATTGGACTGTGTATGAAAGCTTAAGAAATTGATTAGAGACGGCGGCCATGATCAAGAGGGACCTCAGCAGCATTTTGGTGTAAGAATGATTTGTTGTGAATTAGGTTAGGTCTAAGGGTGTTTTTAAAGGTGTAGCAACTAGTTTAGGCCCTTAGATTAACCCTAGAATCAATCCGGACCATCAAACACGTCTCAGGCTTCAAAAATGAGTTTTGGGTCAAAACAGGCCGACCAGGTCGACCTGTATGGGGGGGAGGTCGATTACATGGTCGACTTGGGGGGTAGGTCGACCCTTGGGTCGACCACATGGTCGACCTGGTCCCCAGGTCGACCCCCAGGTCGACCTTGCCTGGTCCTGTGCTGCTAAAATCTATTGAATCTTCTACAAGCCATAACTTCTTCATCCGGACTCCGATTTTCGAAAACTCGGACTCTATTTCATGTAAAATTTCGAGGCGAATGCAATGGCGTAACCCATTTCCCTTGATTCTTATCTTAAAAATTAATTATACCCTGATTTCTAGTTTCAACATGTTATAAAAAATTCTGGTTGTTACATTCTCCCTTCCTTAAAGGATTTCGTCCCCGAAATCTTCAAGTTAAGAAGAATGTGTCCTACCATCCAATCATCCATCTACTCAATCATCAATCACAGGCATCCATTGTCCTTAAGAGATTTCTAATGCTGTATGAACATATGCAGAAAGTGTGTGTATACGTTCCTTATCTAATGCAAATGACCAGGCCTGATTGATCTTCTTAATGCAAAATATGTTTAGTGCCATGAGTCCAACATGTATGAAAATAGTCCTAGTCACATAAACACTACATGTGTGCACAAACATCCATCCATATGCAACATCCACATGATATCACATTCAAATTCGTCCATAAACAAATATAAACACTCATGAATATGCAATATGAAAGGTGAATGAGCCGATCTAGTGTCTAATGTACATGTATATGCAATCACGAGCAACCACTAGCAGCCAGTTGCAACCACTTGCAACCATCAGTCATAACATGTCTCAAACACATGTTTACACCCAATTGTTCCAACCTAAAGGTATAGTCGAACGATAGAAGCAAGTAAAAACCTTGTGCCCATTAGGCAATGTCAAAACTGGAAATCTATGTCACATATAAACTGATTTGGAGAAGAACTCCCTAAGCACCAACCCCAAAGACCGAAATCAACATCAGGCCGACACCCAAAGAATTTCTCAACCCAACCAATATATATGATTCTAGGAAACTAAGCATGATGGACTCCTTTTAGGTCACAAGGAAATCCCTTCCTAAAACCAACCCGTATCCTATAAAACCCAAAGAGTTTAGTCAACCCAACGGACACCCTCAAGCCCCAAAATGTATTACTAACAGACGAGTCATGTTTCGTATGGGGTTTCTAACAGAAATGGGATTGAGAATAGGACCGAGAGGATATACTTGGAAGATAGCATGCAAATAATCTTTACAGGAAAAGAGGGATCAAGGATATACTCTTAAAAAGAGATATGATATGCATATCTAGTCTTCAATCTTCTGAGTCGCATTTCCTTGAGCTTAACTCCATTGTGCTTTCACCGTCTTTAACTTCACAATTTCATAGCTTCTTAATTCTTGTTTCCAAAATATGAGTTGGAACTCATTCCACTGTTGCCTCTCGTTACTTATTCTTCTTCTAGTATACTCGGCTTAAACATAACTGCGTACTCATGGTATTATGCCAGCTCTCCAAAATTCACTAGTGAATCCTGGATCTCGTTTACTCACTATAAGGTATTCCACGCAGAAGAACTATCCCTTGAAAACAAACAAATGTCAACCATGTTGCCAAATGTACTTACTAAGGTGATTTTCTATAACTCATGCATAAGCGAAATGAACCATCCGCCTTAGTGGTGAACACTACTCGAGCGGATCGATAAATGTATCAAGAGATTCTAGGTAACTAAACATGGTAGAACCCTAAGGGTTACACTAGACTTCGAGGGCATTACCAAGGCAAGTCAAGAATCTAACTACCCTCCTTTCATACTCAAGAATGGCACCATTACCGGATAACCTCTCCATCCCTAGAATCAACCTATAGCCCCAAAAAAAAAACATAAGCATTACTTCTAAAATCAACACTTAGCATAGACATTCCCAAATCCAAACAAGTCATGAATAAATGAGCCGATTCCCTAACAGGATTTGAGACAAAAAAATGGGATCCTCTACTACGCTAGTACTAAGTTGCAGAGACTCAACTATCGAAGCAGAATTAAAAGGATGCGATGTACAAAAACAAAGTTCCCACGGTATGATAGAATAGAGAAGCTAAACTTTTAACGGAAACGTTACCACCTCTCTTAGGTATGCTAGTAGTGAGAGCATACAATTGCCCTCTTGACGATCTTTTTCTTTGCCCTTGTCCTTGTCCTATGATACTTAACTACATGTCCCTTTTTACTATACCAACGATGTTCTTTCTTGTCATGGGTTTTATTATTCTTTTACTTTGACCTCTTTCCTTTCACTTTTTCCTCTTTCGTGGATTAAGCCATATCAACAAGTTCCTCCTCCTTAGGCTTGTGTTCTTTATCCTCGTTCTTACTATCCTTGTATAGCTTGTTGACACGTCTCTCTAAAGTTACCTTCCATCGCCCTGCAACTCTACAAGCTTGAAATAAGAATTGTCGCAGATGAAACTACTGCGACTACTAATGGAGGTTGGGCACTCCTTTGCCCTCCTACATGTGTCGTACACCTACAAAACTATGGTGAAAAAGAAAGAGAGAAGAGACTCAACGAAAGAATCAAAAGATAGTGCATATGGCTTTGGGGAATATGCCTTTTGTATAACAAAACTTTTCTTAGAAAAATGCTTCTTTGTAAACATTTTGAAAATAGTTTCAGAAGGTTTTTAAAAGCTTTTGCCCAGTCTGGTAACCTTCTGCTTTGATACCAAATGTAACACCCCACATCCGTAAAGGTCACTCACAAAGGGAATGCCTTAACTTCAGTGGAGCATTATGGGTACTGGAACCGAAATATTACAAGACAGACATATATAAAATAGCGGAAAGTAAAGTGGAGGTACTACAAATAATTTATTAAATATAATTGTTTACAATAAAATCTCATCAACTTCCAATACCCAATTTGCATAGCTAAAATATTTGTCTTGCTCAAAAACAAAGAAGCATAAAAATAAACTGTAGCATTCCCCAATAAAGCAAAGTAAGCCATATCTAAGAGAAATCCAAGCCGTACATGAAAGAGCCTTGGAGCTTGGTAAGATCCAAACTAAGCTGTATTCCCACCCTGTGAACCTGGGGAGGGGGGGGGGGGGAACGGAAGAAAATGAGGTGAAACAAACCGGGTCAGTCATAAAGACTGAGTAAGTCCTAGTGACTTTCAGCATAAGAACAGGTAAGATAACATGGCATGAATAAACTGAAAGTAAACATAAGCATGATGACAAGATGAGCTACAGGCACGATAACTAAGAATAACATCATATGATTTTTGTCATGTATAACATTGCGAGATTCCCATTCAAGATGAACCAAGTATAATTTCGCAAGATTTCTATCAAACATCGCAAGATTTCTCTGTTTCACCATTTAAAATATTTCTATGATATCTATTCGCTCTGCACCACGCGTACTAATATCCCAACCTGTGCCATGTGTTGACTATACAATGATCCCTTGCCCAATGTCATGAAATGATCCATTACTTGGTCTTACGAAACGATCTATTAATCGATCGGCTCCCTACAAGTCCGATCTCGTTCATGTGTCTGTGTCATGCGGCCCTATCACGAATGTAGTCACCTGTTCTAGGTCCACCATAGGGTGTATCAAGCCCTAGGGTGCCAACCACCGACACGAATCAAGCACGCAGAGTGTAAACCTACTGGTGCCCAATGCCTGCTTTTTCAACTCCGAACTATGTGCACGACCATAGTCCGCCTGAACCTACAATGGCGCACCAACTCAGCCGTCGTTCTGGTTGCTTACAATCAGCCTAGTAATCATGCCCCACCCTATCTATTTTCAGGGTACCATGATACATCTAGTGGGCTACTGCTGAAAAGGACCGCATAACTAGGGTTTCCGTCCAGCAGGTTAAGTGTTGTCATTTAAATTCGAGACTTAACCCCATCAGTCTAACATGTCAAGTTGGTTAAGTGTGGTCATTCAAGTTCGTGACTTAACCCGTCTACGTCTCATGTCAAATTGGCTAAGTGTTGTCGTTCAAGTTCATGACTTAGCCCTACGAATCATGTGTCAAGTTGGTTAAGTATGTTCAAGCGGTTCATGACTTAACCCTACCAAATCATCGTGTCAAATTAGTTAAGTATATTCAAGCGGTTCATGACTTAACCCTATCAAGTCATCGTGTCAAATTGGTTAAGTATATTCAAGCGGTTCATGACTTAACCCTACCAAATCATCGTGTCAAATTGGTTAAGTATATTCAAACGGTTCATGACTTAACCCTATCATGTGGCATTAATTCATTAAGGCACCCCAACCTCTCACATTAGACTAGTTGTTGTGGTCACTGGATTCGCCGGGCGGTTCCGGGAAGATTTACACCACAACCTAGTCTAACCTCGGGTCTTAAGCGCGATATGACCAACTACCCACATTGGATCCTATTGTTTGCAGTCACTGGATTCTCCGGGCGGTTCCGGGCAGATTTACACTGCAAACTCAACCCAACCTCGAGTTGGCCATTTTCAAGTTCATTCTAATGTCATGTCCATGTTCAAGTTTCATGTCAAGTACGTGTCTAGTTTCATGGCGAGTTTCATGTCAAGTTTCATGTTTTCACTTATTCCTATTATCAAGTTAATGATTCATATTCATAACCAATTCATGTTTCAAGTTCATGAGCATGCTTACGTGCCTTCTAGATGTCGAATACATACCAACTACCCAAAACCCAACTTTGGCGTGTTCATATTAAACTTTCTCCAAGTCATAAATTATCATATATGTTTCTACTCTAAATTTTACATAATTAACATACGCCCAAGTTCTAGGTTACATGTCAGTTTTACATATGCCCAATTCATACCAAATTTACATATGTTCAATTCATGCCGTTTTATATGTATGCCAATTTTTATGCCATTTTTCCTTATCAAGTTCTAGCCAAAATTACATGTATCAAATTTTATACCCAATAAACCCAAATCATGATTCATGATGTAGTTATCCCAAACTATAATCTTTTTATTACAATACATGTCTGTTGCCCAAGTTCATAATACATGTTTATGCCAATTATCAAATTTACAATTGCTTTCATGTTCAAATTCCCAATTCTACATATGCCTAATTAACATAAGCCCAATCTTTTGATTTAAACTTACATAGTCCCAAACTCGTGATTTAACTTACGTGCCAATTCATGTATGCCCACTTCATGCCAAATTATTTATGCCAATGCCCAAACTTGCAATTTCCATTATATTGACAATACCCAAATTTCCAATTTCATGTTATGTTGTCAATTCTACCAAACATATATCCAATAAAGACAACATTCCCATATTTCCCCGTATTCAATCGTACGCAAATCGCGGTTTAGGCCTAGGTCCGAAATTGACCAAGGTTCATCAAAAGAAAATTAAATAGGGGAAGGTAGAACTTGTGTAACAATAAGTACAGAGAGAAAACTGGAATAAAAGCGTCATCTCAGGCATAAAAGATAGATCTTGATAATAATATCAACATGAATCAAGAAAAATTGATTTACAACAACTGAATAGATCATATGCTTGACATGAGAATGAAAATAGAAAAGTCCCAAAACTCAAGATTCAAGAAGCAACAGAAATAGATCTGAATCGATAAACATACTTAAATCCAATTCCACTTCATTTCATGGCCATATTATAATTAACAAGTTTAAATCTAAAAAGTAACTAGAACTTACAGAGCATGGCTAATGAATTAAGAACTGAATTTGTTGTGGAATGTTGCAGTGACGTTGTTGATTTATTTTCTTGAATCATTATAGAAGCTTTAATCTTCGAATTGGATTGTGTATGAAAGCTTAAGAAATTGATTATAGACGGCGGCCATGATCAAGTGGGACCTCATCAGCATTTTGGTGTAAGAATGATTTGTTTTTAATTAGGTTAGGTCTAAGGGTAATTTTATAGGTGTAGCAACTAGTTTAGGCCCTTATATTAACCCTAGAATCAATCCGGACCATCAAAACACGTCCTAGGCTTCAAAAATGAGTTCTGGGTCAAAACAGGCAGACCAGGTCGACCTGTACGGGAGGGAGGTCGACCATATGGTCGACCTGGGGGGTAGGTCGACCCTAGGGTCGACCACATGGTCGACCTAGCCCCCAAGTCGACCCCCAGGTCGACCTGCCTGGTCCTGTGCTGCCTAAAATCTGCTGAATCTTCTACAGGCCATAACTTCTTCTTATACCCTGATTTCTAGTTTCAACATGTTATAAAAAATTCGGGTTGTTACACAAATGGTTTGAAATAATGTGTTTATATTTTAAAAGTTGTTTCATATAGAAATTGTTTTCAAATGAATTTTGAACATAAGTTTATACTTTCCGCTTTGTCTTTGGGAAATAAATTCGGTGATGAGTGCACGCATCATCGACGTTTCTTTTCGAGAGTATGAGTGGGGAGACCACTTAGAACTTTTATAATTTGTTTAAGAAAATTGAATTTCAATTTTTTTTGTTTGGTTTGATATAAAGGATATAATATATAAGATATTTTGAAAATTGATTTGGAAATGAACCCGAAGTCAAATTTTTAAGTTCTCGAATAATTGAAATAATGAACTAAACTTAAAATTCTAAACCATTGAATTGTGAAATAAATAAATGAATCTAAGAAAAATATGTAAGAAAGTAATCTCTTAGAATTGTGAAATGGTAAAATTGAAGCAAATTGGATAATATTAAATTTGTGTAGTATTAAACCTTTTCTATAACATATATAACTTACCATAGTATATAAGAAGTGAAAATGTTATAGGAATTGACAATTACATAATATACAAGTATTGTTATGAAAAATAAAGGGGTGAAATTATATTGATGGGTTATGAAATTAAAGAAGCCGTAAGTTTGGACCATAACATCATACACTAGGATTGTTATGGAAATTGAATTCAATTATGTAAAGTAAATAAAAATTGGACTAATGAAATAAACTAGTTAAATAAATCTATAGCCGTAAAATGTTGTACTCTTAGATTGTGTATTATGAAGAGAAAAGAGATATTTAAAGAAATCTACAAATGGTGAATAGTGCAAATGAACATGAATGGAGGTAGGGAACTTAAATAAATCTATTTCACTAATGAATATTGATGTCCAAATAGAAATTAGTTAGTTATATGAATAAATGAAATTGACATGGTAGTGTATGAAGGAAAAATGAACTTGTTAAAGAGATAAATTAATGGAATGAAAAATAATAATAGAGAACTGATATAATAAGGAAATGCAATAAAATGGTTAAATATGTAACGCTAATTGAAACGGACATATTGAATAATACCATAGTACATCCTTTTTGCATATAAAATTTCCCCCAAAGATGTCAAGAAGTTAAAGTGATAATATAAATTGGTAATTGTACATTATACTAATAAATGAAACTTGCATAATAAAGGTTAATGAGAATGAACATTCGAATAGAAGTAGATTTGGTTATATGAATGTAAATAAATCAATTGATAAATGAAATTGATGGTAGATTTAAAATTCTATAATTAATCAAAACTTAACTTATGAAGTATAATCAAATGAATGTTGAATATAAATGGAATTGGATTAGGCGGTTGTAAGAAAAGTTAGTGTAAATATATATATATATATATTCAATGTCGATTAAAAGAATTGAAAGTGAATAAGAAATTAGATGATTAGGTAAATAAATTGACAACTTCCTAACTACGCCTTTTCGAGGACGAAAAGTTTTAAGTGGGGAAGAGTGTAACATCCCGAGTTTTGCGACAATTTAAAATATTAAATTTTATGTGATTTAGAACAAAATTGTTTTAAATATTAAAATTTATGATTTATATCGTATATTGATATGATATGTACTAAAATTTAATTATTGTAAAATGATCTGCAATAGAATATGTATGATAATGGCAGTGTTTAATAATTTACTTATAATGGAATTTGAAATTTTATTGGATTAACAAATTATAATGGGTTAACTAATTTTGGAATTTTATATTTGTTGAAAAATTAATTTATTGTATATAGCAATAATTAACATTCGTTGTTTGTACAGTGAATGTCAACGCGTAATAAATATCATTATCTATATGGATTGACAATATAAATTATAGGCCGGTTTGTATTATAATTATTGAGAATTGAAATTTGATTTTATTTGATTGAATTAAACCGAGTCAATGAATTTATAATTAAAACTTTAATGACTAATTTGGAGATTTATGGTCAAAACTTAATTGAATGGTTTAAGTATAGAAATTCAATCTATTATGATAATTGTGACTTGTTTTGATTCCAAATAGGTTCATGATTCATTTATATTAATTGGCAGTGAAAGTTGAAATTTCATATTAATATGTATTTAATGAAATTGATTGGTGTGATTAATAATTGAAATGATTTTGTATATTTAATGGTTATAATTATAACTGGAGATTTAATTACATGAATTTATTTGTAAACCTTACCAAATTTGTTTAGTAACAAAATTTAACTTGTTTTAATTATAATAATTTGCTTTAATTGTAAATGAAACCATGATTTGATTTGTATTGTTATTCATTGAAATTTGAAAGTTAATATTGAATATTTGGATATTTGAACCAAATTGAATAATAAATTTATAATAAAGCTTAATGATTTAATTACGAAATCGACCAAATATAACAATAAAGCATTGATTTTGAATATATATATATATATATATATTACGTGACATTTCACAACGTCAGCTTCATCAGGTATCGACCGTTGAAATCGGTTTATATAAATATTTAATAAACTGGTAGCGTATGTAACGAACATGATGAAATATTACACGAACATTTTATTTTAAATTTTGAATGTATTATTTCGCATTTGTCTCAGTGCAACAAGGAAAACAATATTTGTATTTATGTGGTTGAACAATCCATTTTGTTTTATGGTATTTGTATTTTCGTACATATGGAAACACGAGATTGATTGGTGTATGTCATTTAACCAAATCCGTTAATTAGATTTTAAAATTTAAAATGTGTACAAGGTAAGATGAACACTTGGTATTTAAGAGGAGCAGATATTGTGCCTTAAATCATGGGAATACTCGTTCTAGCCACATCACTTTTCTTTTATTTATTAAACTATTCACGTTCAAACGGCCATAATTCTTCTTCTACGTTGGGCCTTCTACTCATTTTCTCCACTTACTGCTCATCTGCTTCATTTTCGATAATCAATCTCTACTTATAAAAAAAATTAGAGAAACAACAATGGCTTCTAACTCATTCAAAACTTTGTGAACCTCTCATTGAAAAATTCTAAAACTAGTCTCATTCAACTAAGATAAATATTCTCTTCAATTCTGTTTTTTTGTTATAGGGTGCGGCATGATTTTATTTTGGTTTCAATGTCTACAGTAAAAGACATTAGACTAAGGTTGAGATTTGTGTTGATTATAGAGATCTATGCTTGAATTGATGATTGTATTCGGGTTTGTGGCATGGAGGAGCACATTATGACAAATTTTGAGAGGATTCCACGACAAAAAGTGTCGCAACCTATAGTGAAATAAAAACATATGTATGTAAGGAGGAGGCATTTTCCTTGGTGAGGTCCAGTTTGGCGAGATGATGATGGAGAGGAAGAGACCGCGAATTCGTCGGATCCGTCTGTTTGGGTTTTCATTGAGGGAATTTGGAGATATAGAGGAGATAAGGAGACATGTTTTAGGACATGGATGATTTTATTTGCTGTAGAGAACATGAGGAGGAAGGAGGAATGATGACGTGGCATTGTGGCATTAAGGTGAGAGGGTGTGTTTAATTATCTTGTTTTAATTTATATTCAAATTTTTATAACTTGTAACGTGTATAACTTTTGCATACAACTTCAGAATGACACACGATTTGTTGCATTGGAATCGTATCGACGAGCTCTTCGCAATGGCACTGATCTGGATAGATTTTGAGACTGTCAAATTTTGGGCCTATTTTGGAGTTTTAATGCGTTCGAAACCAAAGGTGAGTGATTAAACCCACTAATGCGTAACTAAAGCATTCTAATATTAGGTAAATTATTATCATGTCGTGATATTATTGTATGGATTGATGTTTGACAATTTAAATTGCATGTTTATATTTATTTGTATCGATGGTGTAGTTAAACTTGACTGATAAATATAATTTTTCAGTTAAGTAAAAAAAATTCGACATTTAATTACTGTTTAAAACCTGACATCTAAAAATTTATAAGTTTATATGATATTGGACTATTCTGTATGTATTGATATGATGAATGTCTTGAATTTGATATGTTTGATATATTGATGTTAGTTGTGTGAACTTACCTGTTATTCACATTTATTCATATATGATCATTATTTGTGCTGATTAATCCCAACCATTACCCTAGATGTTACGGGCAACGAATAAACTAGGGATTAATCGTTAAAATGAATTAAGAACGTAGGTTGAAAAGATAAATACCTATGACCCAGATTTGGATTGAAATGATATATATCCTTTCCCAAAATACTAAAATTAAAATTTAAGTATCACTTGGCCATAGGATAGAAAATTATATACGAACACCGGTTGGTTAAATAAAAATTTGTTTTAACCATGAATTTAGAAATGTTGTTTAAAGATGATAAGGATGATGTTTTATAAATTGATTTCTTTTGAACTTGAACTTTGAGTTTTGAAATATAAGCAAAAGATAAATAATTTAGTGTTGTAACTGAAGCTATAAAAATGAAATTTAATGTGAATCGAATTTATTGAAATTGAATTGTTTCACACACCTTTGAATTTTATTATGAATCAACATTGATTTGAATTATATACGAATTGTGAACTCGATATTTGCCATAAATTGAAATCATTGAAAATGAGAATCTGATTTGGAATGTAACTAGTCGAATTAATTTGATCGAATTGAAATGAATGTAAATTGGAAGTTTGATCGATGGAATTATTGAAAATTGAGTTGGTTGAATTGAAGTTGAAATTTGACTTCAAGTTTAACTGAAAATGTTAGAGAAACGATTCTAATTCCAACTATAGTATTTCAAATCATTTTATAAACTATTTTAATTTTTTTTTCTCTTTATAAACTATTCTAATTTATTTCTATTTTATAAATTATTTTAAATAAATCATTTTATAATTAACTATTTATTTTATAAATTTCTTAATGTTTTAACTATATATTTTAATTAATAAATTTGATAAATTCTATTTTAATTGCAAACTATTAATTTTCAAACTATTTCAATTATATATCTAAACTATTTTAAATATACTGTTAACTATTTTATTATTCAAATTATTAAAGTTGGAATTGTTTCAAGATTTTAATTGGTATAAATGGAGATTTTAGTATGAAAAATATTATATTTTGAATATTGAATGATTTTAAAAATCTGATATTTTGATATGAAGTACGAACCCCTTTGAAATGTAAAGAACTGACCGGTGTGAAAAATGTAAATGATTGGTTGTTAAAGAGACCGGGATCGGATATTGTCATACTCTCTGCCAATACCTAAAACCACTTTAACAACTGTGTACGCAGTGGAGTTCCAGAAATGGTATTGGATGGATTTGGAGGTGATTACTGGATTTGAAGAAAGAGAACGATGATGGATATCCTTGACCTTCGGGTCATAATTAAAATGACTAAAACAGGGCTATACCGTGACCAAGTGGGGTTAACTACCTCCATCGGCAACACTTCTTCCTTTATTACTATAATCCCTCGGTTTGATTTGATTTAATGCACATCCGTGATTGGGAGTGTTGTCCGAGGTGGGCGGTAGTTGCGGCTATGCGTTACCACCAGTTCGGGCGTGCAACTAGTACATTCATACTTTGGGCATTCCTTGTGTTCCTTGTCATATTATCCTAATCGAGCCCCCCTACGATTTTGATTTGACATTGTCGTATAGCGGCGCATTTCTATCCACCGATCGTTACTGGTGTTTTATATGCAATGTTTACGACGATGTTTATAAACGGTGTAAGGGTAAAAATGTAATCCCGCTTACGCTATTTTATTATGTTATATTTAACCATAGACACTATTATAATAGCGTATTATATTAGTTTGATGGATCCTTAGGAGATGGAAATTCCCATAACATCTTCTAAGTTAATGCACTCATATTTTCACATAAATTTGATTTAACTAATATGAGAATGATTTAGTTCTGATCCGAGAGTTCGTTGTGTTTCTTTATATGCAATATGCTCGGGTCAGACCGAGTTGCAATTAGCGAAGATTCCCTTGCTTTGAAGATTTCATTATGAAGATGAAGATGGAGCTCAACAGACGTATTATTATTATTATTCCACTGCAATGCATTGGTATGTTGTATGTTAATTTACTCTGATAATCGTTGTAAAATATAATAAAATGTATGTTTTAACAGCTTCATGAACTGTTATTTATTTATTATATTTTGTCCTTCCGCTGCGAGATTCTGTATTTATTTTCTTCTTTTTTTTTTCTTTTTTTAATCCCAATAACTATCCGTATTTTTGATCTGTTTATTTCGACATTAAGGATCGTTGTCGATTTGAACGGCCAAAAAATCCAGGATGTTACATGAGTCAAGAGAGATGAAGTTATAAAATTAATTTTTATAACGAAACATAAATTTTGAAATATATATTTTGAATAAAAACTTATTTAAAAAGGAAATAAATATTTATGTTTATAATTAAGTGTAAATTGTTTTTATAAAGTCAAATCTGATGTTAATCAGATTTGTAAATATGAGAATAAGGAAATTAACCTAACGGCTAAATTTGGATAATTGTGTTGTTGAGAAACAATTCATTGGAATTATTTAAATTAATTAATTATATTATTAATTTAAAGGGAAGAACAAATTGGAATCGATTAATAAGATAATCGTGTTTGAGTAAATAAATCGACTCTTTAATTGGAATGATTACTAAATTAATATGTTTTGAATAGAAATAGTTTAATGAATATTGTTTAGACTATACTAAGATTTTAAAAAGGGATTTACTGTTTATTTTAATAAATAAAGAAATTAACTACTAATGTAGTTAATGGTTGAAATAAATTATTATCATAATTAATAATAATTTAGAAAATTTACTTTTTAATGGGAAATCCTTTGAAAAGTGATCTAAGTTAAAATGGAATTCAATTGAATGATGAAAGGAGAGTGTAAAAAGGTTTTGTTTAACACTTGAGTTTTATAACGAAGTTAAGAAAGGAATGGTTAAGCAAATGTGATAGTGTAAAATAAATGTTACTTAATTATTCGAATTAAGAAAAAGGAAAGTAAGATAAAGAGTTTGATGGTAAACCAGAGTTATATAAAAGAGGTGAAGTGGTAAATCGTTAATTTAATATTAATGTTACTTAATATTGGGATTAAGTAGAAATGAAAAATTGAAATAAGAGTTGTAAAGAGGGGAAAGGTTGAATGATTTGGAAAGGGATTGGTAAAAGTAAATTTGATATGAGAAGTAAATCATAAGATTTGTAAACCAATCAGAATTATAAAGTGAATTTGTTTCAAAGAGGAAGGTGTTAAAAGTGGCATTTTTTTAAAGGAATTACTTAATTATTAAATTAAGGAATAATGGTTATAACTGAGAAAGAGAATTTCAAAATAATAAGAAGGGTTTTGAAACCGTATTTTGAATAAAATAGTTCAATGGTATTTGTGTTGGGATTAGAATGAAGTACTGGTTTTGGATTGCAACTTCTGTTTATTTTAAGGTATGAACGTTGTTGATCAAGGTCTGAGAGATAACTTAAATACTCCAACTTGAACGACTTCAGGATTATCTTAGAATGATATGAGTTGAAATGGTCAATATGGTTAATAAACTTCATTATTTCATTAGTGAAATGATAACAAAATATTTTTGGTGAAAATATATATAAAATGATGATTTCAAAGAAAAAGGGGAATAAAGGAGATTGCGTAAAATTTATAACGACATCCGCAAGGTTAAAAGGAAATGTAAAGTATTAATATAGATTTACTCTATATTAAAAAGCATTTGTTATCGTTGTCAAGTAGTGAACGAAGATGTTTCGTAAAGTTATGGTATGAGTAATAAGTTGAATTGATTTCCCAATATTATATGATAATGTGGTAAATGGTTTGAAAGAAAAAAAATAGAAAACTAAATATGATATAAGATTATCCTACGTAATGAATTGGTTTAAAGAAGAATCTCATGTTAAATAAAGAAGCGAGAAAACTATATTTATAATATTGAAAGATTTAAGAGTTTGAATTTACATTTGTTTTTAATTAAAAGGCTAAGTGAGACCGAATACTGAATCAGTGAACTCACTGGATTTTCATGATTGAAACACTATTTATTTTGATAGTTAAATCACCGACTATCAAATCTGTCCAATACGATGATTGGTACGGAAAGAACGAGATCGAATTTACATTTGAAAACCATTCCGACCAACCAATACGTGAAGATACCAGAAGATGATCGAGATGGAGCATCGAAGACCGTAGATCTTCATAAACGAAAGAACCGCTACTAATCTCTAGAATGCAACTAGAGATAAACTGTGATTCTGTCGTGGTTGGAATCTACGGGTTGCAAGGACTTCTCGTTACTGATCCATGGGGTGATTCCTATATTGGATGCAGTAGGGGAGCTCCTTCGGTTCATCCTGTTCCTGGATGACTTGTATGGACGAATGTATGACAGAGTATTTCCAAAAACCACGTACGTTGACTTTTACAAATGTACCAAGTTGTGGCAAAGAGGGGCACTTCTTTACACCCAGAGTATATTTGTGGACGTCAATTAGTGATTTGACGGATCTGACGATGTGGCATTCAAAGTGAATGGTGGCCAAATGTTCCAAAAAGTAAATCTAAACCTCAAGCCTCATCAACCGGGAAATGACAGAAATCGGGCAGGCAGCATAGCTACGTGGGTCGCTCCCTTTAGGGTGTATAATCACCTATCTAGAGAAATTCCATTTCATTCTTTAATTTATTTCGATACTGTCCCTTTTCAGGAAACGGTGGCTAGCTACGACCGTTGGTGATATACATTCGATACACTCAAGCGAAATGAGTGGTCGGTCATGTGAGGCCCGGGTTGCAAGACATTCTTGTTGAACCCAGTATATTCGCCTCTAGAGATACACTATCGGCAGGTGGTCCCATACCTTGTCATTGTCGGAATCCAATTTCGAATAAGCGCCCGCTGTTTTGATTGTAAACTATATATGTGGAGCGTGAGATGCAAGCGTTCCACTAGATTGCTATTTACTTTTAAGTAGACATTATTATAATATCAGAACAAGCAATTGGTTTCAAAAATGTTTTGGGTTATTGTAAGGTAAAAGTTGACCGTATTTATGTGTGGATTTGGTCTTATGATTATCCTTTTCTTTTGAAAATATTTTTAACTTCAAAATCAGGTTGTGTGTTACCCTTAATGTTTTGCAAGTTTATCTCACTCTGGTTCACCAGACTGACCCGGTGTTTGTAAATGCTCGGGTTAGCCCGAGGTGTACAGGTTCAAGTTATCGACTGCTGTGAAAAGACGAGCTGGAAGAGTCCAGTTGTATGATATTATGTAGCTACTATTCCGTTGTGTGTTGTATATGAGGAAAGGTTATTATAACTGTCCAGTGGTGTAATGTACCCTGATATTGTAAGTGATACTTAAACTCTCAATAAAGTTTATTTATGTATTATATTTTGTTCCGCTGCGATGTGAGACTCTGTGTTGTGTTGATTCTTCTTCTTCTATTATAATATTTCTTTCTTTCTTACCTCACCTTCTAACTTCTTTCTTCTAGTAATCCTTTTTCCATGCACTTTGGGTTGGACTGGTGCGGTTTGGTCAGCTCAGAAGGTACCGGAAATTTGGGTCGCTACAGTTGTTATCAGAGCTATTGGTTTAGTGATAACCTTGGCTCTATGGCGTAACTCGATAGAGATGGGGTCAGTAATGCCCTAGATTGAGTTTGTTATATATATAAGAGCGCGTATTTGTAATTTGATATAAAATTATTTTTGCCCAATTTATTTTATAGTAAAAGTAAGGATTTTCTCAATTTATTATAATATGGGAAATCGATTGATTTGTTAATGTTGATTTGAATGATATGTGTGGAATGTGTTGTTGATTGCTTGGATATAAATCTGAAAATGATAGACTTGGTTTAAAACCAATATGAAATAAATAAGTTGGATAAATCAATCCAGATTAATAAACCTGAATGGATAATTAAAGAAATAAATGAAGTGATTATAAATAAATATAATCTCATGTGGGCTAGATTGTGTGTAGAACTGGTTGGATCGTATGATATGGATATTTGAACTAATTGATGTTGTTTTAGGGGCTAATGAAATTTATTTGAGTTGAGAACAGGTGCAGAAGTGCCAATTCAGCTTTAAAATCCATCCAAGAGAAAATTTTAGAGTTAATTGAACCTGCAATTTTGCAGATGTCCTCCGTACAGGGGGGACTCTGCCAAATTTTTTTCAAAATTTGCTGTGTTAGAAAATTTTTGATTTTTTTTGGGAAATTCTTTTATTTGAATTAAATTGGTTGTAAAACCAATTAGATTTGTTTTGGAAATAAAAAAGGGGTCTTGACTAAATATTTTTATAAAGATAATGGGTTTGTAACGTTCTTTCTTACCTTAGCAATTTCGAGGACGAAATTATTTTAAGGGTGAAAGAATGTAATGACCCAGGTCGAATATTTTATTTAATTTATTAATTCAAATATTATATTTGGAATATTAATGGATTTTAATATTTAATTCGTTATTTAAAACGAATTTTGAAGTTATTTTATTTATAATATAAACCGAGCCCGAAATCGCACGGTAGTTCGTTATATTGAGTTTTGAACTTCAACTGAGAATACAGAATCCATTTTTAGTCGGATTTCTGTGAAACAAGAAACATTGGAACCGTATTGATGATAATTTTCATATAAAAGAAAAAATTCAGATTTCGTGTTATAGTTTGTTAGTTATGGCCAAATCAAATTTTGAAATAATCGTTATTAAAATATACGCGTTAAAATAGCCGTTTTGCAAACGGACTCGAATTCCGACGAAATCAGTTTCATTGGAACCGTATCATTCAATTAGTGTACGGTGACCTGCTTGGCAAACCGATGTCGTATGGGACCACTGCAGCTACAAACGCCAGTTCAATTTCTATAGCACGTAATTAATTTAATAAAGGGTTATTTGTGTATAACTTGAACAGACGATTGAATTAAGCCACGAAACCAATTCCGTTGAGTTCGTATTATCGATTAGAGTCAGGACAGGTATATAGTTTGTTATTTTTGGAGATCGGCTAAATTGGTGTCCAAAATGGCATTTGCAGTGCGTGTAAAAATAGCCTACCAGGGAAATAGTCTCCGAATGCGGTGAAACTGGTGCCGTTGGGTTCGTATTGAAGAATTATTGTAGGATTTCAAAGTTTCAAGTTGACCGGATTTATCTAGTGATCGTGAAAATTTTCAACGCGTGTTTATTTCTTGTTTTATAAAGGAATTTTTTTCATACGACCTCGGATTTCGACGAAACTTGTCCCATTAGGTCCAGAATACCTTCTTATACTAAGATTAGCATTTTTATCAGTAAACAGAAATCGTTTGTGGTAGTTTTTGTCAACTACTTTACCGCGAAGTTTTGTTTAAAGTTAATATTAATATTTTACATCCTACCCTCTCCTATATATATACCAATGCTCATTCTAACCTAAAGCTTTCTATCGTATGGTCAACGAAGGATTCCGCCGCCACTAAAAGCCAATGAACGGCTGAAATTACATAAACATCTTGTGTAAATTCCTCGAATCCTTCGATAAATTCCAAAACAATTCTACTGCAAACTCTAAGGGTTTGCGAGACCTAGACGTGGACTGGCAGAGACCGACACAAGAGCGTTGATGTGGCGGGATTTTTGTGCTGAAGGCTGCTGCATTGCAGGATGGATTGACAGCGAATGGTGGGGTTGAGCTCGTCGGGTTCATGGCGATCTCAATGGGGTCTGAGGCAGTTGCGATGGAGCTAAAAACATAAAGAAGTAGCGGGCGTAATAACAATGGATCAGCCGCATGTTTCTTACCAGTGCGATTACAAACATAATTAGCTATTTAATATTTATTATTAATTAAATGATTATTATCTTGGATTGGAATTCTTATGTGCTAAACCGTGAATTTCAGGCCAAGACGAATTCTGTTCGAATGAAGGAAATGAAAGAGACAAGGGAAGTCTGCCCTGGTCTATTAGTAATCAAGTTAATTTTAATTTAAGGGAATTATTTTATAATTAGATTTATGGAAACTTATAATATTATTAAATTGTTATTGCAAGGTCCGGCTATCGGCATGAGGTGCAGCGACAAATCTGATGGAGTGAACTGTTATCTAAGTACTGAACAACGAAGTAGTAAAACAAACAGTGGAGAAGTATTGTCGACAACCTTTATACACCTAAAGTAATTAATCATTATAATTAATGGTTAAGAGATAATTACTGAATTAAATTGTTTAATTAAAATATTTACAACTAATTAATTTTTTATCAGAATTTGACCAAAACAAAAAGGCATTGGGACCGTAATGTTGAACGCTCCATTTTGAAACTGACAGGGACAGAATTGAACAAGTCTGGAATCAATTGGATTTTTAATTAAATTAAACACTCGTTTAATTTAATTAAAATCAACCGTCTGAACAACGGAATCGACTCACGGTGAGTTAAACTCACTCAGTTTTTCCCCATTTATATTTTATATAAATTGGATTTTTATTTTATGTGCTCTATTTGCTATGGTTGACTGTTCGCTAGTTATATATTTATTTGTTGATTTAACTAATGAAATTAAACCATTGTTTAATTTCAGTAAAAACCAAATTGTTATTTTAACGATTGGTTCCAATAAAGGTAACTTACCTTATTGGTCACGTTTATCAATAAACTTGTTTAATGGTTTGGATTGTTTGATCTGTTTGAATTGTTTTAAACTGTGTGGAGATAACCGTTTGTATACAGGGAAGAACAGGTTGGAGGGATCCAACCGGATTCCTCAAATATATTATTTATTTTAAGATTATCATTTATGAACTTTCATGATTGGGTTATTGATTTTAGTAGTGATCATTGACTGAAAAGTCAACATGTGTTGTGTTTTAACCAATGGGCTATATTGGTTGAGTAATCGGCAGAAATGGCCTAAAACTAAATCGTTTTGTTTAAATTGATTCACCGTCAGGTGAGTCAAGAGAGTTGAAGTTATAAAATTAAATTTTATGACAAAAGATAGATTTTGAAATATATATTTTGAATAAAAACTTATTTAAAAAGGAAATAAATATTTATGTTTATAATTAAGTGTAAATTGATTTTATAAAGTCAAATTTGATGTTAAACGGATTTGTAAATATGAGAATAAGGAAACTAACCTAACAGCTAAATTTGGATAATTGTGTTGTTGAGAAATAATTCAATGGAATTATTTAAATTAATTAATTATATTATTAATTTAAAGGGAAGAACGAATTGGAATCGATTAATAAGATAATCGTGTTTGAGTAAATAAATCGACTCTTTAATTGGATTGATTACTAAATTAATATGCTTTGAATAGAAATAGTTTAATGAATATTGTTTAGATTATAATAGGATTTTAAAAAGGGATTTACTGCTTATTTTAATAAATAAAGAAATTAACTACTAATGTAGTTAATGGTTGAAATAATTATTATCGTAATTAATAATAATTTATAAAATTTACTTTTTAATGGGAAATCCTTTGAAAAGTGATCTAAGTTAAAATGGAATTTAATTTAGTGACGAAAGAAGAGTGTAAAAAGGTTTTGTTTAACACTTGAGTTTTATAATGAGTTATGAAAGAAATGGTTAAGCAAATGTGATAGTGTAAAATAAATGTTACTTAATTATTCGAATTAAGAAAAAGGAAAGTAAGATAAAGAGTTTGATGGTAAACCAGAGTTATATAAAAGAGGTGAAGTGGTAAATAATTAATTTTATATTAACGTTACTTAATATTGGGATTAAGTAGAAATAGGAAATTGAAATAAGAGTTGTAAAGCAGGGAAAGGTTGAATGATTGGATAGGAGAAGTAAATCATAAGATTTGTAAACCAATCAGAATTATAAAGTGAATTTGTTTGAAAGAGGAAGGTGTTAAAAGTGGCATTTTTTTAAGGAATTACTTAATTATTAAATTAAGGAATAATGGTTATAACTGAGAAAGAGAATTTCAAAATAATAAGAAGGGTTTTGAAACCGTATTTTTAATAAAATAGTTCAATGGTATTTGTATTGGGATTAGAATGATGTATTGGTTTTGGATTATAGCTTATATTTATTTTAATGTATGAACATTGTTGATCAAGGTCTGAGAGATAACTAAAATACCCCAACTTGAACGACTTCAGGATTATCTTAGAATGATATGAGTTGAAGTGGTCAATGTGGTTAATAAACTTTATTATTTCATTAGTGAAATGATAACAAAATATTTTTGGTGAAAATATATATAAAATGATGATTTCAAAGAAAAAGGGGAATAAAGGAGATTACGTAAAATTTATAACGACATCCGCAGGGTTAAAAGGAAATGTAAAGTATTAATATAGGTTTACTCTATATTAAAAATCATTTGTTCTCGTTGTTAAGTAGTGAATGAAGATGTTTCGTAAATTTATGGTATGAGTAATAAGTTGAATTGAATTCCCAATATTATATGATAATGTGGTAAATGGTTTGAAAGCAAAAAAATAGAAAACTAAATATGATATAGGATTATCATAAGTAATGAATTGGTTTAAAGAAGAATCTCATGTTAAATAAAGAAGCGAGAAAACTATATTTATAATATCGAAAGATCTAAGAGTTTGAATTTACATTTGTTTTTAATTAAAAGGCCAAGTGAGACCGAATACCGAATCAGTGAACTCACTGGATTTTCATGATTGAAACACTATTTATTTTGATAGTTAAATCACCGACTATCAAATCTGTCCAATACGATGGTTGGTACGGAAAGACCGGGATCGAATTTATATTCAAAAACCATTCCGACCAACCAATATGTGAAGATACCAGAAGATGATCGAGATGGAGCATTGAAGACCGTAGATCTTCATAAACGGAAGAACCGCTACTAATCTCTGGAGTGCAACAAGAGATAAACTGTGATTCTGTCGTGGTTGGAATCTACGGGTTGCAAGGACTTCTCGTTACTGATCCATGGGGTGATTCCTATATTGGATGCAGTAGGGGAGCACCTTCGGTTCATCCTGTTCCTAGATGACTTGTATGGACGAATGTCTGACAGAGTATTTCCTAAAACCACGTACGTTGATTTTTACAAATATACCAAGTGGTGGCAATGGAGGGCACTTCTTTACACCGAGAGTATATTTGTGGACGTCAATTAGTGATTTGACGGATTTGACGATGTGGCATTCAAAGTGAATGGTGGCCAAATGTTCCAAAAAGTAAATCTAAACCTCAAGCCTCATCAACCGGGAAATGACAGAAATCGGGCAGGCAGCATAGCTACGTGGGTCGCTCCCTTTAGGGTGTTTAATCACCTATCTAGAGAAATTCCATTTCATTCTTTAATTTATTTCGATGCTGTCCCTTTTCATGAAACGGTGGCTAGCTACGACCGTTGGTGATATACATTCGATACACTCAAGCGAAATGAGTGGTCGGTCATGTGAGGGCCGGGTTGCAAGACGTTCTTGTTGAACCCAGTATATTCGCCTCTAGAGATACACTATCGGCGGGTGGTCCCATACCTTGCCGTAGTCGGAATCCAATTTCCAATAAGCGCCCGCGGTTTTGATTGTATACTATATATGTGGAGCGTGAGATGCAAGCGTTCCACTAGATTGCTATTTACTTATAAGTAGACATTATTATAATATCAGAACAAGCTATTGATTTCAAAAATGTTTTGGGTTATCGTAAGGTAAAAAAACTTCTGTATTTATGTGTGGATTTGGTCTTAAAATTATCCTTTTCTTTCGAAAAGATTTTTAACTTTAAAATCAGGTTGTGTGTTACCCTTAATACTGTGCGAGTTTATCTCACTCGGCTTCACCAGACTGACCCGGTGTTTTGTAAATGCTCGGGTTAGCCCGGGGTGTACAGGTTCAGGTTATCGAATGCTGTGAAAAGATGAGCTGGAAGAGTCCAGACGTTTGATATTATATAGCTACTATTCTGCTGTGTGTTGTATATGAGGGAAGATTATTATAACTGTCCAATGGTGTAATGTACTCTGATATTGTAAGTGATACTTAAAGCTCTCAATAGAGTTTATTTATGTATTATATTTTGTTCCGCTGCGATGTGAGATTCTGTGTTGTGTTGATTCTTCTTCTTCTATTCTAATCTTTCTTTCTTTCTTACCTCACCCTCTAACTTCTTTCTTCTAGTAATCCATTTTCCGTGCACGTTGGGTTGGACTGGTCCGGTTTGGTTAGCTCAAAAGGTACCGGAAATTTGGGTCGCTACACATACTCTATCAAATACACCTTTTCAACATAAAAATTCTAGATCTACATGTGAAGATTAAAAATCTACATCAATCAAAGCTAGATCTACATCAAGTGGGGGAAAATCGCATCAAATCAAGTGTTTTAGAGATAGATCTTTGCTTTTCGGATTCGTGATTCATTGTTTTTAAGCTTGTTTGAAAAGTTAGTGAGTGATAAGCATCTCTCGCATGGATTTAATCGAGTATATGGGTTGTTTGAACTTGTTTTCATCATGTACATGTTGTTTTCACCTAGATATACATCATGGTAAGTATATTTTCATTTGAATCACCTTAGTATCTAATCCATCAAATTTAAACCAGTAATTCTTATGTTAATTTATATGTTTATGCAAGTTTAGATCCATTATTTTATTTAAACATTGATTTATCATGATTTAGTGAATTTTATATGATTGAATGACGAATAATCATTGTTTTAGTGTTGTTAATGATTTCATAAATTGTTTATGTCTGAAGTGGATGAATTGGATGAGTTGTTTGAATCGATGTTGTCTTTAGGTGATGATTTGCCAAGATAAGAGCTATATTGGTTAGATCTAGAGTCGGGTCGCTTTTCTTAGGTCGTTGATGATATGGCATGCTCAGGTCGTTGCCATATTCTCCAAGAAATGGGGGTCAAGTCATTGTAGGAGCTTCAAGTTGTTCGAATTATTGGCTTTAGGTCGTTTGGGCTTGTTTGCAAGTTAGGTCGGTTGAAGTTTGGAACTGACAGATCGTTGAATGACTCAAGATATCGGGTCGTAGGAGGCACTGTGCTAACGCAAATAAAAGGCAGGTCGCTGGAACATCAGGTCAATGGAGCATGATGGTATCGGGTCGTTCGAATTACGAAGCAAGCAAGTCGTTGGAGCTTCACTGAGTTTGGTCATGGGTCCTTCGAGTCGTCAGCTCTAGGTAGGTTGGAGTCAGGTCATCGAGGGGGAAGTCAGCTCATTAATGACCTGGGAAGGCAGGGTCATTGGATGATTCGAACGACCTGGGGATGGGTCAAAGAGATCAACCCGACTATGGTGAACCATTGTTTGATGATATTTTTGGTTCGCAAATGGTTGTGGCTTTGAAGTAAATTCAAGGAAGAATGTTTGAAATGTTGTGAAGTGTTCGTTATTCGTTGAAATGCAACGAATGCAAAGATGACTTAGTGATGAGTTGATGGATAATGGTTGCTCGAGAGGGTTTCTTGAGCTATGAATAGCCGTTGGGGAGGACGACTCGATCTGTTGAAGGTGGAGCAATTATCGTTGTCGTAGGTTCTACAGGACTTAAAACAGGGGTACGATAGAGACTCTTAAAAGACAGGTCGAATGGTCGAGTACCCTGGCAAGTTGTGATGGGCCTAGAGATATGAGTCATGATGGCGTATGGAGTTTTTGCTAGAACCGGGGTTACCATTAGCTTTTAACATATGATAGGGTTGGTCGTCATACGATTAACGATAGTTTCGAACCAAGATTGGCAGTGATAGCCAGAGTCATGGATATTGATTGTTTTGCTTGTACCGTCTCACGTAGATTATCTGATGTCGAAGAAGACGTTTCTTGGGTGCTTGTCTGATGTTGGTTTAGGCCTTCAGGGGTTGTACTTGAGGGATGTTGATCTTGATTAGGATGGTTTACGTGAGATATGTCTGGTTGCTATGATTACTATTATGTGTTTACTTCTCGTTGTTGTAGAGGCTATCACTGTCAGATGTGGGGAAGACGATTTCAGGTTTATTCTCTGTTAATGTGGCTATAGTAGTCGGTTGATTTATATATTCTCATATACTTTATTGATGATGTTAGATAGTTGTTTTATTGATCATTGATACTGTTGTCTGAATCAAGGTTTTATATTTCCTCTTATTATCTTGGGTTGTTCATCCGATTGTGGATAGGCAGACTGAGTAGCAAGTGATAGGTGATTGATCTTAATGAGACGATGCTGCTGTGAAATGACGTGTAGGAGGCTTGCATATTATTTTCTATTATCTACTATTTCTGTTTTTCTGTTGTTGGATGTATTCTCTGAGTGTCTTGTAGTGGGGCTTTATGCACAGAATTGGTGATGTATCCAGTGGTGTTATGGATATTCTCCTTATAATATGGATGTTTTAAATCTGCTCATTATTGCTTCACTACTACTGCATATTGTATATGTTCTATTATATTTTATCCTTGCGCTGTGAGTTATACGATACATTCCACTTATGTTATCCTACTCTGGTGATCATCCATGGCTGCCTGATACATATTTCAGCGCAGTTTTCCTCTTGTTTATTGCAGGAGTTATGGGCGGTCATCACACTTGGAATCAGAGCTCTGGTTATCGAATTTAGCCAAAGTTCAAGGACGTAATTATGTGTGAGAGACGTATTTGTAGTTTTCTGGTGGATGCATACTGTATATGAGTATATAGTATAGTAGCGTTTGAACTTCACTGAAGTTTATCTCATATATAGACTAATCATTCTATTTTTAGATTTAGAATGAGTCGTTAAACCACAAGAAACACTACTAGGGATGAGCCTGAGACTAGAAGGGTAGGATATAGTTGCCAGCCGGGAGCTTCAAGTGTTCTACCAGAATATCTGGTTATGTTCAAGGACGTAATGGCAGCAGTCATAATAAGTATGCCCATTCCAGATGTGGCCGTAGGGCATGGTGTTTATGTGCAAGTACCTAAGGAGGATTCCGTTAAGTGACGAAGGGATTATTCTCCTATAGATGAAGGAGATGAGTTGAGAAGGAATATAGCCTTGGAGCAACTTCGACGTCGAGTTAAGGAGCGAGAAGAAAGGATCAATGCTACTTTGTACAAAGCTTTTAGAAGCATGAATGAATCCCGTGAAGAAACTTCTATTGGCCCTTGTTCTAGAAAGAAGCCGAATAAGAAAAAGAAAAGGCTACAGAAAGGGAATGATGGTCAAAGGAAGAAATCTAAGAAGGATGTCATCTTCTTTAACTGTCAGGTGAAGAGCCATTATTCCATGGATTGTAAGAAGCCAAAGGCTGAGAGGAGATGCTATAACTGCTGCAAGGCTGGAGATAAGAAGAAAGATTGTCCAGATTTTCAAAAGAATAGGAAACCGGAGGAAGCATGTGTTCTGGAAGCTATTCCGATTTCCTATTGCATTACTAATGAGAATTAGGAGAAGCTGTTGTTTTTTTAGATATGCTTTCTGACGGTGGAGTTTGTTTGAGTTATGTTGGTACTAGAGCATCGCTTTCTTTTACCTATAATATGGTTGTATGCCGAATAGGTTTAGAACCTGAAGTTGTAATAGACCTTTGATTGTAACTAATTCAGTTTGGGGTTCAACTACTCTTTACATGATTTGTTGTGGTCTAGTTTATTTAGTTGTGGTTGCTCTTTTATGAATGATTGTTTTGTTATGTGCTTCACTGGGTTTGGGATCATCTTGGGTATGGATTGGCTCAAGAGGTATGCGGCAAGAATGAATTACGAGAAGCTTGAGGTGAGAGTCGGGGATGTGCAAGGGCGAAGGGTTTTGATTCGATTAAGCCTGAAGATGGTGCCTTCGTGAGATTTTTATTTTCGCTTGTGATTCCACAGAAATACTTGTCATCTGTGCTGATCACAAATGAGTTTGAGGATGTCTTTGAGGAGGTCAACAGTTTGCTGCTGCATCATGAGATCGAGTTTAGAATCGATTTGGTCAAGGGTGCTAGACCTATCATTATGCCTCTTAGGCGGATGGCGCCTAAGGAACAACGAGAGTTAGAGGTGCAAGTTCGTGACCTTTTGGGAAACGGATTCATTCGGAGTAGTGTTTTCGAATGGGGTGCACCAGTTATGTTTGCAACCAAGACTAGCGGATCGTTAAGATTGTGTGTGGATTATCATGAGCTGAACAAGGTGACCAAGAAGAACAAGTATCCATTGTCGCGGATCGATAAAATGTTCGATCAGCTTCATGAAGCCAAGGTGTTTTCTCAAATGGATTTGGCAACGGGATTTCACCCGTTGATGGCGGCAAAGGATAATATGCCGAAGACTGCTTTTGTGACACCACCAGGTTTCTTCGAATGGTAGGTGATGCCATTTGGGTTGGCTAACGCACCAGTATATTTCGTGGATCTTATGAATAGGGTTTTCAGGGGTCAGTTGAATAAGTTCGTTCTTATGTTTGTTGATGATATTCCGGTTTATTTCCGGAATGAGGTAGAGCAAAAGATGCACTTGAGGGTTGTTTTGGAAACTTTACGAAAGCATCAGTTGAGAGCTAAGTTTTTGATGTGTCATTTCTGGAAGATCAAAGTGAGGTTCTTAAGCCATGTTGTTTCTGGAAATGCAATAGTGGTTGATCCCTCTAAGGTGTAAGCAATCCAGGACTGGGATAGACCTAAGAATGCAACAAACATGAGAAGTTTTCTTGGGTTAACAGGATATTATCGTCGTTTTATAAAGGATTTCTCCAAGGTAACTGCACCATTAACAGGATTGACGAAGAAGAACCAATGTTCACATGGGATGCAAAGTGTGAGCAACTTTTGGAATCCTGAAAGACAGACTGACAATTGTTCCTGTTTTGACAATTCCAAGTAGGAAAGAGGAGACGGTGGTATACACCGATGCATGTGGTATTAGACTTGGAGCAGTGCTAATGTAGAAGGATAAGGTTGTGGCCTACGCGAGTCGACAACTGAAGCCGCACGAAAGGAATTATCCAACTCATAATTTTGAGTTGGCAGCGATCGTGTTTGCTTTGAAGATGTGTAGACATTACCTGTTGGGAACTCAATTCGAGTTGTTTAAGGATCATAAGGCGTTGAAGTATATTTTCTCCCAAAAAGATTTGAATCTTCAGCAGCAAAGGTGGTTAGAGTTTCTGGTATCATATGATTTTGGTATAACCTATACTCCTGGTTATGGTAACGTAGTAGCTGATGCATTGAGTCAAAGACATGCAAGTTTGAGAGCAATGTTTTGAGAATGGAAGCACTTCGAGCACTTGGCATGGTTTGATTCCAGACCACGGTGTGAGTTGACCTGAAATGTTGGCAAGCTTATTGATTAGGCCTATTCTCATCGAAAGGATTGGCGAGAGCTAGAAGTGTGATGCAAAGCTTGTCGAGATTATCCAGAAGTTAGAACCAAAGGATAAGGAGTTCAAGGTCGATAGAGGGTTGGCTTCGAAAGCAAGGACGATTGGTTGTTCCTGGTATCGACGGACTGAGAGATGAGGTTCTGAGGTAATGTCATCACTCGAAGTTGACGATTCATCATGTTGTAATAAAATGGACAGGACATCAAGAGAGCCCACTACTGGGAAGGGATGAAAAGGGATGTTGGGAAATTCATTTCCAAGTGTATGAACTGTCAGTTGGTGAAAGCTGAACAGAAGAAGTCGAGTGGATTGCTTCAGCCATTAGAAGTTCCTACGTGGAAGTGGGAGCAGATATCGATGGACTACCTAGAACCAGGGCAGGAAACGAAGGAATTTAGGTCATCGTGGATCGCTTAACCAAGAGTGCAAGGTTTATTCATCTCAGATCGACTAGGACAACATCAAAGTTGGCTGCGTTTTATATTAAATGGAGAGCTCGATTCCATGGTATACCGAAGATTATGGTCAATGATCAAGATCCATTGTTCACAAGCGGATTTTTGAAAAGTTTGCAAGAGACTTTGGGAACATAGTTGTGTTTGAGTACGGCTTATCACCCTCAGACTGATGGTCAGACCGAGAGGGTTGACCGAGTTTTGGAAGATCTCCTAAGATCTTGTATATTGGACTTCTGGGATTATGGGAAGCCCATCTACATTTACTTGAGTTTGAGTATAATAATAGCTACCAGTTGAGCATTGGGATGGAATCATACGAGGCGCTGTATGGTAGAACGTGTAATTCTCTGGCATGTTGGTTAGAGACCGAAGATAAGTTTATACTTGGGCCAGAGATGATTAGAGAGATATCAGATTGTATTGAGATCGCTCGACAACGATTGAAGGCAGCCCAAGATTGTCAAAAGAGTTACGCCGATAAGCATGTAAAGATTTTGAATTCGACGTTGGCAATATGTTTTGGTGAATATTTCTCCGTTAAAGAATGTTGTTCGGCTTAGAAGAAAAGGAAAGGTAGCTCCAAGTTCTGTTGGACTATTTCCGCTAGTTGAGCGGATTGGAATGCTCGCGTATAAGTTGGAGTTACCTGAGAAGATGTTGAGTGTGCATAATGTTTTCCATGTGTCAATTCTATGGAAATTTGTGCATGAATCAATGTGGTGGTATCTCCAGAGCAGTACGAAGACCTAGAAGTCGAGACCATAGTTACGAAACCTCGTAAGCCGCTTTGTGTTGTGGGTAATGACATGAAACAACTTAGGAGGAAGTTGGTTAAGTTGGTCAAGGTACAATGGAGTGAGGATGATGACAATTGTACGTAGGAAACAAAGAGAAAAGAAGGCGATCCATCCAGAACTCTTTGTTGATATGACCTATAATATCGCATCATTCCCCGTTGTAACTTGTACTATTATGGTTGTTGTTGTTGTTAGAATTCTGCAAGCTAGGATAAGGCTATGGATGTAGGGTTTGATGGCTGCTGGTTTGGATGATAGAATTGGTTGCTCATGGATGATAGGCATGCAGAATTGTTTTAGTTGCCTGAGCTTGTTTGGAATTTTGGGGGCGAAATTCCTAAGGGGGGAGAATGTAATAGCCCACATTTTACGTATCAGAGGATCATAAAATATTTTTATTTAATTCCCCGAGGGATGGATCATTCTCATATTTTGGTATGTTGGTTATGGGGATTTGAAACATGTTCATAATTTTTACTAAATTTATTTGTGACTTTTCCCTTGTCAGTTTTGTATAGGACATAACATTTGTCTGTGATCGAATTAGGTGTTGAGGTTGATTTCATTGGAAAGGAAATGGTGTTGACAATTCCTTAGAGTAGTAACATTAAAGATTTGGTTCAGTAGTTTGGGAGAAATCGCTGTTTTAGTGTTTCACAATTTTTGTTTAGGTTTTGTAAGCCATTGATGGGCTGATTTGGAGTAGCCCATTAGTGAGCTGGTTGGATGCTATAAATAAGGGGTTAGAGGCATGGAGAATAGTTTACTTTCTTCATTCTCCCATTTGGTTGAGCTCGTGATTCTCCTTTCTCAATCAAATTCACCTTTCCACCATTAAAATTCAAGATCTACATGTGAAGATTGAAGATCTACATTGATCAAAGCTAGATCTACATCAAGTGGAGGAAGATCGCATCAAATCAAGTGTTTTGGAGATAGATATTCGCTGTTCGAATTTGTGATTCATTGTTTTTAATCTTGTTTGAAGATTTGGTTAGTGGTAAGCATCTCTCGCATGGATTCAATCAAGTGTATGAGTTGTTTGAACTTGTTTTTATCATTTACATGTTGTTTTCACCTAGATATACATCATGGTAAGTATATTTTCATTTGAACTACCATAAGATCTAATCTAGCAACTTTAAACTGGTAATTCTTATGTTAATTCATATGTTTATGCAAGTTTAGATCTTTTTTTTGTTTAAACATTGATTTATCATGATTTAGTGAATTTTATATGATTGAATGATGAATAATCGTTGTTTTAGTGTCGTAGATGATTTCGTAAAGTGTTTATGGCTGAATGGATGATTTGGATAAGTTGTTTGAATCGATGTTGTCGTTTGGTGATGATTTGGTCAAGACTAGAGCTATTTTGGTCAGATCTGGAGTCGGATCGTTTTTGTTAGGTCCTCGATGACGTGGCATTCTCAAGTTGCCAGCTTGTTCTCTAAGAAATGGGGGTTAGGTTGTTAGAGAAGCTTCAGGTCATAGGTCGATCAAATTGGTGGCTCGGGTTGTTTGGGTTTGGATGCAAGTTCGGTCGGTTGAAGATTGAAACTGATAGGTCATTGAACGACCCAAGATATCGGGTCGTGGGAGGCGCTGTGCTAATGCAAATAAAAGGCGGGTTGCTAGAATATCACGTCGTTGGAGCATGATGGTATCAGGTTGTTCAAAGTACGAAGCAAGCAGGTCGTTGGAGCTTCACTAATTTAGGTCATGGGTCCTTCGGGTCGTCATCTCTGGGTAGGTTGGAGTCAGGTCGCTAAGGGGGAAGTCAGGTCGTTAACGACCTGGGAAGGCAGGGTCATTGGATGATTAGAACGACCTCAGAATGGGTCAAAGAGATCAACCCAACTATGGTGAACCATTATTTGATGATATTTTTGGTTCGCGAATGGTTGTGACTTTGAAGTAAATTCAAGGAAGAATGTTCAAAATGTTGTTAAGTGTTCATTGATCATCGAAATGCAACGAATGTGAAGATGACTTAAGGTGATGAGTTGATGGATAATGGTTGCTCGAGAGGGTTGCTTGAGCTATGAATAGCCGTCGGGAAGGACGACTAAAGATATTGAAGGCAGAGAAATTATCGTTGTCGTAGGTTCTAACGGTCTCAAAGCAAATGTATAATAGGGGTGCCTAAAAGACCGGTCGAATGGTCGAGTACCCTGGGAAGTAATAATGGGCCTAGAGATACGAGTCACGATGGCGTATGGAGTTTTTGCAAAAACCGGTGTTACCATTATCTTTTGACATATGGCATGGTAGACCGTCATACGATTAATGATGGTTTCGAAGTAGGATTGGCAGTGATAGCCAGAGTCATGGATATTGGTTGTTTTGCTTGTACCATCTCACATAGATTGTCTGACGTCGAAGGAGATGTTTCTTGGGTGCTTATTTGATGTTGTTTCAGGACTTTGGGGCTTGTACTTAAGGGATATTAATCGTGATTAGGATGGTTTACGTGAGATATAACAGGTTGTTATGATTGCTATTGTCTATTTACTTCTGTTTGTTGTAAAGGCTATCACTGTCATATGTGGGGAAGACGAATTCGTGTTTCTTTTCTGTTAATGTGGGCAGACTAGTTAGGTGATCTACCTGTTCTCATATTGTGACAACCCCAATTTCGACAGACCGTTTTTTTCTTCAAAACTCCAATTTATCGAAACTTGGATTGGTTTGCTCTGGTATCCTGCAGAAAAGACAGAGACATAAAATATATCAGAGCTTAGAAACTATCTCACAACGGAATGGATATAATATAAATCAAAGTATAGCCTTATTGTATTAATAATACTGCCTAATCAGTGTCTAAAGCTATAATGTCTCATGTCTCTGTCACAAATCTAATCTACGAGTATGTTATGAGGAGGGGGTCAAAACACAAGTTCTGGTGACTGGATTTAAACTATACACTTTGTATAATCCTACATATACCGTTCAAACATATTTTATTATTTATCAGGTTACTTGGGTTAACAACACTCAAGGCTTACACACACGTCGTACCTATTTACTTCCCAGTGGATTAACTAATACAGTATATGTGTAGCTACCCCCAATATCGAGGTACACCCCATGGTACCCCACTTGCATGGTCTCCACTGCAATGCCACCGAAATGCCCGCAGTCTCTCATCTTACGCCGGAATGATGTACGGATCTTTATATAACAATGTTACGATCATCATATATCTACCATCACTACGCTACGTAAGTGTACGGATTGCCACCCTCGATCGAATCAGATCTCATACCGGAGTAATGCCCTCAAGTCTATGGTACACCACCCAGAGCAGATATGCATGTATCTAGACTAGCCCTCGTACGAACTGTTAATTGTAGCTCGATGCCTCAATTGTACGTCCTCTAATGTGCACTGAGTTCCGTGTCAGGGCGATACAAGAAACACGGAACTTGGTCGGGAGCTTTTCCATACTGTACAGGCCCGCCTTTAAGATCTTCGAAAATACAGATATCCCTAGGGTCTGTTTTCACGATGGCCATGGCCCCACGTCGGCCCCTCCCTCAACTAGTAATGACTACAAGAGCTAAGCGGCTACCTCTACGCAAACAAACTAAACATCCATGTGTCGTCTCCCCTAAACCCCTTATCCCAATAGTGAAGGGTGAAATGGTATCTTGGGTTTAACTCTAGTCTTTTCGCATCACACTGGCTGTCGATGACGAGTGTCCGACGGTCTACTATCCTTGTTGGTCGTGACCCTCTGCCTCCTCGTGAGGCAACCGCTGAACCACTGTGGTGTCATCGCGTCACAACATTCTGACTGTATAGCAACATCTGCAGTCAAGGCCCACCCACCTAGTAGTTACGCGCAGACCCATCCTCTGTGAGCACAGCCTAAGACATTTGTCACCGCACAGAGGACTACTTGGAGCACCTTACGTACCTCAAGAAGCCGCGTGCTTCCCTTTCCAGTCCTTTGGAGCCATCATAACAATAAGATGAATGTGCGTTCCCCTCGTGCCTTATAACACCTCGATGATCTACCACGTTGGGTTATCCACCTTCAACCG
This sequence comes from Allium sativum, assembly GCA_030737875.1. Lineage (NCBI taxonomy): Eukaryota > Viridiplantae > Streptophyta > Magnoliopsida > Asparagales > Amaryllidaceae > Allium > Allium sativum. Next base: position 968,537,189 of record CM060910.1, on the reverse strand, counting down.
TACGGACTGGTCTAAGCGCCTTACTTTAGCATGTTGTTAGACCTTATGTCTAAACATTCTTTTACGCGCTTGTCTCACCTCATCAGGTTTCCAGTTAACTTGGTTATTCCAATTCATATTGAATTCTTATTCAAATTACCAAGTTTCTCTTGCTTATTAATTTCAGTCATACAACTTAATCCATTTAAGTTTATTAATAAGCCCACAACATGTTATTCTCTAGATTGTGGCCCAAGGTCTGTAATCCACAATCTCTTTTATATTATTGTTGATTTCATCATTACAATAAATTGTTTACTTAATATGTAATTAAGTATATCCAATTAACATATTTTCTAATTAACATGCCACTTACCATTTATGATTAAATATAACTTATTTCATGTCATAAGTTTTCCTGATCCTTTCTCATTTAATCACAATTCCATTTTACATTGTCAATACAGCTTATCGATGTTTCCTTATTAACTTAGTTCTATTAACTAAGGCACATTAATAAGTTTCTCTACCCGTTTATTATAACCTATGTTATAATTTCCTCTTGTCCCTAGGACAAGCCTAAGGATTCTTATCAACGGGTTTCAGACTTCCAAGCTTACAGATTACTGAATTTATAATTAAGTACAACTTCTTATATTTCATATATTTTCCCCCTTTTCTCTACTGGTTTCCGGCTTTCCCCATTTACTACTTACTTAATTTACAATTAAGTGTCCCTTAACTCATTTCACAAGTTATCCCATTTCCCTATTAGTTTATTATAACCGAAGTTATAATCCCCACTTGTCCCTAGGACAATTCTACTTATTATACAACATTTTCATTAATGTTATTTACTTATAATTGGTGATTATCATTTCCACAAGTTATGCTTACCCTAAAAGGTGTCTTTAATTACATGACTATATTATTTCTACCGGTTATGTATACCATTAGGTGTCTTTAATTACATAACCTTATCGGGCTATGTTTGCAGGCCTATAAGTAAATATTACCCACCCCCCTCATATTTGCTTGGCCCATCCACCCCCCTCATATTTGCTTAGCCCATCCACTGTCCAACCAATTTTACTTAACCCTAACTTTAGTTCATATTCATACAATCCCTATGGATTAGATTAGATTAGGTTAAGTAGTTCAATTCATTACCATGTCCATTTATGGTTTATAATGGGCTAGACCTCCCACATTAGGCCTACAACTTGTGGATGCTGGATATGTCGGTCGGGTCCGGGAAGACTTCTTCCGCAAGCTGGGCCTAACCTCGTGTCATAGCCCGTCTCGTATTTGCGCACTTACACCTCACACATTAGGTTCTACATTAGTGACTGTTGGATATGCCAGTCGCATCCGGGTAGACTTCCACCACTATTGCAATCTAACCTAATGTCATAAGTGCAATTACAATTTCTAATTGTAATCCTAGGCATTCGTTATTAATAAGTTATTTAAGCCTATGCCTTTATAGGTGTTAATGCCTATTTACCCAAGTTGGATTATGTGTCTACATTCATATTATTCAAATTATGCAAATTCATATTTTACATATCATCACATTTGCGCCCAAATCATTTTTTATACTTATGATCCAATTTAAGATCTTTAAACATTTTTTGGTCGATGCCCCAAACCCATATTTATTTATTTAATTCTTTATTAACATGAATCCATATAATCATATACTTATTCCAATTATATCCTATGTATAATTAAGACAAATTTACATGTAAACTTTTTAGCACTCCAACTAATACAATATATGAATTTTTCCCACATGTTCAATTAATATTATATCATGTAAACATTCCAACATTTCAACTGATTCAATATATGAATTATTCATATTAACAATTTGATGTTATATCATGCTAATCATTCCCACATGTCATTTACACCACTTTAATTATTATTAGCATATGTTTAGGCATCTTAACATGTCATATTCCAATTAGTCATAATGGGGAATGCTAAACGGTAATATACCATTATCTAAAATAATATGGCTTAAATCCACTCACCTTTCATGCTTTCCCCAAATTTTGGATCTGATATGTTTTATCATCCATGGTTTTCCTTTCTCCTTTAATTTGATTTGAAACCTAATAACGTGGATCGACTATTTTCATTAAAAGAGAAGGGAAAGAAAAATAGGAAGAATATGAACAGATTGGATCTAGAAGTTTACCTTGCTTTCACGATTCAATAATCTTTTTATTAATGTTGATTGTCTCTTCCAGATCTGGATTCATAATTTTCCTAGACTAATATTTTAATTTCATAATAGATTTGAGAAGAGAGGGAGGGAGAGTGATGGCAGAGCTCCAGCGTAGCCGCCAAATTATGACGGTTAGGGTTAGGTCTAGTGTCTTATTTATAGGAGTATGGAGCAACCAGGATCCTCAGATTTTCCCAAAAGCCATCCGAATCGTCAAAATATCACAAAACCCTAATTTGTCAAAATCTGCCGTAGGTGGGTAAACACCACTTTAAGGGGTTGACACCCCTTTGAGAGGGTCGACACCGGGGTTGACTCCCCCTTGGGGGGTTGACACCCCATGGCGGGCAATCTGCCGCCTTCTAAAAATTCAAATTTTGAACCGATTTTCGAATTTCTGGACCCATTTTTGAATTCTAAACCTAATATATATATATATACACACATATACATATATATATATATATATATATATTCTTCATGCACATATACAAACATCGAACCTTAATAACTTCTTCATACAGTGTCCGATTTACGCAAACTAGGTGTAGATTTTGACCAGAATTTCGAGATGGACGCAATGGCGAAGTCCGTTTTACTTAATTCTGAATATGTAATTAAGTTATTCTTATTTTACTCTCTTACACTAAAAATACGGGGTGTTACATTCTCCTACCCTTAGGAAATTTCGTCCTCGAAATTTGATAAGGGTAAAATAAATTAACCCCTCGCATAATATACATCCATCATGTGTGCATCCAATTTTTGCAAACAATGTGCACTTGTGCAAAGTGAAGTACAACATAATAATGCATGCATGCCTAAGCACTACCTCCTATGTGTATGCAAAATTTTCAAAAATACTTTTAAAATATGATGCTCACATCCTAAATATATTGGCGGTTCTATACGACTGCAATATTTTAAAAATAAAAAAAATACTTTTTCATCCAAATTTTCCCACACTCTTACTGAGTAAGAGCATAGTTCACCCAATTGTCACATCCATAATCCTACCAACCAACTTTATTTTTCAAATTTCAGAAAAATCCAATTTTCTAAATTCGATCTCTTATGCTATAAAAAAAAGCGGAAAACGGAAAATTCCGCATCTTCCGTATTTCTTTTTCAACCTTTTTCTAACCGTACTTCGATTTTTATGTAACTATTTATAAAGATTCCCTATTTTCCTATCCAAGCATAGCCAACATAAGAAAATTTTCTTTGTTACTGATTTTCTTTTTCATCTTATCTTGGAAATTTTTATTCTTATCTATCTTTTCTCATAATTTTGCATTTTTTTTTCTTTGTAGAATTTTCTGTTTCCTTTTTAGTTGTACAAATTTTCTTTTCTTAGCTTATTTAATCATCTGATCTTAGTTTAATTTTAAATAAGCCTCTAGTCTTTCAACTAAAACAGGAGAACAGACACTTTACATAGCTACTACTAAGGGCCAAGAATCTCGGGACTATGTCCCCCCTCTGTTAGAAAAGTCCAAACCATAGGATCCATGATAAGTTCAGGTGTTACCCTAACTTCCCAACAAGAACAATATAATGGAACGATCCCAATTGAAATATAGTAACGGGTTTTACCTCTAACCTGAAAATTAGTAACAAGATCAAATCACTTACTTGCCCTTTTCTATCTAGTAGTCGCCACTAATCCTAGCTATGTTCCAACAATTATTTCAGTAACATCCTAGGCTTTCCAATGCTTACGCATTCTACGGGAACTCACTATTATTCCAAGATAATTCTTGATATTTACTTTATAGTCTCAAAACTTTTCCTATCTTTCCTAAGCACTAATCCTTACCTACTCCATACTTTTTTTTTAAAACATGGTTTGGCGCTTTTCCTTCCAAAAATTAAAAGTGCCAAAACTTTATTTTCCTCATGAAAAATTTCTTTAGCCAAACCATAAAAACATTTCGTCTTAAAAATGTAAATCATCATTTTTTTTCAAATCACAAAACTAGAGTAAATATGGACAACTATTTTCCCAATCGGGTTTATGACCTGTTGTTACGTATAAGTTCGGTTTAGTCTCTTATTAAAAGGTGCCAACATCCATTCTATTCTTATATTCTACAACTTATTTTGTCCACCCACATAATTATAATAAAATGATTTATCAAAAAGGGTTGTCATAATAATAGAGATTTAAAATCTTTTGTGACACCCCACGTCTGTTAATGTCACTCACAAAGGGAATGCATTAAGTTTCGTGGAGCGTTATAAGTAAACAGAACAGAATATTAGAAGGCAGATACATAAAGTAGTACTTGAAAAATTTATAACTTTATTACAGTAGAAACAGAAATAAGTTTGCTTACATCTTTAAACAGCAAAACCAAGTACATAATATCGGTCTTGTACAAAAGCCATCAAAGTACATAATTTTTAAAACCATAATCCCACTCCAAATTGCCATATGTAAGAGAAACAAAGCTAAGCATTACTTTTAGCACTTCCAAGCACTTTAAGCAGAAAGAAATCTGAATCAAGCTTCTACGTTCCCACCCTGAGAACCTGGAGGGGGGAGTAAGAAAAGAGGCGAAACAAAAAGGGCATACATAAAGTCTGGCTAGTCCGGCGACTTTCAGCATAAAAACAGATAATAGTATCATGACATGTAACTAAAACTGGATGAGAGATAACAGTAACAGGAGTAGCAGGTATACATAGGTTAAATAGAGGAAACAGAATGATAAATACCAAGCTATGCTTCTTACTTACTTTTCACTTCTCTGCACTAATACTAGTATAATAGGAATAAGTGTTACCCTAATGTCTAAACTGAAACAGAAACGGAAACAGAATGATCTCTACAGAAACAGAATGCTAGTAATAGGCCTTTACCACCTCAACAGAGACAGATAGTACAGAAACAGAAGCAGAAACGAAATCAGAGACAGAGACAGAATGTTAGAATTAGGTATACACTAGTGACGGGCCTTTACCACCCTAACAGACAGTACCACACAGAAACAGATAGGTGTTACCACCCCAACAGAAATAGGCGGTACCCCAACAGAAACAGACAGAACTAGATGTACCCTAAATTCTACCCTAAGCGATCGACTCCCTAATACATAAATACCATGTGTCTGACCCATAGAAGGGTGTATCACTCCCTAAAGTGGCAACCTACAGAAAGACACAAACCTATTTCCAGATGTCACGGTGTCTTAACTTCCCCAGAATAGATCGGATCCATGCAAGCACACGACCCGGTTGGAACGCGCAATCAACACCCCTCGCCATTATCCGAACGGACCTCTTATAACTAATTCAATAAGCGTGCCCTGACCCTTACCTAGTGTTGGGTCGCAGTTTGATACCAGAAAGGGTTATTGACTGATATGGGTCCCACACACCAGATGACACAAGCAAATACCCCTCCTACCCTTGTGTCCCCAGACAAACACTACAACAAAAAACACTTTTCGCTACAGGCAATATCTGTTGCAGTAGGGCTATTGCAACAGGCCAGCGCCCCTCGCTATAGCCGAAGTTGCAATAGGTCCGCAACAGATTTTGCCCATTGCGATAAGAAGTTGCGGTATACTTTTTTGCAACAGGCTTTTACCATTGCAACTGATCCTTTTGCAACAACAAATGACTATTGCAAAATACTCTTATACAATCTTATGCCTGTTGCAAAAGAATTTTTCATAACTATTTTTGTCTGTTGCTATTGAATCTTTTACAAAATGTTTTACAATTTCCACCATTATAAAATCATGATTTCATGATCTAAAATATATACAATTTAAATACTAGCTCAAAGATAATACTACTCTAAAATATTTCATTAAATATCCACAAAAATTCAAATTTTATTACAATATCTGTAAATACAAACAAAAACAATACATTGAAAAAGATGGTTACAGACATATATATCAACATTTCTCGTCAAGTTACAATTATTTTCATTATAAATTAATCAAAAACTTAACAACATAAGCATTGACTATTACTCTTTTTCGCTGGCAAATTATCGGATGGACTAAAACCTTCATTTGCCCTGCACTGTATATATATATATATATATATATATATATATATATATATAAACACACATATATATACATACCAAGTTAAACAACACTGACATTTTTGTTCTGAAAAAAGCAAAAAAATAAAAATGACAGACCAAACGGTGCCTTATTTTATAGGACATCGCTTCACGTAAGTTCACGATAATTCGTTTCAAAGACAAAAGAAATTATCATTTTTCTAAAGTGTTATGGGAAAATAATAATGATAAATGAAAGTGATATATTCAGACATATGTGATGATTCCCAATTAGTGGTTGCATACATTAACTCGTACCTACAAGTTCCTAAACAAATGTCAATGTTGTATGTATGTAAACAACAAACAAAAACAATTGATCATCGATGCCTACAACTAATGATAATACTATAAAAATAAAGTAACAGTCGTTCTATGACAACTTACTACAATATATGGCCTCATATAGATTAATTGAGATATGAATAATTCCATCCAGTGACAAGTGGCAGTAATGATGTTCTTGAGATTACCCAACATAATCTGCAACAAATTTCTCAAGCCTTATCGAGTTTGGTGGTGACGGCACTGAACCCAAAAGGCACTGCAGTCTAATTTAGATATATGTCCACGCCACTTCTCCCACGCCTATTAAAATAAAGTATGCTCAAAATACACAAATAAATTGCATATGTATAAGCAAAACAATGATACCTTGATAATTCTAGCACAAGTATAATGAAAATGCTACTTACACCACATTACAAGTGTTAACATTGTTGAACATGATACTTACACCACATTACAAGTGCAATAATTCTAGCACAAGTATAATGAAAATGGGAACTACCGTTAAAATTATACATTGCACACAAGTAATGCTTAATGAGATTAGTGATTCTAGAGAACATGATTGAAAAGGGGCAAACCTGTATATTAACAAGTTTAGTTTGAAACTCCACAAGCTTTGAGTAGATTTTTTCCTCTGTCTTTGATATAAGGCAATCATAATCCTGGAAAGACAAAAAATAATTCAAATTTGTTTCAAATCCAGACATAGAAAAGTATTGTAGTAAGGAAATTTTATTACAGTTAACTAGTCAACAAGGCGCTCAGGAAGCCATGCTGATGATATCTTATCAACATAAAATATCTCCAACAACTGCCATGCAGCCTTCAAATTAGTTGGTTTCTCAAAACGCTGCAAGAAATATAAATACATTTAACTATCTATGATCACTGCATATGAAATAGAGAAATTTATACATAGGTTAATTTGCTAAAATAGTACTTGAAAAAACATCAGTGGATCTTCGATCACTGTGGTAGATGGACGTTTGGAAGCACCAAGAAGATTAGAAATTTGATTACTATACTCCAGAACATATACCCACCTGCATGTCATTCATGACAACGATGTCTCCATAAAAATCAAATCCAAAGTGCAGTACATATACACGCTATACATACATAATATATGTACTAATGTATGTACATACATATATGTATGTATGTGCATATCACTTTTACATTCGCCTGGCACATATGGTTGACTGTAACAGCTACTTCAACTATATAGTCCTCGGATAGTCAATTAGGATATTGATTAACTTCAAAGGGTATGGAAATTGTTATGAATAATGGTTTCAAAAAAAAAGTGAGAACGAATTTTATCGTGCTTAATCATGAGGATTTGATAATACAAACAAATCATCCAGTTTTAGGCGAGATTTTGATGTGTTTCTTTCTTACATCGAAACATTATTGAAATCCCTCAAAATTTTAGATAAATGAACATAAGACCGATTCCACCATTTATTTTTTAATACAAGACGACTAATGAAGATTTTACATAATTCTATGCACAGTTGTTAAGGTAAAAAAGCCACAGGGCCTCACCCAGAGCTTTTTTGCGCCTAGGCTTTTTTGGGCGCCTTAAATGATATTTTATCAGTTTTCGGCCAAAACACTACATTTAGAAAATGCACTAAAACACAATTTTTAGTTTAAAAAGGGTATTTAAATGCAATACTAAGAACAAAACATCATACGATTAGCATAAATCAAACTAAGAAGGCACAAAGCCATTCAATTCAAATTTACAAACAACAAAATATTTAAAATATAGAAATTAGAAACAACACTGCTCTCTTAAGTATGGTTTAAAGCTTCCATAAACCATTGGTTTTATTTTGAGAGGTCGACAAAATAAAACTACGGTTTTTTTCTTAGAGAATACGCTCCAAATCGACAGTCTAATGAGCACCTTTTTCTTACCACGTTGTATTTTGGACAGCTATTGGATCAAATGCTGAAATTTCCAATTTATCCTCAAATGTTGCAACAAGCGCGCTTTTTTGCCAATTCACAAACTAGCGCCTTTTGAGCTTTTTTGGTGCTCGTGCATCGTAGGTGCCTTGAAAGGTAAAAAAGCTTCAGGCTGATGCCTAGGACTCTTTGACGCCTAGGACATTTAGACGCCTAGGCGAAGACTTTGAAAACATAGATTCTGTGCATATTGCAAATCCTATTTATGAATTTTGATTCTTACTTACATGAGATTTAGTAAATCCTATGAAAACCCTATAAATAAATCCTATGAAATTCCACATCTATATATATTATTTACATTAGTCAATTAGGATCTGCATCATACATAGAATTTCATGATCCTCACCCTGATGATGAATAAAATTTATGTATGATGCAAATCCTAATTGACCAATGTTGATGATAATGATAAAATTCTATGTATGATGCAAAATCCTAATTGACTTAATGTAAGTAAGGTTTAACCAAATATCGCTAAAGTTCTGAATAACTAACAACATGTTTCCATAAGATTAAATCAAACCATTATAGATCCATATGACACATTATAGATTCAATTAAATTCTAACCAACAAATTGTGGATTTTATTTTATAATCCAATGATCAAATACTTCTAAGCATTACTCACTACCAATCCAATTGAATGTACCACTACCAAATCATCGGTAGATCATGGTTATTTAATTCCAAAACTATGAACAGTGAACATTCAGAACTACTTTTCAGCAAATAGTATGTATAGTTCCTTTCATCTCATGCACATCATACCTTGCCAATAAAAAAGCAGGTAAAAAAGGACATAGTTTGTAGACATTTCTAAAGTAAATGACTAAATAGAAAACTAACCACTCGGAATGAAAAGCCGAGCTAGACATCCTCTCAACGGAAAGCAAAGAATTCTTCCTGCTCTGAAGCAAGACGAAAGCAGGTACAGATCCATAAGCGATGCTCCTCTTCTCAGCTTCACTAAGGTCGCTATCATACTCTTCTCCATTGCCCAACTTCACCTGAACGACTTTTCCGCCAATATTTTCAGCGGGCCCCAGGCATGCGACATGGAGGAGGTTGCCACTTGCTTCTCTCGTCATCTTGAAATAATTCCTGACATTGTTATAACTCCAAACGTCATCATCAACAATCTAGAGCGACTAAAACAAAAGGTAGTCGTGTAATTAAGTGAATTGGGAAGGAGTCGAACGAATATGAAGGGAAGTAGGCTGGATTGGAAGAGCGAAAAAGGAGAAGGGAGGCGAGATTTAGGAGGAAAGAACTAGGGCATTCGTGGATGTAGAGAAAGGGAATGATTTTAATTTTAGGGTTGGGGATTTTTGGCAGGTTAGCAGTTTAACGTGGATGAGATGTTTAGATAAAAACAGAAGGCGGACAAATGAAAAGAAGAGGGCGGGCATATGAAAAAGCAAAGCGGGCAGATGAAAATCAAAGGTGATACTGTTTAATTTTCAACGAGATTGTATTGCAACGAATAACAATAGGAAGTGATACATTTGCTAAAAATATAGGTATCACAATTTCCAGGAAATGTCATTTGTAAGAAATATAGTTATTGCGGCTGAAAGAATAATACAATTGCTAAAAATATATTTTTTGCAACTGGCACAGAAGCGTGGTTTTTAATCATTAAATAAATTTATAGTTATTAAATTATTACTAAATATTAACTGTAAGTTACTAGTTATTAATAATTAATTGCAATAAGTTATTAAATATAAGAAATAATAATTGATTATTATGTTAACTAGTAATTATAAATTATTTAATCCTCTATTACAATAATTATAATAATAGTAATATTAATCGATTATCATTTACTTATTAATTATGAATTTATTAATTATTAGTTATACATATTCATATTTCAACTTAATTATTAATTTTTATCCATTATTTTTTAATTACTAACTAATTATTATTATTTTATAATTATCTAATAATTTTACTATTTTTTAACTATTAATTATTATAATTTGTTTATTATTATTATTTGGTTATAAATTATAAATAGTAATAGTAATTACTAAATAATATAATTTTTAATGATATAATATTAATTATATTTTCCAATTATTCATTATATATAGTATATATATATGTATATATTAACTATTATGCTTATACTTCTTATATTATAACCGAATATTACTTGGGGAAACATAATTTTTAAAAGTGCATTTTTTGCAAGTGGCTTCGCCTGTTGCAAAAAAATTATAGTTATCGATGTTGGATCTAGATTAACCCTAGAGGGGGGGGGGGTGAATAGGGTTTATCACAGTTTTTAACTGAATTAAAAAACTAACGGGATATGTAATAATAAACAGATCACAGGCTGCAATAGAAATAAAAAGCAGAAAAGAAATAACACACAGAGATACCCAGCTTCGGCAAAATCCTGGCTACTGCTGCATTCCTAAGGTTTCTACTAGGTGTTATAAACAGATCCCGCATACAAGACCATGTACACTCGCAGCGCCTGCTCCTGTCCTAACCCTACGCTCAAGACCCTAGACTGGCGATACCCCTCGACCAGATTTTCCCGAAATACAACCCTATAATCCGTAACCCAGATTTTACAGACTCTGAAACTGACAGTCAACACCCTGACTGATTCACCCTAGATTTTACAGACCTAGAACTGATTGATCGATTTTACAACTCAAATTCAAAAGTAGAACAATTAAAAACAAAACAAATTAAACAAGAAAACCCTTGGGAGTTAAATTAAAAAGGGTCATCCCCTTTATTCTCTTGTCTCAAAAACTGGCCGGCCCACTTTCATTTGAGTGCACCCGTATACTTTGTTTCCTTTGGAAAAATAAATGGCGGCCGACTTTGGGAAGCTAGGGTTTTCTGAAATGAACCCCCAAATCGATTTCGATGCTTGATTGAATGATGTTCTCTGGTTGCTTTGATTCTCCTCGTTCCTTGCTCGATGATTTGGGGCTTTCAGACGATCGAAACACTTGAGAATAAAAAGTAAGTTATCTGAAAATTCTTGCTTTGAATTTCTTGAATTGATTTTGTGGGTTTCTGTGGATTCGATTTCTTGTTCTCTCTCTGCCTATGATGAATCTGTGTGTGGAATGTATATAGGGTAATCGAAACCCTAAAAATAACTCTGATTTCGTGAATTATGACTTGATCGATTTTTCCCTGATTTGCGTTTTTTTTTTAATTTGCGGCTTGAATGAAATAAATTCCTTGACCACTTGATTACCTCGCCATAATTTGAAACTGCTTTTTTATGAAATGAGAAGTTCTGGAAAGAATTTATTTGTGTGCCTGTCCCCGTTTTGATTTGGTCACCTCGGTATTGAAACAGATTTGAATTTTGAATGAAACAGAGTGATTGTTGCTTTCCGCTTTTGTTTCTCGGCTGAAAAAAGAATTGCTTGATTTATGGCTATGAATTCAGACATGATTTCGAACTTAAATTCAATTCCTCCTTGCATGTTTTCTGCTCTGTCTTTAAGAAAGAAATTCTGGAAAATAGTTGCCTTGTTTGAATTGTGTTGATTCTGGAAATCCATACTTGATAAGCACAAAGAATTCTGGAAATATATTAATTGATTTCCTAGCTTGTTTTGCCGAGAATATTGGTCAAATTTTGCCAAACATAAACTATTCCTTTTTGCTCGAGATTTCTTGCCTTATGTGTAGAATGGTTTCAAGAATGCATTTAAAACTTCTGCCTGGAAATCTTTCCAAATATATTTTGATTTTCTGGAACCTTGATTGAAATCTTGCCAATGAAAATTGCATGTTTATAGCACAGTGCCATTTCTGGAATCTCAATTACACTTGCCAAATAATGTTTGTTGCACCATCGAACTGTGGCATTTGAAATTGACCATTGAGCTTATGATTTCTCATGTTACAAACCATGTTGTGCACATCTTGATGTTTTCTCACTGAAATGCATTCATGTCTTATTTGAGTACACATGCTGATTGCTTGCCATGACCACTTTGCTTTGTATTTTGAGATGTGTACCATGCTCTACCATAACCATGTATTGCTGAGTATGGCTTTGTTGTGCCATCTTTCATGACACCACTGTCTCGACTTGCTTGACCTGTATTGCTTGCTGTTTTCACCCATTTCTACACTGTTATAGTTCCATTCTCATGCTGCTGCTTCATTCACCATTCCTGTTTGTACTTGCTTGTATACATGCTACAATATATATGAACCTGTTTGCATCATTTTGTGTCACCTGTGTATTAATACATATTGTGTATCATGCACTGCTTTCTTGAGTCTGTGCTCATGCATGAGCTCGACCACTTTCACCACTTGTATCAACATGCTGGATTCTACTCTCTTGCTGTTCATTTGTCTATGATGTCAATGCCATTTCTGCCTTGACCTGTGTGTGTTCATTTGAGCCTGACTTGATCATGTTTTTGTTACTCATGTGGTACCGTTATTATTTAACTATGCATGCACCCATCACTATTGCACTGTACATGTTGATACTGCTAGCTACCATGTTGTGCTTTGTCGGCTTCACCAAGCTGTTTTGATTCATGCAGTTGTGAACTTGTAGTTTCATATGTTGATCTGCCTTGTGCATGCCATGTGTGTTGAACCACTTTGAAGTCAATCTTCTCCTTTGCATTTGAGTTGCAGTTTCACCATTTCCTCTTGTCCCTTGCTGTTTTGAACTTTATTCGGACTGAGTTGACTTTGCTGCTTGCATTGCATTGTCATATATCATGTGTGACATCTCATTATTGCTCGACCATTTGTGATATGCTTACACGTGTCATACTGACTTGAATACATTGACGTTTTTTGGGTTGCTTTGTTGAGCTGTCTCGACTTTGATTGATTTTGTTGCTCTTCAGATGTGCACTGAGTCGAGCTGGTCCACGTGGCTACTCCTCAGTCGCACACTGAATTGGCGTGGCAGTGCACACGTGTATATTCATGCACGTGTGTACATGCAGCCATTCAGACTGATTTTCCTGTCCCTGCACAAATATACGTGTATATACATACACATGTGTGTGTATACATGTATGTGCGCGTGCTACAGTCACAAATCAGATCGAGTCATGAAAAATGATGAGAAACACACCAGAAAACTGAGGCAAATAAAAAATTTTAAAATAAAATTTATATTTGCATGAATTTAGAAATTATTTCTGTGCAAGATACTGTGTGTGTTTCCATATATGACAGGTAAGCATGAAGATGACTGGACTGACTGTGAGCAGTGAAGACTGGACTAATAGTGCTGACTGACTAGGAGGCTGGAGAAAGAAGAGAAAAAAAAAGACAGCATGTGCCATTGTATAAGCAACAATGTCAATAAAAAGTGTGTATATTGAGTTGTATGTAAATGATCAGTGATGTAGTGAAGAGCTTTGTACTGTTTATTTGTAATAAACAAATTGTTTGAAATAAAATATTATTTTATTGTTGTCAAACAAAATTTGTTTATCGTATACTGTGTATTTACAAGTACAAAATCTGTGAAGTGATTAAATAGTGGAGTTGTAAATAATTGTACTGTTCGAGTGTTTGAAATATAATATTTAATTTAAATAAAATACTGTAAGAAAATATGAATATCAATACAGTTGTATTCTATTTAAATATAAATATAATATTCCTGTATGTGGTGTAGAATAACAGTACGATTTCAAACACATCAATAATAATATTTATTTGTTTGTTATCATCAAACAAAAATCATATAATTGTGTATACAATGTGTATACAACACCGTTATATACAACAATCTCCCCCTTTTGATGATGACAAACAAATAAAAGATTTTGTATACAATAGATGTGTTTGACAATGAATATTGAACTCCCCCTATTTATAGCTCCCCCTATTTATAGCTCCCCCTACAACAGACAACTCCCCCTATAACTGTGCATGAGTGAAATGTATGAATAATAATGAATTTTCAAAATTAATTTTTCAAAATTAAAAATATTTATAAAATATTCACTCATAAGTCAAAATCTAATCCATTCTCCCTCTTTTGTTATCATCAAAAGGGTACAGAAATTTAAAATATAGATGAAGAATGACTAAAAAAAACATAAGAGGAAGAATAGTCATCATAAATCTCAATCATTCAAACAAAAATCATAATAAACTAAGAACTGGTGGCATATCTCACGTTGTAGAGAATGACGGATTTACGATGAATTTTATATAAAATGGAGAGAGTTTTAAAAAAATATTTTTCAATTATTTTCCAAAAGAATTTTATAAAAGATAAAGCACAAAATATAGTGATGGATTTTGACTATAATTATAAATTCAACTTATGTGACAAAATCAGATAGTCTCAAATCCCAGTAGCCATCAATCAACAAATCATAATAAGTCATAAAATTTTAACATATTTCACAGAATAGAAGATGGATTGATAGGTTGGCTTTTATACTCAGAGGAGAATTTCAAAATTTATTTCTATTTTTAGCACTTTATTTCCTTTTTTTTATTTAAGAGCACACTGTCCACGCATAACCAGAGCTTGGATTTTTAAATGGGATCAGTTGCAGCTTAAAATTAAGTATTCTCATAACCATGCATAACCAGAGCTTGGATTTTTAAATGAGGTTAGAGAAGCACTTATGAATATTATTTTATTATTTTCAGTTTTAAAAAGAAAAACTCCTCAATATATAAAACCAATACGGATGATAGAAATGAGGTAGGTACAGAAATGGACTGTGAAATAAATTTCTAAATTAATTATATTATGAAATATGACCAACTGTATCAGGATCATTGAAAATTCTCAATTTCACTAATTCTGAATAATAACACAGACACATTTCCATCACGAATATTTCCACTGTTTATTCAAAATGATTTTTTTTTTAAATTCTCCACATTTATATAAAATCATAACAGATGGCAGAAGGATGATAAGTAATGACGATGGTCGTGAAATAATTGCCAGTTCAAAGATATTATATTAAGTATTCAACCATCATGAGAATCTAAATAAAATATCCTCTTGTTGTGAAAATATATTGCAGTCACAATTCATCACAATTTCAAAATCTGATAATAAGTTTGATGAGTTTAACTACAGTCCAGTTTGGTTATTGATTTCAATTTCTGAATGAATAATCAATAAATAATTTTAAAATTGAAAAACAATTACAAGAGGAATATGAAGAGCTATACAGGATTAGAGGGATTAAAATATATACATAGCAAAAATATGCAGCACTTCTAAACTGATACCACATGGTGTCTCTATTTACGAGGAATTTTAACATGATACTGAACAAGAATGTCATAAACACAAGAATTATTAAATACAAAGCCCAAGCAGGCGAGATAATAGATTATGCATATGTATCAGAGCAGCAAGCAAGTGATTCCGGAACAAACATTTTTCAAAAACAGTATCAGAGCAGTACAAAGACAGTTTCCAAGCAGACAAGTCAAGATGATGATCATAAACAAATATTTCATGATCCCAGATTAAAAAAAAATATACTTTATTTTAAATCATTTGAAGAAATGTGAAAGTATTAGGATTTAACGAATCAATCACACCAGGTTATATTTCAGATTCAAAATTGTGTGTGAGATTCAATAAATCAATAATTTTAAATGATTTTAAACAAACATATATACAAATCAAGTAACCAAGAAATAACAGAGAAATTCAAGACCGGATTTTCAAAGAAATTTCACAAGAATTTTCTGACAAGTTCAAAGAATTTTTCAGAATATTTACATCAAGTTTGAAGACATATTCATGATCCAAAAATAATTTATTTGAAATCACTCGAATGGATGTAAATCATGAGATGCAATGAATCAGTCACACAACATTAATAATTTCATATTTGAGAGGTGTGTGAGATTCAAAATATCAAAAATTTCAAATGATCTCAAAGAAACAACAAAAAGAATCTAAACCAGATGATCATGAATAACGGTGAATTTCAAGATGTAACCAATGATTCAAGACAGATTAAGAAATTATCACAACTGATAAATAACAGAGTGTACTGTAATGAGTATAATATTTTAAGTGTTTCCAAAATTAATTGAAAGAAACTCAAAACAGAATAAGAGTGTGAAATTTCATTAATTATTCAGATCTTCAAAAATTTAGAATTCAAATTAACAGTGTTCAAGATATGGCATGAATACATCAACACTGTTATGAATTCAGAAATAAAAATATACTTCAAAAACAATTGTAGATATTTACAAGATTAAGTAAAAGATCTGGAAATAATCAAAAACATCAGAGTTCTATACACGCAAAACAAATTTCCAGAATATCATGAATACTGCAATTCAAGAAGCACACAAAAAAAATATGGCAGTGATAAATCAAATCAGAATAGACAGAAGAAAAAGATAAAAAGGAGAAGAAGAAGAATTAAACAAAAGAAAAAAAAATCAAAACAGAAAAAATATTTACAGAGGTGAGTTAAGAGATCATACCAGAATCCAGTGTAAATCAGAATCTCTAACTCAACAGAATTTGGCTGAAGGAACTGTAAATGTTACAGCAGTATAAACCAGCTCGATTTCAAATTTCCTTTTAGCACAGCAGTTCCTCAGCCTCCTCTGGTACCTAACTGTTTAGAGGATTGAGTGGTCTAACAAAGACAGTAAAACCACTCACAGTTGTATTTGTTCGTTTTGGCACCCAAACTTGTTTATATAACAATCCATTTGAATTTACCTTTGTACCCTTTTGAACCCAAATCTATTTGAATTTAACAAAGTTTGTTTTATTTCTATTTGGGATCCAAGATTGTTCTAATGGATTATTATAAAACACATTCACATCATGTTTGTGATTCAAAAATCCTTTGAGATTATCAGAGTTTGAATTTTCCAATTGATTCTTTCCAAAGCAGTTTGAAGGATTTTTCAAATCATTTGAATTCAGTTTTTCAAAAACATTATTCTTCCCAAAGCCAAGACCATATTTGTTTTTAGAAGAAAATTGGTTTTTCAACAACATATTCAAAGATTTTTCACCATTACAAAAATTAGCCAAAGTTGTTTCAAGTTGTTGAATTTTAAATTTAAGATCACCATTTTCTTTTATTAAATCTGAACAACGGTTTTTGATGATCTTATTCCTTTCAAAATCAGTTTTCAAAACCAAATTTTCATTTTTAAGAAATTCAATTCTGGCTTGGGAATCTGAGATTTCAGATTCAAATTGTTTTTGCTTTTCAAAATGAAATTCCTCAAAACTCTTGAAATTTTCAATCTCTTTTTCAAGTTCTTTCAAAATAGATTCAGTTTTCAGCAAATTTTCTTTTTCAAAAATTTCAAGTTTGGAATTTTCAGACGTCATGAAATTATCTAATTCCTTTTGCAAAAAACTGTTTTTACAAATTTGTTCACTCTCGTTTTCTTTTAAAATCATGATTTCATTTTCAAGTCTTTTGAGATCTTCATTTTGATGAACTAAATCAGCTTTGAATTTAAAACAATTTTTGTAGTCGGAATTTTCTAATTTTCTGACATTTTCAAGTTTTACTTCCAAAATGTTATTTTTGGTAATCAACTCAAGTTTTTCAGACTTCAGAGATTTATTTTTAGATTTGAGACTATCAACAGCTTTTGTTAATTCAGTACAAAACTGAACTAAGTCTTCATATGAATAACCTCCTGTCTCATCATCTGTTGAGTCTCCATCGTCTGATTCATCCTTGGTAAAACCAGTCAAGCACAGTTCTGAACTTGAGTTGTCCTTGTGAGGTTTTGAGAAATTGTTTTCTGTTATGTAAACCTTGTCAAGAGTTTTCCAAATATCCTGCGCAGTCAAACAATGAGAGATACATTTTAATTGATTATTACTAAGAAAAGAATAAATAATATGCATAACCTGAGCATTTAAAACCTTATTCCTCTTATCTAACATGTCTCCCATATTTTCAATAATATTCCAATATTCAAAATTTACAGATTTTAAATATAATTCGAATTTTGATTTCCAAATTTGAAAATCTGTTCCACTGAAAATCATTGGAATATCACTGGACTGACTCTCAGAAGACTGACAACAAGAATTCACCATTTCTCTAGAGTTAACAAAAAATACCTGCTCTGATACCACTTGTTGGATCTAGATTAACCCTAGAGGGGGGGTGAATAGGGTTTATAACAGTTTTTAACTGAATTAAAAAACTAACGGGATATGTAATAATAAACAGATCACAAGCTGCAATAGAAATAAAAAGCAGAAAAGAAATAACACACAGAGATACCCAGCTTCGGCAAAATCCTGCCTACTGCTGCATTCCTAAGGTTTCTACTAGGTGTTATAAACAGATCCCGCATACAAGACCATGTACACTCGCAGCGCCTGCTCCTGTCCTAACCCTACGCTCAAGACCCTAGACTGGCGATACCCCTCGACCAGATTTTCCCGAAATACAACCCTATAATCCGTAACCCAGATTTTACAGACTCTGAAACTGACAGTCAACACCCTGACTGATTCACCCTAGATTTTACAGACCTAGAACTGATTGATCGATTTTACAACTCAAATTCAAAAGTAGAACAATTAAAAACAAAACAAATTAAACAAGAAAACCCTTGGGAGTTAAATTAAAAAGGGTCATCCCCTTTATTCTCTTGTCTCAAAAACTGGCCGGCCCACTTTCATTTGAGTGCACCCGTATACTTTGTTTCCTTTGGAAAAATAAATGGCGGCCGACTTTGGGAAGCTAGGGTTTTCTGAAATGAACCCCCAAATCGATTTCGATGCTTGATTGAATGATGTTCTCTGGTTGCTTTGATTCTCCTCGTTCCTTGCTCGATGATTTGGGGCTTTCAGACGATCGAAACACTTGAGAATAAAAAGTAAGTTATCTGAAAATTCTTGCTTTGAATTTCTTGAATTGATTTTGTGGGTTTCTGTGGATTCGATTTCTTGTTCTCTCTCTGCCTATGATGAATCTGTGTGTGGAATGTATATAGGGTAATCGAAACCCTAAAAATAACTCTGATTTCGTGAATTATGACTTGATCGATTTTTCCCTGATTTGCGTTTTTTTTTAATTTGCGGCTTGAATGAAATAAATTCCTTGACCACTTGATTACCTCGCCATAATTTGAAACTGCTTTTTTATGAAATGAGAAGTTCTGGAAAGAATTTATTTGTGTGCCTGTCCCCGTTTTGATTTGGTCACCTCGGTATTGAAACAGGTTTGAATTTTGAATGAAACAGAGTGATTGTTGCTTTCCCCTTTTGTTTCTCGGCTGAAAAAAGAATTGCTTGATTTATGGCTATGAATTCAGACATGATTTCGAACTTAAATTCAATTCCTCCTTGCATGTTTTCTGCTCTGTCTTTAAGAAAGAAATTCTGGAAAATAGTTGCCTTGTTTGAATTGTGTTGATTCTGGAAATCCATACTTGATAAGCACAAAGAATTCTGGAAATATATTAATTGATTTCCTAGCTTGTTTTGCCAAGAATATTGGTCAAATTTTGCCAAACATAAACTATTCCTTTTTGCTCGAGATTTCTTGCCTTATGTGTAGAATGGTTTCAAGAATGCATTTAAAACTTCTGCCTGGAAATCTTGCCAAATATATTTTGATTTTCTGGAACCTTGATTGAAATCTTGCCAATGAAAATTGCATGTTTATAGCACAGTGCCATTTCTGGAATCTCAATTACACTTGCCAAATAATGTTTGTTGCACCATCGAACTATGGCATTTGAAATTGACCATTGAGCTTATGATTTCCCATGTTACAAACCATGTTGTGCACATCTTGATGTTTTCTCACTGAAATGCATTCATGTCTTATTTGAGTACACATGCTGATTGCTTGCCATGACCACTTTGCTTTGTATTTTGAGATGTGTACCATGCTCTACCATAACCATGTATTGCTGAGTATGGCTTTGTTGTGCCATCTTTCATGACACCACTGTCTCGACTTGCTTGACCTGTATTGCTTGCTGTTTTCACCCATTTCTACACTGTTATAGTTCCATTCTCATGCTGCTGCTTCATTCACCATTCCTGTTTGTACTTGCTTGTATACATGCTACAATATATATGAACCTGTTTGCATCATTTTGTGTCACCTGTGTATTAATACATATTGTGTATCATGCACTGCTTTCTTGAGTCTATGCTCATGCATGAGCTCGACCACTTTCACCACTTGTATCAACATGCTGGATTCTACTCTCTTGCTGTTCATTTGTCTATGATGTCAATGCCATTTCTGCCTTGACCTGTGTGTGTTCATTTGAGCCTGACTTGATCATGTTTTTGTTACTCATGTGGTACCGTTATTATTTAACTATGCATGCACCCATCACTATTGCACTGTACATGTTGATACTGCTAGCTACCATGTTGTGCTTTGTCGGCTTCACCAAGCTGTTTTGATTCATGCAGTTGTGAACTTGTAGTTTCATATGTTGATCTGCCTTGTGCATGCCATGTGTGTTGAACCACTTTGAAGTCAATCTTCTCCTTTACATTTGAGTTGCAGTTTCACCATTTCCTCTTGTCCCTTGCTGTTTTGAACTTTATTCGGACTGAGTTGACTTTGCTGCTTGCATTGCATTGTCATATATCATGTGTGACATCTCATTATTGCTCGACCATTTGTGATATGCTTACACGTGTCATACTGACTTGAATACATTGACGTTTTTTGGGTTGCTTTGTTGAGCTGTCTCGACTTTGATTGATTTTGTTGCTCTTCAGATGTGCACTGAGTCGAGCTGGTCCACGTGGCTACTCCTCAGTCGCACACTGAATTGGCGTGGCAGTGCACACGTGTATATTCATGCACGTGTGTACATGCAGCCATTCAGACTGATTTTCCTGTCCCTGCACAAATATACGTGTATATACATACACATGTGTGTGTATACATGTATGTGCGCGTGCTACAGTCACAAATCAGATCGAGTCATGAAAAATGATGAGAAACACACCAGAAAACTGAGGCAAATAAAAAATTTTAAAATAAAATTTATATTTGCATGAATTTAGAAATTATTTCTGTGCAAGATACTGTGTGTGTTTCCATATATGACAGGTAAGCATGAAGATGACTGGACTGACTGTGAGCAGTGAAGACTGGACTAATAGTGCTGACTGACTAGGAGGCTGGAGAAAGAAGAAAAAAAAAAGACAGCATGTGCCATTGTATAAGCAACAATGTCAATAAAAAGTGTGTATATTGAGTTGTATGTAAATGATCAGTGATGTAGTGAAGAGCTTTGTACTGTTTATTTGTAATAAACAAATTGTTTGAAATAAAATATTATTTTATTGTTGTCAAACAAAATTTGTTTATCGTATACTGTGTATTTACAAGTACAAAATCTGTGAAGTGATTAAATAGTGGAGTTGTAAATAATTGTACTGTTCGAGTGTTTGAAATATAATATTTAATTTAAATAAAATACTGTAAGAAAATATGAATATCAATACAGTTGTATTCTATTTAAATATAAATATAATATTCCTGTATGTGGTGTAGAATAACAGTACGATTTCAAACACATCAATAATAATATTTATTTGTTTGTTATCATCAAACAAAAATCATATAATTGTGTATACAATGTGTATACAACACCGTTATATACAACAATCGAAACTGGTGAAAACAGGTGCTAAATATATAATTTTTGCAACTGGTTTGAAAGCTTAGTTGCAAATAATATGTCTATTGCAACAGGAATGAAAGAGCAGTTGCTAAAAGTATGTTTTCGCAACAGGCGTGAAAGCGCTGTTGCAAAAAATATGCTTTCCGCAATAGGAAGGAAAAGCCAGTTGTTAAATCTTATCTATTGCAACAACTACGAAAGGTCTGTTGCTAAATATCATTTACTACAACTGACATTTGAGGCCAGTTGCAAATAGCTAGTTGCAATAGGGTATTTTTCTTGTAGTGTAACAGATTTCAGATGTATTGATTTAAGATTAACATGTTTGCAGACTAACATAGCAGATTTACATATTCACAGTTTTATAGATTAATATAGTAGATTTACGAATTAACATGTTTACGGATTAACAGGTTTGCAAATTAATGGATCAGATGTACGTATTATCAGATTTACAAATTAATAGATCAGATTGCACAGATTCAATATATATAATAGGTTAAGTTTGTCGGGTCTATATACATATAACCCACCCCATTGGTTTATTAAGATTAACTTAACCCCTCCCACTTATTCAAGCAAGTTTACTTAACCCTACTCAATTTAATAGGTTCTTGTAACACCTGTAGATTCAATTAGGCAAAGTATTCCAAGTTGACAAATTATTATCATTTCTGGTTAATGCAGCAGACCTCTCACATTAGATTTACCACCTGTGGATGCTGGATATGTCGGGCGGTTCCCGGCAGACTTCTACCATAAGAGTAATCTAACCTCGTGTATGAGTACTATTTCATATGTACGCACTAGGCCTCTCACATTAGATTCACCACTTGTGGTTGCTGGATGTTAGACCATAAAATGGTCCTAACACCCAAATTGTCATATTTAGAGCACATGATATGAAGAAATAACTGAAAAAATAAGAGAAAAAGCAAGACAACAAGATTTTTATAGTGGTTCGGCATTAATGAGCCTATGTCCACTTCATATTTTCTCATTTCATTCACAGATTACAATTACAATGAATATTGTCTCTCAATCACTTGAATCTAATGAATATTTCTCTCTGAATTCATTAATTTTATTGAGGAAGATGGTGGTTATTCATGGAGAAGTGTCAACCATGGCAGCCATGGATGTTGAGATGCCAAAGTCCCCTGAAAATGCCCTCTGGAGGTGTATTTATAGCTGTAGGAAAGCCTATATGGTGATCAAGTCATGGTAGGACACATGGCACCTGATCCAGGAAAGTAGGAGCGATCATAGCCTCGAGAATAGGTCAAAATCTACACATGTAGTAGTGGGTCCTGGTCGCGGTTCGTGAGCCAGGGTGGTGAGGTTGAGATGGTCGTGATAGTGATGGTCAGGTCGGGTCATGGTCACGATCCAACTCCGGGGGATGGTCACGGTCCGACCCCGGGGGTGGTCACGATCCGACCCCAGGGGGTGGTCACGATCCGACCCAAGGGAGTGGTCACGATCCATCCCCGGGGGTGGTCACGATCCGTCCCTGGATGTGGTCACGATCCGACCCCAGGGGGTGGTCACGATCCGCCCCTAGGGGGTGCTCACGAACTGGTCTTCAAAAATGCCAAAATCCATGTTTCTCCATATTTCTGCATGCGTTCACGGAAACAGACGTAACTTTCAAACCGTAAGGCCGATTGGAGCAAACGAAAACTCTACTTGAAGCTAATTCATAGGGCTACAAATATTTGATGTGTTTAGATCCAAATGAGGTCGTTTGATAAGGGTTTCGGGATAGCTTGTACTGATGTTGTGATTTTGACCAAACTGCCCCTGTGTCTTCTGACGATGCTTCCAATGCTGGAGAGTGATGTTATCCAGAGATTCCAAATGTGACAGCATTTTCCAAAAAGTGTGTCAGCGTAATCTTTGCTTTGGGTAGCCTGGTCACAAAGCAGGCTAACATTTTGCCCCCCAAAGTACATCCTATCGCAGATGAGATGTGCTTTGAATGTGTTGGGCTAAATCTCTCCGGAACGTCATTTATCCTTGAAAAGGCTTTGTCCAATTGTTGCATTGCTTCCTTGGGAGCCAGTCAGCCAAGTTCTATGGAAGGAGTATTCGAGACAATCGAGAAATTGTTTAAACCTTGTCGAATCAAAAGATCTAATTCATCTGTCAGAAGTCATGCTAAATCGTCGGCTCCCGAGCGTGATTCTACACGCATAGGTCGTTGCCAAACAACATCATCATTCTATGCAAGCCAGGCACGTGGTAGGGTTGGACTTTCTTTTACATATGAGTCAATGCATGAAGTGTCCATCCAAATTATTGGGTATTTCAAGAATCTTCGAGCTTTTAGTTGGTATCTGGGTAGTTAGGACAAAGCACATTAGAATCAATATATGAATTCATTATTTGTACTCAAGTTTGGACTGTCTTGATATCTTGATATTGATCCAGGTTCTTAAAATCGCCTTGAAACTTGAATCGTAACAGTAAGGAATCCAAAGACCCTAATCACTTCGAATTGTGGTCAAAGGAGTCTGCAATCGCTCGGGATCGCTTCTCTTCAATGTAACTGCGATTGGAATCTTTGAAGTCACATTTGACCCATATGCTAGCTTATTTGAACAAGTAGGACACATCCTGCAAAGTTCTGAAGATATGGTGCATATGCTTTAAATCTTGCTCCATGCGAGTGTCATCTTCAAAGTCAGTCTACAAATTTTTTCTTGCTCTCTCAGCGCCGTCGGAGGACAAGCGATGTCAGGGCTTATGCCCCCAGTATCGATGGGGGTTGAGTTGAGTCAATCAGGCATCTAATCTTTGGGATTTTATACTTCCTATCATCGCATCTGGCAAGAGTTGTAGGTTCAGCAATCTTAGTTGGCCCAGATCATTATATAATATTTCTCAATTTAGCAAAAGTTGGAGTTGTATATGCAAATGGTCGAACTGCATTTGCTTTGATATCGTCTCTTCTCTTTAGTCGAATAGTGAGGATTGCCTCATCGGGCATCAGCGAATTCGGTTACTCCCATTGGACCAGTTGTGAAGTTAAGTAAGCTTGCTAAATGTGAGTGACTAAATGTCATTATGAAGCTAGTTGGGCCCCTCCGTTTATGCTTCAGCATAGTTCGAAATGGTCATCACAGCATTTTTGAGTCTCTTTCTCATGCTCGGTTCAATTGAGCTTGAAAACAAGATCATGGGCTCGATAAGTGGCATAGATTCTTTTTGGAACTGCACATTCTTATCATTCTTTTCCCGGGCTTTTCCTTTGTCCTTATCGTTTCAGGATTTGGAAGGTGCTCCATTCTTTGTCACAAAAGCATCAAGATCGCCCATCTCGACATTAACACGTTCTTGTCATAAAAGTATGTCGACCTCAGGTTTGAATTCTTCAAAGCTTCTGAGAAAATCTCGTTACCGAGAAAATTTAAAGTTTGGGGGAATAACAGGGGATCCTAATGTCCCATGTGTAAGGACTGTGATTGTTGTTATCCGTATCATCTTGAGAAGTGCCGCCTCTCGAGAGGTGCTGAATCAAACTGGCAAGCAGGTTGCCATCAAAGAATTGCTCCATATTGTCAATATCATGGCTGGTGCCCCCAACATTGAATCTGAGATTACAAAGGGGGTCTTAGCTGAGTTCTTGTTTCTGCTTCGATATTTCCCCCGGGTAGTGGTTCAAGTCATTCGACCCGACCAGGTTCCTGTTCTTTGAATTATTGCGTTCTTGCTTGGAGCCGAGTGTGGAACGTAGCTCGAGTATCCATTCGAGTTGGAGCTAAAGCTGGTCGTGCATAACCTGGGTTTGTTACAATTCTTGCATTCTCATCTCGGATGTTGCAGGTAGCTGTTCCATTGTCCATTTTTCCATCCACGATGTTCTGAATCGAAGCCGCATGCTGCACGCCAGCTGATTGGTTTGTGTTCAATCCGAGCTGATGGTTGCCATCTGGCCGAGCCAAGTTCGTCATTGCTTGAACTTCGATTTTATCATTTCCAGCGAATTGATGATTGTTGCTTGGCCTTTCAATTATCCTTGATTCCCCTAGCATAAAGTCTTGAAATAAGTGAAGATTGGCCACAGGCTTCTTAGATCCACATGTGAAGTAGCCGTCAATCAGGCTTATGCCATTCAATTCTAAATATAGGCATCGAGTAGTTGAACTACGCTGCCTAAGGCTCATATTTCGTGCCCCCATCCATGGGGGTTTTGTTCTGAGTAGTAGACTTCCAATCCATGTATTTCATACTCCCTCTTCGCATCATGAGTCAGAGTTGGGCGAAAATCGATATGTTGGTACTCGGTCCATGCTAATGTCTTGTCTCCTATCCAGGCCCTAATTGCTGCATAGGATATGCCCAGCCTTATCTGAACTTTCCAGCCTGGAAGTAAGTTTGGACTAGAAAATGGATATTCTCTCTGCATCCGTATCGTGGACCTCAAGAGGCCTGTAAAGATCACAACATAAGTTAAATACAAGCACATAAGCTATGTCGTTTGTGAATATTTTCAATGGTTATGCCCACAGTTCACAGGTAACGGCATAAGACAGATAGTCAGATCAATTCCCTTTCAAATTTAGATGAAGGATGGCGTATTCTGGATAGTTAGGGAAATCTTTAATCCTGAATGCCACGATCGTGCCAGATCGTATTATGACCGGAAAACCAACGACCGCTCAAGATCGTATTAAGGCCGGATAGAAATCCAAAAATCCCAGGGCTTCACCGGGTCCTTCCCAGTCGCGAATGTTAAGTCGCATGACATGTCATTTAATAAATTACTCTCAAGGCTTCCTTTCGGTCGCCGCCTTGAGTTGCGAAGGAAGTCTAGCATTGGGCATTGGTGTCTTCCTCCTGCACATCCCCCTTTAGTTTCTTTCTACTGGTTTGTTATTGTTGTTGCGAGTGCGGCCATCGCGTTTTGTTTAGCTTTGTTCTGCGAACCCGCACTTGGTAAATGAAATTTTGTTTCTTTCTCATTATCCTGCACCTGCGAGCACTCCATAAGCAAATAAGCAAATAGTTCGTGAAAGATTATAAGTTATCAATGCAACTTTAAATGAAAATGCACTAAAGTGGTATGTATGTATGGGTATGCCCCCAATCAATCATTAACTTAGTGCATGGCCAGGGCTTGTTGAGGATTGATTAGGATCATAACTGTGTTGCCCCCATGTCCAGACATGGAGGATTCGGGCTCAGCTTTCATTCTTTTTCCCAGTCGTGTAACATGATAGGGGCCCTTGAGTGGCATGTGTCATCATGCCTTTATACTCTCCCGATCCTTCAGCGGGGTAAGAGTTCTTGTGGCGCTAAGTGTCTAGCACCTTTATACTCTCCCAATCCTTCAACGGGTTAGAGTTCGAGCTTGGTTCTTATTCTGCTCACTGATCCTTCAGCGGGGCAGAAGTTCTGGGGGCGCTAAGTCTCTAGCGCCTTTATACTCTCCCGATCCATCAGCGGGGTGGAGTGTATTTCGAGGCAATTTTAGTCACGGTGCACCTTTACGCCTCGTGGACGTCATCTTCGCGTTCTTTATACTCTCTCTCGAATCTTGAGAGTTAAAGTGGCGGACATCAACTTCCTGTCCTTTATACTCTCTCTCGAATCTTGAGAGTTAGAGTCACGGATCAAGTGGTCTTTAATCATGGCGCGCCCATAACACTCGTCCTAGATTTATACTCCTATCCAAGCTCTGAGGATTAGAGATTATCGAAAAATGATTGCCAAGGCTTTGCGTTCCTCCGAACAAACTACGGGAGGAGTGGTTAGCACCAAACTCCGGGTACCTGCATCATTCATATCGCACGAATTAGTCATTTCAATAACTCAAGTGGCATGTAAAAGCAAATCTTATGATTGAAAAGCAAGGATATTAATGGGTACTACTGCCCCCCTGTCGGGATTCATGTAATCTGGTGGCATCGGGGATAGGATCGAGCCATATAAACGGTCACACCGCGTCCACCTGGAGTCGGATTCCGACTTTGCAATTCGATGATTTATGTGAAATTGTCTTGTGGTCTGCCACGTGTGAGCCAAGGATTGGATGGTCATCTCGGATCCACCTTAAGCTATACAACTTTCTTTAAACGGAGGGCGTGGCTTTGTAAACGAGTAGTTCAATCGGGCTCGTTATGGTAATGATCTATAGTTCCTCATGAGGGTGTTAGAAGCCTCATTGGCACCAGATCGTAGGTACCTACACCATCCACAAATTAATTCATCTGAGTTAATCACATCAATTACTCATAAAGCATGCAAATACAAGAGTCATGGCTAAAGAATAATCCTGTTAAAGGAATGAGTATCATTCTGAGCGAAAGTGGTATTGCACGTTCATTGCAGGTCCATTTTGCTTTGCCCTATCTCTTCCCGTGAAGGGCGGCCAAAGTCTCTTAGTTGATGAAGGATATCTTTTCAAACTATTGTGGGGTGGCAGTCCCAAAAATGAATAGACCTTGATCGGGGTCTTGAGATGGCAAAGATGGTTAGGTTTGTATCACAGGGGAGTGATGAGGTCGCATCTCCTTTGAATCGCCCTTTTGCCCTCATACTGAGGGTAAGGATAGAATGTCAGGAAGTCACGACTGTATCGCTAATGGAAGCACACCATCACATTGGTGTTAGGATGGCAATTGGCATGAGAACAATGGATTTACGCTTATAGAAACTTTTGCACTTTCTATGCTAGAAAATAGGATATTGCGGCTGGTGGGATAGTCATATCTCATAGATTTGCTGACAGGCCTTCGATTCCATATCGGGACAAGGGCTGGGGCGCAAACAATCAATCAGCTTTCAGGCGTGAGCGTTCTAAACTTTCAACTTGCTAACTTTTAGGCAAGACTAAGGCAATTGGCCACGTAAACTCCTGATGTATCAACTTTGAATTTAGATGATGTAATCTTGAGCGATTCATGCTCAAATCTCTAATTGCCCCCAGCGCCTGGGGAACGAGTTACTTGGCAAATAATTGATGAAAGGAGTGGAAGTATGAATCTTCACTTTCTAATTCCAAAGCTTCGCTCGTTAGATGTTTCATTCATGTACATTTCTCATCTAGCAAGAAGTTGATTAGTGATTCTGTCAAGCCATTCAGGGCGGTAAATTCAGCAATGAGAATCGTCTGTGTCGATCTAGGGACAACCTTCCAAGGAAAATGGGCAATGTCGACTTGCATGTCATATCTCAAGGCATAAAGAATGATGGCAGGTCTTTCACCTCACCTTGCTAGATGCATTCCGTGCTGCAGGAGGTTTATCATGGAGTTATCCACGACTCTCTTCCGGGCTCAGTCTCCAACACTGGATCGACTTCCATCTGATCAATTGTTGGATTTTATAGTGTCTCGATGGGGATCATCTCCGTCTTTTCTGGATTGTCATAACCTTCTAACTTGGTCAGATTATATGCCTTCTGACCTTCTATGTGCGGAATTTGAGGTATGTTGTAACATTCCAATCCATCCAACAACTCTCCTACTAGTTCTAGGTAAGCTGCGAGTTGTGGTTCCTCCATTTGGAATTCCTTTTGGGGATTATCTGCAAAATTCCAGCGTTGAACCATCGACCATTTCTTGTACTGTCTGTATACATTTTCCAGATGCTTGATTTCATCTTTCATTTTGAGGGGCCATTTTCTTCATCCAACATATCCTCTTCGGGAACGGTACATTCAGCGATGAAGTCGGCTAATGCTTGCTCTCGTATGGACCTCTTTAGGAGGGAATTGAGATCAAACTATTTCAGCTCTATGTTCCGTTCAAGCAACTTTTCAGATGCATCAGGTCGCTGCATGTCCTGTCGCAGCGGCTCACAAGTGCATATAACAATCAGATGAACTTGGAAGTAGTAGGGAAGATTTTTCAAAGCAATTAGTGAGTTATAGACGACCCTTTCAATTTTTGGGTAGTTGCGCTCTACCACGGAGACCTTCATGCTCACATTATAGACTAGTTCCTGGACCTTTTTCTCATTACATGTAAGTGGTGCCAACTTTCCTGTCAAGCATCAGACAACTTTAATTCTTTGTTGTTCATGGATGTTTATGATCATTGCAATCTGATCGGGGTTGATTTCGATTCCGTGTGAGCTAACTATAAGGCCAGGAAGCTTTCCCGACGCAACACCAAACGAGTGCTTCAAAGGGTGTAGCTTCATTTCAGATGTTGAACATCTCTGTTAGACTTGAAATGTAGTAGGTTGATCGCTTGGACTCCACAATTGTATCATCTATATGGACTTCCATGGGCCTTTCACTACGGCTGTGGACCATACAATTCAGTAAGTGTTGGTATGTTGCCTTGGCATTCTTCAGTCCGAATGGCAACTCCATATAATAATATAGTTCAAGGTCCATGATAAAACATGTTTATTCATGATCAGGCACATGCATAAGAATCTGGTTGTAACTTGCGCACATGTCCATATGAGGGAGACATTCGTGTCCAGTCATTGAATCCACAAGCCGGTCAATTCTGAGTGATGGGAATCTTCCTTTTGGGCGAACATTGTCCAAATCTGAAAAATCAATGCATGTGCGCCATTTTCCGCTAGCATTCTTGACGAGAATGGGATTTGATATCCAAGAGGGATGTGTTGCATCTGAATTCTATTGGAGCTAGTTGGTCGAGACCTTGATCAGATAATCTTAAATGCAATAGCGTGGCTTGTGAGGCTTTAAGTAATGTTCGTGTGTTCTGTCACAACGAAAGTAAGATTGATTCATATTTACTTTGATTTCAAAATCTTATCTCTTGACCAAGGCCATATGGTGGCTGGTGAGCAGTCAAAATGCTATCATCCAGACAAGGATCCATATGTCCAATCATGGCATGCGGTGGTTCAATTGGTATCTGACTCTGGGAACTAAAGTGTGTTGATCTAACCCTCATGCGATGGAAACCAATCTCCCTCGATGCAGTTGACGGAAAATAAGCATTTCAAAGGTTAACCAAGCTATTCAGGGAGAAAACCAGAGAACATTTGTCTTTCATTACATCACTCAAGTGGAGGGTAACTTTGTAGTGCCATGATCCTTATTTGCTATCGGACATCCCATCATTGAGAATCATGGTCATTGGGGTCTTCTGAGTCATCTTCAGAATAGTGTCCAGATTGTTCTATGTTAATGGAATCTGGGACTTCATCAGTTGGACATGTTTATGTCATGTAAACTAGATGATCACTACTTGTTCAGGAACAACATCAGTTGCATTGGTGAAATCTATACACCATCGGGGCTCTGGAGGAGGAGGCTGTTGTGATACAATCACTATCTCATATACCGTCATAGCCGGCATGCCGAATCTTTTCAATAGCTCATCACATTGAATAACATCAATAAATAGGTGTTATGGCTCTAGGAAGAATTCCCGTCATTGCCAATTTGCTGTCGATTTCCTCAGACTATCTACTGAATCTTGGTTGATAAGCCTTAATGATTATTGCAGGACAAAAACGTAATCCGAGCCGAAGGCGAGTCGTGCTCCGAGCCAAAGGCGAGTCCGTCAGCGGGTCCGGGCGCAGCGCCGGTAGGGTCGGTTTGTGACCCTTGTTAGCCATCAGATTTCTGGATCGCGATTCGCTACTGTCCTCCGATTCGTGGTTCAGATCATCGGTTGAATCATTGTCTTCGGATCGGGTCGCGGATCCTGCTCCAGGTCGGGTCGTCGTTCAAGGGTCCCCTACTGTTCGTGGCTTAGCAAGTCTTCGGATCGCTAGCACCTCTTCAGGTCATGGATCTTCGTATCATCAGCTGTTCTGTACGGGCTTTACACTGTGGTTTGTGGCCCCAATATACCCAGCATCGGTTCGGGTCCTGGGTGCATCCTGAGACCGGGTCGTGGTCTTCTCTTCGCGAGCCATTGAATAAGCCTTCACGACCAGACAACGTTCCACGAGCCCTCATCACGAACTAATTCACGATCCCTGTTCACGAGCCTTATTCACGAACCAGTTCACGAACCCTTCGACCTGCTCCTGCGAACCATATGTTCGCTCTTTATCCGCTTGGGAAGTTTGCAATTCCTTACTCCTTTTAGGAGCCATGGAGTTCTGATTTACTGAAATCAACGAAATCTTCAAAAATGGTAGGAACGCGGATTATCTTTTTCGGACTTAGAGGTCCAAATAGTAGAACAACAATCCATTAGGCTGAGAATTCAATTCTCAGTGAAAGCACCAAAATGTTAGACTAAAAAATGGTCCTAACAACTAAATTGTCGTACTTAGAGCATAGGGTATGAAGAAATAACTGAAAAAATAAGATAAAAAGCAAGACAACAAGATTTTTATTGTGGTTCGGCGTTAATGAGCCTACATCCACTTCATATTTTCTCATTTCATTCACTGATTACAATTACAATTACAATGAATATTGTCTCTCATTCACTTGAATCTAATGATAATTTCTCTCTGAATTCATTAATTTTATTGAGGAAGATGGTGGTTATTCATGGAGAAGTGTCAACCATGGAAGCGATGAATGTTGAGATGCCAAAGTCCCCTGAAAATGCCCTCTGGAGGTGCATTTATAGTTGTAGGAAAGCCCATATGGTGATCAGGTCGTGGTAGGACACATGGCACCTGATCCGGGAAAGTAGGAGCGATCATAGCCTTGAGAATAGGTTAAAATCTACACATGTAGTAGCGGGTCCTTGTTGCGGTTCGTGGTCAAGGATCGTAAGACAGGGTGGTGAGGTTGTGATGGTCATGATAGTGATGGTCAGGCCGGGTCATGGTCACGATCCGACCCCGGGGGTGGTCACGATCCGACCCTAGGGGGTGGTCATGATCCGACCCCAGGGAGTGGTCACGATCCGTCCCCGGGGGTGGTCACGATCCGTCCCCGGGGGTGGTCACGATCCGACCCCAGGGGGTGGTCACGATCCGCCCCTAGGGGGTGCTCACGAACTGGTCTTCAAAAATGCCAAAATCCATGTTTCTCCATATTTCTGCATGCGTTCACGGAAACAGACATAACTTTCAAACCGTAAGGCCGATTGGACCAAACGTAAGCTCTACTTGAAGCTAATTCAGAGTGCAACAAATATTTGATGTGTTTAGATCCAAATGAGGTTGTTTGATAAGGGTTTCGGGATAGCTTATACTGATGTTGTGATTTTGACCAAACTGCCTTGTGTCTTCTGACGATGCTTCCAATGCCGGAGAGTAATGTTATCCAGAGATTACATATGTGACAGCATTTGCCAAAAAGTGTGTCAGCATGATCTTTTCTTTGGGTAGCCTGGTCACAAAGCAGGGTAATACTGGATATGCTGGGTGGTTCCGGGCAGACTTATACCACAAGTGCAATCTAACCTCGTGCCTAGGCGCGGTTCAGTTTTAGGCATATTCATTCTTAAACAATTATCCATGTTCATCGTAGTTTTTTTTTCAATTACAGTATTTAGTTTCAACAGATTAAACAGGCTTCACAGAATCTTTATAGTTCCATTAACATATTTCCCTTAATCATAAATTAAGCCTACAAATTTACGTGCCACAAATTACGGTCATAATTCACAATATATCATTTGCCCCAAGTTTTAGTCAAATTGCACAGTACAGGTTAATCCCCAAAAACCCCAGTCATGATTCATAATACAAACTATGCCCAAATTAAAGTTTTTGATTACAGTGTTTGCCAATTATCCAAAATCACAATTTAGGCGTGTTCACAGTTATCCCTATTTCATTATAGGTTTTCGTGCCCTTTTCCCAAGTCATATATTATTATGCACAATATTCCCTTTCTTCTAAGTTATAAATCGTCAAATATAGTATGCCCCCAAAATTAGGTCTTAAACCACAACATTTATTATGCCCTCAAATCCTAAGTCATATTTTCCAATACACTTTATGCCACAAATTTAAATTTACCAACGATTCCCATATTCACGCGTTCGCATATTTCAATGTTAGGCCTAGACTTGAAGGTAGCCTGGCTATATAAATAAAAAATAAAGGAACAAGAATAGAATAGGCATAGAACCAAAAGTAACATAAATGGGCATATGAAAGCAAGAATACGCATATAAGAACAGATCTGATGAACAGAAATAGACATATAAGAATATACTTGATTACCAGAAATAGGCATATAATGAACAGATTTGATGAACAAAAATATGCATAGTCTCAGATTCAGGCTTATTAACATGTCAGGATTATAATTAAATTTCAGATCTAAAAGTAACATGAACTCACCGAGATTTAGAGAAAAGAACTAGGCTTTGTTATTGCATATCTTAATCTTCGAAAACTCCTAATCTGATTTGTCTTGGTGGAGAAGAAAGTTTATTTTAATTTGGATTGGAGCAGCATGGTGTCGCCATTGATTAGTTGTGGAGAAAACAATAGGTCTAGGGTCCCTTATATAGCATAGGAGTCAACGAACCAGGCCACGAATCTGCCAAGAACTAGAAAAATGAATCTGCCCCAGATCTTCCCGTGGGGGGAGGGGGTCGACAGCCCTATAAGAGGGTCGACTCCCCTGACAACACCCCCTAAGGGGGTCGACACCCATGTCGACACCCCCTAGGGGGTCGACACCTTCAAGGGGGAATTTTCCCGCTCACCCAATGCCGGTTTCATTTGAATTTTGAACGGTTTCTGGAACTATATTATATATACATATATATTTTCCTTGTGCGTAAACAAACTTCTAAGGCTTATAACTTCTTCATACGGTATCCGTTTTACGCAAACTCGGGCTCTATCCCAAGAAGAATTCCAAGACGAACGCAATGGCGTAGCCCATTTCCCTTAATTCTTCTTCCAAAAATTAAGTATTCTTTAATTTGTCACTTTTTATATTCTTATAAAATACGGGGTGTTACATTCTCCCCTCCTTAAAGGATTTTGTCCACGAAATCTCCAAGTTAAGAAGAACGTATATCCTACCATCCATCATCCATCTGCTCATGCACCAATCACAGGCATCCATTGTCGGTAGAAAATTTCTAATGCTATATGAACATATGCAAAGGTGTGTGTATATGCCGCTATGCTAATGCAGAAATCAGGCAGTCCACTGATTCAGTTGACCTCCTTAATGCAAATTTATGTTAGTGTCATGAGTCCAGTCATGTATGCAAACAATCCCGATGCATAATATAAGCATTATATGTGTGCGCAATCATTCATCCAAATGCAACACTCATATGATGATACATCCAATTTCATCCATAAAAGAAATAAAAATATGCACACGCATCCATATGCAATATGAGAGTGTTTTTTAGCCGATCTAGTGCCTAGCGTGTGTATATGCATCCACGAGAAACCACTAGCCATCACTTACATCCACTTGCAACCATCAAACATAACATGTCTCAAACACATGTTTACACCCATTAGTTTCTACCTGAAGGTCGAAGATTCGATCGATATGATATACTCAACCGCCTAACATAGATATCCTCAAACCCCGTCATCAAACAGATGAGTCGTACCCCCTATGGGGTTTGAGACAATAATGGAATCAGAAAAAGAACTAGTGTTAAGGTGCAGAGACTCAACCATAGAATCAGAAATAAAAGAATGAGAAGTGCCAGAAACAAAAGAGTTCTAATTGGATAATTAGATAGGGAAAATCAAACCTTCTATAGAAACTTTCCTACCTCTATTCGGTTTTTTGGCTTCAATAGCATTCACCTTCCCTCTAGAATATCCTGCCCTTTGGCCTTGTCCTTGTTTCCTTGGGTAGTCCCTAGTAAAGAGTCCTATTTCACCATAGTTGAAGCAAGCGCCCTTCCTTTTTCTGCAATCCTTGTTCAGATGACTCAAACTCCCACAAGAAAAGCACTTTTTCTCCTTCTTGCTCTCAGTCTTTTCATCCTTCTTTTGTGTTTCCTTCTTGGGCCACACTTTCTTGTTCTGTGGTTCTTCGAGCTTCTCCTCTTTCTTCTCACCTTTGGCTTCCTCATGTAACAATGCCATATCAACCAACCTTTCAGAAGTTTCGCCCATTGGGACATGGGACATAGCCAATCCATGTAATGGCTTGTTTAATCCTCTAGCAAACCGTAAAGCTTTCTTGTGTGGAGTATTTACCAACTCCAACCCGAATCTCGCCAACTGGTTGAATTTGTTAACATATTCTTTAACATACATGCTTCCCTGTTTGAGTGCCAAAAACTTCTCCATTTGCAAACTACGCTCGGCTTACGAAAGAAACTTCAACTCGAATCTTCGTCTGAAATCCACCCAAGTCTCTACCAGACATTCAACATTAGTAACCTCCCACCAAAAAGAAACTTCATCCCTCTTTTGCCAAATGGCTAACTAAATCTTTCTTCTATCGTCAACTTCAAAGATATCAAACAAATCCTCTGTTTCCTTGAGCCAGTTCCGAGCTTCTACAAAAGTCTCAGTTCCATTAAAGGCTTTTCTGCCCATAGCACAAAAATCCTTACATATCTTTGAAAAAGCATCTACACGTGGAGGAGGAGGAGGAACAACGGCTGCAACTGGGGGAGGAGCGTTTGTTTGGCCTACAGCAAGTGTTGTAGCCTTCAGATACCTTCGGAATCATCCCGGTATCTGTACGCCCTCTAGAAGATTAAGATCCCCAGACATGCTGAAACGAAAGAGAAAGAGACTCAAAACAGATAACCGAAAGATAGATATGGCTTTGGGGATTATATTTTTCAAAATAAACTTCCCTTTTGAAAATACTTCCTTTTAGAACCTTTTTGAAAATAGTTTTCAATAACTTTTATCTAATTCGGTAACCTTCATCTCTGATACCAAGTGTGACACCCCACGTCCGTTAATGTCACTCACAAAGGGAATGCATTAAGTTTCGTGGAGCGTTATCAGTAAACATAACAGAATATTACAAACAGATACATAAAGTAGTACTTGAAAAATTTATAACTTTATTGCAGCGGAAATAGAAATAAGTTTGGTTACATCTTTAAACACCAAAACCAAGTACATAATATCAGTCTTGTATAAACGCCATCAGAGTACATAATTTTTAAAACCATAATCCCACTCCAAAATGCCATATGTAAGAGAAACAAAGCTAAGCATTACTTTCAGCACTTCCAAGCACTTTAAGTAGAAAGAAATCCGAATCAAGCTTCTACATTCCCACCTTGAGAACCTAGGGGGAAAGGAAGAAAAGAGGCGAAACAAAAAGGGCAGACATAATGTCTGGGTGGTCCAGCGACTTTTAGCATAAAAACTGATAATAGTATCATGACATATAACTAAAACTAGATGATAGATAATAGTAACAGGAGCAGCAGGTACACATAGGTTAAACAAAGGAAACAGATATAGACCAAGCTATGCTTCTTACTTATTTTTCACTTCCCTGCACTAATACTAGTATAACAGGATTAGGTGTTACCCTAATGTCTAAACTGAAATAGAAACGGAAATAGAATGATCTCTAAAGAAACAGAATGCTAGTAATGGGCCTTTACCACCCTAACAGAGACAGATGGTACAGAAACAGAAGCAGAAACCGAATCAGAGACAAAAACAGAATAATCCCTACGGAAACAAATTGTTAGAATTAAGTGAACACTAGTGACACGCGTTTACCACCCCAATAGATGGTACCACACAGAAACAGATGGTACCCCAACAAAAAAAGACAGAACTAGATGTACCCTAAATTCTACCCCCAAGCAATCACCTCCTTAATACATAAATACCCTATGTCGGCCCTACAGAAGGGTGTATCGCTCCCTATAGTGGCAACCTACATAAAGACATAGACCTACTTACAGATGTCATGGTGTCTTAACTTCCCTAGAGCAGACCGGATCCATGCACGCACATGACCCGGTTGGAACGCGCCATCAACACCCCTCGCCATTATCAGAATGGACCTCTTATAACCAATTTAGTAAGCGTTTCCTGACCCCTACCTAGTGTTGGGTCGCCGTTTAATACCATAAAGGGTTACTGACTGATATGGTCCCACACAACTGATGACACAAGCAAATACCCCTCCTAACCTTGTGTCCCCAGACTAACAGAGTTCAGATGTACAGATTTCAGATTAACACGTTTGCAGACTAGCAGAGCAGATTTACATATTCACAGGTTTATAGAATAATATAGTAGATTTACGAATTAACACGTTTACGGATTAACAGGTTCACAAATTAATGGATTAGATGTATGGATTATCAAATTTATAGATTAACAGATCAGATTGTATAGTTTCAACATAGACGATAGGTTAAGTTTGTCGGGTCTACATATAACCCACCCCATCGGTTTATTAAGATTAACTTAATCCCTCCCACATATTCAAGCAAGTTTACTTAACCCTACATAATTTAACAGGTTCATGTAACCCCTACAGATTCAATTAGGTTAAGTATTCCAAGTTAACAAATAATTATCATTTCTGGTTAATGCACCAGACCTCTCACATTAGATTTACCACCTGTGGATGCTGGATATGCCGGGCGGTTCCGGGCAGACTTCTACCACAAGTTTAATCTAACCTCGTGTCCAAGTACTATTTCATATGTACGCACTAGGCCTCTCACATTAGATTCACCGCTTGTGGTTGCTGGATATGCCGGGCAGTTCCGGGCAGACTTATACCACAAGCGCAATCTAACTTCGTTCCTAGGCGCGGTTCAGTTTTAGGCATATTCATTCTTAAACAATTATCCATGTTCATCGTAGGTTTTTTTAATTACAGTATTCAGTTTCATTGGATTAAACGGGCTTCACAGACTCTTTACTGATCCATTAACATATTTCGCTTAATCATAAATTAAGCCTACAAATTTACCTGCCCCAAATTACTGTCATAATTCACAATATAACATTTGCCCTAAGTTTTAATCAAATTGTACGGCACAGGTTATGCCCTAAAAACCCCAGTCATGATTCATAATACAAACTATGCCCAAATTAAAGTTTTTGATTACAGTGTATGCCAATTACCAAAAATCCCAATTTAGGTGTGTTCACAGTTATCCCTATTTGATTATAGGTTTTCATGCCCTTTTCCCAAGTCATATATTATTATGAACAATATTTCCTTTCTCCCAAGTTATAAATCATCATATATAGTATGCCCCCAAAATTAGGTCTTAAACCACAACATGTATTATGCCTCCAAATCCCAAGTCATACCAATACACTTTATGCCCCAAATTCATATTTACCAACGATTCCCAATTTTGTGCATTCGCATATTTCAACGTTAGGTCTAGGCTCGAAGGTAGACTGGATATAAAAATAAAAAATAAAGTAAGAAGAATAGAATAGGCATAGAACCAAAAGTTACATAAATGGGCATACGATAGCAGGAATAGGCATATAAGAACAGATCTGATGAACAGAAATAGACATATAAGAACAGATTTGATTAACAGAAATAGGCATATGATGAATAGATTTGATGAACAGAAATAGGCATAGTCTCAGATTCAGGTTTATTAACATGTCAGGATTATAATTAAATTTCAGATCTAAAAGTAACACGAACTCACCGAGATTTAGAGAAAAGAACTAGGCTTTGTTATTGCAAAACTTAATCTTCGAAAACTCCTAATATGATTTGTCCTGGTGGAGAAGAAAGTCTATTTTAATTTAGATTAGAGCAGCATGGTGTCACCATAGATTAGATGGGGATAAAACAATAGGTCTAGGGTCCCATATATCGCATAGGAGTCAAAGAACCAAGCCATGAATCAGTCCAGAACCAGAACAACGTATCTGCCCAGAT
The DNA here is from genome assembly GCA_030737875.1 of Allium sativum. Lineage (NCBI taxonomy): Eukaryota > Viridiplantae > Streptophyta > Magnoliopsida > Asparagales > Amaryllidaceae > Allium > Allium sativum. The sequence goes on along the minus strand of CM060910.1, from coordinate 968,497,271 downwards.
CTGGCGGGGGGTGGGGGTCAACACCCCTATAGGGGGGTCGATACCCATGTCGACACCCCCCGGGGGGGTTGACACCTTCGAGCGGGAATTTTCCCGCTCACCCAATGTTGGTTTCATTTGAATTTTGAAAGGTTTCTGGAATTATTATATACATATTTTTTTTTCTTGTGCGTAAACAAACTTCTAAGGCTTATAACTTCTTTATACAATATCCGTTTTATGCAAATTCAGACTCTATCCCAAGCAGAATTCCAAGACGAACGCAACGGCGCACCCCATTTCCCTTAATTATTCTTCCAAAAATTAAGTATTCTTTAATTTGTCACTTTTTATATTCTTAGAAAATATAGGGTGTTACATCTTTCTTTTATAAAACTTCTTGTTATGAAATATAACAAGAAAACTAGAGAGCTATACATGCTCTATAATATGCACCTTTCACTAAGAGAATTTTACTTTAGATAAAATTTTCGCAAGGAATCGCTGTTTGCAAAATATACTCCATTTTACTTCAAAAACCCAATATGTATATTTTACATATTTTAAACTATAACTTTTAAGATTAAAACTTGAAAACACCGTAAACCATTTTCCCAAAACTTTTATAATTTTAAGTTCTTAAAATTAATAATGGGGTTAGACTCAAAGCGGGTTTCCAATTCTTTTAGGCTTTCCTAGACACTCCCCAAGGTCAATTCTCTCAACTATATATATTCCTAACCCATTTTTCTCCTTTCAACCTTTTCCAATTTATAAGGTTTTCAAACCTATTAACTCAAAACACTAATCATATAGGATTCACTTTCCTTCCATACAAAGTACATTGCACACTATCCACCTAAATTACCTAAGGGTCTCAGATTTCCATATTCATTCCTTTAGTGTACAAAATAAATATCCCATTTCTTACCATATTATACTCTTTTTGTTTAATGGGTTTCTCTATGGATAGAGGTATATATGTAATATTTATATTTCAAAAAATACAAATAGGTTAACTCCGTATTTATATAGGAATCCTAAACCTATGCTCTGATACCAGATGTGACAACCCCAATTTCGACAGACCGATTTTTTTCTTTCTAAATTCCAATCTATCGAAACTCGGATTGGTTTGCTTTGGTATCCTGCAGAAAAGACAGAGATATAAAATATGTCAGAGCTCAGAAAATATCTCATGGCAGAATGAATATAATATAAATCAAAGTAAAGCCTTAACGTATTAATAATACTACCTAACCAGCATCCAAAGCTATAATGACTCATGTCTCTGCCACAAATCTAACTTACGTGTATGTTATGAGGAGGGGGTCAGAACACAAGTTCTGGTGACTGGATTTAAGCTATACACTTTGGATAATCCTACATATACCGTTCAATCATATTTTCTTATTTATTAGGTTACTTGGGTTAATAGCACTCAAGGCTTACACATGCGTCGTACCCGTTTACTTCCCAGTGGATTAACCTAATACATTATATGCGTAGCTACCCCCGATATCGAGGTACACCCCGTGGTAACCCACTCGCATAGTTTCCACCGCAATTCCACTGAAATGCTTATAGTCCCTCATCCTACATCGTAATGATGTACGGATCTTTATATAACAATGTTATGATCAATATGTATCTGCCATCACTACGCTACGTATGCATACGGATTGCCACCCTCGATCGAATTAGATCTCATACCGGAGTAATGCCCTCAAGTCTACGATACACCACCCATAGCAGATATGCATGTATCTAGACGGGCCCTCCTGCGAACGGTTAATTGTAGCTCGATGCCTCAATCGCACGTCTTCTAGTGTGCACCGAGTTCCGTGGCAGGGCGATACAAGAAACACGGAACTCGGTTGGGAGCTTTTTCATACCTGTAAGGCCCGCCTTTAAGAGCCTCGAAAATACAGATATCCCTAGGGTCTGTATTCACGGTGGCTATGGCCCCAGCTCGGCCCCTCCCTCAACTAGTAATGACTACAAGAGCTAAGCGACTACCCCTACGCAAACAATCTAAACATCCATACGGCGTTGCCCCTCAACCCCTTACCCCTAATAGTGAAGGGTGAAATGGTATCTTGGGTTTAGCTTTAGTCTTTTTGCATCCCAGTGGTTGTCAATGACGGGTGTCCGACAGTCTACTATCCTTGTTGGTCATGACCCTCTGCCTCCTCGCGAGGCAACCGCCGAACCACCCTGGTGTCACCGCGTCGCAACATTCTGACTGCATAGCTACGTCTACAATCAAGTCCCACCACCGATTAGTTACGCGTAGACCCAACCTCTATGAGCACAGCCTAAGACATCTGTCACCGCACAGAGGACTACAAGGAGCACCTTACGTACCTCAGAAAGCCGCATGCTTCCCTTTCTAGTCCTTTGGAGCCGTCGGAACAATCAGATGAATGTGCGCTACCCTCGTGCCTTATAACACCTCAATGATCTACCCCGTTGGGTTATTCACTCTCAAACATAAGGACTGGTCTAAGCGCCTTACTTCAGCATGTTGTTAGACCCTATGTCTAAACATTCTTTTACGCGCTTGTCTCGCCTCATCAGATTTCCTATTAAATTGGTTATTCCAATTCATATTGAATTTTTATTCAAATTAACAAGTTTCACTTGCTTATTAATTTCGGTCTTACAACTTAATCCATTTATGTTTATTAATAAGCCCACAACATGTTATTCTCTGGATTGTGGCCCAAGGTTTGTAATCCATAATCTCTTTTATATTCTTATTGATTTCATCATTACAATAACATGTTTTACTTAATATGTGATTAAGTATATCCAATTCACATGTTTTCTAATTAAAATGTCACTTACCATTTATGATTAAATACAACTTATTTCATTTCATAAGTTTTCCTCATCCTTTCTCATTTTATCATACTTCCATTTTACATTGTCAATGCAACTTATCACCGTTTCTTTATTAACTTAGTTCTATTAACTAAGGCAAATTAATAAGTTTCTCTACTCATTTATTATAACCTATGTTATAATTTCCTCTTGCCCCTAGGATAAGCCTAAGCATTCTTATCCGAGTTTTAGACTTCCAAGCTTATAGATTACTTAATTTATAATTAAGTACAACTTCTTATATTTCATATATTTTCCCCCTTTTCTCAACTGGTTTCCGGCTTTCCCCATTCACTACTTACTTAATTTATAATTAAGTGTCCATTAACTCATTTCACCAGTTATCCAATTTCCCTTTTAGTTTATTATAACCGAAGTTATAATCCCCACTTGTCCCTAGGACAAGTCTACTTATTATACAACATTTTCATTAATGTTATTTATTTATAATAGGTGATAATCATTTCTGCAAGTTATGCTTACCCTAAAAGGTGTCTTTAATTACATAACTATATTATTTCTACCGGTTATGTATACCACTAGGTGTATTTAATTATATAACCTTATCGGGCTAAGTTTATGGGCCTATATGTAAATATTACCCACCCCCCTCAGATTTTCTTAGCACATCCACTGTCTAACCAATTTTACTTAACCCTAACTTTAGTTCATATTCATACAATCTCTATGGATTATATTAGATTAAGTAGTCCAATTCATTACCATGTCCATTTATGGTTTATAATGGGTTAGACCTCCCATATTAGGCCTACAACTTATGGATGCTGGATATGCCGGTCGGGTCTGGGCAGACTTCTTCCACAAGTTGGGCCTAGCCTCGTGTCATAGCCTGTCTCGTATTTGTGCACTTAGACCTCTCACATTAGGTTCAACATTAGTGGCTGCTGGATATGTCGGTCGGGTCCGGGCAGACTTCCACCACTAATACATCCTAACCTCGTGTCATAAGTGCAATTACAATTTCTAATTGTAATCCTAGGCATTCATTATTAATCAATTATTTAACCCTATGCCTTTATAGGTGTTCATGCCCATTGACCCAATTATATTCATGATGGATTATATGTCCACATTCATGTTATTCAGATTATGCCAATTCATATTTTACATATGATCCCATTTGCACCCAAATCAATTTTTTATACTTATGATCCAATTTAAGATCTTTAAACATAATTTGGTCGATGCCCCAAACCCATATTTATTTATTCAATTCTATGTTAACATGAATCCATATAATCATATACTGATTCCAATTATTCCGTGTGTATAATTGGGACAAATTTACATGTAAACTTTTTAATACTCCAACTAATACAATATATGAATTTTTCCCATATGTTCAAATTAATATTATAACATGTAAACATTCTAACATTTCAATTGATTCAATATATGAATTATTCATATTAACAATTTGACGTTATATCATGTTAATCATTCCCACATGTCATTTACACCACTTTAATCATTATTAACATATGTTTAGGCATCTTAACATGTCATATTCCAATTCGTCATAATGGGGAATGCTAAATGGTAATTTACCATTATCTAAAATAATATGGCTTAAATCCACTCATCTTTCATGCTTTCCCCAAATTTTAAATCTGGTCCATTCTATCATCCATGGTTTTCCTTTCTACTTCAATTTGATTTGAAACCTAATAATGTGGATCGACTATTTTCATTAAAAGAAAAGGGAAAGAAAATAGGAAGAACATGAACAAATACCTTGCTTTCACGATATAATAATCTTTCTATTAATATTGATTCTCTCTTCCAGATCTGGATTCATAATTTTCCTTGACTAATACTTTAATTTCAGAATAGATTTAAGAAGAGAGAGAGGGAGAGTAATGGCAGAGCTCCAACATAGCCGCCAAATTATGAGGGTTAGGTCTACGGTCTTATTTATAGAAGTATGGAGCAACCAGGACCCTCACATTTGCCCAAAAGCCATCTTAATCGTCAAAATGCCACAAAACCATAATCTGCCAAAATCTGCCGCAGGTGGGAAGACACCCCTTTGAGTGGGTCGACATTGGGGTCGACACCCCTTTGATTGGGTCGACACCGAGGTCGACACCCTTTGGCGTGCAATCTACCGCCTTCTGAAAATTCGAATTTTGAACCGATTTTCAAATTTCTAAACCCATTTTTGAATTCTGAACCTAATATATATATATATATATATACACAAACTCACAAACACACTCTTCCTGCGCGTATACAAAATTTGAACCTTAATAACTTCTTCATATGGTGTCTGATTTACGCAAACCAGGTGCCGATTTTGACTAGAATTTCGAGGCGGAGGCAATGGCACAGTCCGTTTTACTAAATTCTGAATATTTAATTATGTTACTCTTATTTTATTATTTTACACTAAAAAATATGGTGTGTTACGCATATACTTTATTGATGATCTTAGATAGCAATTTTATCGCTCATTAAGACTATTGTCTGACTCAAGGCTTTATGTTTCCTCTTAGTACCTTGCGCTATTCATCTGATTGTGGATGGGGATGCTGAGTAGCCAGTGATAGGTGATTGATCTTAATGAGACGATGTTGCTATGCAATGCCGAGCAGGAGGCTGGCGTATTGTTTTCTACTACCTACTATTTTTGTTTTTCCATTGTTGGATGTATTCTCTGAGTGACTTGTAGTGAGGCTTATGTACAAAATTGGTGATGTATCTAGTGGTGTTATGGATATTCTCTTGATAATATGGAAGTTTTAAATTCTTCTCATTAATGCTTCACTGCTACTGCCACTGGTATATGTTCTATTACATTTTATCCTTGCGCCGTGAGTTATACGACAGGTTCCGCTTATGTCATCCTACTCTGATGGTCGTCCATGGCTACCTGACACGTCTTTCAGTGCCATTTTCCTCTAGTATAGTGTATGCGTTTTGGGCAGTCATCACACACCCTTGACGTTGATGAAGAGTCGATGTCGATGTCGATACAAATCAGTCACTTTTTTCCCTTTCCCTTCGATAATCGATTTTTTCTGTTAGTTTTGGGAAACATCTCCTTTCTGTGAATATTGAGCACGATGGAATGATGTTTAGGGTGGTTAGATTTTGGCTTATGCGATCCATCATAATTCGTGTCTAATGGTATGGAACTGGTGCAATTAAAACAAAATTGCTTATGTTATATAATAATTCGGAGAAAAAACTAAATTTGCTTCCTCATTATTACTCATGTTTCTATAACAACATAAGCAAAGTTCTATAGTTAGATTTACTGTTGTTTTCTTTGTACTAATTATTTTTGTTGTAATGACGTAATAGAACCAAATAATAGTATTTGCTTTTGTTGCAAGTACATCAGAAGCAAATGAAGAGAAGCAACAATCGCTTTTTATACAAGTGGTTGTGCATCATATGGATCATAGGGAAAGGAAAGAACAAAATATGCCAGTGGTGAGCTGTTAGAGAAAGGCTTTACTAGACGGAGTATATCCGAGTGGGGAGCACCAGTCGTTTTTGCTACTAAGGCAGATGACTCTCTCCATCTATGTATGGATTATAGAGAATTAAACAAGCTCTTAAAGAAGGATTGACACCCACTCCCACAGATAAATGATTTATTTGATCGGTTGGTAGGTGCATTAGTTTTCCCTTAGTTAGATTGGCGATTGGTTTTCATTTGCTTTGAGTTGCAGACAATAGTGTGGATAAGACCGCTTTTAGGACTCTATATGGATTTTTCGAGTGGCTAGTTATGCATTTTGGGCTGACTAATGCACTGACATATTTTGTTGATTTGATGAGCAAAGTGTTTAGGGAGTTCCTAAATAAACATGTTGTAGTTTTTGTGGTTGACATCTTGATATTCTCAAGATATGAGTGAGCATGCATTGCATTTAGGAGAGGTTCTCTGTACTGTTCGTACACATCAGTTGAAGGAAAAATTCTCGAGGTGCCACTTTTGGCGTAAGGAAGTGAGATTCTTAAGGCATGTAATTTTGAAAGATGGTATAGCCGTAGATCCCGCTAAAGTTGTTGTTGTGCAAGAGTTGAAGGCCCCCGAGAATGCAACTAAGGTGAGGAGCTTTCTAGGTTTGGCAAGGTTTTATCAGAAATTTGTTAAGGACTTCGCATGGATTTCAGCCCCGCTTACCTACCTTACTAGAAATAACTTGGTATTCTCATAGGACGTAAATTGCGAGGATTCCTTTATAAGGTTGAAGAAGGCCCTTACGACCGCTCCAATTTTGACTCACTAGGATGGATCTAAAATTTTTATAGTGTATACAAATGCTTGTGGTACAGGATATGGCGCAGTCCTAATGCAGGAGGGTAGGGTTGTTTGTTATAGGAGCAGACATCAAAGGGTTCATGAGAAGAATTACCCTGCCCATGATTCAGAGCTAGTGGCTATTGTTTTCTCCCTTAAGTCTTCGAGGAATTACTTGTTGAGCGATTAAGTTGTATACTGATCATAAGTCTCTCAAATATTTATTCTCACAAAAGGATCTTAACTTGAGGCAGCAACGTTGGATAGAGTTTCTAGCATCTTACGATATCGAGATTTTTTATACCCCAAGGAATGGGAATTTAGTGGAGGATGCTCTGTGTTGGCATAGGATGACATTGATCCCATTTTTCATAGAGTGGCAGAGTTTGGAGTATATCTCATCTTTTGATTTCCGACCATCTATGGTTTATGCACCAGGATTATTAGCATCGCTTGAGGTGCAACCTACTCTATTGGAATGGATTGGATCCATTTAGCGTGATGATCAGAAGTTAGTTGATATATTGGACCTACTAGGTAGAGGTGAGACATTTAGGCACCTTTCTAGATACTCAGTTGATGAGAAAAGATGGCTATGTCGTGATGACAGGTTATGTGTGCTACGTACGAGAGACATGATGAGTGCGGTATTATCGGAAGCCCATCACTCTCGGATGACAATCCATCCGAGAGGAGATAAGATTGTTAGGGATATGAAGAGGGTCTTCTATTGGAAAGGGGTGAAGAAGGACATGGAAGATTTTGTGGCAAGACGCATATCATGTCGGAGAGTTAAGGCTGAGCAAAAGAAACAATACGGATTATTTCAGCACTAGATGTGCCTTAATGGAGGTGGAAGAGCATCTTGATGGATTTCATATACGATTTTCCTAGATCGAGGAAAGTCAACACAAGCATTTTGGTGATCATGGATAGGTTCACTAAGAGCTCTCATTTCATCCTAGTTAGGAATAAGAGGACCGCAACTAGTTTGCATTGATATATCCGAGGGAGATCGTCCGACTTCACGGAGTTCCCACGAGCATCATTAGTGACAAAGACCCCATCTTTACAAACAAATTTTGGAGAAGTTTGCAGAAGGCGTTAGGAACACAATTGATACTTAGTACTGCATATCACCCTCAAACAGATGGACAGATCCAAAGGATTAATCAGATTCTTGAGGATTTATTATGGCTATTCATTTTGGGCTTTGGAGGGAGTTGGGAGGAGCACTTACCTTAGTTGAGTTTGCTTATAACAACAACTACCAAACAAGTATTGGCATGGCACCTCTTGAAGCTTTGTACGGACGGCCCCGTTGATCACCATCTTGTTGGTCAGAGACTGCAGATAGACTTCTTCTTAGAACAGAGATGATCAGAGAAACCTCAAACAAGATCGACTTAATTCAAACAAGGATGAAGGCACCTCAAGATAGACATAAATTTTATGCGGATAAAAGAAGATCAGATCTTGAGTTCAGCGTGCGGGGTATGGTTTTCATTAAAATATCTCCCTTTAGGAATGTGGTTCTCTTTGCCTCAGTTGGGAAATTAGGACCAAGGTTTGTTAGGCCATTTCTGATAGTAGAGAGGATAGACTATATAGCCAATAGGTTTCAACGACCAGAGAGGCTGTTAGGGGTTCACGATGTATTTCATGTATCACGTTTGAGGAAACGCATTCATGATTTTGCAGTAGTGGAGCCGAGTATTTTGGAGGTGGTTGAGGTCGAGAAGGAAACTTATGTCAGAAGTGTACATACGCGGATTCATGATTTTGAAATAAAGAGTTTAAGGAATAAGAAATTAGTCTCGTCAAGGTTAAGTAGGGAGGGGATAGCAACGAAGCAGCATAGGAACCAGAGAAGAGGATTCATACATCTTTTCCATTCCTTTTTGATGTTACGCTTTCAATCCTTTCTTAGTTTTGAATTTGTTATCCATTCCCTATCATTTGAACTAGCGTGTCTTAGGAAAGCCTATGGATGGTAGGACATGGTTTAAACATGGTTATTAGGACATGTTATATTTTATGGATGCAAGTTTTTGCTAGTGGATGCATTGGATGCATATACGTACACACACTAGGCACTAATTAGTGATCGACAACTAGGACTAACATAATTGCATATGGATGTGTGCGCACTTTTAATTCACTTTTAATTTATGGATGAAAAATTGGATGATTATCATATGGATGTTACATTTTGAATGGTGGTTGTAGCACACATATAGAATTTTATGTACCATTAGGATTCTCTTACATACTACTTAGAAGCATGACATTGACATAAATTGCATAAAAGGAGGTTGATTGAATCAGTAGACCGCCTAATTTCTTGCATTAGTTAGGAACATGTATAGTACACTATTACATATGTTCATAAAAAGCATTAGAAATCCTAAGGACAATGGATGCCTGTAATTGGTGGATAAGTAGATGGATGTAGATGATGGTGTGATAATATTTATGACATTCTTCTAGCCTTGAAGATTTCGGGGACGAAATCATTTAAGTAGGGGAGAATATAACAACACCAAATTTTAGTGAAGTAATTTAAATAAAAGGTTAATAAAATAAATTATTAATCAGAAAATATTGGGAAATGGGTGATGGTGGTTGTGCCATTTGGTCACTTACCAAATTATAGCTAAGATAAACTTTTGGTTTGCTAAAATCGGACTTAAAAGAAGAAGATATAAATGAATGAAGTTTGGATTTCAAATTTGAAATTGAATAAACAAAAAATTAATATATAATAAATTAAGCCGCAAAATATGATTATCCGGGGCAACCCAAACTTTAGCTGGGTCGACTCGGGGGTCGGCCCAAACCCCAAGTTCTTCGACCAAGGGGTGGACCTACCTATAGAATGGGCCGACCCACCTGGGCAATGTGTGCAACCAGTTGCGTACGTTTTTGTTGCGATTTGGTTGACTTCGGGTGTGTTTTCTAGGAGAGTTCTTCTGATCTAATGGCCTAAGTTTTTATCCTAAAATCTACCGGTCCTAAATCCCCTAGCTCTATTATAAATATGGCTCCAAACCTTAACCTATTTCTCCCTATTCCATTTCCATCATTCTTTGCCTTCACCTTAAATAACCTTCTTATCAAATATTTTAATGGAGTTCTTAGGCTTAGGTTTGCACATATTTTTGAAGAATATTTATATATAGAGATTTTCTACCCGGGCTTAATTGGATTTGCTTAAAATTGTGAGTCCTTCAATAATTATAAGATTCAGTATAAACTGGGGTTTATTTTGACAATAATAATAATTATTGATTTCATCATATTTTTGTTTTCTTCTTTGTCAGTAATCTATGTATATATGATTTCTTCTTCTATCCTTTCTTCTATCTATTTCAATAATATACTAATTTATTGTGGATTTATTCGGTTCATCTTTATCTCTTTTTCTACGTATGTAATTTTATTACAGTTCAGATTCATCCATATTTTATTTTAAATCTGTTCGTATTTATCTGAACCTAGGTCTTGGGTGAGCCTTGGTTATTGTCCTTTTTACTTTTACATAGGAGTTTAGGCCTTTAAGAGCATAAACCATTATTTCATTTTATTTATGTGCAGTTTGGGGTAAAAATATGAATGCTTGGATCAAAAATGACTCAAACACTAATGGTGTGAAATCACACTTCACCGATTATGGTTAGAAATTAAAAGGGACACAATCACGAAATTAATGGAGAAAAAAGTAAAGGACACAAGTTTTTTATAGTATTTCGATTCAATGTGAATCTACATCCACTTTTCAATCACTTTTCATCATTAGGGAGAGAATTACAAATTTTATCATCTCATACATCGCATTAATCACACTTGACCACTTTTATGATAATTCTTCACTTTTGTTCTCTTTCCGCTTTAGATCACACTTCGATTCGAGAAAGAACAGATTGGATTGTGTAATTATATACATTTCCTTGGTTCCATTATGAAAACGGTGTTAGATCCGTGCTTTGAAGAGGAAGAATGGTGATTGGAGACCACTTAGAGTGGATCGGAGTGTGATTTAATGGCGCTCGGAGAAGATGAGATTTATTCCATGTTGGAGGAAAAAGGAAGAAGTTTGGCGGCCATTAACGAAGTTTTTAGAAACTTTAGAACGGTTAAGGAATGATTTTGGTATCCCTTCGGGGTAGTGGAATCGGTCCCTTGAAGTGTGGAAAAAGGGGCTATTTATAGAAGAACTTTGGAGGTAGTGGAAATCTTGCAATTATGGAGTGCAGAGTTTGGGTCGGGCGTAAACTTGGATCGGGCTAAAACTAATTACAGAAATGCCACTGGTCCACTTTACAGTTGTATACAGCTGTCATGGCCCATTAATTACAGTTCTGCCACCGCTTTTCTCTCTTGACCGATCCACTTTACTACAATAGCACCGATCCAATCCATTTTTATATTAATATACTGTTCCAGTTTAATTGAATGTACTGTACCAATCCAATTTACTTTATCATACCGATCCATACTTTATTGAAATATCCCGCTCCATTTTCTGCATAGTGCCTCCGCCTGTCATTTAGACCTATCCAGATGCTACATGACCGATCCAGTTTTGATACCAAACATGGCCGATCCAGTTTCATTCTAATTTATTGTATTGCCACCGCGATTTATACTAGATGGCTTACTGTTTCCTTATGCAGCTAACCGACCCAACTCCAATACTATAGCCGTTCCTTTTTATTTACCAATCACGTGTACCGTTTCACGAGGCCATGCATGATTCCACGTTATGTTGTGGATGTGGACATATTTATTCTCCCAGTTAACCTTTGTATAAAATATGCTAGTTCCTTTTCAATAATACATGTTCATTCAGGGAGTACAGAAACGTTTCATGTATTAACGTGGATCAATCAACAGTTCATATACACTTTTGGTAATCACCTACGTGCAACGTATGTATAATACACTATCTCAGCTCATGGAGCCAGCGAACCACATTATTTATATTACCGTGTGTCCTCCATGCATAGCTAAACTGCTCCATGCATGAACCGATCAGTTCGTGAGTTATATGAAATGTTGTCGCCATCCTTATGTGAACAAATGGCATCTTTTGCATGTTTTTCTTCTTAGAACCATACGAGCTGACATGTCAACATGCCATTATCATGGTATATTTTATGAACACATTGCTATCATATATGTGTGTTATTGCCATGCATTATGTATGTATTTGCATGAGCACACCACTTTCATCGGCACTGACCCGTGCATGTCAAATATGCTGACCCAGTTTGTACCGAACCGGTCCGTTGATATTGATCGACCCGACCTGTTATTCAGTGATCAAGACCGACCCACTTTAAATGCCCCGACCTGCTCTGAAGGAAATGACCCGATCTGATGCTTTGCAACTGACCGATCCGATATTTTTAAGGCCGATCCACATTTGCGACCGACCCGGTGCTTTGCAACTGGTCGACCCGATCCATTTTGAATGGCCTGATCCAATGCCTTAAAGAACAGACCGACCCGCTATTGTGTTAACACGACCGATCCTCTTTTTCGAGGTCGATCCATATTTGCAACCGACTTGATGCTTTGAACTGTATTTTAACAAGGTTAACAATGAATTTGACAATAAAAGTGCATTTAGGGAAAAATAAGAATTATGTATAAAAAGGGTAAATTAGGGTTATTAGAATTATGCATCAAAGGATAATTGAACTATATCTTTGATAAACTAAATAAATGACATTTGGATAGATGATAAATAGCAGGGGTTGGGCTGTATAATTAAATCAAACAAAAGTGATGTTTATAGACAACCTATAAATTGAAGTTTACATGTAACCTATAATATGACAAAAAGTTACATAAAAAAGTAGGATTATTATTAAACTTAAGATTGGAATTAAGATTAAAATATAAAAATTAATAAGCATGAGTAGTAGTGGTCTGTTCCAGCACCATAAGATGATTAGGGAAAATAAGTGGTCTATTAAGAAAATATGTAGTAGTAGTCCATTGCGGCTGCAACGGGTGATTATGGAAAATAAAGTGCTCGTAGTACCGGTCCATTTAGGCAGTAGGGGTAAGCTGATTAGGGAAAATAAGAGGCCAATTAAACTAAATAATTTATAGTGACCTAGGCCTTTGTTGGCTATTTTGTAGGGATCTAGGGTAGCTAGGCGGTCAATAATAATTCTATGGTGGCCTTGACGCTAGTAATTAAATCAAGGACCAAGTCAAGGGGTTGCATTTTTGGTTGGTGATCTTTATCAGTCAATATTCCTTTTATCACACTACACCGAGGTCTCACGAGGAGGCGAAGGCTCGCTTATACCGTATTAGGTAGTAAGGGTTCCAAACGAGGTGAGCATGAGCGCATTTCGATGGGGTGGTGAGCGTGCATTGCGCTGATTACAAAAGATAAGACGCTGTGATGTCGGTGATTTACGCTATATCCTTAGAGTTGATGGATCGGGTCTGATAAACCCGAGACCATAGTCGGCATAGGTTATCACAATTGTGGTTTAGAAGCCGGTCGACGAGTGAAATTAGGTTATATCCTAATTTGTGAGTTGCAGCAAATGGTGTAGAAATCTAATGATTTGATAGTCGACTATGGTCTAGCTTATCTTCTTGTTTTTAGTTACTGTATTATGCCTCAAATTATTGTCATGTCTATATTTCCTATTTCATCACTCATGGGAGTAATTGTTGAACACACCAAACTTTTTGTCTGACTGGTTTTCATTCTCTATTCTTCCGTTCTTTCCCCTCCCCTCTAGGTTCTCAGAGTGGAGGATCTAGTAGCTGATAGAGCTTTGGTCCAGCTTGGCCCATTGGAGATTCTCATTTGTCTTATTCTCTGCTTTTACACATACCTTTCCACGTTTGGTTTATTTCTGTATTTGATGTTGAGAGGGATTTTTTTTATTTTTGTACTCTGATTGGGTTGCTATTATGAGATAGCTGTGGTATTTATCATTTATGATGTAATGACACTTTTCATTCTACTTTAAATAAAATTTTCAGTTCCGTTGTGATTTTCATATGTTGTCTTGTGAATTTTAGTCTCTATGATGTTATTTTATACACAAACACTTCATATTTCTTAATGGAAACCTCATATACAGGTAAGTTTGATTAATGTGAGAGGTCTAGTTGCCATGTGCAATTATAATTATTAAACTATGATGTGAGGTTAAGCCCAACTTGTAGTAGAAGCCTGCTCGGAATTGCCCTTCAAATCCAGCATCCACAAGTGGTCGTCCTAATGTGAAATGTCTAGTGTGTGTGTATATATATACTGTGTGTGAAGTAGTCCTGCCTTGAAAAAAGGTATTAAGTGGCTGACCTACCACTTGTTGGGTATTAAGTGGTTAAGACTAGGTCTCGTTCCTAAGGTTCACTCCTTGGTTCTCAACCAAAGTCATAGGACCCGCCTTTTGAGGTTTTAAGTGGTCTTTTGGGTCTACCTTTCTCCTAAAAGGTATTCAATAGTCTTGATAGACGATAACATGAGTAGCGTAGTTCTCCAAGTAATGTCTGCTTCTTATCTAGAGGATAGTGAGGGTCGACCTAGGGATGGATTATACAATTTCCTAAAGGAACCACCATCTAAGGGAAGTATTAAGTGACTAGGAGTTCACCCGTAGATTCAGGTGGATAGTAATAAGATAGTCCTCCAGGAGGGTCTTAGATGAAATCGTGTTCCTGCCTAAACTTGGTATTAACTTGCTATTATTATTTATCAACTTACAAGGAGAGTTATTATTTATAACATCAATGTTAGGGACGAGATCTTAAGTGGCTAGGGGTCCTCAATAGGGTCTTAAATGACTTTAGGGATGTCTACCCTTCATAAATTAGGAAATAGCCATAAGTGACTAGGTATGGCCCACCTCGTGGAGTATTAAGTGATCATAAGAATGTCTTCCCTTATATTACTTTATGTGGTAATAAGGGACTGTAAGCACATCCACCCTTAGATTCAGATATAGGCCTTAAAGTGACTATTAGGATGTCTACCTTGTTTAATTGTCTTTATGTTTGTTTGCGTAGACATAACATGAAGGATCTACACTTCCAAATATAGGAAATAGTTATTCTTAAACTTATATGTTTTGCATTCACCAAAACTTTATGTTCTGATCTCCCTCCTCATAACATAAACAGGTTAGTAGGTGAGGATGCTTGGGATCAGTGATGATAAGTGATGCTCTGGAGATGGAGCCTGGCGATGGAGACTTTTAGTTAATTATGGTAGTATTACTATACTATTGGGATAACTAGTATTGATGTAGCACTTATGATTGTCTCAAATTCATTGTAATCAACATTTATTATGGTTTTAATTAAAGGTACTACTATTTTAAGTTATTATATTTATCCCTTCTGCTGTGTGAGAATCATATTTCATGTAGACAGTTCCATGATATATGTTGTTAGTATTTCCTTGTAGGAACCAATGACCCATTTAGAATGTCTCTAAGTTATAATGGGCCTTTTTTGTGTCGGAATTTAATCCCATTCCGAGCGGGTTATTACAACAAACAACTTTCATAATTTTAGAAATCTTCTTAAAAGAATGGAACTCTCGTAAAACATAACCACAAATAAACTTGGCACGTGTTTTTCCCTTATGAAAAGCCAAACACATTAAAAAAATCTCATAATATTATAATAGTGTCTAAATACAAATACCTATCAATCTAGGTGAAATTGTTACATTAATTAAATTTTGGGACACTAGGTACACAATTAAAACCGCAAAAGGCCTGTATTGTTGTTTGGATATCCATACAATAACAAGGAAAGGGACTACCTTCCGATCAGTACATCTCTAGGCAAATGTACTGGAGATCCTCACATGGACTCCATATGAATTAGGATCAGCCAACCCCTCTTTAAATCGTACCAAATATTTGAACCCTATGGTTGTGATCAACAAGCAACCACAACCTACAATAATCAAAGGGTCATCCAATCTTGGTTGTTAGTTACAATACCCTATTTGGGTGCTACCCAATTAGCCCTAAAGCATATCACAGTGTTAATCATTATTGGTTGATGAGTCAAGTGGATACGATTTAACCTTTCATACTTGGCACGTACCCATCTTTCAGTGCCACATCGTCATTTCGTCGATCAATAATTGATGTCCAAAAAAATACAACCTCCATGCTCATATGTCTTAGAGAAGGATTTTAAGCTAAGAGAAATTGCCTTTCTTACCACCGAACAGATGTATATTTGTAAAAGATCTATTTGACGACCGCCCGTAACCCCCGCACTTAACAAGGGAAATAGTGCGCTGAAAGACGTGCCAAGTAGCTATTGACGATCATCGCAGTAGAATAATACACACGAAACATGTCGTATAACTCATATCGCATAGATAAAAAATAATAGAAGATATACAACTGGGTATAATAGTGAAGTACAATTGAACAGAATCCCAAACTTTTCATATCACCATGAAAATATACATACATACAACTGTAATACATCAGAATCTATAAAAAAAAGCCGTACTAAAAGTTCACTCAGAGTAATGTACATTAGTGGAAACAACAAATATGTTATAAGATAGTAATACGTCAACCTCCAGGTCGTCGTCGCTCGACAGCATCGTCCTCATCAAGATCTACTACCTGTCACCTAGTCTGCCCATCCATAACATGGATGAACATACCGAGGTAATAAGAGGAAACATAAAACCTTTTGTCAGACAACTATCTTAATGAGCGATGAAACAACTATCAACATCAATAATAAAGTATATATATACTAGGCTGTTCAATCATCTGATCTGCCAGTACATCAACGGAGAAGAATTCCCAAACTCACTTCTCTTCCTCAACCTACGGTGATAGCCTTCCCAGAGAATTAGAGAAGAAATAAATAGTAACATTCATAGCAACCAATTATCCAGTATGGACCACCCTAATCAATTTCAATATCGCTCAAGCACAAACCTTATTAACACTGAAAAACGATGCTAACACTCAAAGAGATGTAGAGACACCTTTATACTGTAGAAAATAAGTTTAAATGCAGAAAATAGTAGAAAAAAGCAATGTAGAGAGCAGATTTATAGTGGTTCAGCCTCTATTTTGGCCTACGTCCACTTTGAATGAGCATTTCATTGATTTCTCCATTACAAGTTACAATATTGATCTCGATTTACACTTTTTTCGATGATTTATAATGATACTCTCATAATTCTCAAAGAATTCTCTGATAATTCTATATCTCCAGAGTGGAAACATTCAAATCCCACTAGTAGCGATGATTATCGGATTTAATCTTCGATAATCAAGCTCGGTGAAGAACTTCGGTGATTTCTGGAGAAGAATGATGTTGGCGAAGCTTGAATGATGCATGAAGAAGGTTTAATCTTGTTGGGAAAGCTTGTGTGATGTTGGAGATCAATAATCGCAGCCCTTCGAGAGGAGAAAATCTGACCCCCTCCATGAATGAGGGGCTCGAGCATTTATAGGTGAGGGTTGGAGTGTGATGGAGCTTGATATAGAGTGTGTATGATCTATACGGATCGGCTGGTGATCCATCACTATGGATTGTGAGCGATCCATCGTTTCTCTACGATCTAGGGAAGCCAACGACCTATAAGAACCAATGCTCCATCACACATGCATGCTACCGATCCATGCTATTAACGATCCACACTTTGCCTTAAGGTTTTGCCATGCGCGATCCATGTATTCAGCTCGTACCTGATCTATCATTCATGCAATCTGCCTTTATTCAACCAACTCGATCCAATGTGTCATGCTCCATCTAGTATGCCATGATCCTAAACTCGTGGTGATCCGTACATATGCGTGATCCACGTTATCATGAGCTAAATATGCACACAATCCATCAGATTCATCAAGTTTACCCTGTCCACCACTTAAACCTTGACCTGATCCATGTTTTTAACCAGATCCATCACTTGTTGCAATGCATCATTACTTGATTCACGACCCGTGTGTTTACACTGGTTTATTCATATATGCACTGTTTTTAGAAGGAATTAACATTTGCCTCTCGAAGCTTATATTATCGAATAAAATGTGGGCTTCGAACTAACGGTCTTGATGATGCTTTATGGATCGCAGGCGGACTTCATTGGATGGATCGTGATCAACTTGGATCGATGGATCGCTTATGTTGCTTCAATATAAAAAGTTTGCTTTATATTTCCTTTGGATCCATTACATCCTCTTCACTTTTATTTGCTTAGAAAAGAAATTTAATGGTCGGCGCTTTACTTTAAGAAAATCGCTCCATCTTAACTCTTAAACTTCGTCGTCATCCAACCGATTTCGTTGCCGCCGTCGTTCATCAGAGCATCCAGTCGTATTCAAATCTAATCACCACCACGATTGCAACTGATTCGAATTGATTTTTGGCCCTTTTTCCTTTAGATCTGGTCTACCTAAACGTCACCAACTCCCAACAAATTTTAATCACCGGAATCCGATTATTTTCGGTCATCGTCAATTACTAAAGGTGTCGATTCCTTCAAAAACTCTCATTGGACTATTTTTTCAGCCTATCAACTACTTAGGGTTTTTGAGAAAGATCGATTAATTCCTTTGCATCAAACATATACTTTGATGAATTTTTTGTTCAAACTCTTGTATAATGACTTGTGATTTGCAGTTTTGGTATGTTGATCATTCGTGATTTAAGGTCGATGTATAAATTTCTTAGATACTGCTTGTATTGATGAATCGTGCTCCATGTCGGATTTGGCACGTTGGAATTTAGAATGGCTGATTTCAAACGCAACTATCCATGGATCATGTATTGTGATCGACTGTCATGATTTAGAACTTTGATATGTTTGTACTTCAAATTCTCGTGTAATGACTTGATGATGATGTGCATGTTTCTATTGCATTTGATGTTGAATCGATTTAGTACATTAGTTGATATAGTTTTTTTGTGATGCATCAATTTCCTTATTGATCGTGTGTTTTCTATGATCAATGCTTCAATTTGATCTTAGCAATCTAAGGTTTAATGGTTTTAGGTCTTGGATCGTTAGGACTCGATCACCTATCTTTAGTGGATCACAAATTAAATGGATCGTGACTTATCCATGGACCGCATGCATTACTTCCGTGATGGGTTGGGACTAGGATCTTTGGTCATTGAGTTTGCTCCGATCATGGGTCGCTAGGCTCGATCCATTTGTTGATCGGTTGGTGTCTTGTTCGATCGATGGATCATGACTTCTCATGGATTGCATGCCTTGGTTGCATGATCCTCGACTTTTGATTTGCACATGGTTGATGGATGGCTAGTTTCCAAGTTGATAGTTGGAGTTATTGAAGAGATACAAATTTGAAAGTGATCAACAATCTAAACTTGTAACTAGTAAATTGAACTTGCCCTTAGTCGCTAAATATTCGGTAACATGTCAAAAACTTACACCATTTTTCGATGAATATTTTGTCATCGATTGCCCATGTCGATGATAGATTAGTTTAATAAACTACAACGAATATCTTGATTTGAACTGAATGAAGTGCCTATACAAAATCGTTTCCTTTAACCATTTATAATTTTTCGAGCGTCGCTAGCATAAACTCGACACTAATTTGAATTCATGGCGATGCTTGAGATTCACTAATCGACACACGTCGACGGCAAATTTCAAGCTTCATTTTTAATAACTTATATAATCTTGCACAACACTTCACACTTTAGGAAATGCGCACTTGTAAATTACTTTGAAACAAGATTCCTTGTGTAAAATGGATGTTCAACAGAAGACTCGTCATAATTCTGAAGAGACAACTACTTCTGCTTTGACTGGAGCTTCTACTCAAATTTGTGAAGCAAGAACGACTACAGCTCCAGGGTCGGAAGCACATCAACCTATTCCTGTTCCCAGTCCTCTTGGAAATCTGCCATCAGAGAGATGCTTTTCAACATTTATTCAATGTACTTTTAAGCAAATATGTGCTCAATTTGGTATTCTTGAAACCGACACTGGGAAAGATGAGTTTGTAGATCGTCTGCTCTTTGGCTTCATTGCAGTTAATCGACATATGGTAATGAGTGGAGCCATTCATCATTTTAATCCATTTCTGCAGATGGTCCTTCGACGCTAGAGATTGCCCCTTTTCAGCTACACCCGAATGGTTATGCCATTTTAACAGGGCCATGCGTTCTTTTTATGAGGACAATGCATTGTATGCCTACTTTTCAGGACATCTGCTATTTATGCGTCTTTGAAAGGAGAAAAGAACACCCTTCTATTGTATTTGTTGAAGGCGCTTGAAATCGTCAGCTTATCCTCGACTTACAAGATAGCGCTTTGGGATTCCTGAACCAATTATTTTATGTTCGATGTCCGGAGAGCTTTAGTGGAATTTGAATGGAAGGAGGTGAACACATCTGCTCCGATCTCTTCATCTAGTTTTCTCTAAATCTCAATTATTAAAATTTTCTCTTCTTTTGCAGAACTGCCATCTCTTGTCAAAGATTCCGTCATTTGCAAATCTACTCTCGAGACTTTAAAGGTTGTCAATGATAAGGAGAGGACTAAAAAGTTATTGATTAAGGAAGAATTTCTTCATCAATTTGAGTTGCTCGACCCGTCTTGGTCTTTACTTTCTTAAGAAATTTCTTGTGTGACAACCCGGATTCCGATGAACCGATTTTTTTTCAAAAACCCAATCCATCGAGACCCGAGTTGGTTTGCTCTGGTATCCTGCAGAAAAGATAGAGACATAAAACAAGTCAGAGTTCGGAAAACATCTCATAGCGGAAGGAATGAAATATAATGTAATTGAAACATAGCTTTACCTTAATAATAATACTGCTAAACCAGTATCCAAAGCTATACAGTCTCCGTCATGAACCTAACCTGCGAATGTTATATGGAGGGGGTCAGAACATAAGTTATGTGTGAATGAATATAAACTACACTTCTTGGATAATCCTACATATACCGTTCAATTATATTTTCTGATTTATTAGGTTATTTGTGTTATTAGCACTCAAGGTTTACACACACGTCGCACCAATCTACTCTCTAGTAGATTAACCTAATATAGTGTATATGTAGCTACCACCTAATTAAAGTATACTCTACTCGCATGGTCTCCACTGTATGTACGCAGTCCCTTATCCAATGTCACATGTCGTATGTATATCAACGCTACGTTTGCATAAACTATCATCACTGTGTTATGTAAGCGTTTGGACGGCCATTCTAGATCCTACTAGACTCTATCATCGAATAATGCCCTCTAGTCTATGGTACACCACCCAGAGCGACATAAGTGTACCTAGACTTTCCCCACGTACGTATCGTCAATCGTACTCGATGTTTATTTGCACATGTTCTCTATATGTGCACCCGAGTCCTGTGGCAGGGCTAATCAAGAAATACGGAACTCGGTCGGGAGCTTTCAGATATCTACCGATGCAGAAGCTAAGGTCCGCTTTTATAGTGGCTATGGTCCCACTAGACCCCTCCCTCAACTAATGAAAGGCACCCAAGAATATCAAGAATGAGAACTGTAACCCCGACCCCCTATGCCCTTCAATCCTATTGGCCAACCTCACCCATAACTAGATAGCAAAGTATATGGTCTTTTGGAGTTCTCCGCCTTTTCGCTTCACGTACTGACTGAAGATGGTAGGTAGACGACGAGCTGCTATCACAGGGCACTAACTGGTCTCACCGAATCACGCTGGTCCATCTTAGTCTATTGATTACCTCTTTTTTTGCAATCAATGCATACTCATTGGTCCTTCCTACGCATACCTAACCTCTGTGAGCATAAGCGTATCATTTGCCACTCACAGAGGGATACCTAGAGTACCCTCATGTCCCCAGAAGCCGTGTGCTTTGTAACCCAGTCCCTTGGAGCCTTCTGCATGATCAGATGGACGTTTGCTCCTCCTTGCGCCATACGGCATCGTGATGATCTACCGTGTTTGATTATTCATCCCCTATCGTATGTATTGGTCCAAGCACCTTACCCTTTCGTGTTATTAGACCTTAAGTCCAATCTTCTAATTATGTGCTTGCTCTATCTCATTAGGTTTTCTTTTTAACTTGGTTATCTCATCCATATTAGTTATTAAATTACCAAGTTTCTTTTTCATAAGTCTTTCACTATTTCTTATGTAACCATGATCTTTTAATTGTTTACTTAGTTCTCTTAACTAAGGTTTACTAACAAGCTCAAAGACGACTTTCTGTAACTATTTACTTAGTCCTTTTAACTAAGGTTTACCAACATGAATTTCCATGATTGTTTA
Source organism: Allium sativum (assembly GCA_030737875.1). Classification (NCBI taxonomy): domain Eukaryota; kingdom Viridiplantae; phylum Streptophyta; class Magnoliopsida; order Asparagales; family Amaryllidaceae; genus Allium; species Allium sativum. Next base: position 968,474,848 of record CM060910.1, on the reverse strand, counting down.
CTTAGTTATCTTAACTAAGGTTTACTAGCATGCTCAAACACGACTTTCTGTAACTGTTTACTTAGTCCTCTTAACTAAGGTTTACTAACATGACTTTCCATGATTGTTTACTTAGTTCTCTTAACTAAGGTTTACTTGCAAATTCTCTTTATCGTTTACTCATTAACTTAGTCATCTTAACTAAGGTTTACTAATAAGTTTTCCCCTTACTCATATAACTTATGTTTTCCCTATTCGTGGCTTTATTCTCATTCCCACGGATTACTTAAACTTCAATTAAGTACGACTTGCATTCTTTCATAAGTTATTTCATCTTTGTATCGATCATTATAACCTACGTTATAATTCTTACTTCTCTTGTAACAAGCTTACCTATTATCTTCCCATTCAGTTATACTCGTATCAGTTGATGTTGCCATAATCCATCGTTATTTACTTAGTTTTCTAAACTAAGGTTTGCTACCATTCAGCATTATTACGTTGGTTAAGTTTGTCTATACACTTCCGTTTACTTAACCTTAGCACACTTAACATTTTTGTTTCATAGCGTTAATCTTTTTATTAAGGCACTCAACCTCTCACATTAGATATGTTGCTTGTGGTTGCTGGACGTGACGGGCGGTTCCGGGCAGACTTCTACCGCAAACTTGTTCTAACCTCAGGTTTTGGGCTTAATGCGAAAACCTCTCACATTAGACCTGTTGTTGCGGTTGCTGGATGTGCCGGGCGGTTCCGGGCAGACTTACAGCGCAACTCAATATAACCTCGGGTTAGGTATGTTCATCTTTTAACTGACCTATACAATTTCAATCTAGGTTTTATATGCCTATTTATCCTAATCCAATGATTCATGTTCACGCTTCTAAACCCGTTTTCATGTTTATGGTTCCAATTTGATTTGGATACATAAATTCTACCATGATTACATAATCTCGTACATAGTTATGCCAATAATCCTTATTATATGTTATGCCCAACTTTTCATTTATATAAGTTATACTTAATTATACCCAAATCTTTATAGTTATCAATAATTCATGTCAACCCTCATTCTTATTGCCTAGAACAATTAATTCATGTCAACCCTCATTCTTATTGCATAAATCCCGATTCAACTTATAATCCCATATGTCTAAATTTTCAATTCTAACTTTTCTTATGTACATATAGTTCGTAATTAAATTCTTGATTCAACATACCCAAGCGTATCTTATCGTTCTCAATTTTAATCGCACATATTTTCTTTTATGTTCTAGGTTAATATATGTGCCAATTTCCCCTAATTTCCCAATCTCAGGTTATGTTTTATGTTATTCCACAATTCCCAATTCGTGAATTATGCCCAAAAATTCATCTTACAAGTTGTTTCAGTTTCCCAATTACAAATTATTCCCAAATTACCAAAAATCCTTTTCACTATTCCAATCTTTGTTTCTAAGCTTGCTTTTCAGTGAGATTTGGATTAGGCTCGAAGTTAGCCTGATTTTAAAATAAAAAGAAAAGGGGAAGAAGAAGAACAGAATTCGCATAAAATAAAATCTGAGTTATTTTAATTGAATTAAACAAATTAACTTGGGGAATTGCTAAACGATGCATCTACTATTATTCAACAAAGGTAATTTAAATCCACTCACAGTGATTTTTGCTTTCCTAGGTCTGATTTAGATTAGCATCCAAAGTTCTTTCATTTCTTGCGGCGTAGATTGTAGATCAAAATCCCTTTTCTGTTTATTTCGCAATAGAAGAAATTCTAAGTCTAATCTTTTATTTTAAGAATAGATTTTGAAGAGAAAGGGAAGGAAGTGGATCGAGGATTTGAAATTACTTGCAGAAGAAGAATTAGAATTGATTTATGCTAGAACAGAGTCATGGCATCGCCATAGGTTTAGGTAAAGAAAAAGAATGAGCCATGGGTCCATTATATAGCCTTTAGGTCAACGAACAGTGCCAAAAACGTGTCCAGAAACGTCAAAACTCACCCAGCTCGGATCTAAGTTCGGGGGTCGACACCCTATAGGGGGGTCGACCCTTGTGTCGACCCCTCTTAGGGGGTCGACTCCTATGTCGACCCCCTTAAGGGGAGTCGACACATTTGAGCGGGAGATTTCCCGCTCAGCCCAGTTTGACCTGTTTTTGAATCTGTTTGAATTCTGGACTTAGTTTTGTTTATATTTATGTTTTCTTGCGCGTATACAAACTTCTAAGGCTCATAACTTCTTCCTACGTTATCCGTTTTACACAAACTTGAACTCTATCTTAAGCAGAATTCCAAGACGAACGCAATGGTGATGTACGTTTTACTTAATTCCTGAAATTAAAATTAAGTATTCTTAGTTTGTTATCTTTTCTGTTACTCATACTATTATCATATTAATTTTTCCTTCTCTTTCATGTATTAATTAATTTTCATTGTACATCACCATTATTTACCTATCTATGCATATATACATATATTTTATTTTTAATTATATTAAAAATGCAGGTTGTTACATTCTCCTACCCTTAAGGAATTTCGTCCCCGAAATTCGGTAGGGGTAAAATATATATCCCTCGCATAATATCAAACCATCAAGTGTGCATCCAATTATTGCAAACATTGTGTGCATGTGCAAAGTGAAATACATCATAGCAATGCATGTATGCCTAATTGGTACCACCTATATATATGCAAACTTTTAAAAGCGCTTTTCAAAACATGATGCTCACACCCTAAATATACTTGTAATTCTATATGAATTCAATATTTTTGAAAAATCAAACCATTTTTTAACCAAATTTTCCCATACTCTTACAAAATAAGAGCATAGGTCATCCAATTGTTGCATCCAAAATCCTAGCAACCATTATTAAATTCGAAATTTAGAAAATTCTAATTTTCCAAATTCGATTTCTTATGTTACAAAAAGGTATGAAACGGAAGAACTCACATTTTCCTCTTTTCTCCTATGTACCTTTTATAATTGCACTTGGATTTTTATATAACTATTATATAAAAACTTCCTACTTTCCTATCCAAGCACAACCATATAAGAAAACTTTCTTTTCTTTTTCAACTTATCTTGGAATAATATTTTTTTTAAAAAAAATCATTTTCTTTCCCCATCACATTAGTTTCTTTGCTGAATTAGTTGTTTTCTTGTTAGTTAGGCTGTTCTCTTTCTTAGCTTATTTGAATTTATCCAATTACTTAAGTTTATTTTTCAAATAAGATTTTCCATTTTCAACTCAAACAACATCCTACACAACTACTACTAAGGGTCAAGAATCTTAGGACTTTGTCATCTCTGACAATTACGAGTCCACAAAACAAGATCTACACGCTTACCTGCCCTTCTCTACCTAGTAGTCACTACTAGTCCTTGTTGTGCAATACTAGCCTATGCTTCTCTTAAGCAACAATCCTAGACTTACAATGCTTATGCATTCTATGAGAAATTCCATTGGTTAAAAATTAGCTAATCCCGGACCGTAAATTGGTAAGAGAATAACTCCCTAAGTATCAACCCCGAAGACCGAAATCAACATCAGATTGACACTCAGAGAATTACTCAACTCAACCAATCTCTAGTTGGTTCTTATGATTTAATTCATAGCCTTAACTTTCTCTCATTCTTTCTAGGCCCTAATCCTTACCTACTCCATTCTATTTAAAATAGTAACCAAAATTTATTGTTAACAGAATAGAGATTTCAAAACTTTTTTTCAAAATGCAAAACTATGTATGCTTTACCTCCTAATCCTTTAATATATTAAAATATGAAAACTAGCGAGTTATACATATGCTCTATAATATGTACCTTTTCATCAGAGAATCCTTTTAAAACAAGAAATCAATGTTTTACAAAATATACCCCACTTTACTTTAAAACCCAACATGCACTAAATATGTTCTTTACATATTTTTCTCAAACATCAAAAATACTTTTAAGATTAAAACTTGAAAATACCACAAACTCTTTTGCAAAAACTTTTACAAATTCAAGTTCTTAAAAGTTAATTATTGGGTTAGACTCAAAGCGGGTCTTTCAACTCAACTATACTTTCCTAGACACTTTCACAAATTCAATTCTCTCAACTATATATATTCCTAATCCATTTTCCACTTTTTAACCTATTTATAAGGTTTCACTTTTAAACCCACTACTCTGAAATACTAACATTTCAGTCTCTCTATTATATGGGATACATCTTTCTCAAATACCAAATCATATTGTACACTTTCTAACCAAACCACCTAATGGCCTCAAAATTTCTATGTTTATTACTTTAGTGTACAAATTAGATATCCCAACTCTTTCCATATATTTTTTTTCTCAAGTGGGCTCCTTATGGATCTAGGTTTTTATATATTTTATTTATATTTTTGAAATAAAAATACGCTTACTCATTATCTCCCTAAGAACACTAAACCGAAGCTCTTATACCAGATGTGACAACCCGGATTACGACGAACCGATTTTTTTTCAGAAACCCAATCCATCGAAACCCGAGTTGGTTTGCTCTGGTATCCTGCAGAAAAGACAGAGACATAAAATATGTCAGAGTTCAGAAAACATCTCGTAGTGGAAGGAATAAAATATAATGTAATTGAAACATATCTTTACCTTAATAATAATACTGCTAAACCAGTATCCAAACCTATACAGTCTCTGTCATGAACCTAACATGTGAATGTTATGAGGAGGGGGTCAGAACATAAGTTTTGTGTGAATGAATTTAAACTACACTTCTTGGATAATCCTACATATACCGTTCAATTATATTTTCTTATTTATTAGGTTATTTTTGTTATTAGCACTCAAGGCTTACACACACGTCGCACCCATCTACTCTCTAGTAGATTAACCTAATATAGTGTATATGTAGCTACCCCCTAATTAAGGTATATTCTACTCGCATGGTCTCCACCGTATGTACGCAGTCCCTTATCCAATGTTGCATGTCATATGTATATCAATGCTACGTTTGCATAAAACTATCATCACTGTGTTACGTAAGCGTTTGGACTGCCATTCTAGATCCTACTAGATTATGTCATCGAATAATGTCCTCTGGTCTATGGTACACCACCCAGAGCGAAATGAGTGTACCTAGACTTTCCCCACGTACGTATCGTCAATCCTACGCGATTTCTATTTGCACATGTTCTCTATATGTGCGCCCGAGTCCCGTGGTAGGGCTAATCAAGAAACACGGAACTCGGTCAGGAGCTTTCAGATATCTGCCGATGCAGATGCTAAGGTCTGCTTTTATAGTGGCTATGGTCCCACTAGACCCCTCCCTCAACTAATGAAAGGCACCCAAGAATATCAAGAATGAGAACTGTAACCCCGGCCCCCTATGTCCTTCAATCCTATTGGCCAACCTCACCCATAACTAGATAGCAAAGTATATGGTCTTTTGGAGTTCTCTGTCTTTCCGCTTCACGTACTGACTGAAGATGGTAGGTAGACGACAAGCTGCTATGTAACGGCCCGGTTTGAACAAACATCGTTAATACAAATTTTTCCGATTTGCTTAAATGACAAATAACTAAGTTTAACACTTGGAAACAAATACATTTAAACTTCCTTTGTCTTTAGTTTTTCCTTAGTATAGACTCTTAAATTAGTATGTATTTATTTCAAAATAACGGAAGTACTAATTAAGTATGTCCATTGTTTCAACAATGTAAAATGTGTCCTTTTTCATAAACACATCCGCTGGTTCAACAAATTCTAAACATGTAACAAATAATAAATGTGATGCATACATTATAGAATAGGCATATGGTCTGTATACTAGGAGCTAAGCTAGAAGTCACTCCAACTAGATTTTTATAGGAAAATATCTACTCACATGGCCGAAATATTTTGTACTGAAAGGATTTTCAATCTTTTTAAAATGTGGGGGAAAAGGTAACCATTTTAAAACAATTTATATAACCATAGATCCATGTGAACACCTGAATAAATGCAGCCGTTATACAACTGGATATAGAATGATAGATGCTGCCTTTTCTTTCACAAATCAACCAGAGGAAGAGTGACTACTTAATACAATATTTTGTATACATGCATTTAAGGAGATGTTACTACAGCAGCCATTGTTATGTACAATCTATACAAGAAAGTACCCATTCACATGGTTTTATAGGGATGAAATACTTCGGCAAACGGGAAGATAGGGATTTTTGCATCTAACCAGCTAGTAAAATCTAGTTTTCCTCTTTTCAGTCATTCCAAAATCAGACTGAACACTCTGTGCAAGTTTTCTTTTCCCATATGATCATTTAATGAATATATTTTTAATGGTTTTATCACCACTATATATAGAGGCACACACATGCATTCTTTTCACAAGCAAAATAAGTAAGAACAAAACCAGTAGGAAGAAGAGAAGTATAGACAAGAGCAACGAACTTTACTGGTGGGTAAACACATGTTATTACTACGTTTCACATGCGAGATCTTTGATAGTTATGCATGTGGATGATTGAAACCTTGTTCTAGAAATCATGTATGTTGTCGAACTAATAGACCCTGCTAAACTGAATACTAGCAAGAATTATACCCTAATATACTATCATCCTATACACTATTAAACATACCCTCTGATTATTTGGTGGACACATGACTACCGATTAAATTCATATTGAATTAGTAATGATTTTATACTAACTGATTGGGGTTAATGTATTTTAGAACCTTGTATTTTTATTGAGCACTTTAACTAATTTTGTATTTTCTGCCATACCATGTTAACCTGTATTGTACGCTCTGTTTGTGTATGGGATGCCTGTTTAGTTCTAAGTGTAGTGTTTCCAGTGAGATTTAGTGTTCAGTTCATTAGGAGAAGAGTACATATACGACCAAGATAATTCAAATAAGTGCATATCAGTTGGAGACATTTTTATCATAAGAAAGTAAAAATAAAATTAGCAAATCCATTATTTGATTGTGGAATCGGAAAAAAAGCTGATGCATGTCGAGTGGTCATGTGTTGATATCATATGAATGGGATCTGGGAATGTCGAAATTTATGGGAATGGCTTCAAGTCATCAACGGTGTATGATTCTGGTTTCCAGTCCGAAACAATACGTTTCTCCGATACCATTGATTGGGGACAGGCTGATTTGGTTTGAATAAGTTCCATATGGATGGTGCGCATATGGGATCAGAGAAGACAAGTGTGCATAGATGTGTAGGGGGTGTGCATGTGTATAGGGAGATGTGTACATGCACACTGACTTGTACATGGGCTATTTGTGCACTGGAAATGTGAAGAGGGACTTAGCTTAAATACTGAAAGTTGTGGAGTTTGGTTTGCAAAACACTGGAGCAGGGGTGAACTCGACATACTGCGAAGCGCTGGGGAGAAGGGGCAGTGGTTCACGGGTGTAAGACGATGGAAGGGGAGTGAAGAGCAAATAAGAAAGTAAATTTTCAGAGGGTATTAACAGTATCAGGTTTAGCCATATTATTTAAAATGCTGGGCATTTTTATATGCAATTCTGTAAACAAGAGCGGACGGAATAACCGTGATGGATAAATGGCGGAGGTGCCGGTGGTCACGATGGTCAGGAGTAGGTGTATTGACGTGAAATATTGAAGTGAAGACATGAAAGTAGAGGTAGAAACATTAGAAAGAAAAAGTGAAATGGGATGGAAAAATGTTAGAAATTAATAGCAGGTCTCGCCTTTTATGATAAAAGGTGGCATGAACTTCGGGAAACATGAGGGGCGCCGGAATTGGAGTTTGGCGGAGGGGCAGGGTCCACGGCAGTCGGGGTGTGGGAGCATTAACGGAAAACCATGGCAAGGGGAGAAGGATCCATCAGGAATTAAGGGCAGCGGAAGGACTGAAAAGGATGGAAATAGGAAGTAAATTATATAGCAGGTGTCGGCTGAACTGGCATGTTTGTTTGCGTCCACGTGTCCACATGGAAAGAAGATTAGTGCAGCCATAAGGATTTTGGGCTTTGACATTTTGGGTACCTAGAAAATCACTAAATTAAATCAAACAAGGAATATGGGTAAACGTCCCTTGTATGGGCCGACGTGGCCTGTTGGGTTGGGCGCATTAATGAATTGGTTTAACACGATCCTTAGGATTTAACAAATACTTGTGTTTGGTTGTAATGCCAACTAAGGTAAAGACAAACGTATTCATATAATAAAGTGTTGTTTTATATTTTAATTATTTTTAAAATAATAAATTAATAAGGGATTATTCAATCAATTTGAAACCAAAGAAATGATAAAATTAATGTGTTATATTTTAGCGCAACTATCGGGAGGTGGTCGACAGTAAATAAATTAACTTGTGAATAAATATTCGATCAACTTAGTAGCTATTTTAGAATAAGGAAATGTTTTCAAAATTTAATATGAATACCTAAAATGTATTTTTGAATAAATTATCTGTTCTATTTAAATATCGCTTATCCCTAAAAATATAACAACGCTGATTGTTTCGAAGAGTCCGGATTATTATCCACTTCGATCCAGTTTTTGCACCGCTAGTCAAGGATTATCTAAGATAGTAGAAGACGGAGTTATACAAGGGCTATTCTTGAATAGTGCCTTCAGTTTTTCCAGTCCTAGGGCAACTTCTATGGACGAATGTCTAACAGAGTAATTCTAACTAATTATGGATGTTGAAATCTTCAAACGTATTTACATGGTGGCACAGGAATTCGTTTCTCTTGCTTTATACCTATAATATATTTTTGGGAAAGACAATTAGTGATTGGCAAGTTTTGGCGATGTGGCATTCAAAGCAATTAAACTGTAATGATAAAAGGTGAGTCTAGCCTCAGGCCTCACACCCAGGAAATGACAAAAATCAGGCAGGCAACATGGCTATATGGGTCGCTCCCATTAGGGTCTAGCATCCCCTGTCTAGAGAAATTCCTTTTGTTTCATACTCTATCGATTCTGTCCCATTCAGGAAATGGTTGTCGTACACAACCATTGGTGATATACATTCGATACGCTCAAGAGAAATGAGTGGTCGGTCATGTGTGGGCCGGGTTGCAAGACGTTCTTGTTGAACCCAGTGTATTCGCCTCTAGAGATACACGATCGGAAGGTGGTTCCATACCTTGTCATAGTTGGAAACCCATTATCCATACACGCCAAGCGGTTTTTATTTGTATACTATATAGGAGAATGTGAGATGCAAGCATTCTTCAAGATTCTAGATTATTTGTGAAAACCCTAGACACTATGATAATATCTGATTTTAAGTATACAAAGTGTTTTATTCTCATAAGGTAAAACCCGTTCCGTATTCACGGCGTGGTCTTATGAGATATTTTTTATTTGTTTTAAATCGTTTACTCATACCAGTCCCCTGACTGACCCGGTGTTTATTTTCTTTGTGTTTTCCTTAAACTCTTGGGTACTCATAACCCTGTTCAGAGTAGACAAGTGAATCTGGTCATGATAAAACTTGGAAAGCTGGATGGAAACTATCTATTTGCTGTTCTATTATTATATAATTATAAGTATGCAAGTTGGTCATTAATGATATGCATAATGAAAGTTGTACTAAGAAGTGGCTTGTATCTCTAGATCTATTATGCTCTGATGTAATATGTCCTGGTGTGTAATATATTAAAGTATCATCTTTTGTAAAAATTCCGCTATAAGATTCTGATGTTTCTGTATTTTTATCTTCTATTTATTCTTATTCTTATTAATGACACGACTTCCGATGTGTTCGAAAGTTGGGTCGTTACAGTTCGTATCAGAGCTTAGGTTACTGATTACCTAGGCTTTGGATGAGTGTGAGAGAACATATTTTTATTAAAATTTAAAATAAATTTAAATCAACTTGAAAGATATAAAGTTAGTTATATCCAATCAAGTCTTGATTGTCGACCTGTCATATTAATTAAGTATGAGTACCCGTGCACGAAGAGGTTACGCTAGTGGGACTTCCACTACTACTGGTCGTAATACTGCCTCCCAAGATCAAGGAGAAACTATAGAGGAAGTTACACCATTCCAGCAGGACAAAAGCTTTGCAACTATCTGTAAGGAGTATACCACTCTGGGAGGGAAGGTATTCAAAGGGACTGAATCTTTCATTGAGGTTCAAGCATGGTTAAGATCCTATGAAAGCATTTTCAAAGGACTGAAATTGAATGATGAGCAGAAATGTATCCAAGCTTCGTGGCAACTCCAAGAAGCTGCTGCAATTTGGTCGGATGCTCAAACTACGAATGTTCCTGAAGAGGATTTCAATTGGGACAAATTCAAAGAGGCATTCGAAGCACATTTTTTTCCTGCCGCTGGCAAAACTAGGATGTATTGGGATTTCATCAATCTCAAACAAGGGAACATGAAAATATCTGAATATGAAAATAAGTTCAATTCACTTTCCTGCTTTGGACCAGAGTTAATCAACACCCCGCTCAAGAAGAATGAAATGTTTATAGCAGGATTGAAGGATAGCTTGCAGATTAAAATGATTGGACATCTCAAGATTTCATTTGTTGATCTGGTGGATATGGCAGTTCATTATGAGGCACTCGAGGGAAAGAAGCCGGTTGCAAAAGCACAGGCGGGAGAACCCAATGGTGAGAATTCCAATAAGAGAAAATTTAACCCAAACTGGAACAACAATGGGCAATCAAAAATGGGGGAGAAAGCCAAGGAACGATTCAAAAATACAAAATGCCACAACTGCCATCAGAAGGGTCATATTGCTAAGTTCTGCACAAAGCCAGCAACAAAGAAGCCACAACAAACTCAGCAGCAACAACCACCTCAACAGCAATAGTAGAAGCAACAGCAAGGCCCTGGTAATGCAATGTTCATGAAGACTCTATATTTCAACTGCCATCAGCCTGGGCACTTGGTTAAGGACTGTCCACTCATGAAAAAGGCACAACCACCAAAGGTGTATGCTATTAAAAATGAACCATCAACTTCCCAGGATGTGAAAGGGAAAGGATTTCTCGAAGGTACTTTTGATTTAAATGGAATTGATGTTCTTGTTTTGTTTGACACCGGCGCCTCACATAGTTTTATTTCTTTTGGAACGGTAGGAAAATTCCATTTTATTCCAAAAGTTACCCTGAATCTAATTTGCGTATCTAATCCTATTGGCGGAAAAACTGAATTAAAAATGTATTGCTAAAATGTGGCACTCTCGTACCTTTTGCATTCCTTTCTTTTCGATTTCTGCATTTTGGATTTTAAAGGATTTAATTTTATACTTGGGATAGACTGGTTGAGTAAATTCTAAGCTAAGATTAAATGCGACAAAGAAATCATAACTCTAATAACCAGTATCGGAAGCAAAGCTAGGTTACCGTTCAGAAAACTCGGTATTCATATGTGTAGTTTCTTGTATGCTTTGGAAGCACCACAAGAAAATTTGGAGACATTAGAAGTAGTCAGAGATTTCTCTGATGTACTTGAAGAAGTTAAGAGTTTACCCCCACATCGCGAGATAGAGTTCGGCATCGATCTAATTCCAGGAGCCAGACCGATAGTCCAACCTAAAAGACGGATTGCACCAAAGGAAGTCATAGAACTCGAGAAGCAAACTCAAGATTTGTTGGCCAGAGGATTGATCAGGCCAAGCTTTTCAAGCTGGGGTTCAGTAGTAGTTTTTGTGGTTAAATCTGATGGATCACTAAGATTATGCGTTGACTATAGAGAGTTAAATAAAGTGACCATCAAAAATAAAGATCCTTTACCTCGAATTGATGATCTCTTTGACCAGTTGAATGGAACCACAGTATTTTCTCAAATGGACCTTGCAACAGGATTCCACCAGTTGAGGATTACTGAAGATAGTATTCCTTTAACTGCTTTCAGAAGCTTGGATTTCTTTTATGAATGGTTAGTTATGCCATTCGGACTAACCAACGCACCCGCGTATTTTGTTGATTTAATGAACCGTGTCTTTAGAAAGATTCTGAACAAATTCGTCCTAGTTTTTATTGACGGTATCTCAATCTTTTCAAAGACAGAAGAAGAACACCGATATCATCTGGAAGTGGTATTGGAGACTCTAAGGAAGAATGTATTGAAGGCGAAGTTTTCTAAATGCCATTTCTGGCAATCTGAAGTTAGATTCTTGGGGCATATTGTGAATGGAGGTGGTATCTCTATAGACACAATCAAAGTAAAAGCAGTACAATAATGGAAGCAGCCCAGAACACCAACAAAAGTCCGTAGTTTCTTGGGATTAGCAGGATATTATAGGAGGTTTATCCAAGATTATTCCAAGATATCTTCTCATCTAACTAAGCTAACTAAGAAGGGTGAGAAATTTATATGGACTCCAAAATGTGAAGAATCATTTAAGGGGTTAAAGAAGAAATTGACAGAGGCACCAGTTCTAGCTGTCCACAACGGGAAAAGTGGATTTGCGGTTTATATTGATGCTTGTGGAGTTGGACTTTGTGTAGTATTAATGCAGAATGGACGTATGATTGCGTATGCCGGTAGACAATTAAAGATTCGTGAGAAGAATTACGCTACACATGATCTGGAGTTATTGGTGGTTGTTTTTGCATTAAAAATATGGCGACACTACCTGTTAGGAGAAAAGTTCAAACTTTTCACAGATCACAAAACACTCAAATATCTGTTTACTCAAAAAGATCTCAACCTGAGGCAACAAAGGTGGCCGGAATTCCTTGCATCATACGATCTCAATATTATCTATACGCCAGGAAAAGCAAATGTCGTAGCAGATGCGCTAAGCAAAAATGCAATCTTATCTCTTCTAGAAGCTACTCCAGCACTTCAAGGAAGGATAGCGGCAAACCAACAGAGAGATGAAATTCTGGAGAAGTTAATTCAAGGATTTATAAGAGAAAGGGAGTCAAATTTTGAAGTGGATGGCCAAGGTATTCTCAGAATTAAGGGGAGACTTTGTGTTCCCGATGTTGACGGGCTAAGACAAGAGTTTTGGTAGAATGCCATAAATCAAAGCTAAGTATTCATCCAGGAGTACACAAAATGTATAGAGATATAAGGCGAGTATTCTGGTGTCCTGGGATGAAGAGAGATATTCTGACGTATATAAATCAGTGTCTATGCTGCCAGCAAATAAAGGGTGATCATCAGAAAGCAGCATGATTACTGAAACCTTTAGAGATTCCCAACTGGAAGTCGGAAATGATATCAATGGATTTTATCGATGGGTTACCCAAGACCAGAAGGGGATATGAAGAAGTATGGCTTATAGTAGATCGACTGATGAAGAGTGCGCATTTCATTCCAGTGAAACCAACTCGAATTGCAGCTTCATTAGCCGTGATTTTTATAAGGGAGATTGTACGATTACATGGAGTCCCAATAAGTAATATAAGTGATAGAGATCCCATGTTCACCAGTAAATTCTGGGAAGCACTCCAAACAACTTTGGGGACTAAGCTGAATTTAAGCACCGCTTACCATCCCTAAACAGACGGCTAAACCAAAAGAGTAAATAGGATATTGGAGGACCTGTTAAGGGCATGTATTCTTGATTTTGGGGGATCATGGGAGGATCACCTACATCTAGTTGAATTCTCCTACAACAACAGCTACCAAGCGAGTATAGGCATTGTACCATATGAAGCTCTCTATGAAAGACCGTGTAGATCACCAACTTGTTGGGTGGAATCAGGAAATAAACTTGTTCTAGGACCATATATGATCCGAGAGCAACGAAGGTTGAGTTAGTTAAAAGAAGAATGAAGGAGGCCCAGGATCGACAGAAAAGTTATGCGCACAAAAGACGAAGGGATCTTAATTTTTCTGTTGGAGATTTTGTGTTTGTCAAGATTTCACCAATCAAAGGAACGGTCAGATTTGGTAAAACAGGGAAGTTAGCTCCACGAGATGTGGGACCATTCCGTGTTCTTGAGAAGGTTGGATCTCTTTCTTATAGGGTGGAATTACCAGAAAAATGGCAGGGATTCACAATGTTTTTCATGTGTCTCATCTTCGCAAATGTGTTCACGACCCGTCTTTAATTTTGGGACCATCGGTTAAGGAAGATCTCCAAACATGACTGTGGTTAGATATCCAGTCTATGTGGTGAATAAAGAAGAAAAGCGACTTCGGAATAAGGTTGTGAAACTACTCAAGATACAATGGAGTGAGAATCCGTATGACTGTACTTGGGAAACAGAGAAACACATCAAGGAATTCTATCCGGATTTTGTTTTGAACTAGGTGTTAGCTATCCTATGTTTGATTTGGATGTATCCTATGTATGATGGTATTGTATGGTTTGTTATGGATGCTGTCTTATGTCTGGAAATGGAATCTTGGGTTTTTCACCTCTGTGGATTATTGAGGACTCAATAGTCATAGGGCTTATGAACTCTTTCAGTTTACTATCACTTGTACTGAAATCCGTTCTTTGTTTCTTTTCCATATGGCACCTGTCTTCAAAAGGACAGCAAGGAAGCACTTGACCCCACTACAGAGGTTGAGGTTTCACACCAGCATAAGCATACACGAGATTGTAGGTCCTCATGATAGTATGGGACATGCTCAGATTGATGAGGAGGAGAGACGATATGTGGACACAGAGGAGTCAGGGATTTACCAAGGGGAGTCTTCCATTGAGGAGGACGGTATGTATTTCCTTCAGGAGACTGAGTATGAGGGAGAGGCCGGACAGGAGGAGTATTATGCAGGCGAGGGAGGTGATGATGGAGATAGTGGTGATAGTGGCAGTGGAGATGACAATGACAGGGATGATGATATAGGGATGATGAGGAGGAGCCTGAGGAGGTGCACGAGGAGGATCCAAAGGAAGAGCCTGAGGATGACATAATACCAGATCAGCCACAGTACGAGCTATGGGTTGAGACCCCACCAGTACCATTGGATGGACAGTTAGTGGTCCTGTGGGAACAGCTCGCTCAGGAGATGATGCAGTTTCAGGAAAATAAGGTAAATTTAGGTATACCCATGGATTATACATAAACTGATATGATGTTATACCCACCTTCTCCCATTGAGATCATAGAGCTCTCCGATGATGACGACCCTGAGGAGAGTGATGAGGTAGTAGAGGTCATTGATATCTCGGATAGCGAGGAAGTGATTATCATTCCAAACAATGAGGAGATGATTATCATTCCAGACGATGAGGAGATGATTATCATATCAGACGATGAGGATATCATCGAGATCAGAAGCAGCTCAGAGTAGGATGGATGGACTGAGATGGTATTGTACATATTGTAGTACTAGCAATATGGCAGACGTGTATTATAGTAGTCTATAACTCGATGCTAGTCGAGTATAGTACCTATTATCATATTATCTGATGTAGCCGTTTTGATGTGTTATGATATGTTATATTATCTTTTGCCTATATATATCTACTGTTTACAAATTTCGAGCATGAAATTTTTATAAGGGGGTAGATTGAAACGGCACGGTTTGAACAAACATCGTTAATACAAATTTTTCCTATTTGTTTAAATGACAAATAACTAAGATTAACACTCGGAAACAAATATATTTAAACTTCCCTTGTCTTTACTTTTGCCTTAGTATAGACTCTTAAATTAGTATGTATTTATTTCAAAATAACGGAAGTACTAATTCGGTACATCCATTGTTTCAACAATGTAAAATGTGTCCTTTTTCATAAACACATCCGCTGGTTCAACAAATTCTAAACATGCAACAAATAATACATGTGTTGCATACATTATAGAATAGGCATATGGTCTGTATACTAGGAGCTAAGCTAGAAGTCACTCCAGCTAGATTTTAATAGGAAAATATCTACTTACATTGCCGAAACATTTTGTACTGAAAGGATTTTCAATCTTTTTAAAACGTATGGGGAAAGATAACCATTTTAAAACAATTTATATAACCATAGATCCATGTGAACACCTGAATAAATGCAGTCATAATACAACTGGATATAGAATGATAGATGCTGCCTTTTCTTTCAGAAATCAACCAGAGGAAGAGTGACTACTTAATAAAATATTTTTTACACATGCATTTAAGGAGATGTTACTATAGCAACCATTGTTATGTATAATTTATACAAGAAAGTACCCATTCACATGGTTTTATAGGGCTGAAATACTTCAGCAAATGGGAAGATAGGGGTTTTTGCATCTAACCAGCTAGTAAAAGCTAGTTTTCCTCTTTTCAGTCATTCCAAAATTAGACTGAACACTTTGTGCAAGTTTTCTTTTCCCATATATGCATGTTTTTTATGGTTTTATCACCACTATATATAGAGGCACACACATGCATTCTTTTCACAAGCAAAATTAGTAAGAACAAAACCAGTAGGAAGAAGAGAAGTATAGACGAGAGCAACGAACTTTACTGATGAGTAAACACACATGTTACTACTACATTTCACATGCGAGATCTTTGATATTTATACATGTGGATGATTGAAACCTTGTTATGGAAATCATGTATTTTGTCGAACTAATAGACCCTGCTAAACTGAATACTGGCAAGAATTATACCCTATTATACTATCATCTTATACACTGTTAAACATACCCTCTGATTACTCGGTAGACACATGACTACCGATTAAATTCATATTGAATTAGTAATGATTTTATACTACCTGAGTGGGGTTAATGTATTTTAGAACCTTGTATTTTTAATAAACACTGGGACCCTGACTAACTAAGTTTGTATTTTCTGCCATACCATGTTTACCTGTATTGTACGCTCTGTTTGTGTATGGAATGCCTGTATAGTTCTAAGTGTAGTGTTTCCAGTGAGATTTAGTGTTCAGTTCATTAGGAGAAGAGTACATATACGACCAAGATAATTCAAATAAGTGCATATCAGTTGGAGACATTTTTATCATAAGAAAGTAGAAACAAAATTAACAAATCCATTATTTGATTGTAGGATCAGAAAAAAAAGCCGATGCATGTCGAATGGTCATATGTTGATATCATATGAATAGGATCTGGGAATATCGGGATTTATGGGAATGGCTTCAAGTCATCAACGGTGTATGAGTTTGGTTTCCAGTCCAAAACAATACGTTTCTCCGATACCATTGATTGGGGACAGGTTGATCTGGTTTGAATAAGTTCCATATTGATGGTACACATATGGAATTGGAGAAGATAAGTGTGCACAGACGTATAGGGGGTGTGCATGTGTACAGTGAGGTGTGTATGTGCACACTGACTTGTGCATGGGCTGTTTATACACTGGAAATGTGAAGAGGGACTTAGCTTAAATACTGAAAGTTATGGAGTTTGGTTTGCAAAACACTGGAGCAGTGGTGAACTCGACAGACTGCGAAGCGCTGGGGCGAAGGGGCAGTGGTTCACGGATGTAAGACGATGGAAGGGGAGTGAAGAGCAAATATGTAGGGGACTAAATTTAACAGCAGCTTGGCAATTATGCTAGGAAGTGGTAGTGGGAATCGTGCACGGCAAGCCTCGTCCGTCGGTTGGAATAGCCGCGTGTACTCCTGGACATGGACGGATATATGAGTCGGATCATCGAGATGGAAGTGTAGCAGAGAAAGAAGGTTCACAGCTATAACTAGTGGAGGGGATAAGAGGTAAGCATGGAGAAGTGGAGGATATGGAGCATCAGGAAATGAAAGTAAATTTTAGAGGGTATTAACAGTAGTAGGTTTTGCCATATTATTTAAAACGCTGGGCATTTTTGTATGCACTTCCGTAAACATGAGCGGACGAAATCACCGTGATGGATGAATGGCGGAGGGGTCGGTGGTCATGACGGTCAAGAGTAGGTGTATTGACGTGAAATATTGAAGTGAAGACATAATAGTAGAGGTAGCAACATTAGAAAGAAATAGTGAATGAAATGGGATGGGAAAATGGTTAGTAATTAATAGCAGGTCTCGTCTTTTATGATAAAAGATGGCATGAGCTTCGGGAAACATGAGGGGCACTGGAACTGGAGTTTGGCAGAGGAGCAGGGTCCACGGCAGTCGGGGTGTGGGAGCATTAACGGAAAACCATGGAAAAGGGAGAAGGATCCATCAAGAATTAAGGGCAGTGGAAGGAATGAAAAGGATGGAAATAAAAAGTAAATTATATAGCAGGTTTCGGCTAAACTGGCATGTTTGTTTGCGTCCGCGTGTCCACATGGAAAGAAGATTAGTGTAGCCATAAGGATTTTGGGCTTTGACGTTTTGGGTACCAAGAAAATCACTAAATTAAATCAAACAAGGAATCTGGGCAGAAGTCCCTTGTATGGGCCGACGTGGCCTGTTGGGTTGGGCGCATTAATGAATTGGTTTAACACGATCCTTAGGATTTAACAAATACTTGTATTTGGTTGTAAAGCCAACTAAGTTAAATACAAACGTATTCATATAATAAAGTGTTGTTTTATAGTTTAATTATTTCTTTAAATAATTTAAATAATAAACTAATAAGGGATTATTCAATCAATTTGAAACCAAAGAAATGATAAAATTAATGTGTTATATTATAACGCAACTATCGGGAGGCGGTCGATAGTAAATAAATTAACTTGTGAATAAATATTCGATCAACTTAATAGCTATTTTAGAATAAGGAAATGTTTTCAAAATTTAATATGAATACCTAAATTCTATTTTTGAATAAATAATATGTTCTATTTAAATATCACTTATCCCTATAAACATATCAACGCTGATTGTTTCGAAGAGTTCGGAATATAATCCACTTCGAACCAGTTTTTACACCGCTAGTCAAGGATTATCTAAGATAATAGAAGACGGAGTTATACAAGGGATATTCTTGAATAGTGCCTTCGGTTTGTCCAGGCCAGGGCAACTGTATGGACGAATGTCTGACAGAGTAATTCTAACTGATTACGGACGTTGATCTCTCCAAACATATTTATATGGTGGCAGAGGAATTCGTTTCTCTTGCTTTATACCTATAATATATTTTTGGGGATGTCAATTAGTGATTGGCGAGTTTTGACGATTTGGCATTCAAAGCAATTAAACAGTAATGATAAAAGGTGAGTCTAGCCTCAGGCCTTACAACCATGAAATAACAAAAATCGGGCAGGCAGCATGGCTATATGGGTCGCTCCCATTAGGGTATAGCATCACTTATCTAGAGAAATTCCTTTTGTTTCGTACTCTATCGATTTTGTCCCATTCGGGAAATGGTTGCCGTACACAACCATTGGTGATATACATTCGATACGATCAAGAGAAATGAGTGGTCGGTCATATGTGGGCCGGGTTGCAAGACATTCTTGTTGAACCCAGTGTATTTGCCTCTAGAGATACACGATCGGAAGGTGGTTCCATACCTTCTCATAGTTGGAAACCCATTAACCATACGCGCCAAGCGGTTTTTATTTGTATACTACATAGAAGAATGTGAGATGCAAGCATTCTTCTAGCTTCTAGATTATTTGTGAAAACCCTAAACACAATGATAATATCTGATTTTAGTATACAAAGTGTTTTATTCTCATAAGGTAAAACCCGTTCTGTATTCATGGCGTTGTCTTATGAGATATTTTTTATTTGTTTTAAATCGTTTACTCATACCAGTCCCCTGACTAACTCGGAGTTTATTTTCATTGTGTTTTCCTTAAACTCTTGGGTACTCATAACCCTTGTTATGAGTAGACAAGTAAATCAGGTCATGAAAATACTTGGAAAGCTGGATGGAAACTATCTGTGTGCTGTTCTACTACTGTATAATTATAAGTATGCAAGTTGGTCATCAATGATATGTATAATTAAAGTTGTACTAAGAAGTGGCTTGTATCGCTAGATTTATTAAGCTTTGATGTAATATGTCCTGATGTGTAAAATATTAAAGTATCATCTTTTGTAAAAATTCCGCTGTAAGATTCTGATGTTTCTGTATTTTTATCTTCTATCTATTCCTATTCTTATTAATGCCACGACTTCCGATGTGTTCGAAAGTTGGGTCGTTACATGCTATCACAGGGCACTAACTGGTCTCGCCGAATCACGCTGGTCCATCTTAGTCTTTTGATTGCCTCTTGTTTCGTAACCAAGGCATACTCATTGGCCTTTCCCACGTAGATCTAACCTCTGTGAGCACAAGCGTATCTTCTGCCACTCACAGGGGGATACAAAGAGTACCCTCATGTCCCCAGAAGCCGCGTGCTTCGTAACCCAGTCCCTTGGAGCCTTCTGCATGATTAGATGGACGTTTGCTCCTCCTTGCGCCATAAGACATCGTGATGATCTACCATGTTTGATTATTCACCCCTTATCGTATGTACTGGTCCAAGCGCCTTACCCTTTCGTGTTATTAGACCTTAAGACTAATCTTCTAATTATGTGCTTGCTCTATCTCATTAGGTTTTCTTTTTAACTTGGTTATCTCATCCATATTAGTTATTAAATTACCAAGTTTCTTTTTCATAATTCTTTCACTATTTCTTATGTAGCCGCGATCTTTTAATTGTTTACTTAGTTCTCTTAACTAAGGTTTACTAACAAGCTCAAACACGACTTTCTGTAACTATTTACTTAGTCCTTTTAATTAAGGTTTACCAACATGACTTTCCATGATTATTTACTTAGTTCTCTTAACTAAGGTTTACTAACAAGCTCAAACACAACTTTCTGTAACTGTTTACTTAGTCCTCTTAACTAAGGTTTACTAACATGACTTTCCATGATTGTTTACTTAGTTCTCTTAACTAAGGTTTTCTAATAATTCTCTTTAATGTTTACTCATTAACTTAGTCATCTTAACTAAGGGTTACTAATAAGTTTTTCCCTTACTCATATAACTTATGTTTTCCCTATTCATGGCTTTATTCCCATTCCCACGGATTGCTTAATCTTCAATTAAGTATGACTTGCATTCTTTTATAAGTTATTTCATCTTTGTATTGATCATTATAACCTACGTTATAATTCTTACTTGTCTTGTAACAAGCTTACCTACTATCTTCCCATTCAATTATACTCGTATCTGTTGATATTGCCATAATCCATCATTATTTACTTAGTTTTCTTAACCAAGGTTAGCTACCATTCCCCAATATTACGTTGGTTAAGTTTGTCTATACACTTCTGTTTACTTAACCTTAGCGCACTTAACATGTTTGTTTCATAGCATTAATCTTTTAATTAAGGCACTCAACCTCTCACATTAGACATGTTGCTTACTGTTGCTGGATATGCCGAGCGGTTCCGTGCAGACTTCTGCCGCAAACTCGTTCTGACCTCGGGTTTTGGGCTTAATGCCCTAACCTCTTACATTTGACCTGTTTGTTGCGGTTGCTGGATGTGTCGGGCGGTTCTAGGCAGACTTACAACACAACTCAATCTAAACTCTGGTTAGGCATGTTGATATTTTAACTGACCTATACAATTTCAATCTATGTTTATATGCCTATTTATCCCAATCCAATAATCTTGTTCATGCTTCTAAACCCGATTTCATGTTTATGGTTCCAATTTGATTTGGATAGATATAAATTCTACCATGATTACATAATCTCGTACATAGTTATGCCAATAATCTTTATTATATGTTATGCCCAACTTTTCATGTATATAAGTTATACTTAATTATACCCAAATTAATTGTTCTTTAAAGTTATCAATAATTCATGTCAACCCTCATTCTTATTGCTTAGAACAATTAATTCATGTCAACCCTCATTCTTATTGCATAAATTCCAATTCAACTTATAATCCTATATGTCTAAATCTTCAATTCTAACTTTTCTTATGTACATATAGTTCATACATAAATACTTGATTCAACATACCCAAGTATATCTAATCATTCTCAATTTTAATCGCACATATTTTCTTTTATGTTCTAGGTTAATATATGTGCCAATTTCCACTGATTTCCCAATCTCAGCTTATGTTATATGTTATTCCACAATTCCCCAATTTGTGAATTACGCCCAAAAATTCATCTTACAAGTTATTTTAGTTTCCCAATTACAAATTATTCCCAAATTCCCAAAAATCATTTTCACTATTCCAATCTTTGTTTCTAAGCAAGCTTTTCAGCGAGATTTGGAGTAGGCTCGAAGTTAGCCTAATTTTAAAAATAAAAAGAAAATGGGAAGAAGAAGAACAAAATACGCATAAAATAAAATCTGAGTTATTTTAATTGAATTAAACAAATTAACATGGGGAATTGCTAAACGATACATCTACTATTATTCACCAAAGGTAATTTAAATCCACTCACAATGATTTTTGCTTTCCTAGGTCTGATTTAGATTAGCATCCAAAGTTCTTTCCTTTCTTGCGGCGTAGATTATAGATCAAAATCCCTTTTCTCTTTATTTTGTAATAGAAGAAATTCTAAATCTAATCTTTTATTTTAAGAATAGATTTTGAAGAGAAAGGGAAGGAAGTGGATCTAGGATTTGAAATTACTTGGAGAAGAAGAATTAGAATTGATTTATGCTAGAACAGAGTCATGGCATTTCCATAGGTTTAGGTTAAGAAAAAGAATGAGTCTTGAGTCCATTATATAGCTTTTAGATCAACGAACAATGCCAAAAACGTGTCTAGAAACGTCAAAACTCACCCAGCCTGAATCTGGATTCGGGGGTCAACACCCTATGGGGGGTCGACCCCTGTGTCGACCCCTCTTAGGGGGGTCGACTCCTACATCGACCCCCTTAAGAGGAGTCGACACATCTGAGCGGGAGATTTCCCGCTCAGCCCAGTTTGACCTGTTTTTGAATCAATTTGAATTCTAGACTTGGTTTTTGTTTATATATATGTTTTCTTGCGCGTATACAAACTTCTAAGGCTCATAACTTCTTCATATGTTATCCATTTTACACAAACTTGAACTCTATCTTAAGAAGAATTCCGAGACGAACGCAATGGTGATGTCCCTTTTACTTAACTCCTGATATTTAAATTAAGTATCCTTAGTTTGTTATCTTTTCTGTTACTTATACTATTATCATGTTAATTTTTCCTTCTCTTTCATATATTAATTAATTTTCATTGTACATCACCATTATTTACCTATCTATGCATATATACATATATTTTATTTTTAATTATATTAAAAATACGGTGTGTTACATTCTAGTTCTCCTTTTATACCCGAAGCATTAGATGCCCCAACTTCTGGAGAAGATATTGCATTGAAAAGTTCTATCGAGGAGTCCATATTAAAGAAATGCTCGGATCCTACTGGCGGAGCTGGTTCATTTGCCCAACCGAAGCTACCTTCCATTACTAAGGAAGAGATTATGCATCGCGAGGGAGAATCTCTTGCAAAGGTTGGTAAACAGTTTGAGGAAGGAGAGATCACGGACAAAGAGGATTTTATTGTTGAAAGCAGCAACGCAACCCCGCGCTTCCAGTCGCAGTTGAGGAAGATTTTTTTGACAAATACAGGGGTTTGATTGATCTTGTTGTAACCTCAAGCGAGATTTTCTTGAATGATATTGCAACTTCCTGACTCACTACACCAGCTTCAAAGACAACTTCTGAATTGGCGCTTATTCCTTCTTCTTGAAAACCTATCTCTGAGACTGCAGCCACTTTGACTTCGAAAACAATGATTGGTTCGTTGCTCGATGCACATTAGATTATACACAACACACACTTAGGGATTTTTATATTTTGCATTCGTATTCTATCTTGCTCCAGTATTTCCTGCTTTAGAGACCAAAATCTCGTTTTCCTTTGTTTTAGGTCAAGTCTTGAGCCATTCATTTATGGATGAATTCATCGCTATACAAGCTCTTATAATCCGCGATGCTATGGGCCACCTTGTCCTCACAGGGAGACTGATGAAGAGCAACTGTCAAGAAAGTATTAAGAGGAATGAGACCATCAAGAGAAAGATTGGTGAAGCAGGAAAGCCAATAAAGATCATCACGATCGGGATAAACAAGTGGAAGAGAATCGGAAGAAGTGGAAGGAGCTGGATGATAAGGAAAAAGATCATGGTGGATATGATAAGCATGCCAAAACTGAAGAGGATCATGTTTCCTCTATTCAAACTTCCACAAGCCTTCAACCAATGGCACCTCTAGTTGATGCTTCCCCTCCTGTTGATATCCAGAAAATTATTCAAAGGCCATGCTACTCTCTCCCGCCTTCACTTAGCACACTCTCTTCATGATTTCCCTACTGGTTTCTGAAAGGAGTTCGCTTTGATGGGAACATATTGGTTAATGAGGTTATGATTAGGAATATTGAGATGGTGAAAGACGATGTTGAGCGGCTGACTAATTGGCAGAAGTTGGTTGACAAACTCCAAAGAGTCAACAAACTTAATTATGAAGCTCTTCTGACTATGGAGAACGACAAGGATGAATGAGCCAGAACACTCAAAGCTCGTGATACCGACATAGAATTTCTTTCCAAGTGAAATGAGGAGTTGGTGGCTGAGAATCATAGAGTTAAGGAAGAGCTTTCTGCTGCTTCATCTTCCTATAAGAAAAAGGAAATCATGTTGACTGCTTAAGTTAAAGACGCTCACCCAGCTCAAAAGAATGCTGAAAATAGACTGGTCGTGGAGCAGAGAGCCATTGAAACTTATAAAGAAAGCACCGTCAGCTTGCAGAAAAAAGTTGGTTCTCAAGATTTAGACATTTCTTTACTGAGGGCCAGAGTGGAGGAACTTGAGCGAGAGAGAAATCGTTCTCTCTCAGATAAGGAAGCTGCTGCGCAAGCACACGCAGAGACTAAGTCTGGATTCAACTCCACTTTTTTTAAATTTTATACTTTCAAAGTCATGGGGAAAGGGAGTTTATCTTTCTTAGAAGATAAATATCCAATCACTTTGGACGAGGTTTAGGAGTCGATTCTTGCATAGCTTGAGAGCAGCAGTTACATGGAAGAGGAGCTCTTGGAGCATTATTTGGACGATGAAGCCTGCACTGCCCTTGCCAAGGGAAAAGAAGAACTTAGGAAGGAGCGTAGCTTAGCGGCTGGAGCTAGATCTTCTAAGGAACATGTCCCAGACACTGCTGCTACTACTGCTGACATTACTTTCACTGATGTTAACATTTCTAATCCTAAGCCTCCTATTGTTCCTTCCACTGAGCCCATTACTTGTAACGCCCCGCCTCTATACCCACTATCGTCCAGTTCATTTAGGAGAAATGTCATAGACCATAATGGAGAATAAGGTTTGTGAAGGGCGACCGATTGTATAATTGCTCCACGTGAGGAATGCTCATCGAATTCTGATACCGATTAAAATTTCGACATGACCATTCGGCACATAGGGCAACTACACAACGGCTATAAGCAATCCGGAAAGCAGTATAAAATAGACAACACCAACAACAACAATAATAATATGGTATATCTCAAAGGCAAACACAGAATAATCATATCACAAAGGTGGAATAGATATGAATAAACTAAGAATGTGTACAACAAGCTAGTGGTCAACAAAGATCCACTAATACATGTACCAAGATCTAGATAAAAGAATATGTACATAAGAAGATAAGTTCATAAGTACGGAAGTATATAAAGCTGCGGAGGCAGAGTAGCAAGCTGAAAGCTGAAGATCAATCCTGCGATGAGTCCCAAAGGAGTACCTAAAATGACTCAATCTGACCCGAGTATTATTTATAGGAATAAACAATAAATGAGTCAGTCTAGCTGTACTTATCAAATAAACTGAGATAACAAGAGATGTAACACATGATGACATGATTCTACTAATAACATCTAATCATAAATAAATATGAAACATGGCATGTCAACAAAATCAGGGAATGACAATGAAATGTCAGTACACAAATATCTCTAAATAATCTCATAGCTAATATAGAATGCAAAATTCAAATAAAAGAACACAACAGGAAATGACAGCGGAATGCCAAATAAACTAAACACATGAATGACAACGGAATGCCAAATAAACTGAACACATGAATGACAATGGAATGCCAAATTAAATCTGAACGCCTGAATGACAGCGGAATGCCAAATATAAATCAAACTGACGCGCATCGCATTAAAGTGGTCATAGAAAATCATAAAGGGGGAGAAAACGCCGAAATCATAGAAGATCATAGAAAACATCATAAAAGGGGGCCTGTAGGTTCATAGAAGATGAGGTGCGACCTCTAGGTAGCTAACCCGGTTGTTTGAGCCGAAGCACTCCGAGGATTCCAGGTCATGACCCCGGTAGAGGAAAACATAAATCATAGGAAATCATAGAAGATATGATAGAAGGGGGGCCTGCAGGTTCATAGAAGATGAGGTGCGACCTCTAGGTAGCTAACCCAGTTGTTTGAGCCGAAGCTCTCCGAGGATTCCGGGTCCTGACCCCGGTAGAGGAAAACATAAATCATAGGAAATCATAGAAGGCCGGACCGAAGTCCCATAGATGAAGATCCCAATTATAAAGTCCCACTAAGGCGATTGCGAACCAAACAACTATTTCATAGATGAAAACATGAATCATAGAAAATCATAGAAGGTTGGAACTAAGTCCCATAGGTGAAGATCCTAATCGTAAAGTCCCACTAGGGAGATTGCGAACCAAACAACTATCTCGGGAGGCGGATACTAACGATCCGGGCGAATAGAAATTACTCCGAGCTAGTAATTATAAGGGAATGGCAACATGTCCCATAACCACATGTCATTCTCGAATATTTACGAACCTGTAATTGATTTCTATTCCAAACAGAGAAAATCACCACATAGGTTCAAACGAACGAGTCCAAAAGTTATTCGCCGAAGTAAACATATAAGGGGTCATAGTCCTCGGTTTTACTAAGGTAAATAAACTAGATTTCTCGTTCGATCGATAGGATAAGGAATCGTATATAAATCAATAGAATCAGAACCGGGTTTAGAAACCAAATTTATTTTAAAATGATTTGAATTTAAAAACTGATTAAACATTGGTTCGGTATCCATTGACCATATACAACCCCATTATCCATTGTGGTTTAATTAATTATAAAAACCGTCGTTGAAGCGAACAGAACACAAACATCATAGATCATAAATTCACATCTCGTGGTTTCAAAATGATTTGAAAACCAAACGAGACGGCGCGGCTACGACAATCCGAGCGAACTCAAGATTGTCGGGATACGCACGGGGGAGTGTCGGGAAGGAGGTCCGAAGAACACAGAGGTGCGCGCCTCGATGCGCGACCAAAACTGCAGAAGAGGGGGGAACAGGCCTGGGTAAAGCCCAGTTCTTTCACCGGTCGACAGCCCAAAGAGGGCCGGTCTACCGGTCCATGGCAGAACTGGGCGTTACCCAGGTCAGTCACCGGTCGACAGCCCCAGGGGGGCTGGTCGACCGGTTCAAGACAGAGACGTGACCGGTCGACCGACCCCCCAGGGCCTGTCGACCGGCCTCTGTGCCTGGGCATATGCCCAAGCACAGCCCGGACCTGTCGACCGGCCTCTGTGTCTGGGCATATGCCCAAGCACAGCCCGTACCTGTCGACCGGCCCCATTTGGGCGGTCGACCGGTCAGTGTCTGGGCGCATGCCTAGGCATGGGTGATGGGGGATTCGACCCCCGTCGCGAGCTCTCGAGCTCCGACGCTTCTCTCCGGCCTTGTGACGACTGGTTCCGGTGCTTGTACACCTTCCATTGGAGTCGGGGACAAGTGTGATTCAATTCATTTGCACAAGAAGATTTTCGAACTAAATTTCCAAACCAAAACGAATAAACGTGATATAAGTGAATATTGAAGTCTTAGAACTTGCCAAGTACGATAATAACACTCCACAACACCACTCAATCGATTTACATCATGTGCATTAATCGTGTGATCAACATATATACATAAGATTTGCAATGGTTCGGTTTATAAAGTCAGGTATAAACAAAATTCCAAACCAATATACAACAAGGCGATTCGAGCGACTCATGAAGACTTAGATATTTGCCGGGGGACAACGGAGCTTCACAACATCACCGAATCAATTCACAACACTTGGATTAGCTCGTATAAACGATCATTTTCATAAATTTCAACTCAATGGAATATAAACACATGAAATCGGCAAAGTTATACTGACCTAACCAAACCAACAAGCAAATGCAACTTATATGAACACCAAAGTACACTTGTACAAGCACGTAGGCTTGTGGAAAAGATGTGAGTTCAAAAAGAACTCACCTTTAACTCATGAATGGCAAGAGCAAGCTCCAACAAGGAAGAACAAGCACAAATCCAAGCAAAGAAGCTTTCTTTCTTCAATCACTCCTCTCTAATCACCTCATGAACACATATGAAGACTCATGGATGTTAGAACATCATAAAAATCCAAAATTGAGAGGAGAGAAAGGTAGAGAACGTGTAGAGAGAGCTTACCCATGTTTTAGAATTGGATTTGCACTTGAATTGAGCTCTAGATTGGAAGCCCTAGCTTAAGAATTCTAATTTCCCATTCCCATTCTCCATTTTTGTTTTCTTTTAAGTGTTTGAAGTTATGAGGGAGAGAGGGGCTGATTTGGGGGTTATATGAGAGCTAGGCTAGCTCAACCAAGCCCTATCCCAAAGTGCCAATTTTCACGAACTCGGAACATATCGAACCTTATCGAACACCTAAACGACGTTTCGAACCCGATGGAAGTGTTTTCGAGTCCAAATTCATTCGTATGTGAAAAATGATATTTTGGCCATACATTCTAATGGGAACCGGCCAAATTTCACTAACTAAAAAGTATCGATGCTTACAGTCAAAAAGGTCGTAAACGATGATCCAGACTCAATGGAGGTAGTCCCGAACCCTAATTTTATCGTTTGTGGAAAACGACAATTTTGAGTGACACTTCAGATATGACGATAGATTTAAATAAAATATTTAAATCCATAATCATGGAATCAGCGTGTTGTTACAGACTTCCCCCCTTAAAAGAATTGCGTCCCCACAATTCCTTGAGATTCAAGTAATGAGTAACAACCAAAATAATACCACGAAGTGGTACAACAAGAACCGATACGAAATGAAAAGATCACACCAACGGCTAGGTGAGATCCCAATTTCGTCTCGCAAGATCGTAAGAACTAGAGTTCAACCTCGAACTTCATTACCCATGAAGGTTGTAATCCCAAACGGGTAAAACAATTCCAGAAAAATTCATAAGTGTTATGAATTCGAATAGACTCACCTTTCTTCGTATGATTCTCAAGGGAATGAGAATCGATAGAGTGCACCAAGACCATGCGAATCTAATATGGAATTTCAAGAAGCAACAGGACTGTGTCCTACAGACGCGAGATGTCAATAGTAGATATTTCTCTTAGGATATGAAATGGGAATTTACGATGGTTGACTAATCCATTCCCAACTCAATCACGACGATGTAGTGAACATCGAACTTGAGCACTTTAGTCTTGCGACAAGGTGGATGGCACCAACAAAAGCACAACATGGAGATTCCAACGAACTTAGCTAAGGAAAGCAACTTTCGAAGGAATAATCAATTTTAATATCAATGACTCAAGGTTGGTAACGGAATACCAATCAGCTAGGAACCCATAAACAAATATTGGTAACGGAATACCAATGAACTACAAGTCGATAATCAAATATTGGTAGCGGAATACCAATGAACTAGAAACCGATAAACAAATATTGGTAATGGAATACCAATGAACTACAAGTTGGTAATCAAATATTGGTAACTGAATACCAATGAACTACTCGGGGAAATCGATTTCTAACCAGGTACTAAATCTCATTTAGTAACCATAAGGACGAATCATTAGAAATTATATGAAATCTCCAATATACAGAAACTTGAGTATCGATTTTAGAAAATCAGAAACATCAAGAAGATGATGGGTAAGTAGTGCACAACTTACCACTTCGGAACAACATGATTTAAGATAATTTTCCGCCAAAAATCTCAAATCGCAAAAACATCAGCAACTAATCAAAGAAACAATAGAAAATTTCTCTAACAAGATAAGATTAAACAAAGAGGTCATAGTCCCCAAAAATTTTGATTCACAAGGGTTAACAAACCTGCGAAGACAATTGTCAATCCAAATGATTCAAACAAACGAGAGGGGGGGATATCAAAAGAGCTCATCCTTTCGATATTCATTTCTAAAAACAACGCAAGGCTAAGTCCATAAGTAAATTGACTATAGCACTTCTGGGTGATCGACTAGATCATAGATTCGAAGAAAGGAATTATTGAGTTCGCCGCAGATCGCAAAACCCAAATTTCCTCTCCCCCTACGGGATTCTCATTCTCTCGAGTGGTCGTTCACTAAAGAAAATAAGAAGACCCATGGAATCACAAGAATACTAAATTCTCTTTAGCAAATCGAAACAAGGATTAAGAATTAGGCGAGATTCTCCATCACTAAGAATTCTCGATAATCAAAGATTAAAAATCCAGAATCAAGAGACATGAATAAATAACCTCCAGGAACAAGAGACATCGGTTATTTATTTACTCAAAGAAAAGATTCAAGATAATTTCTAATTAAAAATCTTGAACCACTCAAATTCTTGGAATTACTCCAAGGAAGTCTAGAAGTAAATTATCTAGGAAACAACAAACAATTATGAAAAATCGAAAAAATCCAAAATAGTATTATTTTGATTAATTCGTTAGTGGTTAATTTAATTTTAGGGATCGTTTCAAATGTCGAATTGTCACATAATGGTGTTTAGGAATTCCGAACTACAACATGGCGTCCCACGTCTCGTTCGAGACCCTTAATGCACCTCACGGACAAGTTAACACAAGAAAGTCCTCCAATTTCTAAAGTTCACGCAAATCTCGCAAAAATATAAAAATTCAATAATCATTCAAGATGGCATAAAGGAAATAAAATTCCTTTATCAACTTACGAATAAAACACAAATGATATCTTTTGATAAGGAAGAACACGGCCGACGTATATCAAAAGAACATAAACAAAATACTCTCTGAACAAAGTAAATGACATTAAGGAATTAATGACACGTACCTTGACTCAAGAAGAGAGATCACAGGAAGCGGGATGTTGTCCCTCATTCTTGATCTTGTGTTAAGTTAGCACAAATGCTTGGTGACTCACACCGGCACAACGAGATGACAAATGAGTTGTTTTAGCCCGAAGGCTTGGTGATCTCACACCGGCACAACGAGATAACAAAGGAGCTGTTTTAGCCCGAAGGCTTGGTGATCTCACACCGACACAACGAGATAACAAATGAGTTATTTTAGCCCGAAGGCTTGGTGATCTCACACCGAACTAGAACTACATAGCTGACAACAAGGGAGTAGATTTAGTCACAACGACATGGTATCTCCATACCTATCGAAAAGAGATCAATAGAACATGTTAGGTATGTAACGACGTACGAAACAATCTTAACTAGAAATCACGAAATATCAAGATCAAAGACGCTTACAACGCGTGTAACGACGCACGGGCAAGATATCCAATGATCAATCAACTACAAGGATCATAAATGATCAACAAGATAAGTGTGATACACAATAGGCCAGTTAATAAATAAATTTAGCCGAACGTCCCATACCGCCAGCTTAACTCAAGAATTAGCGAACGAGTTGTTGAATCCCACCTGAATATTCAAAATGGTTATTATCATAGTTTTCAAACGCACAAGTCCAGTAATTATCCGTCAAAGCAAACACAAGGGTCCATAGTCCTCATGTTTACTAAGGTGTTTAATCAAATTCCTCGTACGATTGAAGTAGTCATGACAATGTCAAATTACGATCACTGAAGTGGTCGACAACTTGACATTTACGTTTTAATAACGTAATTTATACAAAGACAGGAATCGATCAGCAACTCGAGTCAAAGAACGAAACAGAAGCACCACTAGTGCACACGAGCCCTAGATGAACTACGGGAATCAACTCGAAAGAGAACAAGTTGATAACTATTCTAAGAGACTAAAAAAAGGACACTTGAGACATAATCACCCCTCCAGTAGGAGGTACACCGGGTGAACCGGCACTTGCACGGCCACGACCAACTATTTCACTTCTTTAAGGAAAAAGAAGGAGGAAAAAGTTAGTCTCGAGTTGGATTCAAACGGCGTGAATTCAATCAAGATGGAATCGTATTGGAAGATAAGCTATGACGGGTCTTAAGACTCTAACGAAAACCCTAAAGCACGATTCCCTAGAGAGGCTCAAGATAATACCATCGTCATGTTATCTTACACTGTTCCGAAAAGTTGGCTCTGATACCAACTGTAACGCCCCTCCTCTATACCCACTATTGTCCAGTTCATTTCGGAGAAATGTCGTAGACCATAACGGAGAATAAGGTTTGTGAAGGGCGACCGATTGTATAATTGCTCCACGTGAGGAATGCTCATCGAATTCTGATACCGATTAAAATTTCGACATGACCATTCGGCACATAGGGCAACTACACAACGGCTATAAGCAATCCGGAAAGCAGTATAAAATAGACAACAACAACAATAATAATATGGTATATCTCAAAGCCAAACACAGAATAATCATATCACAAAGGTGGAATAGATATGAATAAACCAAGAATGTGTACAACAAGCTAGTGGTCAACAAAGATCCACTAATACATGTACCAAGATCTAGATAAAAGAATATGTACACAACAAGATAAGGTCATAAGTACAGAAGTACATAAAACTGCAGAGGCAGAGTAGCAAGCTGAAAGCGGAAGATCAATCCTACGATGAGTCCCAAAGGAGTACCTAAAATGACTCGGTTTGACCCGAGTATTATTTATAGGAATAAACAATAAACGAGTCAGTTTAGATGTGCTTATCAAATAAACTGAGATAACAAGAGATGTAACATAGGATGACATGATTCTACTAATAACATCTAATCATAAATAAATATGAAACATGGCATGTCAACAAAATTATTGGAATGACAATGAAATGTCAGTACACAAATATCTCTAAATAATCTCATAGCTAATATAGAATGCAACGTTCAAATAAAAGCACACAACAGGAAATGACA
This sequence comes from Allium sativum, assembly GCA_030737875.1. Taxonomy (NCBI): domain Eukaryota; kingdom Viridiplantae; phylum Streptophyta; class Magnoliopsida; order Asparagales; family Amaryllidaceae; genus Allium; species Allium sativum. The sequence continues at coordinate 968,441,974 of CM060910.1, read as the reverse complement.
GCGGAATGACAAATAAACTAAATACATGAATGACAACGGAATGCCAAATAAACTGAACACATGAATGACAATGGAATGCCAAATTAAATCTGAACACCTGAATGACAGTCGAATGCCAAATATAAATCAAATTGACACGCATCGCATCAAAGTGGTCATAGAAAATCATAAAAGGGGAGAAAATGCCTAAATCATAGAAGATTATAGAAAACATCATAAAAGGGGGCCTGCAGGTTCAAAGAAGATGAGGTGAGACCTCTAGGTAGCTAACTCGGTTGTTTGAGCCGAAGCTCTCCGAGGATTCCGGGTCGTGACCCCGGTAGAGGAAAACATAAATCATAGGAAATCATAGAAGATATGATAGAAGGGGGGCCTGCAGGTTCATAGAAGATGAGGTGCGACCTCTAGGTAGCTAACCCAGTTGTTTGAGCCGAAGCTCTCCGAGGATTCCGGGTCCTGACCCCGGTAGAGGAAAACATAAATCATAGGAAATCATAGAAGGCCGGACCGAAGTCCCATAGATGAAGATCCCAATTATAAAGTCCCACTAAGGCGATTGCGAACCAAACAACTATTTCATAGATGAAAACATGAATCATAGAAAATCATAGAAGGTTGGAACTAAGTCTCATAGGTGAAGATCCTAATCGTAAAGTCCCACTAGGGAGATTGCGAACCAAACAACTATCTCGGGAGGCGGATACTAACGATCCGGGCGAATAGAAATTACTCCGAGCTAGTAATTATAAGGGAATGGCAACATGTCCCATAACCAAATGTCATTCTCGAATATTTACGAACCCGTAATTGATTTCTATTCAAAACTGAGAAAATCACCACATAGGTTCAAACGAACGAGTCCAAGAGTTATTCGCCGAAGTAAACATATTAGGGGTCATAGTCCTCGGTTTTACTAAGGTAAATAAACTAGATTTCTCGTTCGATCGATAGGATAAGGAATCATATATAAATCAATAGAATCAGAACCGGGTTTAGAAACCGAATTTATTTTAAAAGGATTTGAATTTAAAAACTGATTAAACATCGGTTGAGTAGCCATTGACCATATACAACCCCATTATCCATTGTGGTTTAATTAATTATAAAAACCGTCGCTGAAGCGAACAGAACACAAACATCATAGATCATAAATTCACATCTCATGATTTCAAAACGATTTGAAAACCAAACGAGACGGCGCGGCTACGACAATCCGAGCGAACTCAAGATTGTCGGGATACGCACGGGGGAGTGTCGGGAAGGAGGTCCGAAGAACACAGAGGTGCGCGCCTCGATGCGCGACCAAAACAGCAGAAGAGGGGGGGAATAGGCCTGGGCAATGCCCAGGTCTGTCACCGGTCGACATCCCAAAGAGGGTCGGTCGACCGGTCCAAGGCAGACCTGGGCGTTACCCAGGTCTGTCACCGGTCGACAGCCCCAGGGGCGCCGGTCGACCGGTTCAAGACAGAGACTTGACCGATCGACCGACCCTCCAGGGCCTGTCGACCGGCCTCTGTGCCCGGGCATATGCCCAGGCACAGCCCGGACCTGTCGACCGGCTCCATTTGGGCGGTCGACCGGTCAGTGTTTGGGCACATGCCCAGGCACGGGTGATGGGGGATTCGACCCCCGTCGCGAGCTCTCGAGCTCCGATGCTTCTCTCTGGCCTTGTGACGAATAGTTCCGGTGCTTGTACACCTTCCATTGGAGCCGGGGACAAGTGTGATTCAATTCATTTGCACAAGAAGATTTTCGAACTAAATTTCCAAACCAAAACGAATAAACGCGATATAAGTGAATCATGAAGTCTTAGAACTTGCTGAGTACGACAATAACACACCACAACACCACTCAATCGATTTACATCATGTGCATTAATCGTGTGATCAACATATATACATAAGATTTGCAATGGTTCGGTTTATAAAGTCAAGTACAAACAAAATTCCAAACCAATACACAACAAGGCGATTCGAGCGACTCGTGAAGACTTAGATATTTGCCGGGGGACAACGGAGCTTCACAACATTACCGAATCAATTCATAACACTTGGATTAGCTCGTATAAACGATCATTTTCATAAATTTCAACTCAATGGAATATAAACACTTGAAATTGGTTAAGTTTTATTAGCCTAACCAAACCAACAAGCAATGCAACTTATGTGAACACTAAACTACACTTGTACAAGCACATAGGCTTGTGGCATAGATGTGAGTTCAAAAAGAACTCTCTGTTAACTCATGAAAGGCAAGAACAAGCTCCAACAAGGAAGAACAAGCACAAATCCAAGCAAAGAAGCTTTCTTTCTTCAATCACTCCTCTCTAATCACCTCATGAACACATATGAAGACTCATGGATGTTAGAACATCATAAAAATCCAAAATTGAGAGGAGAAAAAAGTAGAGAACGAGTAGAGAGAGCTTACCCATGTTTTAGAATTGGATTTGCACTTGAATTGAGCTCTAGATTGGAATCCCTAGCTTAGGAATTCTAATTTCCCATTCCCACTCTCCATTTTTGTTTTCTTTTAAGTGTTGGAAGTTATGAGGGAGAGAGGGGCTGATTTGGGGGTTATATGAGAGCTAGGCTAGCTCAACCAAGCCCTATCCCAAAGTGCCAATTTTCACGAACTCGGAACATATCGAACCTTATAGTTTTCGAACACCTAAACGACGTTTCGAACCCGATGGAAGTGGTTTCGAGTCCAAATTCATTCATGTGTGAAAAATGATATTTTGGCCATACATTCTAATGAGAACCGGCCAAATTTCACTATCTAAAAAGGTATCGATGCTTATAGTCAAAAAGGTCATAAATGATGATTCAGACTCAATGGAGGTAGTCCCGATCCCTAATTTTATCGTTTGTGGAAAACGACAATTTTGAGTGACACTTCAGATACGACGATAGATTTAAATAAAATATTTAAATCCATAATCATGGAATGAGCGTGTTGTTACATTACTAGTCCTAGAAAAAAGAGAGTGGCTTTTGAAGAGCACTCAGAGGGTGATGATGGCAATGATGACGACCCAAGTGCTAATGAAGTAAAGCTCAGACTCCCTCTCATCTCAGGTAAAACCGGCATTGATCCAGTCTTACTAAACTTGGACCTCTTATTCACTTCATATGGGTACGATGAGTTCCTTGATTATTATTCGTTTGAATTAGGCGTTGTCACTCTGAAGCCTTCTCTTGTCATGCCTGAAGGAACTGGAACTGAAGCCATCTTTACTCCTTCGATTCAAGTGACGACAAGCACTTTGACTGTTACTCCTCCGCCAAGCGATACTTCCTGAGCTCTTGAGTCCACCCCCGCTTCTGCTTCTCAACCTAGGTCACAATCAGAGCAAATTGCTGCACTTTGTGATTTAGATGACCCGACTGGCTTATTTGGAAGGGGAATAGAAGATATCGAAGAGATAAAAGAGAGCCTAAAGAAAGACATCAAGGATTATCCAAGAAAAGATGTTAAGTCTCCAATGAAAAGGCGTAAGAGAAAACGTGGTGCCCGCAAGAGAACACTTGCTTCGCCTTCCATTGACATTGCAGAAGGTAATGAAGAAGATAAGGATGCGAGTTAGCCTGCCATTACACCTCCTTCAACTGGACCTGACAAGCTTCCATTGAAGTCGTGTGACTCTTTTAAAGGCGGGAAAAAGAAGGATTGAGGGTTTTTGCTGCTTATTCAGCTTTATGTAGCTTCCTTATTTGTAATTTCTTTTGACAGGATTTTATGTAACTGTCAGCCCTCGCTTCCGAACTTTGTGAAGACTTGCTTTAGTGAAATAAAATGCTCTTTGTTTTCTTGTACTTTAGCTTTTGTACTTTAGCTTTATCATATTTTCATATATTTACCTCTTTGTAGTGTGAAAGTCTTTTATTTGTGGCGATGTTGTAATGAGCTTGTGGTAAGTTTTCTAAGCCTTGTTCCATTCCAATGTGGTTGTGTTGCCCCCATGCCGTAGGTCATCACGAATTGCATAAGCTAGATGTGATCAACTTTACCGAGTTTCTTTGATTTTGACTGAGGTACTAGAAGCTTCCACTTTGTTAGCGAAGTTTTTTTTGCTTTTGCTAGCGTGCTGAGAGCTCCTGAGCTTGCCAATGTATCCAGAAATCTCAGCTTTATTGGCCGATCATGTGCTTCTTCTTGGAGAGTCTTTAGTACTTGTGCCCCCAGACAGGTCTTTAACCCAACGTTCTTCACAACCAGTCGAGTAATCAGGCGTTGGAGACTTGATCGATTTCCCCCAGGCAGGTCTTTTTCTTAATGCAACGTTCATCTCAGCCAGCCGACTAAATCAGGCGTTAGAGATAAATTTGATGCCTCCGGACAGGTCTTTAACCCAACGTTCATCTCAGATAGCCAGATAAATCAGGCATAGGAGACTTGATTGGGTGCCACATAAAGGTATTTTTCTTAATCCAACATTCATCTCAGTTATCTTATTAAATCAGGTGTCGGAGGGTAGATTGGATGCCTCCGTACAAGTCTTTAATCCAACGTTAGTCTCGGCTAGCCAAGTTAATCAAGCGTCAGAGATTTGATTAGGTGCCCCCATATGGGTCTTTTTCTTCATCCAACGTTTTTCTTTACCAACCGAGTAAATCAGGCATCGGAGACTAGATTGGATGCCTCCGGACAGGTCTTTAACCCAACGTTCGTCTCAGCCAGCCAAGTAAATCAGGCGTCGGAGACTTGATTGGGCACCCTCATACTGGTCTTTTCCTTAAGGTGCCTCACTTGGGAGGACTTTTTGCTTCACTTGGGAAGCTTTCATCGTTGCGTCATTCCATGGAGCGTATCCTTTTACTGGATGCTTGTCTAGTCAATTGATCATGGTTTAGAGAACTGAGGCCTTGTACCTTTAACTTGGGGAGGTGCCCCTTTGGCGGGACTTGCTACCTTATATCTTTGTGCTTGCTTGCCGCACTTTTCACCGTTTGACTCCTAGTGACTCCCCCTCTCGATCTACAAGGTGATGCATTACATCCTCGCATTTGTACAGAATGATGTTTATGGCACTCGACACTTGAGTTGTCTTTGTCGGGATGTGTTGTAAGGGTCACCAGTTTTGTCGGACTATGAGGAAGCAATCGCTCTTTAGGTAGTCTGTAATGTCAAATCGATTTTAAACAAATTTTGAATTACTTTAACAAAAAATTGCAAATATATGATTGAGATAAGCAGGCATGCTTTCATTTATAAAGATGATGTTCAATTACAATACCCCCTTTAAACATGGGAGGTTTACACTTGTAAAGGAAATTTCAATAATTTTTACAAGAATCGAACAATGCATTAAGTAAAGTATCAACACAAATGGTTGTTTTTCCAGGCTCTCGGTATCGGAACTCCATCAACCATTGATAACTTGAATGTGTCATCCAAGAGCTTTTGGCTGATGATGTAGTCCTTCCCAGTTTGGACAAAATACTCCAGTGCCAGTCGTCACTCGCTTTAGCTCAAGGTCTCCATTTTCAAAAGTTCTCTGATGGACTTTGGTGTTGAAGTGACTAGTTATCCTTTTTTGGTGTGCTGCAATTCAGAGCTCAACTTCATCTCCTTTCTCTTCAAGCCGATCGAGTGCTTCCAGTTGTAGGTGCATGTTCTCTGCTTGATTGAAGTGAATTCGGCGATGAGTGGGAACTTCCATCTCTATAGGAATCATTGCTTCGAAGCCAAATTCCAAAGAGAATGGTGTATGCCTAGTTGCAGATTTGTGAGTTGTCTGATATGCCCACTGTGCAAGTGACAGCTCCTCTACCCAACCACCTTTAGCATTCTCTAGTCGCTTTTTCATGGTTGACTTGATAATTTTGTTCACTACTTTCACTTGCATGTTTGTCTGCGGATGGGCCACAGCTGCGAAGCTTTTCTGAATCTTGTATTTAGCATTGAAACCCTTGAATTTCTCGTTCTCGAATTGAGTCCTATTATCGTTTACTATCTTTTGTGGCACACCAAATCAGCAAATAATAGTTTTCAACACAAAATTAATAGCTTTCTTTGAGGTAACGGTGGCCAGTGGCTCTACTTCAGCCCACTTAGTGAAATAATCAATGACGACAATGGCATATTTCATGGTGGTTGGTAGTGCTCCATTCAGATGAATCCCCCTAACAGTAGATGGCCACAGGCTGACCATTTAAGTTGATTTTGTGGATAGTGCTCATGGAATCTTTGCGAACCTTTGGCATCTATCTCATTTTATGGTGTACTGCGTAGAGCCTTGGTTTAATTTAGGGTAGAAATAACCATATCGAAGAATCTTCTTGGCTAATGTTTGACCACCTATATGTTCTACGCACTCTCCTTCATGCAATTTTGCAAAAGCTGTTCTGGATTCCTCGCTGGAGACACATCGAACCAAAGGCATAGAGAAGCCTCGCCTGTACAACTGATTATCCTACATGAGAAACAAAGGGGATTTCCACAGCTGCTTCTTTCGTTTCTTCGGATCTATTGGAATCATTCCATTAAGGAGATATTCTTTGATTCGAGTTTGTTGAGGAGTTCCCAAGCTTTGGACAAATAAGCAGGCAAAATTCCTTCTTTTGCTTGAAACTCCATTCGGACCTGACACACCACCAACTGAGAATCACTAAAAATCTGCAAAGCTTTCAAATTCAATTCCTTTGCTATCGTTAATCTAGCGATCAACGCTTCATACTCAGCTTCATTGTTTGTTGATGGAAATTCCATCCTTAATGCATAACACACTGAGGATCCTTCAGGAGTCTCTAGAACTACTCCTATCCCTGAACAGTACTCATTCATGGCCACATCGACAAATAGCTTCCATTGAACCACTATATGTATAGGTTCTTCTTTTCCATTATCTATATATGTGAACTCGATAATGAAATCTGCTAAGACTTATCCATTAATCACTCTTCGGGGGTGATATCTGATATCATACTGACTAAGCTCAATATTCCACTTTAACAAACGACCGAAAGTTTCAGGATGGAACAAGATTTGCTTTAGCGGTTGATCCATAAGGGCATTGATGGAATGGGATTGAAAATATGACCTGAGCTTCTTTAAGGCAACAAGTAATAAATATGCGAACTTCTCCAGCTTTGGATAATTTAATTCTGTCAGGGTAAGCCTTTAGCTCATATAATACACAGGCTTTTGAAACTTTAAATCCTTTCGCATCAAGGCTGCACTTAAAGCATGGGACGATACTACTGGATATAGATTCCATCATTAGGCTCGGAAATAATCGGGGGTGTTTCTATACGTTTAATTAGCTCCTCGAAGGTCGTCTGGAACTCTGGAGTCCACTGGAAAATTTTCTTTTCCTTTCTGAATGCATCAAATAATGGAATACACCTGTCAGTTGCCTTTAAGATGAAGTGAGTCAATGCAACAATATTCCCATTTAGACATTGAAGCTCTTTCTTGGTTCTAGGAGCCCGCACCTCTCTCAATGCTGAGATCTAAGTACGGTTAGCTTCGATGCCCCTGGCATTCATCATGAACCCTAGAAATTTCCTGGATGCGACTCCAAATGAACACTTGAGTGGATTCAACTTCATGTCGTATCTTCTCAAAATATCGAACATTTCAGCTAAAATTTTCAAGTGATCGGCCGCCCTTTACGACTTAACCAACATGTCGTCAACATAAATGTCCATACTCTTGCCAATTTGTGGTATAAACATCGCATTGACAAGTCGCTGGTAAGTTGCTCATGCATTCTTCAACCTAAATGGCATGACTATGTAATAGTACAAACCCACATCTATGACAAAGCATGTGTTCTCCTGATCCGGCTCGTGCATCATTATCTGATTGTAGCCCGAATAAGCATCCATAAATGACAACAACTCGTACCCTTCTATCGAATCTACTAGCTGATCAATTCTGAGCAATGGAAAACTATCTTTAGGGCATGCCTTATTGAGATCTGAATAATCAATGCATATGCGCCACTTGCCATTTGGCTTCTTCACTTGAACGGGATTGGACACCCAATCTGGATATGGTGACCTCCTAATGAAGCGATTCTCCATCAATCTATCTACTTCTTCTTTGAGAACCATCGATCTTTCGGGGCCTTGAATTCTTCTTTTTTGCGTTACAGGCGAGACGCGAGGGTCAATATTCAATGCATGAACCACCACTTCAGGGGATAGGCCATACATATCAGCATGACTCCAAGCGAATACATCCAAATTAGCTTTGTGAAAAACAACCAACTCTTTTTTCAACTTCTAGCTCAACTGAGATCGATATTCAATACTCGGTCAGGGTCTTTTGGATGAAGTTCAAGAGGAATTGTGATCTCCGCTGGCACTACTCGATTCTCCCCTACACTGTTTTTCCGCGGGTCAATTTCTTTCTGAGCCCCACCATGCTCTCCAGTGTAGGGGTGGTGCTTTAGTTGCTACAACGCCGGTTCACGAATGCAAAGGGAGCCCTCCATATTCTTATCCTTCTTCTTGGCTTCTATCAACACTCAAATATAGCATTCTCTGGAAGTATTTTGATCTCCTCTCGCTACACCAACGCCTTTCTCTATGGCATACTTCATTGTCAAACACCATGGCGCTAGTGCGATTCTGAAATCATCCAATGCAGGTCTGCCCAAGAATGTGTTATAAGTAGAAGTTTAATCCACAAGCACGAAAGTCTGTTTCAAGATAGCCTTCCTTTCTCCTTCTCCTAGCTCCAAAAGCAGGTCAATTTTTCCAATTAGTTGCTTCATCTCGCTCGTAAATCCTTGAATCCTTGTTTGATAAGCTTGAACATCAGCCATCGAGAGATTCAATAGATTGAATGTCCTTTGGAAGAGGACATTAACAAAAGCATCATAATCAACTAGCACCCTCTTGACCATTGCCGGACCTATCCCTACTATGACCACCATTGGATCTTGAGTTGGAGCTATCACGCCTTCTGCATCTTTCTCTCCGAATGAAATATCACCATGAGAAATCTTTGGTTGCTTCATGGGAATGGTATTGCTAAGGATCAAGCATTTTTCCTCTATTAGAACATACATCAGAGCATTTGTGTATCTCTCAATCTCTCCCTAACTACTACCCACTGGATGAATATCACCAGATTTGGTATTGATGACTGTCCTTGCATTAGTTGGTGCTGGAGTTCTGTCACTTGGACCAGGTTGATTGGTAGGTACATTTTGCCCTTGAGAAGCTATAGAAGGATTTGCAGCTTGCAATTTCCAGACATACTGTTGCAGCTTGTTCTTCCTAATCAATTCTTCAACCAGGCTCATCAAATATTTGCATTTATTAGTGATGTGATCGGACTAGTTGTGAAAATAGAAAAATCTTACAGAACTCACTTCCCAATCTCCCATTCTTTGCGGTCGTGAATTTGGATAATATTCCTCATCCTTAGTGGCAAAGTAGAAATTCTAAGGGGTATCGGTCAAAAGGGTCAACTCCGCGGTTTTGAAAAAGCGAATTCTCTTGTTATTCTTCTTATCTTTCCCATCGTACCCCATTTTCTTTCCCCCGACATTCCCGTGATTGCCCTAAGCATCATTATCCTTCTTATCCTCCGCAGTACTACTTCCACCGACATTCTGGGTTGAAAAAGGATCTTCTTCCAACCTAATAAACTCTTCCGCCTTTTTGTAGAATTTCTCGAGTGTGTTGGGCTCCTTCATCTTCACCCATTTTCCAAACTCGGTCTTCTTGTCCATAGCACGAACCAGTGCCATCGATATCATCTGAGGCTAGGATTTCCTATTTTTAAGACAGCAGTATTGAACCGACTGAGAAAAGCCTTCACTAATTGTCCTAGATTCTGCTCAACTTCTTTGCCAAATCAGAGAATTAATCGACAGATCTTGGTGGCAGCTTGGTGAACCATAGAGATGCTACTCCTTTGAGGTAGATGGGAAGGTAAAGACACTTAATCTCGTCCGTCGCCCTCGCATTATTCAAGTGCCATTCATACTTGTACAAAAACAGGTTAGGATTAGTAACTCCATTGTATGCGGGCATAGCTGGAGGAACGACCTTCTTTGGAAACTCAGCCTTTCTAATCCTTTCAGTGAAATGGGTTTTACTTGGAGCAAAGTCTCATTTGCTCTCATCTTCATTTCTAGCCATACTTTCCTTTATGATCTGCTTAATCATCTCCGAAATATACTCCTCGTCGTTGCCTAATTCCACGGGGCGGATGTCGTACCTTTACCGTATGCATGTTTTAGCAATCGATTGCAATTAGAGAACCGGGGACCTGTACCTCTAGCTTCGGGAGGTGCATCTTTGGTGGGACTTGCAACTTTGTGAGAGCTAGGTATATTTTTTGGAATGATTCTCTCTCGACCGGGAACTTTAAGAAATTTAGTATTTACCTTGGAATCCTCGACGTCGTTGTCATTCCTACCACTTGAAAACTCATCCACTTCCTCTACATAGTATTCTCGATTATGATATAAAGTTGAGGAGTGTGCATTCTCTTCCAAGTCAATTTCAACTTTACGATTTGTAGGATTGGCTTGAGGAGCAAGAAGAGCATCTAGCTTATCCATTAAGGATTTATTCAAGGCTTCCATTTGCTGGTTTAAACAGTCCACAACAACATCCAATTAACCCTGAGCTACACCAGTTCCCGGAGTTTGAGAAACAGTCGGATTGTTGGTCTGAGGAGTGGCTATAGCATCATTAGCAGCATTTCCAGAAACTCTTGCGGATTTACTACCTTTCGTCGAAGATGCCATAATGTCGGAAAACTTTCTAATCTTCATAGAAATCCTTTCAGTGGGCCTGGCTTTTAGACCTTGTTGATCTATCATAAAAGAACATGCTTCAAAACATCTGGATCTAGGCTCTTAACCTTGTGGTCTTGGGTTCGAGCCCCACGGTGGGAGCCAAAATGTTAACACGAAAAACGACGCCAACACCTAAGGAGGTGTGGAGACACCTTTAAACTGTAGAAAAAAAGGTTAAAAGAAGAAAATAGTAGAAAAAAGCAAAGTAGAGAGCAGATTTATAGTGATTCAGCCTCTATTTTGGCCTACGTCCACTTTGAATGAGCATTTCATTGATTTCTCCATTACAAGGTACAATATTGATCTCGATTTACACTTTTCTCGATGATTTACAATGATTATCTCACAATTCTCTAAGAATTCTTCGATAATTCTCTATATCCAGAGTAGAAACATTTGAATCCCACTAGTAGCGATGATTATTGGATTTGATCATCGATAATCGAGCTTGGTGAAGAACTTCGATGATTTATGGAGAAGAATGATGTTGGAGAAGCTTGAATGATGTTTGAAGAAGCTTTAATGGTGTTGGAGAAGCTTGAGTGATGTTGGAGACCAATAATGGTATCCCTTCGGAAGGAGAAAATCTAACGCCCTTCATGAATGAGGTGGTTGAGCATTTATATGTGAGGGTTACAGTGTGATGGAGCTTGAAATTGAGTTTGCATGGTCTATACGGATCGGCTGACGATCCATCACTAAGGATCGTGAACGATCCATCATTTCTCGGCGATCCAGGGAAGCTAAGGACCCATAAGAACCAATGCTCCATCACACATGCATGGCACTAATCCATGCTATTAACGATCCACACTTTGCCTTAAGGTTTTTCCATGCGTGATCCATGGATTCATCTCATACACGATGTATCATTTTTGTTATCTACCTTTATTCAACTGACCTGATCAACTGTGCCACGCTCCATCTAGTATGCCACAATCCATTAGACTCGTGGCGATCCATACATATATGCGATCCACGTTATCACGAGCCAAATATGTACACGATCCATCGGGTTCATCAAGTTTACGTTGTCCATCACTTTAACCTTGACCCGAACCATGTTTTTAACCCAATCCATCACTTGTTGCAATCCATCATTACTTGATTCATGACCCATGTGTTTACACTTATTTATTCATATATGCATTGTTTATAGAAACGGATTAACAAACCCCGAAGGCCTAAACCAACATCACATAAGCACCCAAGAAATATCTCCCTTGACATCGAATAATCCATACAAGATGATATAAGCAAACAATAACATCCATGACTCTGGCTATTACCATCTATCTTGCTTGAATCTATCATTCATCGTATGAATGGCACATCCTGCCATTCGTCAAGGGCTAATGGTAATCCCGACCCTAGAAAAATTCCATACGCCATCGTGACTCGTATCTAGGCCCATCGTGACTGCCCAGGGTATTCGACTAATCACCTAGTCTTCTGGGTGCCCGCATTATACACCTGCTTTGAGTTCGCTAGAACCTCCGACTAACGAAGATCCTTTTACTCTTCAGCTTTAGTCATCTACCTTAATGACAATCCATAAGATCAAACGCCTTCTCAAGAAAACCATTATCTACGAGCTCAAACAACCTTTTTATTCGTCTCCATAACATCTTGCATCATCCCACGATCAACGATCACTTAACCATGCTTCGAATATTCCACCAGAATTCACGTAGAAGCTACGCCCATCGTTGAATCACCAAAAATCATCATGATTTGGTCAATTGTTGATGGGTCGTACCTGGTCCAGCTATAGATCGCCCACCGATCCATTATCATGGATCGCACCGGATGATCGGTCGATCGAGTGTCCAAAGACCCACTAATAAATCGCACCTGATCCATTCAATGGATCTCATCTGATCCATACATCGGTCTGCATCCCGATCCTTCACCCGGATGGCACTCCTGTGGATCGTACCCGATCCAAGTTCAGCTCATGCCAACCCGATCCACCGCCTTTTATCATATCTCGGCCAATCCATTCTCCATGAACAATCCATCACTAACTGACTGATCCATCGCCAATTGATCGATCCATCACCAACCGATTGATCTATTTCTTTCCTTTGCCTTACATGGTGTTCCAACCGACCCAACTCCACACATTCGAACCAACCCAAGCCAAGTCATGGATCGCGAAAGACCCGGTCCACTTTATGCGATCCATCATAGCTTTGGAGCCCAAACTTTCTTGGCTTCCTCGACTCCTCCTCTGGAGCTTCTCCGCCAAGTTTCGCCCGATTCTGATCAGTCGAACCTCCGATTTGCTCCGACCAACCAATCTAATCTTTAACGATGAACATCTATTTATACAATTCATATGAAACATCCAATTTTGACCAAACAATCGAGATCACTATAAACAATCACCACACAAACGCTATCACAGCAAATAATCATCACACAATCATACTAACTTCACCAAATCATGATAAAACAATAAACGAATCAATAATTTGATCTAAACTTGCATGTTGACATAAGATTTCAATATTAACATACGAATTAACCATTATAACTTGCTATATTAGATCCTATGGTGTAATTTGAATTCAAAATGTACTTACATCGATTAGATCTAGGTGAATATAACTTGTATGAATGAATCTAAGGTCAAACAAATCCATATACTCGATTGGATCCGTGTGAGAGATGCTTATCACTCCAAATCCATTAAATACATAAAATCAACGATCCCCAAGTCCAGATAGTGAAGAACGGCCTCCGAATCAATCCAATTTATGCGACCTAACCTTCCTGGATGTTGATCTTCAATCCTAGTTCACAAAACTATGAATTGAAATGAAGTGGAGGTATATTTGATTGGGTCGGAGAATCATAGTAACCCAACCAAATGAGAAATGAGGAGACTAAACAATTCTTTACCCTTACCCTCATATTTATAGACAACAACTCCTAGCCTTATTGGGCCTCACTAATCAGCCCACTAATGACTAGTTAGCCTGTCCAAAAAACTAGCAACATTGAAACAGCGATTCCTCCCAAACTGCTTAGCCAAATCTTTAATATGACCACTCTACGAAATTGCAAACACCATTTTCATTTCAATGAAATTGATCCCAACTCCAGATTCGTTCTCGTTCAAAAGTTATGCCTTAAACAAAATTATCGATGGTGAAATGGTCACAAACAAAATTGGTAAAAATCATGGACATGTCTCACATCCACATGAACAACATATCAAAAGATGGGAATGATCCGACCCCTGGGGAAAAAATAAAAACTATTTTATGATCCTCCGATACGTAAAATGTGGGTCGTTACATTTTCCCTCCTTTAGGAATTTCGCCCCCGAAATTCCAAGCAAGCACGAGTAATCAAAAACCGTTCTGCATGCCTATCATCCACGAGAAGCCAATTTACCATCCAATCTAACATCCAACAGGCTATGCATCCATAGCTTTAACCTAGCATGTGGAATTTTAATAATAGCCTAAGTGACAATGGTGTAAGCGTGACACGATATCAATGGGTCATACTAACGAAGAGATTTGGATGGGTTGTCTTCATACTCTCTTTCATGTTCCACGTACAATCGTCATTATCCTCGCCACATTGTACCTTGACTAGCTTAACCACCTTCCTCCTAAACAATTTTGTGTCATTCCCCACAACGCAGAGTGGCTTACCAGGTCTTGAAACAACGGGCTTGGGTTCTATGTCTTCATATTGATCCGGAGATACCACCACATTCAAATCATGTATGCACTTCCGTAGAAAAGACACATGAAAAATATTGTCCACACTTGACATCTTCTCAGGCATATCCAATCTATACGCGAGCTTTCCAATCCGCTCGACTATCGGAAACGGTCCAACGAATCTTGGGGCCAACTTTCCTTTATTTCCAAATCGAACAACATTCTTCAAAGGTGAAATATTAACAAAAACCATATCACCCACATCGAACTCCAAGTCCTTTCGACGCTTATCGGCGTAACTTTTCTGATGATTTTGGGCTGCCTTCATTTGTTGTCGAATGATCTCAATACTATCTGACGTTTCTCTTATTATTTCATGCCCAACTATCAGCTTATCTCCAGTCTCTAACTAACATGCCAAAGAATTACACAATCTACCATACAACACCTCATATGGTGTCATCCCAATGCTCGACTGGTAACTATTGTTATATGCAAACTCAACCAAATGTAGATGGCTTTCCCATGATCCCCCGAAATCCAATACACAAGCTCTAAGGAGATCCTCCAGTACTTGATTAACTCGCTCGGTTTGACCATTAGTCTGGGGATGATAAGCCGTACTCAAACATAGCACGATTCCCAAAGTATCTTACAAACTCTTCCAAAGTCCACTAGTGAACAATGGGTTTCGAGCACTTACTATACTCGTCGGGATACCATGGAATCGAACTATCCATTTAGTATATTGCTCATCCAACTTTGATGATGTCCTAGTCGATCTGACAGGAATAAACCTTACGTTTTCGATCAAGTGATCCACTATGATCCAAATCCCTTCATTTCCTGCCCTGCTCCTAGGTAGTCCATCGATAAAATCCATCGATACTTGCTCCCACTTCCATGTAGGAACTTCAAATGGCTGAAGCAACCCACTCAACTTCTGATGTTCAACTTTTACCAACTGACAATTCATACATTTGGAAATAAAATTTCCAACATCCCTCTTCGTACCTTCCCGATAATAAACTCGTTTCATGTCCCGATACATATTATAACCACCATGATGAATCGTCAACTTAGAGTGATGACATTCTCTCAGAACCTCAGCTATCAATCCATCAATATCAGAAACAACCAGTCAACCTTTTTCTTAAGCCAACCATCTCAATCGACCTCGAATTCCTTATCTTTTTCTAGTTCCACTCTTGCTTCCATCTTTTGGATGATCTTGGCAAGTTTTTCATCATGCTTTTGACTCTTACCAATCCTTTCAATGAGAGTACGTCTTATCGATAAGCTTGTTGACATTTCAGGCTCTAACTCACACCTAGGCCTGAAATCAAATCCTGCCAAATATTCAAGACGCTTCCATTCCAAAAGCATAGCTTCTAAACCTACATGCCTTTGAATTAACGCATCTGCCACTGCGTTACCTTTACCAGGAGTATAGGCAATACCGAAATCATATGATGCCAAAAAAATCTAACCACCCCTGATGCCAAAGATTCAAATCCTTTTGGAAGAAAAGATACTTCAACGACTTGTGATCCGTAAAAAACTCGAATTGAGTTCCCGACAGGTAATGTCTCCACGTCTTCAAAGCAAACACGATCGCTGCTAATTCCAAATTATAAGTCTGATAATTCCTTTTGTACGGCTTCAGTTGTCGACTCGCATAGGCCACAACTCTATCCTTCTACATCAGCACCGCTCCAAGTCCAGTACCAAATGCATCGGTATTTACCACCATTTCCTCAATCCTACTTGGAATAGTCAAAACAAGAGCACATGTCGATCTCTCTTTCAGGATTCCGAAATCTTGCTCATAATTCTCATCCCATGTGAACACTTGATTCTTCTTCGTCAATCATGTTAATGGTGCAACTATCTTCGAGAAATCCTTGACAAATCGATGATAATATCCCACCAACCCAAGGAAACTCCTAACATCCGTTGCATTCTTAGGTCTATCCCAATCCTGAATGGCAGCTACTATAGCGTGATCCACCGTTATTTCGTTTCCAAAAACAATATGGCCTAAGAACCTCGCTTCATTCTTCCAGAAGTGACACTTTGAACGCTTAGCTCTCAGCTGATGCTTTTGCAAGATTTCCAAAACAACTTGCAAGTGCATCTTATGCTCTTCTTCATTCCTGGATTAAACTAGAATATCATCCACAAACACAAGCACAAACTTGTTCAACTGATCTCTGAATACCTTTTTTATAAGATCCACAAAATATGTTGGTGCATTGGTCAATCCAAATGGCATCACCAACCACTCAAAGAAACCGGATGGTGTCCTAAAAGTTGTCTTTGGCACATAATCCTTCACCACTCTAAACTGATGAAAACCCGTTGCCAAATCATTTGGGAAAATACCTTGGCTTCATGAAGCTGGACAAACAAGTCATCTATTCTCTGCAATTGATACTTGTTTTTCTTAGTCACCTTGTTCAACTCACGATAATCCATACACAATCTTAAAGATCCATCAGCCTTGGTTGCAAACACAACATGTGCACCCCATTCGTACATGCTCCATCGAATGAATCCTTTTCTTAAAAGGTCACTTACTTGCACCTCTAACTCGCGTTATTCTCTAGACGTCATCCGCCTAAGGGGCATAATGATCGGTTTGGCTTCATCAACCAAATCAATCCTGAACTCAATCTCGCGATGCGACGATAAATCTTTGACCTCGTCAAAGACATCATCAAACTAACTAACGATCAACACAGATGACTATCCTTCCCATGGAATCACAAGCGAATACAAAAATCTTACGAAGACCCCATCTTCCGGGTTACATCGAATCGCAACCATTCGCCCTTTCCACATTCACGACTATCACCTCGAGCTTTCTGCAATCAACTTTAGCTGCATACCTTTTGAGCCAGTCCATACCCAAAATAATCCCGAACGCAACGAAGTTCAAAACAAAGCAATCACACATAAAAGAGCAACCATGACTTGATAATACTAGACCACGACAAGGCATACAACAACTAGACGATCCCCCTACTGGATTAGTCATAACCAACAGACTATCATAGATTTCGGGTTCCAAACCCAACTAACACACAAGCTCGTTACAAATGAAAAAATGGGATGCTACAGTATCAAACAACACTCGAACTGAAACATCCCTAATAGAAAGCGTACCTTGAACAACAAAACTCTTCCCTTTCTTCTCCACCGTAGGAGCTCTCGAAGAAGTTGGAACAACCTCCAAAGCATGCATCTTCACTATCTGCTTACTCTTTGTCAATTCTGGACAATCCTTCTTGATATGCCCGAGCTTACAACAATTATGGCACTTCCTTTCAGCTTGTGGATTCTTGCAATCCTTGGGATAATGTCCCTTCTGCTGATAGTTGTAGCAAGTCACCTCGCCTTTCTGCTTCTTTTGACCATCGTTCCCTTGCTGCTGTTGTTGCTTCCTCTTCCATTCTACTTTTTATTATTACCACCTTGCTGTGATTTCAGGTTCTCTTTGGTTGCAACAACAGCTTCCTTGGGAAACAAACTTTCGTGCTACAAAGCTTTCTCAACAATCTTCTTTTTAGGTCATCCAAATGATCAACCAACTGCTTTTCGAGATATGTATCCAAGCCCATGACGAATTTCTCGTTCCTCTAATAAGGAGTCTCAGTATAAAAATGAGTATTCTTGGATAAAGCCTTAAACTCAAAATATACTCCCACACTGATCGACCATTATGCTTTAGCTCAACAAACTTTTTGAATAGAACGGACATATGGGCAGTAGAAATGAACTTCATCTCAAACTTGATTCGGAATTGTTCCCGAGTGATCTCATCCTCAGGAGTTTCTAAAGTGACAGAGTTCCACCAATCCATAGCGATGCCCTTTAGCTGCCTCGATGCAAGCTTCCTCTTAGTTGCATCGTCAGCACCCAAATCTACGAATATCCGAACACAAGTGTCAACCCACCCTTGAATCTCGAAAGTCGACTCTATCCTCAAAAATGGATTCCCACCAAGGGTAGTGAAATCCTTACATAGCAAAGCGAAATAAACCACCCTAGGCACCTACACCTGAACTCCAACATCTACATGGCTGCTTCTGGAGTCGGAACCCTCCTCGTGATCGTTGCCATCACGACCTTGAACATAGTTGGGTAATCAGGTAAACCACCATCTCCCCCTTCAGGAATAGGCTCATCCTGGCATTATGTCTCGAAGATCGATGACTCATTCTAAATTTGAAAATAGAATGATTAGTCCACACGTAAGAAAAACTGCAGTGGAGTTCAAGAGCTACTATATTGTACACTATAATGCACTAATCATCCATTAAAATGTACAAATACGTCTCTCAAACGTCATTACGTCCATTAACTTTGGATAAAATTGATTAACTAAAGATCTGATACCAAATGTGATGACCGCACACAACCCCGCACTTAACAAAATAGTGCGTTGAAAGACGTGCCGGGCAACTATGGACGATCATCATGGTAGAATAACACACATGAAACCTGTCATATAACTCACAGCACATGGATAAAATATAATAGAACATATACAACAGGGTATAATAGTGAAGTACAATTGAACATAATCCCAAACTTTTCATATCACCATGAAAATATCGATACAAACAACTGTAGTACATCAGAATCTGAACAAAGAGCCTCACTACAAGTTCACTAAGAGTAACATACATTAGCGGAAGCAAAAAATATGTATAGAGGATAGTAATACGTCAACCTCCATCTCCTCATCGCTCAACTGCATCGTCCTCATCAAGATCAACTACCTGTCACCTAGACTGCCAATCCACAACATGGATGATTAGGTAATAAGAGGAAACATAAAACCTTGAGTCAGACAACAGTCTTAGTGAGCGATAATACAACTATCAACATAAACAATAAAGTAAATGGATACTAGGCAGTTCAATCATCTTATTTGCAAATACATCAACAGAGAAGAATTCCAAAACTCACTTCTCTTCCACATTCTATGGTGATAGCCTTCCCAGGGAATTAGAGAATAAACCAACTATAAAATTTGTTAACGATATTTTTCGTTAACACCGGACATAGGACTATGGAAGTGGAAATAAGGTGAAAATAGGTTTGTTTAGCTTTCACGAATTTGAGTTAGTTCACCATTTCCTAGATATCAAGGTTTTTAGCCCAAAAGATTAGTTACTCTTCCCTCAATGGGATGATCATCATGCTTAAGCGACTCGAGAACCAACAGTTATCTTGGGACAAGGGTTCCCGAAGCACGACCCTCAATAAGGGCTAAACGGCTTATAGGAAGGGGTTCCACACTGACTTGGCAGAAGAGTTTAGGCTGGGGTAAGAACTTGTAAGCACATAGAAAGCAAATATGATGTTGCACTGATAACAACTAAGAAATTACATGAGAAACTCATAAGGGAATATACTTAGTATTGATCCACTTCTTGTCTGATCAGTGATTGAGAATACACAAGTGATTACAACCGAAATCCCCAATTTGATTTAGGAATTAGAGTTTACTCTAGAGAAAAAAGTACAAGAATGAGAATGAGAAAATCGTCCCCAAAAAGGGACCCCTGAGGTCTTATTTATAGACAATCGGGACCCCTTTTGCTATTAGGCCAGCAGTACCCCCTGTCGGCCGCTTTTCCCTTTGGTTATGGAAGTTCTGGCTCTCAGCCACCTTTTCTTTAGGTTCAGAAGGCTTTGCCTATGACTTTTGTAGTGTCGGTTCCTACTCTCTGGAGCAAGGTTCCAGTCTGTAGAACTCCTTTTTGACCGCTTGTCCTTCCACTTTGTATTGATCCTGAGCCTGTCAGTGTGAATAGCCTCCGGAAGGTCTTGGCTTCCTGATGTAAGCTTTCGGATATGGACTCCCTTTCTTGCTATTAATGCTTTGAAGAGCTTGTTTTATGATTCAAGTGGATGGTTGTCGGGTCTGCCGCCCCTATTGGTACCGACACTAAGCAATTTAGTGTGGATAGCTTGTATCTCTTTGGGGTTTCGGCTTGTATTTTGGTAGATTCTTGAAGTGTATCCTAGACTTTTGGGAGTTTGCTTTCGGTGCTTTGTTAGGTACTTACTAAAGTAACCTCTTGGTGACTATTTAATTGGGGTCTCGGTAACTGGTTCCCAGATAGTTCCCATATGCTTCAGGCTCCATGTCGTGGATGCTTCTTCCCTCTGATGTATCGGTATTAAGCAAGTTAATATCAATAGCCCTTTCGTCGTTCTAGTTCCTGGTTGGTAGGATTCTTTGTCTTTCCTTTTATTGGCTTACGGACTTAGGTGACCCTCCGTTGTTTACTCATCGTGCCGGAACCACTCTGTCGGTATCTTTTCTTTGTACATATTTTGAGTTCTTTTGTTCAATGTCGGTGTCGGTTACACAACTCCTGGATTATTTCCCTATGCTGTCGGCTTTTTCTTGTGTCGGGTTTTGGTTGTTGGAAGACTCCTTTATGCTTGTGGTCATCTGTTGCCCCTTCACCGACAGCTTGTTTTGGTGCTTTATTTTGGTAGTAACATTCCCTCCCCCTTGGTGAAGGGGTGTTTTCGACTTTTCAAGTCAAACCTCTCTTGATTTTTACGTTATACGTTTCTTACTATGCAGGGTTCCCAACTTTTTGCTTTTTCAGGGTAGATCTGGTTCTTTAAATCGATCTTACTTGTGCGGTTGAGATTAAAAGTTAGTCTTTTGTCAGAAGCTCCCCCTTCTTCCTCTTCTTTCTTACACAACATATTACTCACACAAGATTATTGTTCATCGATATTTCTTGAGTTCTTCTAAGGTTTCAAACTTGACTCTTATAAGTATTTTTAACCCAATCACAAGCATAAGCTTGCATCATGTTTTTAACCTACCTTAAGAAATTGATCAGAGTTCGACGTATCTAATGCAATTTAATCTTTGATGACAACTAGGATGACGCGTAATGGCGGACCGAATAAGTTGCATCTTTTCCCGATACATTATTGGGGTTTAGTATGCAAAATTACATGCAGATGGTTTTTTTTGTCAATAAATGACATATTAAGTTGCCGATACGATTGAGCCCCACATCTCTGTTGTTTACTTAATTAAATTTTAATTTTTCCGGCACCAAGGTTCATGTGTATTTGGCTGTAGACCCAATGGGTGTCGGTTTAGTGGCGGAAATGCTGTCGCAAGCTTTATTTTCCATTGGTTCCTATGCCGGCAAAATCTGAAGTTTTCAAATAAAACATTTTGGCTGGGAATCCACTTATATTGGGTTTCAGGACGAGCTAGATCTTTGGCAATGATCCAATTAATTGTTTAGTACCTAAGATCTAGTTGTCCTTAAGCATAAGTGACTTATTTATAGGCCTCGTTAACATTAACTCTCACAATTGGCTTAAGTACTTAAGGGATCAGATCCCGAATATTAGCAAGCTCCTACATTATTTACTCACATACACCTGGCTTGCATGTACTTTTTTTAAAAAGAAAATGGAACTAAGTTGTATATTATGGTATGATATCACCTGGTAGGATCATGTCTGAAGCTCGATGATCTGGTAGCTCCAAGCCAGGCAGACCCATTAAATCTCGCCTAAAGAAGGGTCCCCTTTTTGAATGCTCTTTCATCAATACCCAAAAGGAAGTAGATGCTATACTTAAAAGTTTTGGCATGACTAATATTGACGCCCTTCCTACTTCTCTACAAGATACTATTCAGAACCCGTCGGAAGGGTACTTTGCTTATACTGCCATTTATATTTGGCAAGGAGGTTTCTTTCATTTTCCGGAGTTTGTTCTTAGGTTCCTGTGTCACTTGGGGGTTTCCCCTATTCAGCTTTCTCCGAACACATACACTCCCCTTTAATGCTTAGAGATCCGAGCGCTTGAGTCATGCCAAACTTCTCTTAATGCTAATCTCTGGTAGTTGCTACTCCGTTTAGCTAAGGTGCCTAATTCACTCATTCTTTGTCCTAACCCCACGAGGAAATGGGTTAGTGATCCTATCAATAAGTCTAGAGATTGGAAAAACCAGTTTTTCTACGTCAGGCGTCCCTTTGGCATATCCGGAACTTTTGTCGATCCTGGTGAGCGACCCTTTTCTTTCTTTTCTTCCCCCTTTTTTGTTTCTTATTGGTTGCTTCTTCTTTTTAGCCTTTATTCCCTAAAAGGTGGAGGTTAAGGCAAGGGAAGTACAACTTTTTGATGCCCTCGGTAGGGTTCCTAAGGGACTGAGACAATGTTATATTATTTTGACCTTGGAAAACTTTCGTAAACACGCCCTCTTGCCTCTTGGACAAATGATTCTAGTACAACCCCTAATTCAGTTCCCGAGGGCTTCAAGCTTGTATCCTAGTTCTAATGACTTTAATCTCCCATCTCCCTTACCCTCGGGTTTTGATGATCTATTTACCCCAGGCGCTGACGTATGCCATGTTTCGGCCTTCTCTGTTAATTCCAGCGATCTGTCCAAGAAAAGGCCAACTTCTCTTGTTGACGATGGTCCCTCTAAGAGACATAAAGATATGAATTTGGCATCTTGTTCCTTCAGTGACAGAACTGTTTCTGAGCCTGATGGTCAACCGTTATTTAGTCATGTCTTCTCTTTTTTCAATAATACCCCCAACATGGATTCTTCCCTAACTAAGACGATAGGAAGTGACTTCATCGCAAGCTTCCTAGTGTCTGGTTCTCAGGATGTTTAAGATTCGAGAGGATACGAGCTGACCTTACTTCCTTATTATCATTACTACGGTCCTTTGGATCCTCCTTTGTTGACTTCCAACTTCGATGGTATTGTTAAATCCGTTCTTCCTTTTTTTATGTTTCTAATATGTCAGAGTCTAACCTTTCAGACTGCTTGGATTTCTACTTTCACCTCATTAAGTAACGACTTTTGGTTTACCCTTTGCTCTTTATAATTTCTTGCCAGTCATTTTTGTAAAAGGGTTGACATTTTTATTTTTTCTAGATATTTAAAGGTTGGCATATTTCTCGGACGATGGTTGCCTCATCTTCTCTTGAGGAGAGTAAGCTCAAAGAATAAAAAGTTGTGTTAGCGTTCTAGGTCCGTGACTTAACTATGGCGAAGAGCAAATGCATGAAGGCATGTGAGTGGTAGAGGAAATCTCTTGTAAAAGAAAGAGAGAACAATCATGCTTTGGCTGTAAAAATTTTGGCTTTTGAAAGTGGGCGGGCAGATATATTGGCTGAGCATGCAGAGGAGTTGGGGGTAAAGCAGAAAGAACTTTCTGTTGCTCAACGGGTAAATTATGAATCTTCGGATAGGATTTCTTTATTTTTGAAAACACATCTCCCAGATGTGGTGGTAGAATTTTATGAGAAGGCTCTTCTCCTGGCTTATCGTGATAATTTTGTAAAGTTTCCAAGCATGGATTTTCCTTTTATTCACCCTTCTAGCTAGAGCAGAGTTATGGAAAGAATAAATTTGGCCAAACAGGGTATTGAGGTTCCTATGAAAGATGTGGTGAAGCTTGAGGATCTCCTATTCATTAAGGAACTTCCAGAAAGCCTGGAATTTGGTGACGAGGAAGAATTGGCGCTGTATATTGGTGGCGATGATGGAGACAACCATAGTAACGAACCTAAGCCCGAGTGTAGAAGCTGCCATAATAGCAAAGTTGATGGCACGTCTTATTTGTCCGTGTGCGAGACCCTGGGCTTTAGGTATGCGAATGTCGATTCTTTGTATGCCCTCGTTACCCTACATAGGGATGACGTGTCTGCTAAAGAGATAGTTTTCTAAGAATCTGATGAAAGAGAACAAGTAGTGCAGCCTATCTCCCCTATACCTCAAGTACAAATTTTTGCCCTCGAGTAACTCCCCTTTCCTGTATTGGGTTAGTTTGCTTTTTTTTGAAGTTTATTGATATTTGCTAAACATCACAGTATGACTTTATATAACTAGAAATGATTTCTTGTTACCTATCACTACTATGATAACAACCTTGTTCTTACTGATGGCGCTGTTTTCAAGGATGAGTTGCGTTCCTTTGCTAGGTTGAGGAGGGGATTTCTCACAAAACCTCCTTTCAAGTCCAGCAGGGAGCGCTTTTTAAAAGAACATAAGCTTATCTATATGAAGTACCCTCAGCTCTCTTTTAATTTATTGGGAGATGAGAAGGAGATGATACTAAAGAGACTTAGAGCTCGTCATGCACAGTTGATATGCAATATGAACACAAAATGTAATGGAGGGAATGATTAAATCCCTATGATTTCTGTAAATAACATTCGTCTGTATGAATGTTGGATGACATTTATACTAACCTCTTTGGACGAATAGTGTTATTATGTACTATTATTATCTGTTTTCTGCAAATAATTCATATGATTAGCTGCTTATATATTTGTAAAAATAGGAAAAAATTGATCAAGGACCTCTTCTCTTCTACCAAGAGGGATTGCGACTAACTGTGAGTCAAGAAGAGTTCTCAAAGAGCCACTTATTCGTGCCGATGACGGGTCTGCTTTCTTGGAGAACTGTCTATGGAGCACTTGAATGAACAAATAAGTGTCTTAGAAGATCTACTAAAGAAAAAAGATAAAATTGTTTGCAAGCTAAAGAAAGAGGTGAAGACAAATCCCTCCATTGATTTTGATCAAGAAAAGGACGAGTTACATCATCAAATTGTTGATTTAGAAGTTGAATGTGACAATGCATTAATAAAATGAAAAGTTTGGGAATCCGTTTTTGGGTGGATCACTGAAACCTCTGTGATTGATCCTCTACGAGTCTCGATAGAGTTTGAGGCTCCAGAGTTTGAAATAAGCCGTCAAACGAGGAACCTCCTCTCTAGGTTGAACGATTCCCTTGCTAATAGGTGGTATCAGAGAGTTAAGGATGACATTAAAAGTTTTTATGACAAAAAGTGTGATGACAACAAGCTCCAACGCAATGACTTTTACACCTCCAAAGTTAAGCAGCTACGAAAGGAAAAACATGCCTTAGGAAAGGATGCTCTTAGTTTGGAAAGGGAAAAAATTCTGCATGCCATGGGTACGGCCTACAATCAGGCTTTGAAATTACAACTTAAGCCCTTAGATCACCCGCATAAAATTATGGAGAAGTGGTAGAAGATTAATGAACTCTTATATACTGCGATTCGTCATGCTAACACTTCCTCCTTGTTGGAGGGCAGGGAGCTTTAGGAAAATGTACTAAGTTTCCTTTTATTGTTCAATTTTCTTTCGAATAGCTAACAATATTACTTTGTAAATTGATTTATAAACAGGATGCATATTTACTTGATGTGTGATTCTTATCTATGTTTTGCACGAATAACAAGTTAAATGTAAAGAGTTTGAGAAACTTTCCTGATCGAGGAGACAGACTGCAACTGTAGTTTGAAGGCTTCTAAGTGGTGGAGCCACATTATTGTCTTCGTACATTAGCGGTTGATTTCTTCCCTAAGAATTAAGAATTAGATTCCAGTACCCCAGATCAGGGTGTTAAGGAAGGGAGACCGGGAGCCCTTCTTTTGTTAGCAGAAATCTCCTAGGTTGGGGTTTAAGATGGGAAATCCGCTTTTGGTAGTAACAGAAGTTTGGAACCAACCTAGATTCAGGTTATTAAGAGAAACAAATATCCTTCTTTAGCTATGACTGAAATCTTGAATCGACCCAGACTCGGGTACTTAGATAGGACCGAGAACTCACCGCCGGTCATTAGTTGTGATCCGAACTTGCCCAGATTCGGGTGTTAAGATAGGATCACCGAAAGTCTTCCTCCGGCAATACTCGGGATTTAAATCAACCCAGATTCGGGTATTTAATAGAAGCTTCAAACTAACCCAGATTCAGGTATTTAATAGATCCAAGACCAGAAATTCACTCCTAGTATTAATGTTTCGTTAACCTCTTTAGGTCGGATTTTTGAAGCAGAGGTTGTACGTGCTTCTTGAGCCACTCTCTGGGCTTCTATTGTCAAAGCAGAGGATGTACGTGCTTTGTTGGCCATTCTCTGGGATTGTGCGTTTGGTGCGCTTGGCTAGCTTATCCACAAGCAGGGCCTAAGAACTTACCCGACCTCCCTCTAGGAGGCGCCTTATCCTGATCATCGTAGGCGATGATAAGGTCTTAGATGCTTAAATCGGGCCATTGTAGATGCGAAATTAAGGCTTGCACTTTTGATGCTCTATTCTGGCCATCGTAGGGGCTGATAGATGCTTACACTCCACCCCCTCCAAGGGGTGCCCTATCCTAACCATCGTAGGTGATGATAGAGGTTTGCGCTCCCTTCTGCAGGTAACGCGGAACATAAGTAGAGGTAGAACGTGCTCTTCTACAAGCAGAGGTAGGACATGCTTAGTTCATAGCAGAGGTAGGGCATACTCTTCTACGAGCAGAGGCAGGGCATGCTAATTAGATGCTCTATCACGACCCCCAGTGTGGGCTGGAGCTTACGCTTTCGATGCTTTAACCTGGCCCTTTTGACTTGGGCGTGGAGAAAGGCTTACACAACACCCCTCTCCAGGGTGTGCCTTGCCCTGGACAACTCGACAGTGACAAGGTTTTTTCATCCCTTTTTGATTTAACCCACCTTGGGTTATTTATAGTTTTGGAGAGGGTTTCCACACCCTTAGTTATGTAGGTAATCCTTTTCCTAAGGATCTCATTAGGCTAGAATTAATCTTTTATAGATTCTTATAGTTGGTCCTGATTAAAGAACTTAATGATCACACCTTTGAGAATTCTGTTGTGGTTAGTCTCATGTCCATGAATGTGATAGTGACAGTAAGGCCCTCTCAATTTCCTTTCATACTTAGGATTCCTTTTTGTAGATGGCCCATAATTGAGCTCGTATTCGGTTAGAAAATAGATATTTTCCATTGAAGTAGTAAGGTAGTATCCTTTGGTTAGCCTTGGGGTAAACTTCCTTTCTTGTTGTTGAGACTTTGCCCTTATGTTATCAAACCGTATTGCTCCACTCATATCCTTGTTTCTTCTTGCCAAGATAGGATGGGATTGGAGTGCTATCTTTTTAGACCATTTGGAAGCGAAGTAGTTGAAATCGTCTATTATTTCTTGTTCAAACATCATCCCTTTGATTTGTTCATGGGGAACTTTTCTTATAAGAGAGAAGATGTTAAAATCATTTGGTGTAGAGCCATTTAGAGGAAAGGTTAGGGTTTGTTTTATGTAAGAAGGGCTACTGCTCCAACAATTAGAATCATACTGCTCTATTTCCCTTTTCCAATTAATTATTCGCAAGGCTTCCGTTATTAACCTTTTTTCTTCTGTCACTCTCAGGTCAGTAGTACCTAACATGTCCATTTGAGATCCAGAAGACTCTAGTTGTGACCTTTTGCCCATTGTCTTGCTTCTTTAAAGCTTAGTCCAACCTCGGATGGAACAACACAGTTATATATGTGGTTGTTAACCACAAGTTTAGAGGTTCAAGCTCTCCTTCTAGTGTCAAAATGTTAACGATATTTTTCATTAACACCGGAGATAGGTCTACGGAAGTGGACCTAAGGGAAAAATATGTTCATTTAGCTTTCACGAGTTTGAGTTAGCTCACTGTTTCCTCGATATCAAGGTTTTGAGCCCAAAAGATTAGTTACTTTTCCCTCTATGGGGTGAGCATTACGCTTAAGCGACTCGAGAACCAACAGTTATCTTGGAACAAGGGTTCCCTAAGCACAACCCTCGATAAGGATTAAATGTCTTATAGGAGGGGGTTCTACACTGACTTTGCAGAAAGGTTTAGGCTGGGGTAAGAGCTTGTAAGCATGTAGAAAGCAAATCACATGTCGCACTGATAATAGCTAAGAAATTACATGAGAAACTCATAAGGGAATATACTAAGTATTGATCCACTTTTTATCAAATCTTTAATTATGAATACACAAGTGATTACAACTGAAATCCCAATTTGCTTTAAGAATTAGGGTTTACTCTAGAGAAAAGAGTACAAGAATGAGAATGAGAAAATCACCTGAAAATGAGACCCCTAGGATCTTATTTATAGACAAATCAGGGACCCTTTTTCAATTGGGCTATCAATACCCCCTGTCGACCGCTTTTCCCTTTGGTTCCGAAAGTTCTGGCCGTCGGCCGCTTTTCTTTAGGTTCTGAAGGCTTTGCCTATGAATTTTTGAGGTGTTGGTTCTTGCTCTCAGGAGGAAGGTTCCGGTCTGCGGAACTCCTTTTTCATTGCTTGTCCTTCGACTTTGTATTGATCTTGAGCCTGTGGTGTGAGTAGCCTCCGGAAGGTCATGGCTTCCAGATGTAAGCTTCCGGGTATAGACTCCCTTTCTTGCTATTAATGCTTTAAGGAGTTTGTCTTTATGATTCAAGTGGATGGTTGTTGGGTCCGCCACCCCTATCGGTACCGACACTAAGCAAATTAGTGTGGATAGCTTGTATCTCTTTGGGGTTTTGGCTTGGATTTTGGTAGATTCTTGAAGTGCATCCTATACTTCTGGGAGATTGCTTCTGGTTCTTTGTTAGGTACTTACTAAAGTAACCTCTCGGTGACTATTTAATGGGGGTCTCGGTAACTGGTTCCCGGATAGTTCCCATATGCTTTGGGCTCCGTATTGGTGATGCTTTTGCCCTCTGTTGTATCGGTATTAAGCAAGTTAATACTGATTTCCCTTTCATCCTTCTAGGTCTCGGTTGGTAGGATTCTTAGTCTTTCCTTTTATTGGCTTCCAATCTTGGGTGACCCTCCATTGTTTACTCATCATGCCGGAACCACTCTGATGGTATCCTTTATTTGTACAGATTTTGAGTTCTTTTCTTCAATGACGGTGACGGTTACATAGCTCCCGGATTATTTCCCTATGTTGTCGGCTTTTTCTTGTGTCGGGCTTTGGTTACCGAAGACTCCTTTCTGCTAGCGTTCGTCTGTTACCACTTCATAGCCAGCTTGTTTCGGTGCTTTATTTTGGTAGTAACAACATTCATAGCAACCAATTATCCAGCATGGACCAACATAATCAAGTTCAATACCTCTCAAGCACAAACCCCCAAGGCCTAAACGAACATCAGATAAGCATCCAAGAAATATCTCCCTTAACGTCGAATAATCCATACAAGACAATACAGGCAAACAATAACATCCATAACTCTGCCAATCACTATCTGTCTTGCCATGAAACCATCGTTAATCATGTGACTGGCCCATCTGTCATCCATCAAGGGCTAATGGTAATCCCGTTTCTAGCAAAACTCCATACGCCATTATGACTCGTATCTAGGCCCATCGTGACTGCCCAGGGTATTCGAATAATCTCCTAGTCTTTTGGGTACCCCATTATACCCCTTCTTTGAATCCGCTAGAACCTCCGACTAATGATGATCCCTTGGCTCATCAACTCTAGTCATCAACCTTAAAGACTATCCATAAGATCAAGCGCCTTCTTGAGCAAACCGTTATCTACGAGCTCAAACCACCTTTTGAGTCGTCTTCATAACATCGTTGCATCATCCCACGATCAACGATCACTTAACTATGCTTCAAATATTACACCTGAATTCACATCGAAGCTACGCCCATCGTTAAAACACCAAAAATCATCATCATTTGGTCAATATTTGATGGGTCGTCCCTGACCGACCCATGGATCGCCCACCGATCCATCGTAATGGATCGCACCCAATGACCAACCGATCCAGTGTCCAACGACCCACCAATGGATCACACCCGATCCATTCAATTGATCTCATCAAATCCATACATCGGACCGCACCTCGATCCTTCACCCAGACCGCACTCCTATGGATCACATCTAATCCAAGTCAACCTCATGCCAACCCGGTCCACCGCCTTCTATTACATCTCGACCGATCTATTCTCCATGACTGATCTATCACCAACCGACCGATCCATTACCAACCGACCGATCCATTGCTTTCCCTTGCCTTGCGTGGTGTTCCAACCGACCATGCGTGGCGTTTCCTTAGTCAGTGAGTGAGATCTAAAATAGTTGTTTCTTTAATTTGCATCCACAAACTTTAGTTTATTTCTTAAATGCTTTTGATATATATTTTTGTAGATCATTGCCACTATTACATCTTTTCAGTCTAAAATTATGGAGTATAAAGAGTAGGAAAAAAACCTTGCTACTTACGCCAAAACATTTGGAAGTGGTAGTCCTATTTTTATTTATTTTTATTTGTTTCTTAATGATACATCTATCATGAATGTATTTTGCTAAATTATTACAGAGCACAATATTATACCCAATAGACGCAAAAAGTGATAAAGGTATATTTGTTGAACATAAAAATATAATTATGGCATCGATAGATCATACCAGAAATAACTCTTAATGAGCCAATGATTATGTATTCTTAAACACTATATATCCTCCAAACTTAACCACCATTTAGTAGATTATCCAATCTTGAGCCCTCTTGATTATCTTCTTGCCCCGCTGTCATGATTGGGGTAATGGGGATAGCTAACATTTAGAATAAAAGGTACTCCTTTCAGCTGAAGATACGATGGATTATTAGGAAGGTTAGCATACAACCATTGGGAATGAAATTAAAAATTAGAAAGGAAAAAAACTTTTTACGGCACATTTGATTTTTGTAAATAGAGCTGTGAATCATTCAGATATCTGCAACAACAAACATAATAACTAAGGCATTAATCCCAAATAAGTTGAGATTGGTTAGAGACGGAACCCAAAACCAAAAGATAAAGTTAGTTCAAATGTAATAATGATAACAATAGATTTAAAAGTGAAATCATAAATAAATGAAGATAAAGTAAAATTCAAAAATTTAAGAGTGAGCCATTTAGATATTTAAAGTGAAAAAATATGTTGGGCACACAGCTTTGATGAAAAGATTGAATTAGACTGGATTGTTTTGAATCTGATGGTGTTGTTGATTGAGCCCAAGGTGTTAATTCACTTTTAAACATCTTACCTTTATTGTGTGTGTTTTTTAATTATTATATGATGACGATGCAAAATGCTAAAATTAATGGTTTTATGTGGATAATTCAGCGTGTTTCATATAATGAGTTTGACTTATTTTCAAAGCCGTCTCTGAGTGGGGACTAAAGGGTGATCATCCTGGGAAGTGTATTATTTCAAGTATACAAGTGTATATGAACAATAGATTTGTGATAAAGATATAAAAATAACAACATAGTCTGGCTGTCAATAATCAATATTATTTGCTTAAGGACGGATGACTTCAAATCTTATCTTAATATGACATAATATACTGATAAGTTATTTCCAAAAACGTGTTTTTCCTTGTTTTTATACTGCCTTGCCTTAAGGATGACTTTAGATCTTATCTTAATATGTACACATTTCTGTGTAGTATAACTTATTGAATCACTTTGTACACTGCCTTGCCTTAAATTAGAAAATTGAATTTTGGCATTGGACTCTAATATTTATCTGCAGTTGCATGGTTACTTGTTATTATCTGTTGCTTGATTTCAGTGTCAAAATCATCATTCGTTTGTTATTATCTTTTGTGCAATCAAGAAATTTCTCATGAAAACGTGCTTACACATTTTTCTTGTGCAATTTTTGAAAAGCATAGGACATATTATTGCAGTTGCTGGTGATGGAGCGAATGTTGCTCCTGCTTTAAACGAGGTATATTATGTATGTCGCTTATTTTTGTTTTGGTGAAATATTCGCTTATATTTTGCTGGTCTTAATAGCATCCGGTTACATGTTTTTTTTTTTTTTTTTAATTATTTGTTTAACTATTCTAAAATGATATTGGCCATGCCAGTTACTTTGGGAATAGCTGGAACATAAGTCGCAACAGATATCTCTGACACCACAATACTAAATTGCATTTTTGCATCCATTATTGGTTTATATATGTTTTTACTGTTATGTCGTTCTGATATGGAGTTAAGATTTAAATCCTATAATATATTTCGGTTTCCTAAAACTGTATTGGTTAATTTGGTTGGTCTTTCAGGTCGTTCAGTATATGCAAATATCCACACACACACACAAAAAAAGATTGTTGGCTTTACAGTGAGTATTGCTGCTTATGTATGACATTGCAGTAGCTATTTCATTTAGTAATGCACTTAAGTCAGGTGTTGTCTTTTTCATTCTGTTAGAATAAGATTCCTGTAAGGCTATTCCAATTCTCTAGTTTTGTTTTATGCTTTAAATAGATGACTCAAAATTAGGGGCATCCTAGGACTACATGTATCAAACAAATATGCTTTGAGCTTGAAGTTAACAGATAAGCAAAACCATAGTTAAGATTAAGATGATCTCTTTATAGAAATACTGGTATATAGATATAAATTATATGGCATGAGCTATGATTGTGTTTTTCCAAGGTAGTATTTTCACCGTTTTACTGCCTATAAGAAGATCAATTTGATTTGATGTATATCTTACAGCTTGAGAAGTTCTATATATGGACACAAACGTATTCTAATGAAAAGAGCAGGTATCAAATATGAGAAAGCCTAAATAGAAAGTACAAAATTATTTTTTCTATTAAAACATCAATATTAATTGATACCGCATCAATCATGTAGTTAATGCTATATATCGGTTATTAAAGGATAGAGTACATATATAGAAATATTTCATATCTTTACTAATAATCAGAATAGGTTTAGTGTCACACTTTTTTGGTGTACACCTGAACTGTCGAAAATGCCCTTTACTTAATTATTCCTCCATAATTAAAAAGGAAGGGGCAATGAATGTTATTTAACTACCTTAACATTTCTTAGAACTGTTACATTTATGTTCAAAACCCATATTCAGCATAAATTACCTAACCAATAAAAATTGTTATTATTTTGGAGAAAATGCAAAATTATTCTATTAGCCCTTTATCTCGATTTATTTCCTGATTTTTCTCGCAGTAAATTAACAAAATTTTCCATTTATTCAGTTATTTGAGTTAAAGATTTGAAATACATGTTGGGTTTTGTTGTGCATTTTTCTATAATCAGATTTAATACCTTATAAAACGTATATGGACGATTATTAAATTGTATACGCCGAGTTATTTGTATTTAGGATTTGACGTATACGCTGATTTTAAATAAGCATTTTCAAATATGCCCTTTTCTCTTGATCTATTTCCTAATTTTTCTCACAATTAATTAAGAAAATTTTCCATTTATTTAGTTTGCTTGAATTAAAGATTTAAAATACATGCTGGGTTTTGTTGTGCATTTTTTTATTAATCAAATCAAATTTAATACTTTATAAAACGTATATTAGCATTTTCAAATTAAAATGGAAAGCAATTAATTTTCTTCATCGTCCATTTCCACATTCTCCACAAAAATAAAGGAAATTCATCCAAATTAAACAAGTATTTAGAATTTGACATATTAACATTTTCAAACTAAAATGGAAAGCATTTAATTTTCTTCATCGTCCATTTCCACGTTCTCCACAAAATATTAGCATTTTCAAATTAAAATGGAAAGCATTTAATTTCCTTCATCGTCCATTTCCATGTTCTCCACAAAATAAAGCTAGTAAAGGAAGGTTGGCCGAATTCCTACAAAAATAAGCAGGTATTTATTTTTTGACTTTTTCTTGGATACTCAAATCTCCACAAAAATAGCATAATAGAATATCTTATCACCCTTTAAATACCAATTGTAATCCCCACTTCTCTCTTCATTTTTGCTAACCTTTATTGTTTACTTCTCTTGGCTACTGCTGCTATGCTTTCAAGCTTCAGGTTAGATTGTGTAGGTCATAAAAACTTTTTTGTTGGTATGTTATTATATATAAACATATGTATTATCTTATTTACAGATATTTTTCTTATTCAAATTATTATTGTTGCGCTCATCACCATAACTCAGGTGCTTACTACATCATACCTTGATGATCTACTTTATATCGTCAAAATGTTTTCCTTATGCCATGTTTGTTGAAGCTAGAGCTTCTTTTTTATTTGGATTTTTGTCTACTATTCTCTGTGTTTTTTCGGCAAAAATTCTATGGGCTTCTCTTTACTTCTACATCAGACGTTTAATTTTCTGGAGTTCAAAATCAACGATGTTCTGGGTCGAAAGCAGCAAATACTTTCATCTATCACTTAAGGAGTCGAAATGGATTGCTGGAGCTGCAGTTTCTTCTTCTACTGACTTGAAGAAATCTAAGATTTCTTTCTGTCTTTTTCCTTTAATTGGATTTGGTTCCAATATATTGATATCTTTGCGGATTAAGAAATACTCCTCTGGATTGGTTGTCATTGAGGATCAAAAGCCACATTTACCTGGGAAAAGCAATTGAGATATTGAACATTTGACACTTTAATTATCTGTTGCTCTTGCAGTTTCATGATGATGAAAGTTAAGATTACTCACAAACTCTGTGCATAGATTGATCTTAGATTTATACCGTTGTTGTTTTTACTTAAAAAAAAACTTTATACCGTCAACATTGCCCTCACATCTTTATTAAAAATTATGTTGGAAACACATATTTTTTGTCCGACCGTGAAATGCCAAAATTGCACATTATTTAAATTAAAAAACTATCCTATAAAACAGGATCCGTGCGATTGTTTTTTTGTCTTTTTAAAACTTTATTTCTGTATGCGTTATTCCTTGAATAATAAGTCAATAAAAATCCACGCGCGGAGCGCATGCCACGATCATGCGCAGAGCGCATGCCGTGTAAAATACATAACATATGAGGAATAAAAATCCAGGCGCGAAGCGCGTGCCGTGACGCTCGTTCACTATATAATAAATTAATAATGTTCAATAATGCTCCAAATGGAACTAGATATACTGTTAATGTCATTATAAAAGTTGTATGAGATATAATAAAATTAAATGAAAAAAATATAATGTACCAAGCTTCGTTAGCATTGAGCACAATTATTAATGATATTGCCATCTATATAAACATCTTTTTATTAGTTCTTTACTATGTTGTAAACTTGTAACAGGTGGTAGTGTATTTGCTAGTTAAATGGAGTCAAATGGAAATTAACGGATCAT
This sequence comes from Allium sativum, assembly GCA_030737875.1. Taxonomy (NCBI): domain Eukaryota; kingdom Viridiplantae; phylum Streptophyta; class Magnoliopsida; order Asparagales; family Amaryllidaceae; genus Allium; species Allium sativum. Next base: position 968,406,578 of record CM060910.1, on the reverse strand, counting down.
TTTACAACACCAATGCTAATTAAATGGTATTAAATGTTATGAAAATTCAGTTTGGCAACAATTACTGTATTGTTCTCTTACTAAAACTTAAAGAAAAGACAAATGATCACACAGAAACATCAATGTAGAAAAATTATAAAATTGTATGTGAGAATTGTAAATATAAGACAGTACGAGGGGATTTTCATTTGAAATTTTCTAAAGTGAAAATTATAGTATTAAAGAGGCAAAACAAATGAAGCCCATTACAAATGCATGGTGAAAAAAACTGTACACATGTTTGTAATTTGATACAATGGCTTTCCTTTTCTCTATTACTAACAATAACATAGTTTAGTTTTCATGTTCAAAATCAAACAATATAGATATAAACAATAAAGAAATTGATAATATTAGAAAATATACAATTCATTTTACTTTATTAGCCACAGACGAAACATGGGATCACTGATGAGAGCAATTCTTCTGTGCCCACTCCCCCTTTGTCTGTGTGTGCCCACCAATCAAATCTTCCCATTCCCAATTTTTCACATTTAAATACCTGAACAATTAAATGGTTTAACTGCAAAAAGCAGAAATCAGGGGGCTGTGATTGGTTGGGGACACGGGGCACGTACAATTTCGGAACAGAAGAATTGGTGGGATCACTGATGCTTAACGGGTTCAATGGAAAATGTTTACAGCTGGCTTTACTTCAATCTTTAACGAAGGTGGCTTTCTAAAAGTATGACACGTATTAAAGAAAATAAAGGTAAAATACAACAAAGGTAAAACACAGCAGAATAAACTCATACCTTTAATTAAGCTCTGTCCTTAGTAAGCTTTAGGGAACAATTTATAAGATGTGATTGTTATTCTGGCATGTCAATGCGTTATGGGACAAAAATATGATAGAAACCAGTTAAAGGTTTTTACAATAAGGATCCTGGTACAGTAGCAGCAATTAAGAGGAACACCGCATTAGGCCAATTTTGTAGAGTTGTTGCTAAATTCTTCCTTTTTAGCAGCTAAGAACCAAGATATTAGTATAATGCATTCACTTTATAACACCTTTGCAAAATGCAAGTGGATATACCAATATGATATAAATTTTATAGCACCATTGTAACACCCCACCTCCGCTAGGGTCACTCACAAAGGGAATGCACTAGGTTTGGTGAAGCATTATCGAGGTAAACATGCACAGAAATATTACAAGACAGAACATATATATATATATAAAACAGCGGAAGTAAAACAAATTTTATTACCTTATAAAATAAGGTCTAAAGCCTTTTACATCAGAATACATCAAAACCTGTCTTGCAATAATAAAGAAGCATAAAACCATTTCATAAATTATTCCCCAAGTAAACCAATAAAGTAGCCATAGCCAAGAAAAGTCCAAGCCATGCGTGATGACCTTCAAACAGAAGAAGTCCAAACTAACAATAGCATTTCCTCCCTGTAACCTGGGGGGAAACGGAAGACAAGAGGCGAAACAAAACGGGGTCAGTCATAAAGACTGGTAACCCCTATCTACTATCAGTATATAAACTAGTAAAGTTAACTGGCATGAGGAACTGAGATGAACATAAGTATGATGACAAGATAGATAAGCTAAACCAAAATAACAGGATGCACTACTGTACCAAGATACACGAGTGTGTCATGATAAACTATGGTGTCAAGATAAATCAAGGTATCACATTGTCAGGTTTCTATCAAGTATACTATCCCAAGGTATCTATCCTGTATAACATCCCACGGTATCTATCATGTATATTTCCCCTAGTTCTAACATGTATATCTGCTCTGCACCTTTCGTACTAATATCCCAACCCGCGTCATGTGTTAACTATGAATGTCCCTTGCCCAATGTCATGTAATGGTCCATGTCAACCTAATATATAGCATATGTATGTTTTCCTAACTCGTATGTTTCTTTCCATGTATAAGTTCAGTCCTTTGCCGTAGGCCATACGGGCTTTCCCATGTGAACATTTTATCCTTGAGGTTATTTTGGACTGCTACCCTTGATCTAGTTATGTTTTCTTACCATGAACTATCGCGTGTCCACTTAGGATTTATGCCACCTAGGACCACTAGGGGTTATGCTACCTAATGAACGTTTCCGTGTCTCGGTTTGGGTTCAGCCACCTAGGGCCACTAGGGATTATGCCACCCGTCAACCGCGCCCTTTATCCCACGTATGTATCATGAATCGTTTTCCATGTCTAGATGCACATATTCCTCAATGTGCCATCCGAGTTCCGTGCCAGGGCAAAACAAGAAATACGGAACTTGGTCGGGAGCTTTAAGTCGTCTGCTGATGCAGATATCAAGGTCTGTTTTTGTACCCGTGGCTATGGTCCCACGTGACCCCTCCCTCAACTACTGAAAGGCAATCCAAGAAAAATCATGTATGAGAACTACACTAAGGCCCATCGATGCCCACTTCCAGATAGCCAACCTCACCCATAACTTGATAGCTAGTATATGGTCTTTTGGGAGTTCCCTGCCTTTCCGTATGTACACGCTTGACTAAAGATGGTAGGTAGTCGGCGACCTGCTATCCCGGGGCAAAATCAAGTATCGTCGACTCCACGCTAACCCATCCTAGTCTTTAGGTCGCTCGCATAGCAACCAAGGCATACTCTTGGCTCTTCTACCGCAGACCTTAACCTCTGTGAGGCCGGGTTTCATGGACCACATGCCACCTCACAGAGGGATACCAAGATTACCCTCACGTTCCCCGAAGCTTCCGCTTCGTTACCCAGTTCGCTGGAGCTTTTATCCAAGTCAGATAACTTGCTCCTCCTCGTATACTAAGCGATGACCTACCGTACCAGGTTACTCATCTCTTTATGAACTAGTCCCATGTCCTTAGCTAAGAATTATTACTTAGTTAACCTTAACTAAGGTTTACCACTTAGCCCCTCTTTCCATTATCCTTGTTAACTACGATTTCCAACCTAGTCCCCTAAGCTAGGGTTTTGTCAAATGGGTTAAGTGTTGTTATCCAAGTTCATGACTTAACCCGCCTACGAATCATGTCAAGATTGGCTAAGTACTCAAGTTCAAGGCTTAGCCCTACAAGTTGGTTAAGTGTACCAAGAAGCTCGTGACTTAACCCTATCAAGTCAAATTGGTTAAGTATTTATTTGTCTTAACCCTATCAGATTATCATGTTAGATTGATTAAGCATGGATTATCTTAATCCCATCAGATTATCGAGTCGGATTGGTTAAGTATGGGTTAGCTTAACCCCATCCACTAATCGTATTACAATGGTTAAGCCTAATTTTGAAATGCCTTTTGACTTGACCCTATCAGGTCCACCTATTAGATTGGTTAAGTTTAGGTTACTTAACCTCATCAAATCATCATGTATAATTGGTCAAGTATAAGTTACTTAACCCCATTAAATTACCGTGTTAAGTTGGTTATGTACTGGTTACTTAACCCCATTAAATTACCGTGTTAAGTTGGTTAAGTACTGGTTACTTAACCTCATTGAATTACCACGTTTAGATTGGTTAAGTGTTTAACTTAACCCCATCGAATTACCGTGTTTAGATTAGTTAAGTGAAGGTTACTTAACCCCATCTAATTACCGTGTTTAGATTAGTTAAGTGAAGGTTACTTAACCCCATCTAATTACCAAGTCGGATTAGTTAAGCGTAAATTACTTAACCCCATCCCCTAATTGTCTTGTATGGTTAAGTGTCATTAGTCAAACTTACTTAACCTTATCATGTGGCATTAATTTAATTAATGCACTCTCAACCTCTCACATTAGACTTTGTTGTGGTTACTAGTTAAGCCGGGCGGGTCCGGGTAGTTTTACACCACAACCTAGTCTAACCTCAGGTCTTAAGCGCGTCACGACTAACTTCTCACATTGGATCCTATTGTTTGTAGCCACTAGTTAAGCCGGGCGGGTCCGGGTAGATTTATGCTACAAACTCAACCCAACCTCGAGTTGGCCATTTTCATGTTTGGTCTAGTGTCTTATTACACTTGCAACCCATACGTGTCAAGTTTTCAAGTCCCATGCTCATAGCCAAAGTTACATGTTGTCATGTTTATACCCATTTACCCAAATCATGTTTCACGTCATTAAAGTTTTACCCATAACGTAACCCAACGCTTTTAAACTCACATATACATTCGCAACAACGCATAATGGATTAAAAGAAGGAACTTGGCAAAGGCATGACAAAAAGGGGTATAAGGCCACAAGTTAAACATGGTGGCAAATGAGGTATAAACATGTTCATTAACTTGCATATTACATTATTAGGCCTCAAAAACATGCACAACTTCAAACTTAGCACATAGGTGAATCATGGTGATAAATGACATAGAAAGATGACTAGAAGTTCGCATATGGCATTACATGTAAGCTATCATAAGGGACATGATAGTTCTCATGTTGCCAAAATGCAACATTCAACATAAAGTTTATATCTTTAAGCCCACAAGATCAAGATAATGACTTTTTAGTCATGATAGGATACATAACATGATAGCATGCAACATACCTAATGTTCAAACCCAACTTACAACATGTCACATTAAGTTTAAAGTTAATATCTAAGAGTAGGAAGAGGGCTTACAATGCTATGAAGGCACAAATCAACATATAAAACAAAGATTGAGACGAAGCCATTCATGCTATCACCCAAAAACCCCAAAAGAACAAGCTCTAAATGAAACCCTTGAGCAAATATCAATAAAAATCCTTGCTTTGAAGAAGAAAGGTTTCAACTTTGGCTTTGAATGAAGCTTATGAGCTCTCATGCAAGATCCTTGCTTTTTGGTCAAGAAAAGGTTGCAACTTTGGCTAGAATGCAACTTATGAACTCTCATACAAACATGAAATCACTCAAATGATCATAGAATCTCTCATGAATGAAGAAAAGAGGCTCCTTTACTTTGAAACTAGCTTAGAACACTTAAGCTATCATGAAGAAGAAGATGGAGGCCATGGGTTGAAGTGGAGGACATGATGAGAAATCATTTTGGCATAGTTTAGTTGTAGGATCAATTTATGAGGGTTTTAGGAGAGGGTTAGGGGTCTTTTTATAGAAGACTAGGATAGTTTTAGCCATAGGATAAACCCTAGAACCAATCCTAGCCTTTAAAGCATGTCTTGGTGAAGAAGTCAAGTCTAAAAAATGGAGTGGTGTCTTAACCAGGCCTAAAAATGGAGTGGTGTCTTAATTGGGCTGAATTTCAAATCTGTTTTCGGATTTGAATTTTCGTGAAACTTTGCGAGGCCATATCTCGGTCATACGAACTCCGATTTACGAAATTTCAGACTCTATTTCGCGTATTTTTCCGAGACGAACGCAATGGCGCAAACCGTTTATCCTGATTCAGGTTTTATAATTAAATTCTGCCTTGATTCTTGTCTTAACACGTTGTTAAAATTCGGGTTGTTACATTCTCCCTTCCTTTAAGGATTTCGTCCCCGAAATCTCCAAGTTAGGAAGAACGTATCCTACCATCCATCATCCATCTACTCAAAACATCATCCACAGGCAACCATTGTCCTTAGACGATTTCTAATGCCATATGAACACATGCAGAAAGTGTGTGTATATGTTCCTTAGCTAATGCTAATGATCAGGCCTGAATGATCTTTCTAATGCAAAGTATGTTTAGTGCCATGAATCCAACATGTATGCAAATAATCCTAGTCATATAAGTACTATATGCGTGCATGAACATTCATTCATATGCAACATCCGCATGATAACACATTCAATTTCATCCATAAACAAGTATAAATACTCGTGCATATGCAACATGAAACGTGACCGCGTCAATCTAATATCTAATGTGTATTCGCGCATCCACGAGCAACCACTTGCAACCATTTGCAACCATATCAATCATAACATGTTTCAAATACATGTTTACATCCATAGAGTTCTATCTAAGGTTCCCAAGATAAGATCGAGGAGATAAACAAGACAAACTCCTTACGGGGTTTGTAACATAAACAGGACCGAGAGGATACCCACCAAGCGATAGCATGTAAGTAAGCTCTACAGGAGAACCAGGGATCAACGATATACTCTTACAAAGAGACACGATGTGCGCGTCTAAGCCGCATTTCCTCGAGCTTAATTCCAGTGTGTCTTGACTGCCTTTGACTTCATGATTTCGTAGTTCCTTGATTCCTATTTCCAAGGTATGAGTGGGAACTCTTTTCACTGTCGCCTCTCGTTCCACTTCCATTTATTCTTTCCCTAGTATACTTGGCTCAACCATATCTACGTACTCATGCAAGCTCTCCAAAATTCACTAGTGAATTATGGATCTCGTTTACCAATGCCAATCCATGTTACCACGTGCACTTACTAAGGTGGTTCCTGTAACCCATGCTCAAGCAGAATGAACCATCCGTCTTATTGGCGGACGTTACTCGATTGAATCAGAGATTTCCGATAAATGCATCAAGAGATCCTAGGCAACTAACCATGACAGAACCCAAAAGGTTACACGAGACTTCGAGGGTATTACCAAAGCAAGCTAAGAGTTTAACTACCCTCCTTTCAAAACCGAGAGTGGCATCCCTTACTGGATAACCACTTTATCCCTAGAATCCATCCATAGCTCAACAATAGAAGCATTGTTTCTAATCTCAACACTTGGCATAGACGTTCTCAAATCCAACAAGTCATGAATAAATGGACCGATTCCCTAACCAGATTTTGGGACTAAAGTGGGATCTTCTACCATGCTAGTACTAAAGTGCAGAGACTTAATTATCGAGGCAGACTTAAATGATGCGATGATCAATACAAAGCCTGGACGGGATGATAGAAAAGAACGACTAAACCTTTACCAGAAACGACACCATTTCTTTTAGGTACCCTAGAAATGGGAGCGTACAATTGCCCTCTCCGATGATCTTGTCCTTGTCCTCCTTGATGGACTAAGCCATACCAACAAGTTGCTTATCCTTAAGCCCGCGTCCTTTATCCTTACTCTTATTATCCTTCCTTGTACCACGGCAACAGGTCTCTCGAGAACCACCTCCATCGTACAGAAAACACCTTCGTGGCTAGACAAAGATTAGTCACATTTAGAACTACTGTGACTATAGATGAGGAAAGAAAGGAAAAGAGATTCAACCAATGAATCAAAGGATAGTGCTAATGGCTTTTGGGGAATAGCCTTTAAAAACTTTTCTTGAAAAATGCTTCTTTATAAACGATTTTTCAAATAGTTTTCAGAAGGTTTTAAAAACTTTTGCCCAGTCTGGTAACCTTCTGCTCTGATACCAAATGTAATACCCCACCTCCGCTAGGGTCACTCACAAAGGGAATGCACTAGGTTTGGTGAAGCATTATCGAGGTAAACATGCACAGAAATATTACAAGACAGAACATATATATATATATAAAACAGCGGAAGTAAAACAAATTTTATTACCTTATAAAACAAGGTTTAAAGCCTTTTACATCAGAATACATCAAAACCTGTCTTGCAATAATAAAGAAGCATAAAACCATTTCATAAATTATTCCCCAAGTAAACCAGTAAAGTAGCCATAGCCAAGAAAAGTCCAAGCCATGCGTGATGACCTTCAAACAGAAGAAGTCCAAACTAACAATAGCATTTCCTCCCTGTAACCTGGGGGGAAACGGAAGACAAGAGGCGAAACAAAACGGGGTCAGTCATAAAGACTGGTAAGCACTATCTACTATCAGTATATAAACTAGTAAAGTTAACTGGCATGAGGAACTGAGATGAACATAAGTATGATGACAAGATAGATAAGCTAAACCAAAATAACAGGATGCACTACTATACCAAGATACACGAGTGTGTCATGATAAACTACGGTGTCAAGATAAATCAAGGTATCACATTGTCAGGTTTCTATCAAGTATACTATCCCAAGGTATCTATCCTGTATAACATCCCACGGTATCTATCATGTATATTTCCCCTAGTTCTAACATGTATATCTGCTCTGCACCTTTCATACTAATATCCCAACCCGCGTCATGTGTTAACTATGAATGTCCCTTGCCCAATGTCATGTAATGGTCCATGTCAACCTAATATATAGCATATGTAGGTTTTCCTAACTCGTATGTTTCTTTCCATGTATAAGTTCAGTCCTTTGCCGTAGGCCATACGGGCTTTCCCATGTGAACATTTTATCCTTGAGGTTATTTTGGACTGCTACCCTTGATCTAGTTATGTTTTCTTACCATGAACTATCGCGTGTCCACTTAGGATTTATGCCACCTAGGACCACTAGGGGTTATGCTACCTAATGAACGTTTCCGTGTCTCGGTTTGGGTTCAGCCACCTAGGTCCACTAGGGATTATGCCACCCGTCAACCGCGCCCTTTATCCCACGTATGTATTGTGAATCGTTTTCCATGTCTAGATGCACATGTTCCTCAATGTTCCATCCGAGTTCCGTGCCAGGGCAAAACAAGAAATACGGAACTCGGTCGGGAGATTTAAGTCGTCTGCTGATGCAGATATCAAGGTCTGTTTTTGTACCCGTGGCTATGGTCCCACGTGACCCCTCCCTCAACTACTGAAAGGCAATCCAAGAAAAATCATGTATGAGAACTACACTAAGGCCCATCGATGCCCACTTCCAGATAGCCAACCTCACCCATAACTTGATAGCTAGTATATGGTCTTTTGGGAGTTCCCTGCCTTTCCGTACGTACACGCTTGACTAAAGATGGTAGGTAGTCGGCGACCTGCTATCCCGGGGCAAAATCAAGTATCGTCGACTCCACGCTAACCCATCCTAGTCTTTAGGTCGCTCGCATAGCAACCAAGGCATACTCTTGGCTCTTCTACCGCAGACCTTAACCTCTGTGAGGCCGGGTTTCATGGACCACACGCCACCTCACAGAGGGATACCAAGAGTACCCTCACGTTCCCCGAAGCTTCTGCTTCGTTACCCAGTTCGCTGGAGCTTTTATCCAAGTCAGACAACTTGCTCCTCCTCGTATACTAAGCGTTGACCTACCGTACCAGGTTACTCATCTCTTTATGAACTAGTCCCATGTCCTTAGCTAAGAATTATTACTTAGTTACCCTTAACTAAGGTTTACCACTTAGCCCCTATTTCCGCTATCCTTGTTAACTACGATTTCCAACCTAGTCCCCTGAGCTAGGGTTTTGTCAAATGGGTTTAGTGTTGTTATCCAAGTGCATGACTTAACCCGCCTACGAATCATGTCAAGATTGGCTAAGTACTCAAGTTCAAGGCTTAGCCCTACAAGTTGGTTAAGTGTACCAAGAAGCTCGTGACTTAACACTATCAAGTCAAATTGGTTAAGTATTTATTTGTCTTAACCCTATCAGATTATCATGTTAGATTGATTAAGCATGGATTATCTTAATCCCATCAGATTATCGAGTCGGATTGGTTAAGTATGGGTTAGCTTAACCCCATCCACTAATCGTATTACAATGGTTAAGCCTAATTTTGAAAGGCCCTGTGACTTGACCCTATCAGGTCCACTTATTAGATTAGTTAAGTATAGGTTACTTAATCTCGTCAAATCATCATGTATAATTGGTCAAGTATAAGTTACTTAACCCCATTAAATTACCGTGTTAAGTTGGTTAAGTACTGGTTACTTAACCCCATTAAATTACCGTGTTAAGTTGGTTAAGTACTGGTTACTTAACCTCATTGAATTACCACGTTTAGATTGTTTAAGTGTTTAACTTAACCCCATCGAATTACCGTGTTTAGATTAGTTAAGTGAAGGTTACTTAACCCCATCTAATTACCGTGTTTAGATTAGTTAAGTGAAGGTTACTTAACCCCATCTAATTACCAAGTCGGATTAGTTAAGCGTAAATTACTTAACCCCATCCCCTAATTGTCTTGTATGGTTAAGTGTCATTAGTCAAACTTACTTAACCTTATCATGTGGCATTAATTTAATTAATGCACTCTCAACCTCTCACATTAGACTTTGTTGTGGTTACTAGTTAAGCCGGGCGGGTCCGGGTAGTTTTACACCACAACCTAGTCTAACCTCGGGTCTTAAGCGCGTCATGACTAACTTCTCACATTGGATCCTATTGTTTGTAGCCACTAGTTAAGCCGGGCGGGTCCGGGTAGATTTATGCTACAAACTCAACCCAACCTCGAGTTGGCCATTTTCATGTTTGGTCTAGTGTCTTCTTACACTTACAACCCATACGTGTCAAGTTTTCAAGTCCCATGCTCATAGCCAAAGTTACATGTTGTCATGTTTATACCCATTTACCCAAATCATGTTTCACGTCATTAAAGTTTTACCCATAACGTAACCCAACGCTTTTAAACTCGCATATACATTCGCAACAACGCATAATGGATTAAAAGAAGGAACTTGGCAAAGGCATGACAAAAAGGGGTATAAGGCCACAAGTTAAACATGGTGGCAAATGAGGTATAAACGTGTTCATTAACTTGCATATTACATTATTAGGCCTCAAAAACATGCACAACCTCAAACTTAGCACATAGGTGAATCATGGTGATAAATGACATAGAAAGATGACTAGAAGTTCGCATATGGCATTACATGTAAGCTATCATAAGGGACATGATAGTTCTCATGTTGCCAAAATGCAACATTCAACATAAAGTTTATATCTTTAAGCCCACAAGATCAAGATAATGACTTTTTAGTCATGATAGGATACATAACATGATAGCATGCAACATACTTAATGTTCAAACCCAACTTACAACATGTCACATTAAGTTTAAAGTTAATATCTAAGAGTAGGAAGAGGGCTTACAATGCTATGAAGGCACAAATCAACATATAAAACAAAGATTGAGACGAAGCCATTCACGCTATCACACAAAACCCCAAAAGAACAAGCTCCAAATGAAACCCTTGAGCAAATATCAATAAAAATCCTTGCTTTGAAGAAGAAAGGTTTCAACTTTGGCTTTGAATGAAGATTATGAGCTCTCATGCAAGATCCTTGCTTTTTGGTCAAGAAAAGGTTGCAACTTTGGCTAGAATGCAACTTATGAACTCTCATACAAACATGAAATCACTCAAATGATCATAGAATCTCTCCTGAATGAAGATAAGAGGCTCCTTTACTTTGAAACTAGCTTAGAACACTTAAGCTATCATGAAGAAGAAGATGGAGGCCATGGGTTGAAGTGGAGGCCATGATGAGGAATCATTTTGGCATAGTTTAGTTGTAGGATCAATTTATGAGGGTTTTAGGAGAGGGTTAGGGGTCTTTTTATAGAAGACTAGGATAGTTTTAGCCATAGGATAAACCCTACAACCAATCCTAGCCTTTAAAGCATGTCTTGGGGAAGAAGTCAAGTCTAAAAAATGGAGTGGTGTCTTAACTAGGCCTAAAAATGGAGTGGTGTCTTAATTGGGCTGAATTTCAAATCTGTTTTCGGATTTGAATTTTCGTGAAACTTTGCGAGGCCATATCTCGGTTATACGAACTCCGATTTACGAAATTTCGGACTCTATTTCGCGTATTTTTCCAAGACGAACGCAATGGCGCAACCCATTTATCCTGATTCAAGTTTTATAATTAAATTCTGCCTTGATTCTTGTCTTAACACGTTGTTAAAATTCGGGTTGTTACAACCATGCTTGGATAGTCATTTCAATTGAAATGCATTAAACAGACTCATTGTCATTGCATATTTTGTACTCAAAAATAAATAAATAAATAAAACCTGCACTATTGCAATCGTGTTTTGATATCAACGAGTTTTAGGTTGGCAAATATCATGTTTATATTCATCCTTCTGTAACCAACATGTTTTAAATACTGCTATGGATGTACTTTTGAAACTAAGTCTAAAATGGTAATGAATGCGACAATATGTTATAAATCACGTTATCTTTATTATATTATATATTACTGTGGTATAGATGGAATAAAACATTCATTCACATATCATTGTTTCAGCGAAATAAACAAATTTACAATTTCTTCATTTTCTCAATTATTTTGACTTTTCTTCCCATATTGTTTACTGGAACTTTCACTTGCTTAAAAACTGCACTCTAATTCAATCACGGATTTTGAGTTTGTTTTTGTCAGTAAACTTTTGCTACATCCAGGATCACTAAGCCGGACATAATTTTCATGCTTCTACTATATCATTATTTTTTGTGGAATATAGGTTGCCATCTACTTTTGAAATGCAGAGAAATAAGGTGTTGTGGACCTGTGGTGCTATAGCTATGATCCTTGCTGCTGTTATATCTAGCAATAAGACTTTTACTTTCGGTGTCTAAGATACAAGGTATTATTCATTATTATAAGCAGATAATGTGTTAAATTCAAATTAAAATCAAACACATGGTCTTTTCATTATTTGACTTCCCTTTCCTAAAATTCAAATTAAAATCAAGCGCATAGTCTTTTCGTTATAAATGCTATGAACCAAATATAGTGTCAATATCCATTGTATAGTATCGTCAGTTGTTTCATTTCAGGCTTTGCAGTGTAAGTTTCAATCTTTTCAACTCCAGGAAACAAGTCCAGAGTTGCATCTGAATCTATAAATAAGGACAGTAATCTTCAATACATTGCTGGTGTTAGAAAGAAAGGAAGTGTAGAGAAAAGATGTATCAGGACATGAAGCGAGTCTACTACTGGGAAGGGATGAAGTGAGATATTGGAAAGTTCATTTCCAAGTGCATGAGCTGTTAGTTGGTGAAAGCTGAACAGAAAAGGCCGAGTTGAATGCTTCAGCCATTGGAAGTTTCTACGTGGAAGTAAGAGCAGATATCGATGGATTTTGTCGATGGACTACCTAGAACCAGGGCAGGAAACAAAGGAATTGGGTCATCGTGGATCGCTTGACCAAAAGTGCAAGGTTCATTCCTGTCAAGTCGACTAGGACAACATCTAAGTTGGTTGAGCTTCATGTAAAATGGATAGTTAGATTCCATGGTATCCCAAAGAGTATAGTGATTGACCGAGATCCATTGTTTACGAGTGGATTTTGTAAAAGTTTGCAAGAAGCTTAGGGAACCGAATTGTGTTTGAGAATGGCTTATCATCCCCAAATTGATGGTCAAATCGAGAGGGTTAACCGAATTTTGGAAGATCTCCGAAGGGCTTGTGTGTTAGACTTCGGAGGATGGTGGGAAGGCCATCTACATCTAGTTGAGTTTACGTATAACAATAGTTACCTGTCTAGCATTGGGATGGCACCATACGAGGCGTTGTATGAGAAGCCGTGCAATTCTCCAGCATGTTTGTTAGAAACTGGAGAAAAGTTTATACTTAGGCCAGAGATGATCAAGGAGACCTCAGATTGTATTGAGATCATTCGGCAACGAATGAAGGTAACCCAAGATCGTCAGAAGAGTTATGCTGATAAGTGTCGAAAAGATTTGGAGTTCGACGTGGGTGATATGGTCTTTGTAAAGATTTCGTCATTGAAGCATGTGGTCCGGTTCGTAAACAAAGGAAAGTTAGCTCCAAGATTCGTTGGACCATTTCCAATAATCGAACGAATTGGAAAGCTCGCATATAAATAGGAGTTACCCGAGAAGATGTCGAGCGTGTATAATGATTTCCATGTGTCGTTTCTACGGAAGTACGTGCATAATTCGAATATGGTGGTATGTCCAGAGCTGTACGAAGACCTAGAAGGCAAGACCGCAGTTACGAGACTTCGTAAGCAGCATCATGTTGTGGGGAATGACACGAAACAGCTAAGAAGGAAGACAGTTAAGCTATTCAAGATACAATGAAGTGAGGATGGCGACGATTGTACATGGGAGACGGAAGTGGGCATGAACGCGACTCATCCAGAACTCTTCGTCGGTATGACCCATTGATATCGTGTCATCATTACATCCTTGTAATTTATGCTATGGTTGTTTTAGAATTCTATGTGCTAGGATAGGTCTATGGATGCATGGTCTTATGGATGCTAGTTTGGATGATAGAATTGACTACTCATGAGTGATAGGCATGCATAATTTTTGTGATTGCTTGTGGTTGTTGGAATTTCGGGGGTGAAATTCCTAAAGGGGGGAGGGGAGAATGTAACAGCCCGCATTTTACGTATCAGAGGATCGTAAAATATTTTTATTTTATTGCATGAGGTTTGGATCATTCTCATAATTTAATATATTGCTTATGGGAATGTGGGACATTGTAATGGTCTAGAAATTTTGGTAAGTTAAATGATAGATTTTATGTATGGCAAGGATTATTAAGTTTGTGATTTGTTAATACTATTTGTCGTTCGATCGGATTTGCCAACGATAACATGAATTAGTAACACTAGTATTAAGCGTTGCTCTTAGTTTCCATAACGTTTTAAGGAAAATGCTACTAAAATCACCTCCCTTCTCTTTATTACAAGTGTTAAGACACTTGTAATTTTGCATGCAACATTCCATGCATGATTTACACATGCCCTAAGAGGTGTCATTACCATATTCTTCCATTCCATGTATAAATATACCTCCTTTCCTCCCTTAAACACCATTCCACTCTTCTCTTCCATTTCTGCTCCTTCTTTATCTTAAATCCATGGCTTCCTAAGCCTTTCTTCCTTATTTCTCTCCTTGTTCTCCTCCTTCTTTCTCCCTAAATTCGGCCAGAGTTGCCTCCTCCTTCTCCAAAGTTCCGACCTTTCCTCCTCTTAAAAAAGAAAAGAAAAAGAAGCTTAATAATTATTTTAGTTTATAAAGAGTCGGCAGGGAAATTCTATTAGTCCGGGATAGCTATAGTCGGTCTAATGGTCCTACAATAAAGATTGGTGGAGTGGAACCCCAAGATTAGAACTCGACACTTATATTTGCTCACTTTTTATGCTATGTGAATTGTTATTGATAATATAGTTAATTAGTGATTATTGCAATATAAGTGTTTATGGAAAACGTTTGTACGTACTCTATTATATATATACCCATATATGCTCGTGTGATGAATGAATGGATGCTTTTGGCTGTTATTAGTGATAATATGTGCATTATACTTGTTATACACACATATGTGGATTTATATGGATATAAAAATAAGTCTCAAACCAAGTCGATATTGTAAATGAATATTTTGTTCAATTTGAAAGTTGAAAATGGTTTTCTAAATTGTTTTGAAGGAATTTACATTATGGTCAAAATAGAGTTTGTCAAAATAAATACCGGAACGTTCTAGGATGACAGGGAGGATAGTGTCTAGGCTTGAGTTTGGAAAATATAGTTTCCTGCACTCCCTAGCTATCCCTAACTGATCCGACGGACGAGATGGTTAATTCAAAATTTAGTTTGAAATTTAATTTGAAACTATTTGAATTTATAGTAGAATTTAGCTTATTTTTGTTAAAAACTCTAAACGCTTATAACTGTTGCAACTTAAATTAGATTTCCAAGGACCGAAAAACATTTGGTTTTCATCAATAAGAGATTTCAAATGAGTGAAAGCAGATTTTAATTTCGACTTATAATTTTCAAGTTATATTTAAAACAATTTAGGAAAGGTCACTATAAGTGGAGTTAGTTAACTATAATTATAAAATGGCTGCTATAAATTATTTAAAAATATGGAAAAAATTTGTAAAATCGTAATTAATTATTTATAAATGATTTATGGTCAAATCATGATGTTTTCGATAACACAAAAGTCATTTTACTTAAACTAGCCAATATTAGTATTTTGAAACGCTTTTGTAACGTTGTTTGTTAAATCTTGAGTTTTAAAGTGATCTAGCTTTATAAATCTTTTCCAAACCTTATTAAATGATTTCTAACAAGTAATAAAGTATTTTGAACTTTAATTTGAGTTTGCAAACATGAAGTATGAGTTGAGACTTGATTTGGTCCTATATATCTACATGGTTTTAAAGTTGCAGTTATTATTTGGAAAGACCGAGATTGGATTTATGTCTGAAAACCATTCCAAGTAATAATATGACATTGTGGAGAAATTGAAGGCATTGAAGATGATATTTAAGACCGAGACCCTTCATATCGTAAGGACGACTTGTTGAATGTCTCAAATGGGTAGCTCCCGTTTGCAGATGGATTTTATATCAGCTAAGTGGCAAGAAGCCCGAATGTATGTGAAGGAATTCTGGATTGTGGTTTCGTTCAGACTCGGAACGGACTTGTATGGATTGTATTTCTGACATTGTAATTAACTACATAACAACCAATTTCTGTTAAATATATATCTGTTTGGTGGCAGAGGATTTATTCTCTTACTTAACACCCTTCTCTAAGACATATAAGTTTAGAGATTATATATTGATAGCATCATTTATGTGTTGTGAATTGACAATGTGGCATACTTAAGTTATGAGCTAGTGATGATCAAAGCATGGCTTATTGAAGCGTAGCTTTGTGTATAACGAAACTTTGCAAGCCTCACACTCCGAAAATGGCCAAAACAGGAAAGACGCAGCAAGGTTAAGGGTAGTTATTTCCTTTTAGATAAAAAGTGTACCATGGTATGGAGCCCAGGTATTACTTATGTGGTGACTTCTACTTATGTGGATGTTGATATTGCGAGGCCTCGGTGAAAGGTTGGTAACGACCGGGAAATGATATACTCAGGTGTGCCCTAAGTTACCTAGTTATGAGTTAACCTGACCTTGTATTGGTAGAGAGCCCGTTTGGTTCTCGGGGCGTCCCTGTAGAGGCGTACCCATCGGTTTGGTAAGGAAGTTCCTTTGCCTAGTCATTTGTTGGAAATTCATTATCCACTACGAGCTTTTATGATTTCATTTATATAGCCTACTAGTTACCAGCAGGAATATGTCAGCATAGTGGGGTGGGCCATATGTTGGCTAAGATTGATATATTTATTTGTGAAATTGATTTTCACACTATGCACTAAAAATAATTTGGAAAACGGTTTCCGCGTATCAAGCATGTTTGACTATCATAAGGAGAAACCTCGCCCATGTGTGCGTTTACCTTGTGTGTGTGCTGTAAGACCTTATGTTAGTTTCATTTTCTAAAAAGCATTGCAAATTTTATTGCACATAACAAATATATATTGAGTTCTCACACCAGTCCCATGACTGACCTAGAGTTTATTTGTTTTCCCACAAAACTCTGGGTGCCCATAATTTTCCACACGAGCAGCCTAGTGTCAGGTTTAGTAGCTGTGTTTGGAGCATACATCTTGGAGCTTGTTCTAGTGTGTCTTTGCTTTGGTGGAGTTGCCATTGCCGTGGAGCATCATTAGCTGTTCCGTGCAGCATTTGGTTTTTGTGGGCATCAGTGATTTGGAGCTATCCAGGTGAAGATGAAGTTTGGTTTTGGATTCACCTTGATTAGTTGTTTCATTGCTTCTGTGTTATCTTGTTATTGTAAATAGTGTTGCACCTTGATGTTGTACCCATTGTCAACTCTGATATAATCCATTGTTATATAAATGAGAAGTAGTTTTATTTCATTGTGATTGTTCTAATGTGTTATATCCCTAGACAACTAAGAAACCGACATTTGAATACGCGACATTTGAATACAAATAGGTATTAAATGTCGATTTTCGAAGGTTGAAATTTCGGGTCGTCACAGTTGGTATCCGAGCTTTTGTTTATACAGTGCTTTGGAGTATAACTCATTAGATAACTCATTAGAGATGGGGTAATAATACCCTAGAATGAGTAGAATCCAATGAAATGCAAAGAGTTTAACTGTTTCATAACTCCTAAGGTAATTCGTCTGTATGTCTAACAACATTTTCATACTATATCCAGATAGTAGAAAATGAGCTATAGAGGCTGACGTCAAGGAGGAAGCAGTACCACCACCAACGGTCGTAATGTTACCGCAGTTAATGAGACTACGATTAAAACCTCGACCCAAACCATTCTTCTAGTTATGAACAAGAATTACGCAAAATTGGGCAGGAAACCATTTAGGGGATCTGATGATGTTATGGAAGCTCAAGCCTGGATTAACGCATGCGAGAAGATTTTCAGAGGACTTAACCTAGAAGATAACCAAAAGAGGCTGATAGCTACATGGAAATTACAGGAAGGAGCTGCTGCATGGTGGGAGACTATCATCCAAGGGAAATCAGAAGACAACTTTTCACGGAAGGATTTCAAAGAAGTTTTCGAAGAACGTTATATGCCTTCAGCAGGAATTTCCAGGATGTACGAGGAATTTCTGAATCTCAAGCAAGGAGGTATGTCTTTCGAGGAGTATTTAAATAAGTTTAACAAGATTTCTCGCTTTGGACCTGAGCTAATAGACAACCCGTTAAAGAAAAATGAAAGATTTATTAAGGGGATGACATTGAAGTACCATGAGAGAATGACTGCTCATATCAAACAATCCTTCGTTGACTTAGTAGACATGGGATATAAATATGCTACTATTGATAAGCAGAAGGGTACTAAAGTTATGGAAGGAAATGATAGTAACAATTGGAAGAAGAGAAAGTTCGAGGGGAAGAAGCCTGAACAGAAGGCTGAGAAGAAAGGAATGAAGGGAGATCATCTTAAGGATGTTCTCTGCTACAATTGCCAAGAGAATGGTCATCATTCCCGCGACTATAAGAAGCCAAAGAAGTCAAGGAAGCCAAAACAAGGGCTCCCAGAATGTTATCACTACTATAAGCCCGGTCATATGATTAAATATTTTCCCGTAATGAAGAAAGCTGATGTGGTAAAGGTTTATGCAATCAAGGATGAGCCTTCGACTTCGAAGAATGATAAAGGGAAGGATGTTTTGGAAGGTAATGTTTTTATTTCTGATAAATTAGTCTGAATTCTATTTGATACTGGTGCCTCACGTATTTTTATCTCAAAACCGCTCGTAGGAAAATTGAAACTTAAACCTAAATATGTTGACGAACCCTTATCTGTAAGTAATCCAGTAGGAGGTCCTACTAGCTTGTCTTTGTATTGCAAAAATGTTCCTATCACCTATTCACGCTATGAATTCCCTTTTAACTTATTCATTCTTGACTTTGATGAATTTGAAATTATATTTGGAATGGATTGGTTAAATAAATACGAGGCTAAACTAGATTGCATAGACTGGTAAAGACAAGTCTTGGAAATTTTATTGAAATATCTTGTGTTGACCCTATCCCAAAAAGAGATAGCTTGATGCATACTTTAGGTTAAACTGATACCGACATAAAAACTATACATATCATTAGAGATTTTCCCGATGTATTTGAAGAAGTTAATAGCCTTCCTCCACACCGAGAAATTGAGTTTAGAATTGACCTAGTACCTAATGCCCGACCTGTTGTTCATCCAAGTCGAAGAATGACTCCGAAAGAGAGAGAAGAACTGAACAAGCAAATCCAAGATCTCTTAAGAAAAGGATTTATTCAACCCAACTGTTCTAATTAGGGGTCAACTGTAGTATTTGTAGAAGTCTGACGGTTCGTTGCGATTGTGCATAGACTATAGAGACCTTAATAAACAAACCCTCAAGAACAAGTACCCATTGCCACGAATAGATGATTTATTTGACCAGTTAAGTGGTGCCCGATTTTTTTCAAAGAAGGATTTAGCCCCTGGTTTTCACCAACTCAGAATTGCTGAGGATTGTATTCATTTGACTGCTTTTTGTGGACCCGAAACTTTTTACGAATGGTTAGTAATGCCACTCGGATTGACAAACGCCCCACTTTATTTTCTGGACTTGTTGACTCGTGTATTCCGTGAGGTGTTGAATAAATTTGTGTTAGTCTTCATTGATGACATCCTGATCTATTCAAAAACCGAGGAAGAACACGCTGAGCATTTAAGGATTGCCTTGGAGATATTAAGGAGAAATGTGTTTAAAGCTAAAATTTCCAAACGTCATTTTTGAAAAAAAAAGAAGTAAAATTTCTTAGGCATATCGTATCTGAAGAAGGAATCTCAGTAGATCCCGGAAAGATTTCTGCTATTTTGGATTGGAAGCAACCAACAACTCCAAAGGAAATTAGAAGTTTCTTAGGATTGGTAGGATATTACCGTAGATTCGTCCAAGATTTCTCAAAGATAGCCTCTCCCTTAACAAAGTTGATCATGAAGAATGCCAAATTTGTTTGGTCTCCTAACTGTGAAGAAGCTTTTAATGAGTTAAAGAAGAGATTGACCACTACCCCGATTCTGGCTATTATCAATGGCAATAAAGGATTACTCGTTTATACGAATGCTTGTAAAGAAGGAATGGGTGTCGTTTTAATGCAAGAAGGAAGAGTGATTGCTTATGCAAGCAGACAATTGAGACCGCATGAAAAGAATTGTCCGACTCATGACCTTGAACTATTAGCAGTGATATTCGCTTTAAAAAATTAGAGACATTATCTGCTTGGAGAAAAATTTGAATTATTCACTGATCACAAGCCCTTGATGTATCTGTTTACTCAAAAAGACTTGAGTTTAAGGCAGCAACAATAGTTGGAATTTCTAGCATCTTACGATCTAGATATTTAGTATACCCCGGGAAAGCCAACGTTGTTGCAGATGCTCTGAGTTGAAAGTATGTTGTTCTTGCCTATCTCGTTATCACTCAGACTCTTCTAGAGAAGATTGCCCGCGAGCAAAAGGAGGATAAATTTCTACAAGAAATTTCTAAAAGACCTCAGGAAGGTGAAAATTTGAGTTTTGGAATTGATGATAAAGGCATCATAAGATTAAAAGGAAGAATATGTGTGCCCAATATTAAAGGACTTAAGCAGGAGGTGTTGTACGAATTCCACAAGTCCAAATTCAGCATCCATCTAGGAGTTAATAAAATGTATCATGATGTTAAACATACATTTTGGTTGAAGACGGTTAAAAGGGACATATCTATCTATGTTAGCCTTTGTTCTACGTGTTAGCAAATAAAGAGTGATCAGCAGAAGACTCTAGAATTACTTCAACCTTTGGAAGTACCAAAATGGAAGAGGGGTCAAGTTTTAACGGATTTCATTAATGTTTTACCTCGCATTCGCAAACGGAATGAGGGAATCATGGTTATTGTGGATCATCTAACTAAAAGTGCCTATTTTATCCCAATAAGGTCATTTAGAACTGCTGCAAGTTTGGCAGAATTGTATATCAAGGAAATCGTTCGATTGCATGGGATACCAAGCAGTATCGTGAGTGATCGCGATCCTCTTTTCACAAGTTGTTTTTGGGAAGCTTTTCAAGATGATTTGGAAACCAAGTTAAACTTTAGTACTGCTTATCATCCACAATCAAACGAACAAACAGAAATTGTTAACAGAATTTTGGAAGATTTATTGCGAGCATGTGTTCTTAACTTTAGAGGTTCGTAGGAAAATTATTTACCATTAATTGAATTCTCCTATAACAATAGTTATCAGGCAAGTATTAAGATGGAACCTTACGAAGCATTGTATGGACGACCATGTAAGTCACCAGTTTTTGGATTGAGTCTGGAGATAAAATTGTTCTAGGACCGTATATGATCAGAGAGGCCACAGAGAAGGTGGATCTGATTAGGAGGAGGATGAAAATGGACCAGGATCGGCAAAAATGTTATGCATATCGTCGAACGAGGGCATTGGAATTCGAAGTTTGGGATTCAGTATTCCTAAAAGTCTCTTGAATGCGCAGAGTTATAAGATTTGGAAGAAAAGGAAAATTAGCACCCCGCTATATCGGACTATTCCCTATTCTGGAAAAAGTTGGACCACTGGCATATAAGGTTCAGTTACCCGAATGGCTCTCAAGTGTGCATAATGTTTTTCACATATCAAATCTGAGAAAGTATGTTCATGACCCTAATCAGATTGTGGAAGAAGTCCCTCAACAAGATCTAGAAATTACACCTAATCAAGCCGTTAAAAGAGACCCCATAAAGATCATCGACCAAGATGAAAAGAGGCTAAGGATTAAGTGTTAAGCTAGTTAAAGTGCAATGGAGCGGTGATCCCAAAGATTGTACTTGGGAAGCAGAAGAGGTTATGCAAAAATTCTACTGAACTGTACAGTCGATATTCAAGATGAATCTGACCCTTACGTAAGAATGTTTCTTTATTTATTTCCTTTGATTATTCCCTTCATATGTAGTTTCGAGGACAAAACTTTCTTAAGGGGGTTGGGAGGAGGGGGATGAATGTAACGGTCTAGAAATTTTGACAAGTTAAATGATAGATTTTATATATGACATGATTATTAAGTTTGTGATTTGTTAATATTATTTGTCGTTCGATTGGATTCGTCAACGATAACATGAATTAGTAACACTAGAATTAAGCATTGCTCTTAGTTTCCATAACGTTTTAAGGAAAATGCCAATAAAAGCACCTCCCTTCTCTTTATTACAAGTGTTAAGACACTTGTAATTTTGCATGCAACATTCCATGCATGATTTACACATGCCCTAAGAGGTGTCGTTACCATATTCTTCCATTCCATGTATAAATATACCTCCTTTCCTCCCTTAAACACCATTCCACTCTTCTCTTCCATTTCTCCTCCTTCTTGATCTTAAATCCATGGCTTCTCAAGTTTTTCTTCCTTATTCCTCTCCTTGTCCTCCTCCCTCTTTCTCCCTAAATTCGGCCAAAGTTGCCTCCTCCTCCTCCTCCTCCAAATTTCCGACCTTTTCTCCTCTTAAAAAAGAAGAGAAAAGGAAGCATAATAATTATTTTAGTTTATAAAGAGTCGTCAAGGAAATTCTGTTAGTCCTGGATAGCTATATTCGGTTTAGTGGTCCTACAATAAAGATTGGTGGAGTGGAGCCCCAAGATGAGAACTCGACACATATATTTGTTAACTTTTTATGCTGTGTGAATTGTTATTGATGATATGGTTAATTAGTAAGTATTGCAATATAAGAGTTTAATGGAAAACGCTTGTACGTACACTGTTATATATATACCCATATATGCTCGTGTGATGGATGAATGGATGTTTCGTCGTTGTTATTAGTGACAATATGTGCATTATACTTGTTATACACACATATGTGGATTTATATGGATATCAAATAGTCTCGAACCAAGTCGATATTGTAAATGAATATTTTATTCAATTTGAAAGTAGAAAATGGGTTTCTAAATTGTTTTGAAGGAATTTATATTATGGTCAAATTAGAGTTTGTCAAAATAAATACCGAAACGTTCTAAGATGACAGAGAGGATAGTGTCTAGGCTTGAGTTTGGGAAATATAGTTTCTTGATCTCCCTGTCTATCCCTAACTGGTCCGACGGATGGGATGGTTAATTCAAAATTTAATTTGAAACTATTTGAATTTATAGTAGAATTTAACGTATTTTTGTTAAAAACTTTGAACGCTTATAACTTTTGCAATTTAAATCAGATTTCTACGGAACGAAAAACGTTTGATTTTCATCAACAAGAACTTTCAAATGAGTGAAAGCAGATTTTAATTTCGACTTATAATTTTCAAGTTTTGTTTAAAATAATTTAGGAAAGGTCGCTATAAGTTGGGTTAGTTAGCTATAATTATAAAATGGCTGCTATAAATTATTTAAAAATATGGAATTTTTTTGTAAAATCATAATTAATTATTTAAAAATGATTTATGGTAAAACCATGAAGTTTTGGATAACACAATGGTCATTTTACTTAAACTAGCCAATATTAGTATTTTAAAACACTTTGAAACGCTTATGTTACGTTGTTTGTTAAATATTGAGTTTAAAAGTGATCTAGCTTTATAAATCTTTTCCAAATCTTAGTATATGATTTCCAATAAGTAGTAGAGTATTTTGAACTATAATTTGAGTTTGCAAACATGAAGTATGAGTTGAGACTTGATTTGGTCCTATATATCCACATGGTATTAAAGTTGCGTTTATTATTTGGAAAGACCAGGGTTGGATTTATCTCCGAAAACCATTCCAAGTAATAACATAACTTTATGGAGAAATTGAAGGCATTGAAGACGATATTGAAGACTGGGACCCTTCATATCGCAAGGACGACTTGCTGAATATCTCAAATGGGTAGCTCCCATTTGCAGATGGATTTTATATCAGCAAAGTGGCAAGAAGCCCGAACGTATGTAAAAGAATTCTTGATTGTGGGTTTGTTCAGACCCAGAACGGACTTGTAGGGATTGTATGTCTGACATTGTAATTAACTACATAACAACTAATTTCTGTAAAATATATATATTTGTTTGGTGGCCGAGGATTTATTCTCTTGCTTAACACCCTTCTCTGAGACATATGAGCTTTGAGGTTATATATAGATAGACATCAGTTATGTTTTATGAATTGACAATATGGCATACTCAAGTTATGAGCTAGTGATGATCAAAGCATGGCTTATTGAAGCATAGTTTTGTGTATGACGGAACTTCGGCAAGCCTCACATCCCGGAAATGGCCAAAACAGGAAAGATGCAGCAAGGTTAAGGGTAGTCATTTCCTTCTAGATAAAAAGTATACCATGGTATGTGTGATAACTCAAAACCCCCGTGCCATGGAAGCAAGGATAATCATTGGAATATAATACATAAACAGTAACAACAGACATAATCATAGAATTACACCAGATAAAGAATATCAAAGTTGCACCGGAAATAATATCAACATCAGAGTTACATAGCATAACAGGATCATACTTAGTACAAAATACAGTTTTAGCTTAATATAAAATGTCTGCAGCGGAATCAAACAAAATATACTAAATGAAGTCTGAACGACAAAATAGGAATGATAAAATCCATCTTCAGCTACATAGCTATCCAGAATGAGTCTACTAAAAGCTGAATACAAGGATGTCCGTGTGGAAATTAGGGGCATCCGAGTTTGCAAAGTGAAACAAACTACGAGCCAGTCATGGGATTGGTATGAGAAATCTACTTAACTTGTTTAATAATAAGGTCAATCACAAGACCATGCCGCTAATGCGGAACGGGTTTACTCCATTGGATTGCCTGTGCATGAAATAAAGTAAATCATTAAACAACGCAATGCTTTTTAGAAAAATGAAACCATTGTAAGACTCAAGTCCCATCACACAATGCAATGCAAACCGGAGGATAGAGTTTTACCTTATAATGACCAAATATGCTTGATACGTATAAAACAAAGTCATTTGATATTATTATTAGTGTCTATATGTTTCAAAAACATTTTCAATCATAATGTATCAATCATAGACGGCATGCGTACCATATATCATGTCGCCATATATAGGTTTACAATCAAAACCGCATAATGTCGTATTGGAATTTGGATTTCCATCATGAACCAAGGCAAGGTATCGTCCTTACCGAATTCGAGACTCTCTAGCCCGAGCCTCAAGATACAACCGCAACTGCACCTAGGAGCGTCAGGGCTGGTCCACACTTACGTTAGTGGATTGGTTATTCCTGAACAATACGTTTCCCGCCCTTTGGGGCGTAAATCAAGAGCCACTAGGGACTCAAATCTGAGGTGCCTCATTCCATCATCCACATAAGTAAAACTGTCTGGGCTCCATACCATAACACCACTTCGAGCTAGAAAGAAACGCATGTTCTCCCTGGGGTCCTTTTCCCGTTTCTGGTTCATACCGGAATGTGAGGCTCGCGAATTTACGCTATACACAAAGCTATGCTAATTAAAGATGTGCTTTGATCATTGACCACAAGGCTCTACTTTTCAACAAAATCCTTGATCATTTGCATCTTGGCATGCCACACTGACAATTCACGCTATGTGACTGATGTCTAACGATATATAACCTCAGAGCTCGTACGTCTCAGAGAAGGGTGTTAAGCAAGAGAATAAATTCTTCACCACCAAACTGATATATATATTTAATAGAAATCAATCAACACAGAACAAAATCCAATGTCAGACACACATCCATTTACAAGTCCGTTCTGGGTCTGAACGAAACCGGAGATACCTTATTCCTCGTTCCATATGTCCAATTCTGAAGAGAGGCTCTCGCATAATCCGGACAATCAACAAGTACGTCCAGACAACTACCACTATGACCCTTTCAAGGCCACAACTCCAATCAAAGGCATCAGTAGCCGTCCATTCGATGTGAAGATCGCCAGTCTTCCAGCGTCTTCAATATCTTCGACTTCTAGTCATCGTATAATTATTTGAAATGAAAATTAACTCGGCCTTTTCAAATAATTCGCGAATATATAAAATTCAAATCAATTCTTTTCATTCCATATCGTTTATAATAATTTATAATGATTTATCGCTATTTTTATTTATTTAAAAATAGCCCCTTTTAATTAAACGACACTTCAGGTCATTACGCGTCCCTAACGCTGTTTTTAATAAATTTTAATTACACATTTCTCAAAATCTATCCATTGGATCTTAGCAAATTTTATATTGTTGAAATGATCTTTTCAAAGCGAACCCAACGGTTCAAGTTTTGGGAAAATCCGATGGCCGGATCTTTCGATATAATCGTTTAAAGTTACGATTCCAAATCGCGAACTACCGCACGCGATTCGTTTTATTTTTAATATATATATATATATATATATATATATAAATATATATATATAATTCGTTCGACGATTTAAAAACCATGTAAATTTTATACACTTCATACACATATTAAAAAGAATTTTTTTTAACACACACAAGTATATTTCATTACGTGTAAATTTAATTCACTTAATTTACATGTTAAAAAGAATATTTTTAACACACACAAATATATTTTACATGTATTTCACTTCATATTCATGTTAAAAAGAATATTTTTAACACACACAAATATATTTCATTACATGTAAATTTAATTCACTTCATATTCATGTTTAAAAGAATATTTTTAACACACACAAATATAATTCATTACATGTAAATTTAATTCACTTCATATTCATATTAAAAAGAATATTTTTAACACACACAAATATAGTTCATTACATGTAAATTTAATTCACTTCATATTCATGTTAAGAAGAATATTTTTACCACACACAAATTGTAACAACCCGAATTTTAACAACGTGTTAAGACAAGAATCAAGGCAGAATTTAATTATAAAACCTGAATCAGGATAAACAGGTTGCGCCATTGGGTTCATCTAGGAAAAATACGCGAAATAGAGTCCGAAATTTCGTAAATCGGAGTTCGTATGACCGAGATATGGCCTCGCAAAGTTTCACGAAAATTTAAATCCGAAAACAGATTTGAAATTCAGCACAATTAAGACACCACTCCATTTTTAGGCCTGGTTAAGACACCACTCCATTTTTTAGACTTGACTTCTTCCCCAAGACATGCTTTAAAGGCTAGGATTGGTTCTAGGGTTTATCCTATGGCTAAAACTATCCTAGTCTTCTATAAAAAGACCCCTAACCCTCTCCTAAAACCCTCATAAATTGATCCTACAACTAAACTATGCCAAAATGATTCCTCATCATGGCCTCCACTTCAACCCATGGCCTCCATCTTCTTCTTCATGATAGCTTAAGTGTTTAAGCTAGTTTCAAAGTAAAGGAGCCTCTTTTCTTCATTCATGAGAGATTCTATGATCATTTGAGTGATTTCATGTTTGTATGAGAGTTCATAAGTTGCATTCTAGCCAAAGTTGCAACCTTTTCTTGACCAAAAAGCAAGGATCTTGCATGAGAGCTCATAAGCTTCATTCAAAGCCAAAGTTGAAACCTTTCTTCTTCAAAGCAAGGATTTTTATTGATATTTGCTCAAGGGTTTCATTTGGAGCTTGTTCTTTTGGGGGTTTTGGGTGATAGCATGAATGGCTTCGTCTCAATCTTTGTTTTATATGTTGATTTGTGCCTTCATAGCATTGTAAGCCCTCTTCCTACTCTTAGATATTAACTTTAAACTTAATATGACATGTTGTAAGTTGGGTTTGAACATTAAGTATGTTGCATGCTATCATGTTATGTATCCTATCATGATTAAAAAGTCATTATCTTGATCTTGTGGGCTTAAAGATATAAACTTTATGTTGAATGTTGCATTTTGGCAACATGAGAACTATCATGTCCCTTATGATAGCTTACATGTAATGCCATATGCGAACTTCTAGTCATCTTTCTATGTCATGTATCACCATGATTCACCTATGTGCTAAGTTTGAGGTTGTGCATGTTTTTTAGCCCTAATAATGTAATATGCAAGTTAATGAACACGTTTATACCTCATTTGCCACCATGTTTAACTTGTGGCCTTATACCCCTTTTTGTCATGCCTTTGCCGAGTTCCTTCTTTTAATCCATTATGCATTGTTGCGAATGTATATGCGAGTTTAAAAGCGTTGGGTTACGTTATGGGTAAAACTTTAATGACGTGAAACATGATTTGGGTAAATGGGTATAAACATGACAACATGTAACTTTGGCTATGAGCATGGGACTTGGAAACTTGACACGTATGGGTTGTAAGTGTAACAAGACACTAGACCAAACATGAAAATGGCCAACTCGAGGTTGGGTTGAGTTTGTAGCATAAATCTACCCGGACCCGCCCGGCTTAACTAGTGGCTACAAACAATAGGATCCAATGTGAGAAGTTGGTCATGTCGCGCTTAAGACCCGAGGTTAGACTAGGTTGTGGTGTAAATCTACCCGGACCCGCCCGGCTTAACTAGTAACCACAACAAAGTCTAATGTGAGAGGTTGGGAGTGCATTAATTAAATTAATGCCACATGATAAGGTTAAGTAAATTTGACTAATGACACTTAACCGATATGACACAAATGGGTAGGTTAAGTGGGACCGGGCTTGATTTCTTAATGACACTTAACCATACAAGACAGTTAGGGGATGGGGTTAAGTAATTTACGCTTAACTAATCAAAACACGGTAATTAGATGGGGTTAAGTAACTAAGACTTAACTAATCTAAACACGGTAATTAGATGGGGTTAAGTAATCTATACTTAACTAATCTAAACACGGGAATTCGATGGGGTTAAGCTAAACACTTAACCAATCTAAACTTGGTTATTCAATGGGGTTAAGTAACCAATACTTAACCAATTTAACATGATAATTTAATGGGGTTAGGTAACTTATACCTAACCAATTATACGTGATGATTTGATGAGGTTAAGTAACCTATACTTAACCAATCTAATAGGTGGACCTGATAAGGGTTAAGTCATAAGACCTTTTAAGATTAGGCTTAACCATTGTAATACGATTAGTGGATGGGGTTAAGCTAACCCATACTTAACCAAACCGACTCGATAATCTGATGGGATTAAGATAATCCATGCTTAATCAATCTAACATGAAAATCTGATAGGGTTAAGGCAAATAAATACTTAACCAATTTGACTTGATAGGGTTAAGTCATGAGCTTCTTGGTACACTTAACCAACTTGTAGGGCTAAGCCTTGAACTTGAGTACTTAGCCAATCTTGACATGATTTGTAGGCGGGTCAAGTCACGAACTTGGATAACAACACTTAACCCATTTGACAAAACCCTAGCTCAGAGGACTAGGTTGGAAATCGTAGTTAACAAGGATAGCGGAAAGAGGGGCTAAGTGGTAAACCTTAGTTAAGGGTAACTATGTAATAATTCTTAGCTAAGGACATGGGACTAGTTCATAAAGAGATGAGTAACCTGGTATGGTAGGTCATCGCTTAGTATACGAGGAGGAGCAAGTTATCTGACTAGGATAAAAGCTCCAGCGAACTGGGTGGCGAAGTGAAAGCTTCGGGGAACGTGAGGGTACTCTTGGTATCCCTCTGTGAGGTGGCGAGTGGTCCATGAAACCCGGCCTCACAGGGGTTGACGTCTGTGGTAGAAGAGCCAAAAGTATGCCTTGGTTGCTATGCGAGCGACCTAAAGACTGGGATGGATTAGCGTGGAGTCGACGATACTTGATTTTGCCCCGGGATAGCATGTCGCCGACTACCTACCATCTTTAGTCAATCGTGTACGTACGGAAAGGCAGGGAACTCCCAAAAGACCATATACTAGCTATCAAGTTATGGGTGAGGTTGGCTATCTGGAAGTGGGCATCGATGGGCCTTAGTGTAGTTCTCATACATGATTTTTCTTGGATTGCCTTTCAGTAGTTGAGGGAGGGGTCACGTGGGACCATAGCCACGGGTACAAAAGCAGACCTTGATATCTGCATCAGCAGACGACTTAAAGCTCCCGACCGAGTTCCGTATTTCTTGATTTGCCCTGACACGGAACTCGGATGGCACATTGAGGAACATGTGCGTCTAGACATGGAAAACGGTTCACGATACATATGTGGGATAAAGGGCGCGGTTGACGGGTGGCATAATCCCTAGTGGCCCTAGGTGGCTGAACCCAAACCGAGACACGGAAACTTTTATTAGGTAACATAATCCCTAGTGGTCCTAGGTGGCATAAATCCTAAGTGGACACGCGATAGTTCATGGTAAGAAAACATAACTAGATCAAGGGTAGCAGTCCAAAATAACCTCAAGGATAAAATGTTCACATGGGAAAGCCCGTATGGCCTACGGCAAACCACTGAACTTATACATGGAAAGAAACATACGAGTTAGGAAAACCTACATATGCTATATATTAGGTTGACATGGACCATTACATGACATTAGGCAAGGGACATTCATAGTTAACACATGACGCGGGTTGGGATATTAGTACGAAAGGTGCAGAGCAAATATACATGTTAGAACTAGGGGAAATATACATGATAGATACCGTGGGATGTTATACAGGATAGATACCTTGGGATAGTATACTTGATAGAAACCTGACAATGTGATACCTTGCTTTATCTTGACACCGTAGTTTATCATGACACACTCGTGTATCTTGGTACAGTAGTGCATCCTGTTATTTTGGTTTAGCTTATCTATCTTGTCATCATACTTATGTTCATCTCAGTTCCTCATGCCAGTTAACTTTACTAGTTTATATACTGATAGTAGATAGGGCTTACCAGTCTTTATGACTGACCCCGTTTTGTTTCGCCTCTTGTCTTCCGTTTCCCCCCAGGTTACAGGGAGGAAATGCTATTGCTAGTTTGGACTTCTTCTGTTTGAAGGTCATCACGCATGGCTTGGACTTTTCTTGGCTATGGCTACTTTACTGGTTTACTTGGGGAATAATTTATGAAATGGTTTTATGCTTCTTTATTATTGCAAGACAGGTTTTGATGTATTCTGATGTAAAAGGCTTTAGACCTTATTTTATAAGGTAATAAAATTTGTTTTACTTCCGCCGTTTTATATGTATATATATGTTCTGTCTTGTAATATTTCTGTGCATGTTTACCTCGATAATGCTTCACCAAACCTAGTGCATTCCCTTTGTGAGTGATCCTAGCGGAGGTGGGGTGTTACATTTGGTATCAGAGCAGAAGGTTACCAGACTGGGCAAAAGTTTTTAAAAACCTTCTGAAAAGTATTCGAAAAACCGTTTACAAAGAAGCATTTTTCAAGAAAAGTTTGTTTTAAAAGGCTATTCCCAAAAGGCCATTAGCATTATCCTTGGATTCCTTGATTGAATCTCTTTTCCTTTCTTTCCTCCATCTGTAGTCACAGTAGTTTTAACTGCGACTAATCCTTGTCTAGCTACGTAAGTGTTTTCCCGTGCGATGGTGGAATTTCTCGAGAGACCGGTTACCGAAGTTATAAGAAGGGATAATAAGAACAAGGATAAAGGACGCGAGCTTAAGGATAAGCAACTGTTGCTATGGCTTAGTTCATCAAGGAGGACAAGGACAAGATCATCGGAGAGGGCAATTGTATGCTCCCATTTCTAGGGTACCTAAAAGAAATGGTACCGTTTCTGGTAAAGGTTTAGTCCTTCTTTTCTATCATCCCGTCCAGACTTTGTCTTGATCATCGTATCATTTAAGTCTGCTTGGATAGTTGAGTCTCTGCACCTTAGTACTAGCATGGTAGAGGATCCCAGTTTTTGTCCCAAAATCTGGTTGGAGAGTCGGTCCATTTATTCATGACTTGTTGGATTTGAGAACGTCTATGCCAAGTGTTGAGATTAGAAGCAATACTTCTATTGTTGAGCTATGGATGGATTCTAGGGGTAAAGTGGTTATCTAGTAAGGGATACCATTCTCGGTTTTGAAAAGAGCGTAGCCAGACTCTTAGCTTGCCTTGGTAATACCCTCGAAGCCTCGTGTAACCTTTTGGGTTCTGTCATGGTTAGTTGCCTAGGATCTCTTGATGCATTTATCGGAAATCTCTGATTCAATCGAGTAACGTCCGCCAATAAGACGGATGGTTCATTCTGCTTGAGCATGGGTTACAGGAACCACCCTAGTAAGTGCACGTGGTAACATGGATTGGCATTGGTTAACGAGATCCAGATTTCACTAGTGAATTTTGGAGAGCTTGCATGAGTACGTAGATATGGTTGAGCCAAGTATACTAGGGAAAGAATAAATGGAAGTGGAACGAGAGGCGACAGTGAAAAGAGTTCCGACTCGTACCTTGGAAATAGGAATCAAGGAACTACGAAATCATGAAGTCAAAGGCAGTCAAGACACACTAGAATTAAGCTCGAGGAAATGCGGCTTAGACGCGCGCATCGTGTCTCTTTGTAAGAGTATATCGTTGATCCCTGGTTCTCCTGTAGAGCTTACTTACATGCTATCGCTTGGTGGGTATCCTCTCGGTCCTGTTTCTGTTACAAACCCCGTAAGGAGTTTGTCTTGTTTATCTCCTCGATCTTATCTTGGGAACCTTAGATAGAACTCTATGGATGTAAACATGTATTTGAAACATGTTATGATTGATATGGTTGCAAATGGTTGTAAGTGGTTGCTCGTGGATGCGCGAATACACATTAGATACTAGATTGACGCGGTCACATTTCATGTTGCATATGCACGAGTATTTATACTTGTTTATGGATGAAATTGAATGTGTTATCATGCGGATGTTACTTATGAATGAATGTTTGTGCACGCATATAGTACTTATATGACTAGGATTATTTGCATACATGCTGGATTCATGGCACTAAACATACTTTGCATTAGAAAGATCATTCAGGTCAGATTATTAGCATTAGCTAAGGAACATATACACACACTTTCTGCATGTGTTCATATGGCATTAGAAATTGTCTAAGGACAATGGTTGCCTGTGGATGATGTTTTGAGTAGATGGATGATGGATGGTAGGATACGTTCTTCCTAACTTGGAGATTTCGGGGACGAAATCCTTAAAGGAGGGGAGAATGTAACAACCCGAATTTTAACAACGTGTTAAGACAAGAATCAAGGCAGAATTTAATTACAAAACCTGAATCAGGATAAACGGGTTGCGCCATTGCATTCGTCTCGGAAAAATACGCGAAATAGAGTCCGAAATTTTGTAAATCGGAGTTCGTATGACCGAGATATGGCCTCGCAAATTTTCACGAAAATTCAAATCCGAAAACAGATTTGAAATTCAGCCCAATTAAGACACCACTCCATTTTTAGGCCTGGTTAAGACACCACTCCATTTTTTAGAATTGACTTCTTCCCCAAGACATGCTTTAAAGGCTAGGATTGGTTCTAGGGTTTATCCTATGGCTAAAACTATCCTAGTCTTCTATAAAAAGACCCCTAACCCTCTCCTAAAACCCTCATAAATTGATCCTACAACTAAACTATGCCAAAATGATTCCTCATCATGGCCTCCACTTCAACCCATGGCCTCCATCTTCTTCTTCATGATAGCTTAAGTGTTCTAAGCTAGTTTCAAAGTAAAGAAGCCTCTTTTCTTCATTCATGAAAGATTCTATGATCATTTGAGTGATTTCATGTTTGTATGAGAGTTCATAAGTTGCATTCTAGCCAAAGTTGCAACCTTTTCTTGACCAAAAAGCAAGGATCTTGCATGAGAGCTCATAAGCTTCATTCAAAGCCAAAGTTGAAACCTTTCTTCTTCAAAGCAAGGATTTTTATTGATATTTGCTCAAGGGTTTCATTTGGAGCTTGTTCTTTTGGGGTTTTTGGGTGATAGCATGAATGGCTTCGTCTCAATCTTTGATTTATATGTTGATTTGTGCCTTCATAGCATTGTAAGCCCTCTTCCTACTCTTAGATATTAACTTTAAACTTAATGTGACATGTTGTAAGTTGGGTTTGAACATTAAGTATGTTGCATGCTATCATGTTATGTATCCTATCATGACTAAAAAGTCATTATCTTGATCTTGTGGGCTTAAAGATATAAACTTTATGTTGAATGTTGCATTTTGGCAACATGAGAACTATCATGTCCCTTATGATAGCTTACATGTAATGCCATATGCGAACTTCTAGTCATCTTTCTATGTCATGTATCACCATGATTCACCTATGTGCTAAGTTTGAGGTTGTGCATGTTTTTGAGGCCTAATAATGTAATATGCAAGTTAATGAACACGTTTATACCTCATTTGCCACCATGTTTAACTTGTGGCGTTGTACCCCTTTTTGTCATTCCTTTGCCGAGTTCCTTCTTTTAATCCATTATGCGTTGTTGCAAATGTATATGCGAGTTTAAAAGCGTTGGGTTACGTTATGGGTAAAACTTTAATGACGTGAAACATGATTTGGGTAAATGGGTATAAACATGACAACATGTAACTTTGGCTATGAGCATGGGACTTGGAAACTTGACACGTATGGGTTGTAAGTGTAACAAGACACTAGACCAAACATGAAAATGGCCAACTCGAGGTTGGGTTGAGTTTGTAGCATAAATCTACCCGGACCCGCCCGGCTTAACTAGTGGCTACAAACAATAGGATCCAATGTGAGAAGTTGGTCATGTCGCGCTTAAGACCCGAGGTTAGACTAGGTTGTGGTGTAAATCTACCTGGACCCGCCCGGCTTAACTAGTAACCACAACAAAGTCTAATGTGAGAGGTTGAGAGTGCATTAATTAAATTAATGCCACATGATAAGGTTAAGTAAATTTGACTAATGACACTTAACCAATATGACACAAATGGGTAGGTTAAGTGGGACCGGGCTTGATTTCTTAATGACACTTAACCATACAAGATAGTTAGGGGATGGGGTTAAGTAATTTATGCTTAACTAATCTAAACACGGTAATTAGATGGGGTTAAGTAAATAAGACTTAACTAATCTAAACACGGTAATTAGATGGGGTTAAGTAACTAAGACTTAACTAATCTAAACACGGTTATTAGATAGGGTTAAGTAATCTATACTTAACTAATCTAAACACGGGAATTCGATGGGGTTAAGTTAAACACTTAACCAATCTAAACTTGGTTATTCAATGGGGTTAAGTAAGCAATACTTAACCAATTTAACATGATAATTTAATGGGGTTAAGTAACTTATACCTAACCAATTATACGTGATGATTTGATGAGGTTAAGTAACCTATACTTAACCAATCTAATAGGTGGACCTGATAAGGGTTAAGTCACAAGACCTTTTAAGATTAGGCTTAACCATTGTAATACGATTAGTGGATAGGGTTAAGCTAACCCATACTTAACCAATCCGACTCGATAATCTGATGGGATTAAGATAATCCATGCTTAATCAATCTAACATGAAAATCTGATAGGGTTAAGGCAAATAAATACTTAAACAATTTGACTTGATAGGGTTAAGTCATGAGCTTCTTGGTACACTTAACCAACTTGTAGGGCTAAGCCTTGAACTTGAGTACTTAGCCAATCTTGACATGATTTGTAGGCGGGTCAAGTCACGAACTTGGATAACAACACTTAACCCATTTGACAAAACCCTAGCTCAGAGGACTAGGTTGGAAATCGTAGTTAACAAGGATAGTGGAAAGAGGGGCTAAGTGGTAAACCTTAGTTAAGGGTAACTAAGTAATAATTCTTAGCTAAGGACAAGGGACTAGTTCATAAAGAGATGAGTAACCTGGTACGGTAGGTCATCGCTTAGTATACAAGGAGGAGCAAGTTATCTGACTAGGATAAAAGCTCCAGCGAACTGGGTGACGAAGTGAAAGCTTCGGGGAATGTGAGGGTACTATTGGTATCCCTCTGTGAGGTGGCGAGTGGTCCATGAAACCCGGCCTCATAGGGGTTAAGGTCTGCGGTAGAAGAGCCAAGAGTATGCCTTGGTTGCTATGCGAGCGACCTAAAGACTGGGATGGATTAGCGTGGAGTCGACGATACTTGATTTTGCCCCAGGATAGCATGTCGCCGACTACCTACCATCTTTAGTCAATCGTGTACGTACGGAAAGGCAGGGAACTCCCAAAAGACCATATACTAGCTATCAAGTTATGGGTGAGGTTGGCTATCTGGAAGTGGGCATCGATGGGCCTTAGTGTAGTTCTCATACATGATTTTTCTTGGATTGCCTTTCAGTAGTTGAGGGAGGGGTCACGTGGGACCATAGCCACGGGTACAAAAGCAGACCTTGATATCTGCATCAGCAGACGATTTAAAGCTCCCGGCCGAGTTCCGTATTTCTTGATTTGCCCTGACACGGAACTCGGATGGCACATTGAGGAACATGTGCGTCTAGACATGGAAAACGGTTCACGATACATACGTGGGATAAAGGGCACAGTTAACGGGTGGCATAATCCCTAGTGGCCCTAGGTGGCTGAACCCAAACCGAGATACAGAAACGTTCATTAGGTAGCATAATCCCTAGTGGTCCTAGGTGGCATAAATCCTAAGTGGACACGCGATAGTTCATGGTAAGAAAACATAACTAGATCAAGGGTAGCAGTCCAAAATAACCTCAAGGATAAAATGTTCACATGGGAAAGCCCGTATGGCCTACGGCAAAGGACTGAACTTATACATGGAAAGAAACATACGAGTTAGGAAAACCTACATATGCTATATATTAGGTTGACATGGACCATTACATGACATTGGGCAAGGGACATTCATAGTTAACACATGACGCGGGTTAGGATATTAGTACGAAAGGTGCAGAGAAAATATACATGTTAGAACTAGGGGAAATATACATGATAGATACCGTGGGATGTTATACATGATAGATACCTTGGGATAGTATACTTGATAGAAACCTGACAATGTGATACCTTGATTTATCTTGACACCGTAGTTTATCATGACACACTCGTGTATCTTGGTACAGTAGTGCATCCTGTTATTTTGGTTTAGCTTATCTATCTTGTCATCATACTTATGTTCATCTCAGTTCCTCATGCCAGTTAACTTTACTAGTTTATATACTGATAGTAGATAGGGGTTACCAGTCTTTATGACTGACCCCGTTTTGTTTCACCTCTTGTTTTCCGTTTCCCCCCAGGTTACAGGGAGGAAATGCTATTTTTAGTTTGGACTTCTTCTGTTTGAAGGTCATCACGCATGGCTTGGAATTTTCTTGGCTATGGCTACTTTACTGGTTTACTTGGGGAATAATTTATGAAATGGTTTTATGCTTCTTTATTATTGCAAGACAGGTTTTGATGTATTCTGATGTAAAAGGCTTTAGACCTTATTTTATAAGGTAATAAAATTTGTTTTACTTCCGCTGTTTTTTATATATATATATATATATATATATGTTCTGTCTTGTAATATTTCTGTGCATGTTTACCTCGATAATGCTTCACCAAACCTAGTGCATTCCCTTTGTGAGTGACCCTAGCGGAGGTAGGGTGTTACACAAATATATTTCATTACATGTAAATTTAATTCACTTCATATTCCTGTTAAAAAGAATACTTTTTAACACACACAAATATAGTTCATTACATGTGACTATTTTTACTACTTCATTTACATGTTCAAAATGACATTTTTATCAAACAAAAACGTATTTTAACATATGATTCTTTTTAATTTCGCTAACATGTCTAAGATAATGTTTTTAACTAACCCAAATATATTTAACACATGTACATTTTATTTTTTTATTAGCATGTTAAAATAACATTTTTAACTAACACAAATATATTTGACACATGTACATTTTAATTTCCATTAACATGTTAAAATAACATTTTTTTAACTAACACAAATATATTTGACCCATGTACATTTTATTTTCCATTAGCATGTTAAAATAACATTTTTTAACTAACACAAATATATTTGACACATGCACATTTTATTTCCCATTAGCATGTTAAAATAACATTTTTAAACTAACACAAATATATTTGACACACATACATTTTATTTTTCATTCGTACAATAAAATGTAATGTTTTTATAGAACAAACTATTTACTTCAAAACATGAACATTTTTGGTGACTCATACATACAATAAAAATATAATTTTTATTGTTCAATCAATTTATTTCAACTATGAATATTTTAGCGATTCATACATGTAATAAAAATGTGATTTTATTGATTAATCAATTTATTTCAACTATGAATGTTTTTAACAATTCATACATTCAATAAAAATGTTATTTTTATTGTTTAATCAATTTATTTCAACTATGAATGTTTTTTAGCTATTCATACATACAATAAAAATGTGATTTTATTGTTAGAACCTTTTTATTCAAAACATGAATATTTTTAGTGAATCATACCTACAATAAAAATGTGATTTTTATTGTTTAACAATTTTAATTCAAACATGAACATTTTTATGAATCCCACATACATTAAAAATGTAATCTTTATTGTTTAACATATTTTTATTTCCAAAATGATCATTTTTTTATTTTTCCAACATACACAATAAAAATGTAATTTTTATTGTTTAACATATTTTATTTCGAACATGATCAATTTCATATTATATATATATATATATATATATACACAAAAAAATGAAATTTTTATTGTTCAAACAATTCTTTTTCAAAACATGAACATTTTACATATTCTATACATACAATAAAAATGTGATTTTTATTGATTAATCATTTAATTCCAAAAAATGAATATTATATATATATATATAACAATAAAAATGGGATTTTTATTATTCAAACAATTTTTATTTCAAATATGAATGTTTTTCATATTTTATATATGTACAATAAAAATGGGATTTTTATTGTTCAAACAATTTTCATTTCATATATGAATTTTTTTCAACACATGAATATTTCAGAAAATTTCGGCATTATAACGGTAGGGTAATTAAAACCGACACCATTCCTAGCACGACTCCTCTGTTGTCCTAGGCCTTGCAGCGATACAAGGGTTTCATTTTTATAATCTCCACAATACATTTCATTTTCACAACGCTGTGGATTTACCACAATCACAACCAATTCCGTTTCAACCACAATCAATCATGCACAAAGACAATCAATTTAACACCACAATACAATCAAGTCGTCTATGGCCTGTGGACGATGGCGTCGGGAGCTACTAAGCTCCGTCTGCATCCTAATATAATTTTATTCAATTATTTTTGAACTCAAAAATCTTACCTTGGTTTTTATTCCATCTAAAATTGTAACGAGCTCCGAATGCGTTCAAGTCTCTTCTGGAATGTAGCGTACGATGTCACGGTCCCTATGTCTCTTATTTCATTGGATTTGGACAACATACGAAAAAGATATGATTTTTATTAATAAATCGAACTTCGCAACGCTTTTAAGTGTTATAGCCATTTAAATTAATTCACTACCGTTACCTCAGCAAAAGGTTCAAAACTAGGTTTTTGATTTTCGCGAAATCCATGAAGTATGAAGCCGATCCACTTTCTCCACGTTGTCCAGCTCCGAGAGGCGCTCCAGCACGTAGTGGTCACGGCAAACTCGAACTGGCATGGGTGGCGGATTCTGGTGCGAACAACGGTGACTTTATGGGCTTGGATCTTGACACGCACGAAACGAGGGAGGGCCAGACTGGTATGGGTTCTTAGAGGGGATTGAGCTCTACAAAATTCCCCAAAGAAGCGCTCGATTTCGTTGAGAGGATGGAGAGTTATTATGGAAGAACGAATCGAAGGGAGCCGCCATTCGTTTTTGAAGAGGATCGAAAAGTTAAAAAATCCTCATTGGTTTATTTATATATATTATTTAATTCTTTTAATTCCATAAAGGCCCGTTAACCCATACAAACTCCAAATCCCACCCAAAGACTGTCGCCCCTAGCTAAATACCCCTATTCCGGACACAATGTAATATGTTTTGTAAGTCTATTAAACTTTTTCAGTCGGTTATTCCTTAAATTAAAATATACAACATTCAATATTAAATTTGATCGTACATTTTAATTTGCCGGGGCCACATACTGATTCCAAAATTTCCTGAAAAATAAATCTGGTTGTGTTTTGAACAAACGGTCCTAACAAAATTAATTTCATAAAATTTGAAGATCGTCTGAAAAATGGCAATTTTCTGGTCGATCCACTTCAAACTGAAATTACCAAATGCGTTTTAATTTACCACGCTCACATGTTAATTCCAAAAATTATGGAAATTAAAACTTAGCAATAAATTGACATTCCTGATCCAACAAAAGTGATTTCATCGAAAACGGAGGTTATTTGCAAAATGGCTATTTTTAAGGGCTTTATTTTTATTTAAAAATGGATTTTTTTTTTTAAAATTTTGACCCAATTTCTGTTAAAATTTCTTAAAATAAAAAATTTAAATTGGTTTTGATTTTCCGGGTTGTTACAATCTCCCCCGCTTAAAAACTTTTCGTCCTCGAAAAGGAAACAACAGTAAAGTAGGAAACAAAACGAAAATGCAAAATATTGTAAATATACCTTGCACGAGAGCTAATCAGAGATGTCCACTTTGCACTTGAGATAAGCCTGTTTAATGCTACCTTCTGTCTCCCATGTACAGTCTCTAGGATCTCCGCTCCACTGCACTTTGACTAGATGTATCTTCTTGTTTCTTAGAACTCTGGTTTCTTTGCTAATAATTTTCACTGGCTCTCTCCTCACTGCTAAGATTGGAGTAATTTCCAAATCTTGTTGCGCTGCTTCATCCACAACCAAGTCTGGATCATGCACATGCTTCCAAAGTTGAGACACGTGAAATACATCATGTACTCCTGGCAACCAGTCAGGTAACTGAACCCTGTAAGCAAGAGTTCCAATCCTCTCAAATATAGGAAATGGACCAATAAATCTAGGCGCCAACTTCCCTGTTTTCCCGAAACGGACTACTCCTCTCATACGAGAAACTTCATATATATATATATATATATATATATATATATATATAATCACCAACAGCAAATGCTAAATCTCTTCTTCTTGAATCTGCATAACTCTTCTGTCGTCTCTGTGCAGTTTGCAGTCGCTTCTTAATGAAATCGACCTTATCCAAAGCTTCTCGAATCATATCGGGACCTAGTACTAGTCGATTGCCTGATTCCACCCAACATGCGGGAGATCTACATGGCCTACCATACAATGCTTCGAAAGGTGACATTTGTAAGCTTGCTTGATAACTGTTATTATATGAAAACTCAACTAGATGCAAGTGATCTTCTCATCATCCACCAAAATCAAGAATACATGCCCGCAACAAGTCTTCTAGTATATGATTCACCCTCTCAGTTTGGCCATCTGTTTGAGGATGATATGCGGTGCTCGGATTTAACATTGTCCCCAGCTCTACCTGGAATGCTTCCCAGGATTTACTAGCGAATATCAAATCACGATCACTAACAATACTACTGGGAACTCCATGTAGTCTAATGATTTCTTTGATATAAATCTGCGCCAGACTTTGAGCTGTTCTAGTAGACTTCATAGGAATAAAATGGTTGGTCTTTGTGAAATGATCTACGATCACCTAAATACTGTCATTGCCTTTCTTGGTTAGGGGCAAACCATCAATGAAATCCATGGAGATTTGATCCCACTTCCAATCTAGAACCTCTAATGGCTGTAACAATCCGGCAAGTTTTTGCTGATCACTCTTGACTTGTTGGCAAGTAGAACACCTGCTAACATAAATGGAAATGTCTCTTTTCATAGATTTCCACCAGAACGTACGCTTGAGATCATGATACATCTTACTCACCCGTGGATGAATACTAAGCTTGGACTTGTGACATTCATCCATTACTTCCCTTCTGAGCTCAGGAGTATTCGGAACACAAATCCGGCCTAATAACCACAGCTTTGTTATCAATCTGGAAACTCGAGGGTTCGACTTCCTGAAATCTTTTACTAATTCTCTAAATAATTCATCATCTTTCTGAAGAGCAGAGATTTTATCAATCAATGAAGGCGTAATAATGAGATTAGCGATAATGGCATTCTTTCTGCTAAGCGCATCTGCTATAACATTGGCTTTCCCTGGAGTATAAAAATATCTAGATCGTATGCCACAAGAAATTCTAACCAACGTTGCTGCCTCAAATTCAAGTCCTTCTAGGTGAACAGATACTTTAATGACTTATGATCTGTATTTATTCGAACATCTCACCCAAAAGATAATTCCTCCATATTTTCAAAGCAAACACGATGGCTAACAACTCAAGATCATGAGTAGGATATCTCTTCTCATGCGGCTTCAACAGACGGCTAGCATAAGCAACTACTTTGCCTCTTTGCATTAATACTGCACCAACATCTTTAATAGAAGCATCTGTATAGACTGTCAAATCTTGATTTCCATCAATAATAGTCAACACTGGAGTAGTA
Source organism: Allium sativum (assembly GCA_030737875.1). Lineage (NCBI taxonomy): Eukaryota > Viridiplantae > Streptophyta > Magnoliopsida > Asparagales > Amaryllidaceae > Allium > Allium sativum. The sequence continues at coordinate 968,364,200 of CM060910.1, read as the reverse complement.
GTCAACCTTAATTTCAACTCTTAGAAAGCTGCCTCACATTCAAGCGTCCAATTAAACCTGGTACGCTTCTTGGTAAGCTTCGTTAACGAACAAGATAGCTTCGAAAAATCCTTCATGAATTTCCGATAATAGCCAGCCAATCCTAGAAAACTCCTGACTTCTGTAGGCGTGCTAGGCTGCTTCCAATCTCGAACGGTTGTGATCTTACTTAGATCCATTGAAATTCCTTCCATCGACACTACACGACTGAGGAACTTTACTTCTTCTTGCTAGAATATGCATTTAGAAAATATGGCCTTTAAAACATTCTTTCTCGGAATTTCAAAAACTTCTTCCAAATGCTTCGCATGCTCGGCAGTTGACTTAGAGAAGATTAAAATGTCATCAATGAAAACCAACAAAAATTTAGTCAAGACATTGCGGAATACTCTATTCATTAAATCAACAAAATAAGCAGGGGTGTTACATAAGCCGAACGGCATTACTAACCACTCATAAAATATGTCTGGACCTCTGAAAGCTGTCAAAGGAACACATTCTTCGGCAATACGCAATTGATGGAAACCTATAGCTAGGGCCATTTTAGAAAATACTTGCGCCCCATTCAAGCGATCTAATAAATCAACAATACGCGGTAATGGATATTTATTCTTTGGCATCTACTTATTTAAATCTCGGTAATCCACACACAATCTGAGAGTACTGTCTGACTTTGGAACAAACACTACTGCTGCACCCCAATTCGAAAAGCTAGGCCTGATCAGACCTTTCCATAAAGCTGTCGAGTTTGATTAGTCAATTTTTCTTCCTCTTTCAATGTCATTCTTCGACTAGCGTGTACAACTGGCCTTGCATTCGGAACTAAATCAATCCTGAAGTCAATTTCTCTCTGCGGAGGTAAGCTATCCACTTCTTCAAACACATCTGCATAGTTTTTAACGACAGGGATATCTTCAATATCAATGGGGATAACTTCTAGTGCAGCCCAAAATTCTTTTCTATTTGAATCTGAGCCTACGTAGGGTATAACAATATTTGCGAGCTTCATTTTAACTTTAACTACTCTTTCTGCGCATTTAACTTCGGCCTCGTATTTAGTTAACTAATCCAGCCCAAGAATGATATCAAATTCAGAAAAATCCATAACGATCAAATCAATAGAAAACTTGTACCGGGAATAAGAAACTAACACTCTATAATATAAACTGAGAACAAGAGAACCTCCTATCGTATTGTGAGATCTAATGGATTCTTTAAGATTTCTCAATTTCAGCTTTAATTTCTTAACCATATTGCTTGGGATAAAGCTTTGTGACGCGCCCGTATCAAACAACACCTTAACTGGAATATTGTTGACAGTTAGAGTGCCCTCTAAAACATCTGGACTTTCCCTACTAGTTGAGGGTGCTGGAGTTTCTGCTATTTTATTAAATTGAGTCACTTTGGTCGCTTTCAAAAGCGGATAATCTTGCTTTACATGACCAGTCTGATGGCAAAGATTGCATTCTCTATTCTCTTGAAACTTTTTATTAGATTTAGATCCATCATTCTTCCATTTCTTCGAAGATTTGCAATTTATCGACAAATGTCCTTTCTTATTGCAGTTATTGCATGTGGAAGTCATTAATGGTTCCTTCTTAGATTTAACCCTTTTCTTATCAGCTTTGGGCTTCTTACTGACCTCAGGCTGCGTACTTGCCTTAGGACTATCAGTTTCAAACTTCCTTTTGCAGCTATAGCTGCCTTCCTCTTTATCTTCCAAAATGCCTTGCTTATCAAGATCCTCATAGCGATAAGCCAATTGTATCATCTTAGAGAAAGGAAGATTCACATGAGCAATTACTCTATTTTGTATTTTCTTTGAAGTCTGTTTATAAATCTCAGATTCTTCCTCAAAGGATCTTCAATTAGCTTTAGAGCAAAACGAGAAAGTTCATTGAATTTATTCTGATACTCCTGGATGGTCATATCTCCTTGTTTCAGATGGTAAAACTCATCATATAACCGCTCAGTTGCTTCTAGAGGAATAAATTTTTCTTTTAAAATTTCTTTAAATCTATCCCAGGTAAAATTACTTTTTGGATTATCCTTTGTAATGGTTTCCCACCAGATTAAAGCTTTGTCTTTGAGTGCCCAAATGGCCAGTAATTTTTTCTGATCATCTCTCAGCTTTAAGCCTTCAAAAAATCTCTCATAAGAACGCATCCATGCTGATGTTTCAATAATAGACTCTTTCCCCGAGAATGGTACTCAACCCAGATTTCAATACTTCTTTACTAGAACTTCTAGGTCTGATTCTGGTTGTGGGAGCACAATTGGCTCATTATATTGCTGAACCATAGAATTACTTCTTCTATTTTGCCACTCATTTTCTACTATGTCTACAAATAGCAGACAAAGAGTCAGGCCAACAGAAAAGATATTGTAAAGCATAGAGACATATATTTAAATGTAAATGTATCTATTGGGGTGTACTTTTTTCTGCTATACTCATTTTAGGACATTACTAATTCTATCTGTGATGAGTTACTCGTCTTAGAATACTGCTGATTCTATTTCTGACGAGTTCGTTAATATGTTATATTCCGGAGCTAAGGTTAACCAAAGCTCTGATACCAACTGTGATAACCCCAAAACCCCATGCCACAGAAGCAAGGATAATCATTGGAATATAACACATAAACAATAACAGCGGAATAAAATCATAGAATTACACCAGATAAAGTACATCAAAGTTACACTGGAAATAATATCAACATCAGAGTTACACAGCATAACAGGATCATACTTAGTAGAATACAGTTTCAACTTAATATAAAATTTCTGCAGCGGAATCAAACATAATATGTTAAATGAAGTCTGAACAGCATAATAGAAATGATAGAATCCATCTTCATCTCCATAGCTATCAAGAATGAGTCTGCTAAAATCTAAATACAAGGCTGCCCGTGTGGAAAATAAGGGCACCCGGGTTTGCAAAGTGAAACAAACTATGAGTCGGTCATGGGACTTGTATGAGAAATCTCCTTAACTTATTTAATAATAAAGTCAATCATAGGACCATGCCACTAACGCGGAATGGGTTTACTCCATTGGATTGCCAGTGCATGAAATAAAGTAAATCATTAAACAACGCAATGCTTTTTAGGAAAATGAAACCATTATAAGACTCAAGTCCCATCACATAATGCAATGCAAACTGGAGGATATGGTTTTACCTTGTAATGTCCAAATATGCTTGATACGTATAAAACAAAGTCATTTGACATTATTATTAGTGTCTATATGTTTCAAAAATATTTTCAATCATAATGTATCAATCATAGACAGCATGGGTACCATATATCAGGCCGCTATATAAAGGTTTACAATCAAAACCGCACGACGTCGTATGGGAAGTTGGATTTCCATCATGAACCAAGTCAAGGGATTGTCCTTACCGAACTCGAGACTCTCTGGCCCGAGCCTCGGGATACAGCCGCAACTGCACCTAAGAGCGCTAGGGTCGGTCCACACTTACGTTAGTGGATTGGTTATTCCTGAACAATATGTTTCCCCGCCCTATGGGGCGTAAATCAAGAGCCACTAGGGACTCAAATCCGAGGCGCCTCATTCCATCATCCACATAAGTAAAAATGTCTAGGCTCCATACAATGACACCACTTAAAACTAGAAAGAAATACATGTTCTCCCTGGGGTCCTTCTCCCGTTTTTGGTTCATACCGGGGTGTGAGGCTCGCGAATAACCACTATACACAAAGCTATGCTAATTAAAGCTGTGCTTTGATCATCAACCACAAGGCTCTACTTTTCAACAAAAGCTTTGATCATTTGCATCTTGGCATGCTACGCTGATAATTCACACTATGCGACTTATGTCTATCGATATATAACCTCTGAGCTCGTATGTCTCAGAGAAGGGTGTTAAGCAAAAGAATAAATTCTCCGCCACCAAACAGATATATATTTAATAGAAATCAATCAACACAGAACAAAATCCAATGTCAGAAACACATCCATTTACAAATCCGTTCTGGGTCTGAATGAAACCGGAGACACCTTATTCCTCGTTCCATATGTCCAATACGGAAGAGAGGCTCTCGCATAATCTAGACAATCAACAAGTACGTTCGGACAACTACCACTGTAACCCTTTCAAGGCAGCAACTCCAATCGAAGGGATCAGTATTCGTCCATTCTATGTGAAGATCGTCGGTCTTCCACCGTCTTCAATATCTTCGACTTCTAGTCGTCGTATAATTATTTAAAATGATTATTAACTTGGCCTTTTCAAATAATTCGCAAATATATATAATTCAAATCAATTCTTTTCATTTCATATCGTTTATAATATTTTGTAACGATTTATCCCTATTTTTATTTATATAAAAATAGCCCATTTTAATTAAACGACGCTTCAGGTCATTACGCGGCCCTGGTGTTGTTTTTATTAAAATTTGAATTACACATTTCTCAAAATCTAACCGTTGGATCTTAGAAAATTTTATATCGTTGGAATGATCTTTCCAAAGTGAACCCAACGGTTCTAATTTTGGGAAAATCCGAGGTCGGATCTTTCGGTATAATCGTTTAAAGTTACGATTCCAAATCGCGAACTACCACGCGTGATTCGTTTTATTTTTAATTTATATATATATGTATAATTCGTTCGACGATTTCAAAACCATGTAAATTTTATACACTTCATACACATGTTAAAAGGAATCTTTTTTTACACACATAAATATATTTCATTGCATGTAAATTTAATTCACTTCATTTACATGTTAAAAAGAATATTATTGATGCACATAAATATATTTCATTACATGTTAATTTAATTCACTTCATATTCATGTTAAAAAGAATATTTTTAACACACACAAATATATTTCATTACATGTAAATTTAATTCACTTCATATTCATGTTAAAAAATATATTTTTAACACACACAAATAAAGTTCATTACATGTAAATTTAATTCACTTCATATTCATGTTAAAAAGAATTTTTTTAACACACATAAATATAGTTCATTACATGTAAATTTAATTCTTTTCATATTCATGTTAAAAAGAATATTTTTAACATACACAAATATAGTTCACATGTAAATTTAATTCACTTCGTATTCATGTTATAAAGAATATGTTTAACACATACAAATATAGTTCATTACATGTAAATTTAATTCACTTCATATTCATGTTAAAAAGAATATTTTTAACACACACAAATATAATTCATTACATGAGACTATTTTTATTACTTCATTTACATGTTCAAAATGATACTTTTATCAAACAAAAACGTATTTTAACATATGATTCTTTTTAATTTCGCTAACATGTCTAAGATAATGTTTTTAACTAACCCAAATATATTTAACACATGTGCATTTTATTTTTGTATTAACATGTTAAAATAATATTTTTAACTAACACAAATATATTTGACACATGTACATTTTATTTTCCATTAGCATGTTAAAATAACATTTTTTTAATTAACACAAATATATTTGACCTATGTACATTTTATTTTCCATTAGCATGTTAAAATAACATTTTTTAACTAACACAAATATATTTGACACATGTACATTTTATTTCCCATTAGCATGTTAAAATAACAATTTTTAACTAACAAAAATATATTTGACATATATACATTTTATTTTTCATTCATACAATAAAATGTAATGTTTTTATAGTACAAACTATTACTTCAAAACATGAACATTTTTGGCGACTCATACATACAATAAAAATGTGATTTTTATTGTTTAATCAATTTATTTCAACTACGAATATTTTTAGCGATTCATACATACAATAAAAATTTGATTTTACTAGTTTAATCAATTTATTTCAACTATGAATGTTTTTAGCGATTCATAAATACAATAAAAATGTGATTTTTATTGTTTAATCAATTTCAACTATGAATTTTTTTTAGCGATTCATACATACAATAAAAATGTGATTTTATTGTTAGAACCATTTTATTCAAAACATGAATATTTTTAGTGAATCATACCTACAATAAAAATGTAATTTTTATTGTTTAACCATTTTAATTCAAACATGAACATTTTTATGAATCCCACATACAATAAAAATGTAATCTTTATTGTTCAACATATTTTTATTTCCAACATGATCATTTATTTAATTTTTCCAACATACACAATAAAAATGTAATTTTTATTGTTTAACATATTTTATTTCAAACATGATTATTTTCATATTATATATATATATATACAATAAAAAGGAAATTTTTATTGTTCAAACAATTCTTTTTCAAAACATGAACATTTTACATATTCTGTACATACAATAAAAATGTAATTTTTATTGATTAATCATTTAATTCCAAACAATGAATATTTCATATATATATATATATATACACAATAAAATTGGGATTTTTATTGTTCAAACAATTTTTACTTCAAACATGAATATTTTTCATATTTTATATATATACAATAAAAATGAGATTTTTATTGTTCAAACAATTTTCATTTCATATATGAATATTTTTCAACACATGAATATTTCAGAACATTTCGATATTATAACGGGAGGGTAATTAAAACCGGCACCGTTCCTAGCACGGCTCCTCTGCTATCCTAGGCCTCGCGGCGATACAAGTGTTTCATTTTTATAATCTCCACCATACAATTCATTTTCACAACACTGTGAATTTACCACAATCGCAACCAATTTCATTTCAACCACAATCAATCATCCACAATCACAATCAATCTCACACCACAATACAATCAAGTCGTCCATGGTCTGTGGACGACGGTGTCAGGAGCTACAAGTTCTGTCTGCAACCTAATATAATTTTATTCAATTATTTTTGAATTCAGAAATCTCACCTTGGTTTTTATTTCTTTTAAAATTGTAGCGAGCTCTGATTGCGTTCTAGTCTCTTCTAGAATGTAGTGTACGATGTCATAGTCCCAATGTCTCTTGTTTCACTGGATTTGGGCAACATATGAAAAAGATATGATTTTTATTAATAAATCGCACTTTGCAACGCTTTTAAGCGTTATAGCCATTTAAATTAATTCACTGCCGGTACTTCAGCAAAAGGTTCAAAAATAGGTTTTCGATTTTCACGAAATCCATGAAGTATGAAGCCGATCCACTTGCTCCACGTTGTCTATCTCCGAGAGGCACTCCAGCACATGATGGTCACGGCGAACTCGAACTGGCGTGGGTAGTGGATTCTGGTGCAAACAGCGGCGGCTTTTTGGGCTTGGATCTCGACGCACACGAAATGAGGGAGGTCCAGACTGGTATTGGATTGTAGATGGGATTGAGCTCTACAAAATTCCCCAAAGAGGTGCTTGATTTCGTTGAGAGGATGGAGAATTATTGTGGAAGAACGAATCGAAGGGAGCCGCTGTTCGTTTTTGAAGAGGATCGAGGGTTTCTGAAAAGTAAAAAGGAATTCTCATTGATTTGTATATTTATTTTTTTATTTTTAATTCTTTTAATTCCATAAAGGCCCTTTAACCCATACGAACTTCAAATCCCACCCAACGACTGTCGCCCCTAGCTAAATACCCTCATTTCGGATACAATGTAATATATTTCGTAAGCCTATTCGATTGTTCAGTCAGTTATTCTTTAAATTAAAATATACAACATTCAATATTAAATTTGAACATACGTTTTAATTCACTGGGGCCACATGCTGATTCCAAAAATTTCCAAAAAATAATTCTGGCTATGATTTGACGATACAGTCCTAACAAAATTAATTTCATCAAATTTTGAGACTGTTTGAAAAATGGCCATTTTCTGGTCGATCCAATTCAAACTAAAATTACCAAACGCATTTTAATTTACCATGCTCACATATTTATTCCAAAAATTATGAATATTAAAACCTCGCAAAAAATTGACATTCCAGATCCAACAAAAGTGGTTTCGTCGAAAACGGAGGTCGTTCGCAAAATGGCTATTTTTATGGGCTTTATTATTATTTTAAAAATGGAATTTTTTTAAATTTTGACCAAATTTCTGTTAAATTTTCTTAAAATGATTTTTTTAAATTGGTTCTGATTTTCCGGGTTGTTACAGTATGGAGCCCAGGTATTACTTATATAGTGACTTCTACTTATGTGGATCCTGATGTTGCGAGGCCTTGGTGAAAGGTTGGTAATGACCGGGATGTGATATACTCAGGCATGCTCTAAGTTACCTAGTTACAAGGGTAACCCGACCTTGTGTTGGTAGAGGGCTCGTTTGGTTTTCGGGGCGTCCCTCTAGAGGCGTACCTAGTGGTTCGGTAAGGAAGTTCCTTCGCCTGGTCATTTGTTGGAAATTCATTATCCACTACGAGCTTTTACGATTTCATTTGTATAGCCTACTAGTTGCCAGGACGAATATGTCAGCATAGTGGGATGGGACATTATGTTGGCTAAGACTGATAAATTTATTTGCGAAACTGATTTTCACACTATGCACTAATAATAATGTGGAAAATGGTTTCCGCGTATCAATCATGTTTGACTATCATAAGGAGAAACCTCGCCCATGTGTGCGTTTACCTTGTGTGTGTGCCGCGATACCTTATGTTAGTTTCATTTTATAAAAAGCATTGCAAATTTTATTGCACATAACAAATATATATTGAGTTATCACACCAGTCCCATGACTGACCTAGAGTTTATTTGTCTTCCCACAAAACTCTGGGTGCCTATAATTTTCCACACGGGTAGCCTAGTGTCAGGTTTAGTAGCTGTGTTTGGAGCCTACATCTTGGAGCTTTTTCTACTGTGTCTTTGCTTTGGTGGAGTTGCTATTGCCATGGGTCATCTTTAGCTGTTCCGTGGAGCATTTGGTTTTTGTAGGCATCAGTGATTTGGAGCTATCCACGTGAAGATGAAGTTTGGTTTTGGATTCACCTTGATTAGTTGTTTCTGCTGCTTCTGTGTTATCTTGTTATTATAAATAGTGTTGCACCTTAATGTTGTATCTATTGTAAACTCTGATATAATCTCACGTTATATAAATGAGAAGTTGTTTTATTTCATTGTGATTGTTCTAATGTGTTATATCCTTTGACAACTACGAATCCGACATTTGAATCTGCGACATTTGAATACAAATAGGTATTAAATGTCGATTTTTGAAGGTCGAAATTCCGGGTCGTCAAAGACATGTCCATAATTTTAACCAATTTTGTTAGTGACCATTTTACCCCTGTCATTCTTTTACAGTGCATAACTTTTGACTCGGATTGAATCAAGTGTTGAGACCTGTGCCATTGGAAAGGAAATGGTGATTCCCTTTCCATAGAGTGGTCACATTAAAGATTTGGCTCTGCGGTTTGGGAGGAATCTTTGTTTTAAGGTTTTATAGTTGGTTGTTCAGGTTTGGTAAGCCATAATGGGCTGATTTGGTGAGGCTCATTGGTGGGCTGGTGGAGGCTATAAATAGGGGGTAGGGGCATGGAGAATAGTTTACTTTCTCTATTCTCTCATTTGGAAGAGTTAGAGTTCCTCCATTCTCTTCACCTTTCCACCATTATAGCTTGGAGAATCGAAGATCTTCAACATTTGAGGTTATATCTACGCAAATCAAAGAGAGAGATCATCAAATCGAAGAGTTTAGAGCAAAATATTCGCTGTCTGGATCTAGATCTAAGTGTTTTTGGGTTATTTTGGATGATTGGTGAGTAATATGCATCTCTCACACGAATTCAAGCAAGTATATGAGTTGTATGCACATATTTTCATCATTTTAAATCAATGTTCATGGTAAGCTTATTTTCATATGAACCGCCATAGGATCTAATTTAGCAACTATTTACATATATTTTCCTATGGGGTCGCTCGGTCGAGAAATAACGTGGTTAGGTCGGTCAGGGATGAATAGTCGAGTTCTGGTCGGTCGGTCAAGTCCTGGTTGGTCGGTTGAGGCTTGGTTAGTCCGTCAGCAAGATATGGTCGGTCGGCTCCAAGATGATGGGTCGGTTGCACATGGTCATTTCTGAAAAATTATATTTTTCGGGTACGACCCATATCTGAAAAAAAAGGGCCTAAAAAAAATTTCATGGCAATGCCCCTGAACCCGTGGCGCAGCGCAGTGCGCTCTAAACGTTGTGGTTGGTGGTCGAGGGGAATTCAGTGGGAATATTCAAAGAATTGAATGTGTTCGTTAATCAGTGTGGAACAACGAATGAGATGACAACTCAAAATTCGTGAGTTAGTGGATAATGGTTGCTTGAGAAGGTTGCTTGAGCTATGAAAAGTCATCGGGTTGGATGACTAGAGATGCAAAGGATGAGAAGTTATCGTTGTTGTATGTTCTAGCAGGCTCAAAGCAGGGGTACAATGTGGGCACCCAAAAGTCTGGAAGGTTGCTGGTCGAGTACCCTGGGTATCTTTGAAAGGCCTAGTTGTCAAGGTTGGACAAACATAAATATCGTTGAAAGGCGTACGGAGTTTATGCTAGAACTGGGGTTACCATTAGCCCTTGACATGTGGCAAGGTTGGCCCTCATACGATTAATGATAGTTTCGAAGCAGGATTGGCAGTGATAGCCAGAGTCTGTCATGGTTGATTAGTTGCCTTGTTTGTATTGACTCACGTAAATTGTCCAATGTCGAAGGAGATGTTCCTCGGGTAGTTGTCTGATATTGGTTTAGGCTTTTGTGGCTTGTGCTTGAGAGATGTTGAATTCGATTAGGATGGTTTATGTGGGATCTATAATCTGGATGCTATGAGTGCTATTGATGGTTGTTTTTGATTGCCATAAATAAATGGTTGTTCTGGTTTACATGGTTAAATGGTTGAAATGTTTGATGTAAAGGCTATCACTATCCGATGTGGGGAAGATGGGAGTTGAGTTCTTCTCTGGTGTTGTGGATTGATTAGTTTGTTTATTTACCCATTCTCATATACTTTATTGATGATGTTAGTTAGTTGTTTTATCGCTCACTAAGACTGTTGTCTGAATCAAGGTTTTATGTTTCCCTCTTATTACCTTGGGCTATTCATCCTATTGTTGGATGGGAAGACTAGGTGATAGCTTAGTGAGAACGATGTTGCAGTTAGGAGGCGAGTAGGAGGCTGGCGTATTATCTTACCTACTATATAGAATTTGGGTTTCCGCTGTTTGTTATTCTTCTCTAAGTATTGTAGCGAGGCAATTTGTATAAACACTATTGTTGTAATCCAAGTGTATGGATATTACTTTCTAGTTGTTATGAAAGATTAGTGTTTTCTGCTTCACAAATATTACTTGTTGTATATGTTCTATTATATTTTACCTTGCGGTGTGAGATTTATGATAGGTTCCATTTGGGTTATCACGCCTTGATGACCGTCCATGCCTGCTTGGCACACCTTTCAACGCACTATTCCTCTTATTTAGTGCCGAGGTTGTGGCGGTCGTCACGGTTGGAATGGTTTTTGAATATAAATTTGATCTCGGTCTTTCTATTCCAACAATCTTATTGGCTATATTTGATAGTTGGTTATTTAACTATCAGATCAACAAACATTCATCCATAAAATAAAATAAAATTACTAATTCAGTACCCAACATCATTTAGCCTCTTTAATTAACTAGTCGTTATTCAAATATTAAAACTTATAATTCAGAAAACATTTCCCTTTCTTATTTTAAATAAGAGTATTCAATTATCATCTCACTTCTACCCATTGGCTTCTCATTGTAAATTGGTAAGTGAATAAATCTCTCGGTATCGACCCCGACGGCCGAAAACAACATCAGATTGGTACTTCAAAAATTACTCAACTCAACTAACATACAACAAGTTTCAATTTCTTAGAAAAACACACCGTAGTCCTTTTTTCCATTTAAAACAGATTATATTGCTTTAATAATCTCACAAATCATTTCCAATTTAATTTAAATATCATTTCACAAAAATAATTCAACTTAACTTCTGTAAATAAATATTACAGATTCCATTTCAAACTCCTTTACTTTTCATTTACACGATCGTTTAACCTTCCATTTACGAATTCCATTATCTTTCATTTACATATACATTCCTTTCATTTATAAAATCCTTTACCATTCATTTTATAAGTCTGTAACCATTCGCTTTGTAAATCTATAACCCTTCACTTTATAAATCTATAACCATTCGCTTTATAAAATCTTTACCATTTGCTTTATAAAAATTTAACTATTCGCTTTATAAAATCTTAACCATTCGCAAATATATAACTTAACCATTCGCAAATATATAAATTAACCATTCGCAGATATTTAGCCAATAACCTGTATCCTTTTTCTTCGCGTATCCTTCAAAACCATTAGTTAATATTAAATTCTAATTCGATAAATTCCTTATTATATAAATTCATTTCACAATATTTCCCATATAACTCAGATTATGTGTATTTCCATTTTCAACTTTCTTCCGGCAAATCTTGCCTTTAAATCCCATTTATTCGACATTTATCTCAAATCCAATTATACGTCAATATTCATAATCTATTTCCAATTTCATTATTTTGATAATCTTACTCATGAAAAACTCATTCATCAAATTTCGTATATTTATAAACAATGTTTGCATAGATGTTTATTTTTTTATGAAAAATCACTATTCAATTCCTTTAAATCAATTATTTTACATTTCCAATCCCGTCGGTCCATTTCAGCATTTTAAAAATCTTTTAAAATTCCATTTACGTCCTTAAACCCTTCTTCGAAACCATTTTAACTTTCCCATTTAATTTAAACTGTTTGACCATTAATTTATTTCTATCTTGAAATTCCCATTGATTTATAATTTAAATAGTTCAAAACCATAAATCTGCAACCATTATTTATAAAATAAACATCGTATTTCAAATATATCAATATAACTTTGAAAATGTTCACAATTGATTTAATATCGATTCCAAATATATTTTCTTTTATCAACGGTACTGAAGAGGTAAATATCCACTATAGTACTGAACCGTGAAATATAAACCAATTTCACACCCTAATGAACATAGGAAATTATATTGATAAAAATTATCAATATTATTGAGAAATCCTATTGGATTCCTCCAACCTGTAAATTCCTTCATCATAGATTCAATATCTCAACATATTTTATAATATAATAAAATTAAATAACTACTGGTGAGCAATCCAGTTGGATTCCCTCCAACCTGTTTTCCCTGCATCCAAATACGTTACCTTATATAAAATTATTCAATAAGAATTATCCAATTTAAAACTAATAATTTCTACAATGGTAAATAACCACTATTTAACATCAAACAATTTATATCAAACAAATAATTCAAACAATTAAATTAAACACATTCATATAATAAACATGACCAATAAGGTAAGTTACCTCAATTGGTTCCAATCGTTAAAATAACGATTTGGTTTTTCACTGAAATTGAACAACATTTAGATTCATCGGTTCAATCAATATATGAATTTATAATTAACAAACAAACAACCATTAGCTACCAGAGCACACAATTACAAAACCCAACTTATATAAAATATAAGTGGGAAGAACTGAGTGAGTTTAACTCACCTAGATTCCATTTATCGCTCAAGTGGTTCAGTTACAGTTAAATTAAACATCGTTTAATTTAACCGTAAATTCCAGCTATCTCTGTCTCTGTCCAACACAGTTCCTTAAATTTCGTGCAAGCCGATACAGTTCTAACATCACTGATTTTGTTCATTCTATTAATGTACAAGAGAGTTATGTAAATTACAAGTTATAATTTAATATTTAACCTCATTAGCTTTTTAAATTAATTAACCTTGATTAGTTAAGCCGCTAATCCTAGACGGGAACTTAAATGTATTCACCCTCCTTTTAAATCAATATGATTAAATTAACCGACCTATTCCCTTAATTATATTTTAATTAAGTTAAATTACATTGTTAAAGTAATAAACAAGGTCGGTTATACTATTCAAATAGGCACATATACTATACTTTCAATACTTGGAATTACTTATTTACTGTATCACGTAATGTTTCGGTATTAAATTAACCACTTTCACTTAGTTCGTATACTAACAGACTGCTTAGTCTATTCATTTGAAAATTTGTGTTCACTTTTACAAAATAATATGGTTAAGCACCGTAAAACTTAAATTAACTAATCATGCTACTATATAAATGTTCGCCAGATTAAGTATATTTAGGCATGTTTAATAAGTACTGTTAATTTCCTTCCCTGATTACTTGCCATGTTTGTTTCCCGTTCTATCCATTGCTGCATGCGAGACATTGTGCCGTCCTTCCCTGTTACGATCAGCATCCCAAATTCATGCACTTTTTTATAACAGACCGACTATTTTACATCAGCTCTTTGTTCATTCTACAGGCTTCACCACGTCCTTACTTCCATTGCTCTTCGTTTTGCTCAAAAAAAGAATGGGCTGACCTTGATGCGTTCGACTCTAAGGCCAAAAAACCAAACCCATGCAAACAGCACGATCTATGCCTCCTCATCCCATCATCGTTGCCATTTGTCTCCACTTCACTGCAGCACCAACATCAGACTGTATCCCCTCCTCGGCTGTGACGGCAAGGAATTTCGCTCAATCTGAATCAGTCATTAAACCGATCTAGACCGTTCGAAACCCCTGATCGTTTGAGAATAGGACAAATCAGAACGCAGGCGAAAGAACATTTCATTGCTATTACAACAATTCCATCAGATACAAGAATATACAGAGTATAAATGAATAAATTACATTCGATAAATATCAGAGATTACTATAAATTACATAGCAGCGGAAAAATAATACAAAGCACAACTGAAGGTGTTATACGGATACAGAGCTTTCCGGATATCATTCCAGCTGTAAACCAGGATCATGTGAATATAAATCTGCAAAACCAAAACTACTAGCTGCCCGTGTGGAAAATAGGGGCACCCAGAGTTTAGGTTAAAACAATAAACTCCAAGTCAGTCATGTGACTGGTGTGAGAACTAAAACAGTTATTTAAAGCTTGACTTTAAAAGAGAGCAATTCAAGGGACCACGCCGTATAACATGGAACGAGTTTCCTCCCAAGAATACCAGTGCATAGAATAAACAACGCAATGCTTTTTCGAAAAATGAAGCTATTATAAGACCCAGGTCCCATCACACAATGCAACGCAAGCCGGAGGATAGGGTTTTCCCTTATAATAGCCAAACATGCTTGGTACATTTTAAAACAAATCATTTGATACTATAATAAGTGTATAGTGTCAAAACAATTTCAATCATAAATATAAATCATAGACGGCATGGGTACCATATATCATGTCGCCATACTAGTTCTACAATTAAAACCGCAATACACGTATTGAAAATTGGATTTCCGTCATGAGTCGAGGCAAGGGGCAAGCTCCTCTCCGCGTTTGAGACACTCTAGCAAATGTCCCAGGGTTACGCACTCTGGGCAACCCCTGGATCTTCAGGGCCGGTCCTCACTTACGTTAGAGGATTGGAAATTCCTGAACACACGTTTCCCGGTCCTTACAGACCTATAATCGAGGCGCCTCATCCAACAACCACAAAGGTGAAAAGTATATAAATGTCAGGGCTGGTAAGTCACTGACACCACCAAAGCTAGAAAGAAACGTCGTGCTCTCCCTGCAGTCCGTATCCCGTTTTTAACTCATACCGAGGTGTGAGGCTCGCGAATTCACGTTATACACAAAGCTGCCACGTAGGCGTGCTTTGATCATCAACCACAAGACTTTGCTTTTCAATAGAAGCCTTGATCATTGCATCTTAGCGTGCCACACAGGAAATTCATGTCATGCGACTGATGTCCATCGATATACAATCTCTGAGCTCGTACGTCTCAGAGAAGGGCGTTAAGCAAAAGAATAAATTCTCCGCCGCCAAACAGATGTATATTTAATAGAAATCAATCAACACAGAATAAAATCCAATGTCAGACACACAATCCATTTACAAGTCCGTTCTGGGTCTGAACGAAACCGGAGGCACTTTCCTCGCATATCCATCCATCTCCAAGTACGTCTGGACGACCACCAACTATTTCCATCCTCTTGGGTGTACAGCCCAATCAGGATCGTCAGTAATTATCCAAATGATGTGAAGACTTACGGTCTTCAACCACCGTCTTCATCTTCGACTTATCGTCGAATCGGTTATTCAGAATGGGTATAAACTCGGACTTTCCGAACAACCCGCGTATGTTAAAACAAATGTTACATAAACACAACATACGCCTCATTCCAATTCAGAATATTCTTTTATTTAAATATTCACATCTTTTGGGAAAGGTTCCCATTAATTTTATCCAAGATAAATTCTTTCAAATTTATCCTTTAATCTTCCTTTAGATGTCATTTCAAACCAAATTATGGTTTTCTAAACTAGTCGAGATTAGCGAACCACACCGAAGTAATTATTTATTTTATTTCCCAATCCCAACCTATTCATCCCATGAAGCAAAACTGGTAATACTCCATATCTAATACTATGGTGTTATCGGTAAAATTAATTACCATTTCACGTTCAAATCTAATTAAAGATTTGACTATCGCTTTGGAGCAAAACTGGCGATACTCCATTCTCGCTCATTTCTAAATTTGATAATTTAGATTATAGATTCACATTTCAATCTAATTGCAGATTCGTTAAAACTCCTTTTACTGGGTTAAAGAACTAGGTGTTATTTAAAACGCAGTTCACGACAAACCCAAATCACATTCTATTTGTTATAGGGTTAAAGAACTAGTGTTATTTAAAACACCGTTCATGATGGACCCACAAATCAATTCTAGTTCAATTCAAATCAAATATATTAGGAATTCCGATTATTTAAAACCCCTTTTTAAATCTAATTTATTTATTTAAAAACAAATCGGGTTTTAAATTTAGTTCAAACTAGTTCATTTTGATAAAAATCTATTTATCTTTTCAAATATGGAGTTTTTCATCCTAAATTTTCTCAAATCATTTCTTATGATTTTACACAAATTATTGATATTTTTAATAATTTTATCAAGGCCCGTACAGTCGATTTCCATCAACGGCCATCGAACTGCACTTACAGCGACCTTTTTCGAACTTGATTTGGACGTATCTCCAAATCCAACCGTTAGATTTAAAATTTCAAATATTCTTTAGAAAGCTCTTTTCGATACGAACCCAACGGTTCTGATTTTAGGAGAATCCGACGGTCGGATCTCCCGTAATGTCCGTTTGAAATAAATGGTCGAAATTCGTGAACTGCCGCAGCGCGGCGCGTTCCATTCAGGCCATTATATAATATATATAATATATATTTCGTCGATTCTATTTAAAACGAATTATATAAATAGTTTTGAATTCGTTTCAAAAACATTTCAACTTCCATCTCAATTCAAATCAAAATTGAATCTTTCCTTATAAATTCGTTTTAAAATTCATTTCTATTCAATTCAAGTTTCAATTCAATTTGAATTCATTTCACTTCGTTTTAAATTCAATTCTAATTCGTTTTCAATTCGATTCAATTCAAAGTGGTTTTCTATTCGATTCAAATTCGTTATATATTCAATTGAAACCAAATTTGTTTTCTATTCAAATCAAATTCGTTATATATTCAATTGAAACCAAATTCGTTTGCTATTCAATTCCTTTCGAAATCATTTTATATTTAATTCATTTCGAAATCGTTTTCAATTCAATTCATTTCGAAATCGTTTTATATTCAATTCATTTTGAAATCGTTTTATATTCAATTCATTTCGAAATCGTTTTCAATTCAATTCATTTCGAAATCGTTTTATATTCAACTCATTTCGAAATCGTTTTCAATTCAATTCATTTCGAAATTGTTTTCAATTCAATTCATTTCGAAATCGTTTTCAATTCAATTCATTTCGAAATCGTTTTATATTTAATTCATTTCGAAATTGTTTTCAATTCAATTCATTTCGAAATTGTTTTCAATTAAATTCATTTCGAAATCGTTTTCAATTCAATTCATTTCGAAATCGTTTTATATTTAATTCATTTCGAAATCGTTTTCAATTCAATTCATTTCGAAATCGTTTTATATTTAATTCATTTCGAAATCGTTTTGAATTCAATTCATTTCGAAATCGTTTTCAATTCAATTCAAATTCAATTGATTTTCTATTCTATTCAAATTCGATTGATTTTCTATTCTATTCAAATTCGATTGATTTTCTAATCTATTCAAATTCGATTGATTTTCTAATCTATTCAAATTCGATTGATTTTCTAATCTATTCAAATTCGATTGATTTTCTAATCTATTCAATTCAAATTGGTTTTCTATTCGATTCAATTCAAATTGGTTTTCTATTCGATTCATTTCCGTTTTCTATTTGAATCAAATTCATTATATATTCAATTGAAATCAAATTCGTTTTATATTCAATTCGAATTCAATTCCTTATATATTCAATTCGAATTCATTTTCTATTCAATTTGATTCAAATTTCATTTCAAAATATTCGATTTCGAAATCACTTTTCAATATCATTTTAAAATGAATAAAATCGATATAAATATCGTTCACGTCAAAATGGCGTCAATCTAATCAACACGGCTTCATATATTTCTATTTTCAAATATTCTATTTCAAATATTTCTATCTCAAATATTTCTATTTCAAAATATTTCTATCTCAAATATTTCTTTTCAAATATTTCTATTTTAAATATTTCGTTCAACACATGACTAATCTCAATGGATGAGTACTGTCAACACATGAACCTTTATTTTATATTGACAAAGATGTAAATTTTATTATTAAAATATTTCGTTCAACACATGACCAATCTCAACGGATGAGTACAGTCAACACATGAACCTTTATTTTATAATATTCTTTATCTTCTAAATTGGAATGAGGCCCAATCAATCACCATATAACATTAATTATACGGATTTTCATACATCACATGTATATAATAGCATTGAAAAATAATCAACCATCAACCAAAGTGCACTACACTGTATAAGCATCAAATATAGATATCTAACGCTTATAACAGCCTGTCAATCAATCGATCGACATATTTAATCAATCAGGATGAGTGAACTTCAAATTTCATCCCAACACCCGTGTGGGGTTTCAAACAATCAAACACAGATTTATTTGTGCAGTTGGGCGATGTGTAAAATTTATCGTCCCAATCAATGTCATTCAAATAGGTGTACATAAACAAACCGTCCGGTTTGTAAATGAATATTTATTTATTCACATTCACTATATTCATATTCACGTTAAAAATTATATTTTTAACGATAAAACATTTTATTTTAACACATGAATTTTTATTCAGTTCATTTACAAAATAAAAATGATATTTTTATTTTTCTAACTTATTTTAGAAAATTTCGGCGGCATAACGGCACGATACTAGAAACGGGACGAGGCCTAGCCTTATCCCCGGTCTAGTGAAGGCCCACGCCATTCACACATTAATCAAATTCACCAAACAACCAAATTCAAATCAAATCATCTAACTAATTTATGCAACCAAACAAACAAGTTCTTGGTCTGTGGACGATTGTGTCGGGTGCTACTAAGCACCGTCTGCATCCTAGTATATATATATAACTAGAAAAGAAATTGAAAGGTGAGAAATTCTCACAAATAGCTAATCCAACTTCACAGCACTTCCAATGCAGGAAATCTTGTCGTTCTCGCCTTTTGTCACTTTCGCTGCTCGTAGTCAGTACATATATAAAAATCACATTTTTATTTGCTGATGTCTTTAAAATAAAAAATCACATTTTTATTTGTTCACTTTCAATTTAAAAATCATATTTTTATAATTGCTTCACACATTTAAAAATCGAATTTTTACTTCGCTATTCAATATATAAAAATGGAATTTTTACTATGCTATACAATATATAAAAATCGAATTTTTTTCTACGATGTTATATAGATAAGAATTCCATTTCAAAAATATAGATTTCGCCTTTTCAAAAATATAGATTTCGCCTTTATAAAAATATAGATTTCTCCTTTATAAAAATATAATTATTAAAATCACCTCTTTATTTCAATGCATACATAATAAAAATCAGATTTTTATTTTGCCACATATACAAAGATGGTATTTTTAATTCTCTACATAAACAAAAATCATATTTCTACCACTTCTATATAGTAAAGATCATATTTTTAATTCTTTAAAAATATAAAAATCATATTTTTAATATCTATACTATATAAAAATCTAATCTTTTTCAATATAAAGATATAAAAATCAAATCTTTTATAAACAAAATCATGTTTTAACCATTTAAAAATTTAGTTTTTGTCACTATAAAAATTCAGCCTTTTCAATACATAAAAATCGAAATTTCAGAATTAAAATAAAAATAAAATAAAATAAAATAACTTACTGTAATCTGCGAAGAAGGGGGAGGGGGGTGATGTCCAGGCTCGGCGGCAGGAGGAGGAGCAGGCGGAGGGGACACGTCGGCGGTTGTGGTGGTCTGGATTCGGGGGAAGGCGGCGCTATGGTTTGTGGTCCATTTCGATGTGGAGGCTGCGTCGATGAGCGAAGGGCAGCGGGCGGAGGATGCAGGCGCGAGAGGGGAGGGGAAGAGCAGGGCGTAGCGTCGGGGTGGGGAACGCGCTCCGGCGCGGCGGTGGGCGGTCGGTCTCCGTCCTCGACGGATTTTTTTTTTTTTTTTTTTTTTTTGATTTGCCTTTCTGATATCGATTTGGAAATGAGAGAGGGGGGGGGGGCCAGAGCGGGTTAAAGGGGGAGAGAAAGAATTTTAATTTATTAAATTATTTAATTTGCAAAAAGTTGACTTTTACATACGACCTCGGAACGAGGCCCACCGCCTGTCGTCCATAGCGTATTACCCCCATTCCGAACACAATGGGATATGTATCGTAGGTTGATTCGATCGTTTGAATCAGTTTCCGTTAAATTTACATTTAAATCACTATATTGAATTTTAAACATGTATTTCAATTTACCGGGGTCACATACTAACTCTAAAAATTCCAGGAAAATATTTTCTAGCTTCGTATTGACGATATGGTCCTAACAAAACTAGTTTCGTCGAATTCTGAGACCGTTGGAAAAATGGCCATTTTCCAGTCGATTAAAATCAACTGAAACTGGTCAAACGCGTTTTCCTTTGCCACGCTCACATATTGATTCGAAAAATTATGAAATTTGGAATCTAGCAATAACTTGACATCACAGACCCAACAAAACTGGTTTCGTCGAAATCCAAGGTCGTTTGCAAAATTCCCATTTTTAAGGGCCTGAATTCCATAGCGACTATTCAGAATTTTCAACTGGACATATCTTTTGATTCCCGCTATGAAATCTCGATTTTTCGGATTCGTTGGAAAGATATTATCAATTTGATCCTAATGTTTTTGGTTTCACTAAAATCCGGATTGTTTTGCACCCGGTACATTCAATTGAAGTTTGAAATCGAATTATCGAACTACCGCGCCATTTTCAATTCTATTTATAATTATAAATAAATATTTATATTCTAACGACGACGTATATAATATATACGTTCTAATTATATTCAAAATAAATTTCTCGTTGAATTTATTTAAAATAATCTATTTTAAATATTCAAAATTCGCTAAAATCGCCAAAATAAAAATTTTAAACTAGTTCAGATTTTCCGGGTTATTACAATCTCCCCCACTTAAAACTTTTCGTCCCCGAAAAGGAACAAAGTCGAAAGTGGTTTGATCCATCAACTCTACGTTCGATCTGGCTTCCATTCTCCATCTTTACAGTTTCTGAGAATTTTCAAATTTTCAAAAAATTTGGCTAACACCCTAAATTTTCGAAAAATTTCGCCATAACCTCCCCTGCACCTGGAGCCACGAGAAAATCCCGAAATTGCCATATAGGCCTTCTGATCTCAAAAAGAAAAAGAAAAATCCAAGCGGCTAGCCAATAGGCTCAAAAAATCGTCATCACCCAAACAAAACAGTAAATTATGTAGTAAACATGTACCTATTTGTCGGGCAAACAAATTTTATTCTCTGCTCTAGCCTCCTTGCTATGACCTGTTCAATGTAAGTACTAGTATATGCAAATAAATGCGACCAATTTTCAATACAATTCAATATTTGGTTCAATTAGGCATAATGGTTCAAAATTATCAAACAAATAAACAAACAACACAATCATCAATCAATTAGTGAATTAGAGTTTCAAATCCATAAATTTTGATATATATACAAAAACCATGTTTTTGATGCCAATTCACAACAAAGTGTTCTAGCTATATTAGTTTTGGTTCTCACACCAGTCTAATGGAAATATATAGAAAATCACAACTTCGAAACTTGAACATAAATTCTGATGATGTAGCTACAATCATCAGAATCATCTCCGGGCATCTAGAATGTGATTCTATATCTATCTAATATATTAAAACTTCGAATATACGTTCATGACGCGTATATACAAAATCTTTGTATACTAGATTGTCCATATTCAAAACAAATAAATAATTAAATACGTTTAAAACGATTTAAATTTTCAAAACAAAATTGTTTTCATTTGAAAAATATACTCTTCACACTCGTTCTAGGATACTACAGATCCTATCTCTAACGAGTCATTCTAATTGGATATTACTAATCCACTATCTGATGAATTCTTTCGTATGGTTCTAATGTGTCTTATTCTCGAGCTCTATAAACCAAAGCTCTGATACCAAATGTGACGGCAAGGAATTTCGCTCGATCTGAATCAGTCGTTAAACCGATCTAGACCGTTCGAAACCCCTGATCGTTTGAGAACAGGACAAATCAGAACGCAGACGAAAGAACATTTCATTGCTATTACAACAATTCCATCAGATACAAGAATATACAGAGTATAAATGAATAAATTACATTCGATAAATATCAGAGATTACTATAAATTACATAGCAGCGGAAAAATAATACAAAGCACAACTGAAGGTGATATACGGATACAGAGCTTTACGGATATCATTCCAGCTATAAACCAGGATCCTGTGAATATAAATCTGCAAAACCAAAACTACTAGCTGCCCGTGCGGAAAATAGGGGCACCCAGAGTTTAGGTTAAAACAATAAACTCCAAGTCAGTCATGTGACTAGTGTGAGAACTAAAACAGTTATTTAAAGCTTGACTTTAAAAGAGAGTAATTCAAGGGACCACGCCGTATAACACGGAACGGGTTTCCTCCCAAGAATACCAGTGCATAGAATAAACAACGCAATGCTTTTTTGAAAAATGAAGCTATTATAAGACCCAGGTCCCATCACACAATGCAACGCAAGCCGGAGGATAGGGTTTTCCCTTATAATAGCCAAACATGCTTGGTGCGTTTTAAAACAAATCATTTGATACTATAATAAGTGTATAGTGTCAAAACAATTTCAATCATAAATATAAATCATAGACGGCATGGGTACCATATATCATGTCGCCATACTAGTTCTACAATTAAAACCGCAATACACGTATTGGAAATTGGATTTCCGTCATGAGTCGAGGCAAGGGGCAAGCTCCTCTCCGCGTTCGAGACACTCTAGCAAATGTCCCAGGGTTACGCACTCTGGGCAACCCCTGGATCTTCAGGGCCGGTCCTCACTTACGTTAGATGATTGGAAATTCCTGAACACACGTTTCCCGGTCCTTACAGACCTATAATCGAGGTGCCTCATCCAACAACCACAAAGGTGAAAAGTATATAAATGTCAGGGCTGGTAAGTCACTGACACCACCAAAGCTAGAAAGAAATGTCGTGCTCTCCCTGCAGTCCGTATCCCGTTTTTAACTCATACCGAGGTGTGAGGCTTGCGAATTCACGTTATACACAGAGCTGCCACGTAGGCGTGCTTTGATCATCAACCACAAGACTTTTCTTTTCAACAGAAGCCTTGATCATTGCATCTTAGCGTGCCACACAGGCAATTCATGCCATGCGACTGATGTCCATCGATATACAATCTCTGAGCTAGTACGTCTCAGAGAAGGGCGTTAAGCAAAAGAATAAATTCTCCGCCGCCAAATAGATGTATATTTAATAGAAATCAATCAACACAGAATAAAATCCAATGTCAGACACACAATCCATTTACAAGTCCGTTCTGGGTCTGAACGAAACCGGAGGCACTTTCCTCGCATATCCATCCATCTCCAAGTACGTCTGGACGACCACCAACTATTTCCATCCTCTTGGGTGTACAACCCAATCAGGATCGTCAGTAATTATCCAAACGATGTGAAGACTTCTGGTCTTCAACCACCGTCTTCATCTTCGACTTATCGTCGAATCGGTTATTCAGAATGGGTATAAACCCGGACTTTCCGAACAACCCGCGTATGTTAAAACAAATGTTACATAAACACAACATACGCCTCATTGCAATTCAGAATATTCTTTTATTTAAATATTTACATCTTTTGGGAAAGGTTCCCATTAATTTTATCCAAGATAAATTCTTTCAAATTTATCCTTTAATCTTCCTTTGGATGTCATTTCAAACCAAATTATGGTTTTCTAAACTAGTCGAGATTAGCGAACCACACCGAAGTAATTATTTATTTTATTTCCCAATCCCAACCTATTCATCCCATGAAGCAAAACTGGTAATACTCCATATCTAATACTATGGTGTTATCGGTAAAATTAATTACCATTTCACGTTCAAATCTAATTAAAGATTTGACTATCGCTTTGGAGCAAAACTGGCGATACTCCATTCTCGCTCATTTCTAAATTTGATAATTTAGATTATAGATTCACATTTCAATCTAATTGCAGATTCGTTAAAACTCCTTTTACTGGGTTAAAGAACTAGGTGTTATTTAAAACATAGTTCACGACAAACCCAAATCACATTCTATTTGTTATCGGGTTAAAGAACTAGTGTTATTTAAAACACCGTTCACGATGAACCCACAAATCAATTCTAGTTCAATTCAAATCAAATATATTAGGAATTCCGATTATTTAAAACCCCTTTTTAAATCTAATTTATTTATTTAAAAACAAATCGGGTTTTAAATTTAGTTCAAACTAGTTCATTTTGATATAAATCTATTTATCTTTTCAAATATGGAGTTTTTCATCCCAAATTTACTCAAATCATTTCTTATGATTTTACACAAATTATTGATATTTTTAATAATTTTATCAAGGCCCGTACAGTCGATTTCCATCAACGGCCATCGAACTGCACTTACATCGACCTTTTTCGAACTTGATTTGGACGTATCTCCAAATCCAACCGTTAGATTTCAAATTTCAAATATTCGTTAGAAAGCTCTTTTCGATACGAACCCAACTGTTCCGGTTTTAGGAGAATCCGACGGTCGGATCTCCCGTAATGTCCGTTTGAAATAAATGGTCGAAATTCGCGAACTACCGCGGCGCGGCGCGTTCCATTCAGGCCATTATATAATATATATAATATATATTTCGTCGATTCTATTTAAAACGAATTATATAAATAGTTTCGAATTCGTTTCAAAAAAATTTCAACTTTCATCTCAATTCAAATCAAAATTGAATCTTTCCTTATAAATTCGTTTTAAAATTCATTTCTATTCAATTCAAGTTTCAATTCAATTTGAATTCATTTCACTTCGTTTTAAATTCAATTCGAATTTGTTTTCAATTCGATTCAATTCAAAGTGGTTTTCTATTCGATTCAAATTCGTTATATATTCAATTGAAACTAAATTCGTTTTCTATTCAAATCAAATTCGTTATATATTCAATTGAAACCAAATTTGTTTGCTATTCAATTCCTTTCGAAATCGTTTTATATTTAATTCATTTCGAAATCGTTTTCAATTCAATTCATTTCAAAATCGTTTTCAATTCAATTCATTTCGAAATCGTTTTCAATTCAATTCATTTCGAAATCGTTTTATATTCAATTCATTTCGAAATCGTTTTATATTCAATTCATTTCGAAATCGTTTTCAATTCAATTCATTTCGAAATCGTTTTATATTCAATTCATTTCGAAATTGTTTTCAATTCAATTCATTTCGAAATTGTTTTCAATTCAATTCATTTCGAAATCATTTTCAATTCAATTCATTTCGAAATCGTTTTATATTTAATTCATTTCGAAATTGTTTTCAATTCAATTCATTTCGACATTGTTTTCAATTCAATTCATTTCGAAATCATTTTCAATTCAATTCATTTCGAAATCGTTTTATATTTAATTCATTTCGAAATCGTTTTCAATTCAATTCATTTCGAAATCGTTTTATATTTAATTCATTTCGAAATCGTTTTCAATTCAATTCATTTCGAAATCGTTTTCAATTCAATTCAAATTCAATTGATTTTCTATTCTATTCAAATTCGATTGATTTTCTAATCTATTCAAATTCGATTGATTTTCTAATCTATTCAAATTCGATTGATTTTCTAATCTATTCAAATTCGATTGATTTTCTAATCTATTCAAATTCGATTGATTTTCTAATCTATTCAATTCAAATTGGTTTTCTATTCGATTCAATTCAAATTGGTTTTCTATTCGATTCATTTCCGTTTTCTATTTGAATCAAATTCACTATATATTCAATTGAAATCAAATTCGTTTTATATCAATTCGAATTCAATTCCTTATATATTCAATTCGAATTCATTTTCTATTCAATTTGATTCAAATTTCATTTCAAAATATTCGATTTCGAAATCACTTTTCAATATCATTTTAAAATGAATAAAATCGATATAAATATCGTTCACGTCAAAATGGCGTCAATCTAATCCACACGGCTTCATATATTTCTATTTTCAAATATTCTATTTCAAATATTTCTATCTCAAATATTACTATATCAAAATATTTCTATCTCAAATATTTCTTTTCAAATATTTCGTTTTCAAATATTTCTATTTTAAATATTTCGTTCAACACATGACTAATCTCAACGGATGAGTACTGTCAACACATGAACCTTTATTTTATATTGACAAAGATGTAAATTTTATTATTAAAATATTTTGTTCAACACATGACCAATCTCAACGGATGAGTACAGTCGACACATGAACCTTTATTTTATAATATTCTTTATCTTCTAAATTGGAATGAGGCTCAATCAATCACCATATAATATTAATTATATGGATTTTCATACATCACATGTATATAATAGCATTGAAAAATAATCAACCATCAACCAAAGTGCACTACACTGTATAAGCATCAAATATAGATATCTAACGCTTATAACAGCCTGTCAATCAATCGATCGACATATTTAATCAATCAGGATGAGTGAACTTCAAATTTCATCCCAACACCGGTGTGGGGTTTCAAACAATCAAACACAAATTTATTTGTGCAGTTGGGCGATGTGTAAAATTTATCGTCCCAATCAATGTCATTCAAATAGGTGTACATAAACAAACCGTCCGGTTTGTAAATGAATATTTATTTATTCACATTCACTATATTCATATTCACGTTAAAAATTATATTTTTAACGATAAAACATTTTATTTTAACACATGAATTTTTATTCAGTTCATTTACAAAATAAAAATGATATTTTTATTTTTCTAACTTATTTTAGAAAATTTCGGCGGCATAATGGCACGATACTAGAAACGGGACGAGGCCTAGCCTTATCCCCGGTCTAGTGAAGGCCCACGCCATTCACACATCAATCAAATTCACCAAACAACCAAATTCAAATCAAATCATCTAACTAATTTATGCAACCAAACAAACAAGTCCATGGTCTATGGACGATTGTGTCGGGTGCTACTAAGCACCGTCTGCATCCTAGTATATATATATAACTAGAAAAGAAATTGAAAGGTGAGAAATTCTCACAAATAGCTATCCAACTTCACAGCACTTCCAATGCAGGAAATCTTGTCGTTCTCGCCTTTTGTCACTTTCGCTGCTCGTAGTCACTACATATATAAAAATCACATTTTTATTTGCTGATGTCTTTAAAATAAAAAAAATCACATTTTTATTTGTTCACTTTCAATTTAAAAATCATATTTTTATAATTGCTTCATACATTTAAAAATCGAATTTTTACTTCGCTATTCAATATATAAAAATGGAATTTTTACTATGCTATACAATATATAAAAATCGAATTTTTTTTCTACGATGTTATATAGATAAGAATTCCATTTCAAAAATATAGATTTCGCCTTTTCAAAAATATAGATTTCGCCTTTATAAAAATATAGATTTCGCCTTTATAAAAATATAATTATAAAAATCACCTCTTCATTTCAATGCATACATAATAAAAATCAGATTTTTATTTTGCCACATATACAAAGATGGTATTTTTAATTCTCTACATAAACAAAAATCATATTTCTACCACTTCTATATAGTAAAGATCATATTTTTAATTCTTTAAAAATATAAAAATCATATTTTTAATATCTATACTATATAAAAATCTAATCTTTTTCAATATAAAGATATAAAAATCAAATCTTTTATAAACAAAATCATGTTTTAACCATTTAAAAAATCAGTTTTTATCACTATAAAAATTCAGTCTTTTCAATACATAAAAATCGAAATTTCAGAATTAAAATAAAAATAAAATAAAATAAAAACAACTTACTGTAATCTGCGAAGAAGGGGGAGGGGGTGATGGCCAGGCTCGGCGGCAGGAGGAGGAGCAGGCGGAGGGGACACGTCGGCGGTTGTGGTGGTCTGGATTCGGGGGAAGGCGGCGCTAGGGTTTGTGGTCCATCTCGATGTGGAAGCTGCGTTGATGAGCGAAGGGCAGCGGGCGGAGGATGCAGGCGCGAGAGGGGAGGGGAAGAGTAGGGCATAGCGTCGGGGTGGGGAACGCGCTCCGGCGCGGCGGTGGGCGGTCGGTCTCCGTCCTCGACGGATTTTTTTTTTGATTTTCCTTTCTGATATCGATTTGGAAATGAGAGAGGGGGGGCAGAGCGGGTTAAAGGGGGAGAGAAAGAATTTTAATTTATTAAATTATTTAATTTGCAAAAAGTTGACTTTTACATACGACCTCGGAACGAGGCCCACCGCCTGTCGTCCATAGCGTATTACCCCCATTCCGAACACAATGGGATATGTATCGTAGGTTGATTCGATCGTTTGAATCAGTTTCCGTTAAATTTACATTTAAATAACTATATTGAATTTTAAACGTGTATTTCAATTTACCGGGGTCACATACTAACTCTAAAAATTCCAGAAAAATATTTTCTAGCTTCGTATTGACGATATGGTCCTAACAAAACTAGTTTCGTCGAATTCTGAGACCGTTGGAAAAATGGCCATTTTCCAGTCGATTAAAATCAACTGAAACTGGTCAAACGCGTTTTCCTTTGCCACGCTCACATATTGATTCAAAAAATTATGAAATTTGGAATCTAGCAATAACTTGACATCACGGACCCAACAAAACTGGTTTGGTCGAAATCCGAGGTCGTTAGCAAAATTCCCATTTTTAAGGGACTGAATTCCATAGCGACTATTCAGAATTTTCAACTGGACATATCTTTTGATTCCCGCTATGAAATCTCGATTTTTCGGATTCGTTGGAAAGATATTATCAATTAGATCCTAATGTTTTTGGTTTCTCTAAAATCCGGATTGTTTTGCACCCGGTACATTCAATTGAAGTTTGAAATCGAATTATCGAACTACCGCGCCATTTTCAATTCTATTTATAATTATAAATAAATATTTATATTCTAACGACAACGTATATAATATATACGTTCTAATTATATTCAAAATAAATTTCTCGTTGATTTTATTTAAAATAATCTATTTTAAATATTCAAAATTCGCTAAAATCGCCAAAATAAAAATTTTAAACTGGTTCAAATTTTCCGGGTTATTACATCGGCCACCCGAACCCTCGACTAAAACCCCGGCAGACTGATGAACTTGAACCCACAACCAGAAAGCAACACACATAGTACCCGCCACCCAATAGAAAGAAGCACAATACACTTCGCCACTTTCCACGGTCACCGCCTAAGTCGAACCCTTCCAACTCCGCCCTGGCGTCAAGCCCACCATCTCTTTCCTACCTTAATTAACAACAAAGGCCAGTTTGCATGAGGCAAGAAGATTTGGTTGCAAAGGCAGGGGAAAAGATTACCGTTCATTTATTCTTTGAAAGGTGTTTGGTATATATACGGTCTGTCCAGGCATTCGGTTTAATTCTCTGTTGCTGGAGAGTACTTATTTATTATATAAAGAGAGAGTTTGGTTTAGAGCTTGCTGGGAAGAAATAGAGTGAGCTTACTATGTATATGTATATATATATATATATATGTTGTAAAAATATGATAGGATCCATGTCTAGTCTACACGTGCGAGGTAGGTCTGTGAATTTCAAAGGTAACTGTGGGTTTCCTTTCTTTTCATTAGGCATGGATGTAGATTGGCATGTGCACAGGCTCTCTAAAAATATGTCAACACATTGGTACATTTCTAAGTGATGGAGTAGGCTTGCATTAGAAAATAGGATAGCTGCGGCATATATGGACTGATTGAAGAAAAACTTTCACATGGTTCAGCGTGTTGGGTTTTCAGAGGTAGGACTGTGTGATGAAGACTTCGCATGAGTACATATGGAAGGAGAGGCTAAGGGTAGGCTGCCTCCAAACTTAGGTTGCCCGTTTGTGTATAGGTACGTGCGGATTAAATTTGCTTAAGGTAGAAGTAAGTTTAATATTTTCATTTGCTTTACTTTGATACGGTTTATTTATATATATGTGGTTAATAAATTGAAACGTTAATTATCGTTGACCGTTGAAGATTCATACTGTCAAAATGACATCCACTTGCTATGAAATTGGACGCACCACTACGGCTTGGCATTCTGTCCCCAATGAAATTCGTTTGGTCGAAAACCGACTCCGTTTGCAAAAACGACATTATTTTATTTCAAATTATTTACCGGTTCACTTTTAAATTTTACGCGCCCATAAAACAACTCCAATTGGTCCTAAACTGGAAATCTAGTAATAACTAGTTATACATATTCCAATAAAATTGTTTCATCGAAAAACGGAGGCCGCTTGGAAAGTAGATATTTCTAAGGCTTATATATATTATCGATAACCAATAAAATAATAATAATAATTTATCATCATAAATGTCCAGCTGGAAATATCATATAGTTTTAAATATAAACAAATATGGATTATACAACTGAATATCAACATTCTGAGTAAAACAATATCCAAATTATATAAAAATCCCTTTTATATTGATTCAATAAATGTTATATTTGTATAACGATTCCATAGCGACTATTTCAAATTTTGAATTGGACATAACTAACAATCTATAACACGAAATCTCGATTTTTCTCTTGCATTAGGAAATTATAATTAATTAGATTCTAACGTTTCTTTTTTCACGAAATTCCAACTTATATCGGATCCTGTATACTCAACTGAAGTTGAAAACTCAATATTACGAGCTACCACGTCATTTCGAGCTTGTTTTAAACTATACATAAATTTAACGTTTAAACTTCGTTTTAAATAAACGAATTCAATATTAAATCCATTAATATTCCAAATATAATATTTTAAATAATAAATAAATTGAATATTTAACTACCTAAAAATATGGGACATTTCAGACATTAAAATACTAATTTTTAAATTTAGTAAATTTTATTAAATTATTTGAATATATGATAAAAATAATTATAGAAGGTAAATATAATTATTATTTTTGACCGCTAAAATTGTACTTCTATAAAAGAAATAACCTTGAGAGAACAAAAAGAACAAATTAGATAAGTTAGAGTAGGCTCTAGGATTACATATGAATTAGTTGTACAACCTAATCTGGAAACTTTTGTATTAGTCTCAAAGATCTATATTTGAAAACTTGACATAGAGTAAGAATTTCCATAATTAAAGTTTGGTTGTAATCTAGGTTGTCATAGAAAGTTTGGTTTAGAGATTAGTACATTTATAATCATGCCTAGTGAATACTGATATCCATATATATATATATATATATATATATATATATATATATATATATATATATAGTGTAAATTACGTAATTTATGATTTTCGTATTTAGGATTCATGGATATTAATAGCAAATATAGTAGGCAATAAATTTGTAATTAATAAAAGTAAAAGGAAATTATGAGGACTGATTTAAATAGAATTTGATTTGTGTAAGTGGGTGAATTTCCAAACTTCAAAGAGCATGAAAAAGAATTAAATTTTAAGAGATTCTTAAGGAGGTTAAAGAAATTGAGTAATGATTAATTAAAAATTTCGACTTTTATGGACATATTAATTACGATTATGAGTAGATCACATATATGAGAAAAGAGAAAAATAAAAAATTGAGAAGGAAAAAAGGATTGGAATAATATGTTAATCTTGGAATAAAGGATTAAAACTTTAATATTGTTTATACCGCTTGATTATAAGTACCACTTGATTATAAGCGATAATTTCCAAAGGAATTTTATTTCTTAGGTTTTGAGACTTTAATCACTAGAAGTCTCCTGTCATGATTAGAAGATGATACATAGTGAAAGTAATGTATCCCTATATGTGCTCGTGTTAATTGGGATTTAAAACTACTTAGTAAATTTATTGTAAGTAATAAAATTTTATGGGGACACTTAACTAGTGGCTAGCCAAATATGGAATTTGGAAGTTAATTATGGAATCAAATTTGCATCCTATAATAGGAAATATCTTGATCTTAAGGCTTCAGAATATTGATTGAAGAAGAAATTTAGTTTCAGTAATTTCATCCTTCGAATAAAAATTTGATACACGGGTTTAAGAAATATGCATAAATGCTGGAATTACGTAAAAATACCCATTTTAATTTGAATCTATCTGTGTTTTTGTTTTTTTAAGTACATTGTTTATTTTTTATAAATTAGCCCTTTTCTCATTTTTCACAAAAAAATATGTTTGAAATTATAAGGAGTATGCACAAAATATAAAGGAAGATATGTGTAAATTTATGTTATTACACGTAGTTTACAATGTTTATTCAAAATAAAATACTCATTCCTGGTAATTTTAATATGCCAATATTCTTTCTTTATTCTTCGGAAAAAGTTATAAAAATTATACCATAGGAACTTTAATAAGACTTTAATTTTAACAAATCAGAAGATAGAAATATTGTTATAATTATTGGTATAGACTAGAACATAAATTATTTTAATTTAGAAAATTAGGTAAGGAAATTTATTGAATCGTAGGATTGCTACTCCACTGTAGATAGTAGAAGTAATATTCAACTTTATAGGATTATCATGGTTACCTTGTTAGTACTTGGTGGGCTCTCTTAAAGTGTTTCAAGGAGGCTATCTCAGTTACCAAAGTATTGATGGGATAACCATTGACAAATTTATGTTCAAACCAAATTTGTGATTAGACTTTGGAAAATGTCTAATTTGATTAGGCAAGATGTGAAGGCTAAAGAGTTAGCATTATATTTTGGGCTTTCCTAATATTAGGGAAACAAAAGAAGTTGTCGATGATAGGATCCTATTACATTTTTATACTTTTATATTTGATAAGATATCTTTACACTATGGAAATTTTTTATAGGGCCTAACCAGGAAATGGGGACTAAGACTGAACACTTGGCATCTCTGTCATTACAAATAATATGGAGCACGGGATCTCAAGGCTCCGCAACATTTAGCTAGATTTGTTCGAGTACATTAGGAAGAAATTTTGATGAAGACATGAAAATTTTAAATTTTTTTAGCCTTTCTTGGAAATTTTAGGATTCTGTGGTTGCATTGTGATTGCTAGATGCGATGGCAGAAACTGACTGTGGCACAAATGCATCGAGCACTTATATAGAAGTTATATGCCTATTAGGATGTTTTACATATACACAACATAATATATTACATTTTCACATTAGGGATGAGATCACTTTAGAGAGTCTACAGTACATAATCACATTGAGTATGACTATTTTATGGATGTGTAAAAAAATAATTTGCCCATATAACATGTTTGTTGGAGCAAGTTGTGATGTTCATCCCTTCGAAAGAATTTTGGACGAAATCTACTATAAGGGGAGAAGAATATAACATCCATAAAATGTACCCTAAATAGACATAGGTATTTAAATTAAAAATAATTAATAAAATAATAATATGTCGAAAATACAAATATTTAATGATTAGGAATTTGACCATGAAAATATTACCATTGTATTCGTGGCGAGATTCTAACCCATTTTCATATTTTATTTATTAAAAACAGAGTTCATGCGAAAAAGATACGTATACAACAAGTAGGACAACAAAATAATATATACAAGATTTGAAATTGAAATTACAAAAATAAATTCGGAATAAAATATAAAATGGCATATATTCCATTTTCAAATTCTAGGTTGTGTTTATATATAAGCATGGAACAGGGGATAACATTTGAAAAGAAATGAAAAGAATTAAATGAAATTAATTACAATTAATAATAAACTAGATGTGCAAGAGAATTAAATTCACTATGCCCTGTCCTTAAGGGAGGTCGACCTAGGCGTCGACCACCCTCTTATGGAGGGTGTCGATCACCCAGTGTGGAGACGGGCAACAACGGCTGAGTTTAGGTTAGGTTTTCTTATATAGTTTGTTGATTTGAATTGTTCGGATTTAAAACACTTCAACGACTATAAATAGAGCCCTATCATCTTCTATAAACCTCGCATCTTCTCTACACTCTGCCACCATTCCTTTTCTTCTCCATTTTGTTTAGTTTCAGATTAGGTTTTGTTAGTTCTTCTTCCTCATTTCTATTCTGTTTTTACATTTTTTTATTCTTGTTTCTATTAGAATTTTCTAGGACTAGATTTATATATGTATAAGATCATATTATTATTTCCTGTACTTGTATAATAATTTAAAAGAAGTAATTGGAGTATGTTTATTTGAGGTTTTAAACCAGAATTAGACTTATTCATAGTTTTCTTCTTCAACATATACTGTTAGTGAGGATTCTTTTAAGTTTACCTATATTTCTGTAATTGTTAGTATAAATCTAGGTTGACTACGCCTATAGACATCTGGGATTACATGAAAACAAAACATATATAAATCCCCTAAACTAAACGTCTAATAAATCTGAAATGGTCAATCTAGTTGTTTGTTTAGGTTTTGATTATTGGTGTAAGTAAAGAGGGAATTTTGTTATTTTGTTGTATATATAAATTTATCATTTTGTCTATTTTACTTTCTTTTATTTTTATTGTAAATTAAATTGTTGCAAAAGTGTGGATTTGGGTATTGTAACATATGCATGTTTAAACCTCTATTTTTATATAAAATAGATGGTTTATACGTAATAAAACACATGTGACCAAAATCCTTGTTTTTGCATAAATCTCACAAATGGAAGTAAAGCAGTATTAGAAGGAATATACATATAATATTGTTTATTCACCTTGTCACGTTTCATTTATTGAAATAATACTATTACAAGTAATCTTTTGTTGTGTTCAGTTTACTTCTCTATTATTGCTTCATATTTGAAATGAAGAATTATATGTTATATTGTGCAATTTGGGAAATATGACAAAATTAGGCATTAGGATTGAAATTTCAACGTTTAATGCATTTTCTTTATGTGCACCACTAATTATGCCTTTATTTATATTTATCAAATAGCATAATCTAGGTATCATAAATTCATATTAAATGTGTTAAATTAGGAATTCATACTAAATATCCTCACTAGGAAAATTTGTATGTTGTATGTCTATTATTATCTTTTTTCAAAATATTAAATGGCATGTGGACGCGAGGTTCTTCTACTTATAGTAGATGTAGCGACCCAAGGTTTTCGGCCTTGAAAATCGACATAAAACATCTTTACCATATCTCATGCCGATCCTCCAAGCACTGAAAACATTGGATTGTCATGAGAAAGAAGTTAGAGGATGAGAATAGAAAGAAAGAAATATTAGAATAGAAGAAAGAAGAAGAACACATATCAGAATCTCACAGCGGAACAGATAAAATTTAATATCAAATACCTTTATACAAAAGAACTGTATATACATACCAGTCATCAGAGTTTAACATACAACTGCACAGCGGAAATAACTTCATATATCTAACGGTGAAGCCGCCTGCTTCTAGCTCCTGAAACTCCAAGCAAAACCTAACCTGGAACATACTCGGTCTGACCCGAGCACATTTGATTTAAAACAAAATACATCGGGTCAGTCTAGAATACTTTCAGTGATAAATTCACAGAACACACACTTGTTTAACTTTGGAAAATCCTTTCATGAAATCAAAGGATAATACTAAGACCAGCCCACACATAAACACGGACGGTTTTTACCTTACTATAACCCAAAATAGTTTTGAAATCATAGCTTGCTCTGACATTATCATAATGTCTAAATACAAATAAATATCAATCTAGGGGAATGCTTGCATCTCACGCTCCCCATATATAGTATACAATCAAAAACCGCGGGCGCTTATTGGAATTTTGATTTCCAATCTTGACAAGGTATGGGACCACCTGCCGATAGTGTATCTCTAGAGGCGAATACACTGGGTTCAACAAGAACGTCTTGTAACCCGACCCTCACATGACCGACCACTCATTTCACTTGAGTGTATCGAATGTATATAACCGACGGTTGGGACCAGCAACCGCCTCCCGAAAAGGGACAGCATCGAAATATAGATTAAAGAAGCAAATAGATTTTCTCTAGATAGGTGATCATACATTCTAATGGGAGCGACCCACATAGTCATGCTACCTGCCCGATTTTTGTCATTTCCCGGTTGATGAGGCTTGAGGCTAGAATTCTTTTTCAAACATCTGGCCACCATTCACTTTGAATGCCACCTCGTCAGATCCGCCAGATCACAGTTGATTGACGTCCACAAGAATACTCGAGTTTATTTGGCTAGAGAATAACCATTTCTCCGCCATCAACTATGGTATGTTTGGAGAAATCAACGCATGTAATTCCTTTGGAAATACTCTGTCAGACATCCGTCCATACAAGTCATCCAGGAACAGGATGAACCGAAGGTACCCTCCTACTGCATCTCATATAGGAATCACCCCATGGATTAGTAGAGAGAAGTCCTTGCAACCCGTAGATTCCAACCACGACAGAACCCCAGCTTATCTCTGGTTGAGATCCAGAGATTTTTAACGGTCCTTCCGTTTACGAAAATCCACAGTCTTCAATGCTCCACCACGATCGTCTTCGATATATTCACGTATTTGTTGGTCGGAATGGTTTTCGAATATAAATTCGATCCCGGACTTTCCATACCAACAATCGTATTGGTCAACTTTGATAGTCGGTGATTTAACTATCAAATAACAATAGTGTGAATAACATCAGTTTGCTGATTCAGCACTTGGCACTACTCGGCCTATTTAAAATGTATATACTTAAATGTTATAAACTAGATTCCTCTGATTAACTCTGACTGATTTACTTTGATTGATTAACTATAACTTGACTAACTCGACTTATCTAACTCAACCGGACTAACTTGACTCGACTACTCCTATCGATTAACTAGTACTACTCGACTTAACTCCATTCGCTTGACTCTAGATCGCAGTGATCACAATGGTTGCGCCTGATTCCCTCAGGAAACATCCGACCGCCGTAGGCTATCTGCAGCCCTGCGAATTACGCTAGCAGTCGTACGCAATGGCAACTTTTCCTAAATTACTATGTTTGTCTAACCCTATTTCAATTACTATATTCGATCAACTCTAATTGAATAACAAATATTCAATATAATTTGAAATCAATATTCTTATTTCATTTAAAACTAATATTGAAATATTATTTATCTGCTAAACCTCGCATCAGAGTTCACTACCCTTGTAGGGGATAACCTGATTCCAACATCTTCACTCATCCCAAACTAATACAATTCCTCGATAATAGTGAGGCCAATCAAGTTGGGGTATTTTATTTACCTCCCAGACCTTGATCGACCCAGTTCTTACCTTAGAATAATATTAGTTTGTAACTTAAATCCTTATAAAAATATTGTTTTCCAACTCGATTTCAAATATGGTTTTATAAACCGTTTCTTCCATTTGAAATCCTCGTTTGATAATCTCTTTACTTAATTTCTTTGATTAAGTAAATGTTCATTAAAACATATCTTTTACCCTAAAGCACAATTTTACTTATAACCTTTGGGTTTTAAGAAATTCCCACGTCATCTAATCTGTTTCTATTTATTCGAGGCTTCTTATAATAAATCTTATCTTGGATTTTATAATTAAAATACGCTTATTCACTTCTTTCCAACAAGATCCCTTTTTACTTGGATTTCATTTCCAATATTTAACACAAACCAAGGGTATCCATTACGTTGAAATCCTTATTTAAATTTCAACGTCTCGCTCAATTCAATACTTTAACTTTCAAGTCGTCGTTTGGTTTAAAGATTCTCTTTAAACCTTGCTTGGGTTAACTCATTTTTGCAACTTAACTTCGATTTCCTTTTAAGACAATTTACACTTTTTAGTCCATTACTACTCTATTAACTATTCCCATTAAAACCTCATTCAGTTGAATTTACTTTAATTAAGAAAGATCTTATTTACACTTTACATACACTTACATATCTCATTCACAAATTTCGTCTTGAACTTGGATTACACCTTTCTTTAAAGACTCTTATTTGGCTTCATCGAACCTATCGACACTTCATCGCTTCTAATGAAATTCCAACTAAAGGAAATTTTCCTTTATTCATTTTAATATTTAACTATGTTAAAATAGTTAACCATACTATAGTATAAATTGTCATTTTTGAAAAGCTTATTGAATAAAATCAACTTCATTAGCATTAACCAATTTAATCATTTCCTTAGTTTATAGTTAAACGGGGATTAACTGATTTTTCCACACTATTCGTTAAATTTAACGAGTATCCAGCAAATTAAACCAAGTTAATTTAGTTATCCCTTTTGATATAAAATGAGTTGAATTTTTGTTGATCGTACTCCTCAGTTAGCAGATAACTTATTTCTACTTGTCATTTGCCTTTTTAAATTAATTAAATAATTTAATTAATTTAAAAAAACACCAATTAATTGTTCTAAATACAATTAACCCCTTTTTCCAAACCCGTGGGTAAATAACTTGGATTCCCTGCTTTATAACTCATTTACATTACACGATTTTGCTACGCAAACCATTTAAATGATTCTTTTTATAACCTTGATTAAAATATTTATTTATAAATCTATAATTTATATAAAAGGATGGAAAAACCCCAATATTCAGTTATAAAATAATTTATAACTTTAAACTGCGTCGTTTCACCGAACGGTAAACCAACGTCTGAAACAACACATTTTAGGCCATTCACTGCCAATTACCCAATCAACACTGTCGGTTGATTTTAAACACAACACAGGTGAATATTTATTCAACCATCACGCTCAAACAGAGTTTTTCTACCATATGGGATCCAATCAGTTCAAATATCAACAATATACAACAAACAAACAACATATAAAATATTTGAGGAATCCGATCGGATCCCTCCAACCTGTTCTTCCCTATAACACAGCTCGTTATACATTTCATAATAATATATGAAATAAATTTCAATCATCTAATATTTTAAAATGATAAAATATAAATGTCAGCAACCACTCAAACAATAGCAGCCAATAGTAACCAATCAACCAATTTATATTTTTAAAGGTAAATTATATTTTTAATATGAATTTACCACATCACAGAATTCCAGAAGATGTGAGAACTAACTCACCAGATTTGTATTCGATTCACAATTGTCACGTCGTTTTATATAACTTCAAACACACGTTTGAAATTACATAAAATTCCAATAGCTTTTGATTGACACCAACCAGCTCCATCGTCTAGGCTTCGTCACTGCAATCCCAACAGATCCTGTTTCGTTGAATTCCGTTAACGTATGCAAAAGTTATGCTATTTACAATATTTGCCTAATTTAAACAAATATATATTTAATTTAATTAATTAAATTTTTTTTGTAATTAATTTCTAATTGCGTTATTAGCCAAATTACCTTCCCTGACCTTCTGAAAAATCCCACTTTCCCATCTCTAGCCATATCAATTATTTAAAATCGAAAACCCATTTTAATATTAAATGAATAAATTTAATCTCCACATAAAATACTTTAAAATATTAATTTAATTATAACTTAAAAATTATAAGCCAAAACTAAAATCCGCTTCCACTCATTTTGAAGTTCTTGTCAATAGAAATCCAAAGGTCCTTGTTTCGTGGAAATCTGATTTGAATTGGAAAAATTATAAGCCTTTTAAGTTTTTAGCTAAAATTACGCAAATTGCCATTATTCTATTATAAATTCAAATAATTTCAAATTAAATTTAAATTAAAATTTTAATTAACCATCTCATCCGTTGGATAAGTTAGGGATAGCCAGGGAGAGCAGGAAACTATATTTTCCAAACTCAGGCCTAGACACTATCCTCTCTGTCATTCCAGAATGTTCCGATATTTATTTTTAACAAATTCTATTTTAACTGTAATTTATATACCCTCAAATAATCATAAATTCATTACAAAATCAGAAAAGGTTTAGTTTACCTTACCCCGTGAAGTCCAAACTTTTGCCTAAGAGTCCCTAGCTCCTAGTCTTGTCCTCCTTTCTCCTTTTCTTCCTTTTCCCTATATATATTTTTTATTTTTTCTGCCATTGCCAAAGCTTGAGGGAGAGGGAGGAAGTGAGTTTAAAATGAAGGGGGGGGGCTATTTATAGTTTGGGAACTCACATGGATCGCTGAGGTGGCGCAAATCCAATGGTCGAAAAAGGGTGGCTAGGATTAATCCTTAAATTAATAAAATTATTAATAAATTTAATAATTTATGAATAGTAAAGTGTGTTTTCTCAACCCTATTCGGACATTAATTTGACTTACTTATTGACACCATATTCAATTTTTTTTTCAACCATGTTGTTCAATTTTTCTTGCTCTTCAATAACATATAAAAATATTTCAAATTCGAATTCGTTTAAACTTTCAACTAATTTAAATTCAAATTCAAAATAGTGTTTTGTGTTAGTTTCAACACCTTCCGGTCTCATGTTAGAGTATCAAACGATGAAGGTTTTCAGAAATTCTTTCACTGTATCGTCCGGTTTCTAACGTATTTCAATCCTATGTGTTCAAATCCAAAATCAGAGTTCATTTGGATTTTCAAATAATTTATTTTAATTTTGTTTCCTTAATAACGTTCTATATTTGATATAGGATTTTCCCAAACTTCATATATAGCTAATATTTTATGTTTTTAATCTTTCTGGATAGGTCTCAGGTTCCAGTTTTGCCGTTAACACGATCAAATTCCAATTACCGTCAAAATTTAGTTCAAATTTTGGCCTTTTATTTTTCTCTTTTCCATATACGGATGCCGTTTTACGCGATACTTCCTTGAGTACTAAAATTTACTATTCTGGATCTCACGAAGGTGGTTTCATTATCTAGCGATATCCCGTTCTCAAGATATTCTCAAAATCGCCCGTTTTTAGTTCAAATTTTGAATCTTTTGCGAATTTAACCTAGATGCCATTTTTGACTTAACTTAGCTGGTTACCTAATTTCATCATTTCGGATTTAATGAAACTGATTTCATCGAAATCCGAGTTCGTTAGCAACTACTTCCTTTGTAAACGTACTATTTCAAATTGAAAATTTATCCTTTTATATTGCCAGTTCACATTATATTGCATATCCACTAAATTCCGACCATTTCAGAATAAAATATTATTAATATAATATTTAATTATTTATATTAATAAAATATTCAAAATTATTGAAATTAAACCATTTAAAATTCAAAAACAATATTAAAAACCATTTTTAAATATTAAACTAAATGGTCAAAAATCTGGGTCGTTACAGTAGAAGTCTGCTTGGAACTGACTGACAAATCCAGCAGCTACAAGAAGTCGGTTTAATGTGAGACGTCTAGTGCCGTGTGCCATTTGTGTGAAGTAGGTCTACCTCAAGAAGGTATTAAGTGGTTGATCCACCTTATTTGGGTGTTAAGTGGTTAGGACTTGATCCCTTCTTAAGGGTTCATTGAAGGGATTTTAGGATCGAACCGACAACGGTTTTCACAAATTTAATAACCCTAATTTCTAGATCCAACCGTAAATTTAAAAGCGAATTAACCGTGTACCTTTGGCGTTGCTTTTCATTCCATGAATTCGTACAAAACTATATCTTGGTCGAATCGATGTCAAGCGCTTGATGGTGGCGCCTCTACTGAAGTCTACGAACGCTGCTTTGATGTCGTCAAACAGAATCGAAGATGAGTGAGAGATCGGTACTAGACGGTTGATGGATTTTTGTTTTCCCTTTTTGATATCTCAATTTACTATATATTGTTTAAGAAAAGGGTTGGTACCCCCTTATAAACTATACGGGATATCTTAGGAGAATGTTAAACCTGGTATATCACTTTAAAACAAAAGGAAATTATCAACGTTTGATTTTCTTTTGTTAAGAACGGTTCTCGCCCTTTTGAACATTCTTTTGTGTGACCCTATAGTTATTATAACGTTGGAAATAACTTAAATTATAAAGAGTGAAACAAATCTAGTAATATATTGTTATTACCCAAGTTATAATAAAATCAATGATTCGATAAAACCTTTCCCGTGACCAGTGTTTCAACGTAATTTAATCCTTTTAACCAATATATCCAAGATTAAACTCGAGGCATGGAACGTATCATCCTCTTTACAATTTAATCATTTTATCTTGATTGATGAGAAAATTATATAAAACAAATCAATATTTGAGCACGACCATGCATTTTATAATTATACTCAATCAAGAGTCCCATGGATATCCAAGGTTAAAAGTAACTTTTGATGATATCAAAACACAAATATCCTCAAGTAAACTATATAAGAATTTCAGGTCTGAGGACCATTACGTCACTCTCACTATGAGATTACTTATAACACTATTAATTATGCTCCATGAAGTTTTCTCAAGTTGGGTTTGTCCAATACAATATTCTCTGATACGTATATATGTATTGACATTAACATCACATATATTAATGATCAATTAGATATGATCATCAGTCAATTAACATACTAATCTCACTGTTTTATTATTGTCCTTTATAAACCTTAAAACTTAACTAGGAATATTTAAGAATTATAATACTTATTATATTATATAATCTCATGTTCAGGATGCTTACTTGAAACTTCATAATTCTGTATTATTATTCTAAGGACTGTTAGAGAATGGAGTTTTGATGACAACAACCTTATTTCAATATTAATTGATTATAAAATATATACTAACACCTTTATCTAGAAAGATACAAACACACATATGCAAGATTTATATATAGGAAATATTACTAAAGAATGTACAGTTTAAAGATGTTAGTGATTCAGATTCAGAGATATTTCAAGACTCATGAGTATTCAAGATTTCAAAAGTTCAAGATAAATATAGCTATAGAGTCTAGATTATGTAAGACTCTGAATAGCACTCCTGGTTCAAATTTAAAATAATTTCAAATTCTGATTTTCAAATTTTGTTTTCAAATTTTATCTTCAATCTCTTTCTTCTCTATTTTACATTCCATTTTTATTTGATTTTAAA
Organism: Allium sativum; assembly: GCA_030737875.1. Lineage (NCBI taxonomy): Eukaryota > Viridiplantae > Streptophyta > Magnoliopsida > Asparagales > Amaryllidaceae > Allium > Allium sativum. The sequence goes on along the minus strand of CM060910.1, from coordinate 968,320,550 downwards.
CTTAAGTTTTATAGATTTATACTTTGTAAGCTTTATATATTTATATTTTATATACTTTATATTTATATAGTTTTAAACTCTATAATTTTATAAATATGTTTATATAGTTTATATTTATGTTTTCATATGATTTTCTGCTTTATAATATTCATTTATAACACTATATTTGAATTCAAGAATTTCTAGAATTATATATATATATATTTCAAAACACTTGAAAAATGTTCAAATTTCAATTTTACATACATATATTTATTTATTTATGTCGACATACGTATATATACATGTCGACATATAACCGTCATTTTTTCAAATTTGAAAGGAAGTGTCTTTTCACTATTTGTGACGGTTCTGAGACGTTGCAACCTTTCACACATAATAAAAAGGGGCTGGTTTCGAATTTTTAATCACTTCTTTTTCTCTAACTTCATTCCTTTTCATTACACCATTATTTCTTATTACTTTTATAATTTCTACACCTATACTCTGCTGAATTCAATTCTGTTTTCACTAATCTTCTTCTCTTTACACTCTCTACTCGTTACTCTTTGAATCAAGTGTTATTGAAGAGTGATAGGACTGTTTGTAATTGTTTAGGTTGTGTAAAGTAATCAGTGGTATCCCTTCTAGCCGTGAAATCAAGGACGGGTAATCTGTGGTATCCCTTATAGCCGTGAAATCAAGGAAGGTATACTTGATCAAGTGTATATGGAATCGGTGGTATCCCTTGTAGCCATAAAATCAAGGAGGGTTGTAATTGAATAATGATATACTAATAAAACTTTGTACAATCCAACGTTGTTTGGGACTGGACGTAGGAGCACTTCCGAACCAGTATAAAATCCGGTGTGTTCTTTCCTTTTATGTATTTTATTTTATTTATCTTTGCATTTGTGTTTGATTCTGTGTATGTGATTGTCTCTGTGGTGTTTGATTCATATAGTATATAAGGACCCGAAACTCCCCCGGTCTCCGAAGAGAAGAGGAAGAACGGATTGCCTTGAGGACAAGACGAATCAGAACACAAATAGAAGAACAATTCATTGCTTATTACAATTATTCCATCAGAATACAAGAATATACAGAGTATAAATAAATATTATACATCAGAAAAATATCAGAGATTTACAAATTACAATGCAGTGGAAAATAATACAAAACACAACTGAAAGGAATATATGGATACAGAGCTTTCCGAATATTATTCCAGCTGTAAACCAGGATCCTGTGAATATAAATCTACAAAACCAAAACTACTAGCTGCCTGTGCGGAAAATAGGGGCACTGTAACGACCCAAGGATTTTCGGCCCTGGAAATCGACATAAATACCTTTACCATAACTCATGCCGACCCTCCAAGCACCGAAAACACTGGATAGTTATTAGAAAGAAATTAGAGGGTGAGATAATAAAGAAAGAAATATTAGAATAGAAGAAGAAGAAACAACACAACCCAGAGTCTCACATCGCAGTGGAACAAAATATAATACAGAAATAAATCTTTATTGAGAGATTTAAAAATACTTACAGTATCAGAGTACATCACACAATGGGACAGTTATAATAACCTATTCCCATATACAACACACAGCGGAATAGTAGCTATATAATATCATACGTCTGAACATCTCCAGCTCATCTCTGGACTTCACAGCATTCGATAACCTGAACCTCTACATCTCGGGCTAACCCGAGCATTTACAAAACACCGGGTCAGTATGGTGAACCAGAGTGAGAAAACTCGCACAGTATTATGGGTAAATCATCCAATCATGATTTAAAAGTTCAAAATCTTTTCAAAAGAAAAAGATAATCGTAAGACCAAATCCACACATAAACATGGACGGTTTTTACCTTAAGATAACCCAAAACAGTTTTGAAACCAATATCTTTTCTGATATTATAATAATGTCTAAATACAAGTAAATAGAAATCTAGTGGAACGCTTGCATCTCACGCTCTACATATATAGTATACAAACAAAACCGCGGGCACTTATTGGAGAATGGATTCTGACTATGACAAGGTATGGGACCACTTGCCGATAGTGTACCTCTAGAGGCAAATACACTGGGTTCAACAAGAACGTCTTGCAACCCGGCCCACACATGACCGACCACTCATTTCGCTTGAGTGTATTGAATGTATATCACCGACGGTAGGGATCAGCAACCGTCTCCCGAAAAGGGACAACATTGAAACATAGATTAAAGAAGCAAATATGATTTTCTCTAGATAGGTGATTATACACCCTAATGGGAGCGACCCACATAGCCATGCTACCTGCCCAATTTTTGTCAATTCCCGATTGGTGAGGCTTGAGGTCAGAGTTTATTTTTGAAACATCTGATCACCATTCACTTTGAATGCCACATCATCAAATCCTTCAGATATCACTAATTGACGTCCACAAAAATACTCTAGTTAGAAGTCAAGAGAACGACTATTCTCCACCAACAACTATAGCACGTTTGAAGAAATCAACGTACGTGACCCTTTGGAAATACTTTGTCAGACATCCGTCCATACGAGTCATCCAGGAACATGATGAACCGAAGGCACTCTCCTACTGCATCCAATATAGGAAACACACCATGGATCAGTAGCGAGAAGTCCTTGCAACCCGCAGAATCCAACCACGACAGAGTCACACCTTATCTCTGCTTGCCAGACAGAGAATATTAGTGGTTCTTCCATGTATGAAAATCCACGGTCTTCAATGATCCATCTCAATCCTCTTATGAGATCTTCACGTATTTGTTGGTCGGAATAGTTTTCGAATATAAATTCGATCCCGGTCTTTCCATACCAACAATCGTATTGGACATATTTGATAGTTGGTGTTTTAACTATCAAAATATACAATGTTTCAATCATGACAACAAAAGAGTTCACTGGTTCAGTATTCAACATCACTTGGCCTTTTAATTAAACAAATTTATTCACTTCTGCTTAATTAAAACTTCAACTCCTTTAATATTTAGAAATACGATAATTGAATTCCTAATTAATATACCAATGTTCTCAACACCGTTTTTATAGATTACTTAAAAGCTTATAACCATGTTCAATTCTCACTAAATTCTCCTTCCAAAATCATTTCAACATCATTCCTTATTATTTAAAACATGGAAAATCCTTTCAACTCATTTTTGTTTAAATAGCGTTACGTAATATCTTGTATTCCATTCTCGAAACGATAACTAACATTGATTAGTATAAAATGAAACTAACTTTGCATTTTCTTTACTTCGGATCTCTCGTTATGTATATTTCCCAAATCTCACCAACGTTGCATTATTTCACTAATGGAAATAATGAACTATCACTAACCTCTTTTACGATTACCAACTAATATCATTCTCAGATAATCCTGATGTTGTTCAAGTTGGGGTATTTTAATTACCTCTCAGACTTTGATCAACAACGTTCATATCTTCAGATAAACAGAAGTTATAATCAAAACCCAATATTCCATTTCAGTCTCAAACAATTTCCATCATAACTTGGATTTGGTTATACAACCCTATAGCCCACTTTTTTTAACCAGATTCACTTATTTCCAGTCTCCTTTCAAACCATATTCAACCATTTCCCCCTTTGGCAATCTTATTTCAATTTTTCCCTTTTTACTTGATCTCATTTTTCAAGTAATGTTAATATAAAATTTACGCTTTTACACTTTATTTCTCATTTATACACTCCTGGTTTATTATAACACTTTTTCTTAATCTCCTTTCACTTAATTCAAATAATTAAGTAACCTTTAATTTAAGTTGTCGTATTCGCTTAAAATTCTCTTTATAACTCCATTATTAAAGTTTGGATTTTAAATATAAAATCCGTTCATGAATTCCTTTCGCCATTCAGTTGGATTACATTTCACCTTTGATCACTTCTTAAATGCATTCTCATTTAAAAAGTAATTTTCCAAATTACCACTAATTACAGTAATAAATTATTTCAATCATTAACTACTTCAGTAGTTAATTCCTATATTAACTAAATAAATAGTAAATCCCTTTTTAAAACCTTATTTAAATTTAAACAATATTCATTAAACTATTTTAATCGAAATACATCAATTTGTTAATCAATTCCAATTCAAAACGATCGATTTAGTTAACTCAAAACTCGATTATCTCATTAACCGATTCAAATTAATCCTTAGTTTAAATTAATCAAAATATAATTAATTAAAAAAATTCCATTAATTGTTTTCTTTACACAACAATTATCAAAGTTTAATCACCCGATTCATTTCTTATTCTCATACTTGTAAATCTGATTAACATCATAATTTACTTTATAAAATAAATTATTAACAAATCGAAGTCTTAAATAAATAAAATATTTATTCATTTCTCTTTAATAACTCTTATTCAAAATAATATTTTTCAAAATCTAACTCCAGTTATAAAATAAATTTTATAACTTCATCTCTATCGATTCACCTGACGGTGAATCAATATTTATAAAACGATTGATTTTGTAGGCCATATGCTGTCAAATACCCAACCAATACCGCCCATTGGTTTAATAAACAGAAGTTGAATATTCAATAATCAACAATTAAATCAATCACCTAAACAGGACAGATCATATATGATAATATAAAAATAAATAAATAACATATTTGAGGGATCCGGTTGGGTCCCTCCAACCTGTTCTTCCCTGTATTCAAAACGGTTATCACAAAACAGACCATTCAGTTTTGTTTAATTGATAAAATAAATAATGACTATTTAACATCAAATACACGCAATTCAAACAATTCAACAATTTAAAACACGTTTATTTTGTAAAGTGACCAACCTAGGTGAGTTACCTTTATTGGAACCAATCGTTAAAAATAACGATTTGGTATTTCACTGAAATTAAACACAGTTTAATTTCATCAGTTAAATCAACAAACAAATGTATAACAAGCAAACAAGCAACCATTAGCAAGCAGAGCACACAAAATAAATACCCAATTTATATAAAATATAAATGGGAAACTGAGTGAGTTTAACTCACCTGATTTGATTTATCGTTGGATGGTTGGTTTTTAATTAAATTAAACAGGTGTTTAATTTAGTTAAAAATCTCAATTGACTCCCATATTTTTCCAAGTCGATTCCATAATAATATTCGACAGTATGGTCCCACCGCCTCTTGCTTGGTCCAATTCTGTTCATATATGGATATGTTATCAATATTCAAAGTTAATATAATTAAATTAAGATTAAATTCCTAATTACCTTAATTAACCAAATTTACTACGTTTAAAATTTCTATTTTTAACAGCCGGTCCCTTTGACTTACAAATACTAGCCTAACTTGTTTAGAAATGCCCACCGAATTCTTTATTTAAGTTTTTCTCTTCTATTCACCTATAAAAATAATTAACTAGTTGTTTAGCTAATTTCTAATTACTTAATTAAGTTAAATTATTAACCATGGTTTCAAATAGACTAATTACATTTTAGAAATAAAGGCCGGTAGATTTGGATTCTCTCCTGCTTCGGCCCACATCCATTCGTTGTTTTCAGAAACACGGTTCCAGGTTTTGCTCTTCAAGGCCGAAATCCTCTTTCTAGTTCGTTGTTCATACTGAACCATCACGCACAATTTCCTATATCAATTTCATTTCTAAGTTAACACATTATAAATTATATTATAATTAAAAGTGAAGGCCTTAATTGTGTTCCTACCCACACGAGTTACGTTGTTCACAAATCTGGATGATCATATTTGCTTACTTCCCAAAAGTTTTTATCCGCGGTTTCCTCCCATTTCCTACGTTCAGGAATCATCAGGCCTTCACGCCCTGTATGATTAACTTTAATTAACCAACTATGATTATAATTAAGGTTTAAACTAATACTTTGGAAATTTACTGGTCCAATTACCCAGTTATCCTCTTCGTATTTCCTATACTGCTTCGAACCACTCACGAAACCATCCCCCTTCGTAACTGCTCAACCCCAAATCCAAGCGTCGTTTAACCGCTCGGTCCCCTTTCAACAACTTCTGCCAGACCTCCACCTCCTGCTGTTGAACCCAAACCGTGCCTCCTTTATGGCACCGAGATTACCATGTCGCCTAGAAACAAGTCACCATCGGTCAATATTCGGGTCTCGACAAGCTCGACTAGTTCTAGATGAAGGATTTCGATTTATGGTGATGGACTTTTTAAGTGGATTCAGAGATTGAATTAAAGGAAGATGAAGAAGATTTAGTTCGTTGATTCCTTTAAGGGTGGCGGCGGAAGTGTTTAGTTGACCATGAAGAACGATTTTTACTAAATTTTGTTAGGGTTTGGACAGAAAATGGTATTTATAGGGATGGAATATTATTATTTTATTTTTATGAAACTTACGGGTAAAGTAGTTGATTAAAACCCCTAAAAATGATTTCTGTTTACTGATAAAAAACTAATCTTAGTGTAAAAAGGTATTCCGGATCCAATGGGACAAGTTTCATCGAAATCCGAGGTCGTATGAAAAATTTCCTTTATAAAACCAGAAATAAACAAGCGTTTAATTTTTCAACGACCACCAGATAAATCAAACCAACTTGAAACTTTGAAATCCTTAAATAATTTATCAATACGAGCCCAAGGCACCAGTTTCGTCGCATTCTGAGACTGTTTTCCCGGTAGGCTATTTATCAATACGAGCACAATGCCATTTTTAACGCCAAATTATCCAGTCTCCAAAAATAGCAAACTATATACCTATCCTGACTCTAATCGACGATACGAACTCAACGGGACTGGTTTCGTTGCCTAATTCAATCGTCTGCTCGAGTTACACTCAAATATCCCTTTATTTATTTAATTACGCGTTATAGAAAATAGCTGGGCGTTTACGGTTACCGTGGTCACATACGACATCGGTTTGCCACGCCATTTTACACCATGCAATAATTTAACGTTACGGTCCCAATGAAACTGATTTCATCGAAATCCGAGATCGTTTGCAAAATCGCCATTTTAAAGGCCGATATTTCAATAACGATTTCCACAACGATTATTTCAAATTTTGTTTTGGCCATAACTAACGATTTACAACACGAAATCTGGATTTTTCTCTTTCATATGAAAATTATCGTCAATACGGTTCCAACGTTTCTTGTTTCACAGAAATCCGACTTATATCAGATCCTGTATTCTCAGTTGAAGTTCAAAACTCCATATTACGAACTGCACGCCACTTTAAAGCTCGATTTATATTATATATAAAATTAACGTTCAAACTTCGTTTTATTATCGAATTAAATATTAAATTCCATTAATATTTAAAATGCCATATTTAAAATAAATAAATTAAATTAAATATTTGACGACCAAAACACGGGTCGTCACAGGTACCCAGAGTTTAGGTTAAACAATAAACTCCAGGTCAGTCATGTAACTAGTGTGAGAACTAAAACAGTTATTAATCTTTATTTTAAAGTTAGGTAAATCCAGGGACCACGCCGTATAACACGGAACGGGTTTCCTCCAAAGAATACCGTGCATAAAACAACAACGCAAAGCTAAATAAAGAACAATGAAGCTATTATAAGACTCAAGTCCCATCACACAATGCAACGCAAGCCGGAGGATAGAGTTTTTACCTTATAATAGCCAAAAATGCTTGGTACGTGAAATTTCATCTTTTATTATTACTATAAGTGTATAGTGTCAAAACAATTTCAATTATAAGTATCAATCATAGACAGCATAAGTGCCCCATACCACTATGTCATCATATATAGATTTACAATTAAAACCACAAAATGTCGTATTGGAAGTTGGAGTTCCATCTGTGAACCAAGGCAAGGGATCGTCCTTACCACTTCGAGACAATCTAGCCCATGTCTCAGGCAAGTACTCTGCCAAGCCTTTGGATTGTCAAGGCCGGTCCACACGGAGTGAATTAAAATGCCTGAACAATGCGTTTCCCCGCCCTATGGGGTGTAAACTGGTCATATCCCGACCAAACTATCGGCCCCAGAACGACCAATATAACCGAGGTGCCTCGCAATCCATCATTCACATAAGTAAAATGTCAGGGCTAGTAAAACGCTGACACCACTCCTAGCTAGAAGGAAATGCATGCCCTCCTGATGTCCTCTCCCGTTTCTGGTTCACACCGGAGTGGGAGGCTCGTGAATTAACGCTACACAAAGCTACGCTATATTAAAGTCATGCTCTGATCATCAACCACATGACTCTGCTTTTCAACAGAAGCCTTGATCATTTGCATCTCTGCATGCCACATAGGCAATTCACGCTATGCAACCGATGTCGATCAATCACACAGAATGAAATCCGATGTTAGACACACATCCATTTACAAGTTCGTTTTGGGTATGAACGAAACCGAAGGCACCTTATTCCTCCCCCATATGTCCAATACAGGGGAGAGGCCCTCGCATATCCGGTCGATCTCCAAGTACGTTTGGACGATCACCACTTATTACCTTGCCTTGGGTGTACAGCCCAATCAAGACATCAGTAATCATCCAAACGACGTGAAGACCTCCGGTCTTCAACCACCGTCTTCATCCTCGACACATTGTCGAATCAGTTATTCAAAATGGGATAAACCCGGTTTTTCTGAATAACTCGCGTATATAATAAACAAATGCTATAAAAACACAACATACGCCTCATTCCAGTCTAAAATATTCCTTTATTCAAATATTCTTATACTTTGGGAAAGGTTACCATTAATTTTATCAAAGATTAATTCTTTAAATTTACTCTTTAATCTTCCTTTGGATATCATTTCAATCTAATTAAGGATGCATTAAAACTCCACTTGGTTTTAATCTACCCAAAAATCAATATTAATGATTGTTTAACTTGGGAAATCATATCCTGTCTTCAACTGGGTTGAAGAACCAATGTCATTTAAAACACGGTTCACGATAAACCCAAAATCACATTCCATTCCATCAGCCTTTAACCGTAAACTAGTAAGTGAACAATTCCCTAAGTATTAACCCCGAAGGTCGAAACCAACATCAGATCAATACCCAGGAGACCATTCAACTTAACTAATCTCCAGTTAGTTTCTGATTTTCTTAACTCCATTGGGTCTAAGATCAGTATTATTAAAGATACCATTCACGACAACCCAAAATCTTATTCCTGTCTTTAACTGCGTTAAAGAACCAATGTCTTTTAAAACATGGTTCACAATAAAGTCAAAATCACATTCCATTCTATCAGCCTTTAACTGTAAATTAGCAAGTGAACAGTTCCTTAAGTATTAACCCCAAAGGCCGAAACCAATATCAGATCAATACCCAGGAAACCATTCAACTTAAGTAATCTCCAGTTAGTTTCTGATTTTCTTAACTCCATTGGGTCTAAGAATAGTATTATTAAAGATACCATTCACGACAACCCAAAACCTTATTCCATTGTTAATCGGGTTAAAGAACAAGTGTTATTTAAAACACCGTTCACGATAAACCCAAAGACTAATTTCAATTCCATTCCAATTAAATATTAATTGGTATACTTCATTAAATCTAAATAAAAAGATTTAATCTTTTCTCAACTGGGTTCAAGAACAGTGTTAATGAAGACACCATTCATGACAAACCCAAAATCACATTTGATATTAAATACAAGGGTCTGAATAGAAAATATATCGGCTTATATACAATATCAAATTCTGGAATCAACAAATATCGTATTGGAATAACGATATATATATATATATATATATATCTTCCAAATTCCTCCACAATATCCATATAATCACAGAATCCAATATCAAAATATTCCAAAGATAATTTCGATTCAAATCGATTCCAATTCATATATTGGAAATTTTGGTTATTTTTAAAACCATTTCAAATCCAATTTATTTATTTAAAAATATTGGATTTCATAATTCTAGTTAATAACTAGTTCATTTTGATAAAAAATCTATTTTTATCTTTTCAAATATGGAAATTTTCATCCTAATTCTTTTCAAATCATTTATTATGATTTTACACAAATTATTGACATTTTTAATAATTTTATCAAGGCCCGTATAGTCGATTTCCATAAACGGCCATCGAACTGCACTTACAGCGACCTTTTCCAAATTTGATTTGGACATAATTCCAAATCCAACCGTTAGATTTCTAATTTCTTGCATTCGTTAGAATGCTCTTTTCGATACAAACCCAACGGTTCCGGTTTTAGGAGAATCCGACGGTCGGATCTCCCGTAATGTCCATTCGAAGTCAATGGTCGAAATTCGCGAACTGCCGCAGCGCGGCGCGTTCTATTCAGGCCATTATATTATATAATATATATATATATATATAATATAATATATTTCGTCGATTTCCATTTAAAACATATTTTATAAATCGTTTAAATTCGTTTTCAAAACGATTTCAACTTCATATTCAATTTCAAATCAAAATTGAATATTCCATATCATCGATATATAAATGATAGTATTTTCAAAACATTAGATTTGGAAATCAATTCCTTTTCTATATTCCCTATATAAATGAATAAAATCGATATAAATATCGTTCACATCAAAATGGCGTTAATCTAATCAACACGGCTTTAAATATTTAAATATTTTTGTGTCCATCCCAAATCGGACATCAAAATCATATTTTGATTCTTTTCTGAATATTATTTGAAAATATTCGTTATTTTAAAATAATTTTTATTTTAAAATGTTCATTTTTTCTGAACTGGAATTAGACATAGTCAGTTACCATATAATGTTGAATATTTGGATTTCATACAACACATGTATATAACAACAATAATAAACAATCAACCATCATCCAGAGTTCATTCTATACTACATAAGCATCAAATATAAATATTTAACGCTTACAACAGCCTGTCAATTCATCGATCGACATACAACTAATTATCGGGACTAGTGTATGTCATATATCATCCCAATACCCGTGTGGGGTTTCAATCGACAAATAATGAATTTTATTTGTGCAGTTGGGCGATGTGTAAAATTTATCGTCCCAATCAATATCAGTCAAATGGGTGTACATAAACAAATCATCTAATTTGTAAATGAATATTTATTTTATTCATATACACATTAAAAATTATATTTTAACGACAAATTATTTTATTCAACATATGAATATTCTATTCAGTTCATTTATACAATAAAAATGATATTTTTATTGTTCTAACATATTTTAGAAAATTTCGACGGCAAAACGGCACGATATCAAAATCAGGTAATGTCTAGCATTACCGCTCTCCTGATATTGGCTCGCGCCGTACACACATAACAATTCTAATCAATTCATTTCACCCAAACAACCAAATTCAACCAAATAATCTAATCAACCAAACAATCAAACAAGCCGTCCATGGTCTGTGGACTACGGGGGAACAGTTCATATATGCAGTTATAAAATAAATGACTGTATAAGAAAATTATAGTGAGGAGTTCTCACCTTTGGGATCCACTCTGCCATTTTTATTTTTGAATTTCAGAATAGTCCTGACTTGCCTGAAATTCCAACGTAATCTTCTTCCCGCTGTTCATAGTAAAAATCACATTTTTATTTTAGTTCTAAAATTTATATTTTTACTTCGCTAAAACTTATATTTTTAATACTCTACATATATAAAAATCATATTTTTAATGTCTCTACATGTACATAAAATTCATATTTTTATAATGCTACTACATAGGTAAAAATCATATTTTTATCTTTCTAAAAATATTTCCATGCCATACACTAGTTAAAAATTATATTTTTAATCTTGCCAAAAATATTTCCTTCCTACGATAAAAATTCTATTTTTAACTAACCAAAAATGATATTTTACATAAATAAAAATCATAACTATATGTAATTAAAAATCATAAATTTATATAAATAAAAATCATAACTTTATATAAATAAAAATCATAACATTATATAATTAAAAATCATAACTTTACATACTTCATACGTCAAAAACCATAGAAGCTTTAAAACGGAGAAAACTCACATATTTTCTATCGCCCAGATTTGCTGTTCTGGTTTCAGAATTTACAAACGAGCTCCAATCTTCACACCATCTATTTTCCTAGCTTAAACGCGCCATTATGGACAACTTTCACCTAGTAGTCTTCCTTCCGAAAATGTGCCATTTCGCCGGAAATCGCGAAAAGATAGTATTTTGATGGTGTTTGGACAATAGACTTTGGACGCGTTTTTCCGACAGCTCGGCAATCCAAAATAGGACTATCATATACCTAATCGAAGAGAAAATCGTGCTCTTCGAATTTGGTACTATGGAGTTTTGGCCAAAAGCGCCCAGTTTGGGAGTTATGGGTTGTGGAAGCTCAGGGTGTTATTTGCAAAAACGAGATTTTTGTTGAAAATGAGTTTTTGGACTTAGCGGGGCCCACGGCCGGAGCTGGGTGGCCAGAGGGTGGAGGCGGTCCTGAATGGACATGGGGAGGTGGATGAGCGGTGGCGGCGGCAGTGGTGGTGGCCATGGTGGCTAGGGTGGTGGTGATTTGGGGGTAGGGTTTGTAGATCTAAAGAGGGAAAGAGGAGGACAGAGAGGAGAGGAGGAAGAGGAGGAGGAGACGGAGGAGGGGTGCAGCGGCTTCTAGTGGCGGGAAGGAGGAGGAGAGGTTGAAGAGGGAGCGATGGGTTCTGCTCTTTTTTTTTATCGTGCGCTTTGAATGAGGAGAGATAAAGGAGGGTTGACTAAGTATATATTTATTTAATTTAATTTTCCAAAAAGTTAGTCTTCCATTCGAACTCCAAATCGAACCCACCGACTGGCATCTCCAGCTAATTACTTCCATTCCGAACACAATGGGATATGTCCTGTAAGCCAATTCGACTGTCTCGATCAGTTTTTCTTTAAATTAAAATATAAATCAATATATTGAATTTTAAATGTACATTTCAATTTACTAGGACCACATACGGACCCTAAAAATTCCAAAAAAAATATTTCTAGCTTCGTATTGACGATATGGTCCTAACAAAACTAATTTCATCAAATTTGAAGGCCATTTGAAAATTGGTCATTTTCCAGTCGATCCAAATTGACTAAAACTGTCAAAACACGTTTTCATTCGCCACGCTCACATATTAATCCCAAAAATTATGAATTTTGGAATCTAGAAATAATTTGACATCCCGAATCCAACAAAAGTGGTTTCGTCGAAAACGGAGATCGTTTGCAAAATTTCCATTTTTAAGGGCTACATTTCCATAGCGACTATTCTGAATTTTCAACTGGGCATAACTTTTGATTTCCGCTATGAAATTTTAATTTTTCGGATTTGTTGGAAAGATATTTCCAAATAGATTCTAATATTTTTGGTTTCGCTTAAATTCGGTTTATTTTGAATCCTGTACATTCATTTGAAATCGAAATTTTAAACTACCGCGCCATTTCCAATTCCTTTTATAATTAAAATATATATTTATATTCTAACGTCGATTCAAATAAATATATGCATTATAATTCTATTTAAAATAAATTTCTTATCGTTATTATTTAAAATAAATCATTTTAAATATTCAAAATTCATTAAAATTGCCAAAATAAAAAATTTAAATTGGTTTAGATTTCCGGGTTGTTACATAGTAGTTTACATAAACTTTAGATTTTGTTTAAATTCTGAAAAACACTATTCACCCCCCTCTAGTGTTTGCTTTGCCTTAACGATCCATTCCGCAATCCCAAACAATTGGTATCAGAGCAAGGTCTTTCAAAAAGTTCATAATCTGATTTTTGAAAATTTGAAATGGCAAGTTTTGAAATGATTTATAACACTAGTTTAAATTTATGTATTGCATCAGTATTAAATAAAGTCTGCATTCAATTTTATTGAAAAATCAAGTTACTATGATTTGATTTTTGAAATTTGAAATTTTTAAGTTTGAAATTTTTTAAATTTTGAAATCTTTGATATATGGATATTTTTCAAAACCATCATGAAATTGTTGTTTAAAATTGTAGATTAGTTATTTTGAAAATTCATTTGTTTATTTGAAAAGTTATTTGATTATTTGAAAAATTGTGTAGTTTTACAGGAAAAATGTGTTACATGGCTATTGGATATTCAAACTCTGAAAAGATGGGTGAAGTGACTATTGGAAATTCAAATTCCGACTTAGTGGCTGTTGAAAATATAAACTCCAAAAAGGTGTGTTACATGGCTGTTCAGAATTCAAATTCTGGTGAACAAACAGAGAAGAGTAATGGTGGTTGATGGAAAGACATCAAGAGGAAGAAATGGATATACACACACACACACACACACACACACACACAATATAAATCAACAAAGAAATGGGTACCAAATCAATTTACAACTTTGGATTTTTGTCTACAACCTATCTTCATACTTTACTTCTCTTCATTTGCTTCATAATGCCGTCAGTTTCATGTGAATCCGTCAAGAATTGATCAAGTAATGATCAAATGAAGTTTTTGTGAATAAGGAGATAAGGAAACCAAAACTGACAACGGTTATCTTCAAATTTCATCCACAGGTTAGAATTTTTTGTCTCAAATCCTTTTCCAGATTGTAGTTCTCGTTCTTGCGGTCGTTTTGATGGGTAGATCGTCAAATTCCGATCAAAATTGAGTGAGATATGACTATTTGAATTTGGCTATGCAAAACTGAAAAATTGTTACGGGATTTCATGCATATCTCTTACTGTTTCGACTTGCTGCACCCCAATACCATCCAAATTCATCCTCGAACTGTCACTAAATCGTATTCCTTGAATTCCTTTTCGATTTGCCCGCTGATTTCGTCCAATTCCATTAAGGAATGAAGAAGTTACGCCTCTTGAAAGTTTGATTGAAAGTGAAAAACGAGAAGAAGAAGAAGAAGAAAAGAGATTGCGAGGAGACATGAATTTTGGGCCTTTATACAGCAGTTGAAGTTCCCATTCATTCAAAATTCAAATGTTGGCTCCAAGTTGGTTGAACTACTAAATCTTCGATATCTTTCTCATACGGTGTTCATACTTAGCAAAAGAATATACTATCCTGACCAGAAAAAACGAGCCCGTCGCAATAGAGTATATTTCATCATCAAATTCTAGAAGATGTGAATGTGTGATTCATGACAATGGAAGAACAACAAAAACAAGGATTGCAAAAATAGGTACGCTTTAATTAATTTTAATTTTTTTGGATGAAAGAATGCTTTGAATGTCTTGCTTGTTTGCTTTGCTTTGAATTTGAAATTTAAAACTTTAAAACTCAAATTTAAAATTTAAAATTCAAATCCAAAATTAATAAAATAATAAAATAAATTTTGGATGTTTGTTAGGATTAATATTATTTCAGGAAATAGTTAAACTTGAAATATAAATCGATAATATAAAACCAAGAAGTAAAAACAATATATCTTTTAATTTTCTACATGTATGTCGATATACAAAAATGGTTGTGCAGACATAATGAAATTCAAATTTTGAATTTCAAAAGTTTAAACTTTCAAACCTCCCTCCATTTTTTTAAATTAGAAAATGCCAGTTCAAACTCTAGTTATTAACTTTGTTTGTCTACTTATTTTCTTATATCTTGTTTCAAAATATATATATTAAAAGTATATAATTTAATAAAATTATATAAACATGTTAATATTATATACAAAGTTAATATAACTTTTTGATATTGTTATAAAATATAAATTTATTCATCTTTTATATAGTTTAAACATGCATAGTTAAACTTATATATCATATGATTTCATAACAATTTTGGGTTATATTATCAAAAATACTATTTGTAACTTAAATACTTATTTTGATTTCTTATTAAGATTTATAAAATCTTAAATATTTAACCTAATATTTTGGTATAGAAATAATATATATATATATCTAATTTTATGTCTTAAATATAAGAAGTTATAGTTTTATAAGTTAATTTATATCTAAATTTCGTAATTTCGTTATGACTATAGACTTCTTTTTAAATTTTAACATATAAATGGTTCCTTAGCAAATTAATATATTTTGCTTTCTTAAAGTTAAAATTTAAATCAAAGGATCGATTTATATTTCATAATAACTTAAGTCCTTTTTATAAGTAGTTATATATATACACAATTATGAATATATATTTATAGTTTACTTCATATGATAAAATTATATATTCTCTTTATGGATCTTCAATGTTTACTATATTATTTTTAAAGAAAGCACTCTACTAAAATTATATAACTCTATATTTCTTATAAAATTATTTTGAATATTTTACCACTTATCATGAATAAATTTTTGATAATCATCTATACTATTAATTCAATCTCTTTCATGAGTCTAGAAATTGATATATATTACCTTTGTTTGATTTGAATAATTTATAATATATATACATAATAGTTGGATATTACTTTTAAGCATCTTTTATAGAAATACATATTATCATCAAATTATATTACCATAATATCATTACACATCTTATTTCATATCATATATCATTATTATAAATTATAATATATTCCAAATTAAAATCATGTACATCGTAAGTTGCATTACATTTAGTATATCATTTTATATTGCTTTGCATATGACATACATTATAACCAATATACTGCACTAACTACATTACATATTAACCTTTAAATCCATACACAAAAAGTATATTGTAAAGGGAGTTTTTATCTAATTAGAAATAAATAGGATTATAAATAGAATATATAACCTATTTTTTTAACTTGATTGAGTTGTTTGGCTTAGTTGAATTGATTGGCTTGAATTGAACTGATTGGATTGATTAACATGTTTGGTTTGTTTGGCCTGATTTGACTGACTTGTTTGAATTGTGTGACATGATTGAATTTCAATAGTGGTTGATAGGTGTGTTAGAAATATACTTATGCATTTGCAGTTGATAGGAGATTTATTGGTTTTAGGATAAAGAGAAGTTACAAGAAATGTTTGGTTTCATGTTTGAATTGATGTTTTGTGACGACAAAACTTAAATTGATTGATTGATTGGATTGAATTGCTTTACTTATATCATAAATTTAAGGATATCTTATCAGGGTTATTTATAAGTCTAGATTAAGGTCTTATTATAGTTTTAAGGGAATTAGAATTTAAGATAGGTTTAGTCTCATATTAGATTAAAGGGGAGTTTTAGAGTTTGTAAGGATTAATTGAAAGTTCAAAAATGCTTTGGTTGATTTAATTAGATTTTTTATTTGATTTGCTTGTTTGGATTGATTTTCTTGATTGGATTTATTTGCTTATTTGAATTGATTATAAATATTGAGTTGTTTGCTTAGTTTATTATCCTTTTATTTAGTTTATTAGACTAGTATAGACATAATTTTAGGGGGAGTTATAATATTTTAAGTTAATAATCATAGATTTAGAAGGAAATATAAGGAGTATTATATAGTTATTAGGATCATTTATAACATATATTTAGGGGGAGTAGAACTGAGTTTAGTCTATTATAGTCTACTATAAGTATATTATAATCATAGGAAAGGTATAGATAGATTTAAGACCTAGGGGGGTATTTTACTTTGATTACTTACTTAGTTATAAGATTTAGGGGGAGTAGTTTTAGAATTTCTTTTTGATAATGCCAAAAGGGGAGAAATTATAAAATATCGAATTAGTTTATAGGATTCATATTAACAGGGGTAGTATGAGAAGGATTGGCATCAACAGGTATGAATATTTTATAAACTAAGGTTGTCATCATAAAAAAGAGGGAGTTTGTTGGAGAATGAAGTTTTTATGACAACAACCTTATTTCAATATTAATTGATTATAAAATATATACTAATACCTCTATCTAGAATATATACACACACATATGTAGGGTTTATATATAGGAAATATTACTGAAGACTGTACAGTTTAAAGACGTTAGTGATTCAGAATTCAGAGATATTTCAAGACTCATGAGTATTCAAGATTTCAAGATAAACGTAGTTATAGAGTCTAGATTATGCAAGACTCGGAATAGCACTCCTGGTTCAAATTCGAAATAATTTCAAATTATGATTTTCAAATTCTGTTTTGAAATTCTATTCGCAGTCCCTTTCTTCTCTATTTTACATTCTATTTTTATTTGATTTTAAACTTAAGTTTTATAGATTTATACTTTATAAGTTTTATATATTTATATAGTTTTAAACTCTATAATTTTATAAATATGTTTATATGGTTTATATTTATGTTTTCATATGATTTTCTACTTTATAATATTCATTTATAACACTATATTTTAATTCAAGAATTTCCAGAATTATATATATATAAATCAAAACACTTGAAAAATGTTTAAATGTCAATTTTACACATATATATGTCGACATACATATATATGCATGTCGACATATAACTGTCTTTTTTTCAAATTTGAAAGGTAGCATCTTTTCAGTATTTGTGACGGTTCTGAGAAATTGCAACCTTTCACAGATTATAAAAAGGGGCTGATTTCGAATTTTTAATCACTTCTTCTCTAACTTCATTCCTTTTCATTACACCATTATTGAGACGACCCGAACTTCCCCGTGAAGGAAAGAACGAATTGCTTTTAGAACATGATATATTAGAACAAAAACAGAAGAATATTTCATTGTTTATTACAATAATTCTATCAGAATACAAGAATATACAGAGTATGAATAAATATTCACATTTGATAGTTATCAGATATTTAAATACATTACGACAGCGGAAAAATAATACAAAACATAACTGAAAGAAATATACGGATACAGAGCTTTTCGAATATCACTTCAGCTATAAACCAGGATCCTGTGAATATAAATCTGCAAAACCAAAACTATTAGCTGTCCGTGTGAAAAATAGGGGCACCCAGAGTTTAGGTTAAAACAATAGACTCCAGGTCAGTCATGTGACTGGTGTGAGAACTAAAACAGTTATTAGTTTGATTTTAAAGTTAGGTAAATCAAGGGACCATGCCGTATAACACGGAACGGGTTTCCTCCCAAGAATACCGGTGCATAACACAACAGCGCAATGCTAAATAAAGAACAATGAAGCTATTATATGACCCAGGTCCCATCACACAATGCAACGCAAGACGGAGGATAAGGTTTTACCTTACAATAGCCAAAGAATGCTTGACACGCTAAATTTTATCTTTTATTATTACTATAAGTGAAGGAAACAACTTCAAATATAAATGTATCAATCATAGACGGCATGGGTACCATATATCATGTCACCATACTAGTTCTATAACCGCATGATGTCGTATTGGAAGTTGGATTTCCATCTGTGAACCAAGGCAAGGGATCGTCCTTACCGCTTCGAGACGCTCTAGCCCGTCCCTCAGGAGCAGAACGCATCGTCCCTTGGATCGTCAGGGCTGGTCCACACAGGGTGGATTAAAATGCCTGAACACTGCGTTTCCCCGCCCTATGGGGCGTCAATGAGCCAAATGACTCCATCGGTCCAGGATCGACCGATATAACCGAGGCGCCTCGCAATCCACCATCCACATAAGTAAATTTTAAGGCGTGCAAAACGCTGACACCACTCCTAGCTAGAAGGAAACACATGTCTTCCCTGAAATCCTCTCCCATTTCTGGTCCACAACGGGCTGTGAGGCTCGCGAATTAACGCTACACAAATCTATGCAATATTAAAGCCGTGCTTTGATCATCAACCACAAGACCCTACTTTTCAACAGAAGCCTTGATCATTTGCATCTCAGCATGCCACACAGGTAATTCACGCTATGCAACCGATGTATATCAATCACACGGAATGAAATGTGATGTCAAACACACATCCAATTGACGAAACCGGAGGTATCTTATTCCTCCCCCATATGTCCAATAAAGGGGAGAGGCCCTCACTTATCCGTTGATCTCCAAGTACGTCTAAACGATCACCAGTTATTACCTCGCCTTGGGTGAACAACCCAATCAAGACATCAGTAATCATACAAACGATGTGAAGACCTCTAGTCTTCAACCACCGTCTTCATCCTCGACCTGTCGTCGAATCAGTTATTCAAAATGGGATAAACCCGTTTTTTCCGAATAACTTGCGTATATAACAAACAAGTGCTATAAAAATACAACATACGCCTTATTCCAATCCAGAATATTCCTTTATTAAAATATTCTTATACTTTGGGAAAGGTTCCCATTAATTTTATCAAAGATAAATTCTTTAAATTTATTCTTTAATCTTCTTTTGGATATCATTTCAATCTAATTAAAGATTCATTAAAACTCCACTTGGTTTTAATCTTCCCAAAAATAAATATTAATGATGATATAACTTGGGAAATCATATCCTGTCTTTCATTGGGTTAAAGAACTAATGTCATTTAAAACACAGTTCATGATAAACCCAAAATCCCATTCCATTCCATCAACCTTTAACCGTAAATTAGCAAGTGAACAACTCCCTAAGCATTAACGCCGAAGGCTGAAACCAACATCAGATCAATACCTAGGAAACCATTCAACTTAACTAATCTCCAGTTAGTTTCTGATTTTTTTAACTCCATTGGGTCTAAGAACAGTATTATTAAAGATACCATTCATGACAACCCAAAATCACATTCCATTAACAATGGAATCTTCATGGAAAACAAATCGATATATATAATCGATATAAACTTCCATATCCAACCGATAATATCAATGGAATAACGACAGGGTATTTTAAATTCCATATATATTAACCATCTTCCTTTGCGAAAGCTTACTTCGATTATTACCAAATCGTATTCCATTTAATTCCAATTTAATATGTTAAATTGGAAAACTTTACTTTGGAAAATCTCCTATAAATCTTAATAAAATATTTATAAATTCCAAATCTCATTTAACTGTAAATTGGGTTAAAGAACGAATGTCGCTAAAACACAGTTCACACAAACCCAATTCACATTCAATCAGTGTCTAACCATAAATTAGTAAGAGAACAATTCCCAAAGTGTTAACCCCGAAGGCCGAAACCAACATCAGATCAATACTCAGGAAACCATTCAAGTTAACAAATCTCCAGTCAGTTTCTAATTTTCTTAACTCCATTGGGTTTTAAAACAGTATTATTAAAGATACCATTCACGACAAACCCAAAATCCAATTTGATATTAAACACAAGGCTCTGAACAGAAAATATATCGGCTTATATTCAATATCAAATTCTAAAATCAACAAATATCGTATTGGAATAACGATATATCTATATCTTCCAAGTTCCTCCACAGTATCCTTATAATCACGGAATCCAATATCGAAATATTCCGATGATAATTTCGATTTAAATCCATTCCAATTCATATATTGGGAGTCCTGGTTATTTTCAAAAACCATTTCAAATCCAATTCAAAATAGTTCATTTCGATAAAAATCTATTTTTATCTTTTCAAATATGGAATTTTTCATCCCAATTCTTTCCAAATCATTTCTTATGATTTTACACTAATTATTGATATTTTTAAAAATTTTATCAAGGCCCGTACAGTCGATTTCCATAAACGGCCATCGAACTGCACTTACAGCGAACTTTTCCAAATTTGATTTGGACATAATTCCAAATCCAACCGTTAGATTTGAAATCTCTAATATTCGTTAGGAATCTCTTTTTGATACGAACCCAAAGGTTCCGGTTTTAGGAGAATCTGACGGTCGGATCTCCCGTAATGTCCATTCGAAGTCAATGGTCGAAATTCACGAACTGCCGCGGCGCGACGCGTTCTATTCAGGCCATTGTACATATATAATATATATTATATATATTTTGTCGATTTCCATTTAAAACGTATTTTATAAATCATTTTAAATTCATTTTCAAAACGATTTCAACTTCGTATTCAATTTCAAATCAAAATTGAATATTCCATATCATCGATATATAAATGATAGTATTTTCAAAACATTAGATTTCGAAATCATTTTCTTTTCAATATTCATTATAAAGATGAATAAAATCAATATAAATATCGTTCACGTCAAAATGGCGTTAATCTAATCAACACGGCTTTATATATTTAAATATATTCGTGTCCATCCCAAATCGGACATCAAAATCTGATTTTGATCCTTAACTGAATATTATTTTAAAATATTCATTATTATAAAATAATCGTTATTTCAAAATATCCATTCTTTTTGAACTGAAATCGAACACAGTCAATTTCCATATAATTTTATTTATATGGATTTCATACACACACGTATACAACAACAATCAAACACTGTCAATCATCATCCAGAGTGTATTCTACACTGCATAAGCATCAAATATAAATATTTACGCTTACAACAGCCTGTCAGTCAATCGATCGACATACATCTAATTATTGGGACTAGTGTATGTCATATATCATCCCAATACTCGTGTGGGGTTTCAATCATAAAATACAGATTTATTTGTGCAGTTGGGCGATGTGTAAAATTTATCGTCTCAATCAATATCAGTCAAATGTGTGTATATAAACAAATCGTCCAATTTGTTTACAAATATTTATTTTATTCATATACACGTTAAAAATTATATTTTTAACTATAAAATATTTTTAACTATAAAATATTTTATTCTATTTCACATCACACAATCAATTTTCACAATACAATCAATCAAACAAACAAGCCGTCCATGGTCTGTGGACGACGGGTGTCGAGTGCTGCTGAGCACCGTCTGCATACTAGTATATATTTCAACTAGAAAATAAAATAAAGGTGAGAAGTTCTCACCAAGAAGCTAAACCAAACGCCACAACTCTTCATATGTAGGAAATCTTTGTCGTGCTTCCTACGAGATCTGTTTCACGCGGTATATGTTAAAAAAATCACATTTTTACTATGATGTTTGCATCATAAAAATCCCATTTTTAACACGACGTTAATATTATAAAAATCACATTTTCATTTCGTTATCTTCATAATAAAAATCATATTTTTAGCCCGCTACTACATATATAAAAATCTAATTTTTATATTGCTATTTTTCATATAAAAATCACATCATTATGTCACTTTTATATTTATAAAGATCTAATCTTTAATTCGCTAACTTATGTATAAAAATCAAAATTTTTATATAATGAAAAATTACATCTTTATGATTAAAAATAACCTATTTTCATATTGTTATAAAGATCAAATTCTTCCTTATATAAAATTTATATTTTCGCCTTGCAAAAATCAAATCTTTATCTAAATAAAAATCAAAGCTTTTAAGAGAAAAAAGAAGAATCTAATCTTTTTAACCAGTAAAAATCAAACCTTTTTATTTAATAAAAATCAAATATTTTTATTCAATAAAACTGAAATCTTTTTTCTTCTTCTTTTTTTGTTCACTTTCAATATAAAAAATCATATTTTATATCGTTATTATATAAATAAAAATCGGATTTTTATATTGCTATTATATATATAAAGATCACATTTTTATTTTGCTCTTTATGAATAAAAATCACATCTTTTATAATGACACAGTATATACAAAAATAACATTTTTCTATCGCCAATTCTATATAAAAATCTCATTCCTATATCGCTAATACCTATAAAAAAATCGAATTTCTATATCAATGTCAGCCATATAAAAATCACTTCTCAAAATGAAGGTTATTCATATAAAAATCCTTTTTTTACTTTCCCTAAATAAATAAAAATTAAAATTAAAACTTACTAGAGGGATTGGGGTAGGAGACGGCTCGCCGGAGTCAAGGGTGGTTGGCGTAGTCACCTGAGGTGTCGGAGAAGCTCGCAGGTGGCGGCGGGGCGAAATGGACTGGCGGCGGTTGGATTAGGTTAGGGTTTTGGGGCTTGGGTCCTTGAACGGGGCACTGGAGAGGAGGGGTTGGCTGGGAGGAAAGGGGGCCTCCGACTGAGCGGCGGCGCGATGGGAGGCTAGGGCGCGGCGTTGATCGGTGGCGTGGGACCGACGAGGAACGGTTTTTTTTCTTCTGATTGAAAATGAATAGAGAGAGAGGAGTGAAGAGGGGTATATTAATATATAATTTATTTATCTAATTTAATTTATTACCCCTTTAAAGTTGACTTTCCATTCAAACTCCAAACGAAACTCAACGACTGTCGCCCCTAGCTAATTATCCCCATTCCGAACACAATGGGATACGTTTCTTTGGCAAATTCCATCGTTTCGTTTAGTTTTCATTTAAATTAAAATATAAATCAATATATCAAATTTGAATGCACATTTCAATTTACTAGGGCCACATACGAACTCTAAAATTCCTAAAAAATTATTTCTAGCTGCGTATTGACGATATGGTCCTAACAAAACTAATTTCGTCAAATTTGGGGACCGTTTGAAAAACAGCCATTTTCTGGTCGATCCAAATTGACTGAAACTGTCAAAACACGTTTTCCTTCGTCGTGCTCACATATTGATTCAAAAAATTATGAATTTTGGAATCTAGCAATAACTTGACATCCCGAATCCAAAAAAAAGTGTTTTCGTCGAAAACCGAGGTCGTTTGCAAAATTTCCATTTTTAAGGGCCAAAATTCCATTGCGACTATTATGAATTTTCAACTGGGCATATCTTTTTATTCCCGCTATGAAATTTTAATTTTTCAGATTCGTTGGAAAGATATTCTCAAATAGATTCTAATATTTTTGGTTTTGCTAAAATCCGGTCTATTTTGAATCATGTACATTCATTCGAAATTTGAAATCGAAATTTCTAACTACCGCGCCATTTTCAATTCCTTTTATAATTAAAAATAAATATTTACATTCTAACGATGATCTATATAAATATATACATTCTAATTCTATTCAAAATAAATTTCTCATCGTTATTATTTAAAATAATTCATTTTATATATTTAAAATTCATTAAAATTGCCAAAATAAAAAATTTTAATTGGTTCAGATTTTCTAGGTTGTTACAATCTCCCCCACTTAAAATCTTTTCGTCCTCGAAAAGGAACGGAGCTGGAAGTTGTTTTACAAACCAACTCAACTTTCATTATTTTCACTATGGCTTAAGTTCTTTAACTTTTCAGTTTCTCAGAACTTTCCAAATTTTTCAAAAATTTATCTAACACCCTAAATTTTCGAAAAATTTCGCCATAACCTCCCCTGTACGGGAGCACCGGGAAAATACCGAAATCGCCATATAGGCCTCTCCAATCCAAAAATAAAAAGAAACAGCCAAGCGGCTAGCCAATCGGCTCATAAAATCATCAAAAACCCCAAGAAATACAATAAACATGTACCTATTTGTCGGGCAAACAATTTTATTCCTCTGCTTAGCTTCCCTGCTATGACCTGTTCACACATATATATGTACATGCATGCATTTCCAAACAATTTTCAATACAGTTTAAAATTTGATACAATTTGGCCTAAATTTACCTTTCGTTCACATAATGGTTTAAATGAATAATCACCCAACACAATCATCAATCAATTAGTGAATTAACGTTTCAAATTCATAATTTTGATACATATACAGAAAATCATGTTTTTGATACCAATTCACACAATAGCCCTATCTAGTTTTGGTTCTCGCACCAGTTAGTTGGAAATATATAGAAATTCCACTTTCGAAACTCGAACATAAACTGCTAATGCTACGTAGTCATCAAAAGAATTATCTCCGGGCAACTTGAGTGTGGTTCTATATCTATCCAGTATATTAAAACTTCGAATATACGTTTGCAAGGCGTATATGCAAAATCTTTGTATATTGGATTGTCCAAAATCAATAAAAATAAAATATTCAAATACGTATCATAAGGTTCAAATTTTTAAAACAAAAATTGTTTTCACTTTTATTTTTAAAAATAATACTCTTCCCACTCGTTCTAGGATACTACTGATCCAATCTCTAACGAGTCATTCTTATTGGATATTACTAATCCAATATCGGATAAATTCTTTCGTTTGGTTCTAATGTGCCTTGTTCTCGAGCTCTGTAAACCAAAGCTCTGATACCAAAAATGAGACGACCCGAACTTCCCCATGAAGGAAAGAACGGATTGCTTTGAGAACACGACAGATCGGAACATAAACAGAAGAACATTTCGTAGTTTATTACAACAATTCTGTCAGAATACAAGAATATACAGAGTATAAATAAATATTACACATTTGATAATTATCAGAGATTTAAATACATTACGACAGTGGAAAAATAATACAAAACACAATTGAAAGAAATACACGAATACAGAGCTTTCCGAATATCACCTCAGCTATAAACCAGGATCCTATGAATATAAATCTGCAAAACCAAAACTACTAGCTACCCGTGAGAAAAATAGGGGCACCCAGAGTTTAGGTTAAAACAATAAACTCCAGGTCAGTCATGTGACTGGTGTGAGAACTAAAACAGTTATTAGTTTGATTTTAAAGTTAGGTAAATCCAGGGACCATGCCGTATAACACGGAACGGGTTTCCTCCCAAGAATACCAGTGCATAAAACAACAGCACAATGCTAATTAAAGAACAATGAAGCTATTATAAGACCCAGGTCCCCTCACACAATGCAACGCAAGCCGGAGGATAGGGTTTTACCTTATAATAGCCAAAGAATTCTTGATACGCTCATCTTTTATTATTACTATAAGTGAAGGACTAACTTCAAATATAAATGTATCAATCATAGACGGCATGGGTACCATATATCATATCTCCATACTAGTTCCATAATTAAAACCGCATGATGTCTTATTGGAAGTTGGATTTCCATCTATGAACCAAGGCAAGGGATCGTCCTTACCGCTTCGAGACGCTCTAGCCCGCCCCTTAGGAACAGAACGCATCGTCCCTTGGATCGTCAGGGCTGGTCCACACGGAGTGGATTAAAATACCTGAACACTGCGTTTCCCCGCCCTATGGGGCGTCAATGAGCCAAATGACTCCATCGGTCCTGGATCGACCGATATAACCGAGGCGCCTTGCAATCCACCATCCACATAAGTAAAATATCAGGGCGTGCAAAACGTTGACACCACTCCTAGCTAAAAGGAAACGCATGTCCTCCCTGAAGTCCTCTCCCATTTCTGGTCCACACCGGGCTGTGAGGCTCGCGAATTAACGCTACACAAAGCTACTCTATATTAAAGCCGTGCTTTGATCATCAACCACAAGACCCTTCTTTTCAATAGAAGCCTTGATCATTTGCATCTCAGCATGCCACACAGGCAATTCACGCTATGCAACCGATGTCTATCAATCACACAGAATGAAATCTAATGTCAGACACACATCCATTTACAAGTTCATTCTGGGTCTAAACGAAACCAGAGGCACCTTATTCCTCCCCCATATGTCCAATATAGGGGACAGGTCCTCGCATATCTGTCGTTCTCCAAGTATGTCTGGAAGATCACCACTTATTACCTCGCCTTGGGTGTATAGCCCAAATAAGACATCAGTAATCATCCAAACGATGTGAAGACCTTCAGACTTCAACCACCATCTTCATCCTTGACCTATCGTCGAATCAATTATTCAGAATGGGATAAACCCGGTCTTTCCGAATAACTCGCGTATATAATAAACAAGTGCTATAAAACACAACATACGCCTTATTCCAATCCAGAATATTCCTTTATTCAAATATTCTTATACTTTGGGAAAGGTTCCCATTAATTTTATCAAAGATAAATTCTTTAAATTTATTATTTAATCTTCTTTTGGATATCATTTCAATCTAATTAAAGATTCATTAAAACTCCACTTGGTTTTAATCTTCCCAAAAATAAATATTAATGATGATTTAACTTGGGAAATCATATCTTGTCTTTAACTGGGTTAAAGAACTAATGTCATTAAAAACACAGTTCACGATAAACCCAAAATCTCATTCCATTCCATTAGCCTTTAACCGTAAATTAGCAAGTGAACAATTCCCTAAGCATTAACCCCGACGGCCGAAGCCAACATCAGATCAATACCCAGGAAACCATTCAACTTAACTAATCTCCAGTTAGTTTCTGATTTTCTTAACTCCATTGGGTCTAAGAACAATATTATTAAAGATACCATTCACGATAACCCAAAATCACATTCCATTAACAATGGAATCTTCATGGAAGACAAATCGATATATATAATCGATATAAACTTCCATATCTAACCGATAATATCAATGGAATAATGACAAGGTCTTTTAAATTCCATATATATTAACTGTCTTCCTCTACAGAAGCTTACTTCGATTATTACCAAATCGAATTCCATTCAATTCCAATTTAATACGTTAGATTGGAAAACTTTACTTTGGAAAATCTCCTTTAAATCTTAACAAAAGATTTATAAATTCCAAATCCCATTTCACTGTAAATCGAGTTAAAGAACGAATGTCGCTAAAACACAGCTCACAACATTCCCAATTCACATTCTATCAGTCTTTAACCGTAAATTAGTAAGGGAACAATTCCCTAAGTGTTAACCCCGAAGGCCGAAACCAACATCAGATCAATACTCAGGAAACCATTCAAGTTAACTAATCTCCAGTCAGTTTCTAATTTTTCTTAACTCCATTGGTCTAAGAACAGTATTATTAAAGATACCATTCACGAAAAACCCAAAATCCAATTTGATATTAAATACAAGGCTCTGAATAGAAAATATATCGGCTTATATTCAATATCAAATTCTGAAATCAATAAATATCGTATTGGAAAAACGATATATCTATATCTTCCAAATTCCTCCACAATCTCTGTATAATCACGAAATACAATATCGAAATATTATAAAGATAATTTCAATTTAAATCCATTCCAATTCATATATTGGAAGTCCTGGTTATTTTTAAAAACCATTTCAAATCCGATTCAAAACTAGTTCATTTCGGTAAAAATCTATTTTTATCTTTTTAAAAATGGAATTTTTCATCTCAATTCTTTCCAAATCAATTCTTATGATTTTACACTAATTATTGATATTTTTAATAATTTTATCAAGGCCCGTACAGTCGATGTCCATAAACGGCCATCGAACTGCACTTACAATGACCTTTTCCGAATTTGATATGGACATAATTCCAAATCCAATCGTTGGATCTCAAATCTCTAATATTCGTTAGGAAGCTCTTTCTGATACGAACCGAACGGTTTCGGTTTTAGGAGAATCCGACGGTCGGATCTCCCGTAATATCCGTTCGAAGTCAATGGTCGAAATTCACGAACTGCCGCGGCGCAGCGCGTTTTATTCAAGCAATTATATATATATATATAATATATTATATATATTTCGTCGATTTCCATTTAAAACGTATTTTATAAATTGTTTTAAATTCATTTTCAAAACTATTTCAACTTCATATTCAATTTCAAATCAAAATTGAATATTCCATATCATCGATATATAAATGATTGTATTTTCAAAACATTAGATTTCGAAATCATTTTTTTTTCAATATTCATTATAAAAATGAATAAAATCGATATAAATATTATGTACGTCAAAATGGCGTTAATCTAACCAACATGGCTTTATATATTTAAATATATTCGTGTCCATCCCAAATCGAACATCAAAATCAGATTTTGATTCTTTACTGAATATTATTTTAAAATATTCATTATTTTAAAATAACCATTATTTCAAAATATTCATTCTTTCTGAACTGGAATCAGACACAGTCAATTTCCATATAATTTTATTTATATGGATTTCATACACACATGTATACAACAACAATCAAACACAGTCAACCATCATCCAGAGTGTATTCTACACTGCATAAGCATCAAATATAAATATTTACCGCTTACAGAAGCCTGTCAATCAGTCGATCGACATACAACTAATCATCGGGACTAGTGTATGTCATATATCATCCCAATACCCGTGTGGGGTTTCGATCATCAAATACAAATTTATTTGTGCAGTTGGGCGATGTGTAAAATTTATCGTCCCAATCCATATCAGTCAAATGTGTGTATATAAACAAATCGTCCAATTTGTTTACAAATATTTATTTTATTCATATACACGTTAAAAATTATATTTTTAACTATAAAATACTTTATTCCGTTTCACATCACATAATCAATTTTCATAATACAATCAATCAAACAAACAAGTCGTCCATGGTATGTGGACGACGGGTGTCGGGTGCTGCTAAGCACCGTCTGCATCCTAGTATATATTTCAACTAGAAAGTAAAATAAAGGTGAGAAGTTTTCACCTAGAAGCTAAACCAAATGGCACGACTCTTCATATGTAGGAAATCTTCGCCATGCTTCCTACGAGATCTGTTTCACGCGGTATATGTTAAAAAAATCACATTTTTACTATGATGTTTACATCATAAAAATCCCATTTTTAACATGACATTAATATTATAAAAATCACATTTTTATTTCGTTTCATAATAAAAATCATATTTTGAGCTCGCTACTTCATATATAAAAATCTAATTTTTATATTGCTATTTTTCATATAAAAATCACATCATTATGTCGCTTTTATATTTATAAAGCTCTAATCTTTAATTTGCTAACTTATATATAAAAATCAAATTTTTTATATAATTAAAAATTACAACTTTATGATTAGAAATAATCTATTTTCATATTGTTATAAAGATCAAATTTTTCCTTATATAAAATTTATATTTTTGCCTTACAAAAATCAAATCTTTATCTAAATAAAAATCAAAGCTTTTAAGAGAAGAAAGAAAAATCTAATCTTTTTAACCAATAAAAATCAAACCTTTTTATTTAATAAAAATCTAATCTTTTTATTCAATAAAACTGAAATCTTTTTTTTTCTTCCTTTTTTTTGTTCACTTTCAATATAAAAAATCATATTTTATATCGTTATTATATTAATAAAAATCGGATTTTTATATTGCTATTACATATATAAAGATCACATTTTTATGTTGCTCTTCATGAATAAAAATCATATCTTTTATAATGACATGATATATACAAAAATAACATTTTTCTATCGCCAATTCTATATAAAAATCTCATTCCTATATCGCTAAAACCTATAAAAAAATCGAATTTCTATATTAATGTCAACCATATAAAAATCACTTCTCAAAATGAATGTGATTTTGGGTTTATCGTGAACTGTGTTTTAAATGACAATGGTTCTTTAACCCAGTTAAAGATAGGACTTATTTCCTGAATTTGATTAATCATTAAGTAAAGATTTTTGGATATTAAAACTAGATGGAGTTCTAATGAATCTTTAATTAGATTGGAATAAGAATGGGATAATTTAAATTATCAAATTCATGAAATGATCGAGAATGGAGTACCACCAGTTTTTCTCTAGGCGATAGTTAAATCTTTAATTAGATTTGAACGTGAAATGGTAATTAATGTTACCGATAACACTGTGGTGTTAGATATAGAGTATTACCAGTTTTTCTCCATGGGATGAATAGGTTAGTATTTGGAAATGAAACAAATGATTACTTCGGTAAGGTGCGCTAATCCCGACTAGTTTGGATAAACCTTAATTTGGTTTAAAATGATATCCAAAGGAAGATTAAAGAATAAATTTAAAAGAATTTATCTTTGATAAAATAAATGGAAATATTTCCCTAAAGATATGAATATTTGAATAAAAGAATATTCTGGATTGGAATGAGGGTATGTTGTGTTTTTATATCACTTGATTATAATATACGCGGGTTATTCGGAAAGGTCGGGTTTATACCCATTCTGAATAACTGATTCGACGATAAGTCGACAGTGAAGATGGTGGTTGAAGACCTGAGGTCTTCACATCGTTTGGATGATTACTGATGTCTTGATTGGGTTATATATCGATAGATATCAGTCGAATGGCGTTAATTTCCTGTGTGGCATGCTGAGATGCAAAAGATCAAGACTTCTGTTGAAAAGCAGAGTCTTGTGGTTGATGATCAAAGCACGGCTTTAATATAGAGTAGCTATGTGTAGCGTTAATTCGTGAGCCTCACACCCTGGTATGAACTAGAAACGGGAGACGACTGTAGGGAGAACATGTGTTTCTTTCTAGCTTAAAGTGGTGTCATGGTATGGAGCCCAGACATTTTTACTTATATGGATGATGGAAAGCGAGGTACCTCGGATATATCGGTCACTACGGGGTCAATGAATGGATATGGTCGACATACTGAGGGCGGGGAAACGTATTGTTCACGAATTACTAATCCTCAACGTAAGAGAGGCTTGGCCCTGAAGATCCAAGGTGCAGTTGTGACTGATCCTGAGACATGGGCTAGATTGTCTCGAATTTGGTAAAGATGATCCCTTGCCTTGGTTCACGATGGATATCCAACTTCCAATACGACATTTCAGTTTTAATTGTAGAGCCTAGTATGGCGACATAGTGGGATTGGGCACTATGTCATCTATGATTGATACATTTATATTTGAAGTTGATTTCTTTACTTATAGTAATAATAAAAGATTAAATTTCGCGTATCAAGCATTATTTGGCTATTATAAGGTAAAACTCTATCCTCCAGCTTGTGTTGCATTGTGTGATGGGACTTGAGTCTTATATTAGCTTCATTTTTCTTCTTTAGCATTGCGTTGTTTGTTTATTCACTGGTATTCTTAGGGTTAAAACCTGTTCCGTGTTATACGGCGTGGTCACTTGATTTGCCTGAATTTAAAATCAAATTAATAACTGTTTTAGTTCTCACACCAGTCACATGACTGACCAGGAGTTTATTGTTTTAACCTAAACTCTGGGTGCCCCTATTTTCCATATGGGCAGCTAGTAGTTTTGGTTTCGCATATATTATATTCACAGGATCCTGGTTTACAGCTGAAGCGATATTCGTAAAGCTCTGTATCCGTGTATTTCTTTCGGTTGTGTTATGTATTATTTTTCCGCTGCTTTGTAAAGTCAAATCTCTAATATTGATCAAATGTATATTATTTATTCATACTTTGTTATATTCTTGTACTTTGATGTAATTGTTGTAGTAAGCAATGAAATGTTATTCTATTTGTGTTCTGATTTGTCGTGTTCTCAACTCAACCCGGGTTTTCCTTTATAAGGAAGTTTGGGTCGTTTCAGTTTACGATCCTCCGATACATAAAATGCGGGCTATTACATACATACAATAGCATCTTAGCTAAGCTACTAGCATGATCAATTTTAAATTGCATACCAGTATAGATACATATCCTATAGGTTAAAGATATACATATATATATACACATACATAGCAGTATAGCATAGTATTGAGTGATTTTAACTTTATGTCATATAGGTTAGAGATATGATCAATATCATGTCAACTAGGGCCCAAGATGTCTCAACTATGATCATGAAATTATATATATATATATATATATATATATGTGTGTGTGTGTGTGTATATGTATATATATATTACATTGTTTGTAAATATATATATATATATATACTAGTACATATACATATATGATATTTCATTCTTATTATATGTACACATCAGTGCATCTCATGCAAACCATTATATATATACATGTCCAATATATTTTTTAAGACATGGTATATTCTGCTACATATGATAATAAAAATTACTGTGTGCATTATATACATATATTTATTATAAAATGTATAATGAAAGTTAAGATTGCAAATTACTTTAGCATCAAAACAATCAACAGTATGTACATGCACATTGTAAGGGAATGCGCAATGGATTGTTAAGGCAAAACTAACACTAGAGGAGGTGAATAGTGTTTTTGAGAAATTTAACAAAACCTAAAACTTATAGGATCTACTATATGAATCACACATCACATAAATAATGTAACACCCCGAATTTCGGTTAATGCTAAAATTCACAAATTAAAGAATAACTAATCCCAGATGTGGGAATTAGGGGAAACGGGTTGCACCATTGCGTTCGTCTCGGAAAAATACGCGAAATAGAGTCTGAGTTTTCGAAAATCGGAGTCCGTATAAAGAAGATATGGACGAACGAAGTTAGGCAGAAAAACCGAAAAACTAGCCAGAATGCACTGGCGCACTTGTGAAGTGCGCCAACACAAAAATGCACTGGCGCACTTGTGAAGTGCGCCAACACATTTTTACACTGGCGCACTTGGGAAGTGCGCTCGTGTCGAGCCAGAAACCTGCACAGCTTTCTGGCTGGCCTGGTGCACCATTTTAGGGTTTAGGCTGTGTTTTGGGGCTGGTTTCTGGAAGCTTCCGAGATCGGATGGTCCTAATCTAATTTATGGTTAATCTAATGGCCTAAAACACTTGCCTAATCCTATAAATAAGACCCTAAGCTAGCCCTATATGGTCATAATCCTATCTCCTAACTAAACTATGCCAAAATTTTCTATGATCATGGCCTCCACTCAAAACCCTAGCCTCCATCCTATTTCTAAACTATTTCTATGAAGGCTTTCATGTGCATACAAGCATCTTTGAGTTGTATGAGTGATCATTGGCTTGCATTCATCATCAAGTTGCAAGCTTTATGTTCAAGGCTAGAGTTTTTGGGTGATTTGTGGCAAGGGTTTGCTTATTGGAGTTTAGTGGTGAGTTTCTATAGACTTAACAATCAATTGTTAAATTGATTATGATAGGATATGATAAGATATGGCTATGTTTGTGGAATCAATGTGTTTATGCAAGTTTAGTATAGTGTATGTTGTGTGCTATATGCAAGTTTAATGCTATGTTTTATGATGCAAAACACTATGTTGAACATTGATTCATATGTAACATGTTATGCAAGCTATATGGGAGATTATATGCAAGTCTATATGTAACATGTTATGCAAGTTATGTATTTGGTTTTATGCATGCTAAGTATTTGGTTTTATGCATGCTATGTATGTGGTTTTATGCATGCTAAGTATTTGGTTTTATGCATGCTAAGTGTTTGGTTTTATGCAAGTTTGTCTCTTTTTACGATATGCATAATATATGCAAGTTTGTCTCTAAGTATGGCATGTTATGCAAGTTCATATGCAAGTTATGATACATATTCATATGCAAGTTATGATGCAAGTTCATATGCAAGTTATGATGCAAGTTCATATGCAAGTTATGATACATGTTCATATGCAAGTTATGATGCAAGTTCATATGCAAGTTATGATGCAAGTTCATATGCAAGTTATGATGCAAGTTCATATGCAAGTTATGATGCAAGTTCATATGCAAGTTATGATGCAAGTTCATATGCAAGTTATGATGCAAGTTCATATGCAAGTTTATGTGCAAGTTCATATGCAAGTTGTCTCTTTTATGATATGCATAATGCAAGTTTGGGTTAAATACTAGTTGGGTTTAATGTATGTTCATATATGCAAGTTGACACCTTTTGAACCCATGATAAAGTTACATGCTATGTTGGCTAAACCCATGACCTTTGTGATGAATCTTCCCTTTATTATGTCGTGTTATGAGAACGAACTACGTGGGGAACGATGGGGTTAATATGCATGTTAATAAAATGATGTGAAATGGGTATGATTAATCATACCACAAATTAAATGGACGTAATTGGGAATTTACCTATTAAGTTAGGTCTACCCATATTATGGAGTTGGGAATTTACCTATTAAGTTAGGTCTACCCATACTATGGAATTGGGAATTT
The DNA here is from genome assembly GCA_030737875.1 of Allium sativum. Lineage (NCBI taxonomy): Eukaryota > Viridiplantae > Streptophyta > Magnoliopsida > Asparagales > Amaryllidaceae > Allium > Allium sativum. The sequence continues at coordinate 968,285,069 of CM060910.1, read as the reverse complement.
ACCTATTGAGTTAGGTCTACCCATATTCTTAAAAATGTGTAATTAATTAGGCATAATTAATTCAAATTATGGGGGTGATTAATTAGGTGTAATTAATCAACTAAGACACGAGGTTGGACCCTTTTGTAGCGGAAGTCTGCCCGGAATCGACCGGCCATCCAGCAGCTACAAATGATTGGCCCAATGTGAGAGGTCTTAGTCATAAATTAAATACGTGATTAAAGTAAAGACACGAGGTTAGACCTTTTTATGACAGAAGTCTGCCGGAACCAACCGGCATATCCAGCAGTCATAAAAGATGGTCTAATGTGAGAGGTCTTTATGAGGTCATGATCTTAATTAATTAAGAAACACTTAACCATATTAGTATGTAGAGGGACATGAGGGGTTAAGTGGGTGCCTTGGGTGGCATGTGGAAATCTAGTGGGTTGCCTTGGGTGGCAATAGAAAATACGATTAGAATACTTAACCAAAGAGGAACATGTAATTAAACATGGGTAAAGGGTTAAGTAAGTGCTTTGGGTGGCATGTGGAAATCTAGTGGGTGCCTTAAGTGGCAATTGATATATGATTAGATGACTTAACCAAACCTTAACATGTAGGTGGGCATGATTATAAAAGGGGTTAAGTGGGATACACTAGATAAAATAACAAGCTTAGGTGGTAGCTTGTGGGGGCCCATTTCAACCAATATCCCAAACGTATCTTAGTGGGCTCGACTCTAGTCGAGTGACGGGACACGCATATTGGGCTTGACTATAAGAGGCCAAAATGGGTTAGCGGTGGCAACGCATGACCAACGGGTTTCATATGCGTGTGTGGACGCGGGCTGGTAAATAAGACGTTGTTGCATCGTGTAGATATAAGCCGTGCACCGTTAGTTTTATCAGGTTGCCACGTTGGGGAATGGTACACCCCACGGTGGGGCCAGCACGGGTATCTGCGTTAGGGAGCCGATCGAATGGGGAGTAGTGTGTACACCTAGTGGATTGTAGGGCCCCGAGGTGTCTACTTAGTCACCTAGGGGTACGCGAGAACTATTAAGTTAATTTTATAAGTCCATGGGTGGGATCAACCTTTAAGTTAGGAATGACTGGTGTGGTGCAGTGTAGGAATTACCCTTGGGTGGGTAGGTCTGGGGTGGTGTAATCCAGTAATTATCCTTGGGTGGATAAATGCGTCTTTTCGGTTATCTTAGTACGTCCTGTGTTTAGTTGGCTACTTAGTGTAGTCATTATCCCCAGAGGTACCGTACCTTGTTTATATCATACCCTAATTACTTTAATGATTGTATTGTTAGGGTTATAGGACTCACTCAGACTTATGTCTGACCCCGTTGTTTCTTTATCTTTTTCCCAACCCTCAGGTTTTCAGAGTGGGCCTAGCACTAGTGGGCTTTGATCAGACTGCTTTATCTATCTTTTGGAGCTTGGACCGTGGATGTAAAGCTCAGTTTATCTTTTCTATTATGGCTATTAGGTTATGTAGTGGGATTATGTACTTTCGTTTTTATCAGGATGGATATTATGTACTTGACTCTTATTTATGGTTTTGGTGTAACCAAACATGTTTTACTTTCCGCTGAAATGAAATGATGTTTTAAATTCTCAAGTATTACTTATATCTGTCTTGTTGTAATTTTTCTGTTCTATATTCACTTAAAATACTCCACCGATGTTATGGCATTCCCTTAGTGAGTGACCGTAGCGGGTGTGGGGTGTTACACGTGGTATCAGAGCTTAAGGTTACCAGAACAGATAAATTTTTTAGAAAAACTATTTTCTAAGAATATTTTTGAAAGGAGTATTTTCAAAAACATGTCTTTTAAGAGAAAAGTTTTTGAAAGAAAAGCATAATCCCCAATAGCCATATCTATATCTTTCGAATTCTCCGTTTTGAATCTCTTCCTCTCTCGTTTTGAGTTTCCCCTCTGCGTATAGATGACCTTTCTAAGATAGATAAGAACGGAAAACCACTTCAAGGGACTTAGACATTAGTCGGATTAGAAGTTGGTTCAAGAAGGAGGAGGACTGGTAGGTATCTATTGGATAGACGATGGGAGGAAGGCTCAAATAGTTGTTTGGTTAATGAAGGATGAAACCTCATTGGTGGGAGGTTACGAGTGGAGAATGGGAAGAAGAAGGCGAGTAGTTATCCTTTTGGAGGAATTGGACACCGTATTAGGATTGTCCAAAGGGGCATGGGCAAGGTATGGAATCTCCTGGAGGGTAGTTGTATTCCCTCGCGGCTAGTGTACCAGATGGGGATAGGACCGTCTAGGTTGGAATTTGGATTTCTTTATTATCCGGTTCGAACTTTATTAGATTCTGACGCATCGAGTTCGTTTATCTCATCATTTTTAGTTGAGTCACTGCACTTAGACACCAGTTTGGTAGATGATCCCTTAGTTGTTTCAAACCCAATTGGGGCTCCATGATGTGTTTGGGTTTGAAAGTTTCTATACTTAGAGTTGAGTTTAGATGTGATGCTTTTTGGGCTTCACGGGCTATGGGTTAGTTTGGGCATGGACTGGTTATCCAGTAGGGGTGCCGTTCTTGATTTTGAAGGGAGAGTTGTTAGGCTTATGACCCGCTTGGGTAACACTCTCGAGATCTCTTGTAATCCCATGGAATCTGTTATGCTAAGTTATCTAGAATCGCTTGACACATCGGTCGAGAGTTTGCGATCTGTTAGAGTGGTCCGGGAATACTCGGATGTGTTTGAGGAGGTGAAGGGCTTACCTCCGGAGCGGGAGATTGACTTCCGAATATATCTGGTAGACAATGCTAAACCTGTATCTTTACCAGTGCGCCACATGGCTCCTCGCGAGAGGTGGGAACTCCATAAGCAAGTAGGGGAGTTGCTTGAGAAGGGGTCCATAAGACAAAGTATATCGGAGTGGGGTGCTCCAGTAGTTTTTGCTACGAAGGCGGATGGGTCCCTCAGACTTTGTGTAGGCTAAAGAGAACTAAATAAACTCACAAAGAAGAATAGACACCCATTGCCGAGGATTGATGATCTCTTTGATCAGTTGGTTGGCGCCTCAGTATTTTCGCAAGTTGGACTCAGCCACGGGGTTTCGCCAGTTGAGAGTGGCTGAGGATAGTATAGAGAAGATTGCCTTTAGGACTCTGGATGGTTTTATGAGTGGCTGGTGATGCCATTTGGTTAGACGAACGCCTCCGCGTACTTTGTTGATTTGATGAGAAGGGTGTTCAGGGAGTACCTAAATAAGTTCGTGATGATCTTGGTGGATGACATCTTGGTCTTTTCTAAGAGCGAAATAAGTTTTCGCATGTGCTCAATAGGTTGAGCAAAGCCCGTTATGGGATAAACGGTGGTTTTGGAGCGAGACTGGCAAGGACATCCAGAGTTGGACAAGGGCTTAATTATTTAGCCGTTTTTACTAGTATCATCTCACGTAGGTCGTCTGAATTCGAAGGAGGTATCCCTTGGGTGTTTGTCTGATATTGGTTTAGGCCTTTGGGGCTTGCATTTGGGGGATGTCGAGTTCGACTAGGGTGGTCTGCGTGAGAGATGGATAGTTGTGACGATTTTGCATGGGAGAATATCCTGATTTTCTCTAGAAGTGGAGAAAAGCATGCCCTACATCTTAGGGAAGTGTTGGAGACTCTTTGAGCGCATTGTCTTAAGACAACAAAGGTGGATGGAATTCTTAGCATCCTATGAGTTTGAGATAGCGTATACCCCTGGCAAGGGTAACGTGGTGGCAGACGCCTTAAGCAGAAAAAAGGCTGTCTTTGAGTCCATTGTTCGTGGAATGGCGAAGCTTGGAGTTTAATTCTATGTTTGACTTTAGACCTTCTGTTGACTTTGTACCCGGTTTGCTAGCCTCCTTAGAGGTTAGGCCTACTCTTTTGGGGCGGATTGGCGAGGCTCAGCGAGACGACCCACAGTTGGTTGAGTTGGTAGAGAAGCTTATAAGGGGGGAGTCGTCCAGCCATTTGGGTAGATACACCATAGATGATAGGGGATGGTTGCATAGAGACGGTAGACTTTGTGTACCGCAAGATGAGGGTTTGAAGAAGGCTATCTTGGATGATGCACATCGTTCAAGAATGACTATTCATCCCGGTGGAGACAAAATGTACTAAGACATGAAGAGAGTTTTCTTCTGGGCCGGTATGAAGAAAGATGTGGCCGAGTATGTGGCTAGATGCTTAGTGTGCCAACAAGTTAAAGCGGAGCAAAGGAAACCCGGTGGGTTGCTACACCCATTGGAAGTTCCGCAATGGAAGTGGGATAGTGTCTCGATGGATTTCATCGATGGGTTACCGAGATCGAGGAAGGGCAATACGGGAATTTGGGTTGTGGTAGACAGACTTACCAAGAGTGCCCATTTTATACCCGTGAAGAGTAAGAGGACCGCTCCATGGCTTGCTTCAGTCTATGTTAGAGAGATTGTTAGATTGCATGGCGTACCATCCAGCATTGTGAGTGATCGAGATCCTATCTTCACTAGTGAGTTTTGGAGAAGTTTGCAAGAGGCGGTAGGGACTCAGTTGTGTTTGAGCACCGCATATCATCCTCAGACGGACGGTCAGACCGAGAGGGTGAACCGTATCTTAGAAGATCTCTTGAGGCTTTGTATCTTGGATTTTGGAGGTACATGGGAAGAACATCTTCCTTTGGTGGAGTTCGCATACAATAACAGCTTTCAGTCTAGTATTGGCATGGCACCTTTCGAAGCTCTTTATGGAAGGCCTTGTCGATCTCCTACATGTTGGTGGGAATCTACGGATAAGATCTTGCTTGGGCCAGATATGGTTAGAGAGACTTCAGAGAAGATTGATTTGATTCGAAGAAGGATGAAGGCAGCGCAAGATAGACAGAAATCTTATGCGGATCGGAGAAGGACGGATCTTGAGTTTGAGGTTGGGGACATGGTTTTTGTCAAAGTATCTCCGTTGAGGAATGTTGTTCGCTTTGGGTCCGTTGGGAAGTTAGCACCGAGGTTTGTTGGGCCGTTTCCTATTAAGGAAAGGATTGGACGGATGGCATATAGGGTGGAGTTGCCCGACAGACTTAGTGGTGTTCATGATGTATTCCATGTATCACATTTGAGGAAGTGCTTACATGAGACCGCAGAGGTGGTAGAGCCGAGTTTGCTTAGAGATGTAGAGGTAGAGCGTGATGCGACGATTCGACGAGCTCCTACTCGCATCCTTGGGTCAGAAACTAGGAAGTTGAGGAACAGAGAAGTTCAGCTAGTTAAAGTGCAATGGGGAGATGACGAAAGCAATGCTACTTGGGAGACGGAAGCGAAGATGCGTTCTTTGTACCCATTTCTTTTTGAGAGTATGTCTTTTAACTTCTCCTTTATCGCTTGTCTAGTACTTATCTTATCTTTAGTATATCCTCTCGCTAGTACCTATGACCTTTAGATAGGGTAAATCTATGGTTGAAACATGTGTTTGAGACATGTTATGTTTGATGGATGCGTGTGGATGCAAGTGGTTGCTAGTGGTTGCTCGTGGATGCATATACACACACTCTAGACACTAGATCGGCTCAATCACTTCATATGGCATATTGCATAAAATTGTGTGTAGGAAGCTATATTTATGGATGTATAATGATTGTGTTATCATATGGATGATGCATTTTGGTGAATGATTGTGCACTCATGTAGATATTGTATGTGTCGATAGGGTTCTCTCGCATACATAATGGATGCATGGCACTATCATGGTTTGCATATGTTCATACATTAGATAGGGAACATATACACACACTTTTTGCATATGCTCATACATCATTAGAAACTGTTTTAAGGACAATGGATGCCCGTGTTTGATGGATTGAGTAGATGGTTGTTTGGATGGTAGGATATGCATTCTCCTTAGCTTAGAGATTTCGGGGACGAAATCCTTTAAGGAGGGGAGAATGTAACACCCCGAATTTCGGTTAATGCTAAAATTCACAAATTAAAGAATAACTAATCCCAGATGTGGGAATTAGGGGAAAGGGGTTGCACCATTGCATTCGTCTCGGAAAAATACGCGAAATAGAGTCTGATTTTTCGAAAATCGGAGTCCGTATGAAGAAGATATGGACGAACGAAGTTAGGCAGAAAAACCGAAAAACTAGCCAGAATGCACTGGCGCACTTGTGAAGTGCGCCAACACAAAAATGCACTGGCGCACTTGTGAAGTGCGCCAACACATTTTTACACTGGCGCACTTGGGAAGTGCGCCCGTGTCGAGCCATAAACCTGCACAGCTTTCTGGCTGGCCTGGTGCACCATTTTAGGGTTTAGGCTGTGTTTTGGGGCTGGTTTCTGGAAGCTTCCGAGATCGGATGGTCCTAATCTAATTTAGGGTTAATCTAATGGCCTAAAACACTTGCCTAATCCTATAAATAAGACCCTAAGCTAGCCCTAAATGGTCATAATCCTATCTCCTAACTAAACTATGCCAAAATTTTCTATGATCATGGCCTCCACTCAAAACCCTAGCCTCCATCCTATTTCTAAACTATTTCTATGAAGGCTTTCATGTGCATACAAGCATCTTTGAGTTGTATGAGTGATCATTGGCTTGCATTCATCATCAAGTTGCAAGCTTTATGTTCAAGGCTAGAGTTTTTGGGTGATTTGTGGCAAGGGTTTGCTTATTGGAGTTTAGCGGTGAGTTTCTATAGACTTAACAATCAATTGTTAAATTGATTATGATAGGATATGATAAGATATGGCTATGTTTGTGGAATCAATGTGTTTATGCAAGTTTAGTATAGTGTATGTTGTGTGCTATATGCAAGTTTAATGCTATGTTTTATGATGCAAAACACTATGTTGAACATTGATTCATATGTAACATGTTATGCAAGCTATATGGGAGATTATATGCAAGTCTATATGTAACATGTTATGCAAGTTATGTATTTGGTTTTATGCATGCTAAGTATTTGGTTTTATGCATGCTATGTATGTGGTTTTATGCATGCTAAGTATTTGGTTTTATGCATGCTAAGTGTTTGGTTTTATGCAAGTTTGTCTCTTTTTATGATATGCATAATATATGCAAGTTTGTCTCTAAGTATGGCATGTTATGCAAGTTCATATGCAAGTTATGATACATATTCATATGCAAGTTATGATGCAAGTTCATATGCAAGTTATGATGCAAGTTCATATGCAAGTTATGATGCAAGTTCATATGCAAGTTATGATGCAAGTTCATATGCAAGTTATGATGCAAGTTCATATGCAAGTTATGATACATGTTCATATGCAAGTTATGATGCAAGTTCATATGCAAGTTATGATGCAAGTTCATATGCAAGTTTATGTGCAAGTTCATATGCAAGTTGTCTCTTTTATGATATGCATAATGCAAGTTTGGGTTAAATACTAGTTGGGTTTAATGTATGTTCATATATGCAAGTTGACACCTTTTGAACCCATGATAAAGTTACATGCTATGTTGGCTAAACCCATGACCTTTGTGATGAATCTTCCCTTTATTATGTCGTGTTATGAGAACGATCTACGTGGGGAACGATGGGGTTAATATGCATGTTAATAAAATGATGTGAAATGGGTATGATTAATCATACCACAAATTAAATGGACGTAATTGGGAATTTACCTATTAAGTTAGGTCTACCCATATTATGGAGTTGGGAATTTACCTATTAAGTTAGGTCTACCCATACTATGGAATTGGGAATTTACCTATTGAGTTAGGTCTACCCATATTCTTAAAAATGTGTAATTAATTAGGCATAATTAATTCAAATTATGGGGATGATTAATTAGGTGTAATTAATCAACTAAGACACGAGGTTGGACCCTTTTGTAGCGGAAGTCTGCCCGGAACCGACCGGCCATCCAGCAGCTACAAATGATTGGCCCAATGTGAGAGGTCTTAGTCATAAATTAAATACGTGATTAAAGTAAAGACACGAGGTTAGACCTTTTTATGACAGAAGTCTGCCCGGAACCAACCGGCATATCCAGCAGTCATAAAAGATGGTCTAATGTGAGAGGTCTTTATGAGGTCATGATCTTAATTAATTAAGAAACACTTAACCATATTAGCATGTAGAGGGACATGAGGGGTTAAGTGGGTGCCTTGGGTGGCATGTGGAAATCTAGTGGGTTGCCTTGGGTGGCAATAGAAAATACGATTAGAATACTTAACCAAAGAGGAACATGTAATTAAACATGGGTAAAGGGTTAAGTAAGTGCTTTGGGTGGCATGTGGAAATCTAGTGGGTGCCTTAAGTGGCAATTGATATATGATTAGATGACTTAACCAAACCTTAACATGTAGGTGGGCATGATTATAAAAGGGGTTAAGTGGGATACACTAGATAAAATAACAAGCTTAGGTGGTAGCTTGTGGGGGCCCATTTCAACCAATATCCCAAACGTATCTTAGTGGGCTCGACTCTAGTCGAGTGACGGGACACGCATATTGGGCTTGACTATAAGAGGCCAAAATGGGTTAGCGGTGGCAACGCATGACCAACGGGTTTCATATGCGTGTGTGGACCCGGGCTGGTAAATAAGACGTTGTTGCATCGTGTAGATATAAGCCGTGCACCGTTAGTTTTATCAGGTTGCCACGTTGGGGAATGGTACACCCCACGGTGGGGCCATCACGGGTATCTACGTTAGGGAGCCGATCGAATGGGGAGTAGTGTGTACACCTAGTGGATTGTAGGGCCCCGAGGCGTCTACTTAGTCACCTAGGGGTACGCGAGAACTATTAAGTTAATTTTATAAGTCCATGGGTGGGATCAACCTTTAAGTTAGGAATGACTGGTGTGGTGCAGTGTAGGAATTACCCTTGGGTGGTTAGATCTGGGGTGGTGTAATCCAGTAATTATCCTTGGGTGGATAAATGCATCTTTTCGGTTATCTTAGTACGTCCTGTGTTTAGTTGGCTACTTAATGTAGTCATTATCCCCAGAGGTACCGTACCTTGTTTATATCATACCCTAATTACTTTAATGATTGTATTGTTAGGGTTATAGGACTCACTCAGACTTATGTCTGACCCCGTTGTTTCTTTATCTTTTTCCCAACCCTCAGGTTTTCAGAGTGGGCCTAGCACTAGTGGGCTTTGATCAGACTGCTTTATCTATCTTTTGGAGCTTGGACCGTGGATGTAAAGCTCAGTTTATCTTTTCTATTATGGCTATTAGGTTATGTAGTGGGATTATGTACTTTCATTTTTATCAGGATGGATATTATGTACTTGACTCTTATTTATGGTTTTGGTGTAACCAAACATGTTTTACTTTCCGCTGAAATGAAATGATGTTTTAAATTCTCAAGTATTACTTATATCTGTCTTGTTGTAATTTTTCTGTTCTATATTCACTTAAAATACTCCACCGATGTTATGGCATTCCCTTAGTGAGTGACCGTAGCGGGTGTGGGGTGTTACAAATAAGCATAGACACAAAATCAAATACAAACACTAGAATAAACAAAAATAAAATGCAGAAAGGGAAAGAACGCACCGGATTTTATTTGGTTCAGATTACTCCTACATCCAGTTTCACGCAATGCTGGATTGCACAGAAATTTATTACTATATCAATATCGAAGTACAACACCCTTGATTTCAAGGCCACAAGGTTACCACTGATTCCAAACACCCTTGATCAAGTATATTTCCATTGATTTCTCCGGCAACGAGGTTAACACCGCTTCGTTTCCTTGATTTCAAGGCTACAAGGAACACCTTTTCCCAAACACTAACCAAACTATTACAACAGCCCTATACCTCTTCAATAACACTTTGATTCAGAGAGTAATGAGTAGATAGTGAGAAGAGAAGAAGTTTTATATAAATAGAATTGAATTCGGCAGAGTATAAGTGTAGAAATCATAAAAATATGAAATATTAATGGTGTAAAGAAAGGGGATGATGATGAATTTTTTTGAAATCAGGCCCTATTTACAAGTTTTGAAAGGTTGCAAATCTTCTGTAACGTTACAAATAGTGAAAAGACACTTCCTTTCAAAATAAAAAATATGACAGTTATATGTCAACATATCATAGTATAAAATTGAAATTTGAGTATTTTTCTAGTGTTTTGATATATATGCATATATAATTCTGGAAATTCTTGAATTAAAACATAGTGTTATAAATAAGTATTATAAAGTAGAAAATCTTATGAATCATAAATATATCATATATAAATATATTTATAAAATTATAAAGTTAAAAACTATATAAACATATATAAACTTATAAGATTTAAAACTTGAGTTTAAAATCAAAAGTAAAATAGAGAAACTTAATTAGAATAGGATTTGAAAATAGAATTTGGAGTTCGAAAATCAGAAATTGAAAAACAGAATTTGAATAATTTGAACTTGGAGTGTTATTCAGGGTCTTACATAAACCAGATTCTATTACTATATTTATCTTGAACTCTTGAAATCTTGATTACCCATGAGTCTTGAATCAACTCTGAATTTTGAATCTCTAAAAGCTTTTAAACTATACAGTCTTCAGTATTAATTCCTGTATACAAATCCTACATATGTGTGTGTGTGTGTGTATATGTTCTAGATAAAGGTGTTAGTATATATTTTATAATTAGGTAATATTGAAATAAGGTTGTTGTCATCAAAACTCCATTCTCCAACAATCTCCCCCTTTTTGATTATGACAACCTTAGTTTATAAAATATCATACCTGTACATACCTGTTGATGATGATCCTTCTAATACTCCCCCGGTCTATATGAATCCTATATATTCTAAGTCTATATTCTATAATTTCTCCCCCGTTGGCATTATTAAAAAGGAATTCTAAAAATACTCCTCCTAAATCCTATAACTATCTAAATAATTCCTATACTAAAGTAAAGTACTTCCCCCGAATCCTAAATCTATATATCCTATAAAATACTCCCCCTAAATTTATGATTATACAATAATCAATAAACAAACCAATCCAAGTACCATAATTACATATGTTCTGAGTTATATACATAAATCAATCCAAGCACACCATACCAAGTAATAGTTACATATGTTTAATGTATACATGTTTCAAGTCAAACAATCCAAATCAATCAAATCAAATCAATCAATCAAATCATACCAAACAATTAAACGTTTCTTGGGACTTCTACTCATCATCTTATCCAGTGATTGGGTTCTTCTTGATGTCCTTCCATTCCTATTAATTGATGAGTGATGCTTTGTTGTTTTCATCTCTGAAATGAGAAGAGGCTGACTAACGATTACATCAAAATGTTTTTCTTCATATTCAACCATTCTCATCTGAATTAACTCTAGATGGCGCTGATCATGTAGTACTATGGAAAGGATTTTCTTGAAGGAATTCAAAGAAACTTCAAGATTTTCACTTATGTTATGAAATGGATTTTCCATAGTTTTGATAAGAAATGAATAGAGAAGAAGGATAAATGATATAATGAACTTTTCTGGAAGAAATAGGCCTAAATAGGGTCTGGAATTTGTTGGATTTTGGATGGACACGAGTCAGTTATTTAATTTTAAATTTTGATAAGTTTTGAAAATATGGCAGTTATATGTCAGCATATCAAAGTATGTATGTCGACATATCTAGTGAAATTTTTTGAAAATTTTCAAATTTTGAATCTTTTGATCTTATATTATACTGTATTTAATTCTAAAGTTTTTGCAGTAACTTAAAGATAATTTTAACATAAATAAAACTCCATTCATTACTTTATAAAATAGTAAATACATCCAACTAATTAAGATACACTAAATACGAGATTCGAAAGAAAATACAAGCAAATAATAAAGATAAATGAAACTAGATAGGCTAGTTTTCAACGGATGATGATGAGGAAGATGAAAGTCCAAGCTTTCTTCCAATCTTGACCATGAACTTAGTCATTTTGGACAAGTTCGTTTTGAGCTTCTTTTGATTGTTAACAATCTTCACCTGATTTTGAACAATCATCTCTCTGGAAATGGTTCTAGTATTAATTGGACACTCAATACTTTTAAAGAAATTTCTTCTTCCTCTTCGACTTCTATAGGTGCTTGTTCTTGTTGCATTCGAGCTTGTTGTTTTCGAATGTTTCATATGGTTTGAAAGTGAGTGGAATTTGCATAAGGTGTATGATTGTGGAGTCAAACACCTTTCTTGGCACAAATTCTTCTCAGTGAAGATCAACTCTGAAATATTTGAAAATGCGAGTGAGGAAAACTCCATACTAAAGAGTGTTTTATCTAGATGAACTTTCTATGGGCTTGAAGTCTCTTAAGATCATATCGACCCAATTGATGTTATAGCCACCAGTAATAGAAAAGAGGGCTTTTTGGACCTTGAGAGTTGGATTATTAAAGTTTCTGGAATGAGGAGTGATGGTATGTTGGAGGAAAAGGTTTACGATTCTTGTTTTTGGACGGAAAAAGCTATATTTGAAATCCATTTGAGCATCGCTTTTAAATATGTCATGATAAGTCTCTATATCGGTTTCGTCGATTTTGAAATCCGAAAAATCCGAGCCTATGCTTCTACAATTTAATTGCTCAAGATTTCAAAATCTAGGACAATTTGCGCGCCTTTGACGCTACTCCAAATTTGGTCTTTGTTGCCTTTATAAATTTCGCGGTTAAGGTTTGCATAAAACAACTTGACAAGCTTAGGACAACACACTTCGTCGTTATCTAGAGAGTCAATTAGACTTAAGACTTCATTGTGGTGGAAGAGAGAGATAAGATCATAGGAAGGAAAGTTTCCAAAGATGGCAAAAGCACCCGTATTGACTTTAGCATTTTCTATACACTCAACATAGGTTTTGATGGCATCCCTATCATTATGAAGATAACCTTTGATGGTTTTGATTGACTTTAATTTCTGAGATGAACTTGAGGAAGCCATGGGAGTGATTGTTTTGAAGATTATAGATATGAAGAATATAATTTGAATTGTGAATGAATGGTAGAGAGAATATATATATATATATATATATAGAGAGAGAGAGAGAGAGAGAAATTGAATGGAAAAGAATTGAATAAGCACAACTTTTCAAAAATCAATGACACCTTTTCAGTCCCTGGGAGTTGGTGAAAAGTTGAGGGAAGTTTGAAAGTTTAAACCTTTGAAATTCAATTTTGAATTTCAAATTACAGGCTGATATGTCGACATATGGACATATGTATGTCGACATACGTATTCATTTTCAAAGGACATTTGGTCTTTGTGACTTGTGATTTAAATTATCGATTTATATTTCAGGTTTAACGATTTCCTGAAATAATTCTAATCCTAGCAAACATCCAAAAAATGTATTTTATTACTTTATTTATTACTATATTATTATTTTGAATTTCAAAATTCGAATTTCAATTTTGAATTTTAAATTTCAAGTTTGAATTCTAAAGTTTAATTTTTAAATTCAAAACAAACAAAGCAGAAAAACATAACAACCATTCAACCAAAGAAAATTTAAGAATTAGCTAAGGCATACCCGGTTTTAGATCCTTTTCTTCAAAATTTTCTGAATTTTGAATTGCTGTGAATCACATATTTGATTTTCCGGTTTCTAGCTCTTTATCAATTGATGATGAATCTGAATCATCTAACATTGCTGCATATGCTTTCTTTTTCTTCTTTGATGAATTGCTACTGCCCGTTGTTGAGTCAATTTATCTAGATATGAACACATTCTCTTTATATGGCCTGGTTTATTGCAGTTGTAACATCGACCACCATTTCATCTTGAACTTCCTTGATTATTGTTTTGAGGATAATTTTTCTTTCAATATCTCAGAAATTTTCTAAAATGTCTTGTCATTAGGGATGTTTCTTCATCATCTTCACTACTCGAGTCAGAATCATTTGTTGTTGCTTTAAATTTGATGGATTTCTTCTCAATTGGCTTGTTTTCCTTTTTTCTATAATTGGACTTCAAAAGACATTGGATTTCTGATTAACTCCTCAATCTTCATTTCCTGACATTATTGGCTTCTTCAATCGCCAAAATTTTCTGATCCCATTCTGAAGTTAATGAACTTAATATTTTTCTGCCTTGGTCTCCTTTAGAATAAGTTTTTCCAAGTGCTGTTAATAAATGCACTATCTCTTGAAATCTGCAATACATATCGGAGATAGACTCATTGTCATTCATTTTGAATAACTCAAACTAATTAACTAACATTGATATCTTTGTTTGCTTAACTTTACTAGTTCCTTCATGGGTAACTTGTAAAGTTCTCCAAATTTCATGAGAAGATTTATAATCCGATACTCTATTAAACTCATTCCTATCTAATGAACAAAACAACATATTCATGGCTTTATAATTGCTTTTTGCAGTAGACATTTATTTATTTTTCCATTGTGCAAAATTAGTTGTGGGTTCTATATATTCAGTTTGTGTGATATTCCATATGTCTATTCCTACTGATTGTAAATATATATTCATTCTACATGCCCAATACGAATAATTACTACCATTAAACAGTTGTGGTCTAACTGTGGACTGAATCTCTACAAAATAACTATTACTGCTACCAATATTGGTTGTCATTATAACTATTTTCAAAAAGAAGATTATGAACTTTTTGAAAGAGCAGGCTCCGATAACAATTGTTAGGGAATGCGGAATAGACCGTTAAGGCAAAACTAACACTAGAGAGGGGTGAATAGTGTTTTTGTAATAACCCGGAAATCCGAGCCAATTTAAAATTTTTATTTTGGTAATTTTAGTGAATTTTGAATATTTAAAATTAATTATTTTAAATAGTGACGACGAGAAATTTATTTTGAATAGGATTAGAGCGTATATATTTATTTGAATCGTCGTTAGAATATAAATATTTTATTTTAATTATAAAAGGAATTGAAAATGGCGCAGTAGTTTGAAATTTCGATTTCAAAGTTCAAATGAATGTACAGGATTCAAAATAAACCCGATTTTAGCGAAACCAAAAATATTGGGATCTAATTGAAAATATCTTTCCAACGAATCCGAAAAATTGAAATTTCATAGCGGGGATAAAAAGTTATGCCCAGTTGAAAATTCAGAATAGTCGCTATGGAATTCTGGCCCTTAAAATGGCCATTTTGCAAACGACCTCGGTTTTCGACGAAACCTCTTTTGTTGGATCCGCGATGTCAAATTTTTGCTGGGTTTCAAAATTCATAATTTTCTGAATCAATATGTGAGCGTGGAAAAATAAAACGTGTTTTAACAGTTTCAGTCAATTTCGATCGACTGGAAAATGACCATTTTTCAAACGGTCTCAGAATTCGATGAAATTAGTTTTGTTAGGACCGTATCGTCAATTCGAAGCTAGAAATAATTTTTCGGGAATTTTTAGAAAATGTGGCCCCGGTGAATTGAAATGTACGTGTGAATTGAATATATATAGATTTATATTTTAATTTAAACGGAAACTAATCGAAACAGCCGAACTGGCTTGTGTTACATATCCCATTGTGTTCGGAATGAGGGTAATTAGCTAGGGGCGACAGTTGTTAGGATTCGATTGGAGTTTGAGGTGTTAAATAATTAAGTGATGAATTAAAATATTAATAAATTATATATATTAATATAAAACCCCTCTCCCCATACCTCTCCCTCTCTCCTTTCAGACCAAAAGAAAAGAAAAAAATTGCGCCCAGCTTGCCCTAGTCGCCGCTAGGCGATCCCCCCCCGCCCTGGACTTCGCCGCCGCCTCAGGCGGAGCTGCCGTTGCAACCCTTCTCTTCTTCCTCCCCTCTCGCTCATCTCATTCTCCTCCTCTCTGAAAACCGCGCCATCCCCAAAGACCCCCTGCCCAAATCCGCACCCACGTCGCCCCCCTCCATCGCGCAAGCACCCCAGGAGCTCGAGACCGCGACCATCAGCATCCACCAACCCCATTCGAGCATGCGGAAGCCCTCTGCCCCCTTCCTCCCTAATCCGAGCACCCTCCTTCGACTGATTAAGGTGATTTTCTTTATTTATATTTTATTAAATCAGTTTAAATTTAATTTTAGTTTTAGTATAAATCAGTTTTAATGTTTATAGAAAATCAGTTTATATATATATATATATATATACATATATATATATATATATATGCAAGTTTATATTTTTACATATATGAAAGTTTATATTTTTATATATAAGAAAAATGAGATTTTTGTATGCAAAAAGTTATGATTTTTACTATGAAGTGATTTCATAAAAATTTTGTTTTTATACATGAAGAGTAATAAAAAAGATTTGATTTTTATTTATGAAAAGTTATAATTTTTGATCATAGAAAGGCTTGGATTTTATATGAAGAAGGCATGATTTTTATAAATAGAAAAGATATGATTTTTATTCATGTAGCGAGGTAAAAATGCGATTTTTATCAACTTGAAGGCGAGAATAAAAATATGATTTTTATATTATAGAAAGAATAAAAATATGATTTTTATATTTATAGAGTATTAAAAATATGATTTTTAATGTATAGAACATCATATTAAAAATGTGATTTTAATATGAACAGCGTGGAGAAGACTGTGTTGGAAGTACGGCCAGATCCAGATGTTTTGAATTTCAAAAATGAAATGGCAAAGTGGATCCCCAATGTAAGAACTCCTCACCTTTAATTTGTTTCTAGTTTGAAATATATACTAGGATGCAGACGATGCTTAGCAGCACCTGACTCCCGTCGTCCACAGACCATGGATGACTTGTTTGTTTAATTGCTGTGTTGTGAAATTTGATTGTGTGAGGTGGAATGAAATAAAATATTTTATAGTTAAAAATATAAATTTTAACATGTATATAAAATAAATATTTATAAACAAATCGGACGATTTGTTTATATACACTGATTTGACTAATATTGATTGGGACAATAAATTTTACACATCCCCCAACCGCACAAATAAAATCTATGTTTGTTGTTTTGAAACCCCACACGGGTATTGGGTTGATATTTGACGTACACTAATCCCGATTGTTTAGTTGTATGTCAATCGATGGGTTGACAGACTGTGTAAGCGTTAATTATTTATAATTAATGCTTATGCAGTTGTGTGGTGCACTCTGGATAATGGTTGATTATTTATCGTTGCTGTTATATACATGTGTTGTAGAAAATCCATATAATTAACATTATATGGTAATTGATTGGGCCTCATTCCAATTTTGAAAATAAGGAATATTATAAAAGAAAATTCATGTGTTGAATAGAATAAAAAAAATTCATGTGTTGAATAGAATAAAAATTCATGTGTTGAATAGAACAAAAATTCATGTGTTGAATAGAATAAAAATTCATGTGTTGAATAGTAAGAAAATTCATGTGTTGAATAGAATAAAAATTCATGTGTTGAATAAAAAGAAAATTCATGTGTTGAATAAAATATATATTCATGTGTTGAATAGAAAGAAAATTCATGTGTTGAAGAAAATATTCATTTGTTGAATAAAATAACGAAGTTATTGAAATATATAAAGCCATGTTGATTAGATTGCCGCCATTTTAACGTAAACGGTATTTATATCGATTTTATTCATTTTTATAATGAATATCGAAAAGTAATTGATTTCAAAATATAACGTTTTGAAAATACTATCATTTATATAATGATGATGTGGAATATTCAATTTTGATTCGAAATTGAATATAAAGTTGAAATCGTTTTGAAAACAATTTATAAAATACGCTTTGAAAGGAAATCGATGAAATATATATATATATATATATAATATATTATATATATTAAATGGCCTGAATAGAACGCACCGCGCTGCGGCAGTTCGCGAATTTCGACCATTGACTTCGAATGGATATTACGGGAGATCCGACCGTCGGATTCTCCTAAAACCGGAACCATTGGGTTCGTATCGAAAAGAGCTTTCTAACAAATATTAGATATTTGAAATCTAATGGTTGGATTTGCAATTATGTCCAAATAAAATTTGGAAAAGGTCGTTGTAAGTGCAGTTCGATGGCCGTTGATGGAAATCGACTGTACGGGCCTTGATAAAATTATTAGAAATAGTAGTAATTTTGTGTAAAATCATAAGAAATGATTTGTGAAGAATTGGGGTGAAAAATTCTTAATTTGAAAAGATAAAAATAGATTTTTCTCGAAATGAACTAGTTTTGAACTAGAATTATAATTCCATTTATTTTTAAAATAAATAAATTGGATTTGAAATGGTTTTGAAAATAACCAGAATTTCCAATAATTGAATTGGAATGGATTTGAATCGAAACTGTCTTTGGAATATTTCGATGTTAGATTTCGTGATTATAAAGATATTGTTATGGAAATTTGAAAGATATATTTATATCGTTATAGCCAATACGATATTTGTTGGTTGTAGAATTTGATATTGAATATAAGCCGATATATTTTCTGTTCAGAGCCTTGTATTTAATATCAAATGGGATTTGGGTTTTTCGTGAATGGTGTCTTCATTAACACTGTACTTAAACCCAGTTGAGAAAAAGATTAAATCTTTTTATTTAGATTTAATGAAGTGTACCAATTAAATGGTATTTAGTTGTAATTGAATTTGAATGTGATTTTGGGTTTATAGTGAACCGTGTTTTAAATGACATTGGTTCTTTGACCCAATTAAAGACGGGATATGATTTCCCTAGTTAATTAATCATTAATATTGATTTTTGGAAAGATTAAAACCAAATGGAGTTTTAATGAATCTTTATTTAGATTGAAATGATCGAGAATGGAGTATCACCAGTTTTGCCCTAGGCGATAGTTAAATCTTTAATTAGATTTGATTGTGAAATGGTAATTGAATTTACCGATAACACCGTGGTGTTAGATATGAAGTATGACCAGTTTTACTTCATGGGATGAATTGGTTGGGATTGGGAAATAAAATAAATGATTACTTCGATGTGGTTCGCTAATCCCGACTAGTTTGAATTGATACTCAAAAGAAGATTAAAGAATAAATTTAAAGAATTTATCTTTGATAAAATTAATAGGAATCTTTCCCAAGGTATAAGAATATTGGAATAAAAGAATATTCTGAATTGGAATGAGGCGTATGTTGTGTTTGTGTAACACTTATTTATTATATACATGAGTTATTCAGAAAGACCGGGTTTATCCCATTCCGAATAACTAATTCGACGTGGTGTCGAGAATGAAGACGGTGGTTGAAGACCGGAGGTCTTCACATCGTTTGGGTGATTACTGATGATCTTGATTGGGCTGTACACCCAAGAGTAGGGAATCAAATGGTGATCGTCCAGACGTACTTAGAGATCGATGGATATGCGAGGTACAAGGTGCCTCCGGTTTCGTTTTGACCCAAAACGAACTTGTAAATGGACTGTGTGCCTGACATTGGATTTTATTCTGTGATTGATTTCTATTAAATATATATTTGTTTGGCAGCGGAGAATTTATTCACTTGCTTAACGCCCTTCTCTGAGCCGTACGAGCTCAGGGGTTATATATTGATGGATATCAATCGCATGGAGTGAATTGCCTGTGTGGCATGCCTAAGTGGCAAATGATCAAGGCTTCTGTTGAAAAGCAAAGTCTTGTGGTTGATGATCAAAGCACGACCTGTGTGACATAGCTTTGAATAGCATTGATTCGCGAGCCTCACACCCCGGGTGTGAACCAAAAACGGGAGAGGGCCTCAGGGAAGACATGTGTTTCTTCTAGCTAGGGTGTTGTCAGTGACCTACCAGCCCTGACATTTATATTATTTTCACCTGTGTGGTTGTTGCTGTTGCGAGGCGCCTCGGATATATCGGTGACTATATGGAGCCGATGGAGCCATTGGGCTCATTTACGCCCCAAAGGGTGGGAAAACGCAGTGTTCATGCATTTTAATCCACATCGGTGGACCGGCCCTGTCGCTCCAAAGGCTTGACTGAGTACTTGCCTGAGACATGGGCTAGATTGTCTCGAATTCGGTGGAGGACGATCCCTTGCCTCGGTTCACAGATGGAAACCCAACTTCCAATACGTGACTTTGCGGTTTTGATTGTAGAGCCTAGTATTGGTGACATGATATATAGTACCCCTGTCGTCTATGATTGATACTTATGATTTGAAGTTGTTTTATACACTATGCACTTATAATAGTATCAAATGATTTGTTTTAAACGTACCAAGCATGTTTGGCTATTATAAGGGAAAACCCTATCCCCCGGCTTGCGTTGCATTATGTGATAGGGCATGGGTCTTATAATAGCTTCATTTCTCCAAAAAGCATTGCGCTGTTTTGTTATATGCACTAGTATTCTTGGGAGGAAACCCTTTCCGTGTTATACGGCGTGGTCCCTTGATATATCTGATTTAAAATAAAGTTTTAAATAACTGTTTTAGTTCTCACACCAGTCACATGACTGACCTGGATTTTATTGTTTTAACCTAAACTCTGGGTGCCCTTGTTTTGACACGGGTAGCTAGTAGTTTTGATTTTGTAGATTTATATTCACAGGATCCTGGTTTACAGCTGGAACGATACTCGGAAAGCTCTGTATCCGTGTATTACTTTCAGTTGTGTTTTGTATTATTTTTCCGCTGCGATGTATTTAAATGTAATTTAAATCTCTTATATTTTCTATGCAATATTTATTCATACTCTGTAATATTCTTGTATTCTGATGGAATTGTTGTAATAAACAATGAAATGTTCTTCTGTTTGCGTTCCGATGTGGCTTGTCCTCAAAATATCCGCTCTTTCCTTCGCGGGGAAGTTACTGGTCGTCACAATTTTTGAGAAATTTAAAAAAATCTAAAACTTATATGATCTACTATATGAATCACACACTATAGAAATAATCATAGACACAAAATCAAACATAAAAAAACAAAAATAAAATGCAGAAAGGGAAAGAACACATCCACGCAATGCTGGATTGCGCAAAGTTTTATTACTATATCAATATCCAAGTACAACACTCTTGATTTCACGGCCACAAGGTTACCACCGATTCCAAACACCCTTGATCAAGAATATTCCTCTTGATTTCCCCGACAACAACATTAACTCCGCTAGAATATTCCTCTTGATTTCCCCAGGTACAGCATTAACTCCGCTCTGTTTCCATGATTTCAAGGATACAAGGAACACACCTTTTCCCAAACACTGCCCAAACAATTACAACATCCCTATAACTCTTCAATAGCACTTCAATTCAGAGACTAATGAGTAGAGAGTGAGAAGAGAAGAAGTTTTATATAAATAGGATTGAATTCGGCAGAGTATAAGTGTAGAAATCATAAAATTATTAAATATTAATGGTGTAAAGAAAGGGGATGAAGATGGAGAAGAAGAATGATGAAAAAATTCGAAAGCTTCCCCTATTTATAAGTTTCGAAAGTTTGCAACTCTTCTGGAACGTTACAAACAGTGAAAAGATACTTCCTTTCAAAATCGAAAATATGACACTTATATGTCGACATGCCCAATAATGTATGTCGGCATATCATAGTATAAAATTGAAATTTGAGTATTTTTCAAGTGTTTTGATTTATATACAATTCTGAATTTTTTTGAATTAAAACATAGTGTTATAAATAAGTATTATAAAGTAGAAAATCATATGAAATCATAAATATAACTTATATAAATATATTTATAAAATTATAAAGTTAAAAACTATATAAATATAAAGTATATAACTATATAAAAATATATAAACTGGTAAGTTTTAAAACTTGAGTTTAAAATCAAAAGTAAAATAGAGAAACTTAATTAGAACAGGGTTTGAAAATAGAATTTGGAATTTAAATCAAAAATTGAAAAACAGAAACTAAATTTGAATTTGAATTTGAACCTGGAGTGCTATTCAGAGTCTTACATAAACTAGAATCTATTACTATATTTATCTTGAACTCTTGAAATCTTGATTACTCATGAGTCTTGGATCATCTCGGAATTCTGAATCTTTAAAAGCTCTAAAACTGTACAGTTTTCAGTATTAATTCCTGTATACAAATCCTGCATATGTATGTGTGCGTATATATATATATATATATATATATATATATATATATATTCTAGATAAATGTGTTAGTATATATTTTATAATCAATTAATATTGAAATAAGCTTGCTGTCTTCAAAACTCCATTCTCCAACACACATATTATGGTCATACACACAGATCCAAGTATTAAAACATAATCTAGTTTAAAACAAATTTAAATTTCTATATTCTAATACTTGTTTGCACAAACAATATGAAAAGAAAAAGATTCATACTGTTGTATCTAGCACAACTCATTAGGGATTTGTTCATCATAAAAAAAAATCAATAGCAAGTTCAAATATCATGTTTATATACTATATAGCATCCTTAAATATAGCTAAAAGGTCTGGCATGCATGCATTCATCCTAAACCTGCATAACGGGGGAGGGGGATGCAAATCTGTTTGCATCATCCGTACTTTTATGTATGTATGTTTTAATTTAAACAAGCAAAAAAAACCAGTTATACTAATCTGAATTTAGATAAACCAAAACATGCATTAGACTTCAAACAACAAAATGCACCAATGTTCTCTATAAGTAATCAATCAGTTTGCATCATGTTTTAAGAGAGTTCAAATCAGATTCAAACTTATTAAAGCTTATAGAGGCAAACATTAAACCAGACATCCAGATTTCAACCGGGCATACAATGGTAATGTAAAACAGAGTCGATATCAAATATATCATCAATTCATTTCGACTTTTGATATCAAATACAATTTTTTTTACAAAGAAACAATTTCTGCTCTGAAATGAATATGTATATTACACCCCCAATTGAAACTAGCATCAATGTTCATAACACTATGAATCATTGCAAGTATATATATACATATAAAATCAATTATACGGCTAATCCAACAAACTGAATTCGCAATAACCTGTCTCTGATACCCTTGAAGGGATTTTTGGATCGAATCGATAGCTGTTTTCACAAATTTAGGAACCCTAATTTCTAGATCCAAGCGTCAATTCAAAAGAGAGTTAACCGTGTACCTTTTGCATTGCTTTTCAATCCACGAATTCGTCAATGTCAAACGCTTAATGGTGGCGCTCTAATGAAGTCCTCGAACGCTGCTTCGACATCGTCGAACGGAACCGAAGATGACTGAGAGATTGGTACTAGCCAATTTATGGATTTTTTTTTACCCTTTTGATATCTCGATTTACTATATATTGTTTAAGAAAAGGGTCAATTCCTTTTTAAAAAACTAGACGAGATAACTTAGGTGAACGGAAAACCCAGTATACCACATCAAAACAAAAGGAAATTATCAATGTTTGATTTTCTTTTGTTAAGAATGGTTCTCACCCTTTTAAACGTTCTTTTGTGTGACCCTATAGGTTACTATAACGTTGGCAATAATTTAAATTATATTTAAATTATAAACATTGAGCGGCATCTAGCAATACATCACTGTTACCCAAGTTATAATAAAATACGACCAGTGTTTCAACGTAATTTTAATTCTTTTAACCAATATATCCAAGAATAAAATTGAGGCATGGAATGTATCATCCTCTTTATAATTTAATCCTTTTATCTTGATCAATGAGCATATTATATAAAACATATCAATATTTGAGAACGAACATGCATTTTATAATCATACTCAATCTAGGGGCCCATGGATATCTCTATGTATGTTGTGGGGTTAAATACCGTCTAGACCATTCATATTATTTAATTGATTCGAGATGTATCCGATAATCACCTTTATCGTCTACACGGTTAAGTGGAACTTTTGATGATATCAAAACATTAATATCCTTGTATAAAATATATAATGATTTCAGGTCTGAGGACTATTACAATACTTTCACTATGAGAATTACTTATGGGACTATTAATTATGCTCCATGAAGTTTTCTCAAGTTGGGACAGTACAATACACTATTCTCTAATACATATTTGTGTATTGACATTAATATCACATATATTAATGATCAATGAGATACGATCATCAGTCAATCAGCATACTAGTCTCAATGTTTTGTTGTTATACTTTATAAACAATAAAACTTTACTAGGGACATTTAAGAATTATAATAGTTATTATTACATAATCTCATGTTCAAGTCACTTACTTGAAATTATATAATTCTGTATTATTATTCTAATGACTTCTATTATGTTAGTGTTTATATTACATAGTTGATTTAACATAACATAATCTTTTATTCAAAATAAAATATAACATGAGCAATGTTATTAATCACATCAAATGGATTGCCTCTAGGGCACAAACTCTAACATTCATCCCTTGGGTTTAGGCTAAAATCTAGTACTCACCCTTATTAGGTATTGAGTAGTCTATGAGTCCTCTTTTCTCTATTAATTATGAGGTATTAAGTGGTCTTGAATAAAACAATGTACGAATAAGTGAGGTAGTTCTCTGAAAGTTGTCCGCTTCTTATCTAGGAATCATATAAGGGAATACCTAAGGATGGGGTACTAAGAGTTTCGTCGAACATGTAAGGGGAACCTCCTGTCTAACAGAAGTATTAAGTGACTAGGAGTCCACATGTAATGACAGCTAAAACTAATGCGTGGGTCCGCCGTAAGATTCATAAATGGCGATGAGTATCTACCTAATCTCGGTATTAAGTGGTTGATTACTATCTCTCGCATTACATTGAGAGAATACTTGGATGACATAGTATACTAGGAACTGAGATGATTAGGGTCCGCCAAAGGGCATTAACTAATCATAGGAATCCGCTCATAGGGTATTAAGTGATCGTAGGAATCCTCCTATATTTATGATGGCCTTTAGTGAACAAGAAGAGTTTTCCTCTTTCCATTAAACATAGAAATGCATATATATATATATATATATATATATATATATATATATGTTATATTCGCCTAGACATAAACTTGATGGGTTTATACTACCAAGTATAGGAAACTTGTGTCCTTTTAACTTAAAGAATCCTTATTCACCAGCACTGTTGTTATGACCTCCCTCACTTAACAACACACGTCAAGTAGGGTAGTAATACTTGCTTGATTATAACATGGAGGAAGGGGCTTGACGAAGGAGGCCTTTATCTAGTTTATTATTATATTTAATATCTAATTTTATCAATAGAATATTTATGATGTACCATTATTCTGACATGAGGAATTATTTTGATGTATTCGAAATTTATGGGGTTTTTATGATATGGTACATCTATTCTGATTTTTATATTTTGTCCATCTCGCTGTGACAATCTGATTTCATTTTAGTCTGGCTCTGTTATTTTATTTCCTATAGAAACCAACGACTTTCTTAGAATGACTCTAAGTCCCGAAGGGCCTTTTCTAGGTCGAGAATTAGGCCCATTCCGAACGAGTTGTTACACTACTTAGGCAAGTAGTTCTATATACTTCACCAAATGGTATAAGTATAGGAACTCGCACACCTACCGTTGCTGCCACTGGAGCGGGTACCCTTTGCATAATTGCCTCTGCCATGGCCTCAAACATGGTTAGGTAATTTGGTTCACCGCCATTTACCCCTCCGGTATTAGCTCCCCTAGCAGCGTGTCTTGATGGTCGTCTACTCATTCTAAATCTGCAATTTAGAATAATTAGCCACTTCCGAGAAAAACTGCTAAAGAGATTTAACCGCTACTACTATATATGCTAATATATATAGTAAGCATCCAACTGAAATCTACAAGTACGTCTCTCATACGTGATTACGTCTTTGAACTTTAGCCAAAATTGTTGACCAGAGCTCTGATACCAAATGTGACGACCACCTATAACCCTTGCACTAAACAAGAGGAATAATGCGCTAAAGGATGTGCTGGGCAGCTATGGACGATCATCAGAGTAGGTAAGCGACATCGAAACCTATCGTAGAACTCACAGCGCAAGGATAAATATAATAGAACATATACAACAGGTAATAGTAATGAGGCATCATATAGCAAACCTTAGAAAACTTTCTCAACATCATTAAAGGTTATCCAACTAATACCAAAGTTTGTACATAAGTCCTCACTACAACACTCATATAACACTCAAACAGCGGAAATAGAAATACTAGATAGTACTAAAACTGGTACACCAGCCTCCTGCTCGCCTCCGCACAACAGTATCGTCCTCACTAATAACCTGTAACCTGCTACTTAGTCGATTTGCCAAAACAAGCTAAAATCAATGAAATAGGAATTCGGACAACAAGCACCTCGCACCAATCACTTTGACGTAAAATGTGGGCTGTTACATAAAAATACCCTCGAGTTTAGTATTTCACTGCGACACCAAAACTATAAAAATATATAGTGGTTATTGTATTTTGAAAAATCACAAAACACAGTTATATCGCTGTAAAAATCAATTTATAACTCTATAAATTCCATTCATTAAACATTAAGCAATTGTATCGCGTACAATTACACAATAAGTCTGATCATCGTGGAGCTTGACTACTTACAATAATTTACTATTCTGCATATGTTGAAACTAGTTTCATCGACTTTTAAGACTATTTGCATAACGGCTATTTTAATGTGTCAATGAAATGAGTAATAATAATTTGATTTCAAAACACTCAAATTCTTTGTTAAAAATTATAATTATAGTTCATATTCAAATAAAATTTTACACAAGCTTCAAATAAATTTAATTAGATTTCAAATATGAGATTAACAATTTCAGGTTAATTTAACATTCAAATTATTTTTTAAATTTTAATTCAAGTCATTAAATCTTAAAATTAATCATTTTGATAATTAAATTATTTAAATATTCATGCATTAAAAATTCGTTTTGTTACCTTTTCCATAACATCGCTATTGTTGGAAAACATAAGGTTATGATTGTTATAGGTCCAGTGTGGAGAGAGAATGAGTGAGCATGCTTGAACTGATGGTTGTTCATTTCATTGAGTATCGAAGAAGAAATCGAAAGAGAATGTGTGTTAGTGGTAGTTTTGGGTACATGTGTACAGGTTGGGGAAGATGGACTGGTGGCTTATTCAGGTAATAAATTTTATGATTAGTGAATTAAATATTATAAATCATGATTCTTGTTTAATTGTGACGACCCGAAAATCCATACATTTTGAATCAAAATTATCATCACGTGTCCGACTCAAAATTGTACGTACCTTTGAGTTATCACGTTACGAACCAAATTTCCTACCCTTGAAATTATCGATACTTAATACATCCTCGAAATTCATGTAAGAGATTCAAGTGTTGCAAATCCATAAGTCAGGGTAGAATAGAAAATAGAACAGAATAAAATCTCACACGAACATATATTATTGAACATAATCATGTACAGTGGAAAACATTTACATAATCATAGTCAAGTATAACATGGATAGCTATAAATAACTATCCTTACAACAAATGATAAAAATGACATAGCTTCAGTGGACCCAAAATTATTCAATTTCAATTCCAAGCTCTAACTAAAAAGATGCTCCATATATTGCTCCAGTTACTTCTGTTGATAACCTGACTATTAAGCTGTCCATGCAAAAATTATGGGTACCCAGAGTTTAAGAAACAACAATAAAATCTGGGTCAATCATGGGATTGGTGTGAGAACTTAAAAATAGTTGTTTGTGTAGAAAATTCATATATTCCTTTTGGAAAATGAAGCTATCATAAGGTCTCGCGGCACACACACACAATGAATCACATACATTGGGTGAGGTTTCTCCTTATGATATCCATAAATGTTTGATACACAAAATCATTTAATATTATTACTAGTGCATAGCATGAAAACATCCGCAAATTAATGTACTAATATTACCATGGAATTGTTATATTAATCAAATTCCATACTATAGCTACCATTTCGTGGTAGGTTATACAACTAAAACCGTACAAGGTCGTATTTGGGAATTGATTTCCAACAATGAATAGGCAAAGGATCTTCCTTATCCACGATGGAAACACCTCTAGAGGGATGCCTTGAGAATTTGAAACACCCATAGATTCTATGCTAATATAATACCGGGATACCCCTTCTTTGGATAACACCGAATATGTCATTCCCCAGTTGTAACCGAGCTTTACCGGGAGCTCACTTTCCATCATCGACAAAAGTAGAATTTTCCACATAATTATATACATAGGACTCATACCATAGTATAACTTTTATCTAGGTAGGAATGATTATATGCTAATGGGAGAGACTCACAAAGCCTTGCTGCATTCATCATGTTTTGGCCATTTACGGGTGTGAGGCTTGAAGTCACGATACACGAAGCTATGCTTATACCAAGCCATTTTTATCATCTGCAGCTCATTTCGCTTAGCTTCATTGCCAATTCCTAACACATAATTGATGTCTACCAATGTATAACCTCTGAGCTCATACTTCTTAGAGAAGGGTGTTAAGCTAAGAGAATAGTTCTCCGCCACCAAACAGAGATATATTTAGTAAAAATTAATTGCTATACCATAAATTGCAATGTCAGACAAATAATCCATACAAGTTCGTTTTGGCACTAAACGAAACCGAATGCGCTTTATTCCTCGTCCAATAAAGGAGAGATTCCCTTGCAATCCATAAATTCTTCAAATACGTCTGGATTTACCACTAAATTAGTATATATACTCTCAATACTGGAGCAACCCAGCGAAGAGAAAATTAACAGACAGTCTTTTTGATGTGAATATTCCTGGTCTTCTACCATCGACTTTAATATTTCCATTTCCTTTATTACTTCGTATCATTATTAGAAATGGTTTTCCGATAGGAATTTGATACCAATCTTTTCGAATAATGAGTGCTATTTCAAAATAATACGGAAATACATAATTTGCTAAGTCTATTTCCCCTTTGATTATTCAATTAAAACCTTTCATTGACTTTGTAAAACCTTACATCGCTTATTCCATTTGGAATATACCCATATATTCATTCCTTTATCTTTTAAACCAAGATTTATTAAACCTTAATAAAGATTCATTCTTAACTTATCCTCTGAAAACCTTTTAACATATCCATTAATCCTAATAAAAAAACTTCTTAAATCTTTAACCATTACCTTTTTCAAATAATATCCTTTAAACAAAGATTACTCAAACCTTAATGAAGATTTATTCTTACTTCACTTAGGGAAATCGTTTCAATATTACCTCGTTAAATCTTAACTACAAGATTTCTTAATTCCTAATAAATACTTCTCATTTCAAAACGTAACTTTAAACAATTCTTAATGGGTTAAAGCTGATGTTATCGAAGACATGATTCATAACAACCCAAACCAATTAATATTGAGTATAAGCATTACATGGACATTATATCGACTTATATTCAATTTCCATATTCAACGAATACTATAGGCAGGAGAACGGAAAAATCACCTTTTTAAATCCTTTAAATAGTATGTGTTCCATCTACGTAATTTGATACCAAGTATATGAATATTATTTCCATCCAAAACCAAGTAATTCATAATTGGAAAGTTTATTAAAATTAAATCTTCAGAAATATCGTTCTGGGGTATCAAGACTTCCTTTTCGACTTATTCCAACCCTCACCCAAATAAATAAACGTTGACCAGGTAAGTTTAGCGCAGTAGTTATTGCAGCCCTTACCTTAGCTATGCACCCCATTTATCATTCCAGATCTCAGAGGTGGGACAAAAGTACTAAAAGTTTCAGCATACTCAATCTAGTTGAGTTTATTTACTTCTTAACTTGGTTAAGTATTCTAACTTTCCAATTTATCATAAAAACTCTTCATGTATCATTTAGACATGTTTAAAAAATATTTGGATAAGAATCACCCAGTTTAAAATTAGTAATTTCAATGTTGTTGAAAAAGCGTCGCAAAACTGTTGCTAAACAGCATAAATAAGCTTGTTTGATTTAATTAACCTTTTTGTCATTCAAAACTTCATATTTTTAATCCAAATCACTTTTAAACATTTATTATGATTAATCATAATTTTTGCATATTTTTAATGATTTTAAAATAGCAATTTCTAACGATTTCTAAATTCGATCAACGAACTGCAATACCGCGATTTTTATTCAAATTTGTTTTAAACATAATTCAAAATTTATACATCAAAATCAAAAAATTCCTTTTTTATTTGAGAACTAACATCATTTAAAAACAAATGCTTTTAGTTTTGGGAAAATCCGACTTAAATTCCATTTTATATGTTCATTTGACGTTAACGGTCAAAATTCGCAAACAACCGCAACGAGACTAGCTCTATTCTAACCGTTTTTCAACTTCTACTTGAAATCAATCCGTTTTGCTTCAAATAATTTTATAATTCATTTCAAATACTTATAACTTCGTTTTAAAATAATATTTTCATATTTCTGCTTTTAAAAATAAATATTCATTTAACTGAATATTATAATATTATTTTATTACTATTATACTAGTATTTTTCAAAACTAAACTTTTTTAAATCAAAAGTTTCCAAATCTCAAATTAACATTATATAAGATTATTGGAACTTTCAATGTGAGTTTAAAACTCTATTTACATAGCAAACTCAAATTCGATTTCTAAATCACTATTTCAAATCAATTTCACTATTCACTTTGAAATTGAACATATTGTTTGACATCAAATCCTTTTCCAAATAAACTTCCATCTTCATAATTTTTTTTTCATAAAAACTTAATTTCTTTTCTATCCAGTATCAGATAAAATTCCAACTTTCATATTTTTTGCCTTATTTTCACTTAAATGAATATAATATTCATTTATATTATCCAAATGAAATGATACTTAACCAACACCCATATCATACCATTTATGTGGGTGTAGTGTGTTATATTATTACTAATAATAGCCACAATTACAACCATAATAACACTCATATCAACCATTCATCCATTACACAATATTTATAGTATAAGCATTTGCTGTAATTAACGCTTATACGCACATGATTAATGGTAACTGTAATAACATAAATGACAACCATCAAGGAATCATAACAATCGCAAAGCAACCAATATAATCAGATTATGATTATAAAAAATATCTAAAAAAAGGTTCTCGCCATCGGTTCCACTCCGTCAATCTTTACGGTAGGACTCGTATTCGAACCAGTGTTTCCATTTGTCGTCTATAATATAGCCTTTATTTCCCTATATTCTAATATATATATATATATACACACACTTTTTGTGTATGGAGGGGGTGACTTGAGCTATGGGGAGGTGGAGGCCGAGGTGGTGGGTGGTAGCGCAAGGAGGTGGGATGGTGGGTGGCTGTGGGGTTGGTGAGGTGGCACAAGGCTAGGGTGGTGGAGCTAGGGGAGGAAGGGAGGAGGTAGCCATGGGGAAGGAGGAGAGAGCGGAGGTGGCGCAAGTGGGATTGGAGGAACGGAAGAGGAAGGGGAGTAGGAGTAAGAAGGGCCGAGACGGAAGTGGAGGGGGAAAGGGATGGCTGTGGGGAAGAGGAGAGAAGGAGAGAAAGAAGAGATGGAAGGAGGAGAAGCCATAAAAGAGGGTTAAGAAAAAAGAGAAAGGAGAAAGAAGGAAGGAAATAGTGAGTACTTTGGAAATGTGAAGAGATGGTGGGTTTATATAGGAAAAGAGAAAAGTTAAGGGAGTGACACATAAAGTAACACTTGTCTCTTCCTAAGCCTTAAAATCCATGCATGAAGACACATGTTATAGTGAGTAATCCTTTCACTTTTAGTAGCACTTCATTTGAAAATGCTATTGTAGATTTGTAACAACATAAACAGAGTGCTGCGAAACAGTTTAGTAAATACACGTTTGAGCAACTTGTTATGATAAAAGATGATATGTTCCCATCAATATTTTACAGTTATATCTCACAATTTTAAATAACTATTTTATTATTATTAAAACTAAATTTAATTTAAAAATCATATTTAATTTACCCAAAATCTTATATAATTATTTGAAATTTAAAATTGCTTGAAAATCTAGGTTGTTACATTCTTCTCCCCTTGAAGAAATTTCGTCCTCGAAATTTGAAATCAAAATGAAAGGTAAGAATAAATATCATCCATTAGACTCCTCGTTTGATGATCCATCTTAATCTATGTTTTTCAGAAAGTCAAAATCTTTCTCAAGTTATTTCTCAAACTTTTTATCATTATCAAAATTTCCATATAAACTCAAAAGGGTTTATTTTCGAACTTACTAGAACTTAAAATTATCATTCCCAATTTAATTTTATAAGTTATACATAGATCATTGATGTGAAATATATATTTTTGATTTTCGAACTAGTATCGATCCTTTGATTCTTTAGTACGGACCCTGATCAGGTTTTCTAGATCAGAATTCCAGTCTGCCTTGCATAGGTCTCAACTATGATAATAGCTTAAGTAACCAACCATGAATCCTTATCAAGGTTTGTTTTTCAAGCATAGAGTGATAAATCCTTTTCCAGATTGACATAAACACCTCAAAGTTTTGTACTTGAATTAAAATTTGTGGGAGGAAAGGATCCCTGTAGACTTACGTAATCCATTTTGTTTAGCACCCTCTTAAGGAATTACTTGGAAAGTTTCCACCTGAATTTAACGTAACATTTAAAACTAAGTTTATATCCTTTCCCTTTCATTTTATAACTTTCTCGAATTCATCCTTGTAGGTTATCATTAGATTTGAAGTTTTTAACAATTTCAGTCATCATTTGATCTTAACATGCAACTGTTTATAATAATTCCATATTCAAAAGTTATGAAGCTCATTTCCTTTCAAATTTCAAAGGTTTCCAAAATAATTGTTTAACCCTCATATATTCTAATTTACCTAAACATGGAAAAGTTATACTATCTTTCAATTTAGCTTATTCAAATACCTTGGTTTAGATAAACTTCTTACTTATAACTGCTTTAATTTTATCAAATACTCTTTAGTCAAATGGTGAAACTTAATTCACAAGATATGGGTACTCAAGTGTCTCATCTTTCATACAAAAATATGCTAGAATTTATTGATTGGCCAAAATCAACGAAAATTCTGATTCCTAATCCAAATATTTATAAGGACTATTAATAATTCAAACGTTTCCCATAATTATTATTTGAAATGACATAATAAATATTAAGTTCTCGACTTTTGGCGATCTTAGTTTATCTTGGGTTATTCCATCTTCTAAGTTCAACCTTTGTTAGCTATTTCGGGATTTCTTTCCATATTTAGTTGGGTTTTATCAAAGTCCAGGCTACTTACTTTGCATATTTGCTCTTCTTTTAATAATTGGTTTATCTGATACAGTTTTTTATATTTTTATCCAAAATTCCAGGACCTTCCACATTCTTATATTGTCAAATAATTAATAGTTAAAGTATGAAATTAAATTCAAAAGGTATTCTCACTTAGATTCTAATTAGTTGGTGAGAACTAATTACTACACCATATGAAACATCCTTTAGTTAAATTGTGAAATTCTAATCACAAATACCTATATTTAGGTTTTAATCGATCTTGATTATTAAATTTATCATCCAAGTTATAATATATATATATAATTATTTATATTTCAAAACATATTCTCAAGATATTATTATTTTTCAAAACCAAAATCATTTTGATATGAAATTACAAATACGTTCTCTTGTATATAAAGTACTCTTAAACTCATTCTAGGGCATTACTAAACCCAGCCCATCTATAATGGGTTACCCATCCTAAGGTATTATTAATCCTATCTCTGATGACTTGCTACCTACTAGAGCCAAGATTCTCGCTCAAACTTCAGCTCTAATAACAGGCTTTGGTATTTGCTAACCAAATTTCTGATACAATGCTGTGATGACCCAAAAATCCATACTTTTGAATCGACAAAAATCCTCACGTGTCTGACTAAAAACTGTACGTACCTTCGAATTATCATGCGACGAACCAAATTTTCGACCATTTAAATCATCGATACTTAATACACCGTCAATATTCATGTACCGAAGAATCAAGTGTCGTAAATCCGATAAGTCAGGGTAGAATAGAAAATAAAATAGAACATAATCTCACATGAACATATGTTATTGGACATAATCTTGTATATTGGAAAAAATATATATAATCAAAGTCAAATTTAACATGGATAATTATAAATGTCTATGCCTACAACAAATGATAACAATAAAAAAGCTCCAGTGGATCCAAAATGCTTCAGTTTCAATTCCAAGCTCTAACTCAAAAGATGCTCCATATTATCGCTCCAGTTACTTCTATTGATAACTTGACAACTAGGTTACCCATGCAAAAATTAAGGGGACCCAAAGTTTAGGAAAGAACAATAAACTCCAGGGAAATCATGAGGCTGGTGTGAGAATTTAAAAATAGTTTTTTATCAAAAAATTTGTATATGCCTTTTGGAAAATTAAGCTATCATAAGGTCTCGCGGCACACACATAATGAATCACACACATTGGCCGAGGTTTTCCTTATGATAACAAAAAATGCTTGATACGCAAAATCATTTAATATTATTATTAGTGCATATTGTGAAATATTTCATAAATAAATGTATTAATCTTAGCATGCAATTGTTACGTTGATTAAATTCCACATTGTAGCCACCATTTCTTGGTAGGTCATACAACTAAAACCGTATGGGCTCGTATTGGAGAATGGATTTCCAACAATGACCAAGGAAAAGGATCTTCTTTATCCACGATGGGAACAACTCTAGAGTGATACCCCAAGGATTCGAAAAACACATAGATTCTCTGCCAACACGAGACCATGATACCCCTTCTCTGGATAACACTGAATACGTCATTCCCCAATCGTAACTGACCTTTACCGAGAGCTCTCCTTCCATCATCCACAAAAGTAGAATTTTCCATACAAGTAAAATACCTGGGCTCCATACCATAGTATAACTTTTATCTAGAAGGAAATAATCATAACCTAATGGGAGCGACCCACATAGCCGTGCCGCATTCATCTTGTTTCGATCATTTACAGGTTGTGAGGCTTGAAGTCACAGTACACAAAACTACGCTTATACCAAGCCATGCTTTGATTTTCTGCAGCTCATTTCACTTAGCATGCCACATTGCCAATTCCTAACATATAACGGATGTCACCGATATATAAACTCTAAGCTCGTATGTCTCAGAGAAGGGTGTTAATCTAAGAGAATAGTTCTCCGCCACCAAACAGATATATATTTAGTAAAGATCAATTGCTATGTCGTAAACTGCAATGTCGACATACAATCCATACAAGTTCATTTTGGGACTGAACGAAACCGAAGGCGCTTTATTCCTCGTCCAATAAAGGAGTGAAGACCTTGAAATCCATAAATTCTTCAAATACATCCAGACTTACCGCTAAATTAGTATATAAAATCTTAATACTAGAGCAACACAGTGAAGAGAAAATCAACAGGCAGTTCTTTCGATGTGAAGATTTCTAGTCTTCTACCATCTTCTTTAATATTTTCATTTCCTTTACTACGTCCTATCATTACTCAAAACGGTTTTTGAATAGGAATCTGATACCGGTCATTCCAAATAATGAGCGCTATTTTAAAACCATATGGAAATACAGGATTGGCTAAGTCTCTTTCCGCTTTGATTGGTCAATTAAAACCTTTCATTAACTTAGTAAAACCTTACATCGCTTATTCAATTTGGAATTTATCCCATATATTCATTCCTTTGTGTTTTAAACCAAGATTCATTAACCCTTAACAAAGATTCATTCTTAACCTATCCTTAGAAAACCTTTCAACATATCCATTAATCTTAATCAAAATATTTCTTTAATCTTTAAGCATTACCTTTTTCAAATCATATCCTTTAATCGAAGTATATTCAAATCTTAATGAAGATTTGATTTTACTTCACTTAGGAAATCATTTTAATATTACCACATTAAATCTCAATTAAAAGGTTTCTTAGTTCTTAATAAATACTTCTCATTTCAAAATGTAACATTAAACGATTCTTAATAGGTTAAAGCTGATGCTATCTAAGACTACATTCATAACAACGCAAACAAATTAATATTGACTATAAGCATTGCATGGAAATTACAACAACTTATATCCAATTATCATATTCTGTGAATACTATAGGCGGAATAACGACAGAATTACCTTTTTAAATCCCTCAAATAGTATGAGTTCCATCTGCGAAATTAGATACCCAGTATATGAAGATTATTTCCATCCAAAACCAAGTAATTTATAATTGGAAATTTTATTAAACTTAAATATTCAAAAATATTATTTCAGAGTATCCGGGCTACCTTTTCGACTCGTTCCAACCCTCTGCCAGATAAATAAACGTTTCTCTGGTTAATTTAGCGCATTGGTTACTACATCCCTTACCTTACTTATGCACCCCATTTATCGTTCTAGATCTTAGAGATCGGACAAAAGTACCAAAAGTTTATACATACTCAATTTATTTTAGTTTATCTACTTCTTAACTTGGTTAAGTATTTCGAGTTTCCAATTTATCATTAAAACTCTTCATTAATCATTTGGAAATATTTGTCAAAGATTTGGTTAAGAATGAGACGA
Organism: Allium sativum; assembly: GCA_030737875.1. Lineage (NCBI taxonomy): Eukaryota > Viridiplantae > Streptophyta > Magnoliopsida > Asparagales > Amaryllidaceae > Allium > Allium sativum. Next base: position 968,248,642 of record CM060910.1, on the reverse strand, counting down.
CCCCAAACCCCATACTCACGGCGGCAAGGGTAATCCATGGAATATAACACAGAAACAGATAATAGCAGAACATAATTAAATATATACACCAGATAATGAACAATAGAACATACTGGATAAAAGTAATCATCAGAGTTACACAATATACAGGGTCTTACTTAGTACAAATACAGTTCAGCTATACATAAATGTCTACAGCGGAAAACAAACAAAATATGTACAATAGGAGCTGAACAGCATAAAAAGAGATAAATATTAGAATCCATCTTCAGCTCCAGCTATCCAGAAAGAACCAGCTAAACCCGAATACAAGGCTGCCCATGTAGAAAAAGGGGCACCCGAGTTTGAGAGTGAAACAAACTACGAGTCAGTCATGGGACTAGTATGAGAAATCTACTCAACACAATTGAAATATGGTTAATCACAGGACCACGCCACTTTCGTGGAACGGGTTTACTCATCGGATCACCAGTGCTTTAAAAACAAATCATTCTTTGAAACAACGCTATGCTTTTTATAAAAATGAAGCCTTTATAAGACTCAGTTCCCATCACACAATGCAACGCAAACCGGAGGATAGAGTTTTTACCTTATAACGGCCAAAATATGCTTGATACGAATAAAACTAAGGCATTTGGTATTATTGCTAGTGTTTATATGTTTTGAAAACAATTTCAAATCATAACTATCAATCATAAGCGGCATGGGTACCATATATCATGTCGCCATATATATATCCAATCAAAACCGCACAGTCACGTATTTGGAAATTGGATTTCCGTCATGAACCAAGGCAAAAGATAGTCCTTACCGAATTCGAGACGCTCTAGCCCGTGTCTCAGGAACAGCCGCAACTGCCCCTTGGATCATCAGGGCCGGTCCACCGATGTGGATTATTATGCCTGAACACTACGTCTCCCCGCCCTTTGGGGCGTAAACGAGCCAACGAATGTCTCCATCGGACCCGGATCGTCCGATCAAACCGAGGCGCCTCGCAACAGCAACAACCACACAGGTGAAAAGTATATAAATGTCAGGGCTGGTAGGTCACTGACACCATCCTAGCTAGAAAGAAACGCAGGCCCTCCCTGATGTCCTCTCCCGTTTTTGGTTCATACCACGGTGTGAGGCTCGCGATTTTACGTTGTACACAAAGCTACGCCACACTGGCGGTGCTTTGATCATCACCACAAGACTTTTCTTTTCAGCAGAAGCCCTGATCACTGCATCTTAGCATGCCACACAGGCAATTCATGCCATGCGACTAATGTCCATCGATATACAACCTCTGAGCTCGTGCGTTTCAGAGAAGGGCGTTAAGCAAAAAAATAAATTTTCCGCCGCCAAACAGAAGTATATTTAATAGAGATCAATCAACACAGAATAAAATCCAATGTCAGACACACAGTCCATTTACAAGTCCGTTCTGGGGCTTAACGAAACCAGAGGCACTAAATACCTCGCAAACCCATCGATCACCACGTACGTCTGGACGATCACCACTCACTATCCATATTTCGGGATGCCTCCCAATCAGGACCTCGGTTACCATCCAAACGAGGTGAAGATCTCCGGTCTTCGACCACCGTCTTCATCTTCGACTTTCAATCGTCGGTAAATCATTTGAAATGAGAATTAACTCTGCCTTTTCAAATAATTCACGTATATTTAGAAGTTCAAATCAATTTACTTCAATGGTTAAATTATTCGACAACACCAATTTTGTTCTTTAAGGTAATTTTCACACCAAACACATTCAACCATCAAATACCACATAAATCGAGCAAATTCAGTTTATTTCCATTCCATATCGTTTATGGTATTTTATAACGATTTATCGCTATTTTTATTTATTTTTAAAATAGCCACTTTGTTCAAAACGACGCTTCGGGCCATAACGCGGCCGTGGCACTGTTTTTCTTCAAATTTGATTTACACATATCTGAAAATCTAACCGTTGGATCTTCACAAAATTTACATCATTAGAAAGGTCTTTTCAAAACGAATCCAACGGTTCCAGTTTCGGGAAATTCCGACGGTCGGATCTCCCGGTATAATCGTTTGAAGTTTCGATTTCAAAATACGAACTGCAGCGTCGTTATTCGATTAAATATAATTATATTTATATATATATATATATATATATATAAATATAATCGATTCTAGCGCTGTTTTTCTTCAGATTTGAATTAAACATTCCAGGCAATCCATCCGTTGGATTTTTACAAGGTTGGTGCCGTTGGAAAGATATTTCCAAGGCGAACCCAACGGTTGCGATTTCGGGAAAATCCGATGGTCGGATCTCCCGGTATCATCGTCTGAAAACACGGTTTCAAAATACCAACTGCACGGCCACGTTTCGTTTTAATTTTATTTATATTATTATATAAATATAGTTCATTCAAAAATTCCTATATTGTTTTCACTTCTAATATTTCACTAACGCCTTTAAATTTTCGAAAATTTCGTCATAACTTCCTTTGTACGGGAGGGGCTGGGAAAATTCCCAAATAGCCACACGGGCGTCTCATGTCAAAAAGAAAAAGGAACAACCAAGCGGCTAGCCAACAGGCTCATAAAATCATCACCCAAACAAAACAGTAAATGTGTACCTATTTGTCGGGCACAAAAATTTTATTCCTCTCCTCTAGCCCCTTTGCTATGACCTGTTCAATAAATATGCATGTACATATATACAGTTCTTATCACTTATCATTTTCCATTCAACTTCATATTTGATTCCATTTGGTTTAAAAACACCATTCATTCTAATGTTGCATACATAGGCAAAAATCCTATCATTAGCTAATTAATGAATATTTCAACTCATGCATATTTATTTGAACGAGTTGCTATTTTTAACACTTCACATTTCAACGATTCACGTATATAATAAAAATGTGATTTTTATTGTAAAACAAATTATTTCAAAACACTATTATTTTATATAGTTTATATAGGTGATAAAAATAGGATTTTTATTGTAAAACAATTTATTTCAAAACAGGATTATTTCATACATTTCATATTGATGTTAAAATTGGGATTTTATTATAAAACAATTTTACCATTCAACACATGAATTTCAATTCAACGAATAAATATCGATTCAACACATGAAGGTTTTATATAGTCTATATATATAGATAAAAACGTGATTTTTATATTTAAAACACGAATACCATTCCACGCATGAATTTCAATTCAACGAATGAATATCGATTCAACACATGAAGGCTTTCTATTCAACGAATAATTATAGTTTCAGCAAATGAAAATAATTCAAACACATGAACATTATTCAAAATTTCGGTAGCATGACGGCAGGGTAGTTAAAACCGGGACCGTCCCTAATACGGCTCCTCGCTCTACCTTAAAACCTCGTGGTTTTTGACAATGGAGATCATGCATCTAGTTCGCACGCTGGCGGCATGTATATTTTTATTTCATTTCCACAAACTAATCCTATGTGGTTTCAACCAAATATTTCTCAACCACAAATGGGTATTTTTCAACCACAATCAATCAATATCAACCACAAACAATTATAAACAACCATTCGCTATCAATCAATTTTCACACCATCACAACCAATAAATATCGTCCATGGTTTATGGACGAGGGGCGTGTATATATATATATATATATATATATATATATATATATATATATATATATATATATATATATATATATAGCAATTCACTTCTATTTCAACACATATATAATCTTTACAACGCATATATAACTTATACATCGAACATACAGCTTATACAACACTTATACAAGGAGTGTACAACGCTTATGTAACTCATACATCGACTATATAATTTATACATCGTCGTTTTCCATATTGTTTATAAATTAAAAATCTCACATTGGGTTCCACTCCACCAAAAATAGCAGAAGGCTCAGAAAAATATGCGGTCTCTTCTAAAATGTAGAAGACGTCAACACATTCACGATGTTTCCTATTTCATCGAATTTTGTTAACGAACGAAAAAGATATGATTTTTCAAAGGTTTGCAACGGTTTAAAACTGTTGAAATCGGTTTAAATAATATAAACCGTATACTCACCATTTCGTTCAAAACTAGGTCGCCCGATTTCTTCCAATCCGCGAAGTTGCAGCTCGATCGGAGGATACAGCGTCGAAGAGCTACGAGAGACCTTCGCGTGCGTGGCAGTGAGGTGCAGCTCGGTGGCGCCCAGCTAGCGTGGCGGAGCTCGAAACGGCGGAAGTTGAAGGCGGTGGATCTCGAAGGATACGCGATGGTGGGGGCCGAGGGTGGTATGGATTTGAAGGTGGAAGGGAGATCTTCAAAAAGTTCCAAAGGGTCGGGGGTCAACGAGGTGTGTGGCGGACGGAAAATGCTCGGGAACTGGCGAATAGGTTTCCGCCTTCGATCGTCGGGGAGAGAGAAAGTATTTTCTTTTTTTTTTATAAAAATTCTGATTGGTCGGGGAAGTTTTAAAGGGGTTTTCTGACACGACCACCAATCGAAACCCAACGACTGTCGTCCCTAGCGTTTTACCCCCATTCCGAACACAGTGGGATATGTTTCGAAGGCCCATTCGAATGTTTCAGTCAGTTTTCCTTCAAATTAAAATATAAAACATTCAATATTTAATTTGAACGTACATTTCAATTTGCCAGAGCCACAAACTGATTGGAAAAATTCCAAAAAAATAAATCTAGCAATGTTTTAATGATACGGTCCCAACAAAACTAGTTTCGTCGAATTCTGAGACTGTTTGCAAAAAGGCCCATTTCCGGTCGATCCAATTTAACTTTAATTGATCAAAACACGTTTTCCCTTGCCACACTCACATACTAGCTTCAAAAATTATGAAATTTGAAACCTAGCAATAAATTTACATCCCGGATCCAACAAAAGTGGTTTCGTCGAATTCCGAGGTCGTTTGCAAAATGGCCAATTTCACGGACTATATAAATTCCATAGCGACCTTTCTGAAAATTCATTTGGCCATAACTTTTGCTTTCCGCTATGAAAATTCGATTTTTCAGATTCGTTAGAAAGGTATTCACTAACAGATTTAAATATTGTTGGTTTCACTAAAATCCGTTTTGTTCTGCACCCGGTACAGCTCGACAAAGTTTAAATTCAATTTTTGAAACTGCGGCGCCATTTCAGGCCTTGTTTATAATTAGAACTTATTATATTCGTTTTCAATTGTCGATTCAAACTCCGTTTTCATTGCTATTATTTAAAATATTTATTTTAAATCCATTATTTTAGCCAATTTAAAAATTTTAAATTGGTTCAGATTTTCTGTATCGTTACAATCTCCCCCACTTAAAACTTTTCGTCCCCGAAAAGGAATAAAGTCGAAAGTGGTTTGATTAATCAACTCTACGTTCGATCCAGCTTGAATTCTCCAAATTTTCAGTTTCTGAGAAATTTCAAATTCTTCAAAAATTTGGCTAACACCCGGAATTTTCGAAAAATTTCGCCATAACCTCCTTTGTACGGAGAGAGGTTTGGAAATTTATTGGGCCGTATTAGGTACTCAATAAATCCTAATAAGCATACACATATTTATAGTGATATATTCTGGTGTTTACATGGGAGCATGTATTGATAATAACTCCAGAGAATAAATTCTCGTCACCCTGCCCCGTGTGGGAAATAAATAGTCCATGTGCCGTATCTAATAACTAGAGAGACGTGATTATTGTCAACTCCAGACCCGTGTGGGATTTTTATTAATCTGGCAATTTAATCGTTGCAATTTAAATAGTCCATATCAGTCATCAGTTCAACCTGTAAAATATAGTCATCGCCATACAAGCCTCTCGCTCGTATGGTAACTCTTCCACCTCGTCACACAAGCTCCAAATGCTTATGTGGTATATGATGAAGTATGCCTATCTTCTGAAGTATGCCATGTAAGGTAGTTCAAAATTAATTGTTACTATCCTATGGCGACGTTTATTATTTCACACAGAAAAACCAGCACTCCGCATCCAATGGCATTCACAGGAGTTGATATAATAATATTTCGCATCCAACTCATTAAGGTTTACCTATTTGTCGGGCACGCAAATAAAATCTTTACTCAACAGCTAATCCATTTACCTGCTCAAATATATAAAATGCACATGTGTATATATTTCTATCTATTTTTAAATCAGTTCAATGTGTGATTTAAATGAGTAAATTCCACCATTATTCCATTATTGATTAAATTAACTATCGTTTTAATAACTTTAATTAATCAAATCTAAAATCACACAACACAAACAACCAATCCAATTGTTTTCAACTTTTCAAAACCATACCAATTAATTCCTATATTCCTTTAAAATCATTCAGACTATAGAATTAAAAGTGCACATCCATGGAAAGAAAATAACAACAGAATAAAGAACTGATTGGTGATGCAAAGTATGGTAAATGTACCTTGCACCGGAGTCAATCATAGATATCTACTCGGCATCTGGGATAGGCTTTCTGAATGCTCTCCTCAGTTTCCCAAGTACAATCTCGCGGATCTCCACTCCATTGTACTTTGACTAAGTGAACCTTCTTGTTCCTCAGCTCTTTGGTTTCTTTGCCGATGATCTTTAGCGGCTCTCGTCTCACAGCTAGTTCTGGAGTAATTTCAATATCCTGCTGGGCTGCTTCTTCTACGATCAAGTCTAGATCATGAACGTGCTTTCGAAGTTGAGATATATGAAATACATCATGGACTCCAGGCAACCAATCAGGCAATTTAACCCTATAAGCGAGAGTCCCGATCCGTTCTAGAATAGGAAACGAGCCAATGAATTTGGGCGCCAACTTTCCAGTTTTACCGAACCGGATAACTCCTCTCATCAGCGATACTTTCAAATATACATAGTCGCCAACAGCAAAGGATATATCTCTTCTTCTTCTATCGGCATAGCTCTTTTGTCGGCTTTGAGCGGCCAGTAATCGTTTCTTAATAAAATCGACTTTGTCGGCAGCTTCTCGAATCATGTCTGGTCCTAACACAAGACTATTTCCAGGATCGACCCAACAAGCACGAGATCGGTACGGTCTACAATATAATGCTTCGAATGGCGACATTGTCAGACTCGCCTGGTAGCTGTTGTTATATGAGAATTCAGCCAAGTGCAGATGGACTTCCCATGATCCACCGAAATCTATAACACAAGCCCGCAATAGATCTTCTAAAATACGATTCACCCTCTCAGTCTGACCGTCTGTCTGAGGATGATAAGCGGTGCTTAAGTTCAACTTCGTTCCCAGCTCGACTTGAAACGCTTCCCAGAATTTGCTAGTGAATATTGTATCTCTATCACTGACTATACTGAGCGGCACTCCATGTAGTCTAACTATTTCCCTGAAGTATATCTGCGCCAGACTCTGAGCAGTTCTGTTTGATCTGACAGGTATGAAATGGGCGGTCTTCGTGAAGCGATCTACAATCACCCATGTACTGTCATTTCCTTTCATGGCTCTGGGCAGACCATCAATGATATCCATAGAAATATGATCCCACTTCCAGCCTGGAACGTCTTGCGGTTGTAACAATCCAACCAATTTCTGTTGGTCGCTATTGACTAGCTGGCAAGTAGGGCATCGGCTGACATATAAAGAAATGTCCCTCTTCATCGACTTCCACCAGAAAGTGCATTTGATGTCATTATACATTTTGCTTAACTCCCGGATGGATACAAAGTTTTGACTTGTGGCATTCATCCAGTACTTCCTTTCGAAGCTCAGGAATGTTAGGGACACAGATTCGACCTTTGAGCCTTAGAATTCCATCATTATCCACTTGAAAACTCGAGGGTTCGCCTTGTTGAATTATCTCTCTGATCTTCTGAATGAAGTGATCATCCTTCTGAAGAGCAGATATTTTATCTAGCAATGAAGTCATGATAATAAAACTGGCGATCATCTCATTCTTTCGGCTTAACGCATCGGCCACGACATTGGCTTTCCCTGGAGTGTATATAATTTCAAAGTCATATGCTGCAAGAAACTCCAGCCAACGTTACTGCCTCAGATTCAGGTCTTTCTAGGTGAACAGATACTTTAGCGACTGGTGATCTGTAAACAGTTCAAATCTCTCACCCAGAAGATAGTGTCTCCATATTTTCAAGGCGAATACTATCGCCAATAACTCAAGATCATGAGTGACGTAGTTTTTCTCGTGCGGCTTCAGTTGACGGCTAGCATAAGCGATCACTTGGCCTCTTTGCATTAACACTGCACCAAGGCCTTCTCTAGAAGCATCAGTCCAGACTTTTAAATCTTGGTTGCCATCGATGATGGTTAACACTGGAGCAGTTGTTAATCTCAACTTTAGCTCTTCAAAAGCCTCCTCACTTTCTGGAGTCCATTTGAATTTAGAGTGCTTCTTTGTAAGCTTCGTTAAATGACCAGATATCTTCAAAAAGTTTTTATAGAACTTTCGGTAATAGCTAGCCAATCCGAGAAAACTACAGACTTCAGTGGGGGTGCTGGGCTGTTTCCAATTTTGAATAGCCGTGATTTTACTTGGATCCACAGCGATTCCTTCTTTCGATACGACGTGGCCCAGAAATTTCACTTCATCTTGCCAGAATATACATTTGGAAAACTTTGCTTTCAATACATTCCTTCTGAGGATTTCTAACACTTGTTCCAAATGATTTTCATTTTCGGCCTTTGATTTAGAGAAGATTAGAATATCGTCAATGAACACCAGAACAAATTTATTCAAAACCCCTCTGAACACCCTATTCATCAGATCGACGAAGTAAGCAGGAGCGTTACATAAGCTGAACGACATTACTAACCATTCGTAGAATCAGTCGGGACCTCTGAACGCTATCATTGGAACACACTCTTCGGCAATTCGAAGTTGATGGAAGCCTGTAGCAAGGTCCATTCGTGAAAATACTTGTGCTCCATTTAATCGATCTAACAAATCATCAATCCGCGGCAATAGATATTTGTTCTTTATTGTCTGTTTGTTCAGATCACGATAATCCACACATAGACGTAGAGTACCGTCAGATTTTGGGACAAACACCACTGCTGCTCCCCATTCAGAGAAACTAGGCCTGATCAGACCCTTCCATACTAGCTGTCGTGTTTGATTGTCTAATTCCTCTTTCTCTTTCAAGGACATTCTTCGAATAGCGTGAACTACTGGCCTGACATTTGGAATAGGTAAGCGAACAACTTCCTCAAACACATCCGCATAATTCTTGACGACAGGAATACCTTTCACTAGGTCGGGAATATTCTCTGTGATTTCAGAGATATTTTCTATTTGGGCTGGAGAAACATCGAGAGCTGCCCAGAAGTCTTTTCTATTAGATTTCTGACTTTCACACGGTATGGTTATATAACTTCCTGATTTAATCCTAGCCCTAACAACTCTCTCGGCGCATCTAACCTCTGCTTCATATTTAGTTAGCCAATCCAATCCTAGAATAATATTGAATTCATTAAAATTCATGACGATAGAGATAATAGGGAATTTATAGCAAGAAAAGGAGACAGGTACTGCACAAATCCAACTGAGATTGATAGAACCCCCGACCGGATTCTGGACAGTCATTGGTTCCTTGAGCTTCCTCAAATTCAAATCTAGCTTCTTAGCGGCACTCTTTGCAATAAAGCTTCGCGACGCGCCTGTGTCAAACAGTACTTTAACATGAATGTTTTTGACAGTAAGCATTCCTTCTAAAACATCAGATCTTCCTTGACTTGCTGAGGGATCAGAAGTTTCTGCTACTTCATTCACTTGAACTACTTCAGGCTTCTTCATCTTCCAGCAATCTTGCTTTACGTGACCAACCTGATGGTAGAGATTGCATTTTCTATTCGCTTGAAATCCTTCTTTGGATCGAAGTCCACCTTTTAATTGCTTCTTTAAAGGTCCGCAGTTTATCGACAAATGCCCTTTCAGATGGCAGTTATTACATACGGTGGTCGTTACCGGTTCATTTCCTGGTCTGGCCCTTTTTCGATTGACTTTGGGTTCCTTACTGACCTCAGACATGGTACTGGCCTCAGGACGATCAGTTTCTGATTCAACCTTATCGCTAGAACTGACTTCCTCTTCGTCGCGCAATATGCCCTTTTTGTCGAGATCTTCATACTGGTAGGCCATGTATATCATTTCAGAAAAGGGGAGCTTCACATTCCACATTACACTGTTCTGATATTTTCTTTGCAGGCCATTAATAAATCTCATATTTTTCCTCTTTGGATCTTGAATCAGATGAGGAGCAAAGTGAGCAAGTTCGTTGAATTTCTTATGATATTCTGGGATGGTCATATCACCTTGTATCGAATAAGAAAATTCATCACATAATCGCTCGGTTGCTTCAGGAGGAGTAAATCTTTCTAAGAAAATCACTTTGAATCTGTCCCAGGTGATATCACCCTCTGGATTATCTTTAATAACTGAATCCCACCAAAAAAAAAAGCTTCTTCTTTGAGTGCCCAAGACGCTAGTAATCTTTTCCGATCGTCTCTCAGCTTTAAACCCTCAAATATTTTCTCTGCAGAACGAATCCAAGCTTGTGTTTCCATAATGGACTCCTTGCCTAAGAATGGTGATCCACCCAGATTTCGAAATCTCTTGAATATAACTTCTATATCGGATTCTGGCTGCGGGAGCACAACTGGCTCATTAACTGGTCGAGCCATACAATTATTTCTTCTGTTCCTGTCACTCATTTTCTAGTACGTTTGCAATTAGCAGACAAAGTGTCAGGTCAACAAAAAAGATATTTCAAAATATAGAGACAAATACTTCAATGTAAATGTGTCTACTGGGGTGTATTCCATTCTGCTTTACTCATACTAGGATATTACTGATCCTATCTGTATAGAGTTACCCGTCCTAGAACACTACTGGTTCTATTTCTGACGAGTTCGTTCATATGTTATATTCCAGACTTAAGCTTAACCAAAGCTCTGATACCAAATGAGACGACCCCAAACCCCGTACTCACGGCGGCAAGGGTAATCCGTGGAATATAACACAGAAACAGATAATAGCAGAACAGAATTAAATATATACACCAGATAAAGAACAATAGAACATACTGGATAAAAGTAATCATCAGAGTTACACAGTATATAGGATCTTACTTAGTACAAATACAGTTCAGCTATACATAAATGTCTACAGCGGAAAACAAACAAAATATGTACAATAGGAGCTGAACAGCATAAAAAGAGATAAACAATAGAATCCATCTTCAGCTCCAGCTATCCAGAAAGAACCAGCTAAACCTGAATACAAGGCTGTCCATGTAGAAAAAGGCGCACCCGAGTTTGAGAGTGAAACAAACTACGAGTCAGTCATGGGACTGGTATGAGAAATCTACTCAACACAATTGAAATATGGTTAATCACAGGACCACGCCACTTTCGTGGAACAGGTTTACTCCATCGGATCACCAGTGCTTTAAAAACAAATCATTCTTTGAAACAACGCTATGCTTTTTATAAAAATGAAGCCTTTATAAGACTCGGTTCCCATCACACAATGCAACGCAAACCGGAGGATAGAGTTTTTACCTTATAACGGCCAAAATATGCTTGATACGAATAAAACAAAGGCATTTGGTATTATTGCTAGTGTTTATATGTTTTGAAAACAATTTCAAATCATAATTATCAATCATAGGCGGCATGGGTACCATATATCATGTCGCCATATATTTATACAATCAAAACCGCACAGTCACGTATTTGGAAATTGGATTTCCGTCATGAACCAAGGCAAAAGATAGTCCTTACCGAATTCGAGACGCTCTAGCCCGTGTCTCAGGAACAGCCGCAACTGCCCCCTGGATCGTCAGGGCCGGTCCATCGATATGGATTATTATGCCTGAACACTACGTCTCCCCGCCCTTTGGGGCGTAAACGAGCCAACGAATGACTCCATTGGACCCGGATCGTTCAATCAAACCGAGGCGCCTCGCAACAGCAACAACCACACAGGTGAAAAGTATATAAATATCAGGGCTGGTAGGTCACTGACACCACCCTAGCTAGAAAGAAACGCAGGCCCTCCCTGATGTCCTCTCCCGTTTCTGGTTCATACCGGGGTGTGAGGCTCACGATTTTACGTTATACACAAAGCTACGGCACACTGGCGGTGCTTTGATCATCACCACAAGACTTTGCTTTTCAACAGAAGCCCTGATCACGGCATCTTAGCATGCCACACAGATAATTCATGCCATGCGACTGATGTTTATCGATATACAACCTCTGAGCTCGTGCGTTTCAGAGAAGGGCGTTAAGCAAAAGAATAAATTCTCCGCTGCCAAACAGAAGTATATTTAATAGAAATCAATCAACACAGAATAAAATCCAATGTTAGACACACAGTCCATTTACAAGTCCGTTCTGGGGCTGAACGAAACCGGAGGCACTAAATACCTCGCAAACCCATCGATCACCACGTACGTCTGGACGATCACCACTCACTATCCATATTTCGGGATGCCTCCCAATCAGGACCTTGGTTACCATCCAAACGAGGTGAAGATCTCCGGTCTTCGACCACCGTCTTCATCTTCGACTTTCAATCGTCGGTAAATCATTTGAAATGAGAATTAACTCGGCCTTTTCAAATAATTCACGTATATTTAGAATTTCAAATCAATTTACTTCAATGGTTAAATTATTCGACAACACCAATTTTGTTCTTTAAGGTAATTTTCACACCAAACACATTCAACCATCAAATACCACATAAATCGAGCAAATTCAGTTTATTTCCATTCCATATCGTTTATGGTATTTTATAACGATTTATCTCTATTTTTATTTATTTTTAAAATAGCCACTTTGTTCAAAACGACGCTTCGGGCCATAACACGGCCGTGGCGCTGTTTTTCTTCAGATTTGATTTACACATATCTGAAAATCTAACCATTGGATCTTCACAAAATTTACATCATTAGAAAGGTCTTTTCAAAACGAATCCAACGGTTCCAGTTTCGGGAAATTCCGACGGTCGGATCTCCCGGTATAATCGTTTGAAGTTTCGATTTCAAAATACGAACTGCAGCGTCGTTATTCGATTAAATATAATTATATTTATATATATATATATATATATATATATATATAATCGATTCTGGCACTGTTTTTCTTCAGATTTGAATTAAACATTCCAAACAATCCATCCGTTTGATTTTTACAAGGTTGGTGCCGTTGGAAAGATATTTCCAAGGCGAACCCAACGGTTGCGATTTCGGGAAAATCCGATGGTCGGATCTCCCAGTATCATCGTTTGAAAACACGGTTTCAAAATACCAACTGCACGGCCACGTTTCGTTTTAATTTTATTTATATTATTATATAAATATAGTTCATTCAAAAATTCCTATATTGTTTCCACTTCTAATATTTCACTAACGCCTTTAAATTTTGGAAAATTTCGCCATAACCTCCTTTGTACGGGAGGGGCTGGGAAAATTCCCAAATAGCCACACGGGCGTCTCATGTCAAAAAGAAAAAGGTACAGCCAAGCGGCTAGCCAACAGGCTCATAAAATCATCACCCAAACAAAACAGTAAATGTGTACCTATTTATCGGGCACAAATTTTTTTATTCCCCTCCTCTAATCCCTTTGCTATAACCTGTTCAATAAATATGCATGTACATATATACAGTTCTTATCACTTATCATTTTCCATTCAACTTCATATTTGATTCCATTTGGTTTAAAAACACCATTCATTCTAATGTTGCATACATAGGCAAAAATCCTATCATTAGCTAATTAATGAATATTTCAACTCATGCATATTTATTTGAACGAGTTGCTATTTTTAAAACTTCACATTTCAACGATTCACGTATATAATAAAAATGTGATTTTTATTGTAAAACAAATTATTTCAAAACACTATTATTTTATATAGTTTATATAGGTGATAAAAATAGGATTTTTATTGTAAAACAATTTATTTCAAAACAGGATTATTTCATACATTTCATATTGATGTTAAAATTGGGATTTTATTATAAAATAATTTCTTTCAAAATATGAATACCATTCAACACATGAATTTCAATTCAACGAATGAATATCGATTCAACACATGAAGGTTTTATATAGTCTATATATATAGATGAAAACGTGATTTTTATATTTAAAACACGATTCCACGCATGAATTTCAATTCAACGAATGAATATCGATTCAACACATGAAGGCTTTCTGTTCAACGAATAATTATAGTTTCAGCAAATGAAAATAATTCAAACACATGAACATTATTCAAAATTTCGGCAGCATAACGGCAGGGTAGTTAAAACCGGGACCGTCCCTAGTACGGCTCCTCGCTTTACCATAAAACCTCGCGGTTTTTGACAATGGAGATCATGCATCAAGTTCGCACGCAGGCAGCATGTATATTTTTATTTCATTTCCACAAACTAATCCTATGTGGTTTCAACCAAATATTTCTCAACCACAAATGGGTATTTTCAACCACAATCAATCAATATCAACCACAAACAATCCCAAACAACCATTCGCTATCAATCAATTTTCACACCATCACAACCAATAAATATCGTCCATGGTTTGTGGAAGATGGGCGTATATATATATATAGCAATTCACTTCTATTTCAACATATATATAATATTTACAACGCATATATAACTTATACATCGAACATACAACTTATACAACGCTTATACAAGGAGTGTACAATGCTTATATAACTCATACATCGACTATATAATTTATACATCGTCGTTTTCCATATTGTTTATAAATTAGAAATCTCACATTGGGTGCCACTCCACCAAAAATAGCAAAAGGCTCAGAAAAATATGCGGTCTCTTCTAAAATGTAGAAGACGTCCACACGGTCACGATGTTTTTTGTTTCATCGAATTTCGTTAATGAACGAAAACGATATGATTTTTCAAAGGTTTGCAACGGTTTAAAACTGCTGAAATCGGTTTAAATAATATAAACCGTATACTCACTATTTCGTTCAAAACTAGGTCGCCCGATTTCTTCCAATCCGCGAAGTTGCAGCTCGATCGGAGGATACAGCGTCGAAGAGCTAAGAGATTCGTGCGCGTGGCGGTGAGGTGCAGCTCGGTGGGGCCCAGCTGGCGTGGCGGAGCTCGAAACGGCGGAAGTTGAAGGAGGTGCATCTCGAAGGATACGCGATGGTGGGGGCCGAGGGTGGTATGGATTTGAAGGTGGAAGGGAGATCTTCAAAAAAAGTTCCAAAGGGTCGGGGGTCAACGAGGTGTGTGGCGGCCGGAAAATGCTCGGGAACTGGCGAATAGGTTTCCGCCTTTGACCGTCGGGGAGAGAGAAAGTATTTTTTTTATAAAAATTTTGATTGGTCGGGGAAGTTTTAAAGGGGTTTTCTGATACGACCACCAATCGAAACCCAACGACTGTCGTCCCTAGCGTTTTACCCCCATTCCGAACACAATGGGATATGTTTCGAAGGCCCATTCGAAAGTTTCAGTCAGTTTTCCTTCAAATTAAAATATAAAACATTCAATATTTAATTTGAACGTACATTTCAATTTGCCAGGGCCACAAACTGATTGGAAAAATTCCAGAAAAATAAATCTAGCTATGTTTTGACGATACGGTCCCAACAAAACTAGTTTCGTAGAATTCTGAGACCGTTTGCAAAAAGGCCCATTTCTGGTCGATCCAATTTAACTTTAATTGATCAAAACACGTTTTCCCTTGCCACTCTCACATACTAGCTTTAAAAATTATGAAATTTGAAACCTAGCAATAACTTCACATCCCGGATCCAACAAAAGTGGTTTCGTCGAATTCCGAGATTGTTTGCAAAATGGTCAATTTCACGGGCTATATAAATTCCATAGCGACCTTTCTGAAAATTCATTTGGCCATAACTTTTGCTTTCCGCTATGAAAATTCGATTTTTCAGATTCGTTAGAAAGGTATTCACTAAAAGATTTAAATATTTTTGGTTTCACTAAAATCCGTTTTGTTTTACACCCAGTACAGCCCGACAAAGTTTGAATTCAATTTTTGAAACTGCAGCACCATTTCAGGCCTTGTTTATAATTAGAACTTATTATATTCGTTTTCAATTGTCGATTCAAACTCCGTTTTCATTGCTATTATTTAAAATATTTATTTTAAATATTTAAAATCCATTATTTTAGCGAATTAAATTTTTTTAAATTGGTTCAGATTTTCTGGGTCGTTACAAAGAATCACCAAGTTTAAACCATTAATTCCAATGTTGTTGAAAAAGCATCGCAAAACGGTTGTTAAACAGCCTAAATCAGCTTGTTTGCTTTAATTAATCTATGTTCATTCAAAACTTCATGTTTTTAATCCAAATCGGTTTTATAACATTTATTATGATTTATCATAATTTTTCTATAATTTTAATAATTTTAAAATAGCGATTTCTAATGATTTCCAAATTCGATCACCAAACTACGATACCGCGATTTTTATTCAAATTTGTTTTAAACCTAATTAATAATCTATACATAGAAATTTAAAACTTACTTTTTCATTTGAAAACTAACATCATTTAAAAACAAATGCTTTTCGTTTCGGGAAAATAAGACTTAAATTCCATTATGTATTCTCATTTGAAGTTAACGTCAAGAAATTCTTGAACTACTGCAACACGACTAGCTGTATTCTAACCGTATTTCAACTTCTACTTGAAATCTATCCATTTTTCTTTAATTAATTTTATAAATTTCATTTAAATAACTTATAACTTAATTTTAAAACAAGATTTTCCTATTTCTACTTTTAAAAATAAATATTTATTTTAATTGAATATTGTAATATTATTTTATTAGTATTATATTAATATTTTTCAAAAATTAACCTTTTGAAATCCACACTTTTTAGATCTCAAATTAAACATTATATAAGCTTATTGAAACTTTCAATTTGAGTTTAAAATACTATTTACATAGCGACTCAAATTCAATTTCAAGATCACTATTTCAAATCAATTTCACTATTCATTTTGAAATTAAACATATCATTTGACATCAAATCTTTTTCCAAATACATTTACATCTTCACAAAAAAAATTATAACTACTTTAATTTTATTTCTATCCAGTTTCAGATAAAGTTCCAACTTTCCTTTTTTTGTCCTTACTTTCACTTAAATGGATATAATATTCATTTATATTATCCAAATGAAATGAGACTTAACCAATACCCATATAATATCATATATGTGGGTTAATAACAAACATAATAACACCCACATCAACCATTCATCTATCACACAAAATTTATAGTATAAGCGTTTGTCGTAATTGACGCTTATGCACACATGATTGAAGATAACTATAATAACATCTACAACAACCATCAAGAAACCATAAAAACCACAAAGCAACCAATATAATCGAGTTATGGTTTTAACAAATGTTCGAAAAGAAGTTCTCACTATCAGTTTCACTCCGTCAATCCTTACGGTAGGCCTCGTATCTGAACTAGTGTTTCTGTCTACCACCCTATACTCTAGCTGCGACACCCCACGTTCGTTAATGTCACTCACTAAGGATATGCATTAAGTTTCGTGAAGCGTTATAGGTAAACAGAAATATAAATATTACAAGACAGATATAAAAGCAATAGCGGAATTTAAATTTTTATTTCAAACATAAATCATAACATCGTGGTCCAAAATATCCCAAGTCTGAAACTACATAATGTGTAACGAAAAGGAATTTCGCTCGATCCGAATCAGTCGCTAAACCGATCAAGACCGTTCGAAACGCCTGATTGTTTTGAGAACACGACAAAATAAAACACAGACGGAAGAACATTTCATTGTATATTACAACAATTCCATCAGAATACAAGAATATACAGAGTATAAACAAATAATATACATCACAAAATATCAGAGATTTAAATACATTACATAGCAACGGAAAATAATACAATTCACATCTAGAAGGAGATATACGGATACAAAGCTTTCCGGATATCGTTCCAGTTTAAACCAGGATCCTGTGAATATAAATCTGCAAAACCAAAACTACTAGCTGCCCGTGTCAAAATAAGGGCACCCAGAGTTCAGGTTAAAACAATAAACTCCAGGTCAGTCATGTGACTGGTGTGAGAACTAAAACAGTTATTAATCTTTATTTTAAAGTTAGGTAAATCAAGGGACCACGCCATATAAGACGGAACGGGTTTCCTCCCAAGAACACCAGTGCATAAAACAAACAGCGCAATGCTAAATAAAGAAAAGTGAAGCTGTTATAAGACCTAGGTCCCATCACACAAAGCAACGCAAGCCGGAGGATAGGGTTTTACCTTATAACAGCCAAAGCATGCTTGATACGTTTAAAATAAATCATTTGATACTATAATAAGTGTATAGTGTTTAAAACAATTTCAATCATAAGTATCAATCATAGACGGCATGGGTACCATATATCATGTCGCCATACTAGGCTCTACAATCAAAACCGCAAAGTCACGTATTTGGAAATTGGATTTCCGTCTGTGAACCGAGGCCAAGGATCGTCCTCCACCGATTCGAGACAATCTAGCCTACCATGTCTCAGGACCCAGACTCTGGTGGGCCCTTGGATCGTCAGGGCGAGTCCACCGATGTGGATTAAAATGCCTGAACACTGCGTTTCCCCACCCTATGGGGCGTAAATGAGCCAACGAATGACTCCATCGGCTTCACATAGTCACCGATAAATCCGAGGCGCCTCGCAACAGCAACAACCACATAAGTCAAACTTGTAAGGGCGTGTAAAACCATTGACGCCACTTCTAGCTAGAAAGAAACACATGTCCTCCCTGGAGTCCTCTCCCGTTTCTGGTTCACCACCGGGGTGTGAGGCTCGCGAATCAACGCTACACAAAGCTATGCCACACAGGCTGTGCTTTGATCATCAACCACAAGACTTTGCTTTTCAACAGAAGCCTTGATCATTTGCCACTTAGGCATGCCACACAGGCAATTCACTCCATGCGTTTGATATCCATCAATATATAACCCCTGAGCTCGTACGTCTCAGAGAAGGGCGTTAAGCAAGAGAATAAATTCTCCGCCGCCAAACAGATATGTAATAGAAATCAATCACACAGACTAAAATCCAATGTCAGACACACAGTCCATTTACAAGTTCGTTCTGGGTCTGAACGAAACCGGAGGCACCTGGTACCCCGCATATCCATCGATCTCCAAGTACGTCTGGACGATCACCAACTGATTCCCTCCTCTTTGGTGTACGGCCCAATCAAGATTATCAGTAATTATCCAAACGACGTGAAGACCTCCGTTCTTCAACCACCGTCTTCATCTTCGACACCACGTCGAATCAGTTATTCAGAATGGGATAAACCCGGTCTTTCTGAATAACTCGCGTATATAATAAACAAGTGTTACACAAACACAACATACACCTCATTCCAATTCATAATATTCCTTTGTTCAAATATTCTTATACTTTGGGAAAGGTTCCCATTAATTTTATCAAAGATAAATTCTTTAAATTTATTCTTTAATCTCCTTTGAATAAAAATTCAAACTAGTCGGGATTAGCGAACCACACCGGAGTAATCATTTATTTTATTTCCCAATCCCCATCTATTCATCCCATGAAGTAAAACTGGTCATACTTCATATCTAACACAACAGAGTTATCGGTAAATTCAATTACCATTTCACGTTCAAATCTAATTAAAGATTTAACTATCGCCTGGAGCAAAACTGGCGATACTCCATTCTCGATCTTTTCAATCTAATTAAAGATTCATTAAAACCCCTCTTAGTTTTAATCTTTACAGAAATCAATATCCTGTCTTTAACTGGGTTAAAGAACCAATTTCATTTAAAACACGGTTCACGATAAACCTAAAATCACATTTCAATTCAATTCCAATCAAATATCATTTAATTGGCACACTTCATTAAATCTAAATAAAAAGATTTAATCTTTTTCTCAACTGGGTTTAAGAACTGTGTTAATGAAGACACCATTCACGACAAACCCAAATCACATTTGATATTAAATACAAGGCTCTGAATAGAAAATATACCGGCTTATATTCAATATCAAATTCTACGACCAACAAATATCGTATTGGAAATAACGATATATATCTTTCAAATTTCCATAACAATATCTGTATAATCACGAAATCCAACATCGAAATATTCCGAAGACAATTTCGATTCAAATCTATTCCAATGCAATTATTGGAAATTCTGGCTATTTTCAAAACCATTTCAAATCCCATTTATTTATTTTAAAAAATAAATAAATTATTATTCTAGTTCAAAACTATTTCATTTCGATAAAAATCTATTTTTATCTTTTCAAATATGGAGTTTTTCATCCCAATTTTTCACGAATCATTTCTTATGATTTTACACAAATTATTGATATTTTTAATAATTTTATCACGGCCCATACAGTCGATTTCCATCAACGGCCATCGAACTGCACTTACAGCGACCTTTTTCAAATTTGATTTGGACATAATTCCAAATCCAACCGTTAAATTTCTAATTTCTAATTTCTAATATTTGTTAGAAATCTCTTTTCGATACGAACCCAACGGTTCCGGTTTTAGGAGAATGCGACGGTCGGATCTCCCGCAATATCCACTCGAAGTCAATGGTCGAAATTCGCGAACTGCCGCGGCGCGGCGCGTTTTATTCAGGCCATTATATATATATATAATATATATATATATATATATATTATATATATTTCATCGATTTCCTTTCAAAACGTATTTTATAAATCATTCTAAATTCGTTTTCGAAACGATTTCAACTTCATTTCAAATTCAAATCAAAATTGAATTTTTCCTTATAAATTCGATTTAAATTCATTTCAAATTGATTTCAATTCAAATCGATTTTTAATTCAATTTCAGTTCGTTTTCAATTCAATTTCAATTCGAATTCATTTCTATTCAATTTCAATTCGAATTCATTTCTATTCAATTTCAATTCGAATTCATTTCTATTATATTCCAATTCGAATTCTAATTCTTTTCAAAATATCAGATTTTGAAATCACTTTCGATATTCATTATAAAATGAATAAAATCGATATAAACATCGTTCACGTCAAAATGGCGTCAATCTAATCAACACGGCTTCATATATTTTTATTTTCAAATATTATATTTCAAATATTTCTTTTTCAAATATTTCTATTTCAAAACTGGAATGAGGCCCAATCAATTACCATATAATGTTAATTATATGGATTTTCTACAACACATGTACAAATCACAACGATAAATAATCAACCATCATCTAGAGTGCGTTCTACACTGTATAAGCATCAAATATAAATATTTAATGCTCATAAAAGTCTGTCAATCAATCGATGACTTACAACTAATTATTGGGATTAGTGTATGTCATATATCATCCCAATACCCGTGTGGGGTTTCAAACAATCAAACACAGATTTTATTTGTGCAGTTGGGCGATGTGTAAAATTTATCGTCCCAATCAATATCAATCAAATCAGTGTATATAAACAAATCTCCGATTTGTTTATATTTATTTATTTTATATACACGTTAAAAATTCTATTTTCAACCATAAAATATTTTAACTATATAAAATATTCTTAACTCTAAAATATTATATTTCACATCACACAATCAACTACACATCAAAATCAAACAAACAAGCATACAAGCCGTCCATGGTATGTTGGCGACGGGTGTCGGGTGCTACTAAACACCGTCTGCATCCTAGTATATATTTATATAACTAGAAAAGTAAAATTTAAAGTGAGAAGTTCTCACCGACTAGCTAATCCAAACGCCTCGACTCTTCATATGTAGAAATCTTCGCCGTCTGACACTTTCGTTGCTCGTATTCACTACATATATAAAAATCACATTTTTATATTGTTGCTATGTATATAAAAATCACATTTTTATAATCACTCCACATAAATAAAAATTCTATTTTTACTTCGCTACTATATAGATAAAAAATCTATTTTTATCACGCTATTCTTCATATAAAGATTTCGCCTTTTCAAATATAAAGATTTCGGCTTTTCAAATATAAAGATTTCGCCTTTAACATTATAAAAATTCAATCAGAAAAATCGGATTTTTATTCTCCATTCACATATAGAAAAAAAATTCGAACTTTTATCCTCCATTCACATATAGAAAAATCGAACCCTTTATTTTTTTTAAAACTGAAATTCTTTTTCCTAAAACTAATAACATTAACTAAGTAAAATAAATAACAAATAATGACTTACAGTCGTTGGGAGGAGCGAGGGGTTGCGAGAAGCAGCGCTCGAGGTCTGGGGAGGTGCTCGAACGCGTCAGAAGGGGGGCTTTCACGGTGGTTCAGGTTTAATGCGAAGAGGAGGGAAGGGAGAAGAGGCGCTAGAGGGGAAGAAGGGGGAGGGCGCCGCCTGTGGAGGCGCTGCAGTGGCCAGGGTGGCTTGGGGGGGCTGCGCGATTTCTGAAACAGGGTGAGGGGGAATCGCGCTCCACGCAAGAAGGAAGGGGAGAGATCGGGAGGAGGCGCAGCACAGGGGGGCGACGATGGCAGTGGCGTGCCAGGAGGTCGACGGCGACGGTCGAGATCCATTTGGGGGGAGCTGACAGGTTATTTATTTCATTCTATTTATTTTCAATTTAACGTAGACTTTGAGAGAGAAAGGAGGGGTGAGGCCTTATTATATAATATATATATTTAATTATTTTAAAATCCAAAAAGTAACTTTTTATTTCGAACACGAAACGAAACCCACCGCCTGTCGTCCATAGCTAATTACCCCCGTTCCGAACACCATGGGATATGTATCGTAGGCCAATTAGATCGTTTCGATCAGTTTTCGTCAAAATAACATATAACTCTATATATTGAATTTGAACGCGCATTTCAATTTACCGGGGTCACATACTAACTCGAAAAATTCTAGAAAAATATTTTCTAGCTTCGTATTGACGATACGGTCCTAACAAAACTAATTTCGTCAAATTCCGAGACCGTTTGAAAAATGGCCAATTTTCAGTCGATTAAAATCAACTGAAACTGGTCAAACGCGTTTTCTTTTGCCACGCTCACATATTGATTCGAAAAATTATGAAAATTGGAATCTAGCAATTACTTGACATCGCGGATCCAACAAAAGTGGTTTCGTCGAAATCCGAGGTCGTTTGCAAAACTCCCAGTTTTAAGGGCCAGAATTCCAATGCGACTATTCTGAAAATTCATTTGGACATAATTTTTGATTCCCGCTATGAAATTTTGATTTTTCTGATTCGTTGGAAAGATATTCTCAAATAGATTCTAATATTTTTGGTTTCACTAAAATCCGGTTTAATTTGCACCCGGTACATTCAATTGAAATTTGAAATCGAATTATCGAACTACCGCGCCATTTTCAATTCCTTTTATAGATATAAATAAATATTTATATTCTAACGTCGAGCTATATAAATATATATGTTCTTATTCTATTCAAAATAAATTTCTCGTCGATATTATTTAAAATAATTCATTTTAAATAATCAAACTTCGTTAAAATTGCCAAAATAAAAAATTTAAATTGGCCCGCATTTCCGGGTTATTACATAAAGCCATTACAAAAGTATAAAACTTTTGTCTTGTTCCATCAGAGTACAAAAAAAGCATAATTTCCCAAAAAAGAGACAAAGCGATAATAGAGATAAGAACTTGAGCAATACTCAGAAGTTGCTCCAAGCAAGATGATAACTGAGTCCTGACTAAGTCTGAGAATTCCCACCCTACGAACCTAAGGGGGAAACAGGAGAAAGAAGAGGAAATAAAAAGGGTCAGACATAAAGTCTGGCGAGTCCAGTTACTTTTAGCAAGTAAATAAGTAAAAGTATCATGACAGGCATATAAGATGGACAGGAAAGATAACATCATAAAAGGTAAGAATGGTGAGGTAAACATGATAGAGTTTATTCGCTTCCCTAATGATTACTTTGTTTATTCTCTACACCAATAATAGTATAACAGATATGTAACAGGATTACATACTCCCTAATTGCTTAACAGAAACAAGATGATCCCAACATAAATATAATGGTAGTTTTAGTTGTACTCTAGTAAGGGTTTTTAACCCAAACAGAATTAGCCGGTACCTAAACAGAAATAACGGGTGTTAGCCCAGACAGAAACACAGGTACCCCCACAAAAACAAACAGAACCAGATTACCCTATTTACTACCCCCTAATCGATCGGCTCCCTATTCCGTAAATACCCTGTGTCGGCCCCACAGTAGGGTGTATTACTTCCTAAAGTGGCAACCTACAGAAGATCACAGACCTATTTACTGGTACAACAACGACTTATTTTCCCAGATGCAGGTCGTACTCATGCACACACATGTGTCCGTTGGAACACGCCAGTACACAACTCCTCTTAGATGAACCTCTTAAAATCAGTTCAGTAAGCGTGCCCTGACTCCTACCTAGTGCGGCGTCCCCCTTTAATACCAGAATGGGTTACTTCCTAATATGGGTCCTACAATACAGATGACACAAAGCAACCCTTACAGATCTTGTATCCCCAACTAACTAGGATTTTGATAGGTTATGCACAAGATTTAACAGATTCACATAACCCCCTGCAGATTTACGGGTTAAACTTCACAGGTTAACGGGTCCATATAACCCCAACATATTTAACATGTTAAGTTTTCTAAATTAACAGGTTTGTATAACCCTTAAAAATTTAACGGTTTACTTAACCCCACAGATTTAACAGGTCTGCTTAACCCCACCGATTTAACAGGTTTACTTAACCACACAGATTTAACATGCTTACTTAACCCCACATACTTAATAGGTTTACTTAACCACATAGATTCAACAGGCTCATACAATCCTTATGGATTTAAATAATTTCATAAAAATATAACTTAATCCATTTAAGTTTATTAATAAGCCCAATCACATGTTATTCATTAGATTGTAATTAACGGAAGTAATCTTACAATCTTTCACCCCTGGATTGTAATTAACAGAAGTAATCTTACAATCTTTCACCCCTGGATTGTAATTAACGGAAGTAATCTTACAATCCCTTTGTATTATTCATTATTTGATTCCATAATTACAATAACATGTTCTACTTAGCAGGTTATTATGCACATCTCAATTTACATGTTTATTACTTAACATGTCACTTACCGTTTATGATTAAATAAAACTTATTTCATTTCATAAGTTTTCCTCATTCCTTCTTATTTAATCATAATTTCGTCTTATACTGTCACCACAACTTATTGTTGTTTACTTATTAACTTAGTTCACTAACTAAGGTTTACTAATAAGTCCCTTTCCCCATTTGTAACACTTACGTTATAACTTCCACTTGTCCCTAGGACAAGTCTACCTAACATATTTTTGCTATTCATACATGTTAATGCCCCAGACCTCTAACATTAAGTCAACCATGGATGCTGGATATGCAGGGCGGCTCCGAGCAGACTTAAACCACAAGTTTAGACTTAACATCGTGTCATGGTGCCCTTACATATTAAAACCCTCACATTATATTAACCACTTGTGGTTGATGGATATGCCGGGCGGCTCCGGGCAGACTTATACCACAAGTGCAATCTAACCTTGTGTCTAAGCATTATTACAATTCCATTATTTTAGGCATATTCATATTAATAATTTCCCTATTTAAATTATGGATTTTCATGCCCCTTTTCAATTCATATTTTATTATGCACCAGATGCGCTTTTTCCCAAGTCATAAATCAAGGCATATATATATATATTATGCACAAACCCATATCCATATATTTTCCAATTTATGCCTCAAGTCCATATTCACCCATTTCAATACAAGTTATACCCAAATCCATATTCACATATTTTCCAATGTATGCCTAAAATTCATATTCACGTACGTTCCAATTTATGTCCCAAATCAATATTTGCACTTGTTCCAAATTATGCCCAATTTCATATTTACATATGTTCCAATTTATGCCCCAAATCAATATTTTTTCCCAACGGTTCCCAATTTTCCCAGCGTTAGCCTAGGCTTGAAGGTTGCCTGGCTATATAAAAATAAAAAGGGAAAATAGGGAGAAAAGAGAATAAAAAAAGGCACAATAGCGAATCAATAATTAACTGGCAGGAATATGCATAAAAATTGAATAGGCATATTATGACAAGATTTAACATGGTGACGACATAAACATAAAAGAACAGATCTGGTGAATACGTCATAATAGAACTGATTTAGGCATGATTCAAGATCCGGTTTTACATACATATCAAGATTGACTCTAAATATTTAGATCTAAAATTAACGTAGACTTACAGTGAATAGATCTGAGAAAATGGATCCAAATTACTGCGAAGAACACGTTGAATTCATTGTTGTAGCAATCGTTGAATTGATTTCGGAGAAGGATAGGCTATTCAACCGAAGTTGCAGCAGAGCCTCGCCGTCACCATGATTTTTCAGACGAATAAAAACTAGGTTTAGGGTCCTTTAAATAGCCGTTGTCCCCTGAATCTGGACGTTGTTCACGTTAGGTACGTTCGGCCAATTCGACCCAGGGGTCGACCCCTAGGTTGACCCCATACTGCCTGAGTCGACCTCAGGGTCGACCTAGTAGGGGTCGACCCCAAATGGTCAGCCTTCCCCCTAAAAACGCGTGCCTGATTTCGATTTTACTAATTTTGATATATATATATTCTCGTTATATGCATACAAACTTCAAGGCTTAAAAACTTCTTCATACGAAGTTCGTTTTATGCAAATTTGGTGTCTATCTTAACCAGAATTTCAAGATGGTCGCAATGACGCAGTCCGTTTCCCTTAATTCTGAATATTAAATTAATTATTATTTAATTTTTCCCCTTTAGTGTTGCTAAAATTAAGGGGTGTTACATTCTCCCCTACTCAAAGGATTTCGTCCCCGAAATCTCCTAGTTAAGAAGAATGTATATCCTACCTCCACATACATCTACTCATCCACCAATCACTACGTCCATTGTCCTCAAAAGATTTCTAATGCTTATATAAACACATGCAGAGGTGTGTGTATATGCCCTAATACTAATGCGAAAGATCAGGCGATCTACTAATTTAGTTGATCTCCTTAATGCAATGTATGTCTGTGTCATGAGTCTAACATGTATGCAGCAATCCTAGTATAACATGTAAGGTCTATATGGGTGCACAATCATCCGTCCAAATGCAACATCCATACGATGATACATTCAAGTTCATCCATTAAAAGAAGAAAACTGCACACACATCCATATGCAGTATGAGAGTGATTGAACCGATCTAGTGCCTAATGTGTGTGTATATGCATCCATGAGCAAACACTTTCATCCACTTGCATCCATCAAACATAACATGTTTCAAACACATGTTTACAATCATGGGACTCCTACTTAAAGGTCGAAGATTCGATCGATAGGATATACTTAAATGATAGAAGCAAGCACGAATAGAAATTTTTGGAAGGGAGTTAAGAACATTCCCTTGAAAAGAAAAGGGTACGAAGCGCAAAATCTTGTCTTCGATCTTCCAAGTTGCATCCTCTTGGTTACGTAGCTTCTTAACTTCTGATCCAAGAACACGGAAAGGAACACATCTAACTGTCGCCTCCCGTTCTACCTCAACTTCCTCAAGCATGCTCGGCTCAACTACCTCTATTGTATCGTGCAGACACTTTCGTAAATAAGAAATGTGGAAAAACATCATGAATATCCACACATAAGAGAAGAGAGTTGTACGCCTTAGTTGCAAAGACGACCGAAGCACCCTATTATGATATGCTTTGCCTAACCAACACCTTTCCAAGTAGCTCCCCTACTTGTTTGCTGAGCTCCCTCGTTTCCCTTGGAGCCATATGGTGCACAGGTAATGCAATTGGCTTTGCATGGTCCACCAGGTATATACAAAAATCGATCACGCGCCTTGGAGGTAAGCCCCGAACCCCCACTCAAAACATTTGAATACTCACGAACTACTGGTACAGATTGCAGATCATCAATAGTTGCGTCAAGAGATTCTAGGAAACTAAGCATGACAGACCCCTTAGGGTCATAAGAAATCTCGAGGGTCTTCCCATGGCAAGTCAGAAATTTTACGACCCTCCTCTAACAATCTAGAATGGCACCATACCTGGCTAGCAATCCATCCCTAGAATCAGACACTATCCTATAAAACCAAGTACATATGTGTCGTATTCAAATTCGATGCCTAACACAAATATTCTCAAACCTCGACAAATCATAGACAGATGAGTCGTACCCCCAATGGGGTTTGAGATGACAACGAGATCCAAAACCATACTTGTACTAAGGTGCAGAGACTTAATCACAAAATCAAATATAAAAGAATGCGAAGCGCTTGAATTAAAAAGTTCTAACAGGATGGTTGGAAAGAGAAAATTATACCTTCAACAGAAACTTCTCTACCTCTATCCGGTACACCAGCCACGAGAGAATGCACCTGCCCTCTAGAAGTTCCTGCCCTTTGGTCATTCCCTTACTTCTTCGGGCACTCCCTAGCATAGTGTGTGGCTTCACCATAGTTGAAGCAAGCATTCTTCCTTTTTCTGCAGTCTTTGACCAAATGACCCACGTTCCCGCAACCATGACATTTCTTTTTGCCTTGAGCTTTGTCGTGCTTTCTACACCCTTGTTGTTGTTCTTTCTTGGGCCACACTTTCTTGTTTTGTGTTTCCTCAACCTTAACTTCCTTCTTTTCTCCTTTGTCTCCCTCATGCATAAAGGCCATATCAACAAGCCTTTCAAAAGTAGCTCCCATTGGAATATGGGACATAGCCAACCCATGAAGGGGTTCATTTAGTCCTTTGACAAACCGCAAGGCTTTCTTATGCGGAGTGTCTACCAACTCTAATCCGAATCTCGCCAGCTGGTTAAATTTGTTAACATATTCTTTAATTGTCATGCTCCCTTTCTTGAGTGCCAAAACCTCTACATTTGCATGCTTTTCTCCGCTTGGGAAAGAAACTTCATCTCAACCCTCATTCTAAAATCTTCCTAAGTTTCCACCAGACGCCTAGCTTGCGTCGCCACCCACCAAAATGAAGCTTCATCTTTCTGCAACCAAGCAACTAACTGAATCTTCCTACGATCTTCCACCTCAAAAATTCCATATAGATCCTCTGTCTCTTTCAGCCAGTTTCTTGCCTCTACGAACGTCTCAGAACCATGGAATGGCTTTCCGTCCATGGAACAAAAGTCTTTGCAGATCTTAGCGAAATTATCTTCTCTTGGAGTAGGAGGAGGAGGAACGACAGGTGCAGCTAAGGAAGTAACGTCAGCTTGACCTCCAGCAGGCGCCGTGGCCTCTAAATACCTACGAAACCAGCCTGGTATCGTAACGCCCTCTGGGATATTACGTTCCCCGGACATGCTGAATAAAAAAGGAAAAAGATTTAGACAAAGGACCGAAGGATATTCCATATAGCTTTGGGGGAATATGTTTATCAAAACAGACTTTTTTATCTTCTTTTTGAAAAATGCTTTCTTAAACCTTTTTGAAAATAATTTTCAAAAACGTTTATCTAATCTGGAAACCTTCGGCTCTGATACCAAGTGTGACACCCCAAGTCCGTTAATGTCACTCACTAAGGGAATGCATTAAGTTTCGAGAAGCATTATAGGTAAACAGAAACAGAATGTTACAAGACATATATAAAAGCAACAATGGAATTTAAATTTTAAGTTCACACATAAATCATAACAATGTGGTCCAAAATATCTCTAGTCTGAAACTATATAAAGCCATTACAAAAATATAAAACTTTCTGTCTTGTTCCATCAGAGTACATAAAAAGCAAAATTTCCCAAAAAGAGACAAAGACATAGTAGAGATAAGAACTTGAGCAATACTTTAGAAGTTGCTCCAAGCAAGATGATAACTGAGTCCTAACTAAGTCTAAGAATTCCCACCCTGCGAACCTGGGGGAGGGGGAACGGAAGAAGGAAGAGGAAACAAAAAGGGTCAAATATAAAGTCTGGCGAGTCCAGTTACTTTTAGCAAGTAAATAAGTAAAAGTATCATGATAGGAATATAAGATGGACAAGAAACATAACATCATAAAAGGTAAGTATGACGAGGTAAACATGATAGAGTTTATATACTTCCGTAATTATTACTCTGTTTATTCTCTGCACCAATACTAGTATAAAAGATATGTAACATGATTACATACTACCTAATTGCTTAACAGAAACAGGATGATCCCAACAGAAATATAATGGTAGTTTTAGGTGTACTCTAGTAATGGGTTTTAACCCAAACAGAATTAGCCGGTACCTAAACAAAAATAACGAATGTTAGCCCAGACAGAAACACAGGTGCCCCACAGAAATAGACAAGACTAGATGTACCCTATTTACTACCCCCCAATCGATTGGCTCCCTATTCCGTAAATACCCTTTGTCGGCCCCACAGTAGGGTGTATTATTTCCTAAAGTGGCAACCTACAAAAGGACACAGGCCTATTTACTAATGCTTTAGTGGCTTATTTTCCCAGATGCAGGCCGTACTCATGCACACACATGAGTCCGTTGGAACGCGCCAGTACACACCTCCTCTCAAATGAACCTCTTACAATCAGTTCAGTAAGCGTACTCTGACACCTACCTAGTGCTGGGTCCCCCTTTAATACCAGAATGGGTTACTGAATAATATGGGTCCCACACAACAGATGACACAAGCCAACCCTTACAGATCTTATGTCCCCAACTAACTAGGATTTTGACAGATTATGCCTAACAGATTTAACAAATTCACATAACCCCCTACAGATTTACGGGTTAAACTTTACAACTTAACGGGTCCATATAACCCCAACATATTTAACAGGTTATGTTTTCTAAATTAACATGTTCCTATAACCCTTACAGATTTAACAGGTTTACTTAACCTTATAGATTTAGCAGGTCTGCTTAACCCCACGGATTTAACAGGTTTACTTAAACCAACAGATTTAATAGGCTTACTTAACCCCATATACTTAATAGGTTTACTTAACCCCACAGATTCAACAGGCTCATACAATCCTTATGGATTTAAACAGGTTAAGTATTACAGACTAACAGGTTATCCCCATTCACATTGACTTCATTTCACTTGCCAAAATTCCTCTTGCTGATTAATTTCATATAAATATAACTTAATCCATTTAAGTTAATTAATAAGCCCCATTACATGTTATTCTTTAGACTGTAATTAACGGAAGTAATCTTACAATCTTTCACCCCTGGATTGTAATTAACGGAAGTAATCTTACAATCTTTCACTCCTGGATTGTAATTAACGGAAGTAATCTTACAATCTTTCACCCCTGCATTGTAATTAACAAAAGTAATCTTACAATCCCTTTGTATTATTCATTATCTTATTCCATAGTTGCAGTAACATGTTCTACTTAGCAGGTTATTATGCACATCTCAATTCACATGTTTATTACTTAACATGTCACTTACCTTTTATGATTAAATATAACTTATTTCATTTCATAAGTTTTCCTTATTCCTTCTTATTTAATCATAATTCCATCTTATACTGTCACCACAACTTATCGTTGTTTACTTATTAACTTAGTTCACTAACTAAGGTTTACTAAGAAGTCCCTTTCCCCATTTGTAACACTTATGTTATAACTTCCACTTGTCCCTAGGACAAGTCTACCTAACATATTTTTCCTGTTCATACATGTTAATGCCCCAGACCTCTCACATTAAGTCAACCATTTGTGGATGCTGGATATGTCGGGCGGCTCCGGGCAGACTTAAACAATAAGTTTAGACTTAACCTCGTGTCATGGTTCCCTTACGCATTAGACCCCTCACAATAGATTAACCACTTGTGGTTGCTGGATATGCCAAGCGGCTCTGGGCAGACTTATACCACAAGTGCAATCTAACCTCGTGTCTAAGCGTTATTACAGCTGCATTATTTTAGGCATATTCATATTAAAAATTTCCCTATTTAAATTATGAGTTTTCATTCCCCTTTTCAATTCATATTTTATTATACACTATATGCTCTTTTTCCCAAGACATAAATCAAGGCATATATATATATTATGCACAAACCCATATCCACATATTTTCCAATTTATGCCTTCCCCCCAAAAATGCGTGCCTGATTTTGAATTTTATGATTTTGAATTTCTTTTAATTTATATATATATATATATATATATATTCTCTTTATATGCATTCAAACTTCAAGGCTTAATAACTTCTTCATACGAACTCCGTTTTACGCAAATCTGGTGTCTATCTTGACTAGAATTTCAAGACGGTCGCAATGGCGTATTCCATTTCCTTTAATTCTAAATATTAAATTAATTATTCTTTAATTTGTCCCCTTTAGTGTTGCTAAAATTACGAGGTGTTACACTAGCCTTTCTTTTACTATCTTCCACACTTTATGTATATAGAGGAGGTGTGACCATGGGCAAGGGCGAGGTGGAGGCCAAGGCGATGGGTGGTGGAACAAGGAGGTGGTATTTTGGGTGGCTATGGGGTTACTGAGGTGGAGCAAAGCTAGGATGGTAGAACTAAGGGACGAGGTGGTCGTGAGGAAGGAGGGGAGAGAGGAGGTGGCATAAGTGGGATGGTGGGGTGGAGGAAGGGAAGAGAACAGAAGGGGAAGGAATATGAAGGGCCAAGAGGGAAGTGGAAGGGGGGAAGGGGGAATGGTCGCAGGGAAGAGGAGAGAAGAAGAGGAAGGAGAGAAAAAAGAAAGGGAAGGAGGAGAAGCCGTGTAAGAGGCTTAAGAAAGAAGAGAAAGAAGAAGGAAGGATGGGAAGAGTGAGTGGTTTGGAAATGTGAAGAGATGGTGGGTTATATAGGAAAAGAGGAGGGTTAAGGGAGTGACACATAAAGGGATACTTGTTTCTTCCTAAGCCTTAAAGCCAAGCATGGAGACACTATTATGGTGAGTAATCCTTTCACTTTGGTAGCATTTCATTTGTAAATGCATTGGTAGGTTTATAACAACATAAACGAAGTGCTGCAAAAAAGTTTAATAAATACGCGTTTGAGCAACTTGTTATGACAAAAGCTGATATGTTCCCATTAGTATTTTACAATTATATTTCACAGTTTTAAATAACTGTTTTTGTAACAATCCAGAAAATGCGAGCCAGTTTAAAATTTTTATTTTGGCAATTTCGATGAGTTTTGAATATTTAAAATGAATTATTTTAAATAATAGCGACGAGAAATTTACTTTGAATAGAATTCGAACGTATATATTTATACGCGTCGTCGTTAGAATATAAAATTTTATTTTAATTATAAATAGAATTGAAAATGGCGCGATAGTTCGATAGTTCGATAATTCTATTTCAAATATCAATTGAATGTACCGGGTGCAGAATAAACCTGATTTTAGCGAAACCAAAAATAATAGAATCTATTTGAGAATATCTTTCCAATGAATCCGGGAAATCGAAATTTCATAGCGGGAATCAAAAGATATGTCCAGTTAAAATTTTAGAATAGTCGCTATGGAATTCTGGCCCTTAAAAATAGCCAATTTGCAAACGACCTCGGATTTCGACGAAACCACTTTTGTTGGATCCATGATGTCAAATTATTGCTAGGTTTCAAATTTCATAATTTTTCGAATTAATATGTGAGCGTGGCAAAGGAAAAAGCGTTTGACCAGTTTTACTTGATTTTAATCGACTGGAAAATGGCCATTTTTCAAACGGTCTCATAATTCGACGAAACTAGTTTTGTTAGGACTGTATCGGCAATACGAAGCTAGAAAATATTTTTCTGGAATTTTTCAAGTTAGTATGTGACCCCGGTAAATTGAAATGCGCGTTCAAATTCAATATATAGAGGTATATTTTGATTTTGATGAAAACTAATCGAAACGGTCGAATCAGCCTATGATACATATCCCATTGTGTTCGGAATGGGGATAATTAGCTATGGACGACAGGCGGTGGGCTTGATTTCGAGTTCGAAAATAAAAGTTGCTTTTTGAAATTAAATTAATTAAATAAAATATATATATAAATAAATCCTGCTCACCCTATTATACCCTCAGGCCCCCGTTATTCTTCAAAAGGAAAAAAAAGGGGCAAAAAGGGATCGACCGGGGGAGGGGGAACCCGCCGCCGCCCCATCGCGGCTTCCCCCAGGTGGCGCGCCGTCCACCGTCAGACCCCCCCCTCTCTTCTTCCTCCTCCCACTTCCTCCGTTCCTCCTTCCCTCTCTCTCCCCCTCTGCGAGCCTCACCCCCCTCGATTCTCTCTCTCCCCTTCTAAAACCCACCGCACCCCCATGTCGAGGCCCCCATGTCGCACAACACCTCCCTGCGCCGCCACATCCACCGTGCTCCTCCACCTCGCCTCTCGCTCTCCATCTTCTTGCCACCCGTAAGTTCTTCTAATTTTATTTTCTTTTTAGCTAGCTAATTTAGTTAATTAGGTGATTAAGAATAATAAAGATGTTATTTTTATATAGTAGAAATAATAAAGATGTTATTTTTATATAGTAGAAATAATAAAGATGTGATCTTTATAGAGGTAGACATGTAAAAATACGATTCTTATATTATATAGATAGTAAAGATTAAATC
The DNA here is from genome assembly GCA_030737875.1 of Allium sativum. Classification (NCBI taxonomy): domain Eukaryota; kingdom Viridiplantae; phylum Streptophyta; class Magnoliopsida; order Asparagales; family Amaryllidaceae; genus Allium; species Allium sativum. The sequence continues at coordinate 968,214,025 of CM060910.1, read as the reverse complement.
TTTATATTTGAAAAGGAGAAATTTTTATATGAAGAATAGCGGTGTAAAAATAGAATTTTTATCTATATAGTAGCGGTGTAAAAATAGAATTTTTATCTATATAGTAGCGGTGTAAAAATAGAATTTTTATCCATATGGAGTGATTATAAAAATATGATTTTTATATACATAGCAACAATATAAAAATGTGATTTTTATATATGTAGTGGCTACGGGCAGTGAAATGGACAAAAGGCGGGAACAGCGATGACTTCTACATAAGAAGAGTCGAGGCGTTTGGATTAGCTAGTCGGTGAGAACTTCTCACTTTGAATCTTGTTTTTCTAGTTAAAAATATATACTAGGATGCAGACGGTGCTTAGCAGCACCCGACACCCGTCATCCACAGACCATGGATGGCTTGTATGTTTGATTGTTTGCTGTGATGAAAATTGATTGTGTGACGTGAAATAAAATATATATATATATAGTTAAAAATATTTTATCATTAAAAATATTATTTTTAACGTGTGTGTGTGAATAAAAACGTGTGTTTGTTGATGTGAAACCCCACACGGGTATTGGGATGATATTTGGCATACACTAATCCCAATTATTTAATTGTATGTCGATCGATTGGTCGACAGGCTGTGTGAGCGTTAATTATCTATATTTAATGCTTATGCAGTTGTGTGGTGCACTCTGGATGATGGTTGATTCTGTATCGTTACTATTATATACATGTGTTGTGTAGAATCCCTATAATTAACATTATATGGTAATTGATTGGGCCTCATTCCAATTGGGAAATAATGAATATTATAAGAGAAAATTCATGTGTTGAATAGAATAAATAGTCATGTGTTGACGATGTTCAGGTGTTGAGAATTCATGTGTTGAATAAAATATTTATACAATAAAATTTACCTTTTTATTGTAAGTAAGAAGAGATATAGATTCACGTGTTGAATGTGATAAATATTCATTTGTTGAATAGAATAACGAATTTATTGAAATATATAAAGCCGTGTTAATTAGAGATGCGCCATTTTGACATGAGCGATATTTATATCGATTATATTCGTTTTTGAAATGATTATAGAAAAAGCAAGTGATTTCAAATTATAACATTTTGAAAATATTATCATTTGTATATCGATGATGTGGAATATTCAATTTCGATTCGAAATTGAATATGAAGTTGAAATCGTTTCGGAAACGAACATAAAACGATTTATAAAATACGTTTTAAAAGAAAATCGATGAAATATATAATATATATATAAATTATATATATATATATATAATGGCCTGAATGGAAAGCATCGCGCTGCGGCAGTTCGTGAATTTCGACCATTGACTTCGAATTGACGTTGCGGGAGATCCGACCGTCGGATTCTCCTGAAACCGGAACCGTTGGGTTCGTATCGAAAAGAGCTCTCTAATGAATATTAGAAATTTGAAATATAAAGGTTGGATTTGGAATTATGTCCAAATCAAATTTGGAAAAGGTCGCTGTAAGTGCAGTTCGATGGCCGTTGATGGAAATCGACTGTACAGGCCTTGATAAAATTATTAAAAATATCTATAATTTGTGAAAAATCATAAGAACTAGTTTGTGAAGAACTGGGATGAAAAATTCCACCTTTGAAAATATAAAAATAGATTTTTTTCGAAATGAACTAGTTTTGAACTAGAATTAAAATCAATTTATTTTTGAAATAAATAAATTGAATTTGAAAGTGGTTTTAAAAATAATCAGAATTTCCAATACGTGAATTGGACTGGAGTTGAATCGAAATTATCTTCGGAATATTTCGATGTTGGATTTCGTGACTATACAGATATTGTTATGGGAATTTGAAGGATATATTTTATATCGTTATTTCCAATACGATATTTATTGGTTTCAGAATTTGATAATGAATATAAGCCGGTATATTTTCTATTCAGAGCCTTGTATTTAATTCAAATGTGATTTGGGTTTGTCGTGAATGGTGTCTTCATTAACACTATTCTTAAGCCCAGTTGAAAAAAAAGATTAAATCTTTTATTTAGATTTAATGAAGAGTACCAATTAAATAATATTTAATTGGAATTGAATTTGAATTGGTTCTTGGCTTTATCGTGAGCGGTGTTTTGAATAACACCTGTTCTTTAACCCGATTAACAATAGAAGGTAAATTGGGGTTTATCATGAATCGTGTTTTAGATGTCATTGGTTCTTTAACCCAGTTAAAGGCAGGATTGATTTTTGGAAAGATTAAAAATAAGTGGAGCTTTAATGAATCTTTAATTAGATTGAAATGTGAATTGTTAGTTTAAATTATCAAATCTGAAAAGTGATCGTGATTGGAGTATCACCTGTTTTGGTCCAAAGCGATAGTAAAAATCTTTAATTAGATTTAAACGTGAAATGGTAATTAACTTTACCGATAGCATCGTGGTGTAAGTTAAGGAGTATTACTAGTTTTGCTCCATGGGATTAATAGGTTGGGATTGGGAAATAAAACAAATAATTACTTCGGTGTGGTTCGCTAATCACGACCAGTTTGAAATGATATCCAAAGGAAGATTAATGAATAAATTTAAAGGGATTTATCTTTGATAAAATTAATGGGAACCTTTCCCCTAAGAATGTGATTTTTGTGAATAAAAGAATATTCTGAATGGGAATGAGGCGTTTGTTGTGTTTGTGTAACATTTGTTTATTATATACGTGGGTTATTCAGAAAGGCCGGGTTTATACCCATTCTGAATAACCGATTCGGCGATAAGTCGATGATGAAGACGGTGGTTAAAGACCAGAAGTCTTCACATCGTTTGGGTGATTATTGATGATCCTGATTGGGCTGTACACCCAAGATGAGGGAATCAGTTGGTGATCGTCCAGACGTACTTGGAGATCGATGGATATGCGAGGAAAGTGCCTCCGGTTTCGTTTAGACCCAGAACGAACTTGTAAAAGGACTGTGTGTCTGACATTGGATTTTATTCTGTGTTGATTGATCTCTATTAAATATACATCTGTTTGGCGGCGGAGAATTTATTCTCTTGCTTAACGCCCTTCTCTGAGACGTACGAGCTCAGAGGTTGTATATCGATGGACATCAGTCGCATGGAGTGAATTCCCTGTGTGGCACGCCTAAGTGGAAATTGCTCAAGGCTTCTGTTGAAAAGCAAAGTCTTGTGGTTGATGATCAAAGCACAGCCTGTGTGGCGCAGCTTTGTGTATGACGTGGATTCGCGAGCCTCACACCTCGGTATGAGTCAAAAACGGGATACGGACCGTTGGGAGAACACGACGTTTCTTTCTAGCTATGGGTGGTGTCAGTGCTTAAAATGGCTGACATTTATATACTTTTCAGCTATGTGGTTGTTGGATGAGACGCCTCGATATTAGGTCTGTTAGGACCGGGAAACATGTGTTTAGGAATAACCAATCCTCAAAAGTAAGAGAGGACCGACCCAACCGATTCCAAGGATCATAGTGGGGTCCTGAGACATTTGCTACAGTGTCTCGAATGGAGAGGAGCTTGCCCCTTGCCTCAACTCATGATGGAATCAAATTTCCAATACGTGATATTGCGGTTTTATTTGTAGAACCTAGTATGGCGACATAGTAAATGGTAGTTATGCCGCCTATGATTGATACTTATGATTGAAATTGTTTTGACACTATACACTTATAGTAATATTAAATATTGTGTTTTTGACGTATCAAGCATGCTTTGGCTATTATAGGGTAAAAACCCTATCCTCCGGCTTGCGTTGCATTGTGTGATGGGACCTGGGTCTTATAATAGCTTCATTTTTCTTTATTTAGCATTGCGCTGTTTGTTTTAAGCACTGGTATTCTTGGGAGGAAACCTGTTCCGTGTTACACGGCGTGGTCCCTTGATTTACCTAACTTTAAAAATAAAGATTAATAATAGTTTTAGTTCTCACACCAGTCACATGATTGACCTGGAGTTTATTGTTTTAACCTAAACTCTGGGTGCCCCTATTTTCCACACGGGCAGCTAGTAGTTTTGGTTTTGCAGATTTATATCCACAGGATCCCGATTTACGGCTGGAACGATGCTCGGAAAGCTCTGTATCCGTCTATCACTTTCAGTTGTGTGTTGTATTATTTTTCCGCTGCTATGTAATTTATTGTAATCTCTGATATTTGTTGAATGTATTTTATTCATTCATACTCTGTATATTCTTGTATTCTGATGGAATTATTGTAATTAACAATGAAATGTTCTTCTGTCTGCGTTCTATTTTGCCTTGTCCTTAACGCAATCCGGGCTTTCCTTACTGGGGAAGTTCGGGTCATGTCAGTTTGGTATCAGAGCTTTGGTTTATAGAGCTCGAGAACAAGACACATTACAAACGAACGAAAGAATTCATCAGATATTGGATTAGTAATATCCAATTAGAATGACTCGTTAGAGATTGGATCAGTAGTATCCTAGAACGAGTGTGAAGAGCATATTTTTCAAATGAAAACAAGTTTTGTTTTGAAATTTAAACCCTTTTATACGTATTTGAATATTTATTTATTATGAATTTGGACAATCCAGTATATAAAGGTTTTTCATATACGCATCATGAACGTATATTCGAAGTTTTAATATACTGGATAGATATAGAATCACACTCTAGTTGCCCGGACATGGTCCTGATGATGAAGTATACCATCACCAGTATTTATTTTCGAGTGACGAAGGCGTGACATATATATATTTCCATTAGACTGGTGTGAGAACCAAAATTTACTTAGGATTATTTGTTGTGATATGACATCAAAAGCATGATTTTCTCAATATATATCAAATTATGAATCTGTAACGTTAATTCACCAATTGATTGATGGTTGTGTTGTCTGATCATTGTTTGAATTAATTATATGTTGAACCATTTAGCCTAATAGAATCTGATATTGAATTGTATTGAAAATTGGTCGCATTTGCTTGCATATACATGTGTATACATTGAACAGGTCAAAGCAAGGAGGCTAGAGCAGAAGAATAAAATTGTTTGCCCGAGAAATAGGCACATGTTTACCGTAATTTACTGTTTTATTTGGGTGATGATGATTTTGTGAGCCGATTGGCTAGCCGCTCGGCTTTTTCTTTTTCTTTTTGATTGAAGAAGGACATGGGAGGCTATATGAAATATCCCGAAGTCCCCGGTGCAGGGAAGGTTATGGTGAAATTTTTCGAAAATTTAGGGTGTTAGCCAAATTTTTGAAAATTTTGAAAAGTTCTTAGAAACTGAAAAGTTGAAGAACTTAAGCCGTAAAGAAAATTATGGAAGTTGAGTTGATTAGTTAAACAACTTTCGGCTTCGTTCCTTTTCGGGGACGAAAAGTTTTAAGTGGGGGAGAATGTAACAACCCGGAAAATGCGAGCCAGTTTAAAACTTTTATTTTGGCAATTTCGATGAATTTTGAATATTTAAAATGAATTAGTTTAAATAATAGCGACAAGAAATTTACTTTGAATAGAATTCGAACGTATATATTTATATGCGTCGTCGTTAGAATATAAAATTTTACTTTAATTATAAATAGAATTGAAAATGGCGCTGTAGTTCAATAATTCGATTTAATGTACCGGGTGCAGAATAAACCAGATTTTAGCGAAACCAAAAATAATAAAATCTATTTGAGAATATCTTTCCAACGAATCCGAGAAATCGAAATTTCATAGCGGGAATCAAAAGATATGTCCAGTTAAAATTTTAGAATAGTTGCTATGGAATTCTGGCCCTTAAAAATAGCCAATTTGTAAACGATCTCGGATTTCGATGAAACCACATTTGTTGGATCCGTGATGTCAAATTATTGCTAGGTTTCAAATTTTGTAATTTTTCGAATCAATATGTGAGTGTGGCAAAGGAAAACGCATTTGACCAGTTTCAGTTGATTTTAATTGACTGGAAAATGGCCATTTTTCAAACGGTCTCAGAATTCGACGAAACTAGTTTTGTTAGGACCGTATCGGCAATACGAAGCTAGAAAATATTTTTCTGGAATTTTTTAAGTTAGTATGTGACCTCGGTAAATTGAAATGTGCGTTCAAATTCATTATATAGAGGTATATTTTGATTTTGACGAAAACTGATCGAAACGGTCGAATCAGCCTACGATACATATCCCATTGTGTTCAGAATGAGGGTAATTAGCTATGGACGACAGGCGGTGGGGTTGATTTCGAGTTTGAAAATAAAAGTTGCTTTTTGAAATTAAATTAATTAAATAAAAAATATATATATATCCCTCTCACCCTATTATACCCTCAGGCCCCCGTTATTCTTCAAAAGGAAAAAAGGGGCAAAAAGGGATCGAGGGGGGGGGGACCCGCCGCCGCCCCATCTTGGCTTCCCCCAGGTGGCGCGCCGTCCACCGTCAGACCCCCCCCCTCTTCTTCCTCCTCCCACTTCCTCCGTTCCTTCGTTCCTCCTTCCCTCTCTCTCCCCCTCTGCGAGCCTCACCCCCCCTCGATTCTCTCTCTCCCCTTCTAAAACCCACCGCACCCCCACATCGAGGGCCCCCTGTCGCGCAACACCACCCTGCGCCGCCACAGCCACCGTGCTCCTCCACCTCGCCTCCCGCTCTCCCTCTTCTTGCCACCCGTAAGTTCTTCTAATTTTATTTTCTTTTTAGCTAGCTAATTTAGTTAATTAGGTGATTAAGAATAATAAAGATGTTATTTTTGTATAGTAGAAATAATAAAGATGTTATTTTTATATAGCAGAAATAATAAATATGTGATCTTTATAGAGGTAGACATGTAAAAATACGATTCTTATATTATATAGATAGTAAAGATTAAATCTTTATATTTGAAAAGGCGAAATTTTTATATGAAGAATAGCGGTGTAAAAATAGAATTTTTATCTATATAGTAGCGGTGTAAAAAAAGAATTTTTATCTATATAGTAGCGGTGTAAAAATAGAATTTTTATCCATATGGAGTGATTATAAAAATATGATTTTTATATACATAGCAACAATATAAAAATGTGATTTTTATATATGTAGTGGCTACGGGCAGTGAAATGGACAAAAGGCGAGAACAGCGATGACTTCTACATAAGAAGAGTCGAGGCGTTTGGATTAGCTAGTCGATGAGAACTTCTCACTTTGAATCTTGTTTTTCTAGTTAAAAATATATACTAGGATGCAGACGGTGCTTAGCAGCACCCGACACCCGTCATCCACAGACCATGGATGCCTTGTATGTTTGATTGTTTGTTGTGATGAAAATTGATTGTGTGACGTGAAATAAAATATATATATAGTTAAAAATATTTTATCGTTAAAAATATTATTTTTAACGTGTGTGTGTGAATAAAAACGTGTGTTTGTTGATGTGAAACCCCACACGGGTATTAGGATGATATTTGGCATACACTAATCCCAATTATTTAATTGTATGTCGATCGATTGGTCGACAGGCTGTGTGAGCGTTAATTATCTATATTTAATGCTTATGCAGTTGTGTGGTGCACTCTGGATGATGGTTGATTCTGTATCGTTGCTATTATATACATGTGTTGTGTAGAATCCATATAATTAACATTATATGGTAATTGATTGGGCCTCATTCCAATTGGGAAATAATGAGTATTATAAGAGAAAATTCATGTGTTGAATAGAATAAATAGTCATGTGTTGACGATGTTCAGGTGTTGAGAATTCATGTGTTGAAAGTGTATTCATGTGTTGAATAAAATATTTATACAATAAAATTTACCTTTTTATTGTAAGTAAGAAGAAATATAGATTCATGTGTTGAATGGAATAAATATTCATTTGTTGAATAGAATAACAAATTTATTGAAATATATAAAGCCGTGTTGATTAGAGATGCGCCATTTTGACATGAGCGATATTTATATCGATTATATTCGTTTTTGAAATGATTATAGAAAAAGCAAGTGATTTCAAATTATAACGTTTTGAAAATATTATCATTTGTATATCGATGAAGTGGAATATTCAATTTCGATTCGAAATTGAATATGAAGTTGAAATCGTTTCGGAAACGAATTTAAAACGATTTATAAAATACGTTTTAAAAGGAAATCGACGAAATATATATATACAGTATATGTATATATATTATATATATATAATGGCCTGAATGGAACGCGTCGCGCTGCGGCAGTTCGTGAATTTCGACCATTGACTTCGAATTGACGTTGCGGGAGATCCGACCGTCGGATTCTCCTGAAACCGGAACCGTTGGGTTCGTATCGAAAAGAGCTCTCTAATGAATATTAGAAATTTGAAATATAAAGGTTGGATTTGGAATTATGTCCAAATCAAATTTGGAAAAGGTCGCTGTAAGTGCAGTTCGATGGCCGTTGATGGAAATCGACTGTACGGGCCTTGATAAAATTATTAAAAATATCTATAATTTGTGAAAAATCATAAGAACTAGTTTGTGAAGAACTGGGATGAAAAATTCCACCTTTGAAAATATAAAAATAGATTTTTTTCGTAATGAACTAGTTTTGAACTAGAATTAAAATCAATTTATTTTTGAAATAAATAAATTGAATTTGAAAGTGGTTTTAAAAATAATCAGAATTTCCAATACGTGAATTGGACTGGAGTTGAATCGAAATTATCTTCGGAATATTTCGATGTTGGATTTCGTGACTATACAGATATTGTTATGGGAATTTGAAGGATATATTTTATATCGTTATTTCCAATACGATATTTATTGGTTTCAGAATTTGATAATGAATATAAGCCGGTATATTTTCTATTCAGAGCCTTGTATTTAATTCAAATGTGATTTGGGTTTGTCGTGAATGGTGTCTTCATTAACACTATTCTTAAGCCCAGTTGAAAAAAAAAGATTAAATCTTTTATTTAGATTTAATGAAGAGTACCAATTAAATAATATTTAATTGGAATTGAATTTGAATTGGTTCTTGGCTTTATCGTGAGCGGTGTTTTGAATAACACCTGTTCTTTAACCCGATTAACAATAGAAGGTAATTTGGGGTTTATCGTGAATCGTGTTTTAGATGTCATTGGTTCTTTAACCCAGTTAAAGGCAGGATTGATTTTTGGAAAGATTAAAAATAAGTGGAGCTTTAATGAATCTTTAATTAGATTGAAATGTGAATTGTTAGTTTAAATTATCAAATCTGAAAAGTGATCGTGATTGGAGTATCACCTGTTTTGGTCCAAAGCGATAGTAAAAATCTTTAATTAGATTTAAACGTGAAATGGTAATTAACTTTACCGATAGCATCGTGGTGTAAGTTAAGGAGTATTACTAGTTTTGCTCCATGGGATAAATAGGTTGGGATTGGGAAATAAAACAAATAATTACTTCGGTGTGGTTCGCTAATCCCGACCAGTTTGAAATGATATCCAAAGGAAGATTAAAGAATAAATTTAAAGGGATTTATCTTTGATAAAATTAATGGGAACCTTTCCCCTAAGAATATGATTTTTGTGAATAAAAGAATATTCTGAATGGGAATGAGATGTTTGTTGTGTTTGTGTAACATTTGTTTATTATATACGTGGGTTATTCATAAAGGCCGGGTTTATACCCATTCTGAATAACCGATTCGGTGATAAGTCGAAGATGAAGACGGTGGTTGAAGACCGGAAGTCTTCACATCGTTTGGGTGATTACTGATGATCTTGATTGGGCTGTACACCCAAGATGAGGGAATCAGTTGGTGATCATCCAGACATACTTGGAGATCGATGGATATGCGAGGAAAGTGCCTCCGGTTTCGTTCAGACCCAGAACGAACTTGTAAATGGACTGTATGTCTGACATTGGATTTTATTCTGTGTTGATTGATCTCTATTAAATATACATCTGTTTGGTGGTGGAGAATTTATTCTCTTGCTTAACGCCCTTCTCTGAGACGTATGAGCTCAGAGGTTGTACATCGATGGATATCAGTCGCATGGAGTGAATTGCCTGTGTGGCACGCCTAAGTGGCAATTGATCAAGGCTTCTGTTGAAAAGCAAAGTCTTGTGGTTGATGATCAAAGCACGACCTGTGTGGCGTAGCTTTGTGTATGACGTGGATTCGCGAGCCTCACACCTCGGTATGAGTCAAAAACGGGATACGAACCGTTGGGAGAACACGACGTTTCTTTCTAGCTATGGGTGGTGTTAGTGCTTAAACTGGCTGACATTTATATACTTTTCACCTGTGTGGTTGTTGAATGAGGCGCCTCGATATTAGGTATGTTAGGACCGGGAAACGTGTGTTCAGGAATAACCAATCCTCAAAAGTAAGAGAGGACCGGCCCAACCGATTCCAAGGATCATAGTGGGGTCCTGAGACATTTGCAAGAGTGTCTCGAACGGAGAGGAGCTTGCCCCTTGCCTCGACTCATGATGGAATCCAATTTTCAATACGTGATATTGTGGTTTTATTTGTAGAACCAAGTATGACGACATAGTAGATGGTAGCTATGCCGCCTATGATTGATACTTATGATTGAAATTGTTTTGACACTATACACTTATAGTAATATCAAATAATGTGTTTTCGACGTATCAAGCATGCTTTGGCTATTATAAGGTAAAAACCCTATCCTCGGCTTGCGTTGCATTGTGTGATGGGACTTGGGTCTTATAATAGCTTCATTTTTCTTTATTTAGCATTGCGCTGTTTGTTTTAAGCACTGGTATTCTTGGGAGGAAACCCGTTCCGTGTTACACGACGTGATCCCTTGATTTACCTAACTTTAAAAATAAAGATTAATAATTATTTTAGTTCTCACACCAGTCACATGACTGACTTGGAGTTTATTGTTTTAACCTAAACTCTGGGTGCCCCTATTTTCCACACGGGCAACTAGTAGTTTTAGTTTTGCAGATTTATATTCACAAGATTCTGATTTACGGCTGGAACGATGCTCGGAAAGCTCTATATCCGTGTATCACTTTCAGTTGTGTGTTGTATTATTTTTCAGCTGCTATGTAATTTATTGTAATCTCTGATATTTGTCGAATGTATTTTATTCATTCATACTCTGTATATTCTTGTATTCTGATGGAATTGTTGTAATTAACAATGAAATGTTCTTCTATCTGCGTTCTATTTTGTCTTGTCCTCAACGCAATCCGGGCTTTCCTTATCAGGGAAGTTCGGGTCGTGTCAGTTTTATTATTATTCAAAACTAATTCAATTTAAAAATCGTATTTAATTTACCTAAAATCATTTAGAATTATTTGAAATTTAAAGTTTCAAAATGCTTAAAAATCCGGATTGTTACAATAATCCATATCTTTTGTATACCATGACCCTTTTGGATGTGGTTTCTACCATTGTGCCCATGATGGCAAGCTCTATCTCTCGGCATTTTGGAGAGCTTTTATTAATGTGAGTGATATTATCTCGTACTATATCATGCTTATTAATATAGTATTAAAATGACGTTTTGAAACGGTTCCGAATATTAATATCTGATTTTTAATATATTTGAACATATGATATTTTTAACTGATTTCTAATATTAGATGTGATTCTAATATAATTGAACACATAATTGATCTATGTAAAAGAAACTAAAATTATTTTAAATTGAAGATCACATTTTTCCGTTGATGTGGTATTTTCAGAAAATTACTAGGTGTAAGCTCTTTTGATATGAATCACATTTTGGTTGATATAGATGCATTATACATGTTATGTTTATACTATATTGGATGTATGTATGCTTGTTGGTTGCATGTATGCTTTTTGGTTGCATGTATGTTTGATTGTGTACTTTGGTTGAAAAAGCAGATTAATCAATGATCCAACTTTGAGGAATATTTTGTGTGTTGAGGTTATGTATATATTTATAAGAAACCCAAATAGATGGGATAAACACATTTTAAACATTATTATAAAATAAGTAATAGAGTTTAAATCATTATTATTAAAAAATCAATTTGGCTTGAAAGCTTATCATTATTATAATCCATTTACTTTGAAAAACAACATTATTTAAATAATTTATTTTCTTTGTAAATCTTATGTATAAAATTGATCAAAACGTTTAAAAAAGGTACATTTTCATTTAGAAATCATAATCATAAAGTCGGCAAAAAATGCAAAGGAAAATAACAATAATACATAAATAGAGAACATCTTATATACTATATAAGTTTACTTCATAGAATTTTGTGTCTAACCAATATAATAACAAAACATTATTTATTCTTCTAACAGATGTCCATACAATCAAATCCTTAAGTTATTGCAGAACGGGGATTTATTTTACTAATAGATGTTATCTAAAAAATATTCCTTCAAACTAACTAGATGGTACAAATAAGAGATCACTTTTTAAAAAAAGTACTTATAATGGAAAGAGGTTTCCTGAATAAAACAAAAGGAGTTTGAGAAAAAATATTTAATAATAATTAAAACTTAGTTTAATTACTAATAAATGTCAATTAAAATTAAACTAAAATCTGAACTAGTCCTAATAAAACTTAATTTATAATTAACTAATAATTAATCATGCTAATGTATAATTAGCTAATAACTTAAAATTAATTAGTAACTAAACTTTAATTAGATAATAATTAATCTTACTTAATAATTAATTAAAAATTAATCTTATTTTTAAATGAATCAATTTGGCTAAGGTCCCTTTAAAGTTTCAAAATACATCAAATATTGTTGCCAAAAAAGTATGCAAATTAGGTTTTTAGAATTAACTTGTTGAGTAATTGCATTGTTATGCAAAATTGAGCATATGCGAAAGCGTAATAAGCAGGATCTAGATTTGCCAATTGTACATCAATCTAATATGTTAGCAATTATTCTATTACATCAACAAATAATAAATAATATAACAGAGAAACAAAGAGACACAATATTTATACTGGTTCCACTATCCTCGAGATAGTGTATGTCCAGTCTAACAGAGAAAGATTTTATTCCACATGAGAGAATTACAAGAGATTACAAAATAAGAGTTTACATATCCAAACCTCAATCAGGTTTAACAAGAAGAGACGCCATTGGGGATCACTGGCTTCAAGCCAGGATGGGTTTACACTAAAGTCTACCCCTCAATATATAGCCAGTGCAAATCTATGTGAGTCATCAATTAAATTACCAACATATGGTAATAATATAATGGAGGCAAATTACCATAGCAACAAATGTGCAAACATAGGAAGTAAATCAATTTGTTTCTTTAACATAGATGGAAGAGATTAATCCCTTCATTTATTTCTTTCCACCTCATCAAATGCAATCAATGCATTCCTATTATAAAAATATTTACTTTCCATTCTTTGCAAATTTGTTCCAATCAATTTGTGATTTTGTATCACCAAATTTAACACTCCACCTTGATGCAAAATCACATATCTGCAACACCCCATCTTCAATCAAAGTCTCACCATGAGATAGAAACCAAAAATGAATATTTGCCTAATGGGTTCCAGCAAAGCTACCCCCATCACACAATTGTTAACGAGCTCAGACTATGTCCCCGCCCGCCAACAAAATGTTGCAAATAACCAAAATAACAAAGAAGGCAGACACCAAAGTAATCTCAACACCACCAAGGCCAAAAATAGTTCTCTCAATTAAAACCAATTCAAATACAGAGCCAAAATACAAAACTCTGTACTCACAAAAAATCTCTCTCCTGCCACTTAATCAAAACCATTACAAGCTTCACCCACCGCCTGCAAAAGATGCATCTACCACCATGAGCTGCACCACGCATAAACCAATGGTCTAAAAGTGCTTGCAATACACATCGACACCTGTCTAACACTTGACCTGAGCTCCTTCCTCGATCACCCTGGATCCCTCGAGCATCATCAACGTGAAGACCCCTGTCTAAACCACAATGATCTCTGTCTTGACACCCGTCTATCACTTGACCTGAGCTCCTTTCCTGATCATCTTGGATCCTTCGAGCATCATCAACATGAAGACCCTTGTCAGAAACATGATCAAAACTTCCCAAATCCAATAGTCCCTTCAACACAGTAAACTCCATATCACGTCAAAGTTCACAGATTGGAACGCTCTTTTCTCTCAACATAATCTCCTTCATCAAAGTCTCCTTTTCTCCAAAATAGTAGTAGCATAATCACCACTGAATCTACCAACCTTTGTAGAAATAATTGATGCATAATTTAAAACAAATCGCCTCGCTCTGATACCAATCTGTTATGCAAAATTGAGCATATGCGGAAGCGTAATAAGCAGGATCTAGATTTGCCAATTGTACATCAATCTAATATGTTAGCAATTATTCTATTACATCAACAAATAATTATTAACTATAACAGAGAAACAAAGAGACACAATATTTATACTGGTTCCACTATCCTCGAGATAGTGTACGTCCAGTCTAACAGAGAAAGATTTTATTCCACATGAGAGAATTACAAGAGATTACAAAATAAGAGTTTACATATCCAAACCTCAATCAGGTTTAACAAGAAGAGACGCCATTGGGGATCACTGGCTCCAAGCCAGGATGGGTTTACACTAAAGTTTACCCCTCAATATATAGCCAGTGCAAATCTATGTGAGTCATCAATTAAATTACCAACATATGGTAATAATATAATGGAGGCAAATTACCATAGCAACAAATGTGCAAACATAGGAAGTAAATCAATTTGTTTCTTTAGCATAGATGGAAGAAATTAATCCCTTCATTTATTTCTTTCCACCTCATCAAATGCAATCAATGCATTCCTATTATAAAAATATTTACTTTCCATTCTTTGTAAATTTTTCCCAATCAATTTGTGATTTTGTATCACCAAATTTAACATGCATAAATTCATGTAATAATTTGGTGAATAATTGCAAACATTTATAAAATTATAGCCGAAAATTGCAGAGGTTTATGCAATTATTCAGTAAATAATTGTGGAAATTTCTATAGTAATTCACCAAAAATTGCATGAATTTCTACGACTTTTTGGAAAAACAACGGAAAGATTTATAATTATTCATTGAATGATTGCATAATTTTATGCGATTATTCAATAATTAAGTTATAAGGACCTGATTTACAATCTTTTTTTTAGAATGAGTTTTCATGTATTAAGTTTGATTTTATGGACCTAAGCCTAGTACTCATTAATTAGTAACTAGCTAGTCTTACTCAATTAAAATTAATAATCCTTACTTAATTAATTATTAATTATCAAAAATTAATTAATAAATAATTCATAAATAATTTATAAACACTCAATTAACTATTTTAATACTTATTATTAAGTTTAGAAATCATTTACGAAAGATTATTTAATTGCAAATTAAACTTAAAATTTTGAAATTGCATTTTACCATAAATCTACATCCATAGTGACAATCGTTCTATGAACCATAAGTCAAATTTCAGCTTTTGGGTTTACTTTTGAAAACTTAACACATGAATGTTTATTTATTTTTTCAAGCCATAAAAAAATCTTTTTAAATCTAAACCAAGTATAGAACATATAATCTTTTAGTATACTGAACTAGTAAAAACCTTAATTTAGTTACCAAAAGATTTGAAGTCGCTTAAAAAAGTCAAAGAGCCAACTCTACCTTATATAACTCTATGTATGTTGTTGTAAAATTGTGTGAGTATATAAATATATGTAAATTGTATTAATACTGCATATAAATAATCATTTATAAACAAGATCACAATTTGCTAAACCAAACTCAAACTACTTTACTCATCGTCAATGTACTAATTTTTTTCCAAGGTATTTAGCTAGTAGACACATATGTACATTAAACAAAAGCAAGTACAACCAAATAAAAATATTTTCAACAATATGGAAATGGTCAAAACTTGGTTTAAAAGGAGGATATTTTATCGCTATAGGCAATCAAATTGAGTAACTTCAAATAAACTTGTAATTGACATACGAATAAATTTTCCTTTTGCCAAGACTTGATTTTATGACCTGGATGGGTCGAGGTAGTTTGGTCAAAGTTCTGTCTGGGCTCGGACTAAGTGGTGAAGCTCGGCCTTGGTAAATGGAAATTCTTCGGATTATCATTAAATCCATAATATCCAACTCAGAATTGGTCATCTGCTAACTGGTTTTTGGACATGTTAGAATCTAAAAAAATTGACAAGTGAAAAGTTCTTCAAAAATTTCTTCTCTACAATTTCAAAAAATGAAAAGGTTAGTTCTAATTTTGAGGGAGATATGATTAAAAGAAAAGGAGATATTTTCAGGTTCGAAAAACTGAATTTGAAAATGAATCCGAAAGAAAGGAGTTTTTGACCAAATAACACTAGGAAATAGAAGAAATGGTATCTATGAAAAGGAGGTGGCTTTTTGGACACAAAATTAGACATAAAGACTCGACCGTTGGATATTTTTGTTCTTTTACGGAGCAGTGGAATTCATGGGTAATCAAATGGTATAGATCAATTGTGTCAAAATTTTATGTTTAAATAGACTTTCCCTTATGAAAATTGTAATCTCCTTGAGTCTCATGAATCTAAAAAAAATGGGTCATTCCGAGGGAGTAATGATCAGATAAAGTGGAGATGAAATTTAAGAAGAAGTTGAAAACGAAAGAATGGTGTTTCTATTTATAACCTCATGCAACGTTGTTAATTCTACTTATACCCTTATACATTTACCTTGCAGCATAAATTGATGACACTCATCAACCTTGATGCTCCTTCTTTTCCCAAGACAACATGTTTAAACATGCTTTAGTACTAATTGTATTAATGTTTGATATAATGGACACTTTAATTTTTTTCCTCATTTATTTTTAATTCTTGCATGATAAACCATGCTAATTATATATACTAAGCATACACGCATATACGTATATGCATATTTGTAAAGGCCCACAAATTTGTACCCTTTTGATATGAATAATATAATACACATTCAACCCAAAGTGCATGAAAATAAGGATCCTTAATAGAAAGAAAATTAGGGATGCGAAGAGAAAGAAAGAAATATTAGAATAGAATAATAAGAAGAAGAACCACCACCACACAGAGTCTCACATCGCAGTGAAATAAAATGTATTACAGAAATAATCTTTATTGAGAGCTTGAAAAAAAATACTTACATTCATCAGAGTACAAAAGTCAAAGAAATCTGGACAGTTATAATAAACTGTCCTTAAATATATCGCACAACGGAAAAAATACTAATATGCCTGGACCCCTTCAGAATGTCTTCAGAAGTTCGCAGCTTCCTAACCTAAACCTGTAAAACTTGGTCTGACCCGAGCATTACAAACGCCAGGAATCAGCCTGGTGAACCAGCGTGAGTAAAACCCATTAAGTTTAAATAACATCCATATTGTTTAATTCTAGAAATCCTTTTTAAAGAAAAGGATAATAGTAAGACCAGCCCACACATAAACATGGATGGTTTTTACCTTACTATAACCCAAAACATTTTTGATATGAAATCCTGTGATATTATAATAATGTATATCAAGTAAATAACCAAATAGCAGGACGCTTGCATCTCACACTCTACATATATAGTATAAAATCAAAAACTACGGGCTCTTATTAGAGATTGGATTCCAACTATGACAAGGTATGGGAACACCTCCCGATCAGTGTACTCTAGAGGGGATACACTGGGGTTCAACAAGAACATCTTGTAACCCAGCCACACATGACCGGTTACTCATTTAGCTTGAGTAGACGGAATGTATTATCACCCGATGGTTTTAGGGGCCCACCATCCATCCACGGAGATGCAGAATCGAAAGAAGAACAAATAAGGAATTTCTCTAGATTGGTTATAATACACACTACTTGAGTGTGACACAACTAGCCAAGCTACCTGCCTGATTTTTGTCATTTCCCGGTTGTGAGACTTGAGGCTACGTTTATCTTCTAGAACAACACACCATCATTTTCTTTGAATGCCACAGCGTCAAACCCGCCAAACCACTAATCGATTTACTACAAATATTACTGGTATAAAAAAGCTAAGAGAAACGAATTCCTCCGCCACCAAACGTAATACCTTTAAGAGACCAACCGTACGTGATTTGTTAGGAATATTTTGTTAAAAATTCGTCCATACAAGTTGTCCCGGGACTGGACAAACCGTAGGCACTTTCCTACCGCATCCAAAGGATCAGCAGCGAGAAGTCCTTGCAAATCAAAAAATTCTCAACCACGACTGAATCACGGTTTAAAAATCTCTAGTAGCTAGCCAGAGAAATTCAACTAGCGATCCTTCCGCTTATGAAGATCCATGGTCTTCAATTGTTCCATCTTCTATCTTCAACGTTACAGATTTGCTGGTCGAAATGGTTTTCGAATATAAATTCGATCCCGGTATTTCCATACCAACAATCGTTGGTCATATTTTGATAGTTGGTTATTTAGCTATCAAAATATTACAACCATTCATCCATAAAAAGAAAATGAATTCACTGATTCACTATCTAGCTTCATTTGGCCTCTTTAATTAACCACCGGTAAAGTAAAAAAAAATCATCTTCCAATATTTGGGAAACAACTTTTACTTATTATTATAACATAATAATATTCTCAAAACAATTTATAATTCCTTTGAATTCTTAAAATCATTTATCACATTAACTCCTTTATAACTTGGCCTTATATTTGCCCAATTTGGAAATAATCCGACCAACAGAATTCATAATATGAATTCATCTTAAAATAAATTTGCTTAAACTTCATTTTGTTACACACAGGGGCTTTAAGACTTTATAAACTTTCATTTAATGGCTTAAATCCCTAGATGTTTACTTTGATTATCATTAAATAAATAATCATTTCCAACGTTATTAGAAATCAAATTGGTTTCTCATCATCTCCATTATTATAATGGTTAAATTCCCTATTATAATAGTCGACTGTAATAAAAGTTAAGATTCACTAATTTATTGAATATTCGATACTAATTAAACTAGTTGACTTACTCAAAGCATGGTTAATTCATTAACTAATTTCAATTAATTCCTTAAAATTAGTAACTAATTTGAATAATTTCATTCAAGAGAGTACTTATGTTTATAAATCATGTTATAAACTCGTATTATTAGTTTGAATCATTTACAATCTTGTTCATATGAATTCAGTTTTGAAAACCTGTTGTATATACACATCCTCATTTATAAATATTTAAAATGCAAAAAAACTTGGTATTTGTTTATTTTTGAATCAAAAATCTTATTTCAAAACCGTATATGAATATAACTTTGAAAATGTTCAGAATCGATTAAATATCAATTCTGAAAATCCTTAATTTGTCAACGGTACTAAAGAGGCAAATGTCTACCAAAATACTAAATTGTGAAATATAAGTCAATTCCACATTCAATAACAATATATAATCATATTGATAAACATTATCAATAATAGTGAGGAATCCGGTTGGATTTCTCTGACCTGTCCTCCCCTGCATCACAATGGGTTACGTCAATTTCAGTACAACTGTATATTTATCACAATAGACGGAAATAAACAATTATCTAATAATGGTCAGCAATCAATTCACAACATTTATTCAAGCATCCAGTTATTTATTAACTACGTTTATGCTATTATAAAGGTAACCAACAAGGTAAGTTACCTCGTTCGGAGCATATTCGTTAACATAACGATTATTTAAATTAAATTAAACAAACAATAATTCAATCAATGGATATTTAAAAATATTCAGCATCCATGCAAACAGTCATCAAATCATCAATCATTAGCAAACATTTCACCCAAATTAAGAACCCAGCTTATAGAAAATATTAGCGGGATAAATTGAGTGAGTTGAACTCACCTTGATTTCCATTCATCACCAAAACAATTCATTTTACAAGCTTCCAGCTGCATCCAACTCTATCCAAACCGGCTCCAAATGTTACGCTTGTCGTTATGGTTCCGACGTCTCTGATCTTGTCGAATTCTGATAACGTACGAACGGTTTACGATTATTACAAGTTACATAGTATTTAAATTAAACAAATAAAGGCCTTAATTATGGTTTACTTCCTAATCACTTTTACTAATTTTAAGTAAATAGAAATTAACATAAATCGTTTCATGTTTGAACAAATCAGTCCACGTAAGTTAACGTTAAATTCTGATTAGGCATGTCATCCTTAATTAACGTAAATCCGTTATATATACAAATCGTTGGCCATGTTAATAATTTAAACTAGCCATGTTATGTAAACTTCACTGACGTCATATATATATATATATATATATATATATATATATACACACACACACACACACACGTATGTATGTATGTATATACACTATTGTAATGGCAAATGCCCATTTGTTTAGGCATAAATATGTAAACCGATTTGGCATGCGACAAAATTCCCAGGTACATTATGGCTACCACTTGTATTAGGAAAAATATTGAGATCAGGCGTCTTAAACTAATTTGACCATTTCATTATTAAATTGGGCCCATTATAAACACTATACTTACGCTAATATAGTTTTAGATTAAATCATTTTTAAACTGATGGGCCTTACCTTTTCCTGAGCCCAATATAATATACCCTCCTCCTTTTTCTTCTCTACAATATCCATCTCTTCCCCTACCTTATTTCTTCCCCACTTCACAGTAATATACGAAACCACTTACCATGCCATTACCCAAAAACTTCATCCACTGCTCCCCCATTCGAACCCGTCCCTCTCTGACAACAGCTCCGCAACTCCCGGCTAGAAAACAAGACCAGCTCCCACCTGCTCCTTGACTCCCAGTATGTGAATAGCAGCTCCAAAAAAATTAAACCCACCTGCTACTAAATGTTTCTCCTTCCTGTTCTTATTTTCTTTTTTCTTTCTATGCTCCTCCAAGATGTACACGACTTCACCTCCCACCTCAGTCTGCCGTCTACTCCATCTCACCACTTCATTGTTTCTCTTCCTAAAACAAATTGCATGCCTCCCATATATATGCTTCGAAACTCCCCCATACAGCGAGCCTTCCCTCATGCATGTTCTCACGCTACCTTATTCACGCAAGAACTGCTTTTTTCTTACTCACTTCCATGCTTTTACGTTTTACACCCTTCGCCCATTTGCCTGCTATACTCGATGGCCGATCCTCCTACAGTTCACCCCCTCCACGAAGTGCATATTCTTCCCCCATGCCATATTTACTTCTATACTTCAGTCTCCCCTATAACCAAAGAGAGCGCAGGCCCTTCTTAAGTCTATTACCATCCGCAACATCAGTCTGCCACCACTTTCCCATTTCAAACGCTGCGCTTTTATTTTCTTTATTTTTATTTTATGGAGGCATTCGTTTTAACGTAGCTGGGAAGAGAAATAAGATATTTTGGTTTTTCTATAAGGAGCAGTGTAAGGTGTGTATATATATAGACGGAAGTTTTTGAGATAGACACAATGTCATTTCATGTAGTTCGATGTAGGGGCTGTTAGCATGTGCTCGTTGTTGGTTAGATAGGTATGCAGAGGGATGTCGTTTGGTTAAGTATGCGTGTTCAAATCAATAGGTTGTGCTTTATGTTTTAGGCCTACGTAGTAAGATTTTGGGGTAGGCGGTATCTTCTTTAACCTTGTAGTGAAGAAATCGGCTTTAAAAAACATATATATTTTTTATTTCGGTTTGTTTTGGGTGCATTCGTCCCGCTATTTACGTGGCATGTTAAATATATGAACCGCCATTCAAGAGTTCCAAATGCGATGAAAATGGGTGTACCATTATGTCTTAATGTTCCGATCCCAATGAAATAAATTTCATTGAAAACGGACTTCATTCGCAAAAACAGTCCTATTTAGATCTCAATATATTCATCGTTCACAATTAAATTTGGTCCGCTAAAAAAACAACTCCGTTTGGCTCCAAACTGGAAATTCTACAATAATTAGTTATACGTATTCCAATCAAATTCGTTTCATTGAAAACGGAAGTCGTTTGAAAAACGACTATTTCTAAAGCTTATATAATATCGATAAAATATATATTAAATCCAAAATAATTCAGTTTAACAATAATAAATTATTATTACCAAATATATTCAAATGGAATAACATAAAGATTCAAATTACACTAATTATAGATTTAAAACATCAACGTTCAGAAATTGGGACTAAACGATATTCTATTTACATAAAAACCCTTTTATATTTATAAATCAATCTTCATAATTTAAAAACGATTCCATAGTGACTATTTGAAAAATTGATTTGAACATAACTTACAATTTGTACGATGAAATCTCGATTTTTCTCTTTCATTAGAAGATCACTATCCAACAAATTCAAGCGTTTCTTGATTCACAGAAATACGACTTACATCAGATCCTGTATATCCAATTAAAGTTCAAAACTCAATATTACAAACTACCATGACATTTCGAGCTCATTTTAATTAAATTATCAACTTATATGTTCAACCTTAGTTTTTAATAAATAAATTCGATATAAAAATCCATTAAATCAATATGTAACGTCCTAGAAATTTCGACAATTGAATATGAAATTAATTAAAGATTAATTACGAACAATCAATTTTATATTGACACTAGGGTTAGGAATTTAAAACCAAGTATATGGTTTTGAATATGAATTGAATTTGATATTTTCAAAGTGGTTGATTGAGAAACAAATATTTATTTTTGAATATTTGAATTATAGGTTCGATGAATATTTGAATAGAATTCATAATTCGACCGAAAAATATACATTGTTGAATTAAAAAAAATATGCTATTAACGGTAGATGAATTGGAAATTTTATTTGTTAAAATATATGAGAAATTAGCTATGATGTGTATATTCGTGTATATAAAACGAATGAAATTTAACATTTCAAATTGGAATCAAATGGGGTTGTTGTTTGGACAAACGGGATAAAATCGGTGTACCAATAAATAATTTTAAAAAATAAAATATCGTAGTATACAAACAAAGTCGAATTGAAACCAGAATAATTTTACTGGGTTCAGAACATCGAGGCGTAACATCACATCCAATTTCATTGTGATTGTAGTTATTTATGATAATACGAAAAAAATTTAAAACGTAGTAATAATTTGCGGTAGGATTAGATTTTTGAGGTACAAACATATAAACATCTTCCCCGTATATTACCTACCTAAACATAACCTACATTAGATATAAACTGCGCCAACCTATGCTGTAACACTAAACCCTATGACTCGACTTCGTGCTTACCTCCAGTTCCTTCTTTTATAAATCACGCTCACTTTCCCTATTTTCTTCAGCAAAAATTTGTTCCCTCCTTTTTAGTTTCTAATGGATAGAATCAGCTTCCTCCTCAAATCAGAAGCAATAGTGGACACCGCTTCTTCCTCTGCCACCATCGACCGCCTACAACTCAAATCGCAACCCTCCCTTATCCTTTAATCTAAATCCTCAACCGGAACACTGTTTACCCAAATTAGGAAATCGCCTCAACCATCGACGAAGACGCAGCTTCGCTAAAGCCGCCACCACGCCCCGGGTCGAGGGTCTGCGAGTCGTCGTCGTTGTTCCCGCTGTCGACTGTGCCTCTTTTCCACTGAGCTAAGGTGAATTATCACTCACGATTGATTAATCCTAAGTGCAAGTAAATTTGACTCGATTTAATTGAGATATAATAGTTGATTGTGGTATACCTTGATTGTTTGTGTTTACTGATGGGGCCGTTTGCTGCTAAATTTCTACAATTTTCAATGACTTGTTTGGTTGTTACGATGATATTCGTGGGTTCCTCTTTTGTTTCCGTGACATTGAATGACTTGTGTGATTAACTTAACTTTTGACACAAATTAGTGAATAAATTCCTTGAAAAAAAATATGTCGTAAGTAACTTATGGGTTTCAGGAGGGTAATTTGTGGTATTTGTTCCACCTTTGTTTCCTTGTTCGAGTTTCGGGAAGCAATTAAAATTTGTTTCTCTTGGCCTTTTTGTGATTAAAAGTCTAGACTAATTAAATCGAATAGGGTTTGATAACATATATTGACTATAAACGAATTTTTCTTGAAAGAAAAGATGGGATCTATGTCCATAATTGATTGTATGTTCCATGCTTTATATGTTGAATGTCTAAAAACAAATCAAATTATTTCCTGCCAAAAAAATTAATTGTATTCTGGAAACAAATCGATATGAGGTGATTTAAATCTAAGTACAGCATCTATCAGGTTTGTGCTCCTGATCTTTAGAACAGTTGATTACTAAAGTATGTAGGTAAAACCATCATTTTTCTTTTTAAATCGTCATTCATGAGAAACAAAACATAGGCAATTGAAGCAGTAAACTTGTGGAAAAAAAATTATGTTGTGTTTGTCAATCTGTTAGATCGTTTACCCTTGACTTTTATATATGCTACATTACTTAATTTCTGAGAAACCACTCTGAACCCAGTCCTTATTATTTGCTATTGTAAATGCATGCTTTATGTTGGTTACTGTTGTAATTATATAAAACAGTTGGCAACATACCAATTTGGAATTGACGGATCTTGGGTTTAGATTTTCACATACTATTCAAAGCTGAATACCAATATGAGAACATACCAATATGGAGTTCACCGATTATATAAAGATATTTGATAACCCGAATCTAAGAACCAACTTGAAATAAGCGAGAACTTCCGAAACAGGATATATGCTCGGATATTACATAAGAAATATTTTTTGCTTTCCAGACATGTCCAGATTTTCATATTTACGTCCCAGATTGTAACCTATATGTTAAATCTTTCATTTTTATATTTGGAACTATTTATACTTTAAGTACTATATCCTGTTTGACACTTACCTTGTAAATCCTCTATTCTATGTAACTATATAACGTATGCACCCCGAGATGGTCACACATCTTTGGGCTGCGTCAATTGTCTGCGTCCCTGACCTATCAGTTAATATAATCATGTAACTTGGCTTGCTTTGTGTTTCCTTCATTGAAACGTGGAAATCAAACTTTCAGCTTGTATGGTAATCTTTGTAAGGAACTTCACGTATTTAATTGTTTTTCCTATAAAAAGAACTATGATGAGCTGTTTTTTTTTTTGGCACAAGCGTACCCCGGTTCATGAGTTACTTACTAGCTTGATTCCAGTATGTTTTAGCAAATGTTCTTCTGTCAGTTGGACCTAAAACCACATTTTTATATATAGAAAACTCATATGTTGCCTACAAGTATATTCGTATGTACTGTTGTGTTACTTGTGTATTGTTGTCATTCGGTGTTATTCTATGGGTTCGGATATGCTTGCATTTACCAGGTTTTGCTAGTCATTTTGTACCTTCACTTGGCCATTACAGAAATTAACCTGGGGATAAAACATTAGTTATGAACATAATGTATCTAAGAGAATTTGTAATTAGTTGCAACATTCTATACTAAGTATAAAATGACTCATAAACTAGAATGATTTTTCCAATACGTAATGTGTTTTCAGTGAATGATGATTTCCTGTTTTGTTGCATCATCATTTCATTTCTTCTGGAAATAAGTTTCACAACACCCCTATTTCATTTATGTATACTGGACATCTCATTGTGTAGGTTTAGAAGAGCATAGAATATATCAATATTTTAATTTTCATGTGCGTGGACCGTGAAATTATCAGTTCATAAAAATAGATTCATCCTTGCTACCGGGAGTTTTTTTTTCACTCGGTGAACTTGGTTAAACCATATGTGACGCCTGGCAACAACTAGAACTTAACAAAAATAATAATAATGAATGTGAATGGATAAAAGTGAATTGTAGTACACATTCCATTCTTCTACAGTTTTACTCCTAATAGTTTTGCTTAGGAGGTTGAATAACAAAGTGATAAATACCTTAGAAAGCTCATACGTGCAGCTAAAGCAAGCTTGATTTGTTGAATTGATTAAAGTTCAGAAAATTGGTATAAAAATTATATAAATGTTGCTAATGTTTTGTAATCAAAGAAATGCATCAAAAGAATTATTGAGAGATGATATGGTTATAGTTCAAATGGTAACCATAAATATTTAAACCCTATTCTTGTGGTGTATTGATTTGCTCACTTCTGCTTTTGGACCCAAGCCATTATGTCATTTAGTTTGCTACTTATACATCGTAGCCAACTGTAGCCGTTATATCATTTAGTTTACTGCATAAATATATTATAGCCAAGTACAGCCATTATGTCACTTAGTTTGCTACTTGTAGTCGAGCATAGTCAGTGTGCACTTGTCCATTCGTTGCATAAAAGGTTAGGAGTGTCCCTGTTTATATTTGAAATGCCTATGTCTTGTAGTTGCACTTCCCTGTTCAGTTGTAACTTGTTTGTTCGTCAAACCCATGCTTTCGTGTATTTTTAATGCTTGCGCTTTGTTATATTCTGGTTGGGGACGCTGAGGCAGTACACACATGTACATGTACACGTGTGTACGTGCAGGCTTCCGTGACCGTTTGGGCAAAAAAAATTAGAAGCTGAGCACATATACTACTTAATATTAAATTTATTTGAACAAATACTAAGCTTACATTTAAACTGATATAGAACGGACACTGCACACGATGAGAACAAGATACTACACAACTGTTATTTCACATAAGATATATTGATGTAGGACTGATTATTATATTTTCATTTTATATTGAAGTTAATTTACTTGAACTATGATTTAATCCTAACTCGAGTGTTTTATGTTTTTGCATGAATGCTCGGGTCAGATCTGAGTGTTACAAATTTAAAGATTTCAGCTTAGGATTCGAAGACTGGTGAAGCTGGGGATTCGAAGACGTGCGCACTCTAAAGATTTTGAACAGTAAATATTTTACTTGTATTTAAACTGTAATTTAATTTCACTGTATAGAAAAAAAATTAGTATTAAAATTTCTAAGTAATATATAAAATTTTATTTTATTGTTTAATACTGTGTTATTTATTTTTCTGCGCTGATCATGTTTTAAACTCCGTAAGCTAAATAACGATCCGTCGATTTGAACGTTTTAAGTAGGTTTAATTACCATTTTGAAACGCTCAAAAAGGCAGGATGTTACAAGTGGTATCAGAGCTTTGGTTTATTCAAAGCTTGGATTATAGAGTTTAAAAACGAATCTTGAAAATAAAAGGTTTCAAAATATGAATTTTGAAAAGTAAAGTATTTTTTAAAAAAATATTATGTATTTTGAAACTGTTATTTTCGAACTAATACAGCAGAAAAAATTATTTTGAGATTTAAATTTTGTTCGGAACCCCCAGTCTTTGGATCCAGGCTTGCAAGAGCCAATCTGCAATAAGTTCCCATTTAGATTTGAATTTCGAATCCATTCTGGTAACAAAATAAGATAGGTATAGGAGGATCAACGAATCAATTTCTCTAATTGTGTTTTAGCGATCAAAGACAACTGAAATTTATTAAAAATAAGAGTTTAGATGAGAAATTAAATGAGAAGTGGAATTCGAAATCGCTTCTGGATGAAATGACAAATTTTATTTTGACATTCGAAATGCAAGTTAATGAAAATAAAATCGGAAAAGGTTATAATTGGAATTTGATTATGTAAAATTTTTATTTAAATGATTCAGAACATGGTAAGAAAATTTATATAATTGGTTTCAAACAATAATGTATGATCGAATATATGCATTTGGTAATAAGTTGTAAACTTGTTAATTTATTAACAAGAAGCGAATGGTAAACAAGAATGGTAAGTGAAGTAGAATATAAATGGAAATTTTTAATAGATATGAACCTATATTTAATGGAATCAAAATTTTATGCGACGAGTCCGGATTACTACAAAAGGAATAATATTCACCTTTAGAAGTGAATAGCGTTCCAAAAAAAAATGTTGCAAATGAAATTGAGAATGAGGAAATGGAGTTAACTAATACAGTGAGATCTTTCCGAAGTTTGGAATATATTATCGGAAAAGAGATTATCCGAAAGGAAGTTATTCATGGGAGTCGATCATGTCGAATTTCAGGAAAATGCTATTTACTTTCCGTTTAATTAAAAATTTAATGTACTATAAATTAGTTAATTGTTTATATTAAGTAATAAGGTATATTTTTAAAGATTACATATTTTAGAAGGTGTAAATTATTGTTATAATCAGCGATTTTCGTAAAAGAAGTAAATTCTTAACTCGAGTTTGAAAGTTGCGAGAATTGAATTAATGTTTTGTCGATGTTTGAAGTTGTGAATTTTAATTGTTTCGAAGTTAATAATGATGTTCAGTTAAGGTCAGAGAGGTAATTATACCCCAACTTGATTGACTTCATTGTTGACTAAGAAATGGTTAAGGATTTGATAACAAGAGTTTGTTAAGCGAAGTAATGAGTGGGAATAACGGTGTTTCATTTAACATATGTTTTAACCCAAATAAAGAATTTAGAAATGTTTTACCATGAGAATAATATTATATTTTCTATAGAAAAAAAAGGTTGGTGAAAATATGGAAATGTTAATTAAAGATTTTCTAGGATTATAGTAAATAAGTGTGATAATTGGAAGTGTTTTTTTTAAAAGATCGTGAGTGGTTAACGAGGTTTGATAAATCAGAATGGGAAGAACAGAAGAATAAAAAGCCGCACGAGAGAATGAAGAACGGCAAAATGAAAAGAAGATGAAGTAAATTGGAAATTTGAATCCAAGGATTTCGTAAGAGATGTTTTGATATGAAGTTAAGAATGAAGTTAAGGAAGTTAGAAACCAATTGGAGATTAGTTAAGTTGAATAATTTCCTGAGTATTGATCTGATGTTGGTTTCGGCCTTCAGGAGTGATACTTAGTAAGTTGTTCGCTTACTGATTGACGGTCGAAGGAAGTGAATATGGAAGAGTAATCGTGTGTGAAAAAAAAATTCCCGAGATTTGGAGAACATAAGGATTTAAGGTAAGCGATGGACTAAATAATTGGAAAGTGAAAGGAAAATTGGGTTATAGAAATAGATTCATAAATCCGAGTTGAAAAGATATTAAATATCTGAATTGGATAAGAGATCAAAATTAAATTTTTTGAGATTTGAACATAAATTTGAGGATATTCGATTTTGGATATGGGATATAGAAGTTTATGAAACTTATATCGAAAAATACATGAGAATTTAGTGAATTTGGAAACTATTGATTTGGAAGAAAATTGATATGATATGAAATCTTATACAATGACATTTATATGAAAATCAGATGTTTGGAAATATGATTTGGAAATAAAATCATAAATATGATTATGAGGAATATGAAATGAAGTACTATATGTATATAATATTATGTTTTCAAAGCAAAATAAGGAAAGTACCTTCCTTCGCCTTTGAATCTCAAGCTTAGTTGAGATGTGCTGCTGGTGGTTGTAGGTTGTCCAGACATAAAACTCGAGTTGTCATTGTTCCTTGAAAGAACACAACCGTGTAGCGTAATTCGCAGGGCTGTATATGGCCTACGGCGAGTGGATGTTTCTTGGGCGAACCAAGCGTAACCATTGTGTCTGCTGCGATCTACAGTCGTGATAAGGGCGTAATCCACAGAGCTGTGAAAGCTTACGGGTATGGATGTTTCCTGAGGGAATCATGCGTAACCATTGTGTACCTGCGGTTCCCATGGCATATCTACAAGTGAAAGAGATGTAACCACTAGAGTTACTAAAGGTAGAATGGAGCCATGTAATGTTTGAGCTATCTTAGTGATGTGGAGCCACTTGTTTGATGCAGCACTGTGTCTTCGTGACTTGATGAGTCTTTGTGACCTGATTTGTCTTCGTGACTCGATTTGTCCTCGTGACTTGAAGTATCTTCATAATTCTATGGGTTGTTTTCGTGACCCTGAGTTAGAGTAGTGAACGCTCAGTGACCTCAGTTTTCTTTTGATTCTAAAAATCTTTCGTTGATCTGTCCATGACGAAATTCACAGGGAAGTGAATTCCTATGGATACAGATGTTTTCTGGGGGAATCCAGACGAAACCATTGTGTATTTTCGATTCATGAACAATTAACATATCAATATCACATTGGTACTTTCCGTATCTATTCTTCAAAAAGAATTTTTAAAATATTTTCACTTGTGAGTTGAAGTAGGGATATTTAGTACTTGGAGATTTTAGTCATGCGCTTGGCCAGCGTATGCCTAACATCTGTAAGGACGACGATAGACTTGTCAAACTTCGAGTTATCAATTTAATATTTTGAAATTAAAATATACCTAAGTAAATAAAGAGAATTTTGAAGTATTAGTACAAATATTTTTGCACGAATTTTGTGTTACGTATAAAGACTATTAAAGATATCAAATTTTGGAAATTTTCAAGTTGACAATTTATAATTTAAAGTGGAGATGTTATTTACACTCTTAAATGAGTGTTGGAAAAGATTAAATGGATTGAATTTAAGGAGATGTGGTTGCATTCGGATTGTAACATTAAAAAAATGAGGTTTATACAGAAATTTGGAATAATTTAATGTTCCAATTTACAAAAGTTGAGATTCAAGAAGAGACTGGTCTTGAAAAGAAATTTGTTTTTTTTTTTCGAGTTAAGAAAAATGGTCGATTATTAAACTTTGGTATTTAAGTTATGGAAAAGTTTCACAAAACGTGAAGTATACATCAATATAACTATAACGACCTCTCCTTTTCGAGGACAAAAAGTTTTAAAGGGGGAAAGATTGTAACGTCCTAGAAATTTCGACAATTGAATATGAAATTAATTAAAGACTAACTACGAACAATCAATTTTATATTGACACTGGGGTTAGGAATTTAAAACCAAGTATATGTTTTTGAATATGAATTGAATTTGATATTTTCAAGGTGGTTGATTGGGAAACAAATATTTATTTTTGAATATTTGAATTATAGGTTCGATGAATATTTGAATAGAATTCATAATTCGATCGGAAAATATAAATTATTGAATTAAAAAAATATGTTATTTACGGTAGATGAATAGGAAATTTTATTTGTTAAAATATATGAGAAATTAGCTATGATGTGTATATTCGTGTATATAAAAAGACTGAAATTTAACATTTCAAATTAGAATCAAATGGGGTTGTTGTTTGGACAAACGGGATAAAATCGGTGTACCAATAAATAATTAAAAAAATAAAATATCGTAGTATACAAACAAAGTCGAATTGAAACCAAAATAATTTTACTGGGTTCAGAACATCAAGGCGTAACATCACATCCAATTTCGTTATGATTGTAGTTATTTATGATAATACAAAAAAAATTTAAAACGTAGTAATAATTTGCTGTAGGATTAGATTTTAGAGATACAAACATATAAACATCTTCCCCGTATATTACCTACCTAAATATAACCTACATTAGATATAAACTGCGCCAACCTATTCTGTAACCCTGAACCCTACGACTCGACTTCGTGCTTACCTCTAGTTCCTTCTTTTATAAATCACGCTCACTTTTCCCATTTTCGTCAGCAAAAATTTGTTCCCTCCTTTCTAGTTTCTAATGGCCAGAATCAGCTTCCTCCCCAAATCAGAAGCAATAGTGGACACCGCTTCTTCCTCTACCACCTTCGATCGCCTACAACTGAAATCGCAACCCTCCCTTATCCTTTAATCTAATTCCTCAACCGGAATACCGTTTACCCAAATTAGGAAATCACCTCAACCATCGACGAAGACGCAACTTTGGTAAAGCCGCCACCGCGCCTCGGGTCGAGGGTCTGCGAGTCGTCGTTGTTGTTCCCGCTGTCGACTGTGCCTCGTTTCCACCTAGCTAAGGTGAGTTATCACTCACGATTGATTAATCCTACGTGCAAGTAAATTAGACTCGATTTAATTGAGATATAATAGTTGATTGTGGTATACCTTGATTGTTTGTGTTTACTGATGGGGCCGTTTACTGCTGAATTCCTACAATTTTCAATGACTTGTCTGGTTGTTGCAATGATTTTCGTGGGTTCCTCTTTTGTTTCCGTGACATTGAATGACTTGTGTGATTAACTTAACCGTTGACACAAATTAGTGAATAAATTCCTTAAAAAAATATGTCGTAAGTAACTTATGGGTTTCAGGAGGGTAATTTGTGGTATTTGTTCCATCTTTGTTTCCTTGTTCGAGTTTCGGGAAGCAATTAAAATTTGTTTCTCTTGGCATTTTTATGATTAAAAATCTAGACTAATTAAATCGGAAAGGGTTTGATAACATATATTGACTATAAACGAATTTTTCCTGAAAGAAAAGATGGGATCTGTGTCAATAATTGATTGTATGTTCCATGCTTTATATGTTGAATGTCTATAAACAAATCAAATTATTTCCTACCAAAAAATTTAGTTGTATTCCGGAAACAAATCGATATGAGGTGATTTAAATCTAAGTACAACATCTATCAGGTTTGTGCTCCTGATCTTTAGAACGGTTGATTACTAAAGTATGTAGGTAAAACCATCATTTTTCTTTTTAAATCGTCATTCATGAAAAACAAAACATAGACAATTGAAGCAGTAAACTTGTGGAAAAAAATTATGTTGTGTTTGTCAATCTGTTAGATCGTTTACCCTTGACTTTTATATATGCTACATTACTTAATTTCTGAGAAACCACTCTGAACCCAGTCCTTATTATTTGCTGTTGTAAATGCATGCTTTATGTCGGTTACTGTTGTAATTGTATAAAACAGTTGGTAACATACCAATTTGAAATCGACAGATCTTGGGTTCATATTTTCGCATACTATTCAAAGCTGAATACCAATAAGAGAACATACCAATATGGAGTTCACCGATTATATAAAGATATTTGATAACCCGAGTCTAAAAACCAACTTGAAATAAGCCAGAACTTCTGAAACAGGATATATGTAACGACTCCGGATTTGCCCGCCCCGATCGATCGCAAAATCGACTAAGACCGTTCAAAACCCGAATACGTTAACTCTGGGAATACAACAACATCAGAACAATAACAACAGACTTTTATAAACATTACAATAATGTTACATCAGAGTACAGAACATATCAGAGTACATTGAATAAAATTACAGCGGAAGATAAATTTCAATAAATTAAATACAATAAACAGCGGAAGACTTCTATGCTCTAGACACGGCTTTAGGCTTCGATCCAGAATCCTGCTCAAGAGATAAATATCTGCAAAAAAGCTACTCAACTGCCCGTGTGGAAAAGAGGGCACCCGAGTTTGCAAAGTGAAACAAACTACGAGTCAGTCATGGGACTGGTGTGAGAATTCTTAACTAATATAACTATTAGAAATAAGGAAAATCCAAGGACCACGCCGCTAACGCGGAACGGGTTTTATTCCAGTGGATTGCCGGTGCATAAATTAAAGTAAAACGTTAAATAACGCAATGCATTTTAGAAAAATGAAATCATCATAAGACTCAAGTCCCATCACACAATGCAACGCAAACCGGAGGATGGAGTTTTACCTTATGATGACTAATCATGCTTGATACGATAAAAACGAATTTGATATTATTACTAGTGTATATATGTTTCAAAAAAAAACATTTCAAAGTAAATGTATTAATCCTAGGAAGCATAGCTACCATATACTATGCCTCCATACTAGTAATACAATCAAGACCGCATGGTGTTGTATTGGAAATTGGGTTTCCATCATGAGTCAAGGCTAGGGAGGAGCTCCTTACCGATTCGAGACACTCTAGCTAATGTCTCAGGATTCCCCGCAGTTAACCCATGGATCCTGCAGGGCCGGTCCACACATACAGCTTTGTGGATTAGTTATTCCTGAACACATGTTTCCCGATCCTATAGGACCTATCATCCGAGGCGCCTCATTCCATCATCCACATAAGTAAAATATCAGCCAGTTTAAGCACCGACACTACTTCTAGCTAGAAAGAAACGTGCTGCTCTCCCTGCGTTCCCTTCACCCGTTTTAGACTCCACCGGGTTGTGAGGTTCGTGAAGCTACGTAATACACAAAGCTATGCTTATTCAAGTTGTGCTTTGATCGTCACCACAAGGTTCTGCCTTTCAACAAGAAACCTTGATCATTGCATCTTGGTATGCCACACTGTCAATCCATATCATACTATTAATCTTTTGCCAAAATATACTAAAGGGTGTTAAGCAAGAGAATGAATTCTCTGCTACCAATCATTCATACATTCGGCAGAAAATCAAAAGTACAATACAAAGGAGTACAATGTCGGACACACATTCCATTTAAAAGCTTATGCTCTGGGTCTGAGCGAAAGCCAAATCCGTACAAATCAACACTACGCCCGAATAACTACCATCTTAGCCACGTCTTGAGAGCAAATCAATCCAGGGCCTCAACACTAGTTACCCATTCGATGTGAAGATTGTCGGTCTTCAATCGCCGTCTTCAATTCTTCGAACGTCGTATCATTATTTGGAATGAGAGTAAACTCGGACTTTCCAAATAATTCTCGCATATATAAATTTAAAAACAATTTCATATCGTTATTTATATTTTAAAATGATTTATTCCTATTTTTATTTCATTAAAAATAGCTCGTTTTGTAAAAACGACGTTACAGGTCATATATGGTTATGGCGTTGTTTTTATGGAATTTTGAATTTCGCACATCTCAAAATCTAACCGTTAGATCTTAACTAGTTTATATCGTTGGAAAGATCTTTCCAAGACGGTTCTAATGTTTTTAGTTTTGGGAAAATCCGACGGTCGGATCTTTTGGTATAGTCGTTTAAAGGTACGATTCCAAAACGCGAACTACCGCGCTCGATTTGTTTAATTTTAATTATATTTATATGTAAATATATAAAACGTTCACCCACAATAATGTCATTCGATTTAACAATGAGCTAAACAACTACCGATCTCCATTCAATTTTTAATTCATTTAAAAATGAAGATAAGATTCCAACATTTAAAAATATTCTTCTATTCCTTTTATCCCTTTATTTACATTAAATTATAATTCAACGATGAATCCTTCCTTTTCTTTCTTTCCTTTAAATAAAAATGTAAATTCTAATTCAACGTTACAGTTCATTTTTTTCTCTTCTTATATTTACAAAAAAAAAAGTAAATTCTATTTCAATGTTGAATTCATTCTTTTTTTTATTACACTGTAAAATCTCCTTTCTAATTACATTAAAAATGTGATTAACAATACAGTGAAAATTCTATCTTTTTAATATTACAACAAAAATGTAATTTACATTACAACGTCAAATCCTTCTTTTTAATTACATTAAAAATGTAATTATCATTACATGAAAACTTCTATCTTTCAACTACAGTGTAAAATCTCCTTTTTAATTACATTAAGAATGTAATTAACATTATAATGCAAAATTTCTCTTTTTAATTACATAATAAAGATGTACTTTTTATTTACAATGCAAATTCTCATTCTTTAACTTTTATTTACATTAAAAATGTAAATTCCATTACTCAAATTTCACTGTAAAATCCTCTTTGTAATTACATTAATATGTAATTAGCATTCCATGTTAAATTTTCTATCTTTTAATTTACCATGCAAAAATGTAATTTACATTCCAATGCAAAATTATTCTTTTTAATTACATGTAAATTCTTATCCTTTCTAAATTACCTAAAAATGTGATTTTGATTCCAATGCCCAATTCTTCTTTTTAATTACATAAGAATGTAATTAACATAACGGTGAAAATTTTTATCTTTATAAATTACATTAAAAATGTAATTTTATTTACAACGTCAAATTCTACTTTTTAATTACATTAAAAATGTAATTAACATTATATTATAAAATCCCTATCTTTTAATTTGTCCCTTAATTTACAATATAAAATCATACTTTTTAATTACATTAAAAATGTAATTAATATTACACGTCAAATCTTGTCTTTTAATTTGCAATGTAAATTTCTATACCTTAATTACATATAAAAAATGAAATTTTATATGCTATGCAAATTCTTACTCTTTCATTACATATAAAATTGAAATTTTATTTTACATGTAAATTCTTAATCTTTAGTTACATATAAAGATGTCCTTTTCAATTTACAATGTAAATTCTATTCTTTAATTATACAATAAAATGTACTTTTAATTTACAATGTAAATTCTCATCTTTATTTACATAACAAAAATGTGTTTTTAATTTGCAATGTAAATTATCATCTTTATTTACATAACAAAAATGTGTTTTTAGTTTGCAATGTAAATTCTCATCTTTATTTACATAACAAAAATGTGTTTTTAATTTGCAATGTAAATTCTCATCTTTATTTACATAACAAAATTGTGTTTTTAATTTGCAATGTAAATTCTCATCTTTATTTACATAACAAAATTGTAATTTATATTTTACAAGTAAATCCTATTCTTAATTACATAAAAAAAATGTAATTTTTATTCACATCGCAAAATCATACTCTTATATATCACTTACAGTTGTAATTTTTATAGCGGTGAAAAATTCATGTCCTAATTACATTAAATATAAATGTAATTTCTTTTATATCGTCACATTTCCATTCTACAAACATCATATCAATATTATGTTTGAAATAAAAAGGTCTAGTCAACATAAGTAACAACAAAGTGGTATTGAATTGAAATTTTCTATTTCAATTCAAAAACATGAACAAGGTGATATTTCTATATGTACATGATTCATAGGATATCAACAAAGCATAATTCAACAAAATAAAACAAAATGATTATTGAAATTTTCCATCGCATACAGATCTGAAATTTTTAACTAGCAGATCTGGAATTATACACACAGATAAACCAAGCAAACATTCAGAATATTATCACACCTCAGATCTACTTCATTCATCATTCAATTATTTAAATAACAAGGAAAATTTATAATTAAATTAATTTAATTATTTAAAATAGAATCTCACCTTGATTGGATCAGTATTAGAAATTCAAACGTGTTCAGAATTTGTCCCAATTGCTTTCAAGAAGTTCTATTTGATGTTACGGTTCTCTCTGTTCTGAAATTTTTTTGATTCCAACGCACTTCAGTTTGCAATTTTCTAATTTCGATTACAAAAGATATGATCGTTTAAAGGTTTGATTATATTTATAAACAATTTAAATAATAAATCTAATTATTTTCTTTAATCACCATGATTAAGGGGTAAATCCCCTTCCTCTTCGTTACTCTCTGAAGTAAGAACCGAACCCATCATCGCATAGACCAACTCCACCATGCACCTCCACTCATCACCATCCACCGATCAAAGACCATCACCTCGTACCCCTTTGCAACCCCACCTGGCGCCAGCAACATGGTTGAACTCGGCCTCACATGGCACTCGAAAAGCCCTCCAAAGTTGCGCCCTTTGCTGTCCAATTCCGATCACCAGGAATTGATTCAGCCCATCATAGCCATTAAATCCATAGTGCTCCACAATCTCTTCGATTTGTTTTTTTTTTTGGTTGAGGTTTTTAATTCGAAGTAGGTTGTGAGAATTTTAGAGATGAGAATGGGATGTTTTCAGCCATAGAAAAGAAGAGGGCGGCAGCTGTTGAAGTTGGGCAATCAGGGTTTGATAAATGTTGGTTATTTATAATATTAAATTATTTATTCCATTAATTCAAGAAAGAGCCCATCATCTCCTATTCAAATTTCAAAATAAAACAAGAAAAGACAAAACAGGAAGGTATTCAATTGCATAGACATGAATAAAAAGAATATAAATATACATTAGTTTTTGAAGTATAAAAAGAGAGAAAAAAGAAATGAAGGGAAAAAAAGAAAGAAAAAAAGAAAAAAAAATAAGAGAATGGAAATATAAGAAATGAGAACGTGTAAATAAGATACGTTAAATTAGAGTGAAGAGAAATAAGTTAATAGAAATAAAGGAAGTTAATTAGTAGAATGATGGAAAGAGATAAATGCGTTATTAATGAAGAATTTAAGTGGAGAGAATGGAGGTAGTGAGTTTAGGGAAAGAAAATAAATGATAGATTGAAACACATGCATACATGTTAAAATAAGGATGGATGCGTGATTAATGAGGACAATGGAGGAGGGAGAAAGGAGGCGATGAATTTGAGAAAAGTAGAAAAGATGGAATAATCAATCTTCATGAAATAAATTTATCAGTTTGTTTAAAACAATATTAATCACTATTTATATTAAACTTCAATTTGAAATTTCCAATGAAAAAAATCCTTCTTAGTATACTACTCTCTTTAATTCAAAGTTTATCTTATTTTTATTGTTACGGTTCAACTTGTAATACCGTTAGATCTTGGTAAAAATGTTTGAATGCCATCTCATTTTTAATAGAATGTTATGTTCAAAAATAAAAGTCCATGTTCACATTAACCATACATCTTTCCTTTTAAACCAAATCAAAATTAAAATAATTCATTTCTTGATTAATAATGGTAGCAACTCTTGCCTTTCTATAACGTTCGTATTAAACAACAAAGGAATCTTAGCATTAAAAATTCAAAACGGTTGGTCGTGTAAATCTCGTTTATTCAGCACAACGTTTATAAATGTATGTATTGGAATTTATTTCTTCAATAATGAACACATTATTTCCAAACAATCTTTCAGCAAAAATTAATGAATCCCATTAATAATATCATAAATTTTATTTAGTACCAATTTATATTCAATAATTTAATTTAATAATTTTCCTGAGTTTGTTTTAAATCAAATAGTATATAAAAACTAATTTTAAAGTTATTTCAATTTTTATTTCATAAAAATAACCCATTTTATACTCCATATTCCTCAAAATAGCTTAAATTAAAATTTAAATTTCATTCTAAAATTCCGGGTTGTTACAATCTCCCCCGCTTAAAATCTTTTCGTCCTCGAAAAGAACAAAGCTAAAAATTGTTTAATTAACCAAATCAATTTTCATTTCATTATTGTCAATAATTTTATTAGTTAATTAACTTTAAAATTATATATAACCTTTATATATTCAAAAATCATATTTTCTATGGATTGATTATATGTATAATCACAAATACATTAATTGTGAACTTGTTACTCTCAACTCATTCTAGGGCATTACTAACCCCATATCTAACGAGTTTTCTCATTCTAGGATACTGCTGATCCTATCTCTAATGAGTATTCTTATTGGATATTAATAATCCAATCTCTGATGAGTCTTTTGTTCAGTTCTAATGAATTGTACCCCAAAGATTTGAGCTAACCAGAGCTCTGATACCAACTGTAACGACTCCGGATTTGCCCGCCCCGATCGATCGCAAAATCGACTAAGACCGTTCAAAACCCGAATATGTTAACTCTGGGAGTACAACAACATCAGAACAATAACAACAGACTTTTACAAACATTACAACAATGTTACATCAGAGCACAGAACATATCAGAGTACATTGAATAAAATTACAGCGGAAGATAAATTTCAATAAATTAAATACAATAAACAGCGGAAGACTTCTATGCTCTAGACACGGCTTTAGGCTTCGATCCAGAATCCTGCTCAAGAGATAAATATCTGCAAAAAAGCTACTCAACTGCCCATGTGGAAAAGAGGGCACCCGAGTTTGCAAAGTGAAACAAACTACGAGTCAGTCATGGGATTGGTGTGAGAATTCTTAACTAATATAACTAATAGAAATAAGGCAAATCCAAGGACCACGCCGCTAACGCGGAACGGGTTTTATTCCAGTGGATTTTCGGTGCATAAATTAAAGTAAAACATTAAATAACGCAATGCCTTTTAGAAAAATGAAATCATCATAAGACTCAAGTCCCATCACACAATGCAACGCAAACCGGAGGATAGAGTTTTACGTTATGATGATTAAACATGCTTGATACGATAAAAACGAATTTGATATTATTACGAGTGTATATATGTTTCAAAAAAAACATTTCAAAGTAAATGTATCAATCTTAGGAAGCATAGCTACCATATACTATGCCTCCATACTAGTAATACAATCAAGACCGCATGGTGTCGTATTGGAAATTGGGTTTCCATCATGAGTCAAGGCTAGGGAGGAGCTCCTTACCGATTCGAGACACTCTAGCTAACGTCTCAGGATTCCCCGCAGTTAACCCTTGGATCCTGCAGGGCCGGTCCACACATACAGCTTTGTGGGTTAGTTATTCCTGAACACACATTTCCCGATCCTATAGGACCTATCATCCGAGGCGCCTCATTCCATCATCCACATAAGTAAAATATCAGCCAGTTTAAGCACCGACACTACTTCTAGCTAGATAGAAACGTGCTGCTCTCTCTGTGTTCCCTTCTCCCGTTTTAAACTCCACCGGGTTGTGAGGCTCGTGAAGCTACGTAATACACAAAGCTATGCTTATTCAAGCTGTGCTTTGATCGTCACCACAAGGTTCTGCTTTTCAACAAGAAATCTTGATTATTGCATCTTGGCATGCCACAATGTCAATCCATATCATACTATTAATCTTTTGCCAAAATATACAAAAGGGTGTTAAGCAAGAGAATGAATTCTCTGCCACCAATCATTCATACATTCGGCATAATATCAATAGTACAATACAAAGGAGTACAATGTCGGACACACATTCCATTTATAAGCTTATGCTCTGGGTCTGAGCGAAAGCCAAATCCATACAAATCAACACTACGTCCGAATAACTACCAACTTAGCCACGTCTTGAGAGCAAAACAATCCAGGGCCTCAACACTAGTTACCCATTCGATGTGAAGATTGTCGGTCTTCAATCGTCGTCTTCAATTCTTCCAACGTCGTATCATTATTTGGAATGAGAGTAAACTCGGACATTCCAAATAATTCTCGCATATATAAATTTGAAAACAATTTCATATCGTTATTTATATTTTATAACGATTTATTCCTATTTTTATTTCATTACAAATAACTCGTTTTATAAAAACGACGTTACAGGTCATATATGGTTATGGCGTTGTTTTTATGGAATTTTGAATTTCACACATCTCAAAATCTAACCGTTGGATCTTAACGTAGTTTATATCGTCGGAAAGATCTTTCCAAGGCGGTCCTAATGTTTTCAGTTTTGGGAAAATCCGACGGTCGGATCTTTTGGTATAGTCGTTTAAAGGTACGGTTCCAAAACGCGAACTACCGCGCTCGATTCGTTTAATTTTAATTATATTTATATGTAAATATATAAAACGTTCACCCATAATAACGTCATTCGATTTAACAATGAGCTAAACAACTACCGATCTCCATTCAATTTTTAATTCATTTAAAAATGAAGATAAGATTCCAACATTTAAAAATATTCTTCTATTCATTTTATCCCTTTATTTACGTTAAATTATAATTCAACGATGAATCCTTCCATTTCTTTCTTTCCTTTACATAAAAATGTAAATTCTAATTCAACGTTACATTTCATTTTTTTCTTCTTCTTATATTTACAAAAAAAAAGTAAATTCTATTTCAATGTTGAATTCATTCTTTTTTTATTACACCGTAAAATCTCCTCTCTAATTACATTAAAAATGTGATTAACAATACGGTGAAAATTCTATCTTTTTAATATTACAACAAAAATTTAATTTACATTACAACGTCAAATCCTTCTTTTTAATTACATTAAAAATGTAATTATCATTACATTAAAAATGTAATTATCATTACATGAAAACTTCTATCTTTCAACTACAGTGTAAAATCTCCTTTTTAATTACATTAAGAATGTAATTAACATTATAATGCAAAATTCCTCTTTTTAATTACATAATAAAGATGTACTTTTTATTTACAATGAAAATTCTCATTCTTTAACTTTTATTTACATTAAAAATGTAAATTCCATTCCTCAAATTTCACTGTAAAATCCTCTTTGTAATTACGTTAAAATGTAATTAGCATTCCATGTTAAATTTTCTATCTTTTAATTTACCATGCAAAAATGTAATTTACATTCCAATGCAAAATTATTCTTTTTAATTACATGTAAATTCTTATCCTTTCTAAATTACATA
The DNA here is from genome assembly GCA_030737875.1 of Allium sativum. NCBI lineage: Eukaryota > Viridiplantae > Streptophyta > Magnoliopsida > Asparagales > Amaryllidaceae > Allium > Allium sativum. Next base: position 968,172,219 of record CM060910.1, on the reverse strand, counting down.
AAAATGTAATTTTGATTCCAAAGCCCAATTCTTCTTTTTAATTACATAAGAATGTAATTAACATAACGGTGAAAATTTTTATCTTTATAAATTACATTAAAAATGTAATTTTATTTACAATGTCAAATTCTACTTTTTAATTACATTAAAAATGTAATTAACATTATATTGTAAAATTCCTATCTTTTAATTTGTCCCTTAATTTACAATATAAAATCATACTTTTTAATTACATTAAAAATGTAATTAATATTGCACGTCAAATCTTGTCTTTTAATTTGCAATGTAAATTTCTATACCTTAATTACATATAAAAATGAAATTTTATATGCTATGAAAATTCTTACTCTTTCATTACATATGAAATTGAAATTTTATTTTACATGTAAATTCTTAATCTTTAGTTACATATAAAGATGTCCTTTCCAATTTACAATGTAAATTCCATTTTTTAATTATACAATAAAATGTACTTTTAATTTACAATGTAAATTCTCATCTTTATTTACATAACATGTAACGACCCGGATTTCGCCCAACCCCAATCGATCGCAAGATCGATCAAAACCGTTCAAAACCCGCGTACGTTAACTTTGGGCATACAACACATCAGAACAACAACACAAACTTTTATAACATCAATAATAAATGTTACATCAGAGTACAGAATATATCAGAGTACACTTTGTAAAGTACAGCGGAAGATAAATTACAATAAATTAATACATTGCAGCGGAACTAATCTCAGCGGAAGGCCATCAATATTCTGGACCCAGCTTCAGGCTTCAATCCAGGATCCTTCTTAACTATATCTGCAAAAAGCAACTCGACTGCCCGTGTGGAAAGAGGGCACCCGAGTTTGCAAGGTGAAACAAACTACAGGTCAGTCGTGGGACTGGTGTGAGAATTCTATACTTAACTTATCTAATAAGTAGGCTAATCACAGGACCACGCCGCAAACGCGGAACGGGTTTACTCCATTGGATTGCCAGTGCATAAATAAAGTAAGTCATCAAATAACGCAATGCTTTTTAGAAAAATGAAACCATTATAAGATCCAGGTCCCATCACACAATGCAACGCACAACAGAGGATAGGGTTTTACCTTATAATGGTCAAAAATGCTTGATACGTAAAAACGATATTATTATTAGTGTGTATATATATGTTAAAACATTTCAAATATAATATCAATCCTAGACGGGATAGATACCATCTACTATGTCGCCATACTAGTTATACAATCAAAACCGCAAGGGCGTATTGGAAATTGGGTTTCCATCATGAGTCAAGGCTAGGGAGGAGCTCCTGACCGATTCGAGACACTCTAGCAATGCCTCAGGATTCAGACGCTGGCGAACCCTTGGATACAGCAGAGCCGGTCCACAAATACTTTAGTAGATTAGTTATGCCTGAACACACGCTCCCCGATCCTATTGGATCTACAAATCAGCCGAGGGCGACCGATAAGAATAAACCAAGGCCTCACATAAATTCCATCAACCACATAAGAAAATGTCAGCCAGTTTAAGCACTGACACCACTTCTAGCTAGAAAGAAACGTGTGCACTCCCTGCGTTCCCTTCTCCCGTTTTAGACTCAACCGGTGTGTGAGGCTCGCGAAGTCACGATATACACAAAGCTATGCCTAAAGAGACTGTGCTTTGATCATCAACCACAAGGCCTGCTTTTCAATAAAGCCTTGATCATTTGCATCTTAGCATGTCACATTGTCAGACCCTACCATATTATTGATCATCTACCAATATATATATATAACCTCTAAGCTCATACGTCTTAGAGAAGGGTGATAAGTAAAGAATAAATTATTCACCACCAAACAGAAATATATAATCAGTAGCGTTCAACAAATACAGTAGAAATGAATACAATGTCAGACACGCAATCCATTTACAAGTCCGCTCTGGGTCTGAGCGAAACAACGTGTCCGTCGATCTCCAAATGCGTTTGGACGATCATTACTAAATACCTTGCCTTGGAAGGCCAATCCCAATTCAAGATACCAGTCATCATCATCCCAACGATGTGAAAACCTTCGGTCTTCAACCACCGCCTTCATCTTCGACTCTTGGTCGTCGTGATGATTATTCAGAATGGGTTAAACCCGGTCTTTCTGAATAACTCGCGTATTTTGTGATAAAAAAAGTAAATATTGGAAAATCACACATTACGCCACATTCCAACTCCGAGTATTCTTTTAATAAGATGTTCGTACAAGAAGATTCTCATTAATTTTATCAAAGATAAACTCTGAAAATAAAATCTTAATCTTTCTTAAAAGATTTATTAAAACTCCAGTTTTGATTTACTATCAAAAATCATTATTACAAGATCATTTATTTCAAATCTATAAAATAGATTTATAAATTCCAAATAATAATTTCAATGTAAATTGGATTAAAGGACAAATGTCGTTTAAAACACCGTCCACGATAAATCCACTTCACAGCTCAATTTATTCCATATCAAAAATTATAATTGCAAATGCTAGTAATCTTTTAAAAACATATTTTAAAATAATCATTAAAAATAATCTTTGTATAAAAGATTCTAATGGGAAGTATTCTTTATATTACAAATTCTTATCTTTTCCAAATATTCTATGTTTTAACATATACTTGATTAAAAATATATTTTATGAAAATATATACACTTTATATAAAATGGATTTCTAATGTAAAAATATTCTTATTTAAAAGAACACCTGATTCGAAATGCGTCTCAAACATTTACCATATAATTTGGATTATATGGATTTCACGCACACATCATATATATGACAATATCAGTATAATCATCAAATCATCCATATACATCCAAAGTGTAATTTCCACTGCGTAAGCGTTAAAATTAAATAATAACGCTCATCGCAGCCTATCGATCTAACGATCAACATTCAACTAAATATTGGGATTAGTGTATGTAAATTTTCATCCCAACACCCATATGGGGTTTCAACCAACAAACAAATGATAAACTAATTTGTGCACTTGGGCGATGTGTGAAAATAATCGTCTCAATCACATACACAAGTCGGGTAACTTGTGAATGGAAGTGTAATACACAATATATAATGATGACAAGAAAATATCTCTATTGCAATGAATGAATATGCATAATAACTTCATTTCTGTTGACAATTTGTACTTTACTAGTTTAAGCTCAAGTAAAAACAGTTATATTGTTCTGACAATTCTAATGCGACAAAAATGATAATTTTTGTTTTAACTAACTCATCTTGACAAATATATAACTTGCCAAACATAACATATATATATATATAACTTTCTTAAACTAATTCATTTTGACAAAAATGAATATTTTTTTGACAAAATGTCTATTTGGTTTAACTAATATAAATTGACTAAAATGAATAATTGTTTTCAACCAATGTAAATTGATAAAAGTGAATATTTTGTTATTAACTAGTATAAGTTGACAAAAGTGTTTATTTCATTTTATCTAATCAATTTGAAAAAAGTGCATATTTTGTTTCCACTAGTATAAATTGATAAAAGTGATTATTTTATTTCAACTAGTCAAGTTTGACAAAAATGTTCATTTTATTTTAACTAAATCAAGTTTGACAAAGATGTTTATTTCATTTTTATGTTTGCAAATAAAAATGTAACTTTTATCTTAGATGTTATATTGCATTGTGGAATGCAAATAAAAGAACAAACTTGATTTTCAAAGTATATTTACATTTGTGATTGTAAAAAGAGCATTTTTATTCTCAATATATATTTGCATTTGTGAATGCAAATAAAAAAAGAATTTTATTCTCAATGTATATTTGCATTGAAGAATGCAAATAAAAGAACAAATTTTTATTTTTCGAATATATTTGCATTTGTGAATGCAAATAAAAGGGCAAACTCTATTTCAAAATATATTTGCATTAGGGAATGCAGATAAAGAACAATTTATACTTTAATGCATATTTGCATTAGAGAATGCAAATAAAAGAATAAACTTTAATTCCCATGTATATTTACATTAGTGATTCCAAACAAAAGAACAATTTTTCCTTTCGATATATATTTGCCTTAATGAGTGTAAATTAAAAAAAAAACTTAATTTCATCTTCAATGTATTTTTATATTTGTGAATGTAAATAAAAGAATAATTTTTGGTTTCAACATATATTTGTATTGGTGAATGCAAATAGAAGGGTAAATTTTATTTTCAATGTATGTTTGTATTAGTGAATGCAAATAAAAGACTAAACTCAAAATTTCAATTCTAGAATAACATAAAAAGGGTATTTCATTGTTTTACACTTTTCTATGTGTTCTAATAACAAATAAAAGAATCCTTTTATTTGTTTATTCTTTTCTATACATTCTAATAACATATAAAAGAATATTTTATATGTAAACATTTTTCTATGTATTCTAATGTCAAATAAAAGTGAATTTTATTTGTATAATAAAATTCTAATTTTTAAATGACAAATAAAAAGTAGATTTATTCGTCTAATAAATTCTGAGTTTCAAATGACAAATAAAAAGTGAATTTTATTTGTGCAACAAATTCTAAGTTCATATTTGTGTTGCAGCATGAATATAAAAAGATGGACTTTATTTCTATGTCATATTTGTATGGAAAAATACAAATAAAAAGATGAACTTAATTTCTATGTTATATTTGTATTGAAGAAAATAACATATAAAAAGGTAATTCATTTTCTAAGTTATATTTGTGTTGAAAGACACAAATAAAAAGATACTTCATTTGCTAAGTTACACTTGATTTGAAAAACACAAATAAAAAGATACTTCATTTGCTAAGTGACACTTGTGTTGAAAAACACAAATAAAAAGATACTTCATTTGCTAAGTGTATATTTGTCTTAAGAACACAAATAAAAAGAAACAATTCAATTTCAATGTTAATATTTGTGTTAAGGGACAAAAATTAAAAAGACATTCATTATTCTATGTGTATTTGTGTTAAGAACACAAATATAAAGACATTTATTTTTCTTATGTTTATGCTTGTGTTAAAAATACAAATGAAAAGATGATTCAAGTTCTATGTTTATGTTGAGAACACAAATATAAAGATAATTCACTTGTGATCTTATTTTCTATGTAATATTTGCATTGTAAAATGCAAATAAATAGATAATTCATATTCTAAGTTTATTTTTGTTGGTAAACACAAATAAAAAGATAATTCTTTTACTGAGTTATATTTGTGTTGAAAAACACAAATAAAAATAATAATTCATTTCTATGTATATATTTATGTTGAAAAACACAAATAAAAGAATGGTTCTTTTCCTATGTTATTATTTGTGACGAAAAACACAAATAAAAGAATGGCTTCTTTTTCTCAAATAAAATGTAAACACTTATGTGTTTTTCTCAAATATTACTTTTAATTTCCAAATACAATGTAAATAAAGTTTTGTTTTAAAAAAATATGTTTTTAATATCAACAATAAAAAATAATATTTCATAATTATTCTAATTCTATAATATCCTATGTTTAAGGTTACAGTAAAAAAAAATTTACTGTAATTCACAAATCTGTTCTTAATGTAAACAAATAAAAGTAAGATTTTATTTGTTAACCAGTTTCTGTTGTTCAATTTTAGATAGAAATAATATTTTGACAATATAAAATAAGTTAGAACAACTAGATCCAATCGCAAATAAAATTCAACAATATATGCAATTTCAATCATGGACAACAGAACACACCACAAGCGACAATCAACAATTTATGCAATACAGAACATTTCAGATCCGAACTAACATCACAATACAATCATTTTGAAGCGAAAAAAATAATTGATAATTAATTAACTAATAAAATTCAGAATTCTCACATTGATATGGCTGAAAATTCGACTGTCTCGGATTCAGCTCTGGTCTGCGCCATCGCGAAGATCTCGGAAAGACGAGTCCAATGCAATTTACGGTTCGTCAAATGGCCCTCGTATGAAAGAGATATCGATTTTTAAAGATTGCATAAATTGAATATTAAATAATTAAAATAATACTTCTTTTCCTCGTTCCAGTCATGGCCGAACCCAACTCCACCGTTCAACCTCCTGCGCTCGCGCCAATCCGAGGGTCTAGGACCCGATCAGGCTCCGCCACTCCGAAGCTCCGCCTGCGAGCCACCACCGCCCAGAAGGCCACCACGCTCGACCTCCTCCTTGTCTCGAAATCCGAACCCGATCGCGCCCACTTCCTCGCCAGAATTCACGAAATCCGTGCACCAAAACCCGGTCTTAAGCGTATAGATTCGAAGCTCTCTGAATTCCCTTGGTATATAGTTTGTAGATTTTTGTTGAACGGGTTGAGAGAAATTGACGTTTGAATTTGGGAAATTTCTGGCCTTCGAAAGCAATAGGCGGCGGCTGCATTTTTTTAGGGTTAGGGTTTTATTTTCGGATTTTTTTATTATTAAATCTCGTAAAACGTGTTATAAAGGTGAAAATGCGGGCTGTCTCCGAATTGGGCTTGCTTACTGTCGACCTTAACGTTTTGAAGCCTTCTGAACGCAATGGGACAGTTCTCGGGGTCCAATTCCGAAATCTGTAGAATATTTATTTAAAATTCCATTAAAAATTAATTAATTAAATATCGACCGTACATTTAAATATGCCGGGGCCACATATGACCTCAGAAAATTCCAGAAAAAATATTTTTAGCTTTCTTATGACGATACGGTTCTAAGAAGACTAATTTCGTTGAATTCTGAGACTGTTTGAATAATGGCTATTTTCAAGGCCAATATATTTAATATTAAAAATACATTTTTAAACAAATAAATCTCGAAACTCAAAATACATAAGTACTTATACTTTCTAATTGCAGAAACATCATTCCAGACTCAATGGAAGTGGTTTCGAGTCCAAATTCCTTCGTATGTGAAAAGTAGCCCTTCGGGCCATATATATTATATATATAAATGCTACAACGACCTTTCTAAATATTGAATTGGCCATAACTTTTGATTTTTAAAACGAAATTTCAATTTTTCAGATTCGTTAGAAAGATATAGTTAAACAGATTTAAATATTTCTGGTTTCACTCAATTCTGATTTATTTTGAATCCTGTACATCCAGTTAAAGTTTAAAATCAAATTTTAAAACTACTGCGCCATTTCTAACTCCATTTATATTTAGATTAAATTTATTCGTTTTAACTTCGATTAAAATAAATTCTACCCATTATTATTCATATAAATTATATTATGTCCTCAAAATTCATTAAAATTTTCTAAAATAAATTTTTTAAATTGGTTCAGAATTTGCGGGTTGTTACAATCTCCCCGACTTAAAATCTTTTCGTCCTCGAAAAGGAAATGAAGCTAAAGTTGTTTATTTAACTAATTTAATTTTCATTCTTTAATTGTTTAATCATTTTATTAGTTGAACTCATATTCACACAACACAATCATCAATCAATTAGTTGATTAAATTTTCAAAAATATATAACTTTTATATATTCAAAGTCATATTTTCTAAAATCGAATTATAATAACAAGTACGTTAATTATAAATTTTCCACTCTGGCTCATCCTAGGGCATTGGTAACCCCATCTCTAATGAGTTTCTCATTCTAGGATACTGCTGATCCTATCTCTAATGAGTATTCTTATTGGATATTACTAATCCAACCTCTGATGAGTCTTCTGTTTAGTTCTAATGAGTTGTACCCCAAAGATTTGAGCTAACCTGAGCTCTGATACCAGCTGTAACGACCCGGATTTCGCACAATCCCAATCGATCGCAAGATCGATCAAAACCGTTCAAAACCCGCGTACGTTAACTTTGGGCATACAACACATCAGAACAACACAGACTTTTATAACATCAATAATAAATGTTACATCAGAGTACAGAATATATCAGAGTACACTTTGTAAAGTACAGCGGAAGATAAATTACAATAAATTAATACATTGCAGCGGAACTAATCTCAGTGGAAGGCCATCAATATTCTGTACCCAGCTTCAGGCTTCAATCCAGGATCCTTCTTAACTATATCTGCAAAAAGCTACTCGACTGCCCGTGTGGAAAGAGGGCACGCGTGTTTGCAAGGTGAAACAAACTACAGGTCAGTCGTAGGACTGGTGTGAGAATTCTATACTTAACTTATCTAATAAGTAGGTTAATCACAGGACCACGCCGCTAACGCGGAACGGGTTTACTCCATTGGATTGCCAGTGCATAAATAAAGTAAATTGTCAAATAACGCAATGCTTTTTAGAAAAATGAAACCATTATAAGACCCAGGTCCCATCACACAATGCAACGCACATCAGAGGATAGGGTTTTACCTTATAATGGTCAAAAGAAACTTGATACGTAAAAATGATATTATTATTAGTGTGTATATATATATTAAAACATTTCAAATATAATATCAATCCTAGACGGCATAGATATCATCTACTATGTCGCCATACTAGTTATACAATCAAAACCGCAAGGGCGTATTGGAAATTGGGTTTCCATCATGAGTCTAGGCTAGGGAGGAGCTCCTGACCGATTCGAGACACTCTAGCAATGCCTCAGGATTCGGACGCTGGCGAACCCTTGGATACAGCAGGGCCGGTCCACAAATACTTTAGTGGATTAGTTATGCCTGAACACACGCTCCTCGATCCTATTGGATCTACAAATCAGCCGAGGGTGACCGATAAGAATAAACCGAGGCCTCACAAAAATTTCATCAACCACATAAGCAAATGTCAGCCAGTTTAAGCACTGGCACCACTTCTAGCTAGAAAGAAACGTGTGCACTCCCTGCGTTCCCTTCTCCCGTTTTAGACTCAACCAGTGTGTGAGGCTCGCGAAGTCTCGATATACACAAAGCTATGCCTAAATAGACTGTGCTTTGATCATCAACCACAAGGCCTGCTTTTCAACAAAGCCTTGATCATTTGTATCTTAGCATGTCACATTGTCAGACCCTACCATATTATTGATCATCTACCAATATATATATATATATATATATAACCTCTAAGCTCATACGTCTTAGAGAAGGGTGATAAGTAAAGAATAAATTTTTCACCACTAAACAGAAATATATAATCAGTAGCGTTCAACAAATACAGTAGAAATGAATACAATGTCAGACACGCAATCCATTTACAAGTCCGCTCTAGGTCTGAGCGAAACAACGTGTCCGTCGATCTCCAAATGCGTTTGGACGATCATTACTAAATACCTTGCCTTGGAAGGCCAATCCCAATTCAAGATACCAGTCATCACCATTCCAACGATGTGAAAACCTTCGGTCTTCAACCACCGCCTTCATCTTCGACTCTTGGTCGTCGTGATGATTATTCAGAATGGGTTAAACCCGGTCTTTCTGAATAACTCGAGTATTTTGTGATAAAAAAAGTAAATATTGGAAAATCACACATTACGCCACATTCCAACTCTGAGTATTCTTTTAATAAGATGTTCGTATTAGAAGATTCTCATTAATTTTATCAAAGATAAACTCTGAAAATAAAATCTTAAATCTTTCTTAAAAGATTTATTAAAACTCCAGTTTTGATTTACAATCAAAAATCATTATTACAAGATCATTTATTTCAAATCTATAAAATAGATTTATAAATTCCAAATAATAATTTCAATGTAAATTGGATTAAAGGACAAATGTCGTTTAAAACATCGTCCACGATAAATCCACTTCACAGCTCAATTTATTCCATATCAAAAATTATAATTGCAAATGCTAGTAATCTTTTTAAAACATATTTTAAAATAATCATTAAAAATATTCTTTGTATAAAAGATTCTAATGGGAAGTATTCTTTATATCACAAATTCTTATCTTTTCCAAATATTCTATGTTTTAACATATACTTGATTAAAAATATATTTTATGAAAATATATACACTTTATATAAAATGGATTTCTAATGTAAAAATATTCTTATTTAAAAGAACACCTGATTCGAAATGCGTCTCAAACATTTACCATATAATTTGGATTATATGGATTTCACACACACATCATATATATGACAATATCAGTATAATCATCAAATCATCCACATACATCCAAAGTGTAATTTCCACTGCGTAAGCGTTAAAATTAAATAATAACGCTCATCGCAGCATGTCGATCTAACGATCAACATTCAACTAAATTTTGGGATTAGTGTATGTAAATTTTCATCCCAACACCCGTGTGGGGTTTCAACCAACAAACAAATGATAAACTAATTTGTGCACTTGGGCGATGTGTGAAAATAATCGTCTCAATCACATACACAAGTCGGGTAACTTGTGAATGGAAGTGTAATACACGATATATAATGATGACAAGAAAATATCTTTATTGCAATGAATGAATATGCATAATAACTTCATTTCTGTTGACAATTTCTACTTTGCTAGTTTAAGCTCAAGCAAAAATGGTTATATTTTTCTGACAATTCTAATGCGACAAAAATGATAATTTTTGTTTTAACTAACCCATCTTACAAATATATAACTTGCCAAACATAACATATATATATATATATATATATATATATAACATGCTTCAACTAATTCATTTTGACAAAAATGAATATTTTTTTGACAAAATGTCTACATGGTTTAATTAATATAAATTGACTAAAATGAATAATTGTTTTCAACGAATGTAAATTGATAGAAGTGAATATTTTGTTATTAACTAGTATAAGTTGACAATAGTGTTTATTTCGTTTTATCTAATCAATTTGACAAAAGTGCATATTTTGTTTCTACTAGTATAAATTAATAAAAGTGATTATTTTATTTCAACTTGTCAAGTTTGATAAAAATGTTCATTTCATTTTAACTAAATCTAGTTTGACAAAGATGTTTATTTCATTTTTATGTTTGCAAATAAAAATGTAACTTTTATCTTAGATGTTATATTGCATTGTGGAATGCAAATAAAAGAACAAACTTGATTTTCAAAGTATATTTACATTTGTGATTGTAAAAAGAGCAATTTTATTTTCAATATATATTTGCATTTGTGAATGCAAATAAAGAAAGAATTCTATTCTCAATGTATATTTGCATTGAAGAACGCAAATAAAAGAACAAAATTTTATTTTCTGAATATATTTGCATTTGTGAATGCAAATAAAAGGGCAAACTCTATTTCAAAATATATTTGCATTAGGGAATGCAGATAAAGAACAATTTATACTTTAATGCATATTTGCATTAGAAAATGCAAATAAAAGAATAAACTTTAATTCCCATGTATATTTACATTAGTGATTCCAAACAAAAGAACAATTTTTCCTTTCGAAATATATTTGCCTTAATGAGTGCAAATAAAAAAAAATCAAATTTCATCTTCAATGTATTTTTACATTTGTGAATGTAAATAAAAGAATAAATTATGATTTCAACATATATTTGTATTGGTGAATGCAAATAGAAGGGTAAATTTTATTTTCAATGTATGTTTGCATTAGTGAATGCAAATAAAAGACTGAACTCAAAATTTCAATTCTAGAATAACATAAAAAGGGTATTTAATTGTTTTACACTTTTCTATGTGTTCTAATAACAAATAAAAGAATCCTTTTATTTGTTTATACTTTTCTATACATTCTAATAACATATAAAAGAATATTTTATATGTAAACATTTTTCTATGTATTCTAATGTCAAATAAAAGTGAATTTTATTTGTATAATAAAATTCTAATTTTTAAATAACAAATAAAAAGTAGATTTATTCGTCTAATAAATTCTGAGTTTCAAATGACAAATAAAAAGTGAATTTTATTTGTGCAACAAATTCTAAGTTCATATTTGTGTTGCAGCATGTATATAAAAAGATGGACTTTATTTCTATGTCATATTTGTATGGAAAAATACAAATAAAAAGATGAACTTAATTTCTATGTTATATTTGTATTGAAAAAAATAACATATAAAAAGGTAATTCGTTTTCTAAGTTATATTTGTGTTGAAAGACACAAATAAAAAGATACTTCATTTGCTAAGTTACACTTGTGTTGAAAAACACAAATAAAAAGATACTTCATTTGCTAAGTTACACTTGTATTGAAAAACACAAATAAAAAGATACTTCATTTGCTAAGTGTATATTTGTGTTAAGAACACAAATAAAAAGAAATAATTCAATTTCAATGTTAATATTTGTGTAAAGGGACAAAAATTAAAAAGACATTCATTATTCTATGTGTATTTGTGTTAAGAACACAAATATAAAGACATTTATTTTTCTTATGTTTATGCTTGTGTTTAAAATACAAATGAAAAGATGATTCATGTTCTACGTTTATGTTAAGAACACAAATATAAAGATAATTCATTTGTAATCTTATTTTCTATGTAATATTTGCATTGTAAAATGTAAATAAATAGATAATTCATATTCTAAGATTATTTGTGTTGGTAAACACAAATAAAATGATAATTCTTTTGCTGAGTTATATTTGTGTTGAAAATCACAAATAAAAATAATAATTCATTTCTATGTATATATTTATGTTAAAAAACACAAATAAAAGAATGGTTCTTGTCCTACGTTACTATTTGTGACGAAAAACACAAATAAAAGAATGGCTTCTTTTTCTCAAATAAAATGTAAACACTTATGTGTTTTTCTCAAATATTACTTTTAATTTCCATATACAATGTAAATAAAGTTTTTTCAAAAAAAATATGTTTTTAATATCAACAATAAAAAATAATATTTCATAATTATTCTAATTCTATAATATCCTATGTTTAAGGTGACAGTAAAAAGAATTTTTTTACTGTAATTCACAAATCTGTTCTTAATGTAAACAAATAAAAGTAAGATTTTATTTGTTAACCAGTTTCTGTTGTTCAATTTCAGATAGAAATAATATTTTGACAATATAAAATAAGTTAGAACTACTAGATCCAATCGCAAATAAAATTCAACAATATATGCAATTTCAATCATGGACAACAGAACACACCACAAGCGACAATCAATAATTTATACAATACATAATATTTTAGATCCGAACTAACATCACTATACAATCATTTTAAAGTGAGAAAAATAATTGATAATTAATTAAATAATAAAATTCAAAATTCTCACATTGATATAGCTGAAAATTCGACTGTCTCGGATTCAGCTCTGGTCTGCGCTATCGCGAAGATCTCAGATAGACGAGTCCAACGCAATTTACGGTTCGTCAAACGACCCTCGTATGAAAGAGATATCTATTTTTAAAGATTGCATAAATTAAATATTAAATAATTAAAATAATATTAAAATAATACTTCTTCCTCGTTCCAGTCACGGCCGAACCCAACTCCACCGTTCAACCTCCTGCGCGCGCGCCAATCCGAGGGTCTAGGACCCGATCAGACTCCGCCACTCCGAAGCTCCGCCTGCGAGCCACCACCGCCCAGAAGGCAACCACGCTCGGCCTCCTCCTTGTCTCGAAATCTGAACCCAAACGCGCCCACTTCCTCGCCAGAATTTGCGAAATCCGTGCACCAAAACCCGATCTTAAGCGTATAGATTCGAAGCTCTCTGAATTCCCTTCGATTTGGTATATAATTTGTAGATTTTCGTTGAACGGATTGAGAGAAATTGACGTTTGAATTTGGGAAATTTCTGGCCTTCGAAAGCAATAGGCGGCGGCTGCATTTTTTTAGGGTTAGGGTTTTATTTTCGGATTTTTTTATTATTAAATCTCGTAAAACGTGTTATAAAGGTGAAAATGCGGGCTGTCTCCGAATTGGGCTTGCTTACTGTCGATCTTAACGTTTTGAGGCCTTCTGAATGCAATGGGACAGGTCTCGGGGTCCAAATCCGAAATCTGCAGAATATTTATTTAAAATTCCATTAAAAATTAATTAATTAAATATCGACCGTACATTTAAATATGCCCGGGCCACATATGACTTCAGAAAATTCCAGAAAAAATATTTTTAGCTTTCTTATGACGATACGGTTCTAACAAGACTAATTTCGTTGAATTCTGAGACTGTTTGAAAAATGGCTATTTTCAAGGCCAATATATTTAATATTAAAAATACATTTTTAAACAAATAAATCCCGAAACTCAAAATACATAAGTGCTTATACTTTTTAAATGCAGAAACATCATTCCAGACTCAATGGAAGTAGTTTCGAGTCCAAATTCCTTCGTATGTGAAAAGTAGTCGTTCGGGCCATATATATTATATATATAAATGCTACAGCGACCTTTCTAAATATTGAATTGGCCATAACTTTTGATTTTTAAAACGAAATTTCAATTTTTCAGATTCGTTAGAAAGATATGGTTAAACAGATTTAAATATTTCTGGTTTCACTCAATTCTGATTTATTTTGAATCCTGTACATCCAGTTAAAGTTTAAAATCAAATTTTAAAACTACCGCGCCATTTCTAACTCCCTTTATATTTAAATTAAATTTATTCGTTTTAACTTCGATTAAAATAAATTCTACCCATTATTATTTATATTAATTATATTATGTCCTCAAAATTCATTAAAATTTTAAATTGGTTCAGAATTTGCGGGTTGTTACAATCTCCCCCACTTAAAATCTTTTCGTCCTCGAAAAGGAAATGAAGCTAAAGTTGTTTATTTAACTAATTTAATTTTCATTCTTTAATTGTTTAATCATTTTATTAGTTGAACTCATATTCACACAACACAATCATCAATCAATTAGTTGATTAAATTTTCAAAAATATATAACTTTTATATATTCAAAGTCATATTTTCTAAAATCGAATTATAATAACAAGTACGTTAATTATAAATTTTCCACTCTGACTCATTCTAGGGCATTGCTAACCCCATCTCTAATGAGTTTCTCATTCTAGGATAATGTTGATCCTATCTCTAATGAGTATTTTTATTGGATATTACTAATCCAACCTCTGATGAGTCTTCTGTTTAGTTCTAATGAATTGTACCCTAAAGATTTGAGCTAACCTGAACTCTGATACCAGCTGTAACGACTCAGATTTCGCCCAACCCCAATCGATCAAAACTGTTCAAAACCCGCGTACGTTAACTTTGGGCATACAACACATCAGAACAACACAGACTTTTATAACATCAATAATAAATGTTACATCAGAGTACAGAATATATCAGAGTACACTTTGTAAAGTACAGCGGAAGATAAATTACAATAAATTAATACATTGCAGCGGAACTAATCTCAGCAGAAGGCCATCAATATTCCGGACCCAGCTTCAGGCTTCAATCCAGGATCCTTCTTAACTATATCTGCAAAAAGCTACTCGACTGCCCGTGTGGAAAGAGGGCACCCGAGTTTGCAAGGTGAAACAAACTACAGGTCATTCGTGGGACTGGTGTGAGAATTCTATACTTAACTTATCTAATAAGTAGGCTAATCACAGGACCACGCCGCTAACGCGGAACGGATTTACTCCATTGGGTTGCCAGTGCATAAATAAAGTAAATCGTCAAATAACGCAATGCTTTTTAGAAAAATGAAACCATTATAAGGCCCAGATCCCATCACACAATGCAACGCACACCAGAGGATAGGGTTTTACCTTAAAATGGTCAAAAGATGCTTGATACGTAAAAAACGATATTATTATTAGTGTGTATATATATATTAAAACATTTTAAATATAATATCAATCCTAGACGGCATAGATACCATCTACTATGTCGCCATACTAGTTATACAATGAAAACCGCAAGGGCGTACTGGAAATTGGGTTTCCATCATGGGTCAAGGCTAGGGAGGAGCTCCTGACCGATTCGAGACACTCGAGCAATGCCTCAGTATTCGGACGCTGGCGAACCCTTGGATACAGCAGGGCCGGTCCACAAATACTTTAGTAGATTATTTATGCCTGAACACACGCTCCCCGTTCCATTTGAATCTACAAATAAGCCGAGGGCGACCGATAAGAATAAACTGAGGCCTCACAAAAATTTCATCAACCACATAAGCAAATGTCAGCCAGTTTAAGCACTGACACCACTTCTAGCTAGAAAGAAACGTGTGCACTCCCCGCGTTCCCTTCTCCCGTTTTAGACTCAACCGGTGTGTGAGGCTCGCGAAGTCATGATATACACAAAGCTATGCCTAAAGAGACTGTGCTTTGATCATCAACCACAAGGCCTGCTTTTCAACAAAGCCTTGATCATTTGCATCTTAGCATGTCACATTGTCAGACCCTACCATATTATTGATCATCTACCAATATATATATATATAACCTCTAAGCTCATACGTCTTAGAGAAGGGTGATAAGTAAAGAATAAATTCTTCACCACCAAACAGAAATATATAATCAGTAGCGTTCAATAAATACTGTAGAAATGAACAAAATGTCAGACACGCAATCCATTTACAAGTCCGCTCTGGGTCTGAGCGAAACAACGTGTCCGTCGATCTCCAAATGCGTTTGGATGATCATTACTAAATACCTTGCCTTGGAAGGCCAATCCCAATTCAAGATACCAGTCATCATCATCCCAACGATGTGAAAACGTTCGGTCTTCAACCACCACCTTCATCTTCGACTCTTGGTCGTCGTGATGATAATTCAGAATGGGTTAAACCCGGTCTTTCTGAATAACTCGCGTATTTTGTGATAAAAAAGTAAATAGTGGAAAATCACACATTACGCCACATTCCAACTCCAAGTATTCTTTTAATAAGATGTTCGTATTAGAAGATTATCATTAATTTTATCAAAGATAAACTCTGAAAATAAAATCTTAAATCTTTCTTAAAAGATTTATTAAAACACCAGTTTTGAATTACTATCAAAAATCATTATTACAAGATCATTTATTTCAAATCTATAAAATAGATATATAAATTCCAAATAATAATTTCAATGTAAATTGGATTAAAGGACAATTGTCGTTTAAAACACCGTCCATGATAAATCCACTTCACAGCTCAATTTATTCCATATCAAAAATTATAATTGCAAATGCTAGTAATCTTTTAAAAACATATTTTAAAATAATCATTAAAAATATTCTTTGTATAAAAGATTCTAATGGGAAGTATTCTTTATATTACAAATTCTTATCTTTTCCAAATATTCTATGTTTTAACATATACTTGATTAAAAATATATTTTATGAAAATATATACACTTTATATAAAATGGATTTCTAATGTAAAAATATTCTTATTTAAAAGAACACCTGAATCGAAATGCATCTCAAACATTTACCATATAATTTGGATTATATGGATTTCACACACGCATCATATATATGACAATATCAGTATAATCATCAAATCATCCATGTACATCCAAAGTGTATTTTCCACTGCGTAAGCATTAAAATTAAATAATAACGCTCATCGCAGCCTGTCGATCTAACGATCAACATTCAAATAAATATTGGGATTAGTGTATGTAAATTTTCATCCCAACACCCGTGTGGGGTTTCAACCAACAAACAAATGATAAACTAATTTGTGCACTTGGGCGATGTGTGAAAATAATCGTCTCAATCACATACACAAGTCGAGTAACTTGTGAATGGAAGTGTAATACACAGTATATAATGATGACAAGAAAATATCTCTATTGCAATGAATGAATATGCATAATAACCTCATTTCTGTTGACAATTTCTACTTTGCTAGTTTAAGCTCAAGCAAAAATGGTTATATTGTTCTGACAATTCTAATGCGACAAAAATGATAATTTTTGTTTTAACTAACCCATCTTGACAAATATATAACTTGCCAAACATAACATATATATAACTTGCTTCAACTAATTCATTTTGACAAAAATGATTTTTTTTTTTTTTACAGAATGTCTATTTGGTTTAACTAATATAAATTGACTAAAATGAATAATTGTTTTTAACCAATGTAAATTGATAAAAGTGAATATTTTGTTATTAACTAGTATAAGTTGACAAAAGTGTTTATTTAATTTTATCTAATCAATTTGACAAAAGTGCATATTTTGTTTCCACTAGTATAAATTGATAAAAGTGATTATTTTATTTCAACTAGTCAAGTTTGACAAAAATGTTCATTTCATTTTAACTAAATCAAGTTTGACAAAGATGTTTATTTCATTTTTATGTTTGCAAATAAAAATGTAACTTTTATCTTAGATGTTATATTGCATTGTGGAATGCAAATAAAAGAACAAACTTGATTTTCAAAGTATATTTACATTTGTGATTGTAAAAAGAGCAATTTTATTTTCAATATATATTTGCATTCGTGAATGCAAATAAAGAAAGAATTTTATTCTCAATGTATATTTGCATTGAAGAACGCAAATAAAAGAACAAATTTTTATTTTCCGAATATATTTGCATTTGTGAATGCAAATAAAAGGGCAAACTCTATTTCAAAATATATTTGCATTAGGGAATGCAGATAAAGAACAATTTATACTTTAATGCATATTTGCATTAGAGAATGCAAATAAAAGAATAAACTTTAATTCCCATGTATATTTACATTAGTGATTCCAAACAAAAGAACAATTTTTCCTTTCGATATATATTTGCCTTAATGAGTGCAAATAAAAAAAAACTTAAATTCATCTTCAATGTATTTTTACATTTGTGAATGTAAATAAAAGAATAAATTTTGGTTTCAACATATATTTGTATTGGTGAATGCAAATAGAAGGGTAAATTTTATTTTCAATGTATGTTTGTATTAGTGAATGCAAATAAAAGACTAAACTCAAAATTTCAATTCTAGAATAACATAAAAAGGGTATTTCATTGTTTTACACTTTTCTATGTGTTCTAATAACAAATAAAAGAATCCTTTTATTTGTTTATACTTTTCTATGCATTCTAATAACATATAAAAGAATATTTTATATGTAAACATTTTTCTATGTATTCTAATGTCAAATAAAAGTGAATTTTATTTGTATAATAAAATTCTAATTTTTAAATGACAAATAAAAAGTAGATTTATTCGTCTAATAAATTCTGAGTTTCAAATGGCAAATAAAAAGTGAATTTTATTTGTGCAACAAATTATAAGTTCATATTTGTTTTGCAGCATGTATATAAAAAGATGGACTTTATTTCTATGTCATATTTGTATGGAAAAATACAAATAAAAAGATGAACTTAATTTCTATGTTATATTTGTATTGAAAAAAATTACATATAAAAAGGTAATTCATTTTCTAAGTTATATTTGTGTTGAAAGACACAAATAAAAAGATATTTTATTTGCTAAGTTACACTTGTGTTGAAAAACACAAATAAAAAGATACTTCATTTGCTAAGTTACACTTGTGTTGAAAAACACAAATAAAAAGATACTTCATTTGCTAAGTGTATATTTGTGTTAAGAACACAAATAAAAAGAAGCAATTCAATTTCAATGTTAATATTTTGTGTTAAGGGACAAAAATTAAAAAAACATTCATTATTCTATGTGTATTTGTGTTAAGAACACAAATATAAAGACATTTATTTTTCTTATGTTTATGCTTGTGTTAAAAATACAAATGAAAAGATGATTCATGCTCTATGTTTATGTTAAGAACATAAATATAAAGATAACTCATTTGTGATCTTATTTTCTATGTAATATTTGCATGGTAAAATGCAAATAAATAGATAATTCATATTCTAAGTTTATTTGTGTTGGTAAACACAAATAAAAAGATAATTCTTTTGCTGAGTTATATTTGTGTTGAAAAACACAAATAAAAATAATAATTCATTTCTATGTATATATTTATGTTGAAAAACACAAATAAAAGAATGGTTCTTTTCCTATATTATTATTTATGACGAAAAACACAAATAAAAGAATGGCTTCTTTTTCTCAAATAAAATGTAAACACTTATGTGTTTTTCTCAAATATTACTTTTAATTTCCAAATACAATGTAAATAAAGTTTTGTTTTAAAAAAATATGTTTTTAATATCAACAATAAAAAATAATATTTCATAATTATTCTAATTCTATAATATCCTATGTTTAAGGTGACAGTAAAAAGAAAATATTTACTGTAATTCACAAATTTGTTCTTAATGTAAACAAATAAAAGTAAGATTTTATTTGTTAACCAGTTTCTGTTGTTCAATTTCAGATAGAAATAATATTTTGACAATATAAAATAAGTTAGAACAACTAAATCCAATCGCAAATAAAATTCAACAATATATGCAATTTCAATCATGGACAACAGAACACACCACAAGCGACAATCAACAATTTATACAATACAGAACATTTCATATCCAAACTAACATCACAATACAATCATTTTAAAGCGAGAAAAATAATTGATAATTAATTAAATAATAAAATTCAGAATTCTAACATTGATATGGTAGAAAATTCAACTGTCTCGGATTCAGCTCTGGTCTGCGCCATCGCGAAGATCTCGGAAAGACGAGTCCAACACAATTTACAGTTCGTCAAACGGCCCTCGTATGAAAGAGATATCGATTTTTAAAGATTGCATAAATTAAATATTAAATAATTAAAATAATACTTCTTCTTCCTCGTTCCAGTCACGGCCGAACCCAACTCCACCGTTCAACCTCCTGCGCACGCGCCAATCCGAGGGTCTAGGACCCGATCAGACTCCGCTACTCCGAAGCTCCGCCTGCGAGCCACCACCGCCCAAATGGCCACCACGCTCGGCCTCCTCCTTGTCTCGAAATCCGAACCCGAACGCGCCCACTTCCTCGCCAGAATTCGCGAAATCCGTGCACCAAAACCCGATCTTAACCGTATAGATTCGAAGCTCTCTGAATTCCCTTCGATTTGGTATATAGTTTGTAGATTTTCGTTGAACGGATTGAGAGAAATTGACGTTTGAATTTGGGAAATTTCTGGCCTTCGAAAGCAATAGGCGGCGGCTGCATTTTTTTAGGGTTAGGGTTTTGTTTTCGGATTTTTTTATTATTAAATCTCGTAAAACGTGTTATAAAGGTGAAAATGCGGGCTGTCTCCGAATTGGGCTTGCTTACTCTCGATCTTAACGTTTTGAGGCCTTCTGAACGCAATGGGACAGGTCTCGGGGTCCAATTCCGAAATCTGTAGAATATTTATTTAAAATTCCATTAAAAATCAATTAAATAAATATCGACTGTATATTTATATATGCCGGGGCCACATATGACCTCAGAAAATTCCAGAAAAAATATTTTTAGCTTTCTTATGACGATACGGTTCTAACAAGACTAATTTCATTGAATTCTGGGACTGTTTGAAAAATGGCTATTTTCAAGGACAATATATTTAATATTAAAAATACATTTTTAAACAAATAAATCCTGAAACTCAAAATACATAAGTGCTTATACTTTTTAAATGCAGAAACATCATTCCAGACTCAATGGAAGTGGTTTCGAGTCCAAATTCCTTCGTATGTGAAAAGTAGCCCTTCGGGCCATATATATATTATATATATAAATGCTACACCGACCTTTCTAAATATTGAATTGGCCATAACTTTTGATTTTTGAAACGAAATGTCAATTTTTCAGATTCGTTAGAAAGATATGGTTAAACAGATTTAAATATTTCTGGTTTCACTCAATTCTGATTTATTTTGAATCATGTACATCCAGTTAAAGTTTAAAATCAAAATTTAAAACTACCGCGCCATTTCTAACTCCATTTGTATTTAAATTAAATTTATTCATTTTAACTTCGATTAAAATAAATTCTACCCATTATTATTCATATTAATTACATTATGTCCTCAAAATTCATTAAAATTTTCTAAAATAATTTTTTTAAATTGGTTCAGAATTTGCGGGTTGTTACATAACAAAAATGTGTTTTTAATTTGCAATGTAAATTCTCATCTTTATTTACATTACAAAATTGTGTTTTTAATTTGTAATGTAAATTCTCATCTTTATTTTCATAACAAAAATGTGTTTTTAATTTGCAATGTAAATTCTCATCTTTATTTACATAACAAAAATGTAATTTATATTTTACAAGTAAATCCTATTCTTAATTACATATAAAAATGTAATTTTTATTTACATCGCAAAATCATACTCTTATTTATCACCTACAATTGTAATTTTTATAGCGGTGAAAAACTCATGTCCTAATTACATTAAATATAAATGTAATTTCTTTTATATCGTCACATTTCCATTCTACAAACATCATATCAATATTATGTTTGAAATAAAAAGGTCTAGTCAACATAGGTAACAACAAAGTGGTATTGAATTGAAATTTTCTATTTCAATTCAAAAACATGAACAAGGTGATATTTCTATATGTACATGATTCATAGGACATCAACAAAGCATAATTCAACAAAATAAAACAAAATGATTTTTCAAATTTTCCATCGCATACTGATCTGAAATTTTTAACTAGCAGATCTGGAATTATACACACAGATAAACCAAGCAAATATTCAGAATCTTATCACATCTCAGATCTACTTCATTCACCATTCAATTATTTAAATAACAAGGAAAATTTATAATTAAATTAATTTAATTATTTAAAATAGAATCTCACCTTGATTGGATCAGTATTAGAAATTCAAATGTGTTCGGAATTTGTCCCAATTGCTTTCAAGAAGTTCTATTCGATGTTACGGTTCTCTCGGTTCTGAAAATTTTCTGATTCCAACGCACTTCAGTTTGCAATTTTCTGATTTCGATTGCAAAAGATATGATCGTTTAAAGGTTTGATTATATTTATAAACAATTTAAATAATAAATCTAATTATTTTCTTTAATCACCAAGATTAAGGGGTAAATCCCTTTCCTCTTCGTTACTCTCTGAAGTAAGAACCGAACCCATCATCGCATAGACCAACTCCACCATGCACCTCCACTCATCACCATCCACCGATCAAAGACCATCACCTCGTACCCCTTTGCAACCCCACCTGGCGCCAGCAACATGGTTGAACTCGTCCTCGTCATGGCACTCGAAAAGCCCTCCAAAGTCGCGCCCTTTGCTGTCCAATTCCGATCACCAGGAATTGATTCGGACCATCATAGCCATTGAATCCATAGTGCCCCCCAATCTCTTCGATTTTTTTTTTGGGTTGAGGCTTTTAATTCGAAGTAGGTTGGGAGAATTTTAGAGATGAGAATGGGATGTTTTCAGCCATAGAAAAGAAGAGGGCGACAGCAGTTGAAGTTGGGCAATCAGGGTTTTCTAAATGTTGGTTATTTATAATATTAAATTATTTAGTCCATTAATTCAAGAATGATCCCGTCATCTCCTATTCAAATTTCAAAATAAAACAAGAAAAGACAAAACAGGAAGGTATTCAATTTCATAGACATGAATAAAAAGAATAGAAATATACACGTAGGTCCATTAGTTTTTGAAGAATAAAAAGAGAGAGAAAAGAAATGAAGGAAAAAAAAGAAAGGAAAAAAGAAAAAAATTAAGAGAATGGAAATATAAGAAATGAGAACGTGTAAATAAGATACGTTAAATTAGAGTGAAGAGAAATAAGTTAATAGAAATAAAGGAAGTAAATTAGTAGGATGATGGAAAGAGATAAATGCGTTATTAATGAAGAATTTAAGTGGAGAGAATGGAGGTAGTGAGTTTAGGGAAAGAAAATAAATGATAGATTGAAACACATGCATACAAGTTAAAATAAGGATGGATGCATGATTTATGAGGACAATGGAGGAGGGAGAAAGGAGGCGATGAATTTGAGAAAAGTAGAAAAGTTGGAATAATCAATCTTCATGAAATAAATTTAGCAGTTTGTTTAAACCAATATTAATCACTATTTATATTAAACTTCAATTTGAAATTTCCAATGAAAAAAAAATTCCTTCTTAATATACTACTCTCTTTAATTCAAAGTTTATCTTATTTTTATTGTTATGGTTCAACTTGTAATACCGTTAGATCTTGGTAAAAATGTTTGAATGCCATCTCATTTTTAATAGAATGTTATGTTCAAAAATAAAAGTCCATGTTCACATTAACCATACATCTTTCCTTTTAAACCAAATCAAAATTAAAATAATTCATTTCTTGATTAATAATGGTAGCAACTCTTGCCTTTCTATAACGTTCGTATTAAACAGCAAAGGAATCTTAGCATTAAAAATTCAAAACGGTTGGTCGTGTAAATCTCGTTTATTCAGCACAAGTTTTTAAATGTAATGTATTGGACTTTATTTCTTCAATAATGAACACATTATTTCCAAACAATCTTTCAGCAAAAATTAATGAATCCCATTAATAATAGAATAAATTTTATTTAGTACCAATTTATATTCAATAATTTAATTTAATATTTTTCCTGAGTTTGTTTTAAATCAAATAGTATATAAAAACTAATTTTAAAGTTATTTCAAATTTTTGTTTCATAAAAATAACCAATTTTATACTCCATATTCCTCAAAATAGCTTAAATTAAAATTTAAATTTCGTTCTAAAATTCCGGGTTGTTGCAATATATGCTCGGATATTACATAAGAAATACTGTTTGCTTTCCAGACATGTCCAGATTTTCATATTTACGTCCCAGATTGTACCCTATATGTTAAATCTTGCATTTTTATATTTGGAACTATTTATACTTTGAGTAGTATATCCTGTTTGACACTTACCTTGGAAATCCTCTATTCTATGTAACTATATAACATATGCACCCTGAGATGGTCGCACATCTTTGGGCTGCGTCAATTTTCTGCGTCCCTGACCTATCAGTTAATATAATCATTTACCTTGGCTTGCTTTGTGTTTCCTTCATTGAACCGTGGAAATCAAACTTTCAGCTTGTATGCTAATCTTTGTAAGGAACTTCACGTATTTAATTGTTTTTCCCATTAAAAAAAACTATGATGAGCTATTTTTTTTTTTGGCACGAGCGTACCCCGGTTCATGAGTTACTTACTAGCTTGATTCCAGTATGTTTTAGCAAATGTTCTTCTGTCAGTTGGACCTAAAACCACATTTTTATATATAGAAAACTCGTTTGTTGCCTACAAGTATATTCGTATGTATTGTTGTGTTACTTGTGTATTGTTGTCATTCGGTGTTATTCTTTGGGTTCGGATATGCTTGCATTTACCAAGTTTTGCTAGTCATTTTGTACCTTCACTTGGCCATTACAAAAATTAACCTGGGGATAAAACATTAGTTATGAACATAATGTATCTAAGAGAATTTGTAATTAGTTGTAACATTCTATACTAAGTATAAAATGACTCATAAACTAGAATGATTTTTCCAATACGTAATGTGTTTTCAGTGAATGATGATTTCCTACTTTGTTGCATCATCATTTCATTTCTTCTGGAAATAAGTTTCACAACACCCCTATTTCATTTATGCATACTGGAAATCTCATTGAATAGATTTATAAGAGCATAAAATATATTAATATTTTAATTTTCATGTGCGTGGGCCGTGAAATTATCAGTACACAAAAATAGATTCATCCTTGCTACTGGGAATTTTTTTTCGCTCGGTGAACTTGGTTAAACCATATGTTATGCCTGGCAACAACTGGAACTTAACAATAATAATAATAATAATGAATGTGAATGGATAAAAGTGAATTGTAGTACACGTTCCATTCTTCTACAGTTTTACTCCTAATAATTTTGCTTAGGAGGTTGAATAACAAGGTGATAAATACCTTAGAAAGCTCATACGTGCAGCTAAAGCAAGCTTGATTTGTTGAATTGATTAAAATTCAGAAAATTGGCATAAAAATCATATAAATGCTGCTAATGTTTTGTAATCAAATAAATGCATCAAAAGAATTATTGAGAGATGATATGGTTATAGTTCAAATGGTAACCATAAATATTTAAACCCTATTCTTGTGGTGTACTGATTTGCTCACTTCTTCTTTTGGACCCAAGCCATTATGTTATTTAGTTTTCTACTTGTACATCGTAGCCAACTGTAGCCATTATATCATTTAGTTTGCTGCATAAATATATTGTAGCCAAGTACAGCCATTATGTCACTTAGTTTGCTACTTGTAGTCGAGCATAGTCAGTGTGCACTTGTCCATTCGTTGCATAAAAGGTTAGGAGTGTCCCTGTTTATATTTGAAATGCCTATGTCTTGTAGTTGCACTTCCCTGTTCAGTTGTAACTTGTTTGTTCGTCAAACCCATGCTTTCGTGTATTTTTAATGCTTGCGCTTTGTTATATTCTGGTTGGGGACGCTGAGGAAGTACACACATGTACACGTGTGTACGTGCAGGCTTCCGTGTAACACTCCGGATTTTTGAATAATCGAATTAACTAAAATAAACAATAATTAATCTCAGACGTGAGAATTAAGGGAATGGGGTTGCACCATTGTGTTCGTCTCGGAATCTGGTTGAAATAGAGTCCGAGTTTGCAAGAAACGGGTACCGGATGAAGGATTTTTAAACGAACGAAGTTTGGTGGCAAAAGAGAAAAAAAATGCACTGGCGCACTTGGGAAGTGCGCCAGTACAAATTTGCACTGGCGCACCTGCCAAGTGCGCCCAGGCCGAGGCAGCAGGCCTGCACAGCTTTCTGGTTCAGTCTGACCCATGTTGTTGAGTCATTTCTGACTCCTTGCTGAGTCATTAGGGCTGAGGTGTCACCCTATCTTGTTTGGATGGTTCAGGTTGCTTCTAGGTTGATCGGATGGCCTAAATTAATCCTAAACTCTATAAAAACACATCTAGACTCAAACCCTAAAATCAAAACAAAATTAGATTCATGGCCTCCATGCCGTCACCTAGCAACACAGCATAGCCGCCACCAATTACAGAGGAAGAAAGCTAGTCTAAATCAATCCTTTTCAACTTTAACAACGAATCTTCTTCAAGGGAAAGCTATTACAACTTCAGAACTCAGAATTCAAGACCTTCTCTGAATTGTGAGTTCGATAATTTTTATAAAATAATTAGCAAATTAATTGGATTGAGTTATGATGTGGACTATTTGGATATGATGTGAATTATTGACCGCATGTTATTATTCATGTAGTAAAATTGTGATGTTTATGTTGTAAATTCTATGATGCTATCTTGTAAAGTTGTGATCATCTATGTTGTAATTTTATGATTGGCTTATGTATAATCGAATCACCATGTTGTTCATATGCTAGTTTGGGTATGTTGATTCATATGATAAATCATAAGTATGTATGCAAGTTTAGATTTTTATTAAGACATGAATCATATGCAAGTTGGGGAAAATTATATGTATAACCTTATATGCTTCATGACACCTATTTTAGATCTAAAGTTAGGCTATGACATGTGTGAGTTATATGCCAAATTCTACATTGCTGGTTTACATGTTTAGATGTCAGTTTATACTATTGTTATGTTGCATAAATCACATATGCAAGTTTATATGAATACATGTGTTTGAATATGAATCATGTTATGCAAGTTTGTGGTTACTGCCTATGCAAGTTTACACCTTTAGATGTAGATCTATGACATACATGAATTATGCAAGTTTGTGACCATTATCTAAACAAGTTCACACCTTTAGATTTGGATTTATGACATATGTAATTTTATGCAAGTTGTAACTTTGGCCTATGCAAGTTTTAGATGTAGAACATCATTCACACATGCAAGTTCACCCCTATGTTTAGATCTAGTTTTAATTATATGTATGTTGTGATGTTTTCTCTTTATTCCATGAGTTAGACTATTCGAGTCTAACGTATATTTTACGTTAAACGAACGAACGTGCAACGTGGGGGTAAAGGGGATAATATTAAAAGATTTAATTTGCATAAATGCCTTAAAAGGCATAAAATAAATTTGTGATGAAAATTGGTATGATTTTACATACCATAAATAGATGGACATAATTGAGTCAATTATAGCCATAGTTAAATTTGGAATTAATTGATAATTTGAATAGGGAAAGTAATTCAAATTTGGGGAATGATTAATTAGGAGTAATTAATCGTCTAAGACACGAGGTTAGGCTCTTTTGTGGTGTAAGACTGCCCGGACCCGCCTGGCAAATCTAGCTGCCACAAATGTCAGCCTAATGTGGGAGGTCTTAGGCATAAATTAAATACGTAACAATTGTAAAGACACGAGGTTAGGCTCTTTTGTGGCGTAAGACTGCCCGGACCCGCCCGGCAAATCCAGCTGCCACAAATGCCAGTCTAATGTGAGAGGTCTTTATGAGGTTACGATCTTAATGAATTAAGAAACACTTAAACATATAAACATGTAGTGGGACATGAGGGGATTAAGTGGGTGCCTTGGGTGGCATTTGAAATACGATTAGAAACACTTAACCAAATTTTGAAACATGTAAGTGAACATGAATAAGGAAAGGGTTAAGTGAGATGTACCAGAGGGGACCAAGCTTAGGTGGATAGCTTGTGTCAAGTAATGAGGGCCCATTTCAACCAGTAACCCATGAGTATCTCTGTGGGCTCGACCCAACTCGAGGACGGGACACACATACTGGGCTTGATTGTAAGAGGCCAAAATGGGTGAGCGGTGGCAACACAAGTCCAACGGGTTCATGTGCGTGTGTGGGCCCAGGCTGGTAGGTAAGATGTTGTTGCATCGTGTAGGTATAAGTCGTGCATCTCTGGTAGTATTGGGTTGTCACTTTGGGGGGTGATACACCCCACTGTGGGACCAACACGGGTATCTACGATTTAGGGAGCCGATCGAATGGGGAAGGTAGTGGGTACGACTAGTGGAGATAGGAGCAGGCGGCACCTATGACAACAGCTAGGAGTACAGCTACCATATTATGAATATTGTAATTAGAATGGGGAGGGTAGTGGGTACCACTAGTGGAGATAGGAGTAGGCGGCACCTATGATAGCAGCTAGGGGTACACGAAACTACCATTATTATTATCACTTATGTTCAGTAGGCGGGATCAACCTTAGGATGACTAGTGGTGGTGCAGTATAGCAATTACCTTATAGTGGAGGTGCAGTATAGTAATTATCTTGCAGTGGGTTAGGTGCGCTTTAACGATATCGTTGTTCATCCTGTTTCCTTGTTTACTCTGCCATACTCAATGGTTCATGGTCATTTCCTGATTTTCCAACTTATACCTTAGCCTAGTTACTTTGGTAATTATATTGGTAAAGTTATCGCACTCGCCAGACTTTATGTCTGACCCCCCATTTGTTTCCTCCTCTATTCCTCCTTCCCCCCCAAGGTGCTCAGGTTGGAACTAGCACCAATGGAGCTTGATTTTGGACAACTATGCTTCTTGCTTTTAGAAGATTGCTTGGATCGCTGAAGTAAAGTTCGGCCTCTCTTTTATTTATGACTATTTTGTATTGGGGATTATGTCTTTCAATTTATGTACTTTGATTTAGTCAAGATGGATATTATGTACTTGGCTCTGGCTTTGATGATGTAATCAAACATATGTATTTTCCGCTGCAATGAAATAAAGTTTTTATTTTTTCAAGTACTGTTTATATCTGTCTTTTTGTTAAGTTTCTGTTTTATCCTCACTTAAAACGCTCCATAGAAGTTAATGCATTCCCTTTGTGAGTGACATTAATGGACATGGGGTGTTACTTGTGGTATCAGAGCTGAAGGTTACCAGAACATATATGAATTTTGAAAAGTTGTTTTTCAAAAACAATTTTATAAAGAAGTACCTTCAAAAGTATGTTTTAAGGAAAGTATTTTCAAGAGAAAAACTTATTTTAGAAAGCATAACCCCAAAGCCATATATCTTTCCTTCGATTCTCCATTTTTGTATCTCTTCCTCCGCGTATATATGCTTTTTCTTAAGATATATAAGGACTTCCGCACGATGGGCGGAAAACCGCTTCATGGGACTTAGAAGTTTGTCGGGGCTAGAAGTTGACTATAACGCGTACATTTTGGTTTTTTTTCATGCTTGGTTTCATAAGAATCATTTGATAATCTGATATGTACCAGTAGTCTGTAAGTATTTGAATATTTCTGATAAGGTTAAGGGTTTTTACTCGAAGCGGGAAGTAGATTTCCAGTTGGGCATTTGTTTAATGGAAGCGATTCTCTGAGTATCAATCTGATGTTGATTTCGGTCTTCGGGGTTGATACTTAGGGGTTATTCTCTTAAACCGATGTCTGATAGGAACAAAGCTTTTGTTTTAATCGTACTTTCCTCTGTCACTCAGTTGTATCATATCGATCGAGTCTTCAACCTTTAGGTAGAAACTATGGTTGAAACATGTGCTTGAGACATGTTATGTATGATGGATGCATGTGGATGCAAGTGGTTGCTAGTGGTTGCTCGTGGATGCATATACACACATTTAGTCACTAGATCGGCTCAGTCACTTCATATTGCATATTGCATACAAATGTGTGCGCATATTTAAGTTAATGAATGAATAATGGTTGTACCATCATATGAATGTTGCATTTTGGTGAATGGTTGTGCACACATGTAGAAATAATATGTATCGATAAGGTTCTTTCGCATACATAATGGACGCATGGCACTATCATGGTTTGCATTAAGGAGGTCAACTGAATCAGTAGACCGCCTGATTTTGCATTAGATAAGGAACATATACACACACTTCTTGCATATGTTCATATAGCACTAGAAATTTTATAAGGACAATGGATGCCCGTGTTTGATGATTGAGTAGATGGTTGTTTGGATGTTAGGATATGCATTCTCCTTAACTTGGAGATTTCGAGGGCGAAATCCTTTAAGGAGGGGATAATGTAACAACACGGATTTTTGAATAATCGAATTAACTAATATAAATAATAATTAATCTCAGACATGAGAATTAATGGAATGCGGTTGCGCCATTGTGTTCGTCTCGGAATTCTTTTTAAAATAAAGTCCGAGTTTGCGGGAAACAGGTACCGGATGAAGGAGTTATAGACGAACGAAGTTTGGTGGCAAAAGAGAAAGAAAAAAATTGCACTGGCGCACTTGGGAAGTGCGCCAGTACAAATTTGCACTGGCGCACCTGCCAAGTGCGCCCAGGCCGAGGCAGCATGCCTACACAGCTTTCTGGTTCAGTCTGACCCATGTTGCTGAGTCCTTTTTGACTCCTTGCTGAGTCATTAGGGCCGAGGTGTCACCCTATCTTGTTTGGATGGTTCAGGTTGCTTCTAGGTTGATTGGATGGCCTAAATTAATCCCAAACTCTATAAAAACACCTCTAGACTCAAACCCTAAAATCAAAACAAAATTAGATTCATGGTCTCCATGCCGTCACCTAGCAACACAGCATAGCCGCCACCAATTAGAGAGGAAGAAAACTTGTCTAAATCAATCCTTTTCAACTTTAACAACGAATCTTCTTCAAGGGAAAGCTATTACAACTTCAGAACTCAGAATTCAGAATTCAAGACCTTCTCTGAATTGTGAGTTCGATAATTTTTATAAAATTATTAGCAAATTAATTGGATTGAGTTATGATGTGGACTATTTGGATATGATGTGAATTATTGACCGCATGTTATTATTCATGTAGTAAAATTGTGATGTTTATGTTGTAAATTCTATGATGCTATCTTGTAAAGTTGTGATCATCTATGTTGTAATTTTATGATTGGCTTATGTATAATCGAATCACCATGTTGTTCATTTGCTAGTTTGGGTATGTTGATTCATATGATAAATTATAAGTATGTATGCAAGTTTAGATTTTTATTAAGACGTGAATCATATGCAAGTTGGGGAAAATTATATGTCTAACCTTATATGCTTCATGAAACCTATTTTAAGTTTATACTATTGTTATGTTGCATAAATCACATATGCAAGTTTATATGAATACATGTGTTTGCATATGAATCATGTTATGCAAGTTTGTGGTTACTGCCTATGCAAGTTTACACCTTTAGATGTAGAACTATGACATACATGATTTATGCAAGTTTGTGACCATTATCTGAACAAGTTCACACCTTTAGATTTGGATTTATGACATATGTAATTTTATGCAAGTTTTAACTTTGGCCTATGCAAGTTTTAGATGTAGAACATCATTCACACATGCAAGTTCACCCCTATGTTTAGATCTAGTTTTAATTATATGTATGTTGTGATGTTTTCTCTTTATTCCATGAGTTAGACTATTCGAGTCTAACGTATATTTTACGTTAAACGAACGAACGTACAACGTGGGGTAAAGTGGATAATATTAAAAGATTTAATTGGCATAAATGCCTTAAAAGGCATAAAATAAATTTGTGATGAAAATTGGTATGATTTTACATACCATAAATAGATGGACATAATTGAGTCAATTATGGTCATAGTTAAATTTGGAATTAATTGATAATTTGAATAGGGAAAGTAATTCGAATTTGTGGAATGATTAATTAGGAGTAATTAATCGTCTAAGACACGAGGTTAGGCTCTTTTGTGGTGTAAGACTGCCCGGACCCGCCCGGCAAATCCAGCTGCCACAAATGTCAGTCTAATGTGGGAGGTCTTAGGCATAAATTAAATACGTAACAATTGTAAAGATACGAGGTTAGGCTCTTTTGTGGCGTAAGACTGCCCGGACCCGCCCGGCAAATCCAGCTGCCACAAATGTCAGTCTAATGTGAGAGGTCTTTATGAGGTTACGGTCTTAATGAATTAAGAAACACTTAACCAGGTAAACATGTAGTGGGACATGAGGGGATTAAGTGGGTGCCTTGGGTGACATGTGGAATCTAGTGGGTGCCTTGGGTGGCATTTGAAATACGAATAGAAACACTTAACCAAATTTTGAAACATGTAAGTGAACATGAATAAGGAAAGGGTTAAGTGAGATGTACTAGAGGGGACCAAGCTTAGGTGGATAGCTTGTGTCAGGTAATGAGGGCCCATTTCAACCAGTAACCCATGAGTAACTCTGTGGGCTTGACCCAACTCAAGGACGGGATACGCATACTGGGCTTGACTGTAAGAGGCCAAAACGGGTGAGCGGTGGCAACGCAAGTCCAACGGGTTCATGTGCGTGTGGGGGCCCGGGCAGGTTGGTAAGACGTTGTTGCATCGTGTAGGTATAAGCCGTGCATCTCTAGTAGTATTGGGTTACCACTTTGGGGAGTGATACACTCCACTGTGGGACCAACACGAGTATCTACGAGTTAGGGAGCCGATCGAATGGGGAAGGTAGTGGGTACGACTAGTGGAGATAGGAGCAGGCGGTACCTATGACAGCAGCTAGGAGTACATCTACCATATTATGAATATTGGAATTAGAATGGGGAGGGTAGTGGGTATCACTAGTGGAGATAGGAGTAGGCGGCACCTATGATAGCAGCTAGGGGTACACGAAACTACCATTATTATTATCACTTATGTTCAGTAGGCGGGATCAACCTTAGGATGACTAGTGGTGGTGCAGTATAGCAATTACCTTATAGTGGAGGTGCAGTATAGTAATTATCTTACAGTGGGTTAGGTGCGCTTTAACGATATCATTGTTCATCCTGTTTCCTTGTTTACTCTGCCATACTCAATGGTTCATGGTCATTTCCTGATTTTCCAACTTATGCCTTAGCCTACTTATTTTGGTAATTATATTGTTAAAGTTATCGTACTCGCCAGACTTTATGTCTGACCCCCCTTTGTTTCCTCCTCTTTTCTTCCTTTCCCCCCCAGGTGCTCAGGTTGGAACTAGCACCAATGGATCTTGAATTTGGACAACTGTGCTTCTTATTTTTAGAAGATTGCTTGGATCGCTGAAGTAAAGTTCAGCCTCTCTTTTATTTATGACTATTTTGTATTGGGGATTATGTCTTTCAATTTATGTACTTTGATTTAGTCAAGACGGATATTATGTACTTGGCTCTGGTTTTGATGATGTAATCAAACATATGTATTTTCCGCTGCAATGAAATAAAGTTTTTAATTTTTCAAGTACTCTTTATATCTGTCTTTTTGTTAAGTTTCTGTTTTATCCTCACTTAAAACGCTCCATAGAAGTTAATGCATTCCCTTTGTGAGTGACATTAATGGACATGGGGTGTTACTTGTGGTATCAGAGCTGAAGGTTACCAGAACAGATATGAATTTTGAAAAGTTGTTTTTCAAAAACAATTTTATAAAGAAGTACCTTCAAAAGTATGTTTTAAGGAAAGTATTTTCAAGAGAAAAACTTATTTTAGAAAGCATAACCCCAAGAGCCATATATCTTTCCTTCGATTCTCCATTTTTGAATCTCTTCCTCCGCGTATATATGCTTTTTCTTAAGATATATAAGGACTTCCACACGATGGGCGGAAAACCGCTTCATGGGACTTAGAAGTTTGTCGGGGCTAGAAGTTGACTTTGACGCGTACATTCTGGTTTTTTTTTCATGCTTGGTTTCATAAGAATCATTTGATAATCTGATATGTACCAGTAGTCTGTAAGTATTTGAATATTTCTGATAAGGTTAAGGGTTTTTACTCGAAGTGGGAAGTAGATTTCCAGTTGGGCATTTTTTTAATGGAAGCGATTCTCTGAGTATCAATCTGATGTTGATTTTGGTCTTCGGGGTTGATACTTAGGGGTTATTCTCTTAAACCGATGTCTGATAGGAACAAAGCTTTTGTTTTAATCATACTTGCCTCTGTCACTCAGTTGTATCATATCGATCGAGTCTTCGACCTTTAGGTAGAAACTATGGTTGAAACATGTGTTTGAGACATGTTATGTATGATGGATGCATGTGGATGCAAGTGTTTGCTCGTGGATGCATATACACACACTTTAGGCACTAGATCGGCTCAGTCACTTCATATTGCATATTGCATACAAATGTGTGCGCATATTTAAGTTAATGGATGAATAATGGTTGTACCATCATATGAATGTTGCATTTTGGTGAATGGTTGTGCACACATGTAGAAATAATATGTATCGATAAGGTTCTTTCACATACATAATGGACGCATGGCACTATCATGGTCTGCATTAAGGAGGTCAACTGAATCAGTAGACCGCCTGATTTTGCAATAGATAAGGAACATATACACACACTTCTTGCATATGTTCATACAGCATTAGAAATTTTATAAGGACAATGGATGCCCGTGTTTGATGATTGAGTAGATGGTTGTTTGGATGTTAAGATATGCATTCTCCTTAACTTGGAGATTTCGGGGGCGAAATCCTTTAAGGAGGGGAGAATGTAACACCCCGGATTTTTGAATAATCGAATTAACTAAAATAAATAATAATTAATCTCAGACATGAGAATTAAGGGAATGAGGTTGCGCCATTGTGTTCGTCTTAGAATTCTGGTTGAAATAGAGTCCGAGTTTGTGGGAAACGGGTACCGAATGAAGGAGTTATATACGAACGAAGTTTGGTGGCAAAAGAGAAAGAAAAAAATTGCACTGGCGCACTTGGGAAGTGCGCCAGTACAAATTTGCACTGGCGCACCTGCCAAGTGCGCCCAGGCCGAGGCAGCAGGCCTGCACAGCTTTCTGGTTCAGTCTGACCCATGTTGCTGAGTCCTTTCTGACTCCTTGCTGAGTCACTAGGGCTGAGGTGTCACCCTATCTTGTTTGGATGGTTCAAGTTGCTTCTAGGTTGATCGGATGGCCTAAATTAATCCTAAACTCTATAAAAACACCTCTAGACTCAAACCCTAAAATCAAAACAAAATTAGATTCATGGCCTCCATGCCGTCACCTAGCAACACGGCATAGCCGCCACCGATTAGAGAGGAAGAAAGCTAGTCTAAATCAATCCTTTTCAACTTTAACAACGAATCTTCTTCAAGGGAAAGCTATTACAACTTCAGAACTCAGAATTCAGAATTCAATACCTTCTCTGAATTGTGAGTTCGATAATTTTTATAAAATAATTAGCAAATTAATTGGATTGAGTTATGATTTGGACTATTTGGATATAATGTGAATTACTGACCGCATGTTATTATTCATGTAGTAAAACTGTGATGTTTATGTTGTAAATTCTATGATGCTATCTTGTAAAGTTGTGATCATCTATGTTGTTATTTTATGATTGGCTTATGTATAATCGAATCACCATGTTGTTCATATGCTAGTTTGGGTATGTTGATTCATATGGTAAATCAAAAATATGTATGCAAGTTTAGATTTTTATTAAGACATGAATCATATGCAAGTTGGGGAAAATTATATGTATAACCTTATATGCTTCATGACACCTATTTTAGATCTAAAGTTAGGCTATGACATGTGTGAGTTATATGCCAAATTCTACGTTGCTGGTTTACATGTTTAGATGTAAGTTTATACTATTGTTATGTTGCATAAATCACATATGCAAGTTTATATGAATACATGTGTTTGAATATGAATCATGTTATGCAAGTTTGTGGTTACTGCCTATGCAAGTTTACACCTTTAGATGTAGATCTATGACATACATGATTTATGCAAGTTTGTGACCATTATCTAAACAAGTTCACACCTTTAGATTTGGATTTATGACATATGTAATTTTATGTAAGTTTTAACTTTGGCCTATGCAAGTTTTAGATGTAGAACATCATTCACACATGCAAGTTCACCCCTATGTTTAGATCTAGTTTTAATTATATGTAAGTTGTGATGTTTTCTCTTTATTCCATGAGTTAGACTATTCGAGTCTAACGTATATTTTACGTTAAACGAACGAACGTACAATGTAGGGTAAAGGGGATAATATTAAAAGATTTAATTGGTATAAATGCCTTAAAAAGAATAAAATAAATTTGTGATGAAAATTGGTATGATTTTACATACCATAAATAGATGGACATAATTGAGTCAATTATGGCCATAGTTAAATTTGGAATTAATTGATAATTTGAATAGGGAAAGTAATTCAAATTTGGGGAATGATTAATTAGGAGTAATTAATCATCTAAGACACGAGGTTAGACTCTTTTGTGGTGTAAGACTGCCCGGACCCGCCCGGCAAATCCAGCTGCCACAAATGTCAGCCTAATGTGGGAGGTCTTAGGCATAAATTAAATACGTAACAATTGTAAAGAGACGAGGTTAGGCTCTTTTGTGGCGTAAGACTGCCCGGACCCGCCCGGCAAATCCAGCTGCCACAAATGCCAGTCTAATGTGAGAGGTCTTTATGAGGTTACGGTCTTAATGAATTAAGAAACACTTAACCAGATAAACATGTAGTGGGACATGAGAGGGTTAAGTGGGTGCCTTGGGTGGCATGTGGAATCTAGTGGGTGCCTTGGGTGGCATTTGAAATACGATTAGAAACACTTAACCAAATTTTGAAACATGTAAGTGAACATGAATAAGGAAAGGGTTAAGTGGGATGTACTAGAGGGGACCAAGCTTAGGTGGATAGCTTGTGTCATGTAATGGGGGCCCGTTTCAACCAGTAACCCATGAGTATCTCTATGGGCTCGACCCAACTCGAGGACGGGACACGCATACTGGGCTTGACTGTAAGAGGCCAAAACGGGTGAGCGGTGGCAACGCAAGTGCAACGGGTTCATGTGCATGTGTGGGCCCGGGCTGGTAGGTAAGACGTTGTTGCATCGTGTAGGTATAAGCCGTGAATCTCTGGTAGTATTGGGTTGCCACTTTGGGGAGTGATACACCCCACTGTGGGACCAACACGGGTATCTATGAGTTAGGGAGTCGATCGAATGGGGAAGGTAGTGGGTACGACTAGTGGAGATAGAAGCAGGCGGCACCTATGACAGCAGCTAGGAGTACATCTACCATATTATGAATATTGTAATTAGAATAAGGAGGGTAGTGGGTACCACTAGTGGAGATAGGAGCAGGCGGCACCTATGATAGCAGCTAGGGGTACACCAAACTACCATTATTATTATCACTTATGTTCAGTAGGCGGGATCAACCTTAGGATGCCTAGTGGTGGTGCAGTATAGCAATTACCTTATGGTGGAGGTGCAGTATAGTAATTATCTTACAGTGGGTTAGGTGCGCTTTAAAAATATCGTTGTTTATCCTGTCACCTTGTTTACTCTGCCATACTCAATGGTTCATGGTCATTTCCTGATTTTCCAACTTATGCCTTAGCCTAGTTACTTTGGTAATTATATTGTTAAAGTTATCGCACTTGATAGACTTTATGTCTGACCCCCCTTTGTTTCTTCCTCTTTTCTTCCTTCCCCCCCCCCCCCCCCCCCCAAGGTGCTCAGGTTGGAACTAGCACCAATGGAGCTTGATTTTGGACAACTGTGCTTCTTGCTTTTAGAAGATTTCTTGGATCGTTGAAGTAAAGTTCAGCCTCTCTTTTATTTATGACTATTTTGTATTGGGGATTATGTTTTTCAATTTATGTACTTTGATTTAGTCAAGGTGGATATTATGTACTTGGCTCTGGTTTTGATGATGTAATCAAACATATGTATTTTCCGCTGCAATGAAATAAAGTTTTTAATTTTTCAAGTACTGTTTATATCTGTCTTGTTGTTAAGTTTCCATTCTATTCTCACTTAAAGCGCTCCATAGAAGTTAATGCATTCCCTTTGTGAGTGACATTAATGGACATGGGGTGTTACATTCCGTGACCATTTGGGCAAAAAAATTTAGAAGCTGAGCACATATTCTACTTAATATTAAATTGATTTGAATATATACCAAGCTTACATTTAAACTGATATAGAACGGACACTGCACACGATGAGAACAAGATACTACACAAATTTTACTTCACATAAGATATATTGATGTAGGATTGATTATTATATTTTCAGTTTATAATGAATTTAATTTACTTGAACTATGATTTAATCCTGACTCGAGTGTTTTATGTTTTTGCATGAATGCTCGAGTCAGATCTGAGTGTTACAGATTTAAAGAATTTAGCTTAGGATTCGAAGACTGGTGAAGCTGGGGATCCGAAGACGTGCGCACTCTAAAGATTTTGAACAGTAAATATTTTACTTGAATTTAAACTGTAATTTAATTCCGCTATATAGAAAAAAAATAGTATTAAAATTTCTGAGTAATATATAAAATTTTATTTTACTATTTAATACTTTGTTATTTATTTTTCTGCGTTGATTATGTTTTAAACTCCGTAAGCTAAATAACGATCTGTCGATTTGTACGTTTTAAGTAGGTTTAATTACCATTTTGAAACGCTCAAAAAGGCGGGACGTTACACAACATTTAAAACATAATTAAATATTCGAAATAAATGTTCAAAATTCTTGGACATTACATTCTCCCCCTTCCCCCTTAAAAGAATTTCGTCCTCGAAACTATAAGGTAAGAAGAATGCTCTGAACCCAATTATTTAAAATAATTATTACTGAATTATCATCAAAACAAATTTAAACTCTTAAAAAAATTCGAAAATTTCGCCAGCACCTCCTCTACGTGGTTTGATTGGTACAACTACAACTGTAGCTCTGGGCTTCAACTTTACCAAAAGAAAACCAAAAGCCAAATGGCTACCCAACTCAGGGGTATAAAATCAATCACCAACCAATAATATTAAGGTTTACCTATTTGTCGGGCAACTCGGTCTCAATTTCGAAGCAAATCAACTAACAGCTCTTCATTTTCCAACCTGTACTTCAATCCCTGCAACTAGATCAACTCCCATGGCCTTTCTGGAATCTGTACTTAATTGTAATACAAGTAACAATCCAGGGTTAAATAATTCCATTTCATTCCATAAAGGATTTTATTCCCAATTCAATATACTGGGACTTACTTCTTGCTTTCAATTTGTTCAATTTCATTTTATAATTCCATTTGGATTTCAACCAAATCAAGCAATACAACCAAACAACCAATATTACTATACTATAGAAAATTATTTCCTTTTTCTATATAAAAATATAATTTAGGTAAATTATTTTATTTACCCACTTTACAAAACAATATTGTATCAATTGTCAGTCCAATATGATTTATATAATTGAACTGATCAAATAACACAATACAAAACATTTTATATAAAATTT
Organism: Allium sativum; assembly: GCA_030737875.1. Taxonomy (NCBI): domain Eukaryota; kingdom Viridiplantae; phylum Streptophyta; class Magnoliopsida; order Asparagales; family Amaryllidaceae; genus Allium; species Allium sativum. The sequence continues at coordinate 968,132,407 of CM060910.1, read as the reverse complement.
ACAAATATGCTCTCTCGTACATAAACTCAAACTCGATCTAGGGTATTATTAACCCCATCTCTATCGAGTTATAACACAGAGCAAGGTTATTACTCAACCTTCAGCTCTGATACCAACTATAAAGGCCTGCAAATTCGTACCCGTTTGAGCTGACTAATATAATACACATTCCACCCAAAGTGCATGAAAATACAGATCTTTAATAGAAAGAAAATTAGAGGATGAGAAGAGAAAGAAATATTAGAATAGAAGAATAAGAAGAACAACCACCACCACATAGAGTCTCACAACGCAACGAAATAAAATATAATACGAAAATAATCTTCATTGAGAGCTTGAAAAAATAATTCTTACATTCATCAGAGTACAGCAGTCAAAACAATCTGGACAGTTATAATAACCTGTCCTCAAATATATCACACAACAGAAAAATTACTAATACACCTAGACCCCTTCAGCACGTCTTCAGAAGTTGGCAGCTTCCTAACCTGAACATATAAAACTCGATCTGACCCGAGCATTACAAATGCCATGGATTAGTCTGGTGAACCAGTGTGAGTAAAACCCACTAACTTTAAATAACATCAATATTGTTTAACTGTAGAAATCCTTTTGAAAGAAAAGGATAATAGTAAGACCAGCCCACACATAAACATGGACGGTTTTTACCTTACTATAACCCAAAACATTTTTGATAAGAAATCCTGTGATATTATAATAGTGTCTATCAAGTAGATAACCGAATAGCAAAATGCTTGCATCTCATGTTCTACATACATAGTATAAAATCAAAAATCGTGGGATCTTATTGGAGATTGAATTCCAACTATGACAAGGTATGGGTGCACCTCTCGATCAGTGTAATCTAAAGGGGATACACTGGGTTCAACAAGAACATCTTGCAACCCGGCCACAGATGACCGGTTACTCATTTAGCTTGAGTAGACCGAATGTATTATCACCCGATGGTCCTAAGGGCCCACCATCCGTCCGCGGGGATACAAAATCAAAAGAAGAATAAATATGTAATTTCTCTAGATTGGTGATAATACACACTACTTCGATGCGACCCAATAGCCATGTTGCCTGCCCGATTTTTTTCATTTCCCGGTTGTGAGGCTTGAGGCTACGTTTTAGGGTTTGTAATTTTTCGCTGCGCTTTAATTCACAAGACCCATAATTTTCCACTTTGAAAATCTCATTTTAATTCTATTTGTTTCACTTAATCCCATTATTAAGTATCACCCATTTAGAATCGATGTTTTAACTCCACGTCTCTTTTATAATCTTATTTAACAATTTTAATATAAATCCATTTTATATCTCCATTTCTTTTTACTCAATCCAAATGTTAAGCAAACATTTCATTTAATTTGTCGTTTCCGCTTAAATCTCTTTATAACTTCATTCATAAAAACTCTCAGTTTTTAAAATATATACCTGATCATAAACTCTTTTCACAATTTATCTATATTCCATTACACACTTGATACTTACTTAAATCATTTTCCTTTAAAAACTAATCTCTTAAACTAAATAATAAATTTACTTCAACATTAATTACTATAAATTTAGTTAACTGCTTTATTAACTAAAATAAATAACAAATTTCCTTTAAAATCCTTATAAAAATTAAACAACTCTTCGTACTATTCCATTCGATTAATTAAAAGTAAATTAATCAAATAATAAATTCTAAATAAAATATTTGAATTAGTCAAACGCAACCCATGATTATCTTGTTAATCAATTCCAATTAATACTTCCTTAAAATTAATTAATAATATAATTAATTTGAATATCCCCATTTAATCGTTTCCAAAACAATTTATCCAACCTTGACCGTCGATTAATTTCTGCTCATTTACTTATTAATGTTATTTACATAAGAGTTTGTGTTATAAAATTCATTTTATAATTATTTATAAACTTAAATACTAAATAATAAATATTTATTTAATTTTATAAATTTCCATTCACAATAATAGTTTAAAAATCTATCTTTAGTTACAAAATAAATTTAATAACTTCATTTCTGTTTATTTACCTGATGGTAAATCACCGTTTATAAAACGATTGATTTTCAAGCCATGTGATGCCAATTACTTAACCAATACTGCCTATTGGTTAAAATCACACAAACTTTGAATTTCAAATCAACAATCAACAATCAACAACCAAATCAATTGTCCAATCCATATTGGTGAAACATTTCATGCAATTATAATACGAAAATAACAATAAATTTGAGGAATCCAGTTGCATCCCTGCAACCTATTTTCCCTGCATCCGAATGCGTTACCTCAAATAATAATATTCAATAGATGTAATGTTCAATAATAAATAAATAACTGTAATCCAAACATCCATAATATTTAATTTAATACATTTATATTATTTTAAACGTAACCAACAAGGAAAGTTACCTTGTTTGGAAATAACCGTTAATATAACGATTAGATTTCGTTTAAAAATAAACGAACGTTTAAATAAAACAATTTATCCAATTTATAAGTAAATGATCAGCACATAACAAACAATTATCAACCATAGCACACAAAACAAATCCCGACTTATATTAAATATAAATGGGTAAAAACTAAGTGAGTTATACTCACTTTGATTTGATTCGTTGTTGAAACGGTTAGGTTACAGTCAAATTAAATAGTTGTTTAATTTAACTATAAATTCCACTTGTCTCCATTTCTATCCAAATTAATTCCTGAACATAGTGTTCATCACCACGATCCCAGCTTCTTTTATTTCATTCCATTCTGTTAACGCAATAAAATAAATATCAACGTTTGTATATGATTATAATTATTTAACTAACACCTTAACTAATTATTACTTTTACAACTAATTACCATGTTTTAGATTTTCAGGCCGTCATCTTCCTTTTGATTTCAAATTTATGGGTACGGCATGTTTTCTTTGCTCACGATCAATAACCACTGCACTACTTCGTTCGAAATGAACCTCCCTACTACCACGTTGACATGCTTCTTCATGCACACCCCCGCTTTGTCTTTTGCTTCCATCCCACTATATTTGTTTCCAAACTGTTGCTCACATTCCTACCCCTGTGTGCCAATATGCCCAGCTTTTATTATATACCGTTTTTATCTTTCGCTAATTTTTTTGTTCCACCCCCATGCACATTGTTCCCAAAATGAAAAGTAACCAAAATTTATCCTCCCAGGTTCTTCGTTCCCCATTCCTTCAAACTGCCCGCGTATACCACCCATATACAAACAGTAGCTCCGTTTTTATTTTATTTTTATTTACCAATTCTTTGTACAAAGCTTCTTTCCTTTACGCAATGTTTCTTCCATGCTTAGCATATATTCACCATGCATTGGTTTTTGACAAGTCACAATTCCTGCTCCTTTGTTTTGTTTTCTGCACAATTTCAAGACCCTCACTACTGAAACTTCACCATGCTGAGTTTGAAAACATGGTCCCCGTCCAATATCATCGCTGTTGGCTTGTAAATTCTGTTGCCATAATATTTCTGATCCACCGTTATATTTCTACCTCAACTTTGTTCAAAATCCTGCAACCTTGAATCACTGCCGCACCCAATCTCCACTGATCGGAGGATGATTTATCACCATCATTGTATGCACCTAAGTTTCCTCCTTCAATGCCCCACAACTTGCTCGATTCGATTGCTCCAGCTTCCAGATATTGACCCTCGAACGTGCACCCTTTCCAAGCATGCCACCGCCAGTATACACCGTCGAGACGCCAGCGCCTCTGGCCATGCAAAGCTCTCACCTAGCCCCACACTTTCCCTTTTGGCTTCATCATGAAACAGCTGTTCAGGGAGGAGATCGAACGTGTTTAGTTTGGGAGGATGTATCTCGTTCATTTTAAGAGGATGGAGGCACTGATCATTTCTAGGTTAACCAGCGTTACCATTTGACCAATTTAAGGTTTACTGATTGTATAGGGTTATATATAGGGACAAATATATTAATATAATTTTATAAAGAAACATATCGACGAAGTAACACTTTAAAATCGTCATATACAATCTCTATTTTCGACGAAAATTGTAATATTAGCATAGAAAAATATTTCGGACACGATGGGATAGGTTTCGTCGAATTCCGATATCGTTTGTAAAAATCCCTTTCACAAGTTAAAAATCACGTGTTTAAATTTCCACGATCACAAAATAAATCCAAATAACTCGAAACTTGAAACACTACATCACCTAACCATTATGAATTCAATAAAATTAGTTTCGCTCAGAACGAAGTTCGTTTAACCATCAATTATTCAATTTTATATATTAAACAACAGTAGTTTACGCGTAAAACAATGCTATTTTGGACACCTAATTGACCAGTCTTCAAAAATAACAAACTATATATTTATCCTGACTCTAAACGTCAATACGAACTCAACGGGATTCGTTTCATAGTTTAATTCAATTGTTAACTCAAGTTACGCTCAAATTCCTTTTTAAATCGAGTTAAATTTATTAAATAAACATTATCTTTTATAATGATTTCCATAGCAATTGTTTTAAAATTTGAATTGGACATAACTAACAATCTATAACATAATATCTAGATTTTTCTCTTTCATTAGAAAATTATACTAAAATTGATCCTATCGATTCTTGTTTCATAGAATTCTGACTTAAAATGGATTCTATATACTCGACTGAATTTCAAATTGTAAATTATGAACTACCGCGATGTTACAAGCTCGTTTTATAATTATATATAAATTAAATGTTTAAACTTCGTTATATAAACAAATTATATATTTTAAATCCATTTAAAATCCAAATCAATATTTAAGATAATAAATTAAATTAAATATCTTACTAGGAAAATATGGGACATTACATTCCTTCCCCCTTAAAAGAATTTCGTCCCCGAAATTACTAAGGTAGAAGAAATGTTACACCCCACTATCTTTTCAAAATTCTAATTTATTTTAAATCAAAAACAAATCCATTATTGTAAATAAAAAATTTCAAAAATATCGAAAATTTTCTAACGCATTAAATTCTCAAGAAAATTCGACAGAGTCTCCCCTATACGAAGTGACTTCTGCGATATCGCAGAAACAAATAATATATATACATTGACCCACACGGTCGGAAAACAAAATTCAAAAACCAAAACTTATATTTTTGCATAGGCGTACCTTTTACGTGCGCTATTGAGCATACTTGCTCAATTTACGTGCATTCTATGCAACCACAATCAATTCTCATAGCCTTCTATTACCTGTACTTAACTCAATTCAACATGTAAATAACCGATAAATGGAATTCAACAAGTAAACAACACAAATTCCTAAAATTTTAAACATGTAGCATCATTCATTTGCAAATACAGGATTGAATCATTTATTTCAATTCATATGTGATTCCATTCCAATTTATTGTACTGGAATTCATTTTTCTGAATTTTCAATTCATTTAACTCTTATTAAACCATAGATGAATTACGTTGAACCAATCTAACACACAGTCAACAATCAGTCAACAACCAATGTACAACCAACTTGACCAAATCAATTGAATTCACATTCAATATTAATATTTACTTGGTTATCTTTACTATGTTTATCAATCGATTAATATCCGACTGATTTCTATAATTATTATTAATAAAATTTCCAATTTCCAAATTTATTTAATTCCAATATCCATTCTTAACTTAACCAGGTTAAGTTTCAACCCCATAATTAACTAATTGATATCCAAATTAGTTCATTTCCATTTCAAATTCGATTACCAATTGGTTATCTAATTAGTTCACTTTCATTTCAAAAATCCAAATTCTGATTCATTTAAATTCTAAATTTAAATTCTCATTCATAAATTCTATATGTGAGATCTCTTCGGGTTATATTAAACCATTCAAATTTTTAATCCAATTTGAATTACATTCACATCAATCAAACACCAATATCTCAATAACTTGATAAAATTATTTCTTTTCTATACAAAAATATAATTTGGGCAAAATTATTATATTTATCCTCTTTACAAAATAATATCGTGTCAGTTATCAGTTCAAAATTTAATCGGTCAAATAACACAATAAAAATATTTTTATACAAAATTTACTAATACGCTCTCATATATATACACTCTAACTCAATCTAGGGTATTACTAACCCCATCTCTATTGAGTTACGCCATATAGCCAAGGTTATTACTAAACCTTAAGCTCTAATACCACTATAACGACCCAGCGGAATTCGACGCCCGAATTCCAGCAATAATACATAACTTGTATTACTTGACAGATCTCAAGTGTCGAAAACACCAGATAGTTAATGGAAAAAAATTAGAGGGTGACATAAGAAAGAAATATTAGAATAGAAGAAGAAGAACAACATAACAACATCAGAGTCTCACATCGCAGCGGGACAAATATAATATAGAAATAAAAACTTTATTGAGAGCTTTGAAATAAAAACATACAATCATCAGAGTACATCAACACATCTGGATAGTTAAAATAATCTTTCCTCATATACAACACGCAACGGAATAAATAATAGATATCATACATCTAAACTCCTCCAGCACGTCTTTTGAAATTCATAGTGTCCAAAACCTGAACTTGAAAACCCGATCTAACCCAAGCATTACAAACGTCGGATCAGTCTGGTGAACCAGAGTGAGAAAACTCCCTAAGTTTATAGGCATCATCCAACTTGGTTTTAAATCCAAAACGCTTCTTTTCGAATAAAAGTGATAATCGTAAGATCAATCCACACATAAACATTGATGGTTTTTACCTTACGATAACCTAAAACATTTTAAAATCATATCTTATTCTAATATTATAATAATGTCTAACACAAATAAATATCAATCTAGTGGAACGCTTGCATCTCACGCTCCACATATATAGTATACAATCAAAACCGTGGGTACTGATTGGAGATAGGATTTCCAACTATGACAAGGTATGGAACCACCTTCCGATAGTGTATCTCTAGAGAGGAATACGCTGGGTTCAACAAGAACATCTTGCAACCCGGCCACACATGACCGACCACTCATTTCGCTCGAGTGTATCGAATGTATATCACCAATGGTTAGGAGCAACCCACTGTTTTCCCTAAATGGGACAACATCGAAATAGATTTAAGAAGGAAATGAATTTTCTCAAGGTAGGTGATTATACACCCTACTTGGGAGCGACCCACTTAGCTATATTGCCTGGCCAATTTTTGTCGTTTCCAAGTTGAAGAGGCTTTGAGGTTTAACGTTACCTTTAAAACATCACAACGCCATTCACTTTGAATGCCACATTATCAGGCCTGCCAAATCACTAATTGACGTGCACAAAAATATTCTGGATGTTAATGCCACCAACAGAAATACCTTTGTAGAAATAAACGTACATGACTTTTAAGAAATACTCTCTCAGACATTCGTCCATACAAGTCATCTAGGAGCAGGATGAACCGAAGGTACCCTCCTACCATATCCCAGGTATCACCCTATGTATCAGTAGCGGGTAGTCCTTGGAAATCCATATATTTCAACCATGACAGAACCCTAGTATATCTCCGCGTCGACTCAAAGATTTTAATCGGTTCTTCCATTTATGAAGATCTGTGGTCTTTAATTGCTCCATCTCGATCAGCATATGATATCTTCCACATTTTCATATTTGCTAGTCGGAATGGTATTTGTAAACAATATTTTCCGTCAGCACCTGAGACGAGTTAAATGGAGCATATATTTAAACTGAATGACACGGCCATGATCTAAAGTCACTGACAGACAATTTAAAGTCAGTATTTCTTAGCTAAATCAACCATTTCCACGAGGAAAGGTTCATTTAACCTGATACAACTGAGGCTTTGTGTAATCAACCGTCCCTTAGATCATAGGCAAGATGATATAAATTGTGATAAGAAGAAAACGGGCTAATGCTTCCCGATACTCGGATGATAAGGATATTGCAACACTTATTGACTTAAATGATCCTTTCGCATCAAATCAACCCGGAGGAGCCCTAATTGCATCAGTAATCAAGATATAAGTTTGCAATTAACCTTTACTCCGGCATTGAGCTGCATTAAGCTCGGTATGAAAGGGTTGATCCGTATTGCCAACCCTAAAGATAAGAGAATAAGATCTCATATTTCCACGACGCCTCTTCCCTTTACGAGGGTTTCTTGATCAGTCCTTTTATACAAAAAGGGTTAGCGTTAACTCCTTGTTCCATCATAAACGACAAAATATGATTATCAAATCGCGAAAATGTTTAAGCCTTCGATTTCTCCATTCATAAATTGCTGATATATTACAAGTTTTGTAGAAATTCTTAATCCGATTTGGAAATGAGGATTTTGTCCTCTTCAAGAAGAAAGAATAAAATGGAAAATAGATAAGGAAAAATGAAAATAACCATCCCTCCACTATGTGGCTCTTGAGGTCCTATTTATAAGGAAACAAGGTCCCCTTTCTGTTGTTGGGATATTGGGCCTATTCGGGACTTTGTCGGCCGCTTTCTCTTGGTCTCGGACCTTTTGCTTCCGGCCAACTTTATGGCGCCAATCATAGTCTTCAATGGTGAGGGTCTCGTTCAATTGGGGCTCCTTTGAGATTGATATGGGCTTGTCAACGTGGTAGTTTCCGGATGGCATTTGAACTTATGGAAGAAGCTCCTGGGTGTAGGCTTTCGGACGTAAATTTCCAGACGTAGGCTTCCGGCTTTCCCGTGAATACTTAGAGGAGCTTGTCCTCATGATGTATGTAGGTGGTTGTCGGTTTGAAACCACTGTTGGTATCTATACTAGGTAAATTAGTACGAATGGCCTATATCTCTGCTAGGGTTCCGGTTAGCCTCCCGGTAGAGCTTTTTAGGATAGTTTGGTTTTCCGGAAGGTGTCCCCCGGTGACGCTTCTGTTTTCCATCGGTGTATCCTCTCGCTACTTATGCGGTTGATATTTCAGAAGCTGGTTCCGGATAATCCTTATGCATTTCTAGCTTGGTTTTCTTGATGTCTTTTCCCTTTGATGTATCGGTATCAAGAAGACTAATACTGATGACCTTTCCATCAGCGAAGCTCTTGCCTCTTTCTTTCTTTACTTCTGGTTTAGGTGACCTTTCGCCATAAACTCCTTCTTCTAGGGTTGACCCTGTTGGATAGACTCTGCCGGTATTCTATACCATTGAGTTCTTTTCTTCCTGAAAGGCATCAGTTTATGCTACTTTCAAATCGTTCTCCCCTGCTTCCGGTTCTTTCTTTCATTTGGCTTTTTGTTTCCAGGAGGTTATTTTGTGCTTATGTTCCTCCAATACCCCTTCACCGTCAGCCTGCATTAAGGGTTAATTTTAGTAGTAAATTTGCCCCCTAGTGAAGGGGTATTTTCGGATTTCCAAGCCAAACTTTTTTTCTTTTCAGATTTTTTGCTATTCTTCTGTGAGTTGTTTCTCTGCAGTGGTCTTTGAAAATTGAGAGCCAACTTGCATAACTTGATGATTAAAGACCAGGGATTCTCTTCTGGTATTTAAAGTGACCTGAATCATCCTAAATTCGGGTATTAATATAGGTAGAAGACTAAAAGCCCTTTCTGGTGCGTATGAGGACCCGAATCAATCCATATTCGAGTATTACGAGACTGAGGACCGGGAACCCCTTCCGGCATTTTGTTAAGAGTCGAATCAACCCAGATTTTGGTATTACAAGACTGAGGACCGGGAACCCCTTCCGTTATTTTGTGAAGAGCAGAATCAACCCAGATTCGAGTATTAATATGGATAAAGGACCGAAGACCTCTTCCAGCGTTAGTAAGAGCCGAATCAACCCACGTTTGGGTATCAACATAGATAAAGGACCGGAAACCTCTTCCGGCATTAGTGAAGAGCTGAATTAAATTAATATAGATAAAGGACCGAAGACCTCTCCCTGCATTATTGAAGAGCCGACTCAACCCAGATTCGGTTATCAATATAGATAAAGGACCGAAAACCTCTTCCGGCATTAGTGAAGAGTCTAATCAACCCAGATTCGGGTATTACAAGATTGAGGACCGGTGACCCCTTCCGGCATTTTGTGAAGAGCTGAATCAACCAGATTCGGGTATTACAAGATTGAGGAATGGGAACCCCTTTCGGCATTTTGTGAAGAGCCAAATCAACCCAGATTCGGGTATTATAGATAGAAGACCGGAATCCCCTTTCGACATTAATTGTTTTGGCACCCCTTTTGGATTCGACTTATGAAGTAGAGGTTGTACATGCTTCCTGAGCCACTCCTTGGGCATTTGATGTCAAAGCAGAGAATGTACATGCTTTGTTTGCCACTCTCTAGGCATGTGCGCCCGGTGCGCTTGGCTGGCTTATCCACAAGAAGGGCCCAAGGACTTACCTGACCTTCCTCCAGGAGGCGCCTTATCCTAACCATCGTAGGCGATGATAAAGTCTTAGGAACTTAGACGGGGTCATCGTAGGCACAGAACCAAGGTTTGCTCTTTTCATGCTCTATATGGACCATCGTAGGTTCAGATATAAGCTTATACGACACCCCCGCCGAGAGGTGCCCTATCCTAACCATCGTAGGCGATTATAGAGGTTTGCATTCCCTTCTGCGGGTAACGTGTGGAACATAAGCTGAGGTAAGATTTTCTCTTCTACGAGCAGAGGTAGGACGTGCTTATTTCTAGCGGAGGCAGGCGTACTCTTCTACGAGCAGAGGCAGGGCGTGCTAATTTTAGATGCACCGCCACGACCATTTCTGGTGTGAAACGGAGGCTTACGCTTTTGATGCTTTAACCTAGCCTCATCTGATTTGGGCATGGAAAAAGACTAACACACCATTCCCCTACGGGGGATGCCTCGTCCTGACCAATTTTGGTGATGACAAGGGATTGGATCCTTTTTTTTCAGCTTGACCCCTTTTGGGTTTCTTTTAAGCTATCGAAGGGGTTTCCATGAAAGTCCTTTTTCTTCATTTCTTTATCATTGAGAAGTATGGTCTTAAATGTTCGGAGTTCCATGTTTTCGGGATGAGATCTCCATTGGGTCCGCATAGCCGATATGTTCCAGGTATAACTTCTTGGTGGATGACCAAGGGTCCTTCCCAATTTGGGCCGAGAGGGCCATCCGCCGGGTTCTTTGTGTTAGCCATGACCCTTCATAAAACCAATTCTCCTTTTGCGAAGGTTCTGGTCATGACTATTGTATTGTAGTATTTCATAATCCTTCTTTGATATCCAGCTGTCTTGATCGTAACTTCATCTCTTAATCCTTGTATTAAGTCTATGCACTCTTTTCTTAACTCCTGATTGGGATCAAATGCATAAGCTATCCTTCTATGCGATGGGATTTCGACATCAACCGGAAGCATAGCCTCGCATCCGTATGTTAAGTAGAAAGGGGTGTGACCCATTGCTGTTTTGGTAGAAGTTCGATATTCCCAAAGCACTAAAGGAAACTCTTTGGCCCAATTCCCTTTGGCTTGGTTTAGGCGTTTCTTAAGTATTTCCTTTATGGTTTTGAACAGCTCTGTTAGCCTTTGGGTGTGCCACTGAGGAAAAACTTTTAATGATTCCATTTTTCTCACAAAACCGTGTGAATTCTTCACTCTCGAATAGTGTTCCATTATCTGATATAATTTTCTAAGGGATTCCAAAGTGGGTAACAGTATTCTTTACTATGAATCTCAATACCTTTTTAGACGTGATTGTCGAAAGTGGTTCTGCTTCCACCCATTTGGTGAAGTAGTCAATGGCTACTACGGCGTATTTGGCTCCACCTTTGGAGATTGGTAAGGGTCTGATTAAATCTATCCCCCATATGTCGAAAGGCCAGAGGATTGAGATAGTAGTTAGCTCGCTAGAAGGAAGCCGGGGCACCCTAGAGTACCTTTTGACTTCTTTCTCATTTTTTGACATACTCAGCTGCTTGATTAATCATCTGTGGCCAATAATAATCCTGTCGCATGACCCTCTTGGCCAGCTTAATTCCACTGGATTGGTCTCTACACCATCCTTCATGAGCTTCTTTCAACAGGCTAATCCCATCTTCGGGGCTTACACATATTAAGTAAGGAAGTGAATACCCTTTTTAATAAATATATTATCTGTAATTACAAATGTAGGAGCTTGGTGTTTTATCCTCCTCGCATTTTGCTTACTAAGGGGCAAAGTCTTGTTCAGGAGGTAGTCCATTATGGGAGTCATACACGTGTTTTCATGGTGGCGGTTTGTTTCTATTAAGAGAGTTTCCTCATTGGTGTTTCCGTCTTTGTTTTATTCATTTCCCTTCCTCAAGGCTTGGGATTTGGTTAGAACTAATAATTCTTTCCCTATTTCTGATTATCCATGCTCAATACTAGGCTTTTCCCGATAACCCATGGGAGTTACTCAAGTTTCGAGGGCCCCGCGGGAACTGGCTAATTTGGCTAGTGAATCTGCTTGAGTATTCTCCCCGCGGGGTGAGAAATCCTCAAACAGGGAGAGCATCTTTGATACCCTCTTCACGTATAGGGTTAGCTGTGCATCCATGGTTTGATAGGTTTGATTTATCTGGTTCACCGTTAGTTGTGAATCACTAAATATTTCTATCTGAGGTATCTTCAACTGTAGCGCCAAATTCAGACTAGCTATCATTGACTCATATTCTGCTACGTTATTAGTCCTCGGGAACCCTAACTTCATGGCATAGTGCAAGCGATGTCCGTCAGGGGTAATTATAACTTAACCTGCCCCGCCCCCTGTTCGTTAGAAGCTCCATCTACAAAACGTTGCCACTTGGCGTTTAAGTCATTCTCTTTAGCTGTTTGTTTTGAAATGAAGCTTGTGCATTCATTCACGAAGTCTGCGAGGGATTTTCCTCTAATCGCTGCTCGAAGATGGAACTCAATCTCGTATTGGCTAAGCTGATACCCCATTTGATTAACCTCCCTGAGGTTTCCAGTTTGTTGAACACCTGCTTGAGCGAGAAACTAGTTAAAACCCTAACGGGGTGAGCTTGGAAGTATCCTCTGAGCTTCAGTGCGGTAAGTACCAGGCAATACGCTAGCTTCTCTATCACAAGGTATCGGATTTCTGTGTCCTTTAGCCTTCGGCTAACGTAGTAGATGGGGTGCTGAGTTCAATTACTTTCTCTTATTAGAACTGAGCTTACCGCGTGCTCTGAAACAACCATATATAGGTATAGGTCCTCCCCCTTCTCGGGCTAGATAGAATCGGAGGTGTTCCCATATAAACTTTCAATTCCTGGAACGCTCTCCTACATTCTTCGTTCCATTCGAAAATTTTCTTTTTCTTTATGACATTGAAGAAATGAACGCACTTGTCAATGGCTTTGGAGATGAACCTACTAAGGGTTTCCACTTTCCCGTTTAAACTCATGACTTCTTTGCTGGTTCTAGGTTCTTCCTGATCCTTTTTGGCCTGAATTTGGTCAGGACTAGCTTCAATTCCTTGCTCACTTATCACATATCCCAGAAATTTTCTAGATTGAACTCCGAAAGAACACTTTTGCGGGTTTAACTTCATTTGGTAACTCCTCAAGACATTGAACATTTCTTCCAAGTCCTTTAGATAGTTCTCTTTTTAGTGGATTTTACTAGCATATCATCCACATATACCTCCATATTGCGCTCTATCTGTTCTTGGAACGTCCTATTTACCAGTCTTTGGTATGTTGCTTCCGTGTTCTTTAGCTCGAACAGCATCACTTTATAACAAAAAGTTCTCCAATCAGTGATAAAGCTTGTATGCTCCTCGTCAGGTTTATGCATCGGAATATGGTTGTACCCTAAGTAAGCGTCCATAACGGATAGTATCTTGTGACCACTCATGGCATCAACTAACTGGTCAATCCGCAGAAGGAGATAGCAGTCCTTCAAGCATGCCTTGTTTAAATCCATGTAATCGATGCACGTTCTCTACTTCCCATTGGATTTCTTCACTAGCATGGGATTGACTAACCATTTTGGGTATAGGACTGTCTGGGTAAACTCGTTAGCCTCTAGCCTTTTGATTTCCTTTAAAGCTTCCAAACGGTCTCTATTGTATTGTATTGTATTTTCTTTTGTAGAACCAGGAGCACTGAAGACGGATCGATACCGATCATGTCTGAATGGGTCCCGGCGAAGACATCTTTGTTGAGCTGCAGGAACCGAATTAGGCCGCCCTTAAGAGGCTCTGTCAACCTTCTCCCTATGTTGAAAACTTTCGACTTATCCTCTGAATCAATGTTCACCTCTTACACATCTTCTATTAGTTTCATCATTTCAACGTCCCCTCTAGAATCTAAACCAGTGATAATTTCTCCTTCTTCAGTCGAGTTCACATCAACAGCTCTCTTCCTCTTTCTTTTCAAAGAAATGTACCTACCATTTGCACGTTTGTTAGCCTTATTAATTTTTATTTTAGCTTCGAATGTGGGCTATAAGAATCCCTTATCCAAAGGTATAAAAATAGTAGAAGAATAAAAGTACGAAGAACACTCCCTCTTCTAGTTAACAATCGTTGCGAAGTACAATTTGCCGGAGCTAAACTGTTCTCCCCCGATGGTACCCCATGCCTGTTTGGTTAGGAATTTTAGCATAAGATACTTGGAAGACACAAAAGTGTCCATCTCCTCCAAAGCTGGGCGTCCAAAGAAGGCGTTATAATATGATGGTTGATCGATCACAATGAAGAGAGTTTCGAATGTCTTATGAAGCGGGGACAGTCCCACTTGAACCAGAAGGTTGATTTGTCCCACCGGGGTCGATCCCTTATTGTTGAAGCCAAAGATTGGTTCATTGCTTGACTCTAACTTCTTTTGAGATTCCCATCTGGTCGAAAGTGTGTTTGAAGATGACATTGACAGCACTCCCAGTATCCACAAGGATTTTGGAGACAACCGAGAGCCCTATTTGTGATGTTATCATGAGGGGATCATTATGTGGGTGGCGGACCCCCTTCTTCATTTCCGCTGGAGAAACCACTAAGTTGTGCATTTTGAGAGCATAACATGCGTTCTTCTACGGTGGCTCTTCTTGAATGGAGAATATTCCCACCACGGCTTCCATTATCCACTGGCTCCTAGCTCTCAGGCAGCTTCCGGCAGGGTGTGGTCCCCCGTGGATCACATTGATTCGATTGATGGGCGGACCTAAGTCTAGGTTTCCCCCTTCCATAGTATCCCCTATCGTATTCACCGAAACTTTCTGTTGTCCATTTTTATGTTGAACTGGAGTTGTCTTGTTTAGAACAAATTCTTTTAGATGTCCCTCACGGATCAGCTTCTGAATAATCCCATCCAATACCTTGCACTCGTTAGTCTTATGTCCGTTGGTCTTGTAGAATTCATAGTATTTACCACTGGTATAAGGTTGTGGGCAATTCTTGGCTTTGAACGAGACGAGAAGTTATTAACCCTTTCTCTCGCAACAACATGCACGAATGAGATAGGCTTGTTTAGAGCAACCGAGTTAGTATTAGAATCTGCCCATCTTGATCTCTTTTGGTTTCCCTCCGGAGGCCTTCGTCCAAATTTTGGCCTTCCTCCTTCCCCACGGGGCCTAAACTTTCTCTTTGTGAAATATAATTCGTCCATGCGAATAAACTTGTCGGCTTGAAAGTGAAAGTCATGCAAGTCTTTACAGCCGTGAATGTATAATTCCTTCCAAAAGGGGGTATTTTCGATTAACCCCGAATGCACGGGGATCAACTTGTCATGATCGTTCATATCCTTAGCCTTTAATGCCTCGATGCTGAACCTTTTCAGATAATCTCTTAGAGACTCCCCTTGCCTCTTTTTGATGTTAGCGATGACTGTGTAGTCGACCATTGGATATTCGCAAATGCAGAACTGTACGGAAAATTCGTAGGAGAATTGTTTCCACGAGTAAACGATGTTCTCTCTATACTGATGATACCACTTTGCTGCAGCCCCTTGGAATGTCACTGGGAAGAGACGGCATCTGACAGCCCTAGAAGCATTGTAAAGATCCATCTGACTGTTGAAAGCCATTATATGATCGTCGTGGTCAGTTGTCCCAAGATACTTCAAGGTTGGAACCTTCACCCTCGATGGTATTACGATATTCATAATTTCATCAATCAAAGGAGCTACCCTTTTGCTGTCGTTTACCCTATCATCCTAGGTTCTCTTTCCCTTGCTTCCTAGCGGGTCTTTAACGGTCTTCTGGGCGAAGTCTTTAAGATAAGCTTCCGCGTTGTCATAGTTTGTTCTCTTAGGACCATAACCTTTGGAAGTGGAACTCCCGGACTTTTCCTGCTTGCATTGGTTTCCTTGATGATCTATTCCCATCAAATGGGACTTCCTCTTCTTGGAGTAAGCTGTCTAGAGCTTTTCCTTTACTTCCGAGTGTTGAATGGGAGCCTTTCTTTTTGCAGACTCGTCCGTTTCTCTCTGACTAAATTTGGTTAACCTTGAAGACTTTTGTGCCAGAGCAGCATTCATTTGAGCTTGCATCTCTTGGAGTTGCTTCTCCAAGGCCACAATTCTTGCGACATTATCTTCCATAGCATTTGGTGGCTGTGTTGGGTTGGATGTGGCTCCTCTTTCGTTGTTGTTCAGATTAAGCGTTAGCTCCATGTTTCCTTCAAGGGTTGCATCAGGATCCGGTTCCTTGTTTCGATCTTCTAATCTTTTTGATTTCATCTTTCTTGCCATGGAGCGATAAATTTACTCAGTTAATTTTTTATAGATTAACCGTAAGGTCGGAGGTTCAGGCCCTCCTTCTAGTGCCAAAATATTAACGATATTTTCCGTTAACACCTGGGATGAGTTAAATGGAGCATATATTTAAACTGAATGATACGGCCATCATCTAAGGTCACTGACAGGCAATTTGAAGTCAGTATTTCTTAGCTAAATCCACCATTTCCACGAGGAAAGGTTCATTTAACTTGATACCACTAGAGCTTTGTGTAATCAATCGTCCCTTAAATCGTAGGCAAGATGATATACATTGTGGTAAGAAGAAAATAAGCTAATGCTTCCCGATACTCGAATGGTAAGGATATTGCAACACCTATTGACATAACAATCCTTTCGCATCAAATCAGCCCGAAGGAGCCCTGATTGTGTCAGTAATCAAACTATAAGTTTACAATTAACCTGCACTCCGGCATTGAGCTGTATTAGGCTCAGTATTAAAGGGTTGATCTGTATTGCCAACCCCCAAGATAAGAGAAGAAGATCTTGTATTTCCACAATGCCTCTTCCCTTTACGAGGTTTTCATGATCAGTCCTTTTATACAAAAAGGGTTAGTGTTAACTCCTTGTTCCATTATAAACGGCACAATATGATTATCAAATCATGAAAATATTTAAGTCTTCGATTTCTCCATTCATAAATTGCTGATATATTACAGGATTTGTAGAAATTGTCAATCCAATTTGGAAATGAGGATTTTGTCCTCTTCAAGAAGAAAGAATAAAAGAGAAAGTCGATGAGGCAAAATGAAAATAACCATCCCTCCACTATGTGGCTCTTAGGGTCCTATTTATAAGGAAATAGGGTCCTCTTTCTGTTGTTGGGATATTAGGCCTGTACGGGCCTTTGTCAGCCGCTTTCTCTTGGTTTCAGACCTTTTGCTTCCAGCCGACTTTGTAGTGGCAATCATAGTATTCAATAGTGAGGGTCTCGGTCAACTGGGGCTTCTTTGAGATTGATATGGGCTTGTCGACGTGGTGATTTCTGGATAGCATTTGAACTTCTGGAAGAAGCTCACGGGTGTACGCTTTCGGACGTAAGTTTCCAGACATAGGCTTCCGGCTTTCCCGTACTTAGAGGAGCTTGTCCTTATGATGTATGTAGGTGGCTGCCGGTTTGAAACCGCTATTCGTCTCTGTACTAGGTAGATTAGTACGATTGGCCTGTGTCTCCGCTAGAGTTCCGGTTAGCCTCCCGGTAGAGCTTTTAGGATAGTTTGGTTTTCCGGAATGTGTCCCCAGGTGATTCTTCTGTTGTTCATTGGTGTATCCTCTCGCTACTTATGCGGTTTATGTTTCGGAAGCAGGTTCCGGATAATTCTTATGCATTTCTAGCTTGGTTTTCTTGATGTCTTTGCCCTCTGTCATTTCGGTATCAAGTAGACTAATATCGATGACCTTTCCGTCGGTGGAGCTCCTATCTCTTTCTTTCTTTACTTCTGATTTAGGTGACATTTCGCCGTAATCTCCTTCTTCTTGGGTTGACCCTGTCGGATAGACTCTGCCGATTTTTCATACTTTCTGAGTTCCTTTCTTTCTGAAAGGCATCGGTTTATGCTGCTTTCAGATCGTCCTCCCCTGCTCCCATTTCTTTCTTTCATTTGGTTTTTTACTTCCAGGAGGTTATTTTGTGCTTGTGTTCCTCCGACACCCCTTCACCATCAACCTGCATTAAGGGTTAATTTTAGTTGTAACAGTATTCAAATATAAATTTGATTCCGGTCTTCCCGTACCAACAATCGTATGGGCCATATTTGATAGTCAGTTATTTAACTATCAAATAAACAGCCATTCAATCATAAAATAAAAATAGATTTACTGATTCAATACTCAGCATCACTTGGCTTCTTTAATTAAAATATTCATTTAATAAATCTCAAAAACTTTTAATAATTCAATTATAGCTTTTCACTTCTTATTGTAATATAAGAGTATCCTCCAAACAATTTTAATTTAATACTTGACAATATCCAACTAATTATCATTTGTGTCACATTATTTATTATCTAAAACTGGGAAATTAGTTTGACTTATTATTCATAAAATAATCATTACGGAAAAAAAATTGCTTCATTACTTGAAAATAATTATCTTCGCTTATTTATTTAGAATAAACTCAATCTAAAACTTATCTCCTTACTACAAAAATATCATTATATTTTCACCAATCTCCTTTTCTTTCCTTTACAATGGAAATATTATTTTGTATTCTCAAATCTTTTCCTTTCCGTTACTTTGGAAATCCCATTATATATTCTTCGACCTTCTATTCCCTTTTACCTTGGAAATATCTTTTTATTTCTAATCCACGTATTTCTGTACTTTAACCCTCATTAGTTCCTAACCGTAAATTGGTAAGAGAATAATTTCCTAAGATCAACCCTGAAGACCGAAATCAACATCAGATTAACACTCTGAATATCACTCAACTCAACCAATCTCCAGTTAGGTTCCAATTTTTTAAATTCTTATCTTAACTCCTCATCAACCCATTTTATTTCACTTATAATCCATTCGACCATTTTCCACTTTGAAAATCTCATTTTAATTCTATTTG
This sequence comes from Allium sativum, assembly GCA_030737875.1. Lineage (NCBI taxonomy): Eukaryota > Viridiplantae > Streptophyta > Magnoliopsida > Asparagales > Amaryllidaceae > Allium > Allium sativum. The sequence continues at coordinate 968,113,162 of CM060910.1, read as the reverse complement.
TTCCTCTTTATCTCGTTATTAAGTATCACCTATTTAGAATCGACGTTTTAACTCCACATCTCTTTTATAATCTTATTTAACAATTTTAATATAAATCCTTTTTATTTCTCGATTTCTTTTTACTTAATCCAAATGTTAAGTATACATTTCATTTAAGCTATCGTTTCCGCTTAAATCTCTTTATAACTTCATTCATAAAAACTCTCGGGATTTAAAATATATACCCGATCATAAATTCTTTTCACAATTTAACTATATTCTATTACACTCTTGATTACGTACTTAAATCATTTTCCTTTAAAACTACTCTCCTAAACTAAATAATAAACTTACTTCAGCATTAACTACTGTAAATTTAGTTAACTGCTTTATTAACTAAAATAAATAATAAATTTCCTTTAAAAGCCTTATAAAAAGTAAACAACTCTTCGTTACTATTCCATTTGATTTATTAAAAGTAAATTAATCAAATAACCAATTCTAACTAAAATGTTTGAATTAGTCAAACTCAACCTATGATTATCTTGTTAATCAATTCCAATTAATACTTATTTCAAATTAATTAATAATATAATTAATTTGAATATCCCCATTTGGAATAAAATATTCTGTTATGTTTTATTTACTACGTAATATAAATATTAATATAATAGAAGTCCTTCGAATTATAATACGGATTTATATAGTTTAAGTAAGTGACTTGAACTTGAGATTATATAATGTTAGACCAAAAAATGGTCCTAACACCCAAATCGTCGTATTTTGAGCATAGGATATGAAGAAATAACTGAAAAAATATAGAAAAAGTGAGACAACAAGATTTTTATAGTGGTTCGGCGTTAACGAGCCTACGTCCACTTCATATTTTCTCATTTCATTCATGGATTACAATTACAATGAATACTCTCTCCGAATTCATTGAATTTTTATTGAGGAAGATGATAGTTATTCATGGAGAAGTGTCAGCCATGGCAGCCATGGACAAGGAGATGCCAAAAGTCCCTTGAAAATGCCCTCTGAAGGTGTATTTATAGTTGTAGGAAAGATCCGGGGAGGACTGGTTCGTGATGGCGTACGTGGCAGGCGATCCAGAAAAATAGGAGAGCCAGTAGCCTTGAGAATAGGTTAAAACAAGCTGCGTGTGAATAGGTCCGAAGGTCGGATCGCGGTCATATGGTCGGATCGCGGTCATGGGTCGGATCGGGGTCATGGGTCGGATCGCGGTCATGGGTCGGATCGGGGTCATAGGTCGGATCGTGGTCATGGGTCGGATCGGATCGCGTAGGCAAGGGCGGATCGGATCGCGGTCATATGCCAGCTTACACCCTTTCACGGAAATGGGCGTAACTTTCAAACCGTAAGTCCGATTGAGCCAAACCAAAGCTCAAATTGAAGCTAATTCAAAGGGCTACAAGTATGTAATGTGAATAGATCCAAATGAGGTCATTTGATAGGGGTTTAGGGCCAGTTTATAATGATGTTGTAATTTTGACCAAACTGCCTTGTGTCTTCTGACAATGCTTCCAATGCCAGAGAGCGATGTTATCCAGAGATTCCATATGAGACAGCATTTACCCGGAGGTGTGTCAACATGATCTTTGCTTTGGGTAGCCTGGCCATAAAGCAGGCTAACATTTTGCCCTCCAAAGTACATCTTATCGAGGATGAGATGTGCTTTGAATATGTTGAGCTAAATCTTTCTAGAATATCATTTGTCCTTGAGAAGGCTTTAACCAATTGTTGCATTGCTTCCATTGGAGCTAATCAGGCTAAGTTCTATGAGAGGAGTATTCGAGACGATCGAGAAATTGTTAAAACCTTGTCAAATCAAAAGATCTAATTCATCCGTCAGAAGTCATGCTAAATTGTCGGCTCCCGAGCGTGATCCTACAGGCATAGGTCGTCGCCAAACAACATCATCACTCTATGCAAGCCAAGCGCGTGGTAGGGTTGGACTTTCTTTTACATATGAGTCAATAAATGAAGTAGCCACCCAAATCATGGGGCGATGTAAGAATCTTTGGGCTCTGAGCTAACAACTGGACTGTTGGGATAAATCACATCAGAATCAACATACGAATTTGTCATTTGTACTCAAGTTTGGACTAGCCTGATATCTTGATATTGATTCAGGATCTTAAAATCGCATTGAATCGTAACAGAAAGGAATTCAAAAGCCATGATCACTCTGGATCGTAGTCGAGAGAATCCACAATTGTTACGGATCATTTCTTAATCCAATATTCACATATGAAGTAGTCAGTAAGGGATGTTGTTAAAATTATGTGGACCAGTGCCTATAGGATCGTCACCATCGTGAGGTAGTAGATAGGTTTGTCACACCTTCCATTCGGTGTAGTATGAGTCTTTAAGTTCACATTCGATCCACAAGCTAGCTCGCTTGGTCGGCAAAGATGAATAAGATTGTACTCCGGAGGCATGACGTACATGTTTCGAATCCCATTTCATACCAGGATTGTCTTCAAAGTTAGTCTATGAACCGACACTTGTGCTCTTAGTGCCATCGGAGGACAAGCGAGGTCAGTACTTATGTCCCCAGTATCGATGGGGGTTGAATTGAGTCAATAAGGCATTTAATCTTGAAGATTTTATACTTCCTGTCATTGCATCTGGTAAGAGTTGCAGGTTCAGCAATCTTAGTCGACCCAGATCATTCTGTACTGTTTCTCAATTTAGCAAAAATCGGAATTATATATGCGAATGGTTGAACCACATTTGCTTTGATATCATCTCTTCTCTTTAGTCAGATAGTGAGGATTGCCTCATCGGGCATCAGCGACTTCGGTTACTCTCATCAGATCAGTTGCAGAGTCAAGTAAGGTTGTTGAATGCGAGTGAATAAATGTCGTTATGAAGTTAGTTGGGCCCCACCGTTTATGCTTCAGCATAGTCCGAAATGGTTATCACAGTCTTATTGAGTCTCTTTCTCATGCTCGGTTCAATTGTGCTTGACAAACAAGATCATGGGCTCGATAAGTGGTATAGATTCTCTTTGGAATTGCACATTCTTGTCATTGTTTTCCAGGGCTTTTCCTTTGTCCTTATCGTTTCAGGAATTAGAAGGTACCCCATTCTTTAGTCAGGAAGGCATCTAGGTCATTCGTCTTGACGCTAACACCTTTTTGTCATGAAAGTCTATCGACTTCAGGGTTGAATTCATCAAAATCTCTGAGAAAGTCTTGTTATAGAGAAAATTTAAAGTTCGGGGGAATAACAGGGGATCCTGACGTCCCATGTGTGAGGGCTGTAATTGTTGTTATCCATATCATCTCGAGAAGTGCTGCCTCTCGAGTGGCGCCGAATCAAACTAGCGAGCAGGTTGCCATCAAAGAATTGATGCACATTATCAAGATCCTGGCTGGTGCCCCCAGCATCGAATCTGAGATTACGAAGGGGGTCTTTGCTGATTTCTTGTTTCCACGTCGATATTGCCCCCGGGTCATGGTTCGAGTCATTCGACCTGACCGGGTTCCTGTTTTTCGAATTGTTGCGTTCTTTCTTGGAGCTGAGTATGAAATGTCGCTCGAGTATTCATTCGAGTTGGAGTTAAAACTGGTCGTGCATGATCTGAGTTTGTCACAATTCTTACATTCTTATCTAGGATGTTACACGTAGCTGTTCCATTTGCCTGTGTTTCCATCCATGACGTAGGGAATCGAAACCGCATGCTGCGCGCCTGCTGATTAGTTTGCGTTCAACCCAAGCTGATGGTTGATATCTGACTGTTCCAAGTTCGTCACTACCTGAACTTCAATTTTATCATTTCCAGCGAATTGATGATTGTTGCTCGGCCTTCCAGTTCATTCCTGAAATAGGTGAAGGTCGGCCTCGGGCTTCTTGATTCTACACGAGCATTAGCCGTCAATCAGGCTTTTGTCATTCGGCTGGGAACGGAGGCATCGAGTAATTGAACTATGCTGCTCAAGGCTCGTATCATGTGCCCCCTATCCACAGGGGGTTTTGTTGAGCAGTACACTTCGAATTCATGTCTTCTCTGGATTCATGTTCACTTCTCGCATCAAGAGCCGGAGTCGAGTGCAAAAATGAATTGTTGGTATTCAGCCCATGCTAAGCCCTAGTCTCCCATCAAGCTCCGAGGACAGAAATCAAGCGGTGAAGGGTCAGATTGTAGTCGCCTCGAGTGCTCCCGTTTGCTCTTTGCATCAAGGGAAAGGTCGGGGACGAAATGGTTGCATCATGTTCAATTATTACGTGGGATATATCCAGCCTTATCTGAACTTCCCATTCTGGAAGTAAGTTGGGATCAGCAGATGGACGTTCTCTTTGCATCTGCTTTCTGTTCTTCAAGGGGCCTGCATCATCCTTCTGGACGCGACCCTTTGTTCGTTTTCCATTAGCATGTTGCCATCATTGCGAGTGAGGCCCTCGCGTTCTTGACTAGTTATCTTTTGTAAACCTGCGTTTACTAATAAAAATTCTGTTCCTTTCGCATTGTCTTGTACCTGCGAATGGACAAATAAGTCATGAAGCGTTATAAGTAGTCAACGCAATTATAAATGAAAATGCACTAAAGTAGTATGTATGTATAGGTATGCTCCCAATCAATCATTAACTTAGTGCCTGGCCAGGGCTTTGTTGAGGATTGATTAGGACCTTAACTGTTTTTCCCCCATGTCCAGACACGGAGGATCCGGGCTCGGAGTTCAGTCAGTCCCCCGACACTCTAGCGGGGTAGGAGCCCTAGCTTGTTTCATGATATGCTCAACGATCCTTCAGCGGAGCAGAAATTATCGGGGGTGCTGAGTCTCCAGCACCTTTCTCAGTGCTTAATCATAGACGCTTTTATACTCTCCTGGCGGTCGCCAAGGTTAGAGTTCTAACTCAGTTGTTCTGTCGCTCCCCGATCCTTCAGCGGGGTAAGAGTTCTTTCTCAGCGCTCAATCGGAGACGCTTTTATACTCTCCTGGCTGTCACCAAGGTTAGAGTTCGAACTCAGCTGTTCTGTCGCTCCCCGATCCTTCAGCGGGGTAAGAGTTCTTTCTCAGCGCTCAATCGGAGACGCTTTTATACTCTCCTGGCTGTCGCCAAGGTTAGAGTTCGAACTCAGCTGTTCTGTCGCTCCCCGATCCTTCAACGGGGTAAGAGTTCTTTCTCAGCGCTCAATTGGAGACGCTTTTATACTCTCCTAGCTTTCGCCGAGGTTAGAGTGTTGTCGAGGCGGTTCCTGTCATGGTACACCTTCGCGCCTTGTGGATGTCATCTTCGCGTCCTTTATACTCTCTCTCGGCTCTTGAGAGTTAGAGTCATGGATCGAGCGGTCTTCAATCATGCACGCCCATCAAACTCATCCTAGGTTTATATATTTTAATCCAAGCTCTGAGGATTAACGTCAGTCAGACAAACAGTTGGAAAACGTTTGCCAAGGCTTTGCGTTCCTCCAAACAGTCTTTGGGAGGAAGGGTTGGCACCAAACTTCGGGTACCTGCGTTTTTCATATCGCACGAGTTAGTTATGTCAATAACTCGGAAAGCATGTGAAAGTAGATTGCATGGTTGAAAGGTAAGCATATCGAGAGGCAGTGTTGCCTCCTTTATTGGGATTCATGTAGTCTGGCGGCATCGCGGATAGGATTGAGCAATATAGACGGTCACACCGCGTCCTTCTGGAGTAGGACTCCAACTTTGCAACTCAAAGACTTATGTTCAATTGTCTTGTGGTCTGCCACGTGTGAGCCAAGGATTGGATGGTCATCCCGGATCCACCTTGAGCTATACAGCATTCTTTAGACGAAGAGCGTGGCTTTGTAAACGAGCAGTTCAGTCGAGCTCGTTATAGTATTGCTCTATGGCTCTATATGCGGGTGTTACAAGTTTGATCGGTAGCAAATCCTGGATACCTACACCATCCACATATTAATTCATATGAGTTAATTACATCAATAACTCATAAATCATGCAAATATAAGAGTCAGGGTTATAGAATAATCCTGTTAAAGGAATGAGTATCATTCTGAGTGAAAAATGGCGTTGCATATTCATTGCAAGTCCATTTTACTTCGCCCTATCTCTGCCAATAAAGGGCTGCCAAAGTCCTTTAGTTGATGAGGGGTATCTTTTCAGATTATCATGGGGGCGGCAGTCCCAAAAAATGAATAGACCTTGGTCGGGGTCTTGAGATGGCAAAGGCGGCTAGGAAGGTACTATAAGCGAGTGATGAGGTCGCATCTCCTTCAAATCGTCTTTTTGCCCCCGTGCTGAGGGTAAGGATGGAGTGTCAGGAAGTCATGACTGGATTGCTAATGGTAGCACATCTTTGCATTGGTGTTAGGTTGTAAATTAGCATGAGAACAATGGATTCATGCTTATAGAAATTTTTGCACTTTCAATGCTAGGAAATAGGATATTACTGCTGGTGGGATAATCATATCACATAAATTTGCTGATATACCCTCGATCCCATTTCGGGGACAAGGGTTGGTGCGCCGACAATCAACCAGCATTCATGCGTAAGCGTTCTAGATCTTCAACTCGCTAACTTTCAGGCAAGACTAAGTCAATTGGCCAGGCAAATTCTTGATGTATCAGCTCTGAATTAGATGATGTAATCTCGAGCAATTTATGCTCAAATCTGTAGTTGCCCCCAGCCTTAGGGGAGTGAGTCATTTGGCAGATAATCGATGAAAAGAGTGGAAGTATGAGTCTTCACTTTCTAACTTCAGAACGCCGTTCACCAGAAGTTTCATTCATGTACATCTCCCATCTAATGGGTGGCTGACTGGTGATTTGGTCGAATCATTCAGGGTGGTCAATTTGGCAATTGCATTCGTTGGTGTTTGTTTTGGGACAACCTTCCAAGAGAAATAGGTAATGTCGAATTGCATGTCATATCTCGAGGCATAAAGAACGATTGCACGCCTTTCACTTCACCTTGTTATATGCATTCTGTGTTGTAGGAAGTTTATCATGGAGTTAACCATGACTCTCTTCCGGGTTTGGTCTCCAACGTTGGATCAACTTCCATTTTATCAATGGTTGTATTTCATAGTGTCTTGATGGGGATCATCTCTATCTTTTCTACAATGTCGGACCCTTCTAACTTGGTTAGATTATCCGCCTTCTGATCTTCTGCTCGCCGGACATGAGATATGTTGTAACGTTCTAATACATCCAACAACCCTTCTTCCGGTTCTAGGTAAGCTGCGGGTGGTGGTTCCTTCGTCTGGAATTCCTTTCGAGCCTAGCGAACAACAATGTGAAAGTCAGAAAATATGTTCAATGCCACTATTCCCAACTCCTTAGCGAGTTTCAATTCGATAATCAGGGTGTCGTCTTCGGAGCCGTTGTCAGTAGCGGAGAATTTCAACCGCAAGGCATAGTAAATTGACCGCCCTTTAGGGGTTATTAATAAGACACCGGCGTCGGACAGTCAATCATTCTTTGCACCGTCTGATTACATCTTCCAGGTGCATCTTCCACATCTGCAACATCCTCTTCGGGAGTGGTACATTCAGCGATGTAGTTGGTTAATGCTTGCCTTCGTATGGACTTCTTTAGGAGGGAGTTGAGATCAAACTGGTTTAGCTCTATGTCTCGATCAAGCAAATTTCCAGATGCCTCAGGTCGTTGCAGGACCTGTCATAGCAGTTAGTGAGGGTACATACCATCGGATGAACTTGGAAGTAATGGGGGAGCTTTCTTAGAGCAATCAGCAAGCTGTAGACGAGCTTTTCAATCTTTGGGTATACCACGACTACTTTCTTGCTCACATTATTGACTAGTTTCCAGACCTTATCCTCCTTACACACAAGTGGTGCCAACTTTCATGCTAAGCTTCAGACGCCTTTAATTCTTTGTTGTTCATGGCTAACTATGAGGCCTTTAGGTTCATTCCAGATATTGAACATCTCTGTCAGATTCGAAACGTGGTAGGTTGACCGCTCGGACTCCATAAGACTATCACCTACATGGACTTCCATGGGCCTTGCACTTTGGTTGTGGACCATACAATTCAGTAAGCGCTGGTAAGTTGCCTCGGCATCCTTCAGTCTGAATGCCAATTCCATATAACAGTACAGTTCGAGGTCAATGATAAAACATGTTTATTCATGATCTGGCACATGCATAAGAATTTGGTTGTAAGCTGCGCACACGTCCATGAGAGGGATACATTCACGTCTAGTCATTGAATCCACAAGCTGGTCAATTCTGATTGACGGGAAGCTTCCTTTTGGGCGAACTTTGTTCAAATCTAAGTAATCAATGCGTGTGCGCCATTTTCCATTAGCGTTCTTGACAATGACGGGATTTGATATCCAAGCGAGATGGTTTGCAGTGATTCAACGGGTATCTGACTCTGGGCACCAAAGCATATTGATCCAAACCTTATTCGATGGCAATCAATCTTTGTTGTTGGGTATCCCATTATTGAGAATCATGGTCATTGGTATCTTCTGAGTCATCATTAGAATAGTGTCCGGATTGTTCTATGTCAATGTCATCTGGTATCCCGACTGTTGGATAGGTTTAAGTCACGTAAACTAGGTGATCACTACTTGTTCAGGAACATCATCGGTTGCATTGGGGAGATCTTTACACCATCGGAGCTCTGGAAGAGGAGGCTGTTATGAGACCATCATTACTTTGTATACTGCCATAGTCAGCGTGTCGAATCTTTTCAACAACTCCTCACATTCAATAACATCGGTAGATAGAGGTCATGGCTTCTGGAGGAATTCTAATTGTTGTCATTCCGTTGTCAAATTCTTTGACAATCCGTTTATTCTTCATTGATAAGCCTTGATGAATGCTGTTGGCCAACATATATGTTGAGCTGAAGATGAGCCATGCTCCGAGCCGAAGGCAAGGCCGTGCTCCGAGCCGAAGGCAAGGCCGTCAGCGGGTCCGGGCGCAGCGCCGGCGGGGGTCCGGGGCCCCGCAGTCCCGGCGACGATCGACCTAGCCGGTTAGGTCGAAAATGTGGGCACCGCACGATTTTTTCGATTTTGAAACATGAAGCCTTTTCTGAAATGATCTGAAAATTGTATTTTTTCCAAAAACTGTCACTATTTTGGATCGGGTCGTGACCCTTGTTCGTCGTCATTTTTCCGGGTCGCGGTTCGCTACTGTCCTCCGGTTCGTGGTCTAGCTTGGCGATCGGGATACTCCAACCTTCCAGCTTCGGATCGGTTCGTGGTCTTGTCCAGTTCGTGGATATGTTCACAACAATTGCTTCAGGTCGGATCGTGGAAGTATCACCGGGTCGGATCGCGACTTCCTTGCTCGGTCGGGTCGTGGGTTCATCTTGAGACCGGATCGTGGTCTCCCCGCGATCTGCGATCCGCGATCCACGATCCGCGATCCGCGATCCACGATCCTCGATCCGCGATCCGCGATCCCCTCGACTCCAGAACATTTTATTTATTATCCTCATTTGGTCGTGAAGCTTGTGAACCCTTAGCTTTTTTTTTCGAAGGTATGAAGCTCTGATTTTCTGAAATCAATGAAATATTCAAAAATGGTAGAAACGCGGACTGTTTTCTTCGAACTTTCAAATCCAAATAATGAATAGCAATCCGATAGGCTGAGAATTCAGTTCTCAGTGAAAGCACCAAAATGTTAGACCAAAAAATGGTCCTAACACCCAAATCGTCGTATTTTGAGCATAGGATATGAAGAAATAACTGAAAAAATATAGAAAAAGTGAGACAACAAGATTTTTATAGTGGTTAGGCGTTAACGAGCCTACGTCCACTTCATATTTTCTCATTTCATTCATGGATTACAATTACAATGAATATTCTCTCCGAATTCATTGAATTTTTATTGAGTAAGATGATAGTTATTCATGGAGAAGTGTTAGCCATGGCAGCCATGGACAAGGAGATGCCAAAAGTCCCTTGAAAATGCCCTCTGAAGGTGTATTTATAGCTGTAGGAAAGCTACGGGGAGGACTGGTTCGTGATGGGGTATGTGGCAGGCGATCCAGAAAAATAGGAGAGCCAGTAGCCTTGAGAATAGGTCAAAACAAGCTGCGTGTGAACAGGTCCGAAGGTCGGATCGCGGTCATGGGTCGGATCGGGGTCATGGGTCGGATCGCGGTCATGGGTCGGATCGGGGTCATAGGTCGGATCGTGGTCATGGGTCGGATCGGATCGCGTAGGCAAGGGCGGATCGGATCGCGGTCATATGCCAAGTTACACCCGTTCACGGAAATGGGCGTAACTTTCAAACCGTAAGTCCGATTGAGCCAAACCAAAGCTCAAATTGAAGCTAATTCAAAGGGCTACAAGTATGTAATGTGAATAGATCCAAATGAGGTCATTTGATAGGGGGTTTAAGGCCAGTTTATAACGATGTTGTAATTTTGACCACACTGCCTTGTGTCTTCTGACGATGCTTCCAATGCCAGAGAGCGATGTTATCCAGAGATTCCATATGAGACAGCATTTACCCAGAGGTGTGTCAACATGATCTTTGCTTTGGGTAGCCTGGCCACAAAGTTGGCTAACATATAATATGTTATGTATTGTAATTCTTAGATGTCCCTAGTCAAGTTTTGTTGTATACAAAGGACAACAATAAAACATTAAGACTAGTATGTTGATTGACTAATGATCACATCTGATTGATCATTAATATACGTGATATTAATGTCAAAACATAAATACGTATTGGAGAATATCGTATTGGGCTGACCCAACGTAAGAAAAACTACTTGGAATATAATTAACAGTATCATAAGTTATTCTCATAGTGGCAGTGATGTAATGGTTCTCAGAGCTGAAATCATTATAATTTTATTTGATGATATTTGTGTTTTGAAATCATCTAAAGTTACTCGTAATAGAGTAACGGTAACGATGATTATTGGATGCATCTCGAATCGAATGAAAATTATGAATGATCTAGATGGAATTTAACCCTGCAATATATTTGTAGTGATATCCATGGACCTCTTGATTGAGTGAGACTATGAAATGCATGGCCGTGCTCAAATATTGATTTGTTTTAAAGAGTCTACTCATCGATCAAGATAAACGGATTAAATTATAAAGAGGGTGGTATCTTCCATGCCTCGAGTTTAATCCTAGATATATTGGTTAAAAGGATTATATTGCAATGATAAACTAGTCACAGAAATGTTTGTATCGAATCGATGATCTTATTATAACTTGGGTAGTAGCGACGTATTACTAGATGTCAATCACTGTTCATGATTTTAAATATGATTTAAAATCATTTCCCATATTATAATAACCTATAGGATCACAAAACAAGGATGTTCGAGAAGGAAGGACCATTTTAAATAAATAACATTTAAAACGTTGGATTTTTTATTTCAAATGGTCCACACCGTTTATTTCGATTTACCTCATTATTTCATTATACAAAAGGGTACCGACTCTTTCATGATTATCTATCAGAGAGAAAATCACGAAATGAAACAAAAATTAGGGAAAATCGATTTAATGGTGACTGGCTAGTAACAGATTCTTTGAACTTCAATTTCGTGCGATGAAGATGAAGCAAACATTCGTGGATACTTTTGGAGGCAAGGCATTTTATTTTGCTTGTATTTGATGCTCCAATTATTTTTGATCTCGATAATGATTCGTTTTCACGGATATTTCATGACAGGTATATATTTTGAACTCAATTTAATTGATTTTGTCGGGATCATGTTTTAGGGTTTGTAATTTTTCGTTGTGCTTTAATTCACAAAACCCATCATTTTCCACTTTGAAAATATCATTTTAATTCTATTCGTTCCACTTAATATCATTATTAAGTATCGCCCATTTAGAATCGACATTTTAACTCCACGTCTCTTTTATAATCTTATTTAACAATTTTAATATAAATCCTTTTTATATCTCGATTTCTTTTTACACAATCCAAATGTTAAGTAAACATTTCATTTAAGTTATCGTTTCTGCTTAAATCTCTTTATAACTTCATTCATAAGAAGTCTCGGTTTTTAAAATATATACCCGATCATAAACACTTTTCACAATTTAACTATATTCCATTACACTCTTGATTACTTACTTAAATCATTTTCCTTTAAAAACTAATCTCTTAAACTAAATAATAAATTTACTTCAGCATTAACTACTGTAAATTTAGTTAACTGCTTTATTAACTAAAATAAATAATAAATTTCCTTTAAAAGCCTTATAAAAATTAAACGACTCTTCGTTACTATTCCATTTGATTAATTAAAAGTAAATTAATCAAATAACCAATTCTAAATAAAATATTTGAATTAGTCAAACCAACCCATGATTATCTCGTTAATCAATTCCAACTAATACTTCCTTCAAATAAATTAATAATATAATTAATTTAAATATCCCCATTTAATTGTTTCTAAAACAATTTATCCAACCTTAACCGTCGATTATAAAATTATTTACTTATTAATGTTATTTACGTAAGAATTTGTGTTATAAAATTCATTCTATAATTATTTATAAACTTAAATAATAAATATTTATTTCACTTTATAAATTTCCATTCACAATAATAGATTTAAAAATCTACCTTTAGTTATAAAATAAATTTTATAACTTCATTTTTGTTTATTTACTTGACGGTAAATCAATGTTTATAAAATGATTGATTTTTAAGCCATGTGTTGCCAATTACTCAACCAATACTTCCTGTTGACGGCAAAAAATGTTCGTAAACACCCAAGATTCCAATTACTAGGAATTATTAATTTAGTCGTGTAGACGAGAGCGGAAGCAGTAAATAACACGAAATGTTTATAGTGGTTCGGCCTCAAGAGGGGCCTACGACCACTCTGAGGAGTTGTTGGAATATTATTGATAACACAAACTTATAAGGTTGAGACTATCTCATGACATCTCATTACATTTGTCTCTAAGCTATATGATGTGAAAATTATCATATATTGCCTATATTAGGAAAAAGACACTTTTGCGCTTCTTCTTCCTCAAAGAGGAGATGCCATTAAAGGAGCTCTCTAAAGGTCTCAAGGTCACAAATTCCAACCCCATTGAAGTGTGAGGCCAATGGGTATTTATAGGGAAGTGGTTAGGTAGGAGTAGGTAGAAATTGGGTGTAGTGGCCCGAAAAATCCGTACCAATTTGAGCAGACTAATATACTACACATTCAACTCAAAGTGCACGAAAGTTCAGATCATTAATAGAAAGAAATTAGAGGATGAGACAGAAAAGATAGAACTAATAGAATAGAAGAAGAAGACCATCAGAATCAGAGTAAACACGAATCTCACAGCGGAATGAATAAATGGTATTATAACATAACTTTGAAATACAAAACCTGAATTTGTACTTACATATCATATTAGAGTACAACTCATATATATTATAGCGGAAATAATCTCTAGCTAATTAATGGTGAAGCCTTCTGCTTCCAGCTCCTCCAAGTGAATCTGCAAAGCCTGAAACACTTGACGTCCCATACAAATTTGGGCACCTAAGAGTTAGGGAAAACACAAACAAAATAAACTCTGGGTCAGTCATGGGACTGGTGTGAGTAAATTCCAACCATACTGTTTCACTTTGAAAATCCTTTTGAAACAAAGGATAATAGTAATACCAGCCCACACATAAACATGGGCGGCTTTTACCTTACTATAACCCAAAATATCTTTGATATCAAATCCAGTGATATTATGATAATGTCTAAGCAAATAAATATCCAAGTAGCAGAACGCTTGCATCTCACGCTCCACGTATATATATAATATAAAATCATAAACTGCAGGGTGCTTATTGGAGATTGGATTCCAACAGACAAGGTATGGGAGCACCTTTCGAACAGTGTACTCTAGAGGGGATACACCTGGGTTCAACAAGAACATCTTGAAACCCGGCCATACATGACCGACCACTCATTTAGCTTGAGTGTATCGAATATATTTCCACCCACGGTTGTTGGCCATCCAACCGTAATCCGAAGATACAGAATCGAAAAAGAAGTATAAATATGAATTTTCTCTAGATCGGTGACAATACACCCTGCTTGGGGATGACCCAACTAGCCATGCTGCCTAGCCCAAATTTTGTTACTTCCTGGTTGTGAGGCTAGATGCTACGTCTATCTTCAGAACATCTGATCACCATTCACTTTGAATGCCACATCGTCAAACCCGTCAATTCACTGATCGATTTCCAAACATATCACAGGTATAAAAAGCTAAGAGGAACGAATTCCTCCACCACCAGACGTAATACCTTTAAGAGATCAATCATATGTGATTTATTAGGTATACTCTGTCAGACACTCATCCATACAAGTTGTCCTGGGACTGGACAAACAGGAAACACCATTCTGGAACAGGACGACCCTTGCATTTCACTCTGTCTTCAATTTTCTTCAGCATAATATAATTCACAGTGCTTATGCCTATACGGAGTGGTTTTCAGATAATATACCCAACAAGTCTCTCCGTATTGACAATGATGGTAAAAACACTTCGATAGTCGGTTATTTAACTATCAAAGTAAAAACAAACATCCATTCAAATGTACAACCAAACATCACACAAACACTGGCCCTTTTATTTAATACTAACTTTCTAGTTTCCCATTTTTTATACTCTTCTTTATTTCCCTTTATAACTAATGCAATACGCTGATGTATTCCCCTTTATAACTACGGCAATATGCTGCCATATTTTCTTTTATAACTAATGCAATGCGCTGTTGTATTCCCCTTTATAACTACTGCAATACGCTGCCATATTTTCTTTTATAACTAATGTAATACGCTGTTGTATTCCCCTTTATAACTACTGCAATACGCTGCCATATTTTCCTTTATAACTAATTTCCTACTTCCTATTTGGTTATAGTTTATGTGTTTCAAACCAACTATAATTATCTTGTCAAAGATATATATATGGTTTCAAAAATATAGAATTTATAATTCAACAAGTCGAATTCTAATTATATTCCTTATGGGTTTTCGATTTTCTTTGTATTTCAAACATCGAATGATTTTATCATTTCCTTTGTAATGTTTTCCCCTTCCCCTCTTTTGGATATATTCTTGAATTCATACTTCCCAAATTTCCAAGGATAATTATTCCATTTCATTGTAAATATCATTTTTAAATCAAATTGCTTTTATATAATTAAACCAATTATTTTATTCTAGCCTAATCAGGATTAAACTTCTATTATTTAAAAATAATAGATCTTCTTTTTAAACTCGACTTCTTATCTAATATATTTCACGATATTTTAATGACCGTTATTTCAAAACCAGTGTAATCCCACATCCCCAACAATCAAAAACAGATTATCTATTTTTTATCATGTGGTGCAATCTATGAAAACCATAATATAATTATTTCAACCAATTCATCAGCAATTCATCCAAACAACCATCATGCATCGTTTAACCACTATTTATCCATATTAAATAACAATTATAATATTATAAAGAGGATCAGAGTTAGTGAGTTTAATCACTTTGGCGTGTTAACCGTTAAATAACGATTTGCGTCGACAGTTTGAATCGAGCGTTCTATTTTGCTATAAATTCTGACGAGCTCCACATTGCTCCAGACCAATCTTCGTAGCCTAAACCCGCTCTCGTACGATTCTAACATGACAGAGGAAGCTTGATTCTGATGATGTATTCACATATCCTCTTAATCTCGTTCTAAACCTTTGGCTACCATGCATGTTTCCTTCTAAACTCTCCCTCGTGTTCCTTGTACCGATAACATCGACAACCCAAATATTCCCTTTTATAATCTCTTTTTTTTGTATAGAACTGGGCTTTCAAATTTTAAGTGGCCCAATATCCTCAACAAAACCCACGTCCGTAGTAATAGTGCTCCACCTTCCCAATAAATCTGAAACCCTACTTCACACATTTCAAACCTATCCATGTTCATAACTTTCAGCTCGTACTCAACCCCGTCAACTTACCCAACCGTTCCACCATATACCGTATGCGAAATCCTCCACTAATACTCCCCTACATTCACATATTTCTTACGCCTGTTATTCTCCTCCATTTTATCCTCCTATACACCACAACTTAGCACACTTCGCCATGAACTACTCAAATCCACACACGTACGTCCATGCAAAAACTCCCCAGTCCGGACGCCCTGCAAGCCACACATTTAGCTCGCCAGATCTGTCACTGCATGCGCCCTCACTCCCCATCGAGACCCTCAGCTCGTCCAGTCCCCGGGTCACCAGTGCGCCTCCTCACCTGGAAAACAAACGCGGATCTCAAGATGACCCAACTCTACCCATCTCGATGGCAAGATTTGCCCTAGACCCCATTGTTGAGCGACCGAGTTTGCTGAAGTAGAAATCAACGCATAGCTCGAGATTTGAGGAATTTTAACTAGACTAGTTTTGGAATTTATATATATATATATATATATATGAAGCCAAGATCTAAGCCACGGTTTTCTGCTTATGTTTTTAAGCCTTGCTGTTATATATTTGGATGCGAATAGAACTGAAGATTTGGACTGATATTTATAAGCAAGTTACCCTTAGCAGCGAAGTATTGGGAGATGTATTGTTTGTAGGGTAGGTTATATAGGGCATGGGCTGTATATGGTTATAGTATTCCTTTTCTTAAGCGTTACGGATGCCAAATATTTGTTTAATTATACTTTACTTCAACGTTTCACTTAGAGTATTCCTTAGGGTGTAAATATGTCAACTATAGGCTACTGTTTAGACATGCATGCATTAAGGGGGTGTCCGCATGATTTCCGTGATTTGAAGAAACACGGCAGATATAGGAGATAGGTAAGACTAAAATAAGTGTAGCTTGATTACTTTAAAATATTATGTAGTTTCTTTTGTTTACGGCACTTTGTTGAAGCCTTGTAAATTCTTTCATGACACTGGAAAGAAAATGGTAGATATTTATATAAGGGGAGACTTCCGTGTTAAGTATTAGGTGATAGGAAAGGTTCTGTGCATTTCATAGGGTAGCTTGGATTGAGCTGTACAATCCCTTAATGCCTAAGGTAAAGAAAAATATGTGTATTTACTCCTATGTTAAGGCTTTAGCTATCTGCGCATGTGTTATCTAATCCACTTGAAAAGATGCAGCATGTAGAACACGATGCTTGGTAGGTAGGCTTCATGTATCTTCACTTCGACCATACCGCCTATGTAGGTGATGAAAAGTGTACATATATATATATTATTAATGTTTTCTTACACGTATATATTTTATGCTTTAAAATTTTAGTGTACCCCATTATGCAACATTTTGGTCATGCCTGAGCTGCTACGGACAGAAATAAGAATATAGTTGTGTCCAACGAGATGCCACAGTCCCAAAAATATAATAATACCGGTAGTTTAACTTATATTGTGAAATCTCAAAATGCTGATATAGGGTGCACAATACTCCAAATAAAAAGTTGCTTATTTAATTATTTAAAAATTACAGTAAAATTCTAAAAATCAAATTATCACTACGTCCCAAAAGAACCCTGTCCAAATTCGAATCCGATATCTAGTTATTTCAAATAAATCGTTATGGCGAAAAACGAATATACCGCTGCTTTTCTGAATATTTAATTTGGACATAACTTCCCATATATAATACAAAATCTTGGTTTTTCACTTCCATTAGAAAAATACAGTTCAACAGATTCCAACGTTTCTTGTTTCAAAGAAATCCGACTAATAACGGGTTATGTACACTCAGTTGAAGTTCAAAACGTTAAATTACGAACTACATCATCGTTATGAGCTCGATTATATTTAATATATATTTTTATACGTTCAACTTCGTTTTATTTAATATATAAATCCACTTATATTACGAATTCAATATTTTAAATTGACTTAAATATTCAAATACAAACTGCTAAAAATGCGGAATGTTACATTCCTTCCCCCTTAAAAGAATTTCGTCCCCGAAATTACTAAGCTAGGAAAAATGTCACACCCTATTATAACCGGTTTAAATCTTTTGTTTTATCTCTCAAATTTCAGTTTTAACTGAACAATTTAATTATTTCAATTAAAATATTTATTCTCTTTTTTTTATTAACGAATATTTTCAACAACTCTGAAAATTTTCTAACACCTTAAATTTTCGAGAAATTTTGCCGGCATCTCCTCTGCACGGCTTAATCGGCACAACTACACTTCGCCACTCTGGGCTTCTCCAATCCAAAAGAAAATTCAAACAGCCAAGCGACTTGCTCATAATTCCAAATAAAATATAAACTCGTCCCTTTTTGTCGGCATTTCAACTCTGTTACTTTCATTTGCTTATCCAATCAGTATGTACAGGTGCATTTCCATTTGATCTCCAATCACTTCATCCTTAAATCAATCATTTGCTTATGTCCAAGCCAGTTCCATTTCAAACTCCAATCCAATTTCAAATTATTATATAACTAAGCTCGGTTCCAATCTAAAATCTTAATCAATTACTTAACCAAGTTAAATTCTTATTCCAATACAATTTCTACTTAATTGGCTTCGATTCCATTTCAATTTAATTTAACTTAGTTTTTAGAAATTCAAATTCCTGGGTTTTCATTTCGAATTAGTATGAAATCATGTATATTTACATATAATGATGGCAATTCAAAACTTTGAATTTTTGATAACTTGTTTTCTCAAATAATTCAAAAACAAAATCTTTGGTAGTAAATCGTAACTTAGAAACTCGAAAATGAACACCGATAATGTCGCGGTTCATCATCGGAATTATTTTCCAGCCATCAAAGTGAGTTCAATACTATATTACTTTTCAAACTCATTTCTTTTTTAAACACTTATATTTGAAAATTCCTCCAAAATATCTTTCACAGCACTTGGAAAATATATTTAAATCTCCCAGGATTTTAAAATTCCCATATATTTAGTTCAAATCCATTTACAATGACTTCTCAAATTTTTAGAGTTTTAACTCCAATCCTAATTTATCATCAGATTCAATTTATCTGATTTATATATTATATTCATGTGAATTCTTATCAGTTATTTATAACCAATTCAATTATATTCTTATTCGATTATAATTTCAACCAACACATTCAATATATATTAGATAATTCCAATATATATGTTTTCTTTATATCAAAATATATTTTTGGGTAAAATTATTTCTTTTACCCTTTTTTTTCAAAACATACTGTGTCGAATTACTCTGTTCAAGAGTTTAGAAATACATATCGACACAGTTTGCATTACTGTTTCGACTAGAATTCATAAAGCACTCGATTGACCAATCAACACAATATAAAACAGTTTTTATATTAATTTCAAATACACACTCATATATATACACTCATACTCAATCTAGAGTATTGCTAACTCTATCTCTATTAAGTTATGCTACAGAGCCAAGGTAATCACTTAACCTTCAGCTCTGATACCAACTGTAGTGGCCTGAATAATCCGTAACAATTTGAGCTGACTAATATACTACACATTCAACTCAAAGTGCACGAAAGTTCAGATCATTAATAGAAAGAAATTAGAGGATGAGATAGAAAAGATAGAACTAATAAAATAGAAGAAGAAGAACATCAGAATCAGAGTAAACACGAATCTCACAACGGAATTAATAAATGGTATTATAACATAACTTTGAAATACAAAACCTGAATTTGCACTTACATATCATATCAGAGTACAACTCATATATATTACAGTAGAAATAATCTTTAACTAACTAATGGTGAAGCCTTCTGCTTCCAGCTCCTCCAAGTGAATCTGCAAAGCCTGAAACACTTGACTGCCCATACAAATTTGGGCACCCAAGAGTTTAGGGAAAACACAAACAAAATAAACTCTCGGTCATTCATGGGACTGGTGTGAGTAAATTCCAACCATACTGTTTCACTTTGAAAATCCTTTTGAAACAAAGGATAATAGTAAGACCAGCCCACACATGAACATGGACGGCTTTTACCTTACTATAACCCAAAATATCTTTGATATCAAATCCAGTGATATTATGATAATGTCTAAGCAAATAAATATCCAAGTAGCAGAACGCTTGCATCTCACGCTCCACATATATATAATATAAAATCATAAACTGCAGGGTGCTTATTGGAGATTGGATTCCAACATACAAGGTATGAGAGCACCTTTCGAATAGTGTACTCTAGAGGGGATACACCTGGGTTCAACAAGAATGTCTTACAACCCAGCCACACGTGACCGACCACTCATTTAGCTTGAGTGTATCGAATATATTGCCACCCACGGTTGTTGGCCATCCAACCGTAATCCGAAGATACAGAATCGAAAAAGAAGTACAAATATGAATTTTCTCTTGATCGGTGACAATACACCCTTCTTGGGGATGACCCAACTAGCCATGCTGCCTAGCCCAACTTTTGTTATTTCCTGGTTGTGAGGCTAGAGGCTACGTCTATCTTCAGAACATCTGATCACCATTCACTTTGAATGCCACATCGTCAAACCCGTCAATTCACTGATCGATTTCCAAACATATCACGGGTATAAAAAGCTAAGAGGAACGAATTCCTCCACCACCAGACGTAATACCTTAAGAGATCAATCATATGTGATTTGTTAGGTATACTATGTCAGACACTCATCCATACAAGTTGTCCTGGGACTGGACAAACAAGAAACACCATTCTGGAACAAGACGACCCTTGCATTTCACTCCGTCTTCAATTTTCTTCAGCATAATATAATTCGCAGCACTTATGCCTATACGGAGTGGTTTTCGGATAATATATCCAACCGTTCTCTCCGTATTGACAATGATGGTCAAAACACTTCGATAGTCGGTTATTTAAATATCGAAGTAAAAACAAACATCCATTCAAATGTACAACCAAACATCACACAAACACTGGCCCTTTTATTTAATACTAATTTTCTAGTTTCCCATATTTTATAAACTCCTCTTTATTTCCCTTTATAACTAATGCAATAAGCTGATGTATTCCCCTTTATAACTACTGCAATATGCTGTCATATTTTCTTTTATAACTAATGCAATAAGCTGTTGTATTCCCCTTTATAACTACTGCGATACGCTACCATATTTTCTTTTATAACTAATGCAATACGTTGTTGTATTCCCCTTTATAACTACTGCAATACGCTGCCATATTTTCTTTTATAACTAACGCAATACGCTGTTGTATTCCCCTTTATAACTATTGCAGTACGCTGCCATATTTTCCTTTATAATTAATTTCCTACTACCTATTTGGTTATACTTTATGGGTTTCAATCCAACTATAATTATTTTATCAAAGATATATATATGGTTTCAAAAATATAGATTTTATAATTCGACAAGTCGAATTCTAATTACATTCCTTATGGGTTTTCAATTTTATTTGTATTTCAAACATCGAATGATTTTATCATTTCCTTTGTAATGATTTCCCCTTCCCCTCTTTTGGATATATTCTTGAATTCATACTTCCCAAATTTCCAAGGATAATTATTCCATTTCATTGTAAATATCATTTTTAAATCAAATTGCTTTTATATAATTAAACCAATTATTTTATTCTAGCCTAATCAGGATTAAACTTCTATTATTTAAAAATAATAGAACTTCTTTTTAAACTCGACTTCTTATCTAATATATTTCACGGTACTTTAATGACCGTTATTTCAAAGCCAGTGTAATCCCACATCCCCAACAAACAACAATCAATAGCAGATTATCTATTTTT
Source organism: Allium sativum (assembly GCA_030737875.1). Taxonomy (NCBI): domain Eukaryota; kingdom Viridiplantae; phylum Streptophyta; class Magnoliopsida; order Asparagales; family Amaryllidaceae; genus Allium; species Allium sativum. The sequence continues at coordinate 968,091,498 of CM060910.1, read as the reverse complement.
ATCATGTGGTGCAATCTATGAAAACCACAATATAATTATTTCAACCAATTCATCAACAATTCATCCAAACAACCGTCATGCATCATTTAACCACTATTTATCCATATTAAATAAGGATTATAATATTATAAAGAGGATCAGAGTTAATGAGTTTACTCACTTTGGCGCGTTAACCATTAAATAACGATTTGCGTCGACGGTTTGAATCGAGCGTTCTATTTTGCTATAAATTCTGACGAGCTCCACATTGCTCCAGACCAATCTTCGTAGCGTAAACCCGCTTCCGTACGATTCTAACATGACAAAGGAAGCTTGATTCTGATGATGTATTCACAGATCCTCTTAATATCGTTCTAAACCTTCGGTTTCCACGCATGTTTCCTTCTAAACACTCCCCCGTGTTCCTTGTACCGATAACATCGACAACACAAATATTCCCTTTTATAATCTCTTTCTTCTTTTTTTCTTTTTTTTATAGAACCGGGCTTTCAAATTTTAAGTGGCCAAATATCCTCAACAAATCCCACGTCCGTAGTAATAGTGCTCCACCTTCCCCATAAATCTAAAACCCTACTTCACACATTTCGAACCCATCCATGTCCATAACTTTCAGCTCGTACTCAACCCCATCAACTTACCCAACTGTTCCACCATATACCGTATGTGAATTCCTCCACTAATACTCCCCTACATTCACATATTTCTTGCGCCTGTTATTCTCCTCCATTTTATCCTCCTATACACCACAACTCAGCACACTTCTCCACGAACTACTCAAATCCACACACGCACGCCCATGCAAAAACTCCCCAGTCCGAACGCCCTGCAAGCCACACCTTTAGCTCGCCAGATCCGTCATTGCATGCGCCCTCACTCCCCATCGAGACCCTCAGCTCGTCCAGTCCCCGAGTCACCAGTGCGCCTCCTCACCTGGAAAACAAACGCGGGTCTCAAGATGACCCAGCTCCATCCTTCTCGACGGCAAGATCTGCCCTAGACCCCGCTGTTGAGCGACCGAGTTTGCTGAAGTAGATATCAACGCACAGCTCGAGATTTGAGGAATTTTAACTAGACTTGTTTCGGAATTTTTATATATATAGATATATATATGAAGCCAAGATCTAAGTCACGGTTTTCTGTTTATGTTTTTAAGCCTTGCTATTGAAGCCTTGCTATTATATATTTGGATGCGAATAGAACTGAAGATTTGGACTGATATTTATAAGCAAGTTACCCTTAGCAGCGAAGTATTAGGAGATGTATTGTTTGTAGGGTAGGTTATATAGGGCATGGGCTGTGTATGGTTATAGTATTCCTTTTCTTAAGCGTTACAGATGCCAAATATTTGTTTAATTATACTTTACTTCAACGTTTCACTTAGAGTATTGCTTAGGGTGTAAATATGTCAACTATAGGCTACTGTTTAGACGTACATGCATTAAGGGGGTGTCCGCATGATTTCCGTGGTTTGAAGAAACCTGGCAGATATAGGAGATAGGTAAGACTAAAATAAGTGTAGCTTGATTACTTTAAAATATTATGTAGTTTCTTTTGTTTACGGTACTTTGTTGAAGCCATGTAAATTCTTTCATGACACTGGAAAGAAAATGGTAGATATTTATATAAGGGGAGACTTCCGTGTTAAGTATTAGGTGATAGGAAAGGTTCTGTGCATTTCATTGGGTAGCTTGGATTGAGCTGTACAATCCCTTAATGCCTAAGGTAAAGAAAAATATGTGTATTCACTCCAATGTTAAGGCTTTAGCTATCTGCCCATGTGTTATCTAATCCACTTGAAAAGATGCAGCATGTAGAACACGATGCTTGGTAGGTAGGCTTCATGTATCTTCACTTCAACCATACCGCCTATGTAGGTGATGAAAAGTGTACATATATATTATTAATGTTTTCTTACACGTATATATTTTATGCTTTAAAATTTTAGTGTACCCCATTATGCAACATTTTGGTCATGTCAGAGCTGCTACGGACCGAAATAAGAATATAGTTGTGTCCAGCGATGTGCCACGGTCCCAAAAATATAATAATATCGGTAGTTTAACTTATATTGTGAAATCTCAAAATGCTGATATAGGGTGCACAATACTCCAAATAAAAAGTTGCTTATTTAATTATTTAAAAATTACAGTAAAATTCTAAAAATCAAATTATCACTACGTCCCAAAAGAACCCTGTCCAAATTCGAATCCGATATCTAGTTATTTCAAATAAACCATTATGGCGAAAAACTAATATACTGCTGCTTTTCTGAATATTTAATTTGGACATAACTTCCCATGTATAATATGAAATCTTGGTTTTTCACTTCCATTAGAAAAATACAGTTCAACAGATTCCAACGTTTCTTGTTTCAAAGAAATCCGACTAATAACGGGTCCTGTACACTTAGTTGAAGTTCAAAACGTTAAATTATGAACTACAGCATCGTTATGAGCTCGATTATATTTAATATATATTTTTATACGTTCAACTTTGTTTTATTTAATATATAAATCCACTTATATTACGAATTCAATATTTTAAAATGAATTAAATATTCAAATACAAACTGCTAAAAATGTGGAACGTTACATTGGGGACCACACCCAGAAATTCGCTCCTGATCCATGCGCATGCCAAAATTCGCACACCAAGGGGTGCGTAATTCGCACCCGAGGGGTACAAAATTCGTACCTGAGGGGTTCGAATTTCATACCCCATAGGGCACGAATTTCATACCCCTTGTGGGTACGAAATTCACACCCCAAGGGGTACGAATTTCGCACCCCGTTTGGTGCGAATTTCGTACCCCTTAGGGGTGCGAAATACGCACCCCGAGGGGTATGAAGTCCATGCCCCAAGGGGCGTGAAGACTATATGCACGGGTGCTTGGGGGGCTCGAGACTTGGACTCGCGACTCTTTGGAGTTTGAGATCTTAGTTTAGCAATATTTGGAGGAGCGGCGAGGTTCACGAAAGTTGTTGGCTGAATCCTGACTTTGAGTCGATCTAGTAATTCTATGCAACACACTTGTCGATGGAAATCAGATGAATCGGGTGGTGCCCACTGGTTTGACCTAACCGGCTAGGTCGATCGCCGCCGGAACTGTGGGGCCCCGGACCCCCACCGATGCTGCGCTCGGACCCGCTTAACGGCTTGCCTTCGGGTCAGAGCATGACTCGGCTGCGAACTGATACTTATGGTGGTTGCGTTCGAGGGATATTACATTCTGCTAGTGGCCAAACTCGAGTCTTCTGATACTAGACGCCGCATGATATTGGCAACGCCTCTAGGCTGTAATATCACGCGATATGTCGAGTCGAGCATGCCTTGCGTACTTTTGGGAAACGCACCAAAAGGTTAGTTAACACTGCCCATTGGTTAAAATCACACAAACTTTGAATTTCAAATCAACAACCAAATCAATTGTCCAATCCATATTGGTGAAACAGTTCATACAATTATAATATGAAAATAACAATAAATTTGAGGAATCCAGTTGGATCCCTCCAACCTGTTTTCACTGCATCCAAATACGTTATCTCAAATAATATTATTCAACAGATGTAATATTCAATAATAAATAAATAACGGTAATCCAAACATCCATAATATTTAATTTAATACGTTTATATTATTTTAAACGTAACCAACAAGGTAAGTTACCTCGTTTGGAAATAATCGTTAATATAACAATTAGATTTCATTTAAAAATAAATAAACATTTAAATAAAACAATTTATCCAATTTATAAATAAATGATCAGCACACACCAAACTATTATCAACCATAGCACACAAAACAAATCCTGACTTATACAAAATATAAGTGGGTAAAAACTGAGTGAGTTACACTCACTTTGATTTGATTCGTTGTTGAAATGGTTTGGTAACACTCAAATTAAACAATTGTTTAATTTAACTGTGAATTCCTCTTGTCTTAATTTCTATCCAAATTAATTCCTGAACGTAGTGTACATCACCATGATCCCATCGTCTTTTATTTCGTTCCATTTTGTTAATGTAATAAAATAAATATCAATCTTTGTAGACAATTATAATTATTTAACTAACACCTTAACTAATTATTATTTTTATAACTAACTACCACATTTTAGATTTTCAGGCTGTCAACTTCCTTTTGATTTCAAATTTATGGGTCCGGCATGTTTTCTTTGCTCACGATCAATAACCGCTGCACTACTTCGTTCGAAATGAACCTCCCTACTGCCATGTTGACATGCTTCTTCATGCATGTCCCCACTTTTGTCTTTTGCTTCTATCCCACTGTATTTGTTTCCAAACTATTGCTCATGTTCCTACCCCTGTGTGCCAATAGGCATATCTTTTGCTCCTTTTGTTTTGTTCCACCCCCATGCACATTTTTTCCAAAATGAACAGTAACCAAAATTTATCCCCCCAGGTTCTACGTTCCCCGTTCCTTCAAACTGCCACGTATACCACCCACGTACAAACAGTATCTCCATTTTTATTTACCAATTCTTTGTATGAAGCTTCTTCCCTTTACACAACGTTTCTTCCTTGCTCGACATATATTCACCATTCCTTGGTTTCTGACGAGTCACGATTCCTTCTCCTTTGTTTTGTTTTCTGCACAATTTCAAGACCTTCATTACTGAAACTTCACTACGTTGGGTTTGAAAACACGGGCCCCGTCCAATATCACCACTTCTGGTTTGTAAATTTTGTCGCCTTAATATTTCTGCTCCACCGCTTTGTTTCTACCCCAACTTTGTTCAAAATCCTACAACCTTGAATCACTGCCACACCCAATCTCCATTGATCGAAGGATGATCTATCACCACCACCGTATGCGCCTAAGTCTCCTCCTTCAACGCCCCATAACTCGCTCGATTCGATTGCGCCAGGTTCCAGATATTGACCCTCAAACGCATACCCTTTCCGAGCATGCCACCGCCAGTATATATCGTGGGACGCCAGCGCCTCTAACTACGCAAAGCTCACACCTAGCCTCACGCTTTCCCTTTTGGCTTCATCATGAAAGAGCCATCAAGGGACAATAGCGAACATGTTTAGTTTGGGAGGATGTAGCTCATTCATTTTAAGAGGACGGGGGCGCTGATTATTTCTGGATTGACCAACGTTACCCATTTGATCAATTTAGGGTTTACAAATTGTATAGGGTTATATACAGGGACAAATATATTAATATAATATTATAACGAAACTTACCGACAAAGTAACGCATTAAAACCATCATATACAATCTCTGTTTTTGATGAAAATTGTAATATTAGCATAGAAAAATATTCAGGACACAATGGGATAGGTTTCGTCGAATTCTGATATCGTTTCTAAAAATCCCTTTATAAATCACATGTGAAAAATCACACGTTTAAATTTCCCACGATCACAAAATAAATCCAAATAACTTGAAAACTTGAAAAACTACAACACCTAACCATTATGGATTCAATAAAATTAGTTTTGCTTAAAACAGAGTTCGTTCGACCATCGGTTATGCAATTTTACGCGTTAAACAATACTATTTTACTCGTAAAACATGCTATTTTGGGCACCAAATTAACCACTCTCCAAAAATAACAAACTATGTATCTATTCTGAATCTAAACGTTAATACGGAATTCGTTTCGTAGCTTAATTCGATTGTTAACTCTAGTTACGCTCAAATTCTAAATAAACATTATCGTTTATAACGATTTCCATAACGACAATTTTGAATTGGACATAACTAACAATCTAAAACATGAAACCTGGATTTTTCTCTTTCATTAGAAAATTATACTCAAATCGATCCGAGTGATTCTTATTTCACAGAATTCCGACTTAAAATGGATTATGTATATCCAATTGAATTTCAAATCGTAAATTATGAACTATCGCGACGTTACGAGCTCATTTTATAATTATATACAAATTAAACATTTAAACTTCGTTATATAAACGAATTATGTATTTTAAATCCATTTAAAATTCCAAATCAATATTTAATTTAATAAAATAAAATAATTATCTTACTACGGAAAATATGGGACGTTACAATAAGAATATTCTCAAAACCATTTTTAAATTCCTTTGAATTCTTAAAATCATTTACCACATTAACTCCTTTATAACTTAGCCTTTTATTTTCCCAAATTGGAATATAAAAATCCGACCAACAAAATTCATAATAAGAATTCATCTTAAAATAAATTTGCTTAAACTTCATTTTACTACACACATTGGCTTTAAGACTTTGTAAAGTTTCATTTAATGGATTAAATCTCTAGATTTTCAGTTTGATTATCATTAAATAAATAATCAATTCCAACAATATTAGATATCAAATTGGTTTCTCATCATCACCATTATTATCATGGTTAAATTCCCTTTTATAATAGTTGACTCTAATAAAAATTAAGATTCACTAATTTATTGAATATTCGATACTAATTAAACCAGTTGACTTCAAGGCAGTACTTATGTTTATAAATCATGTTATAAACTCGTATTATTAGTTTGAAACATTTACAATCTTGTTCATATGAATTCAATTTTGAAAACCCGTTGTATATACACATCCTCATTTATAAATATTTAAAAGCAAACAAACTTGGTATTTTTTAAAATCAAAAATTGTATTTCAAAACCATATATGAATATAACTTTGAAAATGTTCAGAATCGATTAAATATCGATTCCGAAAATCCTTAATTTGTCAATGGTACTAAAGTGGCAAATGTCTACTAAAGTACCAAATCGTGAAATATCAGTCGACTCCCGATTCAATAAAAATATATAATTATATTGATGAACATTATCAATAATAGTGAGGAATCGGGTTGAATTTCTCCGACCTGTCCTCCCTTGCTTCACAATGGGTTATGTCAATTTCAATACAACTATATATTTATCACAATAAACGAAATAAACATTTATCTAATAACGGTTAACAGTTAATTAACAACATCCATTCAAGCATCCAATTATTTATTAACTACGTTTATGTTATTATAAATGTAACCAACAAGGTAAGTTACCTCGTTTGGAGTATAATCATTAACATAACGATTATTTAAATTAAATTAAACAAACATTAATTCAATCAATGGATATTTAAAAATATTCAGCATCCATGTAAACAGTCATCCAATCATCAATCATTAGCAAGCATTTAACACAAATTAAGAACCCGACTTATAGAAAATATAAGCCGGATAAACTGAGTGAGTTGAACTCACCTTGATTTCCATCCGTTGCCAAAACGGTTCATATTACAAGCTTCCGGCTATGTCCAACTCTGTCCAAACCAGCTCCAAAATGTTACGCTTGTCGTTATGGTTTCAACGTCTCTGGTCTTGTCGAATTCTGATAACGTACGAACAGGTTACGATTATTATAAGTTACATAGTATTTAAATTAAATAAATAAAGGCCTTAATTACGGTTTACTTCCTAATCACTTTTATTAATTATAAGTAAATAGAAATTAACATAAATCATTTCATGTTTAAATAAATCAGTCTGCGTAAGTTAATGTTAAATTCTGATTAGGCATGTTACCCTTAATTAATGTAAATCTGTTATTTATACAAATCGTTGGCCATGTTAATAATTTAAACTAGCCATGTTATATAAGATTCACTCGCATCATATATATACACTATTGTAATGGCAGATGCCCACTTGTTTAGGCATAAATATGTAAACCGATTTGGCATGCGACAAGATTCCCAGGTATGTGATGGCTACCACTTGTATTAGGCAAAATATTGAGATTAGTCATCCAAAACTAATTTGGCCATTTCAGTATAAAATTGGGCCCATTATAAATACTATACTTACATTAATATAGTTTTAGATTAAATAATTTTTAAACTGGTAGGTCTTACCTTTTCTTGCCCAATATAATATATCCGCCTCCTTTTTCTTCTCTACAATATCCATCTTTCCCCTACCTTATTTCTTCCGCACTTCACAGTAATATACGAAACCACTTACCACGCCATTACCCAAAAACCTCATCCACTTCCCCCCTTTCAAACTTATCCCTCTCACACAACAGCTCCACAACTCCCAGCCAGGAAACGAGATCAGTTCCCACCTGCTCCTTGACTCCCAGTATGTGAACAACAACTCCAAAAAAATTAAACCCACCTGCTGCTAAATGTTCATCCTTTCTTGTCTTATTTTCTTTTTCTTTTCGTGCTCCTCCATGATGCACGCGGCTTCACCTCCCACCTCAGCCTGTCGTCTACTCCATCTCACCACTTCATTGTTTCTCTCCCTAAAACAAACTGCCTGCCTCCCATATATATGCTTGGAAACTCCCCATATAGTGAGCCTTCCCTCACGCTGCCTTGTTCACGCATGAACTGCTATTTTCTTACCCACTTCCATGCTTTTACGTTTTGCACCCTTCGCTCATTCGCTTGTTATACCTGATGGTCGATCCTCCTACAGTTCGCCTCCTCTACGAAGTGTATATTCTTCCCTCATGCCATATTTACTTCTATACTTTAGTCTTCCCTATAACTAAAGAGAACACAACTCCTTCTTACGTCTATTACCATCCGCAACATCATGTTGCCACCACTTTCCCATTTCAAACGCTGCCCTTTTTATTTTATGGAGGCGTTCTTTTTAACGTAGCTGAGAAGAGAAATAAGAAATTTGTTTTTCTGTGAGGAGTAGTGTAGGGTATGTATATATATAGACAGAAAGTTTTTGAGATAGACACAATGACATTTCCTGTAGTACGATGTAGGGGGTGTTAGCATGTGCTCGTTGTTGGTTAGATAGGTATGTAGAGAGATGTCGTTAGGTTAAGTATGTTTGTTCAAATCAATGGGATAAACTCTATGCTTTAGGTCTACGTAGTTAGATTTTGGGGTAGGCGGTATCTTCTTTAACTTTTCAGTGAAGAAATCGGTTTTAATAAACATATATGTAGTGTCCCGAAATTCCGGTCCAATTTGAACAGACCAAATAACATAAGTCCAACCTAAATTACACCGAAAATCAGAAAACTAATAGAAAGAAAACAGAGGGTGAGGATAGATAAGATAGAAACTTAGAATAGAAGAAGAAAAAGAACATACAACATCAGAATAAACACGAATCTCACAGCGGAACGAATAAATATATTTCATAACATAACTTTGAAATACAAATCTGTACTTGAATATACATATCATTTCCAAAGTACAGCACTTACAACACAGCGGAAATAACCATAGCTATATAATTCTGAAACCTCTTGCTCCAGCTCTTCAAGTATCTGTAAATCCCGACTACTTGACTGCCCGTACAAAATTGGGCACCCAAGAGTTTAGGGAAAACAAAACAAAATAAACTCCGGGTCACTCATGTGACTGGTGTGAGTAAACTCAAATCATTTGATTAACTTTAAAAATCCTTTCAAAAGAAAGAATAATCGTAAGACCGATCCACACATAAACACGGACGGTTTTTACCTTACGAGAAACCAAATTATTCTGTATATCAAGTCTCTTATGATATTACAATAATGTCTAAATACAAGTACTTAGCAATCTAGTAGAAATGCTTGCATCTAATGTTCTACATATATAATGTACAATCAAAACTGCGGGCTCTTATTTGGGGAATGGATACCAACTATGACAAGGTATGGATCCACCTTCCGCTCAGTGTACTCTAGAAGCGATACACTGAAGTTCAATAAGAACATCTTGCAACTCGGCCATACATGACCGACCACTCATTTTGCCTGAGTGTATCGAATATATTATCACCTTACAGTTGGTAAACCAACATAACCATTCCCGGGAGATACAAAATTGAAAGAAGTAACAAATATGAATATTCTCTAGATGGTGACAATATACCCTACTTGGTTGCGAACCACTTAGCCATGCTGCCTGCCCGATTTCTGTCATTTCCCAGTTGATGAGGCTCGAGGTCAAAACGTATCTTTTAACAGATCACTCCTCCATTTACTTCGAATGTCACATTGTCATACCCATCAAATCAAAAATTGATTTCCCCAAAAATACCATGGGTATAAGCTAACAGAAACGAATTCCTCCGCCACTAACATAAATACGTTTGAAACGATCAACTTACGTGATCTACCAGATATACTCTATCAGACATTCGTCCATTCAAGTTGTCCTGGGACTGGACAAACCGAAGACACTATTCCGTACACCCATCCTAGGCAAATATCTACCTAGGACTTATACAACATCCCTTGCACTTTACTCCGTCTTCAATTTGTCTTCGATCTATTTGATTCGAAACGTTAACGCCCATACGGAGTGGTTCTTTGGATAAGAATCCAATCGGTCTCTCCGTATTGACGACGGAAAAATGGTCAAAACTTTGATAGTCTGTGATTTAACTGTCAAAGAAAAACACATGTGCAAACAACGATATTATTTCTAGATGGAAATTTTATCGACCAATCATCGTTTAACATTAATCTCTTTAGTTCATTAATTTGCTTATCTCCTGTTTCCATATATTCTAAATTCTTATTTTCTATTATCAGAAAACATTTCTGATTCTTATTTGGAAAACATTTCCAAAACTCCTTCACTGGATTTAAACTGATGTTTAAATCAAACATCGCCATGCCAACTCAATCCATTTCACTCATTAACTAAATTCACTTAACCAACCTTTGATATCAAACTTTACCATTCCTTAGTTAAGAAGGAAGTCAATCAAGTTGGGGTATAATTACCTCTCAGACCTTAACTGAACAACGTTTTAACTTCGAAATAGTCAAAGTTTATCTTTTAAATCTTTAACAAACTTCCTTACGTAACTCTCTTTCGAATAAATCTCTATTCGATAACTCTTTCCTTCGAATAAACTATATTCAATAATCACTCTTCTTCGAATAACCTATATTCGAACAACTCTATTCAATTAACACTATTCGATCAACTCTAATCGATTTACTCTTATCGGTTAGCTCTATTTGATTAACTCAATTCTATTAACTCTATTTGATTAACTCTATTGGATTAACTCTATTTGATTAACCCTACTGGATTAATCTATTCAATTAACTCTAACTAATTTACTCTTATCAATTAACTCCTTTCGAATAAACTATATTCGATTAACTCCTTTCGAATAACTAATATTCGATTAACTCCTTTCGAATAACTAATATTCGATTAACTCCTTTCGAAAAACTAATATTCGATAACTCCTTTTGAATAAACAATATTCGATAATTCCTTTCGAATAACTAATATTCGATAACTCCTTTCGAATAACTAATATTCGATTAACTCCTTTTGAATAACTAATATTCGATAACTCCTTTCGAATAACTAATATTCGGTAACTCTTTTCGAATAACTAATATTCGGTAACTCCTTTCGAATAACTAATATTTGGTAACTCCTTTCGAATAACTAATATTCGATAACTCCTTTCGAATAACTAATATTCGATAATTTCTTTCGAATAACTAATATTCGATAATTCCTTTCAAAAACTAATATTCGATAATTTCTTTCTCTATTCGAATAAACTATATTCGATTAATTCTCTTATTCGAATAACCTTATTCGATAATTCTTTCTTCGAATAAACTATATTCGAATAACTCTAATCCGACTAACTCTAATTCAATTAACTCTATTCGAATAACTCCTTTCAAATTAACTCTAATCGATTAACTCTAGTTCGATTTAACTCTAATCGATTAAATCTAACTGATTAACTCTAACTGGTTAACCCTAACTTTAATCGATTAACTCTAACTCTAATCGATTAACTCTAACTCTAATCGATTAACTCTAACTCTAATCGATTAACTCCTCTAACTCATTTTGATTAACAGATTTTGATTAACTCCTTTGATTAACTCTACGTCCATATTCAGTTTCAAATATCGATGTTGAAATTGATTCTTACTTCTTTATATAAGCCCTGACTTATATATTCTATTTATCCAATGATAAATATTTTATTTAATTTATAAAATATTATTTATAAATTAATCTTCTCAATCTATTGGTTATAACAGATTCTATTTAAAATCTTTACTTTAAATCCATATCATGTTATACCTTTGTGCGAAGTACGGGTCTAAACTTCCCTGATGTAAAATTCTATTCATTTGCCAAATATTTCCTTATATGACATTCTTTTCATTTCCCAATAAATCCCTTTTATAACTCTATTTATTTTCTAAATAAACATTTCCTTTTTATAACTCTATTTAGTTTCTAAATAAACATTTCCTTTCTATAACACTGTTTAAAAATGTTCTACCAATATTCCTCTTTTTGTTTTATTCGTAAATGTTTTACAAATATTTCTCTTTTTGTTTTATTTGTAAGTGTTTTACAAATATTTCTCTTTTATTTGTTTTATAAATAATTTCCTTTATAAAATCCCTTGATTTTGTAAATATTCTATTTCAATATACAGTTTGAAATCTTCCTTCTGTATAAAATCTTTCGATTTTATATAATATTTTATTTCAATATAGTTATTGAAATTTTCCTTTTTCATCCCAGGGTTTTCTTACGGTATTTATAATACCAAACAACAGTGATCGATATCACTCAAACACACATAATCAACAACAGATTATATATCACATCATATATCACAATATATGAAACAAAACAGTATTTTATATATTGAGGAACCCAGTTGGGTCCCTCCAACCTGTTTCCCTGCATCACAGATGTTAAACAATATAACTAACATCGATTTTATCTGACTATGAAATATTCTGCTAAACAGAATCAATATTTGATTAACGATTTATATATGTATCGTTATCTATAATCTCAACCAATACATAAGCAATTCAACCAAACAATTAATCACACAGCAATCAACAGATAATTATCGGTTCTAAAAATATAACTGTTCAGAGTTGGTGAGTTTTACTCACATTGGACAGTTATCGTTATATAACGATTTACTATCTTTGATTCTGACCGACAATTTATTTTGCTATAAATTGTAACGATTCCATTCCACTCCCAGTCAGTTCCAGTGCGTAGCCACCATCCATACGATCTCAACGGATCCGACCTTCGAAACTCTTATATCATATGATCGAGATGTATCGTTTACAAGTTTGTATATATTTATTTAAATTAAACTTAAATACTAGATATAGATTTGGGCTTTACCATCCGTCGGCCCACTACCACCACTCAACCCGCTCTCCCAGTACAGGTCTTCTGCACTTACACGTCCGCCCATTCTCTATTGAAAAATAGAAACTTGCTCCTCGTTGTTTGATACTTTTATTCATTTTTTTTCTACTGGGCCCAAAGCCCATTTGAAAATCACACCCGCCACCTTCTTTTACAACTAAAACTCCACTACCTGCTTCTTCCTCTTTAAAAAATGTATCCGATCCCAGTATTGTACTCCACCATTTTCGGACCTCCTTACCCCCACGTTCTTCCTTGAAACTCCATCAACCATGTGCCGCGACCTTCCCCGCTACACTACAGTCTGCAGAACTCCACCCAAGACCTTTCAAATCCGTTCGCCTTGAACTTCTGGACTCAACGTCAACACCCCTTCATGCTACCACGTACACTACCCAATAGCAACACTCAAACTCCATTTCAGTTTCATGCCTACTCACGTCCCCTTCACTTACGTTGAAACCAACAAGCGTCAGTTCCATGCACCACAACTCCGGTGTCACGCGTTCAAATCCAATCCTTTACAGTTGCAAGCTATACTGCCATATCCTTCAACTAACGGCCAAACTCCCCCCACCCCACGTGAACTCCTTTTCACCGAACCGATATTGAGTCCACAAATAACGCCCCCAGTTGTTATCGCTATTCTATTTGCTTTTAATGCTTACAGCCATTAAAGGCTTCGGCATCCAAGAAGAAAACAAATAAAGAGAAGCGGTTGTATTTTTGTGTGAAGAACTGGCGGCGGGAATGAAAAGATTAGGTTAGGATATATTTATAGGGGTGGGTCAGCTAAGCATTTAGATAGTAGGAACAGACACTACGTAGCTGCGTTGGAAGGAACAGTGTACGAGCCTTGCAAACCAAGGAAATATATGTATATTTTATTATTTGTATATAAATACACGTCTATCTATCCTCTACCATGTACATATGCTATTTGTAAATTCAAATTTGTGCCTTCGTACGTTTTGTGTTGTACTAATAGCCTGGTAGATGGACATAATTTAGTTGGATTGCTTCAACATGTATTTGACATGCCATTTTACATTGTGATTTTTAAAGATTGGTTTACCTCAGTTCCTAAAATTACACTTACGTACGGACAGAAGTAAAAGTGCAGTCGTGCTCAACTAGGTGTCACAACCCCAAAAATATAATAATATCGATAGGTTAACTCATACTGTGAAACTCCAAAATGTTGATTACAGGGTGCAAAATACTCCAAATAAAAAGTTGCTTATTTAATTAATTGAAAATTATAGTAAAATTCTAAAAATTAAATTATCACTATGTCTTAAAAGAATCTGGTCCAAATTTGAATCCGACATTTAAAATATTTAAATAACTGTTATGGCCATAAACGAATATGCCGTTGTATTTCTGAAAATTTAATTTGAACATAACTCAAAATCTACACGACGAAATCCCGAATTTTCTCTTCCACTAGAAAAATGTACTTCACCATCTCCGTATGTTTCTTGTTTCACAGATATCCGATTTAAAACGGACCATATATATCCAGTTGAAGTTCGAATCGCCTAATAGCGAACTACCGCACCATTTCGAGCTCGATTATAATTATAATATAATTATACATTCAAACTTCGTTTAAATAATATATTCGTGAATATAATTCAAATTCTAACTGAATTATATATTTTAAATAATCCAAATTACACAATATTGTGAATTCCACTATTTTTGATTATTTCTGAATTAAATATACTATTCTATTATTTAAATTAATTAAATAATCCATATAATTTAATTTAACGACCATTTAATCTCTAAATCACTATTTTAAATAATTAAATAAATTAATTATTATCCGTAAAAATACCGGTCGTTACAATATATTTTTTTTGGTTTGTTTTGAGTACGTTCGTACCGCTATTTACTTGGCACATTAAATATACGCATCGCCATTGATGAGTTCCAAATGCGATGAAAATGGGCGTACCGTTACGTCTTAGCGTTCTGATCCCAATGAAATAAATTTCATTGAAAACGGACTCCGTTGCAAAAATGGTGCTATTTAGATCTCAATATATTCATTGGTTCACAATTAAATTTCGTCCGCTTACAAAACAACTCTATTTGGCTCCAAACTGGAAATTCTATAATAATTAGTTATACGTATTCCAATAAAATTTGTTTCGTTGAAAAACGGAAGTTGTTTGAAAACGACTATTTCTAAAGCTTATTGTTAGACCAAAATTTGGCTCTAACACCCAAATTATCTAAAAATGCAGAGATTAATATCTAGAAATGCAAGAAAAAATAGAAAACACACAAGATTTATAGTGGTTCGGCGTTAACGAGCCTACGTCCACTTTATATCTATGATTATGCGTAAGATTCAGATACAATCAGTGATTTCTCTCTCAATCTCACTTTTACAATGTTGATTCACTCAATGATTTTGAGTTAAGACTGATAAGAAATGATAAGATAACAGTAATGGTGGAAACGACACTTCAAACAGCCAAAAGATTCCCAAAAATGCCAAATACAGGGCTATTTATAGCTGATATCTGCGAGTGGATCGTGGTCACACATGGCGCAAATTCTGAGGATCTCGGACTGGTTCGTAGCTTGATGGAGAAATTGCCAATATAGCGATTGTTGGACAGGTGTTGCCATCCCCTTGAATTTCGGATCGTGATGGACTTGGTCTCGACCATTATCTTGGTTTCTGGGACCGGATCGTGGGGGACCATTTCGATCGGGTCGTGGTTAGGAACCACGAGCGGGGTCGTTGTAGTAGTACCATGAGACGAGGGGAGAAGGGTGGCCACAAACGGGTTTTCTGGGGTTTTGGCGTGTGAGGCTCCATATTTTCTTCATGTGTGAACCTTGGTGGCTTGGTTCAAACACTAGCCAACATTTTGCCCCCTCGAAGTATGTTTTATCAAGGATGGAACATGCTTCGAAAGTACTGAGCTATCTTTTCTTGAAGTGACATGAATCAAAAGTCGTGTTTGTTTGGCACATCGTACTACTTCAAAGAATCGCGTTCTCCGACGGGTATAAATATCAGATTACATCATCGATCATTTCTTTATTCATTGGTTAACTTTCAGCTTCTGAACTTCAGAGTGTATCACTAATAACTTGTAAGGTAGGCCTTTAAATCTTTATAAATATTTTCATGGTTTCCCTTTGGTTGTTATCCTTGAGTTCATGTTGTTAGACCTCATTACGGTTCGTGGATTCAGCATCCATCACAGATCGGTAGTCGGGAGGGCTTCCTTTTGAGCAGCGATGGTCCTTTTGGTTTCAGCCATAGGCTTCTAGCGGAGCGGACCATATCACGAGCCATAGTGGGTTCCTGTTTGAGGTCCATTGGCTTCGAATAAAACAAAAAGGGGAATGCGAATGGCTATAAGTAGGCCTCACTTCTCTGCTTATCCTCTTCTTTTGCTCTCTTACACAACCGCCGCTCTTCTTCCTCTAAGTTAAACCCTTAGCCGAAGCCTCCAGAAATCAGTTTCTTCCTCAATTTGGTAAAACAAGGTAATTACGGTGATTGCGATTATGATTTCATTTCTCCATCGTCTTTCTTTACTTCCGTCGTACTTCTCATGAGCTTCCAAAGCCATTGCTGTCAATTATTGACAATGGCTGTGGGATTTGCGGAGTTAGGATCAAGGTGAGGGGAGGCGAGTCGAAGAAGAAGATGGGTTTCAATTCCTTGGTTCAGATAGAAGGAGTGTTTTGGCAGATGGAAGAGGGAGTTGTCTGGATGAGAGGCTCTAGCAGGTCGATTCGATAGTGGGGGCGTGGTTCGGTTCGTGGTGGTAGCGAAACTGTTTGAGAAGAGATGAAAATGAAGTGTTAATTTGACTAGCAGATCGAGTCGTAGGAATGGGGGAGCATCGGTTTGTGGAAATAAAGTGGATCATTGGGGGTTTGTCACGATCCGTTCAGGCAAAACATAAGGGGCCAAGAGCTCCAGCGTCCCACGATCCAGTGCCCTTCCACGAGCTGGTGCTTTCCTACGACCCGGAACCTGCTTCACGAGCCAATGACGTATCACGATCCAAACCCTATCTCACGAGCCAATTTAACGAGCGATCCGATGCTCATGTTGACTGGAAAATACAATGTAATTATGATATACCAATGGACAGTTAGGTTAGAGCCTTCAAGATGAACTTTCTGGACTGATCAACAGCGTGACTTTACAGCATACTTATAACGTTTATCCAACTAACTTCATGTTTTTCTTTAATGTACGCACAGGCACACACTTGCACTTACACACATGGGGAACCGGTAACTGTGTTCTAACTTTCTCATGTTTACTCGCCAAACAGCTATGTCTGATAAACGATCAACCGAAATGTCAGAGAAAGATACAGAATCAGAATCATCAGAGCATTATGATCCCAATGCACTTCCCACCGATTCGGATTAGGAAATTTCCGACCTCGATTACGAGACAGATACCGATATAAAATCAACGACTTCTGAAAGTACATCTCTTGAAGATGAGGATGAACGAGCTCCTGACGAAATCCCAGGTATTGAGGAGGTTGAGAGGGAGAAACTCAGTGATAGTCTAGCTTCCCAATTAGATGACGTAAAACTTAAGAAGATAAGTCTAAGACATGGGATCCCTTGGGATGTTGTGAAAACTCCAAAAGATGGGGATAGGCCTCATTCTGCTCCAGAAGGGTACATGACTATCAGCCGGCTCATGTGTTGGATAGGCGGTATCCCTCCATTTCCTCCAATTGTAATTAATCTTTTAAAACAACTACACATTGCCCCCATGCAACTCCATCCTAATGCTTATGCAGCTTTGTATACCCTGTACATTGCATATGCGGGGATTCTACAGACCGGGCTCACTTTTAAGGATTTGAAATTTTATTACCATTTCAAACACCGCTCCACAGGGACTCCAAGCTTCACTTTCTTTGAATCAGTGGCCAACAGGAAAGTTTTATCGGAGGGTCACAACAAATAGGGGACACCAAAGCTGATTGGTTTTATATAAAGCACCAGGTGTGTTCGATAAAGTGGTTAAAATCAAGTAAGCCTTAAGTCTCTCTATGCCTGACCTAATTACATAGTCAGAGCATTAACGTGTTTATTTTTTGTGTGCAGATCACAATTTCGAAAAACCAGAAGGTTCGGTGTATGAAGACCAACTGTCTCGCCTCTTCAAAAATAAATCAGACTTCCTCAAAATCAAAAAGTGTATCACCGACGAGAATCTTCACAAATGCCAACTTCTGAGTGTAAGATTCAGATTTGGCATGGATGGCAAACCCTACAAATATGTGCCCCCAGCCAAGGGAGAAGGGACCTCAAGGGCCATGAAGGCCACAGAACTTCGCAAGAGTCCTTCACCACTGATCAATCACGATGATGAGGATTTAAATGTATATAAAGGAGGTGAGGTCCGAGCTGAGGAGCCAAAGGAAGTCCCAGTCTCCCTCAAGGAGTTCACCATCACCTGAACCTCCTGCTAATGATGAACTGACAAAGGAACAGATATTCGGAGAACTGAGCAAGATTCCTTTACCAGACGACATTTACACACAAGAAGACTTCGAAGGGGAACCGTTCTTTCCTGTCTCTGAGGAAGTGAATGTTCCAGTCGGGGAAAAAGAAACCACACAGACGAGCCAGACTCTGGGCCTTGGTCTGTTAGAGGGGATTACACGGGATGCACAAATCACCTGCACCAATCGTTACAACACTTTTACACCATTAGTATTCATGGCTCTAATACACATGTTTTCTTTGCAGGGAAAATGCCTCATAAACAATCCTATTCTTATCGTTCTCTCAGAGCAAGCACACCAAGGCTCCTTTCTGATCTTGAGCATGCTCGTAGTGACAGTCGGGGGAGAGATAGTTATCGACCTCGTGACTCTTATCAATCTCATTCTACACGATCTCGTTCTCCATCAAAGCAAGATCCTGGAAAGCCCCACGGTCGTCCAGTGCCACCATCGGGGGTAAGCAACTTCCCAAAGACTTGACTCCTCCGAAAAGTACACCCTCTCATAGCAAGTCTTCCGAAAAACACCATGAGCTAAAAGATAAAAACAAAGATCCGAGCAAGGATTTAGAAAAGGAGAAAATAGCTATTGTCCCCTCTAGTCAGTGCAATTTGGATACTACCGCTACACAGGATGTTGTCTACAGCTCTGAGAATTAGGTCAAGTTGGAGCATTTGCGGAAGCAGTTTCCTGACATTTTCTTCGAAAGGATGATGTTTGTTCCAGATCTTGAACCGGTTCCCGAGGAGTGGGATGTAGAGGTCATAGGGCAGGTGAGTCATGTGGCCAAACAATATGGGGCGATGAAGAAGCATGCAACCACTTTTTCTGCTGCCATCCGTCACCTAGGGACAGAAGCAGCCAGAACCAGAGTGAAGTTTGACAATGAGGCTAGGGCTAGGAGTAAAATCAAAAAAGGACTGGAGGATGGACAAGCTCAACTTGCTTTAGCTCAGCGGGAAGCGGGAAATTACAAATCGGAGCTAGAAAGCGCCAGGAAGCGTTTCCACACTAAGCTCGACTCAAACAGCCAAGAGCGCGTAGCTCTAAAAAAGGAAATAGAAGACCTTAGAACGATCAATACTGATTTAAAGACGACACAGGACCATTTTGCTACTGAGAAGCCTGCTTGGGAGAAAGAGAAAGCGAGCCTAAAAGACAGCCTTGCTCTTGCTAAAAAAGAGAAAGCAGTTCTAAACGATCAACTTTCCCATGCCGAGGAGCGTGCAGCTCCCACTGAAAGTAATGCGAACAATGCTCTTAAATCGGCATCCGCCGCTGCTGGAAAACTTGCTGCAACTGAAAAAGAGATAGAAAGTTTCGATGAACTGCTATTCGACTTTTTCGGTCAAGTTATTAAAACTCGAGACATCTCCTGGATTCAGAATTACCACGTTACTTTGGCCAATGTGTGGGATATGATCGTTGAGGGCAAAAAGCGGCGATTGAAAGTCGAGGAAATTGATGAAAAACAACTCATACAGAATTGTCTCAAAGGTGAAGAGCCCGAGGCTTTGGAGACAACCAGACGTCTAATCCAAGAGGAAATCGAGAAAGAGAAAACAGAGCTCAAGGGCAAGAATAAAATTGACGAAGGCCCTAGCTCGGTTGTGGAGCCCAAGGCCTCCGAAATTGAGGAATATAATCCTGATGATCCGTTGATTCCCTTGGGTCCAACCCCTCCAGTTGTCGGAGCTACTATTACAAATCTGGGCGAAGAGTCGGCTGAAGGTATCTCCATTTTCTTTCCACAGTTCGTCAAAGCAGTTATAACTTGTCATCGTCTCGCAGGACAGACAATTGAGATGACCACATTCTCTCCCAAATCACTAACATCTGCTTCTCATGAAATAGGTGGCAAGCCAATCGAGAAGGATGCGGGAGAGAAAGCAGAGGCGGAGAAATCTAGTGTTCCCTCAAGTGCTGGTGCTGAAGCCCCTGAGGTTCCAAAGTAAACCGAGGGTACAATAAGTGAGAAGACTACTGTGGCGCCCGTGGCACCTGGCACTGATGCTCCTGCGGATGCCGAAGTTATTGGGGCTTTGCAAGACACCGATGGTGGTCATGGAGATGAAGAGGATGATGTAGTCATCACAGAAGAAATCAAGGATGACGATAAGGAGACCTTGGCTGGCATGCAGGCTAGGAAAGAGAAACAATTGGCTTTAAAGAAGGAGGAGCAGGACCCTCTATATGTGCCTCCAATCTCAGAAGTTGATCCCAGGACTAGGCTGGTCATAAAATTATCCTCCAGATCAATAACTTCACATCTTGCCTCCCAGCCTTCTAATTCTCCCCAGGATCCTCCCGTTGATAAGAGGAAGAGGAAGAAGGGTGACCGCTCTGATGTTGACAAGGAGGAGTTGGAGAAACAGAAGAAGGAGAAGAAATCAAAATCGTCTCCCAAGCGTAAACAGGATGCACTTATTAGCTCATATTTTGCTTTTAGGCTGTCCACTGGCCAAGAAATGTAGTTGTGAGAATGGCCCTCACTTTTGTTCATCTTTTTGGTCTTGTAAACCTGCTTTTAGTGAATGAAAATTTGTTTCTTTTGCACCATTGCGTACCTGCAAGTTTAACTTATCATACTTAGTCATAAACATTTAGATCATAACTAAGTTAAAATTGAACCATGAAGCATTACGACAAAAAATTTCAAAATTTCTATAACTGCACTTATATGTGTATATATATACCCCCAATCAATCATTAATATGATGTCGGGCCAGGGCTCATTGAGGATTGATTAGAGTCATATGTGTGCTTCCCCTCATTTCCAGAGATGAGGGGTTCGAGTCGTTTTGCGGCATATGTCACTGTGCCTTTATACTTTCCCGATCCTTCGACGGGGATAGGAATTCTCGTGGCGCTAAATCCCTAGCACCTTTATACTCTCCCGATCCTTCAGCGGGTTAGAGTTCGAGCTCGGTTCTTAGTCTGCTCACCGATCCTTTAGCGGGGAAGAAGTTCTGGGGCGCTAAGTCTCTAACGCCTTTATATTCTCGCGATCCTTTAGCGGGGTGGAGTGTTATCAAGACGGTTTTATCATGGTGCACCTCCACTCCTTGGGGACGTTATCTTCTCATCCTTTACACTCTCTATCCAATCTCGAGAGTTAGAGTGCAAGTAGTAGTGTGATTTACCTCGCTGCACCTTTTGGAGCTTTAGTTATCGTTAGCCTTCCAATCTGATAGATGGAACTTTGAATTAGGTATTTCGAGATTGCTGCATAGTTTATAACAAACCTAGAAATGGTAATGATTTATGTTAATTAAAATAGAAAAGCAGATAAGAAACGGTGCAGTAAAGGTAAATGACACGCGATATTGTTATAGTGGTTCGGTCGAATTATGACCTACGTCCACTTTATAATCTTTTGCTCAAGTAACCAGACTGTTCTAGGCAAGTCGTGCCTTTTTACATGGTCCTAAAAAAATAAAGAGTAAAACTGACAATTTCACATCAGATAAGGCCGCAAACGCTGGGCATTCCACACTATGGGGATTTCATCTCCATCCACAGTTGTTAGCTTGAAGGTTCCATTATCAAGCTTTCGTAAAATGGAATACGATCTTTCCCGTTTCGGGCCCATATGTACTTGGGGTGGAAAGACACGTTTCATAACAAAGTCTCCAGGTTCAAAGGTTCAAGCTCAGACTTTTTTGTTGTAATACCGAGCAACTTGTTGCTTGTGCCTCAAGGCACGTAGATCGACTTCGTCCCTCTTCTCTTCAACCATGTCCAGGGATTCAAGGAGCAGCTCATTGCTGGTCATTGGGTCATAATAAGTGACTTGATGAGATGGTACTTCTACCTCGACCAGGATGACTGCTTCGGCTCCAAAAGAAAGGGAAAAGGGTGTGTGACCCATGGCCGACTTGTACGTTGTCCTGTAGGCCCATAGTGCCAAGGGTAATTCATTGACCCACATGGCTTTGGCCCGCTTCAATCTTTTCTTCAGGATGGATTTAATCACTTTGTTCGCCACTTTGACCTGTCCGTTCAATTGCGGATGTGCCACGGAGGTGTATCTTTTCTCTATATGGTATTTCTGGTAGAAATCTCAAAACCCGATGCTATCAAACTGAGTTCCGTTATCGGTTATGACGACTCTCGGAATCCCGAATCGGCATATAATGTTCCTGACGACAAAGTTGATCACTCGCTTGGTTGTGATCATGGTCAATGGCTCGGCTTCGACCCATTTGGTGAAGTAATCCACGGCCACAATGGCGAATTTTTCTCCGCCTTAGCTATGGGGAGGCTTCCAATAATGTCAATTCCCCAAACAGCAAAGGGCCACGGGCTCGTCATTGTCTTCAACTGGCTAGGAGGTGCCCTAGGGATTTTGGAAAATTTTTGACATGCATCACAACGCCGTGCATACTTAGCTGCATCCTTGTTTATGGTGGGTCATAAATATCCATACTACAATATCTTCTTTGCCAATGTTTGCCCTTTAGTGTGGTCGCCACATTCACCTTCGTGGACCTCTTTCAGTACACGCTTGATGTCATCATGGGCGATGCACCGGAGGAGGGGCATCGAGAAACCTTGTCTGTACAGGACTTCGCCTTGCAATACATATCAGGATGCCTTTCGGATAACTGAACGCCTCTCACTTTTCTTTGTTGGAAGTGTTCCATCCATCAAAAAATTCTTTAGAGGAGTCATTCATCACTCCCTCTCGGATTCAATCTCTAGTACCGGATCAATTTCCATCTGATCTATACTAGGGGACTGTAGCACTTCAATCGGGACTAGCTCCGTATTTTCAGGATTATCAGAACTAGCCATCTTCGCTAATTTGTCTGCCTTTTGATTCTCCGCTCGAGAAATATGAGATATGTTGTGGTGATCAAAACCATCCAGCAGTTTCTTCACTTTTTCCAAATATGATATCAGCCTTGGACTCTTGGCCTGAAACTCTCCAGTGACCTGGTTCACGACTATCTTGGAATCGCAAAAGATGTCCAGCTTTGTGATCCCCAACTCCTTTGCGAGCTTCAGCCCGGCAATTAGAGCTTCGTATTCGGAGTCGTTATTAGTGGCATGGAACTCCAATCTAAGAGCATAATATATTAGCTGTTTCTCTGGAGTTTCAAGCACCACTCCGACACCAGATCGTCTGTCGTTCTTAGCTCCATCAGTGTACAATTTCCAAGCACTGGGGTCGAGGAGTAGTTTTGGTGGGTCGGCTTCTTCACTTACTATATCATCCTCCGGGATAGTAAATTCTGCTATAAAATATGCTAGTACTTGCCCCTTTATCGATCTTTGGGGCTGGAAGTTCAAATCGAATTGACTTAGCTTAATGTTCCAATTGAGCAATCTTCCTAATGCTTCTGGCCTTTGCAAAACTTGTTTGAGTGGGTGATCAGTGTACACAGTAATGGGATGAGCCTGGAAATAGTGGCGAAGTTTCTTAGATGCGATCAGCAAGTTATACTCAAGCTTTTTTATTCTTGGGTTGTTTCGCTCGGCCGCCGCCAATTTCTTACTCACAAAGTACACTGGTCTCTGCACCTTATCTTCCTCTCTCACTAAGGATGAACTGATCGCATGGGATGACACTGCTAAGTACACAAACAAATCCTCGTGATCCACGGGCTTAGACAGTATCAGGGGTCTTTCCAGTTGATTCAGAAGGTTTTGAAATGCTTCTACACGATCAAGAGTTCATTCGAAATTGCGCTTTCCTCGCTTTATTAATTCAAAGAAAGGAATACATTTGTCCGTAGCTTTGGACATAAATCTGCTCAGTGTGGCTACTTTCCCTGCGAGGCTTTGCACTTCTTTGATTTGTCTTGGTTTCTGGATGTTTCTGATTGTCGCAATTTGATCTGGATTGATCTCGATCCCACGCAAGCTGGCTGAATCCTAGGAATTTTCCAGATGCCACCTAAAATGAGCATTTCAAAGGATTTAATTTCATCCCATATTTCCAGAGAATCTCAAACATCTCTGCTAAATTGGAAGTATGGTCGGATGATTGTCTGGACTTTATCAACATGTCATTAACGTATACCTCCATCATTTTCCCGATTTGGTTATAGAATATTCTATTCACCAATCGATGATATGTAGCACCGACATTCTTCAGACCGAAAGGCATCACTACATAACAGTATAATCCCAGATTCGTAATGAAGCCGGTATCCTCTTGGTCTGGGATGTGCATGGGGATTTGGTTGTACTCTGAGTAGGCAGCCATAAAAGAAAGAATCTCGTGACCTCCCGTTGAATCCACCAGCTGATCAATTCTAGGTAACAGAAAGCTATCCTTTGGGCAGGCTTTGTTTAGGTCTGAGAAGTCAGTGCATGTGTGCCACTTTCCATTGGCCTTCTTTATCAAAACCGGATTTGAAATCCAGTCAGGGTATGTTAAGTCTTTAATGAACCCATTACTTCTCATCTTTTCGACTTCTTCCTTCAGGGCAGCAGACCTCTCTGGGCCAAGCATTCGTCTTTTCTGTTTGATGGGAGAATGCTTCGGGTTGATGCTTAAAGAATGACTCACAATTGAGGGAGATATCCCACACATGTCCGCAAGGGTCCAAGCGAATACATCCAAGTTAGCTTTCAAGAAATTATTTAATTCTTTGGCTCGAACAGGGTCCAACTGGGATCTAATCTTCAGAACCTTCTCTGGGTCACTATCATCAATTGGTACATCCACAGTCGTTTCATTAGGAGTCGCCATTCTGCCCCCAGGATCTTCATCCTCTCTGGGATCTATGTCCTCGGGCAACTCTCTAGGCGACTCTTCCAGGGTTACTTTCTTTAGTTGCTATGACGTTTCCTCCCTTGGAGGGGAAGAAGCGCCCTTTGTTTCTATATCTCTTCCATTGCGGAGCAACTTCATCTCTGCTATGTAGCATGATCACGCAACAAATTGATCTCCTCTAATTATTCATACACCAACATCCGTTGGGAACTTCAGCAACAAGCACCAAGGTGCAATGCAGGCTCGGAACTCTGCTAGGGCCGGTCGGCCCAAAAAGGCATTGTATGGTGACTCAATATCCAAAACCACAAAGGGGAGGATTCTCACTCTCCGACGTTCTCCTTCCCCAAGGGTTACTGACAGTTCTACGTATCCCATCGGAGTAGTTGAGGCTCCGTTGAAGCCACGTACCCATCCTTCGCAGGGCTTCAAATCCTTTGGTTCATGTTTCATCTGATCAAATGCTTTCTTGAACAGAATATTAACCGAACTCCCGTTATCTACCAGAACTTTATGGACTATAGCTGGGCCGATGGTGATGGTAACTACCAAAGGATCTTCAGTTGGGGAATGGACTCCAATACTCTCTCGATCGCGAAATATGACGTCATCAGACATTGTCTTTTGTTGCTTAATCGGGGCATTATCTTCAAGGTTGCTACATTCTCCCACATCAGGATGTTGTTTAGCTGCGTTCACGTACTGATCCATAGCCCTGAAACTGTGCCCTGCCAGATGAAGCCCACCAACTATGGTATTGATAACGATATTTTTTCCTTTTTGCTAAGCTGTTGGTCTGGCAGCGGGATGGCTTTGGTTCGGGGCTTGTGCGGCTTGCCCCTATCTCTGGGTGTCACCTCATACTCATCGAGCTTTCCTTCCCGGAGTAGCTTTTCAACCACATCTCTGAAATGACGACATTTTTTTTTGGAATGACCATGAGTCTGGTGGAAAAGACAAAATCTCCCAGTCACATGTTCCTTTTCTGTCGAATCTCTCAGAGGAGGCCTTTTGTACTGGAGGACATTATATGTGTCTAGGAAAATATTCTCCAATGTGTCATTTAATGGTGTGAAGTTCTCAAATGGCCTAAGCCGAGATCTTCTCTGAGAGTCATTCCCTCGATTTCTCTTCCGATTATTGTTATTATTATTTCCCGATTGGCGACCATTGCCTTGATTCTTGTTCCCGACATTAACTTCAACCTTTCCTGAGCTATCCCCCGTCTGCTTGATGGCCACATTACTTTGGATATCCTCCTTATCAGCAGCCTTCCTTTTCCTACTAGCATATATTTCTCCCTGCCGCAGGCGAATATTAGCTTTTTCATAGAATACCTCTCTAGTTAGTGGCGGCTTACCAGCTAGGTACCTTCCAAATTCGGAATCTTTATCCACTCCGTCAATTAAAGCCATTAAGACAGTCTGGTCATGGGGATCTCTGACCTTTGTGACAGCTAGATTGAAACGATCCAGGTACGATCTCAAAGTCTCGTCAGGACGCTGCTTAATGAGGGACAACTCCATGACATTTTTAGACCTCTGGGTGTGAAGCCGAAATTGATTCACGAACCATTCACTCAATTCCCTGAAACTGGATATCAATCGTGCTGGCAAGCATGTGAACCACAACAGTGCCACGTTGTAATAACCCGGAAAATGTGAACCAGATTAAAATTTTTAAATTAGGTTATTACCAAGAAATTTGAATAGTTGAAGTAGTATATTTCAATAAAATATAGAATTTGGTATGGTATGGCCGTTTGAAATTTTGAATACAAACTTTGTCTGACTGTACCGGGTGGAAAATATAACGGATTTTAACGAAACTGAAAATATTTAAATCTGTTTATTAATACCTTTCTAACGAATCTGAAAAATCGAAATTTCATAACGGAAATCAAAAGTTATGGCCAAATGAATTTTCAGAAAGGTCGCTATATAGTATATATAGCCCTTGAAAATTGAGATTTTGCATACGACCTCGGAATTCGACGAAACCACTTTTGTTGGGTCCGGCATGTCAAATTATTGTTAAGTTTCAAATTTCATAATTTTTGAAGCTAGTATGTGAGCGGGGCAAAAGATAACGTATTTGGTCAAATTCTGTTAAAATGGGTCGACCTAAAAATGGCCGTTTTGCAAACGAGCTCAGAATTCGACGAAACTGGTTTTGTTAGGACTGTATCGTCAAAACAAAGCTAGATTTATTTTTCTGGAATTTTTCGATTCAGTTTGTGGCCCTGGCAAATTGAAATGTACGTTTAAATTAATTATCGAATGTTTTATATTTTAATTTAAAAAATAACTGATTGTAACAGTCGAAATGGCCAACGAAACATATCCCATTGTGTCCGGAATGGGGGTATTTAGCTAGGGGCGACAGTCGTTGGGTTTGATTTCGAGGTCGTTTGAGGAAGGGGGTATTTTTGGAATTAAATAAATTAAAAATTAAAATAAAAAGGGCATCAACCAATCAGAATTCATCTTCTTCCTCGAAACCCCTGTCTCGACGCGGAAACCAACCCGAAACTTCTCTCTTCAATTTCTCCACAACCACTCAATGAAATCAAGCAAACTCAGATCCATTTTGAAGAGCGTTCAGAGATCTTCAAATCCATAGTAATTTCACGAATTATCATTGAGTATTAAAGGAGATATCGCGTCGGGAAACTCCGACCTTTGCGCCGTCGTCGTGCCCTCTAGGAGGCGTCGAGTTGAACATCTCAGGTAGCTTTGGAAAGCTCTCTCCTTCCTCTTCGACGTGGCGCTGGCCGTTCGTCCTAAAGCTTCGTGGTTTTGCCGAAAAATTCAACCCTAGCTTTCGAATCAAAAAGGGGTATACGGCTGAAACTATTTTCCACTGATTTTTACACTTTAAAGCGTTGCAAACTTGTAAAAATCATATCTTTTTGCTATGTTAACGAAATTCGATGAAACAGGAGACACCGTGACCGCAAAGAGGCTCTCTACATTCTAGAAGAAGCTGCGGATTTTTCTGACCTTCCTACGATTTTTAGCACCGCAAGAACCAATGTGAGGAATCTAAATTATCTGTGTGAATGAAATCGCGTTGTATAAATTATATAAGCGAAGTGTAAATTATATACGCATTGTATACCTCATGTACATGTGTTGTATAAGTTATATTAGCGATGTATAAATTATACAAGCGTTGTTTGAAACATATATGCTTTGAATTGTGATGAAATGCAAGTGAATTATTATATTATATATATATATACTCCCCTCGTCCACAGACCATGGATGATATTTATTGCTTGTGATTGACGTGATATTATATGGTATGATGAGTGGTTGGAAATAATTGTTTGTGGTTGATATTATGGTTGAAAAATACCTTTGTGGTTGAAAAATACCCTCTTGTGGTTGAAACAAAATAGAATAGGATTGTGAATTGAAAATAAAACATGCCGCCTGCGTGCGAACTAGATGCATGATCCCTATTGTCAAAAACCGCGAGGTTTTAAGGTAGAGCGAGGAGCCGTACTAGGGACGGTCACGGTTTTAACTACCCTGCCGTTATGCTGCCGAAATTTTCTGAAATAATTATGTGTTAGAATAATTTTCATTCATTGAAATTATATACAAACTATATCGAATATTCATGTGTTGAGTTGCAATTCATTCGTTGAATTGAAATTCATGTGTTGAATATTATTTGAATTTAAACAAATGGCTTTAGCGATAAAAATCACATTTTTATATATATACAAACTATATCGAATATTTATGTGTTGAGTTGCAATTCATTCGTTGAATTGAAATTCATGTGTTGAATATTATTTGAATTTAAACAAATGGCTTTAGCGATAAAAATCACATTTTTATATATATACAAACTATATCAAATATTCATGTGTTGAGTTGCAATTCATTCGTTGAGTTGAAATTCATGTGTTGAATATTATTTGAATTTAAACAAATGGCTTTAGCGATAAAAATCACATTTTTATATATATACAAACTATATCAAATATTCATGTGTTGAGTTGCAATTCATTCGTTGAATTGAAATTCATGTGTTGAATATTATTTGAATTTAAACAAATGGCTTTAGCGATAAAAATCACATTTTTATATATATACAAACTATATCAAATATTCATGTGTTGAGTTGCAATTCATTCATTGAGTTGAAATTCATGTGTTGAATATTATTTAAATTTAAACAAATGGCTTTAGCGATAAAAATCACATTTTTATATATATACAAACTATATCGAATATTCATGTGTTGAGTTGCAATTCATTCGTTGAATTGAAATTCATGTGTTGAATATTATTTGAATTTAAACAAATGGCTTTAGCGATAAAAATCACATTTTTATATATATACAAACGATATCGAATATTCATGTGTTGAGTTGCAATTCATTCGTTGAGTTGAAATTCATGTGTTGAATATTATCATCTTTTAAAAATAAAATGAATCGACAATGAAAACTATATTTTTATAGTGATTATGAAGAGTTAAAAATACACATGTGTCGAATAAATATTTTTGATGATAAAAATATTCCTTTTATCAAGTATACGCCTAGTTAAAAATACACATGTGTCGAATAAATATTTTTGATGATAAAAATATTCCTTTTATCAAGTATACGCCTAGTTAAAAATACACATGTGTCGAGTAAATATTTTTGATGATAAAAATATTCCTTTTATCAAGTATACGCTTAGTTAAAAATACACACGTGTTGAAATAAATAATAGTTTGCTAGAAATATTATTATTAGCTTTGTTCTGCATATATATACATGTGTTGAACAGGAAAAATGGATTAGCTTTAGAGTAAAGAAATTATTTGCGTGCCCGACAAATAGGTAAACCTTGATGAGTTGGCTGCGCAATTTTATTTATATATCAACTCCTGTGAATGCCATTGGATGCGGAGTGCTGGATTTTCTGTGTGAAATAATAAACAACGCCATAGGATAGTAACAATTAATTTTGAACTACACTACATGGCATACTTCTTGACGATAGGCATACTTCATCATATTCCACATAAGCAATTGGAGCTTGTGTGACGAGGTGGAAGATTTACCATACAAGCAAGAGGCTTGTATGGCGATGACTATATACAACAGGTTGAACTGATGACTGATATGGACTATATAAATTATAACGATAAATTGCCAGATTAATAAAAACCCCACATGGGTCTGGAGTTGACAATAATCACGTCGCTCTAGTTATTAGATACGGCACATGGACTATTTATTTCCACACGGAAACAGGGTGACGGGAATTTATTCTCTGGAGTGATTATCAGTACATGCTCCCCCGTAAACACCAAAATATATCACTAAAAATATGTGAATGCTTTTTAGGATTTATTGGGTACCTAATACGGCCCAATAAATTTCCAAACCCCTCCCCGTACAAAGGAGGTTATGGCGAAATTTTTCGAAATATTAAGGCGTTAGTGAAATATTTGAAGTGAAAACGAAGTTGAAAAAATAAAATGAGCTATCGTTGAAATTATAGAATGAACTATATTTATATATAAATATAAATATAATAAAAAGGAATAGAGGCCGTGCAGTTCGTGTTTCGGAATCGTAATTTGAAACGATTAGTACGAAAAATCCGACCATCGGATTTTCCCGAAACCGCAACCGCTGGGTTCGCCTTGGAAATACCTTTCAATGGCACCAACCTTGTAAAAATCCAACGGTTGGATTGTCCGGAATGTTTAATTCAAATCTAAAGAAAAACAGCGCCAAAATCGTTTATATTTATATATAAATATAATTAAATTAAATCGAATAACGACGCTGCAGTTCGAATTTTGAAACCGTAACTTCAAACGACTAGTGTGGAAGATCCGACCGTCGGATTCTCACGAAACTGGAACCGTTGGGTTCCCTTTGGGAATATCTTCCCACTGATATAGACTTTGTAGAAATCCAACGGTTAGATTTTCCGATATGTGTAAAACAAATTTAGGGAAAAACAGCGCCAGCGCCACGACACGACCTGAAACGTCGTTTAATTAAATATGGCCATTTTTAAATAAATAAAAATGGCGAAAAATCGTTATAAAATATTATAAGCAATATTGATTGAGAATAAACCAAATGGGCTTGAATTGTTTGATATTGGATGGTTGTATGTGTATGACATGAAAATAACACTAAAGAACCGAAAGATGGATGTCGAATAATATAACCATAAAATGAATCGATTTAAATTCTAATGACGTGAATTATTTGAAAAGGCCGAGCTAACCCTCATTTCAAGTAATTTATCGAGCGATTCGAATTGGAAAAAAATGCAAAGACGACTCAAGACCGACGATCTTCGTATCGGTTGGATGGGCGCTACTGAGGTTCCTGACCGGAGTAGCTACCGGAAGGGGATGGAAGTAGTAGCCGTCTGAACGTATGTGTTGATTGGACGGATTTGCGAGGAATTTGACGCCTCCGGTTTCGTTCAGACCCAGGACGGACTTGTAAATGGACTGTGTGTCTGACATTGGATTTTGTTCTGTACTGATTGATCTCTGTTAAATATATATCTGTTTGGCGGCGGAGAATTTATTCTTTTGCTTAACGCCCTTCTCTGAGACGTACGAGCTTAGAGGTTATATATCGATGGAAATCAATCGTATGGAGTGGACTGTCTATGTGGCATGCCAAGATGCTGTGATCAAGGCTTCTGTTGCAAAGCAAAGTCTTGTGGATGATGATCAAAGCAAGGTCTACGTGACCTAGCTTTGTGTATTTCGTAGATTCGCGAGCCTCACACCTCGGTATGAGTTAAAAACAGGATACGGACCGCTGGGAGAGCACGACGTTTCTTTCTAGCTATGGTGGTGTCAGTGACTTACCAGCCCTGACATATATATCTACTTTTCACCTTTGTGGTTGTTGGAATGCGAGGTGCCTCGATTATAGGTCTGTAAGGACCGGGAAACGTGTGTTCAGGCATAATTAATCCTCTAACGTAAGTGAGGACCGGCCCAGCCGAATCCAGGGGTTACCCAGAGTGCGTAGTCCCGAGGCATTTGCTAGAGTGTCTCGAAGCGGAGAGGAGCTTGCCCCTTGCCTCGACTCATGACGGAAATCCAATTTCCAATAGGAGATAACGGATTTGATTGTAGAACTAGTATGGAGACATAGTAGATGGTAGCTATGCCGCCTATGATTGATATTTATGATGCTATTCGTTTTTGAAACATATATGCACTAGTAATAATATCAAATGATTTTGCTTTATACGTATTAAGCATATTTGGCCCTTATAAGGTAAAACTCTATCCTCCGGCTTGCGTTGCATTGTGTGATGGGACCTGAGTCTTATAATGGCTTCATTCTTTCTAAAAGCATTGCGTTGTTTTAAAAGAATTTACTTCGTTTTTAAATGCACTAGCAATCACTGGAGTAAACCCGTTCCGCGAAAGTGGCGTGGTCCTATGATTTGCTATTACTATTGTTTAACTGTTAAATAGATTCCTCATACCAGTCCCCATGACTGACTCGTTGTTTGTTCACTTTGCAAACGCGGGTGCCCTTGTTTTCACACGGGCAGCCTAGTACACAGGTGACAGGTGGTTTTTGGTTCTGCACTGCTGCATAGAGTGCACTTTTGGCTCATGGCGAGGCTAACTTCATAGAGATGACTTTGATATTTTCCGCCATTACTGTATACATATTATGATTCCGCCACTGGCGATGCAGACTGATTTACTTTCCGTATTTCTCACTATATGTATATGTATTCCGCCTTCGGCGATGTAGACTGATACCCTTATTATGTCTCACTGCATGTATGTATTCCGCCTCTGGCGATGATGACTGATCACTTTCCTTTTATTTACTAAGTATATCCCACGTTATGCTATTCTGATATTCCCACTTGTTGTGATTCCGCTGTCATATCCATGTAAAATTATTTTAATTATTGATTCTGCTATTATCTGTACTCTGCTATGATGATTAATGTGTTATTTCCTAATGATTATCCTTAATACCGCCCCTCGGATTTTGGGATCGTCACACACGTCTTCCAAGAATATTGGGAACGCCTTACACTTTACTGCATCAAAATCTGCAGCGACATTCATTGAACAGGAGTATCGCATTAAGTGCTGGATCGGATCAGTCCTACATATGTAGAGATTCATTGATGGCATATTGAAATGCCTTGGGAATGTAGCCTCCAGTATGTCGTCAGTAAAGGGCGTATGACTGCGATCTATGCCCCAATCTTCGTTTCTCTGTCCACGGCTATCCACCATGATCTGCCTAATCATTGCTTCAACCTCAGCATGAGTTACTGTTGATTCAGGGTCAGCACTCCTTGCCCTGCGAGGTCCCCCATCGTTCCTTCGACGGGTTGCCACTAAGTTTGAAACTTGAGCGGAACTCCCTTGCCCCCTGATACCACGGTCAATCACGCAACGAAGTGGCTGCGGTGGTTGATTCTCCGCAGGATCGTCGATAACCTGAGCTCTAGGATGTATTGCAGGATTATTTAGACTGCGATCGGCAGGCCCTGGGTTGAGTGCTTCTTCCTCCCGAGAAGGGAGTGATCTGAATCGAAGTTGTTCTATATTTTCAGCCCTTTCCAACAGTCGCCATGGAGGTCTTGGAGATTCCCCTGACGAAGAAGAGTATTCTGGGGTAAGAGGTCGATCTAGCGGAGGCATCCTCTGCCTCATAAGATCATCAATACGCCTATCCATAGCAGTCAGATTTTGTCGTAGTACGTAGCTCTCTTGCCTCTGAGCGGCTAATTCATCATTCGTTCTACCCAGTATCTCGATGATGCGAGAGAGATCTCCTTTAGTAGTTGGGGTGGAAGGGTTGAACTGGTCATCAACATTATCTCTTATACGCAAAGAACTCGAGCCAGGTCGAGCAGAAGTACCAGTACGAGCGTGATGAACCATGATCTCCTTCCCAGGTCGAGCTGTGGTCTGATTGTCGTTTCGGGTCGTGGTCCCCTTATGCTGACGGCTCGTGGTGGCCCCCTGAAGCTGGCTCGCAGTGGCGTGCGCAGGAGGAATCGCGGCGTGGTCCTGCGATCGAGTGGTGACACCTTCAGTCGTTCGGGTCGTGACACCTTCTTCGGGTCGGATCGCTCCCTCCTCACCACAATCCGGGGATGGAACTTCGACCTGCTCCTGAACGGTCTCTTCTATGGCTTCATTTGCGACTTCATTTGCTTGCGAAACTCGTACTTCTTTAGACTTCTTTCCAGCCATGGTATCTGAGATTTGCTGAAATCTTCAAAAAATGAAACAGTGGGGTTTTGGACTATTTTCTTTGGACCTGAATATCCAAACAATAGAACAACAATCCAATATGTTGAGACTTCGTTCTCAGTGAAAGCACCAAAATGTTAGACCAAAATTTGGCTCTAACACCCAAATTATCTGAAAATGCAGAGATTAATATCTAGAAATGCAAGAAAAAACAGAAAACATGCAAGATTTGTAGTGGTTCGGCGTTAACAAGGCTACGTCCACTTTATATCTATGATTATGCGTAAGATTCAGATATAGTCAGTGATTTCTCTCTCAATTTCACTTTTACAATGTTGATTCACTCAATGATTTCGAGTTAAGACTGATAAGAAATGATAAGATAATAGTAATGGTGGAAACAACACTTCAAACTGCCAAAAGATCCCCAAAAATGCCAAATACATGGCTATTTATAGCTGATATCTACGGGCGGATCGTGGTCACAAGTGGCGCAAATCCCGAGGATCTCAGACTGGTTCGTATCTTGATGGAGAAATGGTCAATATAGCGGTTACTGGACAGGTGTTGTCATCCCCTTGAATTTCGGATTGTGATGGACTTGGTCTCGACCATTATCTTGGTTTCTGAGATCGGATCATGGGAGACCATTTCGATCGGGTTGTGGTTGGGAACCACGAGCGGGGTCGTGGCAGTAGTACCACGAGACGAGGGGAGCAGGGTGGCCACGAACGGGTTTTCTGGGGTTTTGGCGTGTGAGGCTCCATATTTTCTTCATGTGTGAACCTTGGTGGCTTGGTTCAAACACTAGCCAACACTTACATAATATCGATAAAATATATATTAAATCCAAAATAATCCAGTTTAACAATAATGAATTATTATTACCAAATATATTCAAATGGAATAACATATAGCTTCAAATTAAACAAATTATAGATTTAAAACATCAACGTTCAGAAATTCGGACTAAACGATATTATATTTATATAAAAATCCGTTTATGTTTATAAATAAATCATTATAATTTAAAAATAATTCCATATCAACTATTTGAAAATTCGATTTGAACATAACTTACAATTTATACGATGAAATCTCAGTTTTTCTCTTTCATTAGAAAATCACTATACAATAGATTCAAACATCTCTTGATTCACAGAAATCCGACTTATATCGGATCCTCTATATCCAATTAAAGTTTGAAATTCAATATTACGAACTACCGTGGCGTTTCGAGCTCGTTCTAATTAAATTATAAATTTATATGTTCAACCTTAGTTTTTAATAAATAAAGTCGATATAAAAATCCATTAAATCAATATTTAAAACAAAATTAAATATTCGAAATAAATGTTCAAAAATCTGGGACGTTACAATATTTATACAAGAGAATTTACAATGTTTCCGACAACTTTTAATTTGTGAAATGTTGAATTTTCGAAAAATGAATTCCGATAACATTTTCAAATTTTCTTCGAACTCATTAGTTTTTTAAACCAAATTTAAGAATGGTTTAACCATCATTATTATTACTAAAGCAGGGATTATTTTAATTATTTAAACCAATATTTGAATATTTAAAATTAATTAAATATTTACAAACCAATGCGATGAAATTCTCGGTCGTTGCAATGGTAGTCATGGACTTGAGTTCACCAAAGGGGGCTTAAGATTAGAGGTTTCCCAATGACCGACGAGATGATATATACAATTTACAAAGAAAATCTCTAAGAGAGCAGCAATATTAACCTATTTGATGAGAGAGGGCCAGACTTTTATTTAGGATATATGGCATATTGACAAGTGCAATGATGTTACTCATTCCGAATCGAAATGAGGAGTTGATAGTACATACATTCCTATAGTACTTAACTGAGTGCATTACTACTAATGAAAGGTAAGATTTTCATAAATTAGTTGATAATGAAAATTGCACAAGGGGACGTATCTGGCTCATGATTTGAAGTTGATGACGATGGCATTTACTTCGAAAATTTGGAGGAACCATCTACTAAGAGAGAGGTTTAAGTTATTCACTAATTTCGCATCATTAAAGTACCTTCTTCCGAGAGGAACCTTGGTTTTCACCAACAATAATGGTTAGACGTCTGAGCATCATACAACTTTGACATTTCCAGTATGTCCGTAAGGAAAATGAAATTGTTGACGATTTGAGTAGAATACATACCAGCTTAGGAGCAATATCCCTAGAGTGGGAATTACTCAGTTTTACTGTTGGAATGACTTCAGAACTCGATGTGAACTACAACCAAAGTGACGGTTAATTTTATCATTTGGCCTACTTTGATTTAGAGGATTGGTACTAGTCAAAAGCTTGATGTTAGACTAGCGGAAATCATGGCTAAGTTAGAAGAACGAGTAGTGTGAATAGAGGTAATGCAGTGCAAACCTAACCAAGATTGTTGGCTCATAAGGTTGATAGGTTGGTTTTTTTCTAAATTAAAGTAGTTGGGGGTATACATGTATATGATTGATTGATGGATTGTTGAGGAATGGAGGAGAGCATGATAGCATTTTGGTCACAGTCGATCGTTGGATTGCAGAATAGTTAGAAAAAATATGACGTAGAAGTCGTAGAATCGGACAAATTTTGTCTAGGACGACTGAAAATGGAGAAAGGTAAAGGATTTATGCGCATTTTGGTTTGTGGGAGATGGTGAAATACAATGACAAATGAATATCATTGTACTTAAAATGGCTGTTAATTTATGCTCATTGCTTTGTTATGCATATAACCCATGAACTGCATTAAAAAAAAGGTTTTGCAGATAGTCGGGATGCCTTCTGCATGCACTTGTTTTGTTTGGTATTTAAGGTATAAATTTGAAGACATAAAAAATAAAAATAGAGGATGATATGAAAGTCAAATGTCTCGTTTGATTTGTTATTTCGTGTTTTCGTCTAAATAAAAATGTGAACGGTTGTAGCATTGAAACATGAAACTAACACATAAGATGGGAAAAAAAAAAACATTTTTTTCGTATTTTAAATGATTAAAAAAAACATAAAAAATAATTCAACTTTTCGTGTCCCGTTGGACAATGCAACTAGCTATAAGTTTTATTGACTTGTTTTATATTATTTTTAATTTTTTTGTATTTAGTGGTGTAAGTTTAAAACAAAAGCCCAAAACCAAAATAAAACAGGCCTAATTTTATTTTTTTTAGGTGATTAGAGACCAATCGGCAACAAGGAGAAATTAAAACATGCCACAAAATCAACGGGGAAAACGGGAGTGCTGTATGATTGGACGTCCATGATTTGTTGTGTTTACACCCGGTTGAAACAGAAGAAATTTTTTGCTCAGATTTTGTTATTCCGTATTTTTCCGGGAAACTTCGGAGGAAAGCCAAGTCTGAGTTCGTACTACAAATAGTCCAAATAAGCACCCTCTTCTTCCTCATTTCCTCGTCTTCCTTCCCCTTCCTCCACCGCTGAGAACTAAACCTCGGTTTTTTCTACGTGTCAGCCCTGATACATCCTACGTGTGGTCTGCTACTCCCTGCATTCCAGCCATGGCAACTCCCCAGATCTTTCTCGCCGTCCTTCTTCTCACAGTCTCCTCCTCTGTTCCCTTCTCCTCCGCCGCCGTTAACTCCCCGTCAAAAAACTACAAAACTGCGAAGGAAAACGGCAACGGCGCCATCAGGAGGGTGACGTCATCCGCTGTGTTCCCAATTTATGGCAATGTCTATCCCCATGGGTAAAGAAAATCAATTACTGATTTGAAACATCTTACGCTTGATTAGGGTTTTGTTCAGCTGAATTAGCTAACGAATAAAGGGGCGAACCCGTTTTTGTTCAGGTTGTATTTTGTGACGATGATGGTCGGAGACCCACCTAAGCCCTATTTTCTAGACGTGGACACTGGAAGCGATCTGACATGGCTGCAGTGCGACGCTCCATGTGTTAGATGCTCGAAGGTATAACTTCTTCTGTATCCCAAATAAAATTGAAAGCGACGCTGTCAAAACTTGAAATTGGGAACTATTTGCGTTAACAGGGGCCGCACCCATTGTATAAACCGAAGAAGAACGGACTGGTAGCATGCAAAGATCAGTTGTGCGCGTCTCTTCTTGCTTCAACACATCAAAATCAAGAATGCGAGTCACTGGATCAATGTGATTATGAGATTCAATATGCGGATCATGGATCTAGCGTCGGGGTTCTTGTTAGCGATGGTTTTCTTCTTCGGCTCACAAATTCTTCACTTGTTCGTCCTAACCTCGCATTTGGGTAACCATAATATCGTTTATTTTCAGTGTCGATATCATATTGTCAATGCTATCTTATTGTTGTGTTAATGCATATTTCATCATCATGGACAATGCTTGGTTCATTTGAACATCAAAGGAATAACTAGCTTTCGTTAATGGGTTTTTCATATGCATTTTTAGAGAAATATCATCATCACCGAACAAGATTCAGTAATACATTATAATCTATTCTGTATGAACAGTTGTGGTTACAACCAGCAAGGTCCAGGGGCTAACTTGAGAACTCCCACCGATGGTGTTCTAGGACTCGGGAGCGGGCAGTCAAGTGTGACTTCACAGTTGAAGGAGCAAGGAATTACTCAAAATGTGATTGGTCATTGTCTAAGCAGGAGAGGAGGAGGTTTTCTCTTCTTTGGAGACGATTTGGTCCCTTCTTTCGGCATGACATGGGCTCCTATGTCTCGAATTTCATACCGGTAAAGCAAATTTCTTCCTACATACGATTGTAATTTTAGTTACTACATGTTAGTTAGATTTTGCTTCAGTTTAAAGTTTAATTAACTGTTAGTCTCCATATTCTTTTTCCACATATGATGTTTATGTATTTGTGTCTTGCTTTTCTTGCAGGAATTATTATTCACCTGGTAAAGCAAGTATCTTCCTTGGAAACCAAACTTTAGGTGTTAAACGTCCCCAGCCGGTTGTCTTTGACAGTGGGAGCTCTTATACATACTTTGCAACTCAGCCCTACCATGAACTTCTAACTGCGGTAACAATTCCGAAACCTTGTAGCAATTCCAATAAACATCGCTTGAATTACATACGTGTTTGCTAATGTTGAAGTACAAAGACATAATACCGTAATTTTGATTGAAAGTTGAAAGATGGTATACGGAAGAAGCCGCTTAAGGAGGCAGGGGAAGACCCATCTCTCCCTGTGTGCTGGAAAGGAGCAAAGCCGTTCAAGTCATTGATGGATGTCACGAAATATTTTAGCAGTTTGTTTATGAATTTCGTCACTGCCGGAAAAGCAATACAGTTTGAGATACCTCCAGAAAATTATCTAATAATCACTGTGAGTATTATTATTTTTACTTGTTTTGATTCTGTGTTTTGAAATATGAATGGTGGAGGGTTGATAAAAAATGAAAATGAAAAATATATCCAGAAACTTGGGAGTGCATGTTTGGGAATACTGAATGGAACTGAGGTAGGATTGAAGGATCTCAACATTATAGGAGGTAAATGAATTTCCATGGCTGCAACGAATTAGTTAGGTTGAGGAAGTGTGAGTAAAAATATGTTTATTTAAGCAGTATGTTTGTGATGCAGATGTGTCAATGCAAGATGTTATGGTGGTATACGACAATGAGAAGCAGCAGATTGGATGGACGAGGGTCAACTGTGACAAAAGGCTCCCTAAAACTGGAACGTCGCCTCTCTGATCGTTTACGAGTTGTATTATTGTCTATATCTTATTTAAGCAAGTCTTATTTAAATACAAAATTTAAATACAATTGATGACATAATTGATCTCTATCGTTGGATCGTTGGATGAATTCCACCTCGCCTCACAGAGGCAAAAAGATCCAATAATCAAGATTGTTTTCAGTTTGTGTTTAATTTTGTATTCAAATAGTTGTCAGTCTTATATTATATTGTATTTATTGGGTGTTTTATAAATGAATAAATATTAAATAAGCATGTATATGATCATGGCATTTTCAACGCACTTGGGACGGTGGTTTGTTCATGACTTTTATTTTTAAAATATTTCTACTAGGCCGTAGGCCCAAATCATTTTTAATCGTTGGAAACTTAACATGAAATGGATATATTCACCTTAAATTCCACCTTTTGCGCGCACTGTTTTATCACATTATTTTTAGGACGTTTAGCATCATGTTCTTCTTTTTTATTTTTTATAACTTTTTTTTTTAAGTTGTTAGGATCATGTGTAATGAAGAAGGAAAACTTACTTGCTTTTAGCGACTTTAAAGTATGTGAAAAAGAAGGGAAAAAAGTTTGCTATTTAAGAGTTGAAAGAGAATCAAAATTATCTCCATGTTCATTGCTGTGAAGCTATTTTTGAATTGTTATGTACAATTGATTCTAGGGGATTACATTATGTTTTCAGTAACAACGTACAAAGTCACACTTAGTACAAAAGAATGGACGTGACCTAAATTGAAAACAATGGTGCTAAAATGCAGTTTGTTGACTCCACTCCCTGATTGGTGGAAATCAGAGGGATCCATATGGACTTCCCTGATTTGCACCAATCAGAGGCCGAGGTCA
The DNA here is from genome assembly GCA_030737875.1 of Allium sativum. Taxonomy (NCBI): domain Eukaryota; kingdom Viridiplantae; phylum Streptophyta; class Magnoliopsida; order Asparagales; family Amaryllidaceae; genus Allium; species Allium sativum. The sequence goes on along the minus strand of CM060910.1, from coordinate 968,050,303 downwards.
CCGTAACACCAGGGGCGTAGCCAGTATTTTTTCACTGGCAAGGGCACAATTGGAAAGTTCGTTATTCAAAGACTGCAAAAAAAATTATTGCGTGCAAAAATTTGGACGCTAAAACACACTGATGCTAACGTTGCTTTTTAGATATAGAATTCTCAGGCTTGGGATAGAACTAAAAAACATTAAGTCTTATTTCCTGATCAAATATATATCTCTTCGACACGTGTATGCATGAGAATCTTCTATATGTCTTCTGTTGGGTTAAATGACGAGTCTATCCATAATAAATGGTTGTGTACTGGTTTGAAAGGGATAAATATGTAATTGTTATTTGGCCAGCTGTAAAGGTGTCTTCGTTTCAGGCTTTTGTAAAAAGACATTTCAGATAGGAATACAATTAGATTTACTTTTTGGCTTTACTCTTTCTTCTTCATTTCAAATTATCACCTTTTATCCAGTCGCGTGTATGGATGTATGAGAATCCTGGGAGGGACAAGTGTCCTCCTCAGGCTCAACGTGGCTCCGCCACTGCGTGACACCACACTTTTGGTGTCAATAAACTCAATCTCGCTAAAACCATCCCTTGTGCATGTGAAAGATGTTAATTATACAACCACGGGATCCAATTAAAATATATAAGAGATTAGAACTTAAAATCCAAAAACTTTTATGTTAGTTGTTGAAATCATAACGTTATTTATAGGGCTATCAATCGGTAGTTGAAAATTTCGAAACTCACCCTTATATGCATTCAAAGTACGAAAATTTATTTGATATTTGAAAAATAGATACCAAGGTGGAAAAAGTCGCATATTTATTTGATAGTTATTCGTTTGAATTTTATTAAGATTAAAATTATTTTATTATGCATTTTAAACTACAAAATTGTTGATATGTACTATGTTATATAGATAAAAGAATTAATATGTATATAACAGTCAATATTTGTTGTTTTAGATTGTTTTTCTTAACACGTTTATTGTTTACTATATTTTTAGTACTATAATGAATTTATTATGAATCAACAGTTTCTATTTATTTATTTGCAAATATTAGTGGTTGCTAGGTGTCAAAAAATATCCGATAAATATTTGTCTACATCTGCGGATATAAATATCTAATTTTCTAGAATGATTCGGAATATCAATATGTATTGTTTGGATCCATAGACAACCATTTGCAAGCCAAATCACTTGTATATTTGAAATTTAATACGCTGGATCGCAATGCAGTAAATATTGTGCTAATAATTATTTTATGTCCTTCATTTGGACATGGCACCAATACCAATGACAAAAATATTATATATGGTTGAGATGAAAATATATTTTATAAATATTTCAATGTAGCTAGTCAAATTTATGGCTTTGACATTTTTGTTCATTTTATTTGACTTAGCACATGACCTTTAAAAAGTTAGTTCTATGACACGTGAGTAGTTACGTAATCTGTGGAATATATCTAGCTTTACAAACGATCTTGTTCATAGTAATGATGTTTAATTTTCTATTATATATTTGTTATACTATGATACGTTGACTAAGTAATTAATTTGAGTATATAATATAGAAAATCGTTAAATGATGTGTCATGTAATAATAGTTACAAGAAATTGTAGTAATGAGATAATTATCATGATGTTATTATATAAATAACATATTTGTTAACTCAAAAAAGAATCAATACCTATAAAACAAATGAAAGCACCGGTTTAGTTAAAAGTAAAAGAAAATACAGTAGAAAAACAAGAATAATGAAGAATTTTATTATGGTTTGGCATAATTTTCGGCTTATGTCCACTTTAAGAGCAACTAATTTCCTTAGATCTAAGTTGTAATGAGGTTTAGATTGTCTGCAACAGAAAATAAGAATGAAGAGAATTTGATAGAGTAATAGAGATAGTCTCTAGAAGATCCATTTCTAGTTGCATAGAGGTTTGTATTTATAGGGGTAAAGGAAGCAACGGGTCGAAGCCTATTTCTAGCACATAGCAATAATCAACCCATGGTTGCACAAGAGAAAAACAGGCATCATGAGTTGAAGGCTTAACTCAATATCGACCTGTTGGAGTTGTACAAGAGCAGTGTAAAGTTTTGGTGGATAATGGTAGAGATATGATAAGTTGGTGCATACCTAAGAAGCCTTAAAATGGTACCAAGTTAGGGATTTAACTCTACATATTGGAAATTTTCTCCGAGTTTCTTCTTTTCTTATCCTAAACGTACTTTTCAATATTCAAGTCATCATGCCTTTGTCTTAATAGTCTAACTTTCGTTAAAGATTAAAAATGGAGGTTGGCATATCTTAATTCGGGGTCGAGTTGTCTATAAAGAAGATTTTCCACCGAAACTTCCCGAGTTTAATTCTCAATTTTTTTGATCATGCTCCCAAGTCTGTGAATCATTTCATCTTTCTTTTATTCTTCTAAGTTAACTAAAATCTACTTTGACTCAAAAGTTGGTAAACATTTGTCCATCAAGGTACGTCTTTCGAAATTAAGGTGCACTTTGCTCAAGAACAAGTTTTAGTAAGCAGTCTCCGATAGTTGAGAACTTGGACTGCTTCAATCTATCTTGAAGAATCATTTACGGATATCATTTATCAAATCCAAGTAAATCAAGTGTTACCCAGGGAAGGTATTCCTTTCTGCGATAGTAAGGCATTCGTAATAACCCAAATTTCAGTGGACCTAGATTTTTGGTAAAATGCTAAAAATTCAAGTTCATTGAAACTCGAGTTGGTTTGTCTGGCATCTTATAGAAAGACAAATAAAAATATATCATAGCTAATAGTAAATATCTTACGGCGGAGCTGAGTAAAATATGATAATAAGTAAATGCTTAGCATAATAATGACATTGACTAGCAAATGTCTCTGAGCCATATAATCTCTACCATCTGACTAACCTGCGGGATTGTTACGAAGAGGGGGTCACAACTAAAGTTTTGGTGAATGGACAATTTTTTTTTAAGAATCACACTACACATATTGTTCTACCACTGATTTACTTTTATTAGGCTAGTAAGGTTGATAACACTCCTGCCTCCATGCGTAAGTCGTGCCCATCTACCCCTTAGTAGATTAAACCTAATAATTCATATATGTAGTTATATGCACAATATATCTAATTACTACCCATAGTACCCTCCTCGAAAGGTCTTCATCATCACACTACGTAAGCGTACTAGGTCTCCATCGTCACGCCATGAAAGCGTACTTCGACTACATCTGTAAAAGACAACTTCGTGAGACCTGCACTACAGATGTTCCTTTGTCTGATAAGAAAACATGAAACCGCGTCTGCATCAACTCAGTCTGATGCTCGAACATCCATACCACCTAATGCGTACGCCAAGGACTTATACATAATCATACTGTGTACTATTTGATCTCTGCTAACAAAGCCTACCTCGTACGGAACTCAGTCGGGGATTTCTATATTTGTGACTGAAGGCCTCGTTATCCTATTATACAGATATCTACTAAAATTATGGTTTGTCTCTTCTCCTGTGGCTATGGCCCCACTTGCATCCCCCTCGACTAATGAAATATCAATTCAAGAGCTAAGTGATTGTGCCCTACAACAAACAATCTAAACATGCAAATGGTGTTGTCCTTCATCTAATGTCTCGATATTGAAAAATCATTGGCATGTTGGCTCTAGTCTTTCCCGTTCTCACTCTGACTGATGATGATAGGTAATTCAATCTTTCCCGTACTCACTCTCACTGATGACGACGAGTATCTAAATGATTTACTATCCTTATTGGGTCCTGACCACGAAGGCTGCTCTCAGAGCCGAAGCAATCGCTGAATCGTGAAGTCATCCCATCAGTCTTCTAGTTTCCCTCGATATAAATGTAGTCAAGACATACTCTCTAAATGGAACTGTTACAGACCTGCCTCTAGGGTGCAGCTTACCTCGAGCCTACCCCATAGGGCCATTTTAGAGTATTCTCACATCCCGAAGAAGTCTCGAACTTTCCTTCAGACCTGCTGAAACAACAAGTTGGACGCGCTCCCACTGTCTGCGATGATCGTGCTTCGTTAGCTTTACATCTAGACTCCGTTCGTACTGCTCCAAAAGGATTTCGCCATTTTATTAGACCCTATGTCTAATCTTTCCATTATGCGTTTACCTCATATTTCTTTTCTTTTATTAAACAGTGATTAGCATTCACTACAAGAAAATATGTCAGTAATATCAATATTGAACAGTGTTTCTATAGAGAATGCTGAGGAAAGTATTTAACCAAATAAAAATTGAAATTATGAATGCTGTTTATACGAACTTGCTTCATTTTGAGGATGTTTTCATTTTGTGGTAACCTTGTCGCCTTCTTTTTCTTTCTTTACGAAGGATAACGCATTAAAATATCAATCTTCCCCAAAAAGCTTTAGGGAAAGCACTTTTTGGCCGCCTTTTCCCTCTTTCTCTCATAATTATCGGTTCATCCCAAAAAAAATCTCAATTCTGTTCTTCTTCCAAATCTTCTGCATTCCCTTCTTCATCTCAACTTCTTCAAAGTTGATGTCAACTCATTCATTCTTTGTCCGCTCAGTTCGTTCATTTTACATATCAACAGATACAAAACCTAATCCTTAATCGCCTTTGCCAACATCTGTCCATTCACCGCTTCAAATGTTCTACCAAAGCATATGAACCGCACGAATAGATTAATTGCCATTAAGGTGGGTAATTTTATAATTCAATCTTCGATTTTTATGTATGTTTGAACTATGAATTTGATTGTTAATGTTTAACCCTAAGTCAATTGGTATTATGTTTGATAGTTAATCTATATCTCGTTGTTGATTCGATCTTGTGTGTTCTTGAGTTTGAATGTTATGACTAATAATGTACTGTTGATGTTGAGGTCAAGTAAATGATAATAACTGAAATTAGTATGCTTATGATGTATCATGCCATATGTATGGTAGAAATTTTGAACACTACCTATTATTATTATTATTTATCGCATTTATTTTCTTGATGTTGATAAAAAATTCTGTCTATTTATCAACTGTTAAGTAAACGATAATAACAGTAGTCAATTTACTGACTTATGATGCTCATATATTTGTCTTTAGGGGTAAATGCAGATGATACTCAAGTAATTATAGCAGCGCCAGCCAATCTTGCAGAAGCTAACAGTGAGCTAATGGAATTAATGGGGAAGGTTTATATAAATTTTACCAATTACATGCATTAGTTTATTTTTTTTACAATATTTACTAGTTAATACTTACATTAGTTTTTTTAACTTAATTATTTAGATAACTTAATAATAAGGTATAACTCAATCCTGCCATATCTCAGAACACAGGTCTTGGGCTTGAAGTTCAGCCAAGTGACCCTTCAAAGAGGATAGAGTAGCACATCAAAGCTTCTTGTGGTAAGTTTCAGCATCGCATTGAATTATTATAGGTCACAATTGAAAATGTGGTAACTTATCATACTAATATTCTAATTTTGGCTATTATCATTTACCAGTTTCCCGATATACTATCAATATTCTATTCATGTATGAATTTTATTTGTTCGCTACATTACTTTGATTGCTATGCTTTTACCTTATCTTTAATATCCTATGTTTTGGCCATTTTATATATATCATCCGTTTACCACTGTTTTGCTTCAATTACGTTGACTTTTGCTGCTGATCTTAGTGTTTAACTTATACTAATCCATCACCCTTAACAATTTACTTTGTTTAACTTCTTTGTAGTTTTTGATTTAATGCTTATCTCAGTTAAATGATGTATTGCTCACCTGGGTCATGTTATAGCTGATTGCCTTAATTGCAAGCTTGATTCATTCCCAATTAATTATCTTGATATTCCTCTCCGCCCTACTAAACTCCACAAATTAGATTGGCAACCACTCATTTCAAAGATTGAAAGTAGTCTTTCAAGTTGGAAAGCGAATTCTTTGTCCTCTGCTGGCCGTCTTGTTCTTGTAAAGAACGTACTCTCATCACTTCCAATTTACTGGATGTCATTCCACAAACTCCCCAATTGGGTTTTCAAAAGAATTGATTCATTTCATAGTACATTCCTTTGGAATGGGAGTAAGATGAAAAAACTAATCAACTGGCAAACTGTTTGTCTCCCAACTAACCATGGTGGCCTTGGTGTTCTGAACCTCTCGAACTTTAATATTGCACTGCTTGCTAAATGGCTACGGCGAGCTCTCTTGCTTGGTCAATTCATCTGGAAAGACTGGATCTTGAATCGCTTGTACAATTCTAACCCCTTCATCATTCTCCACTTTAGACCTGATGTCAGACCCTCACCATTCTGGAATGGAATTCTACCCACCATAACGAGAGTTAAATCTCTTTTTCATGTTAAAGTTGATAATGGGGAATCTTTCCTCTTCTGGTTGGATATTTGGAAAGAACAGATCCCTCTTCACTCTCTTTTTCACATCCTTGCATCAAGCAGAAATAGCATACTCACGATAGCTGAGGCCCATGAGCTTGGCCCAATGGGCTTTTTTCACGAAACTTTTCTGGGCTTTGAAGCATTAAATGAAATAAATTCAATGGATCATATTCTCAGCTCTACTCATCTATTACCAGAACCTGATTCATTCGTTTGGGCTTTAGGCCCATCCAACATCTTCTCGGTAGCATCCTGCTACAAGTTCTTAATACACCCTGGACGAAACTTCTCCTTCTCGAGAATCTGGAAATGCCACCCCCCCCCTATTATTTTCTTTCAATGGCTTCTCATACATGACCGTATTAATACCAGAGACAGGCTTCATCGCTTCAATATCAATATTGATCCCATATTTGTGATGTGCAAATAATATAACGAATCCATTTCACATCTCTTCTTTGATTGTGAATTCTCATATGCAGTGTGGGTTGCAGTCAGTTCTTTCATCCTTGGTTTCATCCCTTTTTTCAACTCATTCTTCGATTACTGGCAACATCACCCCTTGACCCCTTAATAGAATCTTTAGTGGCTTTTTTTTCATGGTGTATTTAGTTAGAACGTAATGCAATCATCTTCGGCAGACCTTCAAAGCTCATGATGGGTACATGTTATCATATCCTGCATCTATTTGAATCATAGACAGGAACAAACTGGCATGCGCGCTTCAGGCTTTCCCTTCCAACACCCCAGTCTCCTGGCTCTCAAGAAAGCAGTACCTTTGTCCCTCGTTGATCCAGATGTAGCTGCTCAATATTACATATATAGTATTTTGGCTGTGTACTCTTACCTTATGCTCAGTTCTCTATGATGTATATATTCAGATCAGTACTTGTATTATCTTTTTGACCGCCTAGGTCTAGACTACTTGCTACTGGTTGGGCCTGTCAACCAGTTCATATTATTACCTACTACGTTTTACGCATAACCGGCTGTGTAGTTTCATGCTACACACCCGTCTTCCTCTAAAAAAATGATGTATCCTATTGCTTATAATTGGTGTTATGACTGATTATTTATGTAAAAAATAATCTAAGGCAGGATGCAACATTAAATATTATGAATTGTTTGTTGATTTTATATGATAAACACATAAATAATATATATTTTTCCTATAATTTATGATTGAGGAAAAAAATATACTTGAAAAAACAAAATGTAAACTATTTGTTGGTTTTAGATAAACTAAGTCTTTCGATATGTGAAAAAAATAGGAATTTTATCAATTGTGTTAATGTTTTATTTTTTAGTCTCCTATTCCATTTAATTTTTGTTTCTTGCTTGGATGAATTGTAAAGATGAAAAAAATCATTATGGAGAATGAAACTATGATATGTTTTGTGAAAGAATATAGAAGGCACTAACATTTATCGAAAATTTCTGAACATGTTTTCTGAACTTGGTGGGGAGGGCCAAGTTTCTCAATTCATGGTAAAGACAAGGTATTCGTTAATTATCTATGAATCCCAATTCGGTAAAATCTGAATTATAAGTTTTAACACAGGTGTGTTTACATCAATCGTAGATGTTTCCACTGTGATATAAGGTCTAAATGATATTGATGAGGCAGAGTTGAATAGCATAAAAATTGGGAAGATTCCTAAATTTTATGCTATTCAATTCCTGCCTTATCAATATCATAGGTAATATGAAGATTGTGGACTTTGGTTAAGCGCCTTTACTGGGCTGGATGTGTTGCTTCACCCTACGTGTGGGGCTCCGGCTCATGCTGTGATGGCGCAAATGTAACCTAAATTCTCATCACGCAGACGTAACTAATAATATTATTTAGTTATTTTCAGCAAGTAATTTCCTTTATGTTATATACCTGATTATTTCAGTAAGTAATCCAATTTGGTCTTTGAAGTATATACTTCATAGAATTTTTTTAATTTATAAATGCTTCAACTTGGGTTTTAAATACAAAATTAGAAATAACATCTACAATTTGTTACGTAGAGATAATGCATTTACAACAAGGCTTCAACATGAATGATGATGATGACGTTATAAGAGAATGCAATGAGCTTTTAGATAAGCCATTTGGATACGGAAGTGGAATTAACTTGCAGATTTATGAATATTCAAGCACGGCGGTACATTTCCAAAACTTCTTTCGCTATATCTTGTCTCAATAAATGTTGGAATAAGAGTGTCTTGATTTCATATTTGCTTAATTGATGCACTTGGTGATAAATTTAGTCAAGATTTTCCACTAGAATGTTGCATTTGAAATGGTAATGAATATCTTGGAAACTTTATTGAACTTTGTAAGAGTTCTAATGTCTCTTATTGGTTGCAACTGAGAAATTTGCTAAAATATTGTTGACCACTATATTGGTTGGTTTCAGCTAACAAATAGTACTAGAGAAATTCATATAATTATATAAAACTACTGAAATATTGTGTTTAATGAAGTTATTGTTAAATAATTTTGATGCAAGGTACTTATGACATTTGAGCATGTAAATTTTGATGCTAAGTGCTTATGTCAATTTATTCTAGGATAGTTCTTTACATTCTACTTTGATGGTAAGCGAGCTGATCTTGCAGCTGCATACCAGGCTGTATCTTGCCTTACAAGTTTTCAGCTTTGCATTCTAGGATATATGCATGCTTATTAGAGCTTGGTGTTGAATTGACTCACAAGCCAGGTTTTCACCAGGTTAGTATCTCATTTTAATCACTAAAATACACTGAAGCATATACACAACTACATTACTTTGTTAGAATCAACACATATATTTATAAATATTAACCATTTCTATTTAAATCAAATCTAACCCTTTGTAGGAATTCAGCCCAGCATAGTTGAACCAGACCACATCCGTTAGGTGCCCTTAAGTTTTATATTTCTTACTTATTATTTATGCTTTCTATGTCTTTTTGTTGAACTTGTGGGGTGATGAGCTTGGTTGTTTGGGTATGTTTGCAGTATTTTAGTCTGGAGACTTGAAGCTTGAACACAGACATTGTGTCTTGGTTGGGTTTATTAGTGCATATGTGTCTCAATGGCTTCACCAATGCTACGTTAGGTTGCTATATTGATAAAACCTTCTAACGAGATGGGGTATTGGGAACTTCAGGCATTTCTTTAACATGTTTATGCCGATTCATAATATGCATACAAAGTTAGTTAACTAAAAATCATATTGCTTTGACTCATGAAACTATGGTCAACTGAGCTGCTGCCTTAAACAAAGGGGCTTCACAGCAGTTGAGATTGGGTAAAAATAGGTGAAATAGTTAGATGGGAACATGTGCATGCATACAAAATTATGTTAAATAAAGGATACTAGTGAATATATATATATATATATATATATATATATATATATATATACGAAAAAATGACGGATGAGAGAGGGGATTTCTTTCCCTAATCTTCCGCCTGAACCTCTTCAATGTTTTCAAAATCCTTAATCAATACTTTCTAAATCCTTATTCAGATCAATTCGATTATGGATAATTCGGAGAATCAAACTACGATCAATTGAGTGAGACAGATCTAGATTTGGAATTTTTCAGCCTTCTCCTACTCACGTTTTCCTTCCTGAAAATACTTTCAAATTGTCTGCTGATTCATGGCAAAATACGGTGATCTTGCATCCGGTTGATTTCAGAATCTCTCTGATTAAACTAAAAGAATACATCACGAATGTCTGGAAACCGAAAGGTAGATTTAAGGTACATATAGCTCCGGGTTTTTTCTATAGTATAAAGTTTGAAAGTAGTGATGATTGTCTATATGTTCTTTGATCTAATACTTACTCATACTTTAGCAAATTGCTAACGGTTTATAAATGGTATTCTGGTTACGCATTTGAGAAGTTTAAAGCCTCTAGGGTTCAGATCTGGATCAAAATGCTTAACCTAGATACGGAGATGTGGTCTAACCTAGCTTTCTCTAGAATTTCCAGTTTTATTGGAGAACCTATAGGAATAGATTGGAAAACTGCAAACAAAGTTGTAACTAGACTTGCTAGAGTGCTTATTTCTATTGATATGGAATCAAGTTTAGTTACAAAAATCCATATCCTCCTCCACAATGGACAGATGAAGGAAATACAAGTAGAATATGAGTTTCTTCCTCCTAAGTGTGATAAGTGTCAAAGATTTGGGCATAAATCAGTTGTGCATAAATTTTCCAAGGAACCTACATGGATACAGAGATCTGAGAATGCCGAGTGCTTCAAACACAGGGGATAAAAATGATAATTCTCAAGCTGCAAATATTTCTAATGAAGATACTGTAGATAATCATAATGTCAATAATGAAGTGGAGAAGGATAGTGCAGATATTGACTTAGGTTTTCTTGATTCATAATTGCCAAATGATATTTTATAAAATGGTTTAAATCATGTTGCTAATAGAATACGGGAAAATAATCCTTTGGAAGAGATTCATGATGTTTCTGATGGTATATCGGTCAATGAAGAGTAATTGAGAAATAATAAAGGTAAGAGTATGGTTGATCCCCACTATTCATTGCTCCTTCTAAAAGAAACACCAGGAGCAATTCCTCAATTAAATGACATTCATGACATGGAATGTCATTTAACTGAATACTCCTTATTGTATGTGAGAAGTATTATCTCTTCTGACTAAATACAAACCAACTTTTGTTGTTTTGGTTGAAACTAAGCTTAGTGTAGATAATGTGAAGATGTTTTGTAGTCTTATTTCTAATGAATGGGATTATTTACCTAGAAGCTCATCCCCTTTTTCTGGTAGAATAAAACAATTTTTGTGGCATACTACTGTATGGAATATCTTGATTGTTTCCTCTTCTAATTAGCATATTACAGTTCAAGCATCAAATTTAGGTGGATTTTCATTGTTCTTTACAATAGTTTATGCTAGTAACAATTTTTATGAGAGACAAATTCTATGGCGTTGTTTGATTCAAGAAGCAGTCCATCTTAGTGGAGAATGGGTTATAATGGGCGACTTCAATAATTGTACTTTTCATATTGATAAAAAAAGGGGTCTTCTTGTCCCTTTCCAGCATATTAGAGCTTTTAACAATTGCATTCTTCAAGCTGGTTTGATAGAAATAAAGGCCATGGGTTTTAATTACACTTAGAGATGTCGAGGAATGGCAAACAATATAGATAATATTTTTGTCAATCATGTGTGTTTGCAAAATTATACTAATAAGAAAGCTATTTCCTTATCACAATTATCTAGTGATCACAATCCTCTTTTGTTAAAACTTATTTCTTCTATTAACTTGAAGGGGTTTCCTTTTCGTTACTCCAATGAATGGCACTTGAAAGATGGTTATTTAGATTGTATTCAGAGAGGCTTACAGACATTGGGATGGGGCTTTCCTAGTTATGTTTTCCAACAGAAGAACCAAGCATGTAAAAATGAATTGAAGTCTTGGAATAGAATTAGACCAAAAGATGACGTATTACTTAGTGAAGCTGAAAACAGTTTTAGAGATGTTGAAGTAGCTTCAGACTTGGATCCAGAGAATATTGAGCTTTATGAGAAGATGTTGGAAGCTAAACATTATTTGTATGTGCAGAAATATATCAAGTTTTGGAGTTACAAACAGAAAGCAAAGGTTGCTTGGTTACAGGATGGTGACACAAGTTCAAAAAAAATTCATTCCAAGATGTCAAATAGAAGGCATAGTAATCACTTGCAAGCTCTTATCAAGGCATATGGGGAGTTATTATATAAGCATGATGAAGTAGCTGCTGAAGCAATTAGATACTTTACTTTTATGTTCAATGGTGAGAGCTGCTCTGTCTTTCCTAAATTTCAATCTTCTCAAGCTATTAATGCTCATGGTCAACAGGTAATTTTACAACCTTTTTCTTTAGAAGAAGTTAAAGTAGCCATTGATTCAGTCCATGATGATTCTAGTCCGGGGCCTAATGGGTTGAATTCAATTTTTTTTTTTAAATTCATTGGGATTTTATTAAGTATGATTTATTAGCAGGTCTTCAGGATATTTTTATTTCAACAAAGTTACCTAAAGGACTTTATCATACTTTTATAACATTGACTCCTAAGGTTGAGAGACCAAGTGAAATTTCTCATTATCATCCTATATCATGCTAAACATGTATTATAAGATTTTTAGCAAAGTCTTATGCACTAGAATTAAATGGTATTTGCCTCATTTGGTTTCTCCAAATCAATGTGCCTTCATTCCTTTGAGATTTATAGGGGAGAATATTCTACTTGCTCATGAACTTTTTAGGGATTTTAAGAAACCAGGGGTTAATAAATTTTGTGTTAAAACGGACCTTCATAAGGCATACGACATGATTAATAGAGATTTTATATGTCGTATCATGTTTAAAATGGGATTTCCTATCCACTTTATCAATGTCATTTTTGAATGTATTTCAACCATTCATTCTCCACATTAATTCAAGGAATACCTAAAGGATTCATCAAATCTATTAGAGGAATTAGGCAAGGTGATCCCTTATCACCATATCCTTTTGCTATTTCCATGGAGTTTTTTACTTATAGCATGAATGTGGCTCAAATTCAGAACAAAATTTTCCCAGTACATAGCTTTGATCCATCTGTGAAACATCTCTTGTACGCTGATGATCTAATGGTTTTTGGAAAATGTCAACATATTTGTGCTTCTGAATTGAGATTAATTTTTGATAAGTTGAAACTTTATTGTGGATTATCAGTGAGTTAAATGAAAACTAAAATTTATTTTAGTAATCATGCTAAGAATATATATGAGATTTGCAGTATTTTGGGACTCCAATGTGGTACATTAACTGTCAAGTATCTAGGTATGCCTTTATCTTCCAATTATATACATTATACTTATTTTCAGTCTTTACTCCATCGTATTCAATCAAGCTTGGGATGCCAAATTATTGAGTTATGCTGGAAGAGCAAAGTTAATTCAGTTTGTTATTATTCCTATAGTATTGTATTGGTTATCAGTTTACCAGCTTCCAGAACACACAATTGACAAGATTAATGTGATGTGTAGTGATTTTTTTTGGGTAGTTCTTCACATAAGATGAGTTGGGAAAATTTATGTAAGCCTAAACTAGAAGGTGGAATAGGAATTAAATCTTTTTCAGATCTTAAGAAGGCAATAGTCATTAAATTAATGTGGAACGATTTGTCATAGACATCATTATGGAGTAAATGGATGTGTAAAAAATATTGTTTAAATAAGATGTTCTGGGATATAAAGACCGATAATAATTCTTCATGTATTTGGAAATCCATCCTTAGATTGAGAACTAGTGGTAAGCAGTTGTTTAAAAAAAGTGATTGTTAATGGTGACTCCACTTTACTTTGGTTTGATCCATGGGTCAATAGTAAGTGTTTGGTTGATATGCTGGGTTTATCAAGAGTTCGGCAAATTAGTAGAAGAGATGAATTTATTTTAGACATTATCCATGATGGGGTATTGGATGGCAATGTTCATGCAGCAACTAGAGAGATTCAAAATGAGATTAGTGCTATTTCTTTGAATGCTAAATATTCTACTGATTGTTATGAATGGTTTGAGGGTGGGCAGTTTTCTTTTCATAAGCCTTGGGATAAAGCTAGGAGCAAACTCCCTAAACATAAATTCATGAATGTAACACCTCGTACTTTCTTTTAATGTTATAGTAACGAATTAAACAATATTTAATTTAATATGTGAGAATTAAGGGAAACGGGTTACGCCATTGTGTTCGTCTCGGAATTCTGAATGAGATAGAGTCCGAGTTTGCGTAAATTGGACTTCGTATGAAGAAGTTATGGCCTCCAGAAGTTTCCGAAATTCAAATAAATTCAAACAGCTCGAGCCAGATTTCAAAATTCAAACAGAAGTCAGAAACGAGCTGGGCGGGAAAATTCCCTCCCAGGTAGGTCGACCAGGGGGTCGACCTCCCCCCTAGAGGTCGACCTGGGGGTCGACCTGGCCCTCGGCCAGATCTGAATTTTGAATGACTAATGACTTGCTGCTGAGTCACAAGGGTTTCTGGATGGTCCTAATCTGGTCTGAGTGGCTGTGATTAACCCTGGTTCATCTGACGGTTATAATTAAACTGAAATTCTATATAAATAGCTCAATGCTCAACCTAAAAACACACAGAAAAATAATCCTAGAACTAAAATGCCGTTAGTAGAGAACTTGGAGTAGCCGTCACCATTTTCAATTCAAAGACGAGTTAAAAGCCAACATCTAAAATCAAATAAAAACTAGTCTAATTCAACGATCTTCATCAAAGGCGCGCATCTCCAATTTTAGAATTCATATTTCAGATTGCAAGAATTCCTTTTAGTTTGTTAGTTGGTTATTACGTAGATTTAAACATTCTTTCGATTGAATCATGACATGTTGTAATTGGGATATAGAATGATGCTTATATATAAGATTTGATTCTCGCTTATCTTAAAGTATCATTGTAATTAATCATGTCTATATGCTTATGGCGATGAACATGTTGTGTATTTCATGTCTATATGCTTGTGGCGATGAATATGTTGTATATTAATCATGTCTATATGCTTGTGGTGATGAACATATTGTATGTTATTAAAATCTATTATGATTTGGGTAATGGATTTATTCTGCCAGTTAAATGGTAAAACATGTCATGCTATAATTTGGTGGTTATTTGCAAGTTTGTGATCTAAAACACATGCTTATATGTTAGATCAACACTCATGTATATTCATGTTAGGTTGAATCTAATTATTTTGTAAAAGTGGAATTGTAGTCCTCTTATGTTTTTAACATCATGCTAAATTGTGATTAAAAATGATTATAATAGCTTTCTTATGCTTTGACATACATAAGATTATACGCTAAGTTGTGGGTTGAAACTGTGATTATATGTTAAACTTCCATGCTAGACCTTTGTCAAATTTACATGACCATTAGACCCAACTTAGTCACAAGTTCACCTTTACCCATTTAATTAAAGTTAATGATACCTCTATGCCAAGTTACACATGACAAGTTGAAATGTATGTTATTTTATGTTTATTTCATGTCTCTTGTTTATTACCCCTTTTCTTGTTTATGGGTTGGGCTAACTTACTAGCCCAACATTTTATGTGATTCATGCATACTTTCCACGGGGGTAGCGATGGGAAATATGAAAATTCATGGCATAAATTTGTTCATTAAATGGTATATTTGATATACCATTTATGTTGAGCATAATCAAAGGATAATTATGGCGTGATTAAATTAAATTTAATCCACATAAAGAAATTAGACATATATATAGAAAAATATGAATTTAGAAAAGACGAATATGCCTAATCCGAGGTTAGATTGAGTTATGGTGTAAATCTGCTCGGAATCGTCCGGCATACCAGTGACCACAACAAGACCTATCTAATGTGGGTGGTTAGTGCATCAGGCCCAAAAAGAACCCGAGGTTAGATTGATTTGTGGTGTAAATCTGCCCGGAACCGACCGGCACATCCAGTGACCACAACAAGACCTGTTTAATGTGAGTGGTTGGTGCTTTAATAAATTAAAGCTAAGTCAGGATTGGTAGGGTTAAGTAAATTAGGAAAACACTTAACCGATTAAACATGTTAACTAAACCAATGGGCGGGGTTAGGTAAACTTGGACACTTAACCAAATAAACATGTTGATTAGAAAACCCTAGTAACGGGGACCCATTTCAGCAGTAACCCACATAGATGTATCATGGTACCCTGATACTAGGCAGGGTGGGGCATAATTACTGGGCTGAATTATAAGCGGTCAAAACGTCGTTGGATGGTGGGCCAGTGTAGGTTTCGACGGAGTATGGGCATGCACGTACTCCGGAGTGGAACAATCAGGTACTGGGCATCAGTAGTGTACACTGTGCATCTTGAATCGTGTCGGGTTGCCACCAGAGGGACTGATACACCCTATGGTGGGACCAGCACAGGTAACTATAGTCAAGCGGGGCCGAATGACACAGGATATGAATGCATGCGAGTAGGAGCCGATCATTAAGGGGATCGTTTGTTATAAACATGCGGGGCTAGTTAAACCAATGGTTAAGTAGGTACAGAGACTGTAGTAATGGGTGCGATCACATGTTCCTCTTATCTTATATTAGGGTATTGTCATATGTTCTGTTATCACTGTCATGATCCCTTTCCTTGTTTAAATACAAGTAATCACTGAACTTACCAGACTTAGTGTCTGACCCATTTTCTCTCGTCTCCTTTTCTTCTGTTCCCCCTCCCTCCAGGACCACAAGGAGGGAATACTCCAGCTTAGTCAGACTCTTTGAAAGTTAAAAGAAAGTAGATGTATGATTGGGACTCTCTTACCTTGGCTATGGCTTTTGGATACTACACTTGGGGATTTATGCAGTTTTATTTATGATTTATGCTTCTCTATTAAATAATCAAGACAAAAATTATGGTGTAATGTTTTAGAAGTTATTTTGAGACAATTTGATGTAATGCTTTTGTATTGAACTACGTATGCAATAAATATTTGAATTTCCACTGCTTAAATTTATCTGTCTTGTATTTTTTTTTCTGTGTCTTGTACCTATAACCCTCCACCAAAGTTAAGGCATTCCCTTTGCGAGTGATCTTAACGGAGGTGGGGTGTTTCACTTGGTATCAAAGCAAAGGTTTACCAGATCAGATAAGAATTTTTGAAAAACTATTTTCAAAAGGAAATATAAAGAAGCATTTTACAAGGAAAAGTGTTGTTTTAAATTTAAAAAGGCATAATCCCCAAAGCCATATGCACTATCTTTCTATCCTTTGTTTTGAATCTTTTCTTTTTCGTTTTAGCATGTCGGGGAATCTTAACCTTCCAAAGGGTGTACCGATACCTGGCTGGTTCAGGAGGTACTTAGAGGCTAGGGCCAATGACGCAGGCCCAGCAGATATTCCTCCTCCTCCAGCTGCAGCAGCTCCTCCTCCTCGTGCAAATGCCTTCTCAAAGATTTGTAGGGACTTTAGGGCCATGGGTGGAAAGGATTTCAAGGGAACTAAATCATTCGTAGAAGCAAGGAACTGGCTCAAAGAAACTGAGGATCTGTTCGCTATCTTCGAGGTGGACGATAGGCAGAAGATACAGTTCGCTGTATGGTTGCTCAAAGAAGAAGCTTCCTGTTGGTGGGAAGTCACTAACGCTAAAAGACCAGTTGACACGTGGATGGATTTTAGGATAAGGTTTGAGATGAAATTCCTCTCACAAGCTGAACGAAGTTTATAGCTTGAAAAGTTCTTATCTCTTTAGCAAGGAAGTATGACGGTCAAGGAGTACGTCAATTAATTCAATCAGCTTGCCCGATTTGGACTGGACTTAGTGAATACTCCTCATAAGAAGGCTCTCTGTTTTGTCAAGGGATTGAATGAGCCACTTCACAGCTTGGCTATGACCCATATACCTATGAGGGCTACTTACGAGAGGTTAGTGGACATAGAACTCTTACATGAGGAAGACAAGGGCATGGACTGGCTATCCAGTAATGGTGTCGTCCTCGATTGTGAAAAGAGTGTGGTTAGACTCATGACTCGCCTCGGTAACACTCTCGAAATTTCTTGTAATCCCATGAACTCTGTTATGCTTAGTTATTTAGAATCTCTTGATGCATCTGTTGAGAATTTGCAGTCTGTAAGGGTAGTCCGTGAATACTCGGATGTGTTTGAACAGGTAAAGGGCTTGCCTCCAAAGCGGGAGATAGACTTCCACATATACCTCGTTGATAATTCAAAGCCCGTTGCTTTACTCGTTAGGCACATGGCCCTAAGGGAGAGAAAGTAGCTCTGTAAGCAAATTAAGGAGCTGCTTGAGAAGGGGTTTATAAGGCAGAGTATTTCTAAATAGGGTGCTCCGGTAGTGTTCGCCACTAAAGCGGACGGTTCGCTTCGGCTGTGATTATAGGGAGCTAAACAAGATGACCAAAAGGAATAGACACCCACTCCCGAGAATAGATTATTTGTTCTATCAGCTTGTAGGCGCATCGGTTTTCTCCCAAATAGATTTAGCTACCGGGTTTCACCAGCTAAGAGTGGCTGAGGACAACAATGATAAGACAACGTTCAGAACTCCAGACGGCTTCTTCGAGTGGCTTGTCATGCCTTTTGGCTTGACAAACGCACCCGCTTACTTCGTTGATTTAATGAGCAGGGCGTTCCAAGAGTTCCTCAATAAGTTTGTGGTGGTCTTCATAGACGATATTTTGATCTTCTCAAAGAATGAGGAAGAGCATGCTCAGCATCTAAAGGAAGTCTGGATACTCTCCGTGCACATCAGTTGAAAGCTAAATTCTCCAAATGCCATTTCTGGAGAAAAGAAGTCAGGTTCCTTGGACACGTGGTGTCCAAAGAGAGGATAGCTGTGGACCCCGCAAAAGTGGCTGCTGTGCAAGATTGGAAGGTTCCTCGAAACGCAACCGAAGTCCGAAGCTTTCTCGGGCTAGCAGGCTTTTATAGAAAGTTCATCAAAGATTTCGCAAAAATCTCAGCTCCACTAACAAGATTGACAAAGAAGAACCTAGATTTCAATTGGGATTTGGATTGCGATATTTCTTTCCAACATTTGAATAAAGCTCTAACAACGGCCCCAGTTCTGACATTGCGTGATGGAAGCAAGATGTTTACAGTATACACAGATGCATGCGGAACGGGTCTAGGCGCTGTCCTGATGCAAGAAGGGAAGGTAGTGGCTTATGGTGGAAGACAGTTGAAAGTACATGAGAAAAACTACCCAACCCACGACCTAGAGTTGGCAGCCATCGTTTTTGCGCTTAAGTCTTGGCGCCATTATCTCCTAGGTGAGAAATTTGAACTTTATACTAACCATAAATCGTTGAAATACTTATTCTCGTATAAAGATATCAACTTGAGGCAACAAAGATGGATGGAGTTTCTTGCCTCGTATGACTTTGAGATTTCCTATACTCCTGACAAGGGCAATGCAGTAGCAGATGCCTTGAGTAGGAAGAAACTGACCTTAAGCCCTCTCTTTGTGGAAAGGCAAAGCTTGGAGTTCATAGCAAGCTTTAACTTCAGACCATCCACCGACTTTGTACCTGGCTTGCTAGCAACGTTAGAAGTGCGGCCAACCCTATTAGACTCAATCGGAGCCGCGCAAAGAGAAGACCCTCAGCTAGCTGAAACGATGGACAAGTTAATTAAGGGTGAGACTTCTAGTCACCTCAATAGATACTCCATTGATGCCAAGGGCTAGTTGAGACGAGATGGAAGACTATGTGTCCCACAAGCAAGGGGCTTGGTAAAGGCGGTTCTAGAAGAGGCACACCATTCCAAACATACCATACACCCAGGCGGAGACAAAATGTATAAAGACATCAAAAGAGTTTTCTTTTGGAATGGCATGAAGCAAGACGTAGCTAAATTTTTTTCTAAGTGTTTAATATGCCAACAGGTCAAGGCGGAGCAGAAGAAGCCTGGTGGTATGCTCCATCCGCTAGAGGTCCCACAGTGGAAATGGGATAGTATCTCGATGGACTTTATAGATGGGTTGCCTAGGTCAAGAAGGGGCAATACCAGCATTTGGGTAATAGTGGACAGGCTCACAAAAAGCGCCCACCTTATACCCGTCAAGACTAGAAGGACTGCCTCATCTCTAGCATCCATATATCTTAAAGAGATAGTTCGACTCCATGGGATACCCTCCAGCATAGTGAGTGATCGAGACCCTATCTTCACAAGCGAGTTTTGGAAAAGTTTACAAGTGGATGTAGGCACACAGTTATGCTTAAGCACGGCCTATCACCCTCAAACCGATGGCCAGACGGAAAGGGTCAACAGAGTATTAGAAGACCTCTTGAGACTATGCATTCTTGACTTCGGAGGTACATGGGAGGATCATCTACCTTTGATGGAATTTGCTTACAACAATAGCTATCAAGCTATCATAGGCATGGCGCCTTTCGAAGCTTTATATGGAAGACCGTGCAGGTCACCAACTTGCTGGTGGGAGTCCATAGACAAGCTCATACTTGGACCAGACATGATTAAGGAAACTTTAGAGAAAGTAGACTTGATACGAAGAAGAATGAAGACTGCCCAAGACAGACAGAAATCCTACGCAGAAAGAAGAAGAACTGACCTTGAGTTCGAAGTTGGAGACAAGGTGTTCCTTAAAGTATCTCCTTTAAGGAACGTCGTTCGCTTTGGATCCGCAGGGAAGTTAGCACCCAGATTTGTAGGGTCGTTCACTATCATCAGAAGAATGGGAAGATGGCTTGTAGGTTACAACTGCCCGAAAGATTGGCCGGGGTTCATAATGTCTTTCATGTCTCTCACCTGCGGAAGTGCTTACACGAGTCTGCGGAAGTGCTTACACCAAGCATGCTAGAGGAAATAGAAGTTGAACGAGAAGCAACTGTAAGGAGAGTTCCAACCCATATCTTGGGAACGTATGTCAAAAAGCTATGCAACCGTGAAGTTAAGCTCGTCAAAGTTCAATGGAGCGACACCAAGGAAGACAGAACTTGGGAAACTTAGGACAGAATACGTGCAGCCTACCCTTTTCTTTTTGGGGGTACATATTTGATCTCTCTTTCCTTAAGTTTATGCTAGTATCTATCTTTTATCTCCTCGATCCTATCCTATCTCCTTAGGTAGGAACCCATTTGGATGTAAACATGTTATGATTGATGGTTGCAAGTGGTTGCAAGTGGTTGCTAATGGTTGCTAGTGGATGCATATACACACACGTTAGGTATTAGATCGGCTCAGTCACTTCCATATTGCATATGCATATATGTATTGGTGTATGGATTGAAACTTTATGTGTTATCATATGGACATTGCATTTGTATGATTGATTGTGCACTCATGTAGAAAATTTTGAGTAGGAAAAATTGCATTCATAATGGACTCATGGCACTGACATAATTTGCATTAAGGGGGTCAACTCAATAAGTAGACTGCCTGATTTTGCATTAGATAAGGACATGTACACGCACAATGCATATGATCATGAAGCATTAGATATCTTTTAAGGACAATGGACGCCTGTGTTTGATGGATGAGTAGATGGGTAATCGGATGGTAGGATATAAGTTCTTCTCGACTTGAAGATTTCGGGGACGAAATCCTAAAAGGAAGAGAGAATGTAACACCCCGTACTTTCTTTTAATGTTATAGTAACGAATTAAACAATACTTAATTTAATATGTGAGAATTAAGGGAAACAAGTTACACCATTTTGTTCGTCTCGGAATTCTGGTTGAGATAGAGTCCGAGTTTGCGTAAATTGGACTTCGTATGAAGAAGTTACGGCCTCCATAAGTTTCAGAAATTCAAATAAATTCAAACAGCTCGAGCCAGATTTCAAAATTCAAACAGAAGTCAGAAGCGGGCTAGGCGGGAAAATACCCGCCCAGGTAGGTCGACCAGGGGGTCGACCCTAGTGTCGACCTCCCCCCTAGAGGTCGACCTCGGGGTCGACGTTAGGGTCGACCTGGCCCCCGGCCAGATCTGAATTTTGAACGACTGATGACTTGCAGCTGAGTCACTAGGGTTTCTGGATGGTCTTAATCTAGTCTGAGAGGCTGCAATTAACCCTATGTTCATCTGACGGCTATAATTAAACTGAAATTTTATATAAACAGCTCAATGCTCAACCTAAAAACACATAGAAAAATAATTCTAGAACTGAAATGCCATCAGTAGAGAACTTGGAGTAGCCGTCACCGTTTTCAATTCAAAGATGAGTTAATAGCCTACATCTAAAATCAAATAAAAACTAGTCTACTTCAACGATCTTCATCAAAGGCGCGCATCTCCAATTTCAAAATTCAGGTTTCAGAACGCAAGAATTCCTTTTAGTTTGTAAGTTGGTTATTACGTAGATTTAAACATTCTTTCGATTGAATCATGACATGTTGTAATTGGGATATAGAATGATGCTCATGTATAAGATTTGATTCTCGCTTATCTTAAAGTATCGTTGTAATTAATCATGTCTATATGCTTATGGCGATGAACATGTTGTATATTTCATGTCTATATGCTTGTGGCGATGAACATATTGTATATTAATCATGTCTATATGTTTGTGGTGATGAACATATTGTATGTTATTAAAATCTATTATGATTTGGGTAATGGATTTATTCTTCCAATTAAATGGTAAAACATGTCTTGCTATAATTTGCTGGTTATTTGCAAGTTTGTGATCTAAAACACATGCTTATATGTTAGATCAACACTCATGTATATTCATGTTAGGTTGAATCTAATTATGTTGTAAAAGTGGAATTGTAGTCCTCTTATGTTTTTAACATCATGCTAAATTGTGATTAAAAATGATTATAATAGCTTTCTTATGTTTTGACATACATAAGATTATATGCTAAGTTGTGGGTTGAAACAGTGATTATATGTTAAACTTCCATGCAAGACCTTTGTCAAGTTTACATGACCATTAGACCCAACTTAGTCACAAGTTCACCTTTACCCATTTAATTTAAGTTAATGATACCTCTATGCCAAGTTACACATGACAAGTTGAAATGTATGTTATTTATGTTTATTTCATGTCTCTTATTTATTACCCCCTTTTCTTGTTTATGGGTTGGGCTAACTTACTAGCCCAACATTTTATGTGATTCGTGCGTACGTTCCACGGGGGTAGCGATGGGAAATATGAAAATTCATGGCATAGATTTGTTCATTAAATGGTATATTTGATATACCATTTATGTTGAGCATAATCAAAGGATAATTATGGCGTGATTAAATTAAATTTAATCCACATAAAGAAATTAGACATATATATAGAAAAATATGAATTTAGAAAAGACGAATATGCCTAACCCGAGGTTAGACTGAGTTGTGGTGTAAATCTGCTCGGAATCGACCGGCGTATCAAGTGACCACAACAAGACCTGTCTAATGTGGGTGGTTAGTGCATCAGGCCCAAAAAAGAACCCGAGGTTAGACTGAGTTGTGGTGTAAATCTGTCCGGAACCGACCGATACATCCAGTGACCACAACAAGACATGTCTAATGTGAGTGGTTGGCGCTTTAATAAATTAAAGCTAAGTCAGGATTGGTAGGGTTAAGTAAATTAGGAAAACACTTAACCGATTCAACATGTTAACTAAACGAATGGGCGGGGTTAGGTAAACTTGGACACTTAACCAAATTAACATGTTGATTAGAAAACCCTAGTAACGGGGATCCATTTCAGCAGTAACCCACATAGATGTATCATGGTACCCTGAAACTAGGCAGGGTGGGGCACAATTACTGGGCTGAATTATAAGCGGTCAAAACGTCAGCGGTTGGTGGGCTAGTGTAGGTTCCGACGGAGTATGGGCGTGCACATACTTCGGAGTGGAAAAATCAGGCACTGGGCATCAGTAGTGTACACTGTGCATCTTGAATCGTGTCGGGTTGCCACCAGAGCGACTGATACACCCCATGGTGGGACCAGCACAGGTAGCTACAGTCAAGCGGGGCCGAATGACACAGGATATGAATGCATGCTAGTAGGAGCCGATCATTAAGAGGATCGTTTGTTATAAACACGTGGGGCTGGTTGAACCAATGGTTAAGTAGGTGCAGAGACTGTAGTAATGGGTGCGATCACATGTTCCTCTTATCTTATATTAGGGTATTGTCCTATGTTCTGTTATCACTGTCATGATCCCTTTCCTTGTTTAAATACTAGTAATCGCTGAACTTACCAGACTTAGTGTCTGACCCATTTTCTCTCGTCTCCTATTCTTCTGCCCCCCCCCCCTCCCGGTCCACAAGGAGGGAATACTCCAGCTTAGTCAGACTCTTTGCAAGCTAAAAGAAAGTAGATGTATGATTGGGACTCTCTTACCTTGGCTGTGGCTTTTGGATACTACACTTAGGGATTTATGCAGTTTTATTTATGATTTATTCTTCTGTATTAAACAATCAAGACAGAAATTATGTTGTAATGTTTTGGAAGTTATTTTGAGACAATTTGATGTAATGTTTTGTATTGAACTCCGTATGCAATAAATATTTGAATTTTCGCTGCTTAAATTTATCTGTCTTATAATTTTTTTCTGTGTCTTGTACCTATAACCCTCCATCAAAGTTAAGGCATTCCCTTTGTGAGTGATCTTAATGGAGGTGGGATGTTTCAATGAAAGTCATTTGGCATAGGACGAACGTGAAGAGAATGGCTTCATTTCTTTCCTAGCTGTTCACGATAGGTTAAACACAAAAGCTAGACTGAAGAGGTTTGGTATTATTGAAGATGACAAATGTTTATTATGTGATGATAGGGAAGAATCAGTTTCTCGCTTGTTTTTTTCTTGGGAGTATTCTTTTTTCTATGGTTCAATATTTTAGTTAAATTGGGCTTTAGTGTTTCAGATGTTGGTTCAATAGAAGAAGAAGCTACCAGACTTCTGAGCAAGTTCAAGGAGAAAGATCAATGCTTGTATTTGGCATGTGCAGCCTTTACAACAACAATTTACTTTGTTTGGCAAGAGAGAAATTAGAGGCTTCATATTCAGAGGAAAGTGTCTAAGGAAATAAAGCTGAAGTTGATTGAGAAGGAAGTGCAATATATTGTGAAGAACAATGGCAGTAAATCGAAGTCGGTACAGTGTAAGATGGATTTGATGAAAGCTTGAGGTGTTGATCTACTTGATACTGGTTAACTTGTGTTAATGTTTTTTTCTTTTGGTATGATGTTATGATGTAAGTGAGCAGAGAGTGGAGAGATTGCTATATGTTTTGTTTTGGTTTCATGAACTTTGTATTGTCAATATATGGCGTATATATGTGCTCTTTTTCCTTAATGTCGCACCCATTTTGGGTAGGGGGCTTAGGGTTTTGATGAGGCATATATACAAAGTATATGATTGGTATTTGCAATAAAGTGTACCAATTTTCAAATATATATATATATATATATATATATATATATATATATATAGAGAGAGAGAGAGAGAGAGAGAGATGTTACGATAATATGTTTAAATTGCTGATATCAAATTATAAAAAAATTCAATAATGTGTAACATTTTTTTATAAGGCAGAGTGCAAATATCATGGTGAATACAAAGTGTAAGCTATTTGATGTGGAGGGCACGAGAAAAATAGTCGTTGAAGGCACTATATCATCAACAAATCCAAATGATTTGGTTCATTATATTCCACTAGGACCAAATGCATTAAGAGCTTGGGTGGATATTGTAAAAGTTTCGAATGCACCTCTATGGAGACCTACATCATTCATGGAATGTTTATTAGATGCTTTTGGTTCGACGGTAGCATGGCCTATTATGAATGTTAGAGCGGATTCAACTTGTATGTAAGTTTCATACAATCTTGTAAATATCTTTGTTTAGTAAATAATTTTAATAGTTTACAGTGTGTTTGTTATTGTTTCAACGTTTATCATGTTGGAAATAACCCGAGGATCACATAGATAAATGAGTTGGAAATAACCCGAGAATCACTTAGATTAATTATAGTGTGGGTTTTTATGTTATTGAATCGGGGTTTTGGGAATTCGTTTTATGACCTGTGGGCTTTTAATTTATGTTGTGTATAAGGCAGTGGGCGGAAGGAGACTATAGGCCGTGACGAGGCATGAGTCATTTCGCTTCTGTATGTTGTGTTTGAGTTTGTTTTGTATTTTTGAATAACCTGGTCAGCTGCTAAACTTCCTGAGTCAGCATCTGATTGTGTTGTCATCAAACCTTCTGCTTATTTCGCTTAACATAGTTTTGTAGTCGTCGAACCTCCTATTTTTTGAATAACCTGGTCATTTCGCTTCTGTAGTCATCAAACCTCCTGTTTTTTATGTCTATGTTTGTGGACATAGTAAATCTGGCATCATAGACCTCAGCAATATGTGTGCACCCTCCATTTCGTCCGTAAGACGTTTGGGCAATTTTATATGATTACTGATCGGACCCACTCAAGTGATGATCAATTTTATATGATTGTCTACCATTTGGTCCGCAATATGTTTGTTCCATGTCTAAGCCCATGATTCTCAGTTAGGACATAAATTTGGATTTGGAAATGTATGAGAATATATTCATTGTCTTTAAGAATATGTTCACTGAAATGTTTTATAGAACATGAAAATGACTGGAACACATCTATATTAAGTTTAGTCCAACCCGTTTATAGACATGTTCCCATATAATGTCTGTACATATTACACAATTACATTGTCTAGCTAAATGTTTAGGTACGATAATTAATTGGGATGTCTGTACATGTTAGAATTCAATCCAGTCATTACAATCTACTTCAACCCAGTTAAGATTCAGCTTCTGTGGTCCAATTGTTATCTCGGTTTGTATTTATCTGATCTTCAGCATTGAAATATTGGCATGTTCAACCCAATGCAGAGTCCATATCAGGTCATTAATTCATAATTCAATAACATCTCCACATCAATTTAGTATGCATTCTTGTCGTGCATCTTTGCATGATTGTTTGTGATAGCTCTGTTTTGTAAGTTTGTGGTAGGGACAGATTAATCTCATGGTTCATTTTCAGATATTATGATTGGAATAAAACATCTTGATCCCAAATTCACTGAAGATAAATTTAGTCCTGTTATAATATCTACTTTCAACATTGTCTTTGCTGGATATTACTTAAAATAGTCAGTTTTCCAACCCTACATAACAACTATCTCCATTTATATTCATTAGTTGGATATGTTGTTTTAAATTTGTCTTTACTAACTTTTAATTTTCATCTTTATAGGTAAATGAAGGCTCTTGAGGCTCATTTTGGCGTGGTTAGCATGTGAAAAGTATTTGGTTGTACGTTATGTCACTAGTATAATATTTGATGCGACCTTACTTTTTGGAGCATGTATCTTTGTTTAATTTTGCATGAAGATGGTTTATGTATATCAATGCAAACTTTGCTCATGTACTTGTGTTTTAACTTATTTTATGGAAATGATTAAAAGTTATGCTTTTATTTTATAGTTTTTAGTGTGATTCATATGTGTTATGCATATTATCAGATTAAATTATATTTGGATCCAGTTTACATTATATATTTGAATAGTGTTTAGTCACAGCATGCAGACGTGATGTAAAAGCAGCATATATAGACAACAACGTTTAATACATGTTGTCCAGGCCCGACCCTTTGGTAAAGTGGATAAAGCAACCGCTTAGGGCACCGGAAAATCTAGGGCACCAAATTCATCGACATGCAGCCTCATTAAATCTTTTTAGGGAATCGTTGTTCCAGGATTCACGAGAAACAAACGAATCGAGTCTTAGATGACGGCTTCAACCATCAACCGTTGGCGGGTGGCGGGCGAACATCGACCAATTCTAGGCGTTGAGCGATTCGCAAATCATGATTCATGGAATCGTGAACATCATCTCCAACTAGGGCACAACTCAAAAGTAAAAAACAAACAGCACTATGAAAACTGAATTTTAGGCGTTCTTTCGTTAAAGCTGAGGGTAGAAGAGTTGAAGGTGTAGGTGACAGGTATTAATTTCAATTTAGATTGTGTATGTTGTAGCTTTATTTCGAATTGTTTCAACAGTTGCTCATTTGATTTTATTTGTTCTCAGTCCCTTTAATAAATAGCAATGGCCATCAAAGTGCCTTTAAAGAGCCACTTGCGTCATAGAAGTGTAATGTAAACGGGCACCATTATTGATATATTTTCCCCTTTTTTCTTGGTTCATGGATGTTTTTTGTGTTACAACAAACCTTGATTTTGTCCAGCAGTGGGCACCATAGAGTTTTATCTAGTTTGTTATTATACTATCACTTTTATTGTTTTGGTGCCACTATGATCAACCGGATGGAAATAAAATAAGGTAACATTAGCCGTATTTGTACTAATAAAATCCAAATTAAAACAGTAGAATAAAATAAGGTGAAAAACTGTCATCGATGTCCATAAATTTTAATTAAGATTTTGCTAAAATTTAAACTAATCTATAACTTTTTTTTTGTTAATTGCAACTGAAAGTGGTTTGAGATAAATTGACAATATGGTATCATAGCTGAAAAGATGTTCGGTATTCTTGTTACCCATTGAGGGCATATTTGTAATTTTTACCCGTTCTATTTTATATGCAAAAGGCTATTTTTCTTAAGTAGGTTCACCTTCATATGTGATAAGAATAACAAGTTCATAGTTGAAGTTTCAACATATATCAATAACAAAATTCATACAATTTTAGGTAGATATTCTATTTTACAGGTATTTGATGGTATTGTCCATAGATAGAGAAGTATATAATTTAGAGAGTTTATGTTGTTTAGAAATGCATGAAACATGAATGATTAAAAAGTTTGACATTACTATAAATCGAACAAGATACCGTCATGATCTGGGATATGAAATATTATTAATTGTGTTATATAATTTGAATTATAGTTATACATAAAGTTAGTTTTTTTGTTCATCTTCTCATTGCATATAAATAGCATGACTTATTTTGATGATTTAGCTAACGATAACAATAACATTAGATTTCCTATAAGGCCTCCGTTTTATAATTGGCTTTGGGCACCAAATCATTTAGGACTGGCCCTGATGTTGTCCAATATTTAGGGGCAAAAATGCATACAAGCTATTACAGCGTTTAAAAACTGCTAATGAAAAATAAATAACAACGGTTTCAGAATGCTGTTAAAACAAATGAAAAAACTTTAAATAGCATAAAAAACCGTTGATAACATTATTCGTGAACGCTGATGAAAATGTAAAACAGTATCATGCATAGTTTTTAACAACAAATAGAAAACGTTGTTGTGTAATAAAAACAGCATAACGTAAACGCTGTTCATAAACCAGTTAACAGCATTGGATGAACGTTGTAGAAGTTTATTATTAACAATGTTTTAAATTTGCAGATAGAGATTGCACATTAACGACCACATGTCGTTAAACACCATTTATACTAATGTTGTTATAACTTTTAACAACGTTTTTAAACCACTGTTAAAAGTTTTTTTTGTTGTAGGCGTTATCTGTTCAGTTCGTCTAATCTGAGTCATATTTACTTGCTTATTGGCCACTTTTTTCCCCAATCAGTCCTTGCTGCGAGAACGGACCACTACTGTTATTTCCTTATTAAATTAATTCCAAACATAAGTTTCATTTATAATAAGCCTTTCTTACTTCACTTTTCTTTTAATTATAACTCTCATGTTATAATTTTACTTTCAAACATATCAAATAAATTTATTATGATTTATTTTTGTGTCTATACAATTATCATAATATTACTCTTGTATATATGTTCAATTTGTCTATATGTTCAATTTGTCTATTATGACTTATTTATGTATTCGTATAATTATCATAATAAATTACTTTCTTTTCTAGTTATCAAGTGTTTAACCTGATTTCTTACTCTTTTTATTTTCATAATAACTTTCAGTTATATTACTCTTTTACTTACTATTTTTATAAGTTTATCTTTTAGAAAGTTATGCTTATTCCTAACTGATTTGTTACCGAAAATGTATAAAAATCTATTTACATAATATAAGACAATTGTATCAATAAAAATCCATAATTGTAAGACATTACTTTTAGTTATTTTTAGGTGGTTGAATGGTGCGCAATATGGCTAAATCCCTATTTTGCACTACTCTGTGTCGTTTTTCTTTTATTCTCGGAATTGTGTTTTCTATTTTATTTACAAACCAAACTATGGAATACATCCCCTTTTCTTAACTAACCAATCTAGGATGTTCCTAACTTGCTATTTTAATAGGTATATGTTAAATCCGGTTCTTAATTTATTTCCCAAATTTGACATAATTACTGTAAATTTGAACACTCGGGTATACACCCGTAACGCTTCTTTCAAAACGCTAACACAAAGGCTCTTTGGCACAATTAACTAATGCAATGTGTTATTTTCTGAGAGGCTAGGAGTTCGAATCCCACTCACAATACCCCTCCTTTAATTCTCTTGACTTATATTTTCCCCCAAATTAATTCCAATCAATTAATTTATGTGTATACATACAACTTTCTCAAATTTATAGTTTAATTACGTATTTACTGTAAATAATTCTAATAATATGTCACATTAAATTACCGTAGGGAATAAACTACAATAAGTAAAGTTAATTAAATTATACCTAAGTTGAATAGGAAATAAATTACTACAAATAATTCTAAATTAAACTAATTAACAGGTATTAAATGATAATATATACCAAAAATAAAAAAGAATAATTTAAATCCACTCATCTGTCATCCTAAGCTTTATTCCTTGGCTACTAAAGATCCTACCTCAAAATAGGAATTTAACAATATTTATTATTACAACCTTTTTCCCTTAAATAAATTAAGTTAGGCCCGTCTCTAAAATAAAAGACTGAACTATAGCGAGGAAGAAATTGTGTTGTGAGGAATTAGCTAGGCCTAAGTGTCTATTTATAGGTTAGGCTAGGGATCTCAAACCGTAGGATTCCTAGATTAAATCTAGGCCAAACACATCATTCAGCCAATAGGAACTTGCCATATCGTCCTAAATTTCAAAACCAATAATAAAATAGCACCACATCAGCAAAACTAAGAAAATAACGTTAGTAAGTCACGAAACTAAGCCATGCACCCTCTCGGCTTCGTGCCTTGGCTAAAATCGCACCCACGCTTGGGGTCGGTCGACTAAAGAGATGACCGGGTCGACTGGACTAGGGTCTGGTCGACTTGGCCCTTAATATTTTTTAAAACTTCTTTTCGCGATAACTTCTTCGTTTTAAGGCCGTTTTCAGCAAAATGTAGGTCTAAATTGATCAGAGAATTGCCGTCGACACACTGAGACAAGTTCTATGACCAAATATTGAGAATTTTACGAATTTTATTTTATTATTCAGTTAAAGATGCGGGGTATTACACATTTTAATCTTTTTATCCAACTCGCTTTGGGTTTGGTCTCACCCGATCGTTCATCTACCAATCTAGTATTTAATCTATCTGGATGTTCATCATCCACTTTGGGACTTCAGTCTTTCTAGTCTCCTGTAGAGTCCAATACGCTCACTCTCCAACGATGGTACCTAATGACTAAGTAAGTCCATCCGCTCACTCTTTAGGAAGGGGACTTATTTTTTATCTCCCTAGGTTCTTGTTGAGTCTAATTCACTAACTTTTTGATGGGACAACTCAATGATAACAAAGGACATTCACACATTCTCTAACTAGGTGACTTATTTCCTGAATTTCGGCCACTTTTCTCTTAACAAAACATAAAATGGTCCATATCGTAAAAGCATACCTACTTACTCTCCGATGAAGCGACCTGCACCCTGCACTTTAGTTCTATCTCACCAGACGAAACATATAACAATATATATTGTACAAGTCTGCCTGCTCACTCTTCGATGATGGGGATTACACCGACACTCTTGTACTGTCTCTCTGGATAGGACATAAAACAGTCAAAATCATTCATCATGTTGGTAACAACCCGGGTTTTCGGTACCCCGGGTAAACATATTATAACATGTTTTGGAATTTATAATTGAAGAAATATGAGTTCACGAGCCAAACTTACATAGTGATGTAAGAAGAGAAAATGAGGAATTTGGGATTTTACGATTCATGCAGAGTGAAATAAAATGAATTCCAATAATGTAATAAGAGAATTTATTTCAATTTGTGTTTGCTATATAAATTTAAGACGAAGGTAACAAAGCTGAGGAAAACTTATAAATAGCGTTTAAAAGATCCATTTTATGAAATGTAATAATGGTAGATTATTACATAGCAACCGTTTTGGTTATTACATCAAATATTAAAAATATAAAATGTTGATTCAGAATCCATATTAAAGTGTCAAATATTTTTAATATGAGTTAATAAGTTGTTTAAAAATATTTAAATGAGAACTTGGGTAATTTATTGTTAAACTGTAAATTTGTACATAATTGAAAATGGAAAATAAAAAGTTGAGTTTGTATTTAAAAACCACATTTGAAAATGGTTAGATAAATTTATTAAGTGACAGTACTAGGTCGCGCCTTAGTGTAGTAATTTTGTGGATTGTTTGTAAATAGAATTTTGGAATTAACAACAATATTTGTGAGTTCTTTTATTGCTATTAAAACAAGAAACGTGAATATTAAAGAGAAATCAATATTTATGTGTTAAAGTAGTTTAAATATAATTGCATAATTTATATCAAAATAATGAATTTTCTATAATTTTAAAGTTAAAACTGTAAGTTTATACGAAAAGTTGTGTAAAAAAATTCGTTTAATCGGAAGATGTAAAATTTTGTGTTAACACGTTAAGTTTTGCAATGACAAAAGAAACCTACTACCAAAACTGCTTTCCATGGAGATTCACCTATAATTATCTAAGGACGAAATGAATAGGTGAAAATGCAGAAAGTAACTCCACGAAACAACACATAAGAACAACAAGCTGAATCAAAGATGATGCGGTATTAAATGGTGGTTACACCATTGATTGAAGCAAAAATTGATTTCCGCATCAAAAGATAAATCTAGTCGTAAATTCCCTTATAGGCAGTTTGGACATAGATTGTCTGACTCAAAAACCGACATTTAGGTAAAAGAGATCTGCTGCAAATTCATTGAAGCTCGTCAAACCGAAGATCATTCAAGTCCACGTACAACATAGATGCCTCTAAAATCTCAATGAGATTCTCTTCAGAAAGATCATTCAAAGACAACTAAATCTTCACCTCCGAAATAACAATCTCATTTAGATATTTTGAAGCAAAGGACTAGGGCAAATCCTACTGCTAACTAACTCTTTTAGTCCTAAAGCGGTGGAATCTTTTGCTTATTCCGACCAAATAAATGGTCTCTCTAGTGATGAGGCCTAGACGACATGAGGAAGATCAAATAGCGCAAATAGGTGTTATGGGCTAAGAAATGGTCGGAGAGAAGAAATTAGGTTTAGATCTTGGAGTAATATTAGTGGGGCGAGATCTAATGCGCAAACTAGCACGGAAAAATAGGAGACGAGGCGACTACGAAGAAAGAAAATAAGAATAAAGGTATGGTTCGGCTAGATGGGGAAAGAAGGACGAAAGAAAGAAGTTTAAGAAGGGGAATTTGGATGCAACTTTTACGGTTGAGTCTTGGGTTCAAGTATACCAAAACTCATAAACTAATTGACCACTTTAGATATAACGTTAGACGATCAACTGCTAAACGAGTTTTAAATAAAGGTTGAACCATGACCTTATTAGGGCCGGATTAAAATATTAATCATCATGCGTCATCTCTTAAGATTTAACACAATCTGAAAAATACTTGTCCTCATCACGGTGGTATCATGGACTGCAGTCAAACTCTGAACCATCTCTAAAGATTCATAGTAGTCTCAACAAAAGGTTGGGACTACGAAATCAACTTAAGGATACCCAAAATAAATTCAGCTAGAAATCCGTAATAAAAATTATAGCAGATTTATCCCCTTACCTAGATGATAAACAAATCAAACAATTATATGAAATAAAATACCCTTAGCTAAATCGAAGTTTTCCTTAGTCCAATCGAGAGAATTTTTGAAAACTTTTCAAAGTTCAACTTTATTTATGAACCAAGGGTCTCGTACTATAAGTCTACTTTATTATTTTAGTTAATTTACATTCTGGCCTATACTACTGACTAGAACAATCCTTCCATGTTCTTGAATTGTCAAGAAAAAGGTTATTTTTTAATAATTTTCATAAATTATCCTAAATATCTCAAAAGAGGAATATTAAAAACCACAAGGAATGGGTAATGGTTTTGATTTTTAACATACTCCTTAAAATTTCCAAATTCCTTCTTTATACAGAAAATGCTCATTTACTAGAAATTACACAAAACCC
Organism: Allium sativum; assembly: GCA_030737875.1. Classification (NCBI taxonomy): domain Eukaryota; kingdom Viridiplantae; phylum Streptophyta; class Magnoliopsida; order Asparagales; family Amaryllidaceae; genus Allium; species Allium sativum. Next base: position 968,016,095 of record CM060910.1, on the reverse strand, counting down.
AAACAGTCCAAAACATGGATAGATTTATAACTTATCGACTTACATAATTTATTTTATATTATATAAAATAATTTTCTTGAAAAATAATTTAAGCATATCAATTGGATATACTTCTTAATTTTATTTCTGGATTAATACGACATATTAACATGAATTTCTCACTTAAAGTCAAAACCAAGAAAATGTCATTGACTGCAACTCTCAACCGAAACCAAAAACAAGAAATCATGACTATCTCAGTTGTAATTAGCTTTCTCATGCACTCGTCAAGCTCAAATCCATTGGATTCACCAAATGTCTTCCTCATGCTTTTCAAGATAAATAGCCTAACGCGTCATAGGGTAAGTAGGGGTTGACCAGGAGCTCGAACTAAAAATATTTCTAAATCATAGTCGTTTTAATCTCATCTTTAATATATATCTATAAGTACGTTGTATCAAAGTTCATTTTGCAATCAATTTTTGAAACTCTAATTTACATTTTTGCATCAATGTCAATTCATCTTCAATAAAGCATCATCTGCATCATTGGAAAATCTTTATATGGTACAGAGCATGTTAGGCTTAACAACATTCTTCAAATTTAAGGATATCGATTTCAAATAACCCATCTGAGTATATTCTTCATTTGGGTTCCTCCCATCAAAGTTTGACTCATCATTTAAGAGTAGACTTGGTGATAAAGATCAGTGGCTCGCCAGCAACAGGTTATTAGTTGCATATTAACCCTTTTCATCAAATCCAAGAGGAAATCAGTCAGAAAATCAAAATCAAATCGCCAAGAAAATCAAGAATTCGATCCAAGTGTAAGGGAATGCGGAATGCGGATCGTAGGGCAAGACTAACACTAGAGGGGGGTGAATAGTGTTTTCAAAGAATTTATGAAAATCTAAAACTTATATGATCTACTAAATGAATCACACAGAAAAGAGATGATCACAGACATGGAATCAATCGCAAACACAGAAACAGAAAAAATATAAAATGCAGACAAGAAAATAACACACATGATTTTATACTGGTTTAGATTACTCCTACGTCCAGCCCCACGCAACCTAAATTGTGCAGAGTTTTATTAATATCACTATCTAAGTACAAATGGTTGATTTCACGGCTATAAGGTTAACACCGCTCCAACCACTCTTGATTTCACGGCTATAAGATTACAACCGCTCCAACCACTCTTGATTTCACGTCTACAATATTACCACCGCTCTCTTTCCATGATTTCAGGGGTACAAGGAACACACTCATTCCCAAACACTTCGTAAATGGCTGCAACATCCCTATAACTCTTCAGTAGCACTTTCATCCAGAGAGTAATGTGTAGAGAGAGAGAAAAGAAGAAGTTTTATGTAATTAGAACGGAAATCGGCAAAGTCGAAGTGTAGAAATCAATAAAATAAGAAATATTAATGGTGGGATGAAGAGGGGTGTAGATAGAGAAGAAAAATGGTTAAAAAATTCGAAATCAACCCTTATTTACAAAATTTGAAAGGTTGCAATGCTTTTGGAACGTTACAAATAGTGAAAAGACACTTTCTTTGAAAATTGAATTTCTGACAGTTATATGTCGACATAGACATATATGTATGTCGACATAACCATGTATAAACTATTTTTCAAGTGTTTTATTGTATATATTATTCTGAAAATTCTTGAATTAAAACTTAGTGATATAAATGAGTATTCTAAAGTATAAAACCATATGAAAACATAAATATATATTTTATAAACATATTTATAATTTTATAAAGTTTAAAACTATATAAATATAAAACTATAAAAGTATATATATATATATAATTATATAATCTTTAAAACTTATATTTGAAATTATAAGTAAGACTGAAAACTATCTGAAATGTCAATTTGAATTTTGAAAACCAGAATTTGAAATTTGAAAAACATAATTTGAATTTGAAACTGGAGTGCTATTCAGAGTCTTACATATAAACTAGACTCTATTACTATATTTTTCTTGAACTCTTGATAACTTGATTACTCATGAGTTTTGAATCTTCTCTGAATTCTGAATCTCTTAAATCCCTAAAACTTTACAATCTTCAGTATTTAAATCCTGTATACAAATCCTGCATATATACATATATATACACACACACATACACACACACACACACACACACACACATATATATATATATATATATAGTGTGTGTGTGTGTATTCTAGATAAAGATATTAGTATATATTTTAGAATTAATGATAACTGAATTCAGGTTGTTGTCATTAAAACTCCATTCTCCAATAATCTCCCCCTTTTTTGTGATCACAATCTTGATTTATAAAACATTTATACCTAATATTACTTGTTGATCTGACTCCTTGATTACTCCCCCTTTCATCATAAATTCCTTCTAACTCCCCCTTAAACTATGCTTATCTTTATTATATCCTATTTTATAATTTCTTCCCTTTTGTCATTATCAAAAAGTACCCTATACAAGAATATACTATATTATACCTATAGTAGACTAAACTAAGTTATACTCCCCATAAATCTATGCTATAAATGATCCTAATGATTATATAATACCCCATGAATTGAATAACCTTATATTTCCCTCTAAATCTATGACTCTAAATTTAAAATATTATAACTCCCCCTAAAACTATGAATATAATAGTCTAATAAATTAAATAAAAGGATAATAAACTAAGAAAAACTAATCAATTCAAACAAGCAAATCAATCCAAATAAGAAATTCTAACAAATAAGCAATTCAAACGAACAATATGAACAACCAAAGCAAAAGTATATGTCAATTAAAAAATACTTTGAAACTTCAACAAATCATAAAAACTAAAAAACTCCCCCTTAATTTAATACAAGACTAAACCGAGTCTAAACTCTAATTCCCTTAAAATTATAATAAGACTTTAATCTAGACTAAAAATTAAATTTGATAAGATATCCTTAAAACTATGATATAAGTTAAGTAAAGCAATTTAATCCAAACAATCAATCATTTTAAGTTTTGTTGTCACAAAACATCAACTTAAATGAATTCTAACATGCCAAACATTTCTTGTAACTTCTATTTTTCCTATAATCCTATAAAACTCCTATTAACCACAAACAGATAAGTATATTTCTAACATAACCACTAATGATTGGCGAGAATTAACCATTTTAGGCTTAAAGAGATTGGCGAGCATTAACCATACTCGACTTAAAAAGATTGGCGAGCATTAACTATACTCGACTTAAGGAGATTGGCGAGCATTAATCATACTCGGCTTAAAGAAATTGGTGATCATTAACCATACTCGACTTAAGGAGGTTGTGTAGGGATGGTGGCAGCCATTGACCATGCTCGGTTTAGAGACGGTGGCTAGCACTGACCATACTTGGGTTGGCGAGCATTAACCGTGCTCGGTTTAGATTGTGGATCCTGTCGAATTATGACAAGATGCTTGGATCGATCAAACGTAATCCATGTTCGAGAAAGAAAATTTAATGCTGCTAAGGAGCTATTACAGAAAAAAATCCTAAGGGGTTGATAGTTGAATCCATAGCACTCCTAGGGATTAAATCCTAGCCTCGTACGTGTGTACTTCAACATAACCATATTATTCAAAAACTAAAAATAAAAGAACATTTCTTATATCCTAAGAAATTAAGTGTATCTACAATGATCTAAGCTAGATCAGTTGTTGATGATGTTGCGATTGCTATGCTCAGGGTCCTTTCCGTTTCGAAGAGCTCGGGGACCGACCTGAGGAGCTTAGGCAGAAGGTTGTGGCGGCATGGATAGTGCAGGTTTCTTAACATACTCGGGTAACTCTTCATGCCTAACCCTATCCTCGATGAGATTGCATAAATGCTTGCATTCATCTGTACTATGACCCGCCATGTTATGATACATGTAGTGCTTTTCGGATTCGAGTTCTTTTTGGATCGTCTCCCTTCTAGAAGGCTTGGGGAAAGGTAGAGATCCGCGTACGTCGAGGTAGATATACAGCAAGAATGAGTTGATCTCGGTATATTGATCGTACTTGTTGTCTCTCCGGGATTGTACATTCTGATCATTCTTTTCCGAGGCTTTTCCTTTTCCTTTGTTTTGGCCAGTGGTATCAAATGGACCTCCATTCTTCGTAGTGAGTACCTCAAGTGTTTCCATCTCGATTTTAGCATCTTCTTGTCTGAGGTATCTATCTGCTTCGGCGTAGAAGTCTTCAATATCCTTGGGGGGTCTCTGGTTAAAGATATCCTGAATTCGGATCGGTTCTGAACACCAGCTATAACGGCCATAAGCACCATCGATGGTTCAGGTCAATCAACTGATGCTATGGCCGCGTTGAATCTTTCCAAGGAAGAGCGTAAGGTCTCTCCTGATTGCTGTTTGATGGATGTAAGGAACATGACGGTCTTAGGTCGGGAGATGCTGACTCTAAACTGCTCGATGAAGCGGGTGACCAACATGTTCTAGCTGTCGATCGATTCAGTTGTTGACTGTCGAAACCACATGCCAGCTATGTTGGTGAGAAAGAGAGGGAAGAACTTGGCCATAACATTCATAGATGCTGAAAGTACTTCCATGTGACGCATTTATTGCATGAGATATATAGTCGGGTCGGTCCTGCCGTTGTAGGGCTTCAGGACTGAAAGCTTGAAATCTAGAGGGTTTCAGGAATTCCTGAACTCTCGTGTAAATGGACTATATTGGATTTTATCCACATCCTATTGAGAATAGGTGCCTCGGGTGAAGCGTTTGATGATACTTGCAATTTGACTCCTATCCCCAAGGAGTTGTTGCCACAAATCCAATTCTGCATTGGGGACATTGGTGAAAACCCCAGTACTAGGACCGGGTGAAAGCAAACCCTAAGGTCTTGAGGTCGGCTGGGTTTGACCTACGAGAGTTGAGTGAAGGTGACCCCCAACCTCAGGCCTTGGTTCGAATGTAGCTAAAATTGCTTGGTTAGTGTTTGACCGAACCATGTCCGCTCCGATTGGAAGGGATCTGTTCAGGTAAGTAGTATCCATCTAGGGCTCAATATTTTCCCTTCCCGGAGCAACATTAGAATGGTTTACAGTAGAGTTTCCCTCCATCGCGTTGGGGACCGATATGGTAGAGTGGTCTTGGTGACACGGAGAGTTGTTGCCCTCAGCTCGGTCTGTACCGACAAGCTGGGAAGGCTGCGGGCGAGGCAACATAAGATGGATTTGCAGTCTAACGTTGGGTCGAACTAGATAATGCAACATTCCTGGTTCTGGTCGACCCAAAGGTTGCACTAGTTCAAGAGTTGTCTGTCCAGGGAGTTAAGTCGATCTCTGGAGTGAAGGAAAAATGGTCGACTAGTCCGGAACTTGGCTATGGCCGACCTGTGAATCTGCAGCTACCTCGCTTTATTTTATGTTAGAAGTGATGATCTTAGCATTGGTCGATCGGGAAGTGAAGTAGAACTAGGAGGAAGCAAAGGTGTGAAGCTATCTGGGGCTTGGGTCTCCGTAGACCGAAGAACAGTTGTTGCCCCAGCTTTGCCCGATGTAGGAAATGATACTGGAATGTGAGGTTCCTTTTCCATCCGAGCGATGAAGTTGGTCATCACTTCCTGTTGATGTTTGAGAAGTTCATCCTCGTGTGCCATCTAATTTCTGAACTCAGCCAAAACTTTATCCATCTCATCCCTAGTGAGATATTAGGACAATTCTTCATGGGCGGAAGCCTACTGGCTTGCCCTCGCTGCTGTTGTTCCTAATGCATCGGTAGGTCAAGATTGATCATAAAGAGGCATTGAATCCTTTTTCCGTTTTGCCACTGCTTAGTTAAGAGTTGCTGAAGATCGTATGGTATATCTATGATCCCCTACCTGGTGCGCCAAAGTATTGATGTCAAAAGTTGGTCTAATGACGATCAACCCCCAATGTGTGTTAACCACACACGAGAATATTCACATAAATGCGAGAAAATGTAAACAAACATAGAAGACACAATATATTATAGTGGTTCAGCTTAATCCAAGCCTACGTCCACTTATAATCTTTGTTTACACTGTCGATTACAGGTTATAGTGATTTTTCAATGAAAGAAAGTAGTGAAAGAAGAGATGTTTACACAAAATCCTTATGTTGAATCTAGAGTATATGGCATGTTATATATGAAGTGCTGAATATAAGTTGTTCTTCAGAGATTACTGATGCCTTTCCATTTCTGTAGGTAGTTGTATTTATAGGTGAGCAAGTGGGCCAAACTTGCATGCAACGTGGCACACATCTTCTTTGGGCTTTAACACGTGTAGCTCGACTCTACTGAATAGCTGTAGGCGGCGGGACCCAATATACTTCTCATGAATAGTTCTTTCTTGAAATATGCGGCATACATGGAATTTGAAACTTGGCGTATAAAAAGAAGTGTTGGTCAAAGCTTATCCGTTGTTTCGGCCTTGGGAATAGAACTTCGTTTGATAGCGGATAACTCGCTCTGAAGGTTGTGCTGATTTGATACTATAGGAGATAATTTTTATTAGATATTTCTGTTCCGATCTTCCAACTCGATCCAATCTTTCAGAAGCAGATCGACCGATTGGTTGATGATTTGATTGGTTGGTTTGGTCTTGCAGTCTTGGGTTGGCTCATAATTGATCGACCCAAAATGAAAGTCGACTTTTTAAGCATAGGACTGGGCCGATACCTAATAGAGAGAGCTCTGATCTTGAGTTATGACGGCTTTTGCCAAAAAGGTGGTCAACATAAATAAATTACGCGTTTTTGCATATAGTTTATATTTTTTATTCCGAATAGAAGATTACTTATTCCTCGTAATTTTAAATATGTCAATATTCCTTTTTAATGTTGGCTAATTTAAGGAAATTATAGCAAAAGACCTTTTTATGAGATTTTGATTTCTAATGCGTGTCCCTTGTATGTATATAATCAGAAGGATTATTGGAGCACAACGCAAATATTTATTGCAGATCTAGATATACCACAAATTTCTCTCTATTCCGCCTAGATCTTTGAGTGGAATATGGTTTACTTAAGGCATATTCATGTTTTTAACAGATTGTTATGTGAATAGATATGCCTAGGAGGATTTGGAAACTCGATAATATAAACATTAAAACCCCCAAATCCACTATCTTGCAATTGCGTATGAATTGTCATGATTATTTGGGTTTTGTGGATTTTGTTTTTAATATTGGATTAAAGATGAATAAGGGTGTTGCTACTATTATTTATATTTTATCTAATTTACCTTTATTTACTAATTAAGAGTAATCTAAAAAAGGTTCAGATTTGATTATTTCATGATTCGGTTTGGGTTTGGATCCTATTCTGAATTCAAATGCATTCATAATTGAAATTGGTCAGATGTAAGCATTTTTATATGCATAACACCAAAAAGGGTGAATTAGGTGAAATAGGAATTACAAACATACAAGTATAAGTGTACATAATACTCTATTTTTAATCTAATATTGAAATCATTGAAAACAAACCTAGGATGCAAGTTGAAATTGTTATATATGTATATTTATCATTCACTGTTGTTTGTTATATTGTCATTATGCCATCATGCCTAAATTGTAGCGGAAAAAGTCTGGAAAATCTAACTTGTATGCCTTGATTTGGAAAATTGACAATTTCCACCTTGTTAGAACGTTTTCCCATTTATACGAATGTTTACGTTAATTAGGTGCTATTATTATTATTCTAATATAAGCATAATCAACGTAATTAACTTTGTATTAGCCTAATAAAGGCGATTAGGTTAGAATTTGAATTTGAAATGTCCCCACAATAAATGTACTTATATGCTTCTGTGTGCGTATATAGAATGGCTTTAAATATATATAAATAGTGACACATAGACACGAGATTAGTTTACATTTGTGGTAGAAGTCTGCCCAGAACCGATCGGTAAATCCAACAACCACAAGTGGGTCCAACTAATGTGAGATGTCTAGGTGCCATGGTCCATTCAAAAACTTAGTACACTAAACACGAGGTTAAACCAACTTATAGTAGAAGTCTGCCTGGGCCCGACCGGTATATCCAGCATCTACAGGTAAACATTTAATGTGAGAGGTCTAGTGTGTGTATGTGTGTATATAATTATATATATAAGTCTATTGTGTGAAAACAGGCAGATTTACTATGCCTTAATAAGGCTTTAAGTGGCTGACTCTCTTTTTATCTTGTTTGGGTCTTAAGTGGTTAGGACTAGGATCCCTCTGAAGGTTTATTCCTTGGAGAGGAACAAAAGTCATGGGACCCATCCTTATTAGATTTGAAGCAAGTCTTTGGGTCCTCCTTCTTTAAAAGTGGTTAGGCATAAAATGATAAAGGAGTAGGGTAGTTCATGCGGATGTCCACTTCCTCTAGAAGCTTGTATGAGCTCAACTAGGGACAAATTGGTAATAGAAAGATATGCGGTCATTACATGCTCAACGACTGTCTAAGGGAAGTCATAAATACATAGGTATCCTACCAGGTAATATCAGTTAAGTAGTAACGTTCGCAATAAAAATTCGCTTTGCCCCTACTATACTCCAGCTTGGTAGTTTCCACCGCCTGTCCAGGGTTGAGCCCTGGGATTTTACGGCGGACTTGAAAAGCCACCTACAGACACTTTACGTCCAATCATTTCGGATAACGCTTTCATCCTTTGTCTTACCGCGACTGCTGGCACAGAGTTAGCCGAGAATTAAATAAGTTTAGTAAATTATTTTTTTTGTTTCAGGGAATAGGTAAAAACTCTCTCTTTTTTAATGGAAGAAAAAACCCCTTCATTAGAAAAGAAGGAATCTCTTAGAAAAGAAGAGAAATAGGATTGGAATTAGCACATTGATTCGCTAATAAGTCGTTTCATAACACTTCCATCTATCACTTTATTGTGAAATACCAGATTGGCTCGTTCTGCCATAAGTACCTCCATATTTTGCTGAGTAGGATTCGACAATGGACTTGAGTACTTCTCATATTACTAATGAGAGAATAGACTTAAGAACGTTAACGTACTAGGATGGGGTCTTAAAGGTCTAGCGGTCTGCCTCAGGGTTATAAGCAATCGTAAGAATCCACCTTTAATAGGGCCATAAGTGACCGAGAATGTCACCTCGTAGAGTCTTTACCCTAAAAGACTAATGGGCAATTGACTTGGATGTCCAACCCATTGGTTAGATACTTATGTTTGTACGAATCTTGTGTGCTGCATAGACATACCTTGACATATGTAACCTGCTAAAAATATTAGGTCAGTAGGTGGGGTAAAATCCATGGATGAAGTTATGATTGAAACTGAGGAAGAAGACGAAATTGTTATGTTATTATTAGCAGTTATTGCTTTACTTCTTTTGGAAACTTGTGAGAACGAACTATTTGATGTACTAATTGAACAGATGTAACTATGACTATTGTATTTACGTGGTTTTTAAATAATGGTACGTCTTATTTAAATATTATATTTTCTCTTTTTGCTATGTGAGACTTCCATTCGAAGTATTTTTGTATATATGATCTGTGCAAATGTAATCCTTATAGGAACTAATGACCCATTTAGAATGACTCTAAGTTTTGATGGACCATTTCTGGGTCGAATTTTAGGCCCATTTCGGGTGGGTTGTTACGTTTGGTATTAGAACATAGGTTACCCGATTACGGGGAAATATATACGTATGAGAGACGTACTTGTTATTTTGAAAACGGATTTTCAAAAGTTTTACTATATATATAAGAGAGTGTGTGTGTGTGTGTGTGTATATATATTCAAAGTACGCATATCTTTAGAAAGGAGCATCTGTAGGTCGATTTAGGGAAGGTTTGACATTACATTCTAGAAATAGTCTAGAGGCCATATAGTAATAGCAACCTCCTTGACAATTTATATACCTCTGAGCATTGGAGTGTTATAGGATTTGGAATATGAAAAGGATTGAAACCTCCTAATTCAACAAGTGATAAATGGAACTTAATTGGATGAATTATTTATCATGGTAAAGAAAACATTTAAATAAGTGTCCATTAAGTGAACAATTAATATGGACTAATTTGAGAAATATGTCCGATTTTATTAAAAGTCATCTTTGATAAATTGAGCAATGAACGTCTAAGCTTCCAAAGGAACGTTAAATGGTCAGAAAGGAAAGTATGAATGGATTATTTAAAGACCATTTATAGGTATGTATATTGGGATGCGGTGTTAAAAATGTCCATAAGAATAAGTGATATTTGAAATTGTTTAAATGGGCATAATGGATATATATATTAGCAATGTGTAGGGATGAGAAAAAAAAAGAACACAGAAGAAAAAGGCTTGAGACAAGCTACAGGCTTCCATAAATAAAGATGTCAACCTTTGCTGAAAACATTGTAGGTGCAGTAGGAAATTTTAAAAAGATAATCATGTTTTCCTGATTGACAAGGAAATGTAATACCTACAAATACGATTTTTGATATACCATGAATTTATTTTGAAAATAGAAATTTTATAAAATACACTTATGTAGAATAGCATGTCAGAAAATTTAAATAAAGGACCAAGAATTGTTAGAAACCATCAAAATGAATTTTTGACATAATACAAAAGTTATTTGAAAGAGGAAATTGAAGAACCGTTAACCTCTTGAATATGGACTAGAACTGTAACAATCCGGAAAATCAGAACCAATTTAAAATTTTTATTTTGGCAATTTTAACGAATTTTGAATATTTAAATAATAATGGCTAAAAATTTATTTAGATCGAAGTTATAGCGAATATATTTATTTTAGTTATAAAACAAGACCTGAAATGGCGCAGCAGTTTGAAAATTCAACTTTGAACTTTGATTGAATGTACAGGATGCAAAATAAACCGGATTTTAGTGAAATCAAAAATATTTAAATTTGTTTTAAAATATATTTCTAACGAACCTAAAAAATCGAAATTTCATAGCGGGAATTAAAAGTTAAGGCCAAATGAATTTTCAAAAAGGTCGCTATGGAATAAATATAGCCCGTAAAAATAGGCATTTTGCAAACGACCTCCGTTTTCAACGAAACCACTTTTGTTGGATCCAGAATGTCAAATTTTTGCTAAATTTCTAATTCCATAATTTCTTAAATCAATATGTGAGCGTGGCAAAAGAAAACATGTTTGGTTAATTTCAGTTAAATTGGCTCGACCAGAAAATGGTCATTTTTCAAACGGTCTCCAAATTCGATGAAATTAGTTTTGTTGGGACCATATCATCCAGACATGGCCAGAATTATTTTTCTGGAATTTTTAGAATCAGTCCGTGGCCCTGACAAATTAAAATGTACATTCAAATCAAAAATTGAATGTTTTATATTTTAATTTGAAGGGTAACTAAGTGAAACAATCGAATGGGCTTACGAAACATATTCCATTATGTCCGGAATAGGGGTACTCAGCTGGGGACGATAGTCATTGGGTTTGAATTGGAGTTCGTATGAACGGATGGGTATTTTTGGAAATTTAAGAATTAAATATATAAATAAAATAAATAGGCCAATCATATTCCATCTTCCTCATCGTTCCAACCTGATGCCCCTCTGAAATGAACGACAACTTCTGCTTCCCCCTTCTCTCCTCTTTTTCTCCTAAATCATTCAATGAAATTCGAAGCTCCAATTGAAGATTTTGTAGAGAATCTTCCAGGCTTTAAATCCATAAAAGGATTGAAATTTTTCGTGGCCAGAATCGCTCGAATCACCCTTGCGAAATTCGCAACTTCGAGCCACCGCCCCAAGCGCCTCCGACCACCGAAATGGGTTCCACCACCCTGCACAAGTGCGCGCTTCATCCTTCTTCGACGTTGTATAAGTCGATCCTCTTATCGTGCTACGGATTGAAGGAAAAATCTAAACCTAGTTTTGAACGATCCATTGAGGTATATGGCTGTTTATTTATTTAACTGTTTATAGCACTTTAAAGCGCTACGAATTATGATTTTACAATAAAAATCATATCTTTCTGCTATGTTGTCGAAATCCAGTGAAACAAGAGACATTCGACTCGTGGTGACGTCTTCTACATTCTAGAAGAGACCGGAGAATTTTTGGAGCTTCCTATAATTTTTGGAAGAGTGGAACCCAATGTGAGATTTCTAAATTCAAATTTGAATGGAATGGTAATGTATAAATTATATAATCGATGTATAAGTTATATAAGCGTTGTACACCTCATGTATAAGCGTTGTATAATTTATATGTGCGATGTATAAATTATATGTACGTTGTAAAAATCATATGTGAGTTGAAATGAAATTGAAATATATTAATATACGTATACATATAATATATATACACTCCCCTTGTCCACAAATCACAGACGATATATATTAGTTGTGATTGTTTGGATTTTCGTTGACGTGAAATTTGGTTGATAAATGCGAATGCTTGATAATGGTTGTTTGTGGTTGAAACAAAATGGGAATTGTTTTTGGAAAAATTCAATGTGGTATGAAAATGATTGAAATGATTAGATCATTAGGATAAGCCCCTTAGGGAACGTTGCGAGGCCTAAGGTAGTGCGAGGAGCCGTACTCGGGACGGTGCCGGTTTTAAACCCCCTGCCGTTATGCTGCCGAAATTTTCTGAAATATTCATGTATTTGATTTATATTCATGTGTCAGAAAAATATTCATATGACGAATGAATTGTTTGAACGATAAAAATCACATTGTTATCATGTATATGAAGTATATAAAAATATTCATGTTTGAAACAAATTGTTTCAACAATAAAAGTCACATTTTTATTATATATGAATCGCTAAAAATATTCATGTTTGAAATAAATTGTTTTAACAATAAAAATCAAATTTTTATTATATATATGAAACACTAAAAATATTTATGTTTTGATAATAAAAACCATATTTTTATTATAGATATGAAGTGTTAAAATTGGTCATGTATTGAAATAAATATTTGTTGGCTAAAAATATTATATATATGAAATGAAAATGGTTTGGAAATCAAAGAACATATTATATTTATATATATATAATTAAAATAAAACGAATAACGATGTTGTAGTACGCGTTTTGAAATCGTGATTTTAAATGATTATTACGGAAGATCCGACCACCGGATTTTCCTGAAACCGAAACCGTTGGGTCAGCTTTGAAAATATCTTTCCAATGATACCAAATTTGTAAAGATCCAACAGTTCGATTGTGTGAAATGTTTAATTCAAATCTGAGGAAAAACAACGCCAGAATGAATTATATATATATATATACAATTAAAATAAAACAAAAAACGACGCTGTAGTTCGTGTTTTGAAATCGTAACTTTAAACGATTGTACCGGGAGATCCGACCGTCAGATTTTCCCAAAAATGGAACCGTTGGGACCGCTTTGAAAAGATCTTTCCAATGATATAAAATTTGTAAAGATCCAACGGGTTGATTTTCAAATATGTGTAAATCAAATCTGAAGAAAAACAGCGTCATGGCCGCGTTATGGCCTAAAGCGTCGTTTAAATAAATGGGCTATTTTTAAATAAATAAAAATGGCGATAAATCATTATAAAATATTATAAACGATATGAAATGGAAATAAACCGAATTTACTTGGTTTATTGGATATTTGATGGTTGAATGTGTTTGACATGAAAATTATATTAATGAACTGAATTCTGGATGTCAAATAATTTAACCGTGGACCGAATTGATTTAAAATTCTATACGCACGTGAATTATTTGAAAAGGCCGAGTTAATTCTTGTTTCAAATAATTGGTCGGCGATTAGAAATCGAGAATACGAAGACGGTGCAAGACCGATGATCTTCACATCGAATGGATGGATACTGATGCCTTTTATGGGAGTTGCTACCCTGAAGGGGTTACAATGGTGGTTGTCCGGACGTACTTATTGATCGTTCGGATGTGCGAGGGCCTCTCTCCTGTATTGGACATATAGGACGAGGAATAAGGTGCCTCCGGTTTCGTTTAGACCCAGAACGGACTTGTAAATGGATGTGTGTCTGACGTTGTAGCTTGACAACGTTGCATGAAGAGATGTTGTGATCGAGGCTTTTGTTGAAAAGCAGAGTCTTGTGGTTGATGATCAAAGCATGGCTTTAATACAGCTAGCTTTGTGTATAGCGTTGATTCGCCGGTCTCACGCCCCGGTATGAACCAAAAACGGGAGAGGACATCAGGGAGGACATGCATTTCCTTCTAGCTAGGAGTGGTGTTTGGGTTTTACACCCCCTACATTTTACTTATGTGGATGATGGATAGCGAAGCGCCTCGGTTATATCGGTCTCTGCGGAGCCGATGGATGGTATGGTCTTTATACAGACCAATTTTACGCCCAATAGGGCGGGGAAACGCAGTGTTTAGGCATCTTAATCCACTCCGTGTGGACCGGCCCTGATGATCCAAGGTGCAGTTGCAGCTGTTCCTAAGGCTCGGGCAAGACAGTATCGAAGCGGTAAGGACGATCCCTTGCCTTGGTTCGTGACGAAAAATTAATTTCCAAATACGACATGTGCGGTTTTGATTGTAAACCTATATATTGGCAACATAGTGGCATGGGACGCTCATGTCGTTTATGATTGATACTTATGATTGAAATTGTTTTTGAAACATATAAACACTAGTAATAATATCAAATGCTTTTGTTTTATACGTATCAAGCATATTTTGGCCATTATAAGGTAAAACTCTATCCTACGGCTTGCGTTGCATTGTGTGATGGGACCTGAGTCTTATAATGGCTTCATTTTTGTAAAAAGCATTGTGATGTTTAAATGATTTACTTGTTTTAAGCACTGGCAATCCAATGGAGTAAACCCATTCCACATTAGCGGTATGGTCCTGTGATTGGCCTTATTGTAAAATAAGTTAAGTAGATTTCTCATACTAGTCCCATGACTGACTCGTAGTTTGTTTCACTTACAAACTCGGGTGCCCTTATTTCTACACGAGCGGCCTTGTATTCAGGTTTTAGCAGGCTCTCTCTGGATAGCAATGGAGCTGAAGATGGATTCTATCATTTCTATTATGCTGTTCTGCTCTTGTTATGTATATTATGTTTGATTCCGCTGTAGACATTTTGTATAAAGCTGAAACTGTATTTTGTACTAAGTATGATCCTGTTATACTGTGTAACTCTGATGATTATTATTTTCAGTGTAATTTGATGTACATTATCTGGTGTAATTATATATTTCTTTTCTGCTGTCATTTGTTTATGTGTTATATTCCAAAGATTACCCTTGCCATCGTGGAACGGGGGTTCGGGGTCGTCACAAGAACTACATAATAGTTCCAATTGAAAAAAAATGGTGTTATAAATGTTCATTAGTTCTTTAATTAATATGAGTTTTAAAAGACAAAAGATGAAAAGGCTAATCGTAAATGTTTGAGAATCGGAGCTTTAATGGAAAAGAAATTAAAGCAACAAGCACTACATAATTCAAATAGTTAATTTGAAATTTTCATGGTGTTCATGAAACGAACTTCTAAAAGTTTGGAATTGAAAATATTCTTTTCTAGATGGTGGTAGTAAATTGGCGTTTAAAAAAGAAAAAGATGAGAAAGATGACAAGACATAAAACCTTGGATAATAAATGTCATTAACATACCCTACTAGAAGAGAGAAGATATCAAATTTATTAAAAATTCGGTAGAGTTGAAATGATAGAACCATTATAAAAGGCTAATTCTATTCATACACCTATAATTTCTTAACATACACCATAAAATGAAATTAAATAGCGTACAACAAAAGTTTCTTTTCATACATCATGTCTTTCACAAAATTACCCTTTTATATTTTCATCACCTTTTATCTCTTTAACCTTAAAATTAAATTACATAAAACTGGGAATTCATTACAATATATTGACCTAAAACTAAAAAAACTTTTATTTTAACACTAGTATCTTACATTATTTGATTGTTTTATTTTTAAATCACTTTTAATTTTATACGATGGAAATTTGAACTTATTTTTTTAAATATTAGAATGTTAAACTAGTTAAATTTTGGTGTTAAATTTAAACATGATTAAATTTGAATGAAAGATTGAAGAATTTAATACTCTGTATAACATTAATTTTAGTAGTTAGTTTTAAATTTTATTTTTTATATTTAATTAAAGTGAAAACTGTTAAAATTGACTGTATATAAATGTTACTTGTAACGATATGAATATATTTTAATCCTCTGAAGAAATATAAAATTAATTTAACCAGTGATATAAATTATTTTATAATATACTAACTTTACAAGAGAAGTTATATTGAGTATACAAAATGCAAACAAGGGAGAATTGTATATATTTTCATTGTTTAATATAGATTTTTTTAATAAGGTCATTTTGGTCTGAAATTTTATTTAAAATTCCATGGTGTAGGTAAAGCAATTTGCGGTGTTTGAATAGAATTTGCCTTATAAAACAAGGAGCATGCGAGAAGATAAGAGTGCTAAGGGTGATATAAAGGATGAAAGGTTATTCCAAGGAAGTTATTTAGTAAATTGAAATGTATTTACGACCATTCAATTTAATTTTTAAGAGACCCCCCAATGAGCAAATAAAAAGTAATGAATAGTTATGTTCGTTAAGGAATTTCAAATTATATATATAAGGGCTTTTGTGCAAACAAGGAATGAAGTATAATGTTTCAAAATACATTTTGATAAAAAAAGAGGTAAATTAAAAATATGGGCACGAATAGGAGAATTAATTGTTAATTAATTCAATTAGGTCTCACGTGCAAATAGAGATGAACATTCCTTTAAAAACTTTTTTTTTCATCTTTGAAAGTCATGAAAGAGTGAACGTTTGGTAAGTAAATAAAAGATGAGGATTTAAATGTGAAAAGATATTTTACTATTAATGAAAGGATTTTGGGCATGTAGTAAATGTTTGTGAAACATAAAAGAATGAAATATTCATTTGGAACATTTTAACAAATATAAAGTGTCATTTTTGCTTTATTGGGTAATGTTATAAAGGTGTTTTAAAATATGGCAATGAATGTCAATTAGACATTTTTTAGGAAACTTAATATCGCCAGTTAAGTTTTTGACATTCAATTGAGGTTTTATTCTCAAAAGTAACTTTTTTTTACATGCAAAACCTCAAACGTTTATTATAGGCATACAACATAATCGTAAATATAAAAGTTGAAAAAGGAGCACCCAATTTCTTAGTGCAACATTTTTGAAATCTAAAAAAAAGACATTACACATTGATTCATAAGGAATAATAGAATTATATTTTAAAAAGTGGAAGTTCAGACTTTTTATGCTATAACATTTAAAACAGGCAATTAATGCAAATTTTTGGAAACCTTATTAAATTATTGTCACAATAGGGTATAGATATACATGCATGAAAATGACAATAACATGGCTATTGAATATTACTTAATGTCACTGAGAATGATGTTGTTACATATGAATAGATAACCATACAATTGAATTGAAGAATTAGTAAATTGTATATATTTTGTTGTAAACAATATTGCCTATGATAGTTAGTCAGGAATTAAGGCATTAATAACTGTATCTAACGGTTAGTAATATATATACAAATATAAAGATATAGGTAGAATATAAGTAACGTAATTTGGGATTTTGAGGAATTGAATTCATGACTATTAATTGCAAATTCAATGGGAGATGAATTCGTAGTTAATAAAATTAAAAAGGGAAATTTTGGGAATTAATTTAAAAAGATAAGTTGGTTTGGAGAAAGTGGATATATTTCAAGCCTGAAGAATCTTGAGCGAATTAAATAAGTATTCAGGAAATAGTCTAATGGCATATATACACATTTGAATGGACCACATTTATAAAAAGGACAAAGTTGAAAAATTTAAAGGTAAAGAATTGACATCTTAAGGATTAGGATTGAAAGTATTAAGACCTCAGTAGTATTTGGACCATTTAATTGTAAGAGAAAACTTTCAAAAATAATTTTAGGCTGTTAACGTTAGTCGTTCCCCCGTATTGATCAAATAAAGGTATAAACGTGATGAAAGTAATAAATCCCTGCTATGCATGAGATGTTGGGATTTAAAACTCTTGTTAAATTCTTAAGACAAATGTGTAAGCAGAGAAAGAACCTCATGGGGAAATTCAACCTAGCGACTTACTATGTATATGGAATATGAAAGTTGATAACGGAATTAGATTTATACCCTAAACAGATCAAAGAATTGTATTGGTCGTACGGTTTTAGAAATTTAGCCTCATGGAATGCCACCCTTAAGAGTAAGGACATAAAATATGATACAATAGAATTGCATTGACCTTTTTAGTCTGTATATGACCATGTTTTGGTCTGTTTAAAGGTATTAGTTTAATTTGAATAAAATAGTCCTTTTGTCGTTATTAAAAAAGGGACTATATTTAAAATTTATGAGAAATGTGCTCTAAATGAAAAGGATGTGAGGTGTAATTTTTCATTTGCACACAAATTACACTATCCATCCAAAATAAAACAATACCCATTCCTTATAATTTTAAATATGTTAATGATATTTGGGGAAATATATGGAAATTAAAACAAAAGACCTTACTCGGATTAGAAAATAGGAAAATATTCTAGTCAGTATAGATTAGGCATTAATTAGTTATATCTAAAGGTTTAATTTAGGAAATTCTTTTTGATCAAACTTCACTTGAAAACTAGAGAACAAAATGAAGACAACCAAAGCTTTAGGAATAAAAGTAAGGATATGTTGAGTTAGTTCCTTAGATAATAGGAATGATATTAATATTTATAGGATAGAGTAATTATCTTTTAGTAATTAGTGGGCACTCTTGAAGAACATCCAGTAGGCCACCTAAATTAAAAAAATGTTAATGGAATAATCATTGACAAATTTCTACTCCAACCAAGTTGGTGGTTAGACTTTAGAAAGAGTCTAATTTGATTAGGAAAACTGTGGAGGATAATGAGTTGATATTATATTTTGGGTTTTTCTAAGTTAAGGAGATATATGCTATTGTAAATAAGAACCCATAAAAGTTTTATGTCTGATAAGAAACCTCCACAGTACAACCATATATATATATATATATATATATATATATATATATATATATATATATATATTCGTAGGGCCTAATCAAGAAACGGGGACAAAGATGGAACCTCGAAAGTCTTGTGCCACCATGGATATTTTGGAGCACAGGATTTCGAGACTCCGCATTTTTCAGATAGATTGGTTTGGGTATGGTAAAGAGAAAATTTGAGAAAAGGCATGAAAATTTAAAAAAATTTGTAACCTCCCTCCAAAATTTAGGATTTTTGGTTGCATTGTGGTTGCTAGATTGGGTGGTAGGAGATGGATGCAACGCAATTATACAAGCGCACTCATATAAAGATATATGCATGTTAAGGTGTTTTGCATACATATTGCATCACTTATTACACATACACGTTAGGATTGAGCTCACATTAGTAAATCTGCAATTCATAATCACTGCGAGTCATGCATGTTTATGGATGAATCATAAATGACATGGGCGTACAAGATGGATGTTTTGAGCGAGTTGTATATTTCGCCCCTTAAACCGATTTCGGGACGAAATCTATTTTAATGGAGGAGAATGTAACACCCCGTAAAATTTATAAGTATTAAAAATAAATAATTAATTAAAAATAAGACATTAAATAATATGGCTGGAAAATGATATTTTTGAAGCTTTAGAAATTTGGCTACGAAATTCTTTTATTTTGATTTATGGCGAAATTCTGCACCGTTTTCAAATATAATATGCTGAAAACGGTCAATGTATGAAGATGTTATGAACAAATGAATTTGGACAGTGAACGCATAATATATATATATATATATATATGAATAATATATATGTGTGTCCAAATTATAAATAAAAAATAAAATAAAGAGGGAGATTCAAATTTTGAATTGAAGATAAGATCAGGGGACAAAGTATATTGCATATATGGAATAAGATTAAGAGATTAAGGAACGTATTAAATAAAATATACAACTTAGCAACGTAGCCCAATGAAGCTAGCTGGTTAGGGTTTTTCAATGGAGATATACATAAATTAAAGGCTTAGATTAATTCTAAGTAATCCAATGGTTTATGATTACACGGGAAACTATACATAGCCCTCCTATCACACAATGAAAACCCTAATCATTCTCCATCCCTGCCTCCATGTCGCCTCCCCACCATTATCAAATTCCAGAGAAAAATAAAAGAGTAGGTTAAGGTTTTCTACTATTTCTCTAACTCTATTCTTAATCTCTCTCTCTCTCTATTCTAATTTACATGAGTTTAGTATTCTAGAATTTGGCATAAACATATATGTATAAGATTCTAATGCATGTCTCTTATATGTATATAATTAGGAGGATTATTGGAGTAGGCTTGAACGCAAAGAATTAGTGCAGATTTAGATCTACCACATATTTCTCTCTATTCCGCCTAGATTTGTGAATGGAATATGGTTTACTTAAGGAATGTTCATGTTTTTAATAGATTGTCATGTGAATAGATAAGCCTAGGAGGATTTGGAAACTCGATAATATAAACATTAAAACTCCCAAATCCTCTATCTTGCAATCGCGTATGAATTGTCATGATTATTTGGATTTTGTGGATTTTTGGTTTTAACATTAGATTAAAGATGAAAAAGAGTGTTGCTACTATTATTTCTATTTTATGCAATTCTCCTTTATTTACTAATTAAGTGTAACCTAAAAAGATTTAGATTTGATTATTTCATGATTAGGTTTGGGTTTTGATCCTATTTTGAGTCCAAACATATTCATAATTGAAATAGGTCAAATGTAAGCATTTTTATGTGCATAACGCCAAAAAGGGTGAATTACATGAAATAGGAATTATAAACATACAAGTATAAGTGTACGTAATATTCTATTTTTAATCTAATACTGAAATCATTCCAACAAGCCTAGGATGCAAGTTGAAATTGTTATGTATGTATATTTTCCATTTACTGCTATTTGTTATATTATCATTATGCCATCATGCCTAAATTGTGGCGGTAAAAGTATGGAAAATCAAAATTGTACGCCTTGATTTGGACAAATTGACAATTGCCACCTCGTTAGAACGTTTCCCCATTAATACGAATGTTTGCGTTAATTAGGTGCTATTATTATTATACTTATATAAACATAATCAATGTAATTAACGTTGTATTAGCGTAATAAAGACGATTAGGTTAGAATTTGAATTTGAAATGTCCCCATAATAAATATACTTGTATGCTTGTGTGTGCGTATATAGAATGGCTTTAAATATATATAAATAGTGACACATAGACACGAGGTTAGTTTCCATTTGTGGTAGAAGTCAGCCCGGAACCGAGCGGCAAATCCAGCAACTACAAGTGGGTCCAACTAATGTGAGATGTCTAGGTGCCATGGGTCATTCAAAAACTTTGTACACTAGACACGAGGTTAAACCAACTTGTAGTAGGAATCTGCCCGGAACCGACCGACATATCCAACATCTACAGATGTACGGTTTAATGTAAGAGGTCGTATGTGTGTGTGTGTGTGTATATATAACACTATATATATAAGTCTATTGTGTAACGCCTTGAGAAGGTCTTAAGTGGCTGACTAACTTTTATCTAGTTTGGGTCTTAAGTGGTTAGGACTAGGATCCCTACGAAGGTTTATTCCTTTGAGAGGAACTGAAGTCATGGGACCTACCCTTATTAGATTTGAAGTAAGTCCTTGGGTCCTCCTTCTCCAAAAGTGGTTAGGCAAAAAAAGGTAACGGAATAGGCTAGTTCACAGGGATGTCCACTTCCTCTAGAAGCTTGCAAGGGTTCAACTAGGGACATATTGATAAATTGAAAGATACGTGGCCATTGCTTGCTCACCAACTGTTTAAAGGAAGCCTTAAGCGACATATGTATCCTACCAGATAATATCAATTAAGTAGTAATGTCGAAATACTATTTCTCGTATTACAAATGAGAGAATAGACTTAAGAACATTAACGTACTAGGACGGGGCATTAAAGGGCTAGGGGTCTGCCTCATGGTTATAAGAGATCATAAGAATCCACCTTTAATAGGGCCATAAGTGACCGAGAATGTCACCTCGTTGGATCTTTACCCTAAAAACACTAATGGGCAATTGACTTAGATATCCACCCCATTGGTTAGATACTTATGTTTGTATAAATCCTGTGTGTTGCATAGACATACCTTGACATATGTAACCTGCTAAAAATATAGGGTCAGTAGATGGTGTAAAATCCATGGATGAAGTTATGATTGTAGTTGATGAAGAAGACGAAAATATTATGTTATTATTAGCAGTTATTGCTTTACTTCTTTTGGAAACCTATGAGAATGAACTATTTGATGTACAAATTGAACAGATGTAACTGTGACTGTTGTATTTATGTGGTTTTTAAATAATGGTACATCTTATTTGAATATTATATTTTCTCTTTCCGCTGTGTGAGATTTCCATTTGAAATATTTGTGTATATATATTCTGTGCAAAGGTTACCCTTATAGGAACGAACGACCCATTTAGAATGGCTCTAAGTTATAGTGGGCCATTTATAGGTCGAAATTTAGGCCTACTCCGAGCGGGTTGTTACAATAATCTTGTCTTTGTATATAATGCTAGATGTGAGAATGCTTTTGTGATCCTGCAATAGAAGTTAACGAGCGCACATCACATTAACTGTTCAGAGTGGGGATGAAAAGATGACTTTATTCACTGATACCTATGGTAAAGACTTAGGAGTAGCGTTAATGCAAAAAGGAAAGATTTTCATTGATAATATTCAATAGATAGAATTACATGAAAGGAGTTATCCTACCCATGATTTAGAGTTAACGGTAATTATCATTACCTTGAAGATGTGGAGGTACTACTTGTTGGAAGAGAGATTTGAGTTATCACAAACTATAAATATTTGAAGTATCTTTTCTATCAGATGGTCTTACCTTTAGCAGCAGAGGTGATTGGAATTTGGCCTCATATAATTTTGAAGTTTCCTATAATTCGAAAAAGGATAACGCAGATGCAAATGCATTGAGTAGAAAACAAGTTGGGCTTGAAGCTATGTTAACGAAAAAGAAGCGGTAAGAGTTCATAGTTTGATTTGACTTTAGGCCGCATTATGTTCTTGAGCCAGAGACATTAGAAAGCTTTCATATAAGACCTGTTCTCATACAAAGAATTGGTGCTAGTCTAAAGTTAAACGCTAGGTCGACAGAGATTACAACAAGACTTGAAATGGGAGCGAAATCTGAAGATATAAAGTAGTACGAAATCGACTGAGATAGATGATTCGTAAGGATGAGAGACTCTTAATGTAGATAGGTTATGAGATGAATTTTGAGAGAATGTCATCATTCCAGTTTGGCGATTGATCTTAATGGTAAGAAGATGTATAAAGACACGAAAGTTAGGGATTGCGGATGGATCGATAAAGCAAAACAAACACTAAAGGGAGTGAATAGTGTTTTCAAGAAATTAAACAAAATCTAAACTTATAGGAACTACTATTTAGATCAAACACTACACAAACTGTAAAAACCTGAATTCCGACGGACCGTTTTTTTCAAAAACCCAATCCATCAAAACCCGAGTTGGTTGCTCTTGTATCCTGCAGAAAAAACAGAGACAAGAAGTATGTCAAAGTTTGGAAAACACCTCACATCGGAAGGAATAAAATATAATATATATAAACATAGCTTTACCTTAATTACAATACTGCTAAATCAGTATCTCCAAAGCTATAAGTCTCTGTCATGAATCTAACCTGCGAATGTTATGAGGAGGGGGTCAGAACATAAGTTCTGTGTAAATGAGTTTAAACTACACTTCTTGAATAATCCTACATATACCATTCAATTACATTTTATTGTTTATTAGGTTATTTGTGTCGTTAGCGCCCAAGGCTTACACACACGTCGCACCCATCTACTCCCAGAAGATTAACCTAATATAATGTATATGTAGCTACCCCCAAACTGAGGTACACCCCATGGTACCCCACTCGCATGGTCCCCACCGTATCCTCACAGTGATATACGCAGTCCCCCGTCCTATGTCATAGTAATGTATATTCCTCTTATATATGTAATACAACACTACGCCCACATAGGATCACTCTAATTTGACTGCCGTTATCGAATAATGCCCACCAGTCTACGATACACCACCCAAAGCAGACATGGTTATATCTAGACTCTTCCACGTACGTATTCTCTATCGTATTCGATATCTAACTCGCACACCCATCGTGTGTGCGTGCCCGAGTTCCGTGGCAGGGCTACACAAGAAACACAGAACTCGGTCGAGAGCTTTCCTTATATTTGTGCAAGGCCCGCCTTTAAGAGCCTCCCACACAAATATCCCTAGGGTCTGTTTTCTATGGTGACTATGGCCCCACCTCGGCCCCTCCCATAACTAATAAAGACTACGAGAGCTAAGCGACACGCCCCTAAGCAACCAATCTAAACATCCATGTGGCGTCTCCCCTCAACCACCGTCCCACGATAGTGAATGGTTAATGGTATATTGGGTCTAGCTCTAGTCTTTATGCATCCTACTGGTTGTGGTAACAGGCACTTGACGACCTACTATCCATGTTGGTCCTGACCCTCCACCTCTGTTGAGGCAGCCGTCGAATCACCTTTTCCGTCACTGCGAACAACATTCTGACTGCCCAGCTATTCTTGCAGTCAAGGCCCACCCACCTAGAAGTTACGCGCAGACCCAACCTCTGCGGGCACAGCCTGAAACATCAGCCACCACACAAAGGACAACTAGGAGCACCTTTAACGTTCCAGGAAGCCGCGTGCTTCCCCTTCCAGTCCGTTGGAGCCGCCAAAATAACGAATGTGCGCTCCCCTCGTGTCTTATTACACCGTGATGATTTACCTTGTTGGGTTATTCATCCTACAACGTACGGATTGCCCCAAGCGCCTTGATTTTATATGTCATTAGACCCTACGTCTAATCAATTCTTATGCGCTTTTGTTACCTCGTCAGTTTTTCTTATTTAACTTGGTTATTCTTATTCATATTGACTTCCTTTTCAAGTATACCAAGTTACCCTAGATTATTAATTCAATTTATACTTAACCCATTTAAGTCCATTAATAAGAACACAACATGTTGTTTTCCAACTTCATAAATTATTCCCTTTTAGGGTTACAACAACATGTTATACATAATTCATAGTTAAGTATGTCTTATCCACATATATACTGATTAGGAGAATAATCACCTAAACACCAGCCCCGAAGACCGAAATCAACATCAGACTGGCACCCAGAGAATTACTCAACCAAACCAACATATATGATTCTAATTTACTTCTTTTCCA
Organism: Allium sativum; assembly: GCA_030737875.1. Lineage (NCBI taxonomy): Eukaryota > Viridiplantae > Streptophyta > Magnoliopsida > Asparagales > Amaryllidaceae > Allium > Allium sativum. Next base: position 967,990,784 of record CM060910.1, on the reverse strand, counting down.
TTCATATAACTTATATCATCTTAAATTTCACACTTCTCCTTCCCAAACTACTTAATTTATAATAAAGTATATGTTCACATATAATTTACCTTATTTTCCTATATCCTTTCTTAAAACTTACCTTATCCCATAAGTTATACTTTCCACTTGTCCCTAGGACAAGTCTAACCTATTATCCTTCCTTTTCTTATTCAAATTCATTCATAATAGGTTTATTACCATTCCCAACTTTTGTCATTAATTTAGATTTACTTAACCCTTTCCATTTATTTAACCCGTTACCTAAACTTTACCTAATTCAATTAATTTGTGATGCCATAACGGGTCCCCTTTGGTTAAGCATTATTTATTTATGTCTTACATGTCGCCCATGTCCCACTTAACCTCTTTTATTATTGTTTCCATATCTTACATATGCTTTACTATGTTTAAGTCCACCTTAGTCATGTTTTACTTCACGTATCTTACTATAGTTAAGTCCACATTTACATATTTTACATGTCTTGTCTTACTACGGTTAAGTCCATATTTACATGTTTTACATGTCTTTTCTTACTACGGTTAAGTCCATATTTACATGTCATATTTTACATGTCACCAACTTAACCCTCTAACCATACCCATGTCACCCACATGTCTTATTATGGTTAGTATTCCTTAATTCATTCATTATGACGAATGGTGCATGACCTCCCACATTAGACCGAACACTTTGTGGCTGCTGGATTTTCCGAGCGGTTCCGGGCAGTCTTACACCACAAAGAGGGTCTAACCTCGTGTCACCAACCGTTACGCCTACAATTCATGCATTTGACCTCTCACATTAGACGTCCAATTATGGCAACTGGATTTGCCGGGCGGTTCCGGGCAGTCTTACACCATAATTGCACCTAACCTCATGTCGAAGTTTCATTAACATCGTATTTCACCCAAATCCCAATTTTCATGTTATGTGTTTCCAATTCAACATATAGCCATGTTTACAATTTTGCCTATTCCAACTTGTCACTAATTACATATTAATTAGCCTTAATTACAAATTTCCAATTATAGGCAATTTCATCAATTCCACGTAATCCATACCCAAATATGCCAATTTCTTTTATATTCCAATTATCCAATAATACTCAAGTTCATAAAATCAATATTTTCCCAATATATTTCCCAACGTTCCCATGTTCATACATATAACCTAATTCACCTTTTAGGCTTATCTTACCAATAAATTTCACCAATCCATGTTACCCAATTACATGTTGTTAATATTAAATTGTACTAATTTCATATCCAATTTCAATCATGCCAAACTGCATAAATTTAAAATTACCATACAATTATGTCATAATTCTATTCAAATCATACATAAATCCTTCCAACCCATATTATGCCCAAACAACCCCTTTTTTCCTTTTACTTTCTCGTTCTCGTTTACAACGCTAGATGTAGGCTCGAGATAGCCTAGCTATAAAAATAAAAAGGGGAAAGAATAAAAAGGAGAGAACTCAATCGTAAGCATAAATGAAATAACTGATCTTATTAAATTATCATCATATTCATTATGGGGAATGGCAAACGATAGAAGTACAATTATACAACAACTGTATTTTAAACCACTCACCTTGACTGGATTGGAGAAATAAACAATTGGTTGTTGAGGTAGAACGTTGGTTTAGGCTTCTTATTTGATTATTGACGCAGAAAGTGAATTGTTGTTGAAGAAACTTGCTACTTGATTTGATTAAACTCCAAAATTGATGAAGAACTTGCAATTTAATTTAGAGTTTAGAGGCGGCGGCTATGTTGGGTTGAAGTTTGGTGGCATGGAGGCGTCTTATAAGAGATAGAATGATTTTAGGGTTAGGTTAGGTGTTCTTTTATAGGTGGGTTAGAGCAACTAGGACCTTAGGATTAAATAAAAACTCATCTAAACCATCCACCTCACCCTAGAAAAGAACCATCCAGAACAACCCTTTTCACACTTAGTGCTCCTTAAAAAAAAAAAAAAACCACTTTATTTCTTTCTAATTAATGCATTACATACTATTTTTAATGTATAGCAACTTCTTTCCTTCATGCATTCAATTATTTATTTATTTGCACTTATACGTGAACCTTTATTTGCTATATTCTTCTCCTAATCAATTAATTGATTTCTTTCTCTTTTTGTCTACTCTTTTTGAAAAGAAACCGCATGTCCTTAAACCATTTTCTATGCATGCTTTAATTGCACATTTGATATGTTTTGCATTACATATTCTCTTTCTTTTATTTGCATCACACTAATTTATTTTCATTCAGGTTCATGCATCATCCATTTATTTAATGCAATAATTTCACATATCCTCTTTCCCTTATTGCATTAATTTCAAATAACATGTATACATATATGCCCCCTTTTTGTTTGTCTCTATGTTCGCACGCAACTTCAAATTTGAATCATGTTCATACGCATCCATCTCTTATGCGTATACTAATTTTTATATGCGAACAATTGTCTATTTTATTTGGAAATTATCTTCCTTAATTAATTAATGGTTTATTTCCATTCTTTCAATTAAACCTCCAATTAACTTATCCCCTTTCGCACTGAACCAATTTGCTAAGCCACTATTCAGCTGCTCCTTAAAAAAAAAATATGGCACTGGTGGGGATTGAACTCACAACCTCTTATGTACAAGTCTCACATATTAACCAAATGAGCTACTAAGTCCTTTGTTAACAAGACTTAGGACCAAGCTACATATTATTCTTTTCCCATTGCTCTTTTTCATGTTTTGTTGCGTTTCTTAAATTAAGGATAACTTCTTCGTTTTAAATCAGTTTTCTACAAACTATAGGTCTAAATTGACCAGAAAATCGCCACGAACGTAATGACGCTGATTTCATGGCCAAATTCTAGAGTCTCTTTAAATTCTCCTTTTTATTTCTTTTTAAATGTTTGCATGTATTTCTTCGCATTTCACTGTATTTCTTCTTATTTCAAATATTGCATGTAATTTCTTTATTAATTTTTTTCTTTATTTCACTGCATAAACTTCTTACATGCAATTACATTAATATTATTTAAAATTTCCTTTAAATATATCCATGCATATATAAATATATCTCATTTTTAATTATATTAAAAATGCTGGGGGTTACAGAAACAATCACAGAATGAAACACAAATGCAAAGATAAACAAAAATAAGGTATAGAAAAGGAAAGAACTCATCAGATTTTATAATGGTTTGGAGTTGCTCGCACAACGCTGGATTGTGCAGAGTTTTATTACTATATCAATATCTAATTACAACCCTCCTTGATTTCACGGCTACAAGCAATACCATCGATTCCACACATACACTTGATCAAGTATACCTTCCTTGATTTCACGGCTATAAGGGATACCACCGACTACCCGTCCTTGATTTCACGACTACAAGGAATACCACTGATTTCACATAACCCAACCAATTACTAACAGCCCTATAACTCTTCAATAACACTTGATTCAGAGAGTAGTGAGTAGAGAGAAGATGTTTAATGAAAGTAGAATTAATTTCGTCAGAGTATAGGTGTAGAAATCGTAAAAATGATAAAGAATAATGGTGTATTGAAAGGGAATGAAGATGGAGAATAAGAAGTGATTAAAAATTCGAAATCATCCCCATTTTATAATGTGTGAAAGGTTGCAACGTCTCAGAACCGTCACAAATAGTGAGAAGATACTTCCTTTCAAATTTAAAAAAATGTCAGTTAAATGTCGGTAAGTATATATATCTATGTCGAAATATATATGTACAAAATTGAAATTTGAATATTTTTCAATGTTTTGATATATATATATAATTCTACAAATTCTTGAATTAAAATATAGTGTTATAAATAAATATTATAAAGTAGAAAATCATATGAAAACATAAATATAAACTATATAAAAATATTTATAAAATTATAGAGTTTAAAACTATATAAATATAAAGTATATAAAATATAAATAAATAAAATTTATAAAGTAAAAACTTATAAAACTTAAGTTTAAAATCAAATAAAAATAGAAAGTAAAATAGAGAAGAAAGAGATTGAAGATAGAATTTGAAAACAGAATTTGAAAAACAGAATTTGAAATTATTTTGAATTTGAACCTGGAGTGCTATTCAGAGTCTTATATAATCTAGACTCTATAACTATATTTATCTTGAACTCTTGAAATCTTGAATACTCATGAATCTTGAAATATCTCTGAACTATAAATCTATAACATCTTTAAACAGTACAGTCTTCCGTAATATTTCCGGGGTATAAGTCCTGCATATGTGTGTGTGTGTATATATATTCTAGATAGAAGTCTTAGTATATATTTTATAATCAATTAATATTGAAATAAGGTTGTTTTCATCAAAACTCCATTCTCCAACAATCTCCCAATTTTTGATGATGACAACCTTAGTTTATAAAATATCATACCTGCAAATACCTGTTGATGATGATCCTTCAAATACTCCCTCTATCTATATGGATCCTATAAACTATGTCTATATTTTATAATTTCTCCTCCTTTGGCATTATCAAAAAGAAATTATAAAACTACTCCCCCAAAATCATATAATTCTCTAAGTAAAAAACCTATAAATAACTAAGTAACTTCTAATTCAAAGTAGAATACTCCCCCTTAATCTATATAAACCTATAATAGTAATTTCTAACCTTATGATGATCAAATACAAACCAATCCAAGTATTATATTTATAATTATTTGATATCAATTATACAAAACCAAATCAAATAAAAAGAACAACACACCATATGTGTAATATATACAAGTTTCAAGAAATCCAAATCAAATTCAAACAAGTCAATAAAATCAACCATACCAATCAATTAAATGTTTCTTCGGACTTCGACCCAACCATTTTCTCCAAAGATTAGATCCTTCTTGATGACTTCCCAATCCTCATCTTCTTTGGTTGGTAGAGCCTCTGTGAAATTATTATTAGCCACCAAATTTGTAACGACCTAGCAGTTTTCGGTCTCGAAAATCGACATAAATACCCTTATCGTAACTCATGCCGTTCCTCCAAGCACCGAAAACACTGGATAGTTATTAGAAAGAAATTAGAGGGTGAGATAAGAATGAAAGAAATATCAGAATAGAAGGAGAAGAACCAACACAGAGTCTCACATCGCAGTGGAACAAAATATAATACAGAAATAATCTTTATTTAGAGCTTCTGAAAATACTTACAATATCAGAGTACAACACACATCTGGACAGTTTTGCTAATCTGTCCTCATGTATATAATTACGCAGCGGAATATCATTCATCTGAACATCTTCAGCTTGTCTTTGGACTTCTCAGTACCTGATAACCTGAACCTGTACACCTCGGTCTAACCCGAGCATTTACAAAACACTGGGTCAGTCCGGTGAACCAGAGTGAGAAAAACTCGCATAGTATTAAGGTATCACACAACTTGATTTTAAAGTTAAAATCCTTTCGAAAGGAAAGGATAATCGTAAGACCAGATTCACACATAAATACGGACGATTTTTACCTTACGATAACCCAAAACAATTTTGAAAGCAATATCTTTTCTGATATTATAATAGTGTCTAAATACAAGTAAATATCAATCTAGTGGAATGCTTGCATCTCACGCTCCACGTATATATATTCAAACAAAACCGCATGCGCTTATTGGAGATTGGATTCCGACCTTGACAAGGTATGGGACCACCTGCCGCTCGTGTATCTCTAGAGGCGAATTCACCGGGTTCAACAAGAACGTCTTGCAACCCGGCCCTCACATGACCGACCACTCATTTCGCTTGAGTGTATCGAATGTATATCACCAACGGTTGGACTCAAACCACAGTTTCCCGAATGGGCAGAATCGATAAAATAAGAAACAAAAGGAATTTCTCTAGATAGGTGATTATACACCCTAATGGGAGCGACCCACATAGCCATGCTGCCTGCCCGATTTTTGTCATCTCCTGGTTGATGAGGCTTGAGGTCAGAACACATCTGATCACCATACACTTTGAATGCCACATCGTCAGATCCGCCAGATATCACTAATTGACGTCCACAAAAATACTCTAGCAGTTAAGCTAAGAGAACGGCCATTCCCCGCCAACCACTATCGCACGTTTGAAGAAATCAACGTACGTGACCCTTTGGAAATACTTTGTCAGACATTCGTCCATACAAGTCACCCAGGAACAGGATGACCCGAAGGTACTCTCCTACTGCATCCAATATAGGAATCACCCCATGGATCAGTAGCGATCGTCCTTGCAATCCACAGTTTCAACCACGACAGAACCCCTGTATATCTCCGGGTCGAATCGGAGATTGTAAGTGGTTCTTCCGCTTTATGAAGATCTATGGTCTTCACATGCTCCATCTCTATCGTCGTCTGATCTCTTCTATATATTTCGTATCTGTTGGTCGGAATGGTTTTCGAATAGACATTCGATCCCGGTCTTTCCATACCAACAATCGTAAAGGTCAGACTTGATAGTCGGTTATTTAACTATCAAGTTAACATCCATAAAAATAGATTCACTGTTCTAGTACTCAGCATCACTGGCTTCCTTAATTAAAATTAATAAAACTTGATTCCAATATTGGTAAAACCTTTCATTTATCATTTTAATAAGTTGATATTCGCAAAACATTTCATTTTGATATAACGATAATCAATATCCAATTATAACATTTCCTTTATTATCACTGAGAAATCATTTCAATCTACTATTCGAAGTTCGCCATTGCTTCTGTTTCCATTACTTGGAAAAATATCAAATCCTTATTCATACAGAATAAACCATGCTATATCTCATCGCCCAATTTCTTTTTGATCCCGTTACTAGGGAAAATATCATCTCATAATATTTCCGTTACTTTGGAAATCTTATTATAATCTCTCGTCATTACTAACTAGTATCGTCCTTGGATAGTCCCGAGGTCGTTCAAGTTGGGGTATTTTAATTACCTCTCAGACCTTGATCGACAACGTTCTTATCTTCAGATGAATATAAGTTGTAATCCAAAAACTCGATATTATTATTTCAATCCTTATTCCCAACTTCGTTTACCAACCTCTAATTAAATCCCTTTTTCCCAATTACCCTTTTCTTTCGGGAAATCTCCTTTCAAATCCGTTGATTTAACTTAATACTATGGTTAAGTATTTCCAATATAAAACAACGTTTAACTCATATTCATTTATAACCTTGTTTCAGGTTTTACATATATAAACCCTTTTTCCCTCTTCACCTCCTTTTACTTAATTCTAACGTTAAGTAAAACTCTTCATTTAAATCAGGTGTTCGCTTAGACCCCTTATTCCTTTATTTTAAGACTCAAGCTCAAATATGAAAACTCATCCCTTAGCCCTTTTCCAACATTCGACCATATTTCCTTTCAACTTCGGTCACTTAAATGCATCACAGATTAATCATTGCAAATTACTTAACTCCTTTATATACTATAAAAATAAAACTCCTTTTAAAACTCTTACTAAGCTTAACCAATTATTCGTTAAGTCATTTCACTAATTTAAAGTCCAACCAGGTTTAAATGGTCGACACAAACCATGGTTACTCTTTTAACCAACTCTATTTAATTCCTCTTTAAATTAATTAAAATATAACTAAATTAAATAACTTTATTTGAACTGTCACGATCAAAATACCTAACTGCCAGGTTAACTCATTTGTTTATAATTCTTATTAACATAAGAATTTAGTTTATAAACAATTCCTTATAAACTTACTAAATAATTAATATTTATTCCCCTTTTTAAAATAACTTTCAAAACCTAATTTTGTTAAAAATATATTTATAACTTTAATACGGTTGATTTACAGTGATAAAAGCCGTATTCAAAAATAGATTGATTTCTAGGCCAGGTGATGCCAATTACCAACCCATACCATCCATTGGTTAATATCAGGATAAATGTTGAAATATGGTTCAACAATCAACAAATATCAATCATTCCTTGACTGATAATTTCTACAACAATCATAAATAAATCAACAGCCAATTCAAACAATTCACACAATTTCAAACACGTTTATAAACGTGACCCAACAAGGGAAATTTCTTTATTTGGGTCGAATCATAACGATTGGTGTTCTACTGAAATTAAACGACCGTTTAATTTCAGAAATTAAATCAACGATAAATATATATATCACTAGCAAACAGTCAATCACTAACAACCAGAATACGCAAAACAAAAACCCAATTTATATAAAATATAAATGGGAAGAGCTGAGTGAGTTTAACTCACCTTGATTTGAATTTGTCGATAATATTTGGTTTTTAGTCGAATTAAACTGACATTTAATTCGAAATAAAAAATTCCAGTCACTTCAGATCCGGACTAGGCCTGCTGCATCTCGAAGTACTCGTCTCCACGGTTCCAACGCAACTGACCGCGCTTGAATCTGATAACGTACGAGTGAGAAATCGTATTACGAACCTTATAAACTAAATTAAAATTTATAACATGGTTTATATTATCTAATATAAGGCCCTTACCTTTAATCATCGGCCCAAAACAACCCGGCCCGCTTCCCTTTAATCAAAACCCTACCTACCGAACCCTCCTTCATATGTTCAGCCGCCTCCTTCACTTCCTCAAATCAAAAGAAAAACCCTAACCGAAAATTCCTAAATCTCTTTCGGTCTTCCACTTCGAGGTAGCTGGCATCGCACCCGATCTCTTCTGCTTCCACGTCGACAACCACTCCATCCAGACCACGACGAGCGCCAGACCGAAACCCCTCCGCCTTAAGATAAGTTTTTCCTTCCGATTTTTAGTATTATGGTATTTTTTCGTTTGATTTTTCTGGTTTTGAATTGGGTTTGTCGTTCTATTTTGATTTTGGGTTTCGAATTTGTTCATGAATGGGTAAAACGCATTGTGTGATAGTGTATTTATACTTGCGGTTGATTGTAGATGGGAACACTGTCATTCATTGGCTACGAATTGTTATGTCAATCGAATTCGAGTCTGTAAATTTAGATTTTGGTTCAGATTGTGGTATAGGATTTTGATAGAAATTGGATAGGTTTTAGGTAGCTGCTATGTATTGTTCATTCAATACAGACATTGAATCTGTATGTAGATTGTGTTCAGAACTTAAAAAAAACAGTCTTGTATAACTCTTGTACCTGAATTCGAATGAGAAAAAAGCATATATATTTGCACTAGAGATTAGATTAGGCTATGGCTATGACTAGTTTATTCAGTACAAGTTTTTGAAACCGCATATTCTGCTTTGGATTTTGTATTCGAGATAGATTTTTTTGTACATATATATATATATATAAATATATATGTTAGGCGTTCTACACAGATCTTTCTTCTCTCTAGCATGCGCATGTACAGTTTTTGGCCATCCCTATACTTGTTCTTAGGCCCCTTATTCCACTGTTCTTGGAAGAACACGACATGAAAAAAAAATTGAAATGAAAATATATATTTGTTTCAGCTTTTTGCTGTGTACAGCCTGTTTTATTTTAATCTTTCATTGATTTCAAAATATATGGCACTGTTTCCTAATGTATTTTCATGTGCATTCACTGTTTTTGATTTAGCTGTTTACTATTGTCATAAATCATCCCTTCTAATGGGTTTTCTTTTCTTTTTCTCGCAGATCAACTTTATGGGGACAACACAGATTCACTTGTTCTCGAGCCATGCAGAAGTTGGATTTCAAAATTTTGATTTTCTTACTTTGTTTTAATTGTCTTCTTAAGTTGTAAAAATGCACAACATGTTGCTGTACAATTTTATGTTGTAAAATATATATTTGTATGTTGTTCTTATTTTTGCATTGATCACCTTGTATGTTTTTCATTTATCATTTTGGTTCAGTACCGTTGTATTTATATGGGTCTAAAGAAACAGACCGATAAGGATGTACTGACGTATAAACAAAGTTATATAAACTGTTTTGCTTAATAATAGTATATTTGAGTTTTTATCCTTAATAACAGTAATATTCTTGACTGAAGCGAGCGGATTTAATGACTATATGGCATGAAGTATGTATTGATGTGGGGTCACATTTTTAAATAAGTCTTAAACCGATAACATGGTCCTTCAGTTTATGTCGTATGTTTAGTTCTAGTTCATATATACGTTCCATACAGTATATGTTTTCGAGATTTATAATGTATATGCCAGTTGTATGTGTAATAGAGTGGCTTTGTTCTTGTTGTGCAAGCATGTTGTATATTCAGGTTTCATTCGTTTTTGCCGAACCAAGTGAAAAAGCTAAAACATATACATATTAAATTTAATCAACCAAATTTAATGATAAATAATAATTGACATTGGAACAAATTTCAAATTCAATCATTATATAATTCAAAACTCGACATTAAAAATTCTAGTTTCAAATAATATTCCATTTTAAAAAAAAAATATAAATAAATTAACGTTCAAACTTTGTTTAAATATCGAATTAAATATTAAAATTCATAAATAGTCCAAATATAATAATAAATAAAATAAAAATATTTAATTGCCAAAAATACGGGACGTTACATTCTTTCCCCCTTAAAATAATTTCGTCCTCGAAATTGCTAAGGTAAGAAAGAACATTGCAAACCAATTAAATTGTGATTATTCCATTCAAACAACTATCATCCAATAACAAACAATTCAAAATCAGCAATCAATACACAACCAATCAACCAAATCAATTGAATTTATATTTAGTATTAATATTTCACCATGGTTTCTCATATTTACCATAAATCGGTTAATATTCGATTGGCTTCTATTTGATTATTATTTATTCATCAAATTTCCAATTTAATTTAATATCATTCTTAATTTAACTTCGCTTAACAAACTTAGGTTTCAATTCAAATTTCAACTCAATTTGAATTCCATTCAAAATAATCAAACACACTAATATCTCAATAAATTGAGAAAATTATTCTTTTTCTATACAATAATAAAATTCGGGTAAAATTATTTTATTTACCCTCTTCACAAAACAACACTGCATTTATCTACCAGTCCAACGCTTCTCAACGCTTGAACCGATCAACAAACACAGTACAAAACATTTGTGTATAAAATTTACAATTACGTTCTCATAAATATATACACTCAATCTCGATCTAGGGTATTACTAACCCTATCTCTATCGAGTCACACCACAGAGCCAAGGTTATTACTAAACCAATAGCTCTGATACCACTGTAACGACCCAACAGTTTTCGGTCTCGAAAATCGACATAAATACCCTTATCGTAACTCATGTCGTTCCTCCAAGCACCGAAAACACTGGATGGTTATTAGAAAGAAATTAGAGGGTGAGATAAGAATGAAAGAAATATTAGAATAGAAGGAGAAGAACCAACACAGAGTCTCACATCGCAGCGGAACAAAATATAATACAGAAATAATCTTTATTGAGAGCTTCTGAAAATACTTACAATATCAGAGTACAACACACATCTAGACAGTTTTGCTATTCTGTCCTCATGTATATAATTACACAGCGGAATATCATTCATCTGAACATCTTCAGCTTGTCTCTGGACTTCTCAGTACCTGATAACCTGAACCTGTACACCTCGGTCTAACCCGAGCATTTACAAAACACTGGGTCTGTCTGGTGAACCAGAGTGAGAAACACTCGCAAAGTATTAAGGTATCACACAACTTGATTTTAAAGTTAAAATCCTTTCGAAAGGAAAGGATAATCGTAAGACCAGATTCACACATAAATACAGACGGTTTTTACCTTACGATAACCCAAAACAGTTTTGAAAGCAATATCTTTTCTGATATTATAATAATGTCTAAATACAAGTAAATATCAATCTAGTGGAACGCTTGCATCTCATGCTCCACGTATATATATTCAAACAAAACCGCATGCGCTTATTGGAGATTGGATTCCGACCTTGACAAGGTATGGGACCACCTGCCGCTCGTGTATCTCTAGAGGCAAATACACTGGGTTCAACAAGAACGTCTTGCAACTCGGCCCTCACATGACCGACCACTCATTTCGCTTGAGTGTATCGAATGTATATCACCAACGGTTGGACTCAAACCACCGTTTCCCGAATGGGCAGAATCGATAGAATAAGAAACAAAAGGAATTTCTCTAGATAGGTGATTATACACCCTAATGGGAGCGACCCACATAGCCATGCTGCCTGCCCGATTTTTGTCATCTCCTGGTTGATGAGGCTTGAGGTCAGAACACATCTGATCACCATACACTTTGAATGCCACATCGTCAGATCCGCCAGATATCACTAATTGACGTCCACAAAAATACTCTAGCAGTTAAGCTAAGAGAACGGCCATTCCCCGCCAACCACTATCGCATGTTTGAAGAAATCAACGTACGTGACCCTTTGGAAATACTTTGTCAGACATTCGTCCATACAAGTCACCCAGGAACAGGATGAACCGAAGGTACTCTCCTACTGCATCCAATATAGGAATCACCCCATGGATCAGTAGTGATCGTCCTTGCAATCCACAGTTTCAACCACGACAGAACCCCAGTATATCTCCGGGTCGAATCAGAGATTGTAAGTGGTTCTTCCACTTTATGAAGATCTATGGTCTTCACATTCTCCATCTCGATCGTCGTCTGATCTCTTCTATATATTTCGTATCTGTTGGTCGGAATGGTTTTCGAATAGACATTCGATCCCGGTCTTTCCATACCAACAATCGTAAAGGTCATACTTGATAGTCGGTTATTTAACTATCAAGTTAACATCCATAAAAATAGATTCACTGGTCTAGTACTCAGCATCACTGTGCTTCCTTAATTAAAATTAATAAAACTTGAATATTCCAATATTGGTAAAACCTTTCATTTATCATTTTAATAAGTTGATATTCGCAAAACATTTCGTTTTGATATAACGATAATCAATATCCAATTATAACATTTCCTTTATTATCACTGAGAAATCATTTCAATCTACCATTCAACGTTCACCATTGCATCTGTTTCCATTACTTGGAAAAATATCAAATCCTTATTCATATAGAATAAACCATGCTATATCTCATCGCCCAATTTCTTTTTGATCCCATTATTAGGGAAAATATCATCTCATAATATTTTCGTTACTTTGGAAATCTTATTATATTCTCTCGTCATTACTAACTAGTATCGTCCTTGGATAGTCCCGAAGTCGTTCAAGTTGGGATATTTTAATTACCTCTCAGACCTTGATCAACAACGATCTTATAAGTTGTAATCCAAAAACTCGATATAATTATTTCAATCCTTATTCCCAACTTCGTTTACCAACCTCTAATTAAATCCCTTTTTCCCAATTACCCTTTTCTTTTGGGAAATCTCCTTTCAAATCCGTTGATTTAACTTAATACTATTATTAAGTATTTCCAATATAAAACAATGTTTAACTCATATTCATTTATAACCTTGTTTCAGGTTTTACATATATAAACCCTTTTTCCCTCTTCACCTCCTTTTACTTAATTCTAACGTTAAGTAAAACTCTTCATTTAAATCAGGTGTTCGCTTAGACCCCTTATTCCTTTATTTTAAGACTCGATCTCAAATATGAAAACTCATCCCTTAGCCCTTTTCCAACATTCGACCATATTTCCTTTCAACTTAGGTCACTTAAATGCATCACAAATTAATCATTGCAAATTACTTAACTCCTTTATATACTATAAAAATAAAACTCCTTTTAAAACTCTTACTAAGCTTAACCAATTATTCGTTAAGTCATTTCACTAATTTATAGTCCAACCAGGTCTAAATGGTCGACACAAACCATGGTTACTCTTTTAACCAACTCTATTTAATTCCTCTTTAAATTAATTAAAATATAACTAAATTAAATAACTTTATTTGAACGTTCACGATCAAAATACCTAAATGCCAGGTTAACTCATTTGTTTATAATTCTTATTAACATAAGAATTTAGTTTATAAACAATTCCTTATAAACTTACTAAATAATTAATATTTATTCCCCTTTTTAAAATAACTATCAAAACCTAATTTTGTTAAAAATATATTTATAACTTTAATACGGTTGATTTACAGTGATAAAAGACGTATTCAAAAATAGATTGATTTCTAGGCCAGGTGATGCAAATTACCAACCCATACCATCCATTGGTTAATATCAGGATAAATGTTGAAATATGGTTCAACAATAAACAAATATCAATCATTCCTTGACTGATAATTTCTATAACAATCATAAATAAATCAACAGCCAATTCAAACAATTCACACAATTTCAAACACGTTTATAAACGTGACCCAACAAGGGAAATTTCTTTATTTGGGTCAAATCATAACGATTGGTGTTCTACTGAAATTAAACGACCGTTTAATTTCAGAAATTAAATCAACGATAAATATATATCACTAGCAAACAGTCAATCACTAACAACCAGAATACGCAAAACAAAAACCCAATTTATATAAAATATAAATGGGAAGAGCTGAGTGAGTTTAACTCACCTTGATTTGAATTTGTCGATAATATTTGGTTTTTAGTCGAATTAAACTGACGTTTAATTCAAAATAAAAAATTCCAGTCACTTCAGATCCGGACTAGGCCTGCTCCATCTCGAAGTACTCGTCTCCACGGTTCCAACGCAACTGACTACGCTTGAATCTGATAACGTACGAGTGAGAAATCGTATTACGAACCTTATAAACTAAATTAAAATTTAAAACATGGTTTATATTATCTAATATAAGGCCCTTACCTTTAATCATCGGCCCAAAACAACCTGGCCCGCTTCCCTTTAATCAAAACCCTACCCACCGAACCCTCCTTCATATGTTCAGCCGTTCCCTCACTTCCTCAAATCAAAAGAAAAACCCTAACCGAAAATCCCTAAATCTCTTTCGGTCTTCTACTTCGAGGTAGCAGGCGTCGCACCCGATCTCTTCTGCTTCCACGTCGACAACCACTCCATCCAGACCACGACGAGCGCCAGACCGAAACCCCTCCGCCTTAAGCTAAGTTTTTCCTTTCGATTTTTAGTATCATGGTATTTTTTCGTTTGATTTTTCTGGTTTTGAATTGGGTTTATCGTTCTATTTTGATTTTGGGTTTTGAATTTGTTCATGAATGGGTAAAACGCATTGTGTGATAGTGTATTTATACTTGCGGTTGATTGTAGATGGGAACACTGTCATTCATTGGCTATGAATTGTTATGTCAATCGAATTCGTGTCTGTAAATTTAAATTTTGGTTCAGATTGTGATATAGGATTTTGATAGAAATTGGATAGGTTTTAGGTAGCTGCTATGTATTGTTCATTCAATACAGACATTGAATCTGTATGTAGATTGTGTTCAGAACTTAAAAAAACAGTCTTGTATAACTCTTGTACCTGAATTCGAATGAGAATAAAAGCGTATATATTTGCACTAGAGATTTGATTAGGCTATGGCTATGACTAGTTTATTCAGTACAAGTTTTTGAAACCGTATATTCTGCTTTGGATTTTGTATTCGAGATTGATTTTTTTGTACATATATATATATATATATATATATATATATATATATATATATGTTAGCAGTTCAACACAGATCTTTCTTCTCTCTAGCATGTGCATGTACTGTTTTTGGCCGTCCCTATACTTGTTCTTAGGCCCCTTATTCCACTGTTCTTGAAAGAACACGACATGAAAAAAAATTTGAAATGAAAATATATATTTGTTTCAGCTTTTTGCTTGTATAGCCTGTTTTATTTTATTCTTTCATTGATTTCAAAATATATGGCATTGTTTCCTAATGTATTTTCATGTGCATTCACTGTTTTTGATTTAGCTGTTTACTATTGTCATAAATCATCCCTTCTAATGGGTTTTCTTTTCTTTTTCTCGCATATCAACTTTATGGGGACAACACGGATTCACTTGTTCTCGAGCCATGCAGAAGTTGGATTTCCAAATGTTGATTTTCTTACTTTGTTTTAATTGTCTTCTTAAGTTGTAAAAATGCACAACATGTTGCTGTACAATTTTATGTTGTAAAATATATATTTGTATGTTGTTCTTATTTTTGCATTGATCACCTTGTATGTTTTTCGTTTATCATTTTGGTTCAGTACTGTTGTATTTATATGGGTCTAAAGAAACAGACCGATAAGGATGTACTGACGTATAAACAAAGTTATATAAACTGTTTTGCTTAATAATAGTATATTTGAATTTTTATCCTTAATAACAGTAATATTCTTGACTGAAGCGAGCGGATTTAATGACTGTATGGCATGAAGTATGTATTGATGTGGGGTCACATTTTTAAATAAGTCTTAAACCGATAACATGGTCCTTCAGTTTATGTCGTATGTTTAGTTCTAGTTCATATATACGTTCCATACAGTATATGTTTTCGAAATTTATAATGTAATTGCCAGTTTTATGTGTAATAGAGTGGCTTTGTTCTTGTTGTGCAAGCATGTTGTATATTCAGGTTTCATTTGTTTTTGCCGAACCAAGTAAAAAAGCTAAAACATATACATATTAAATTTAATCAACCAAATTTAATGATAAATAATAATTGACATTGGAACAAATTTCAAATTCAATCATTATATAATTCAAAACTCGACATTAAAAATTCTGGTTTCAAATAATATTCCATTTAAAAAAAATTATTATAAATAAATTAACGTTCAAACTTTGTTTAAATATCGAATTAAATATTAAAATTCATAAATACCCCAAATATAATAATAAATAAAATAAAAATATTTAATTGCCAAAAATACGGGACGTTACATTCTTTCCCCCTTAAAATAATTTCGTCCTCGAAATTGCTAAGGTAAGAAAGAACGTTACAAACCCATTAAATTGTGATTATTCCATTCAAACAACTATCATCCAATAACAACAATTCAAAATCAGCAATCAATACACAACCAATCAACCAAATCAATTGAATTTATATTTAGTATTAATATTTCACCATGGTTTCTCATATTTACCATAAATCGGTTAATATTCGATTGGCTTCTATTTGATTATTATTTATTCATCAAATTTCCAATTTAATTTAATATCATTCTTAATTTAACTTCGCTTAACAAACTTAGGTTTCAATTCAAATTTCAACTCAATTTGAATTCCATTCAAAATAATCAAACACAATAATATCTCAATAAATTGAGAAAATTATTCTTTTTCTATACAATAATAAAATTCGGGTAAAATTATTTTATTTACCCTCTTCACAAAACAATACTGCATTTATCTACCAGTCCAAAGCTTCTCAACGCTTGAACCGATCAACAAACACAGTACAAAACATTTGTGTATAAAATTTACAATTATGCTCTCATATATATATACACACAATCTCGATCTAGAGTATTACTAACCCTATCTCTATCGAGTCACACCACAGAGCCAAGGTTATTACTAAACCAATAGCTCTGATACCACTGTAACGACCCAGCTGTTTTCGGTCTCGAAAATCGACATAAATACCCTTATCGTAACTCATGCCGTTCCTCCAAGCACCGAAAACACTGGATAGTTATTAGAAAGAAATTAGAGGGTGAGATAAGAATGAAAGAAATATTAGAATAGAAGGAGAAGAACCAACACAGAGTCTCACATCGCAGCGGAACAAAATATAATACAGAAATAATCTTTATTGAGAGCTTCTGAAAATACTTATAATATCAGAGTACAACACACATCTGGACAATTTTGCTAATCTGTCCTCTTGTATATAATTAAACAGCGGAATATCATTCATCTGAACAACTTCAGCTTGTCTCTGGACTTCTTAGTACCTGATAACCTGAACTTGTACACCTCGGTCTAACCCGGGCATTTACAAAACACTGGGTCAGACTGGTGAACCGGAGTGAGAAAACTCGCACAGTATTAAGGTATCACACAACTTGATTTTAAAGTTAAAATCCTTTCGAAAGGAAAGGATAATCGTAAGACCAGATTCACACATAAATACGGACGGTTTTTACCTTACGATAACCCAAAACAGTTTTGAAAGTAATATCTTTTCTGATATTATAATAGTGTCTAAATACAAGTAAATATCAATCTAGTGGAACGCTTTCATCTCACGCTCCACGTATATATATTCAAACAAAACCGCATGCGCTTATTGGAGATTGGATTCCGACCTTGACAAGGTATGGGACCACCTGCCGCTCGTGTATCTCTAGAGGCGAATACACTGGGTTCAACAAGAACGTCTTGCAACCCGGCCCTCACATGACCGACCACTCATTTCACTTGAGTGTATCGAATGTATATCACCAACGGTTGGACTCAAACCACCGTTTCCCGAATGGGCAGAATCGATAGAATAAGAAACAAAAGGAATTTCTCTAGATAGGTGATTATACACCCTAATGGGAGCGACCCACATAGCCATGCTGCCTGCCCGATTTTTGTCATCTCCTGGTTGATGAGGCTTGAGGTCAGAACACATCTGATCACCATACACTTTGAATGCCACATCGTCAGATCCGCCAGATATCACTAATTGACGTCCACAAAAATACTCTAGCAGTTAAGCTAAGAGAACGGCCATTCCCCGCCAACCACTATCGCACGTTTGAAGAAATCAACGTACGTGACCCTTTGGAAATACTTTGTCAGACATTCGTCCATACAAGTCACCCAGGAACTGGATGAACCGAAGGTACTCTCCTACTGCATCCAATATAGAAATCACCCCATGGATCAGTAGCGATCGTCCTTGCGATCCACAGTTTCAACCACGACAGAAACCCAGTATATCTCCGGGTCGAATCAGAGATTGTAAGTGGTTCTTCCGCTTTATGAAGATCTATGGTCTTCACATGCTCCATCTCGATCGTCGTCTAATCTCTTCTATATATTACGTATCTGTTGGTCGGAATGGTTTTCGAATAGACATTCGATCCCGGTCTTTCCATACCAACAATCGTAAAGGTCAGACTTGATAGTCGGTTATTTAACTATCAAGTTAACATCCATAAAAATAGATTCACTGGTCTAGTACTCAACATCACTGGGCTTCCTTAATTAAAATTAATAAAACTTGAATATTCCAATATTGGTAAAACCTTTCATTTATCATTTTAATAAGTTGATATTCGCAAAACATTTCGTTTTGATATAACGATAATCAATATCCAATTATAACATTTCCTTTATTATCACTGAGAAATCATTTTAATCTACTATTCGACGTTCGCCATTGCTTCTGTTTCCATTACTTGGAAAAATATCAAATCCTTATTCATATAGAATAAACCATGCTATATCTCATCGCCCAATTTCTTTTTGATCCCGTTACTAGGGAAAATATCATCTCATAATATTTCCGTTACTTTGGAATTCTTATCATAATCTCTCGTCATTACTAACTAGTATCGTCCTTGGATAGTCCCGAAGTCGTTCAAGTTGGGGTATTTTAATTACCTCTCAGACCTTGATCAACAACGTTCTTATCTTCAGATGAATATAAGTTGTAATCCAAAAACTCGATATTATTATTTCAATCCTTATTCCCAACTTCGTTTACCAACCTCTAATTAAATCCCTTTTTCCCAATTACCCTTTTCTTTCGGGAAATCTCCTTTTAAATCCGTTGATTTGACTTAATACTATTATTAAGTATTTCCAATATAAAACAACGTTTAACTCATATTCATTTATAACCTTGTTTCAGGTTTTACATATATAAACCCTTTTTCCCTCTTCACCTCCTTTTACTTAATTCTAACGTTAAGTAAAACTCTTCATTTAAATCAGGTGTTCGCTTAGACCCCTTATTCCTTTATTTTAAGACTTAAGCTCAAATATGAAAACTCGTCCCTTAGCCCTTTTCCAACATTCGACCATATTTCCTTTCAACTTCGGTCACTTAAATGCATCACAGATTAATCATTGCAAATTACTTAACTCCTTTATATACTATAAAAATAAAACTCCTTTTAAAACTCTTACTAAGATTAACCAATTATTCGTTAAGTCATTTCACTAATTTAAAGTCCAACCAGATCTAAATTGTCGACACAAACCATGGTTACTCTTTTAACAAACTCTATTTAATTCCTCTTTAAATTAATTAAAATATAACTAAATTAAATAACTTTATTTGAACGTTCACGATCAAAATACCTAACTGCCAGGTTAACTCATTTGTTTATAATTCTTATTAACATAAGAATTTAGTTTATAAACAATTCCTTATAAACTTACTAAATAATTAATATTTATTCCCCTTTTTAAAATAACTTTCAAAACCTAATTTTGTTAAAAATATATTTATAACTTTAATACGGTTGATTTACAGTGATAAAAGCCGTAATCAAAAATAGATTGATTTCTAGGCCAGGTGATGCCAATTACCAACCCATACCATCCATTGGTTAATATCAAGATAAATGTTGAAACATGGTTCAACAATCAACAAATATCAATCATTCCTTGACTGATAATTTCTATAGCAATCATAAATAAATCAACAGCCAATTCAAATAATTCACACAATTTCAAACACGTTTATAAACGTGACCCAACAAGGGAAATTTCTTTATTTGGGTCAAATCATAACGATTGTTGTTCTACTGAAATTAAACAACTGTTTAATTTTAGAAATTAAATCAATGATAAATATATATCACTAGCAAACAGTCAATCACTAACAACCAGAATACGCAAAACAAAAACCCAATTTATATAAAATATAAATGGGAAGAGCTGGGTGAGTTTAACTCACCTTGATTTGAATTTGTCGATAATATTTGGTTTTTAGTCGAATTAAACTGACGTTTAATTCAAAATAAAAAATTCCAGTCACTTCAGATCTGGACTAGGCCTGCTCCATCTCGAAGTACTCGTCTCCACGGTTCCAACGCAACTGACCGCGCTTGAATCCGATAACGTACGAGTGAGAAATCGTATTATGAACCTTATAAACTAAATTAAAATTTAAAACATGGTTTATATTATCTAATATAAGGCCATTACCATTAATCATCGGCCCAAAACAACCCGGCCTGCTTCCCTTTAATCAAAACCCTATCCACCGAACCCTCCTTCGTATGTTCAGCCGCCTCCCTCACTTCCTCAAATCAAAAGAAAAACCCTAACTAAAAATCCCTAAATCTCTTTTGGTCTTCCACTTCGAGGTAGCTGGCGTCGCACCCGATCTCTTCAGCTTCCACGTCGACAACCACTCCATCCAGACCACGACGAGCGCCAGACCGAAACCAACCCGCCTTTAGCTAAGTTTTTCCTTTCGATTTTTAGTATTATGGTATTTTTTTCGTTTGATTTTTCTGGTTTTGAATTGGGTTTGTCGTTCTATTTTGATTTTGGGTTTCGAATTTGTTCATGAATGGGTAAAACGCATTGTGTGATAGTGTATTTACACTTGCGGTTGATTGTAGATGGGAACACTGTCATTCATTGGCTACGAATTGTTATTTCAATCGAATTCGAGTCTGTAAATTTAGATTTTGGTTCAGATTGTGGTATAGGATTTTGATAGAAATTGGATAGGTTTTAGGTAGCTGCTATGTATTGTTCATTCAATACAGACATTGAATCTGTATGTAGATTGTGTTCAGAACTTAAAAAAAACAGTCTTGTATAACTCTTGTACCTGAATTCGAATGAGAATAAAAGCATATATATATTTGCACTAGAGATTAGATTAGGCTATGGCTATGACTAGTTTATTCAGTACAAGTTTTTGAAACCGTATATTCTGCTTTGGATTTTGTATTCGATATTGATTTTTTTGTACATACATATATATTATATATATGTTAGCAGTTCTACACAGATCTTTCTTCTCTCTAGCATGTGCATGTACTGTTTTTGGCCGTCCCTATACTTGTTCTTAGGCCCCTTATTCCACTGTTCTTGAAAGAACACGACATGAAAAAAAAATGAAATGAAAATATATATTTGTTTCAGCTTTTTGCTGTGTACAGCCTGTTTTATTTTATTCTTTCATTGATTTCAAAATATATGCCACTGTTTCCCAATGTATTTTCATGTGCATTCACTGTTTTTGATTTAGCTGTTTACTATTGTCATAAATCATCCCTTCTAATGGGTTTTCTTTTCTTTTTTTCGCAGATCAACTTGATGGGGACAACACGGATTCACTGGTTCTCGAGCCATGCAGAAGTTGGATTTCCAAATGTTGATTTTCTTACTTTGTTTTAATTGTCTTCTTAAGTTGTAAAAATGTACAACATGTTGTTGTGCAGTTTTATGTTGTAAAATATATATTTGTATGTTGTTCTTATTTTTGCATTGATCACCTTGTATGTTTTTCATTTATCATTTTGGTTCAGTACTGTTGTATTTATATGGGTCTAAAGAAACAGACCGATAAGGATGTACTGACGTATAAACAAAGTTATATAAACTGTTTTGCTTAATAACAGTATATTTGAGTTTTTATCCTTAATAACAGTAATATTCTTGACTGAAGCGAGCGGATTTAATGACTGTATGGCATGAAGTATGTATTGATGTGGGGTCACATTTTTAAATAAGTCTTAAACCGATAACATGGTCCTTCAGTTTATGTTGTATGTTTAGTTCTAATTCATATATACGTTCCATACAGTATATGTTTTCGAGATTTATAATTTATATGCCAGTTGTATGTGTAATAGAGTGGGTTTGTTCTTGTTGTGCAAGCATGTTGTATATTCAGGTTTCATTCGTTTTTGTCGAACCAAGTGAAAAAGCTAAAACATATACATATTAAATTTAATCAACCAAATTTAATGATAAATAATAATTGATATTGGAACAAATTTCAAATTCAATTATTATATAATTCAAAACTCGACATTAAAAATTCTGGTTTCAAATAATATTCCATTTAAAAAAATATAAATAAATTAACGTTCAAACTTTGTTTAAATATCGAATTAAATATTAAAATTCATAAATACCCCAAATATAATAATTAATAAAATAAAAATATTTAATTGCCAAAAATACGGGACGTTACAAAATTGCATCAAAATGTTTGATCTCTTATTTCTCAAACATCTTTATTTGGCTTAGTTCGAGATGACGCTGGCTTCATAGATTTATAGAGAGGATATTTTTGAAAGAATTCAAAGTTTCTTCTAGATTTTCACTAAGATTATGAATTGGATTTTCCATGGATTTGATAAGAAATGAATAAGGGAAAAGTAGAAATAGAATAATGAAATTTTCTGGAAGAAATAGGCTTAAATAGGGTCTGGAATTCGTTGGATTTTACATAAGTAGTTATTTATTTTTAAAATTTGAAATAATTTGAAAATCTGGCCGTTATATGTCGACATGTACATAAATGTATGTCAACAAATCCTATTGATAATTTTGATTTTTTTTTAAAATTTGAATCTTTTTAACTTATATTAAACTATAATTAATTCTAAAGTTTTTACAGAGACTTAAAGAAGAATTTAATATAAATAAAACTCCATTCATACTTAATGGAAAGTAAATACATCCAACTAATTATGACACACTAAGTACAAGATTCGAAAGCAAAACATAAGCAAATACATAGAGATAAATTAAACTAGATAGTCTAGTTTTCTGATGATGACGAGGGAGGTGAGATACCAAGCTTTCTTCCCATCTTGACCATGAATTTGGTCATTTTGGAGAAGTTCTTCTTAAGCTTCTTTTGCTTTTTGACAATTTTGACTTGATTTTGAACAATCGTCTCTTTGGAAATGCGTCTAATGTTGGTTGGACACTGAACACTTTCTAAAGAAGCTTCTTCTTCTTCGACTTCCATTGGCACTTGTTCTTGTTGCATTCGAGCTTGTTTGGCTTCGAATGTCTCATATGGCTTGAAAGTGAGAGGAATTTGCATGAGCTGTATGTTTGATGAGTCAAACACTTTTCTAGGCACAAACTCGTCTCCATGATGATCAACTCCAAAGTATTTGAAAATACGAGTGAGATAAACACCATAATAAATTGTGTTTTCTCTTGAGGATAATTCAATGGGATTAATTTCATTAAAATCATTTCGATCTAGTTGATAGTATAACCACCCATAATAACAAAGAGAGCCTTTTGGACTTTGAGAGTTGGGTTGTTGAAATTTCCGTAATGGGGTGTGATGGTAAGTTGGAGGATAAGGTTTACAATTCTTTTTTTTTTTTGGAGGTAGAAGCGATTCGTCTTCAAATATGTCATGGTAAGTTTTTAAATCTGTTTCATTGATTTTGAAATCCGAAAAATCTGAGACCGTGCTTCTACAATTTAGAATAATGCCTAAGAGTTCGACATCGAGAACAATTTGCATGCCTTTGACGCTACTCCAAATTTGATCTTTGTTACCTTCGTAAAATCCATGATTAAGATTAAGATTCGCATAGAACATCTTGATAAGTTTGGGATAACACACTTCATCATTATCACGAGAGTCAATTAGACTTAAGACTTCGTTGTGTTCGAAGAGAGAAGTAAGTTCGTAGGAAGGAAAATCTCCAAAGACGACGAAAGCACCTGTGTTAACTTTAGCATTTGATAGCCTCTTTGTCATTATGAAGATAACCTTTGATGGTTTTGGTTATTTTCAATTTTTGAGATGAACTTGAGGAATCCATTAAATTGATAGTATTGAAGAGAATAGATATGAAGAATATTATTTTGAATCGTGAATGAAAGGCAGAGAGAATAGGTGTATATATAGAAAGTGAATGGATATGAATTGAATAGACATAACTTTTCAGACTTAAATGACACATTTTTAGACCTTGGGAGTTGGTGAAAAGTTGGAGGAGAATTTGAAAGTTTAAACCATTGAAATTCAAATTTTGAATTTCAAATTGCTGGTCAAATATGTCGAAATTTCAAGTTGGAGGGAAATTTGAAAGTTTAAACCATTGAAATTTCAAATTTTGAATTTCAATTTCCTGAAATAATTCTGATCCTATCAAACATACAAATAATTTATTTTATTATTTTATTTATTATTATTCTAAATTTCAAAATTGACATTCCAAATTTGGATTCCAAATTTCCAGTTTAAATTTTAAATTTTTTAAATTCAAATCAAAGCAAACAAACAAAGCAACCGTTCAACCAATAAAATTAAAAATTGATTAAGGTGTACCCGGTTTTTAGATCCATTTCTTCGACAGTCTCTGAATTCTGAATTGCTGTGAAACACATATTTGAATTTCTGATTTTTGGCTCTTTATCGCTTGATGATGAATCCAAATCATATTTAGATCTTCCAGAATTTGATGACGAGATCGATGATTTAGTAACTTAACCAACTTGGTGTCAAATTTTTGAATTTGAAATTTGAATGAATGGACACTTCAACTGCTGTAAGCCCAAAAGTCATATCCCTTCATAAACTATTCTTTTCTTTATTTATGATTGATTATCTTGGTGTCTCTTGGCCAACCGTCATCAAAGATAGCTTCTTTTCCTGCAAAACAACATACCTTTTCAAAAAATTAAGTGACTTTTCAAAATAACTACTTGTAATTTGAGATAATAACATCATGATGATTCTACGATATACCTATTTAAACTTTTCAATAAATCATTTCATGATAACTTGATTTTTCAATAAAATTGAATGCAACACTCATCTAATACTGATGCAATACATGAATTAAAACTAGTGTTAATAATTATTTCAAAATTTTCCATTTAAAAGATTTTCAAAAATCAGATTATGAACTTTTTGAAAGACCTTGCTTTGATACCAATTGTTAGGGATTGCGGAATGGATCGATAAGGCAAAACAAACACTAGAGAGGGGTGAATAGTGTTTTTGAGAAACTAAACAAAATATAAACTTATATGAACTACTATTTGAATCAAACACAATAGAAACAATAACATACACAAAATTAAACTCAAATGCAAAGATAAACAAAAATAAAGTATAGAAAAGGAAAGAACACACCCGATTTTATACTGGTTTGGAATTGCTCCTATGTCCAGTCCCGCACAATGCTGGATTGTGCAGAGTTTTATTACTATATCAACATCCAGTTACAATCCTCCTTGATTTCACGGCTACAAGGGATACCACCGACTCCACACACACACTTGATCAAGTATACCTTCCTTGATTTCACGGCTATAAGGGATACCACCGATTACTGTCCTTGATTTCACGGCTACAAGGGATATCAACGATTTCACACAACCCAAACAATTACTACTAGCCCTATAACTTTTCAATAGCACTTGATTCAGAGAGTAATGAGTAGAGAGTGCAGAGAGAAGAGTTTAATGAAAACATAATTGAATTTGGCAGAGTATAGGTGTAGAAATCTTAAAAATAATAAAGAATAATGGTATAATGAAAGGGAATGAAGATGGAGAACAATAAGTGATTAAAAATTCGAAATCATCCCCTTTTTAGAATGTGTGAAAGGTTGCAACGTCTCAAAACCGTCATAAATAGTGAAAAGACACTTCCTTTCAAATTTGAAAAAATGACAATTGTATGTCGACAAGTATATATATGTATGTCGACATATACATATATATATATATATATATATATATCTGTGTGTGTGTGTGTGTGTGTGTGTACAAAATTGAATTTTGAATATTTTTCAAGCGTTTTGATATACATACATATACATGCATACACACACACACACACACACACAGATATATATATATATATATAGGAGAGCGTTCGATGGCACCCGAAATAGTGCAGCACCCCTAAACGCCCCCTGATTTCCACAACATATCCCCTTTTTCTCTTCCTCTACTCATTCTCTCACCCCACTCACTTATTCTAATATAAATGCTTGGTTTATATGAGGGGCAAATGGGGTTCTCACTATTTGGGGTGCCATTGAACGCTCCTTATATATATATATATATATATATATATATATATATTTCTGGAAATTCTTGAATTAAAATATAGTGTTATAAATAAATATTATAAAGTAGAAAATCGTATGAAAACATAAATATAAACTACATAAACATATTTATAAAATTATAGAGTTTAACACTATATAAATATAAAGTATACAAAATATGAATATATAAAATTATAAAGTATAAACTTATAAAACTTAAGTTTAAAATCAAATAAAAATAGAAAGTAAATAGAGAAAAAAGAGATTGAAGATAGAATTTGAAATTGTTTGAATTTGAACCTGGAGTGTTATTCAAAGTATTACATAATCTAGACTTTATAACTGTATTTATCTTGAACTCTTGAATACTCATGAGTTTTGAAATATCTCTGAATTCTGAATCTCTAACATCTTTAAATTGTACAGTATTTAGTAATATTTCCTCTATATAAATCCTGCATATGTGTGTGTGTATATATATTCTAGATAGAAGTGTTAGTATATATTTTATAATCAATTAATATTGAAATAAGTTGTCATCAAAACTCCATTCTCCAACAACGAAGAGGTCTTACTACTTGGAAGGTATAAAGAGGAATATTGAAAGGTTCATCTCCAAATGTATGAGTTGCCAGTTAGTAAAAGTTGAGCAGAAGAGGCCTAGTGGATTCAGCCAGTAGAAGTTCTAAAATGGAAATAAGAGCAAGTATATATGGATTTTATAGATAGATTGTCATGGACTAGTGCATGTTATAATAATATTTTAGTAGTGGATGATTGACTGACAAAGAGAACAAGATTCATACTTGTCAAGTGTACCAGAACAACATCCAAGATGGTCGAGTGTATTTTAAATGGAATGTTCGATTCCATGGTAAGCCAAAGGGTATTATAATTGACAAAGATTCACTGTTCACTAGTGTATTCTGGAAGAGTTTGCAAGAGATGTTGGGACCGAGCTGGATTTGAGTATACCTTATCACACTTAGATAGATAGGTAAGCCAAGAGAGTGAATTAAGTATTGAAAGATCTTCTAAGAACTTGTTTAATTGATTTTGGAGGACCTTGGGAATATCATCTGAATTTGGTTGAGTTTTCCTGTAATGATAATAATTGCCATATGATTATTCGCATGGAACCATACAAAAAACTATAAGGATAACATTTTAATGTACCTTCTTAGTAGTAGGAAGCAGGCAAGAAGTTAGTACTCAGTTAAAGATGATTTGAGAGACATTTGAAAAAGAAAAAGACCATTTAACAATGAATGAAAGTTGTTCAAAATCGTCAAAAGAGTTATAAAAATAAAACAAGAAGAGAATTAAAATTCTTTATAGGAGACATGGTTCTTATAAAAGTTTCTTCTTTAAGGAATATTATTTTTTAGTAAGAAAGACAAATTACCATCCAGATTTGTTGAACCATTTCTGATAGTTAAAAGAAAATAGAAATTGACTCATAGATTTGACTATCTTTGAAGATGGTGGGTTCTTACAGCCTTTTTCATATTTCTTATCTATGGAAGTTTGTTCACGACTAGGTACGGTAGTTGAATTAGATTAGCCGGAATATGTAGAAATGGAGCCAGAAATCTCAAGGCATTGTAAGCCGATTTCGATCATCGAGTATGACACAAAATTGCTTAGGAGGAAGATAATTAAGTTAGCTACAATGCAATGGAGCATGGATGATAGCGATTGCACATGGAAGACTAAAAAAAGTATACGGTGATCTATCCAGAACTCTTCAACAGGTAAGAACCGTTTATGATATCTACTTGAACCAGTATATCTTATACTATTAAAATTCTACATTCTAAGATGTGTTTTGGTTGTTAATGTTTGCATGGCTATTTGGTTGCACGTCATTGGTAAAATGCTGGATAATTTTGATTGCCTGGGTTTATTTAGGTACTTTGAGGGGAAAAATCCTAAAGGAAGAGAGTACAATGATGCGCAATTTACATATCAAAGTATATTCAAGTAATTCTATTCAATTCATTCGAGATCGTATGACTTTAATATTTTAGGATATGGTTTCTTTTGATGTTTTACACATGCATGATTTTTTTTTGAATTTTTTAATGATAAATTTTCCTTTGAATATAGTATTTCATATACAACATATGATCGGAGCCAAATTAGATGCTTTAATGCAATTCATTACTTTGAACGGTGGTTTCAGATGTTGTAGATTAGTTAAGTAGAAAAACTGGATAACTCATTAAGAAGTTATGATGGTTTCAAGTTTTGAAAACTTCTAGCCAGAATTTGAAGAGAATTAGTACGATGAATTAACAAGCTTATTAGTCTACTCAGGTTTGGTTATAAGTATGGGGTGAGCGAGACCATTTGAAAGTTTATCTCTCATTTCATGCCTGCCTCAGACCTCTAGATCAACTCTAATTCTCCTATTCTTTCACCAATTCTCACTCAATTTCATCTTAGATAGTCTCTAACTTTAAATTAAAGGCTAGCTCTATATCTGTTGGCTAGTTCTCATCACTTTGAGTGCATTCTCACTTGACTGCTGGTAGGCCGAATCAGACCTCAGCTTGATTTGATTAACTTGGTAGATATAGTTAGTGGTGGTGATCTCTCACTAGTCTATAATGGAATGTATGTTGTGATTCGATGATTTTATGTTAAAATTATCAAACTAATGATAAAATTGATTAAATATAGGTAATTTGATATTTTAAAACCATACTTTAACCTAATTATGCTTATAATTTCCAAATTGGTTAGATCTTGTTCTGTTAGTATACTTTGGTGCATTGTTTGTGCTAGACCTTTGTTTTAAAATGATTGGTATTTTATTGAAAGGATTGTATGTTTGTAATTAGGTGAAATTGCATGTAATCTGCTATTTGAATCATTGAAACATTTGAACTGGATGTTATGCTTGATTTATTTGTTAATGTTGTGTATGTTTTAGGACTTAGGTCAGAGATCAAAGCATATTTGGGCAAGGTTTGTCGAAACTGCATGGAACTTAGAGTGTATGCTCTGGAGCAAGGTGGGAATGGACTAGGTGAGTCGCTCCTAGTTTTGAGCTAAGGGATGGAGTTGGTGTCAACTCATCCAGGTTGAGTTGGTAACGAGCCTATGATAGCTCCGGTGCGATGACGATTTATGTGGATAGCAAGTGCATGTCAAGTGGAGATGTGTAATAGCTTTGTGTTGATGGATATGCCAAATGCTAAAGGATGGATGAGTCATTTTCAATGAATCGAACCATGATTCATAGTAGAAAAGACCATAAGATTAAATAGAATGAGTATATGTAATCGGCATCAAGGAAGAAAAAACAAGAAGCAAAGAATAAGATCGAAGCAAAATTTGTATCATCGGGTTTGAGTCGGTATCGAGTCAAAATGGATGGATTTGATGCTTGTAAACTCATATGATACGAGCTTGGGTTACTGAGGATCATATTGGAGGTGGTGGCTTGTTGATAGCTTCTATGACGAGGAATAATGAAGTTTTGATTCTTCGGTCGGGAGCTTGGATAGGAAGTAAGATCAAAGGAGTTAAAAGATAGCTCTGGATGAGGCGAGATTGAAGAATAATGGACGGGTCTGAGTGTTTGAAGCCTATGTCTAGTTGCGGATAAAATTTGATGATTGGAAGTACCAAAAGATCATTGATAACTAGAAGTGTTCTTGTTGTGACTCAAGCAGAGGTACTGAGTGTGGGAACGTCCATAGGATGCGCCTTAGACTGGTTTTTAAGGCATAAAGTTTGGGTTGTAAAGACCGAGATGCGTGCATTGCCAATTTCAAAAGCAATTACTTGAGGGATACAACAAAAAATAGGATTTCCATTAGTCCCTGATATACGTTCGGATGTCCATACAAGATATCATGTATTCAAGGATTTAGAATATGATAACTAGGTTATGTTTGATGGATGCTATGGTTACTTTTCTTTTCTTAGGTAGGCTATCACATGTAGGATACTGGAGATGTGATTGAGAATATGACCAATGAAGGATGTAACTAGATTTCTATCATGTTCTATTATAGAATCCTCTATTGTTTTATTTGAATAACATATAATATCTTGTTATTATATGCTAACTCGTTTTGTTACAGGGAAAAGACATGTAAGATTTATATGCATTTTTCTAATATCATATTTTAGTATAACTTTTGATAGACATATACCGCTCATATCGGATTGTTGTATGACCTGAGGATTTATGTTTTGCTTCATATTATCTTTGGTACTCTGAGAGGATTATACTGGGGAAATGTTGTATTGGATATTATGACATATGTATACATAGCTAAGTGATTTAAGTAGAGTTGGTATTTTCAGTTGTTATGACTTACTACTACTGTGTTGTATATGTTCTTATTATATTTTATTTAATGCTCTATGTTACAAGTTATTTGTTTATGTTTCTTTACTGATGATCGGCTCATATTATCATGCATGTATGCAATGCTTATTTTATTTTATTTTGGACATGTGGTATGGGGAGGTCGTTGCAATGGTTTAATGGAAGCAATATATTGATGTAGAAGTAACTGAACTCCACTTGTTGTATATTTTCAAAATATGATGTACTATATTACACTATTTCCACTCCATTGAGATTTTTCTTACTGGGTTTTTATTAGTAAAGTTTTAACGAGGTAGTATCTTAATTCAGAAATATTAGACATCTGTTCATGCAATAAACCTTTAAAATATATCATATTATATTGTACTCTTTTCTGTTCATTATGATTTTTCTTATTAAGGTTATAATGAGACATAATCCTAAGTTAGAAGTATCAATTTTTTTTTATGAAGTGAGATATTAAAATATGTCATTGTACTCCTTTTCATTTCAAGATTTTTCACAATAAGTTTTCCTAGAATGGTCTATTAAGGTATAACTTTAATTTGAAGTATCAGACATTTTGATTTTACAAATTACACCTTTTTACATGTTTAAGGTTTTTCCCACTAATTTCCTAAAAGAGGTGTTAGTTAGGCAACAAACAATATGTATATCGACTTATATATATATATATATGTACGTATGTATATGTATGTATGTATGTATGTATGACCGATTGGGGGCACCCTATTGCACCATCTGCCCTACTGTGAGTTACGACGATCCAATTCCAACGAGAATTTATAGATGTTCAATCAACATATATATTAGCATTTATCTAAAATTTGAGCTCGTTCTTACATTGGTATAATAATATATTTGATGTTTAAATTTAACGGTTTGAATAAATGTCTGAACGGTGAATAATTGAACTATGATTTTGGAAATGTTATGAATATCGGAACGAGCTCAAATTTTGGATAGATCATTATATATGTGTGGATTGAACATCTACAAATTCTCGTTGGATTTGGATCGCCGTAGCTCACGAACGGATAGGTGGTGCAACAGGCGCACAACAAAACAAGGGTTCCCCCGATCGCTCCTTATATATATAGGAGGGTTCTGCTACACCTCTTATATTGCACGTGAACTCTCCCCCTTAATCTCTACCACCCATTTCCACACTCATTCTCTCTCTTCCCACTAAGAAATAATATTGAAATGGGAAGAGAGAGAATGAGTGTGGAAATGGGTGATGGAGACTAAGGGGGAGAGTTCACGTGCAATATAAGAGGTGTAGCGGAACCCATACATATATATATATATATATATATATATATATATATATATCTATAGGAGCGGCTATACGAACACAAAATTGTAACACAAATCAGGAGACACAAAATCTCGGCCACATGATTAATTTGTCTTTATGTGAGAGGTGCAAATCATGGAGTAATCCCATGGTTCACATTTTGTGTCTCTCAATTTGTGTCAAACCTTTATATCTAAATAGACTTCCCCTATACACACACGCGCGTAGTAGTAACGAAATAAATCTCTTATTTTTTTTCTCTAATGACTTTTCATCGTTGTAAGGTAACAATGAATAAGTAGTACTAGTATAATCGCACAAAGATGGAAAAACCGACCGCTAAATTATATAATAACAAAAAAAATTACTATTTTTAACTAATATAATAACTATTAAAAATTAGTTAAAATCAAACACAAAAATGTATGTCTTCAGGTGGAATTCATGTGACGGTAAAGTGATTGAGATTTTTTTTGTATCAAATATTATGTCATTATTTTGTTTTCAAATAAAAAAGAAAACATTACCATGTTAATTTTAAAACTAGAAAATGAAAAAAAAAATTTGATAGGAACTCAAAATTACAAAATGATCGACAATGAAACTCAAATACACCGGTTAGAATACAGTTAAGATCATCAATAACCATTTGTCATTGCAATACAAAAATTAGAAATAATAAAGGCAAACAAAGTTGCCTTTAATAATCTAAATAAGGGCACAAAATACTAATCTTCCCTTAAACAAAGGAGAGGCGGATTAAGAAGTGCCTCTGAAAATAGAGTCCCTAATAACCAAGAGACGCAAATAAAACATTAGATTTGCCCCTACCAGTGTTTTGATGACCGGGCCGGGCCGTCGGTCCAGCCGAGGTTAACCGCGGACCGACAGGCTTCACGGCCCGGAAACACTTAAAACCGTGAAGGCTCTTGAGCCGGTCTTAAACACTGTTTTATCTAGAAGCCCATATAATATTTCAATTTTTCATGTAAATTTAGTCCACTGCCTCACTAATAAGGCGCAGTCTACAGCTACAAAGCTGCAAAAGCCAGCTGTAAGCAACACGCACAGCCAACTATTGTATATATAGAGTGGCCAAGTTAGTTTTATAACTGCAACATTTCTATGTCCATTTTTATTCACTTCTTCTTTTCAGTAAGTTCATTTACATCCATATTCAGCACACAAAAAATAAGGACGGCTCCGACGGTTCAACCGATCGGACCCTCAAAACCTTGAACCATGAGTTATTGCGGTTCGACTTGCGGTCCGGTCATGAAAACTATGGCCCCTACTGGTTTGTTTTACAGTAGGATAGAAAAATTCTACAATTATTTTAAGCACTCACAAATGCCTCTATCATAAAATAATATTTATTAACTAATATATGTGCAGATGCATATGAACGCCCCTACAGCTTGAATTTATTATCACTGGCACCATTCATTCAGAGTCCAAACCAAATATTTTATTGCATCATAGAAACAAATGAGCAAATTATGTCTAAAATGTTGTCATTCATTAAGTATCATGCGGAGACAGGAATAAGAATAACAGACATAAGCTATTGTTGATGAACATTTTGTACAAAGTTACAAATCTAGCAAACATCTTGAACAAAGCCTACAAAGGCAAATGTTACTTAGAAATTATAGAATACACTCCTTTAAATACATCAATCATCGTCAAGTTGATTTTTTCGAAACAAATAAACATAAAAATAATGAATAACATATTTAAAAGAAAGTCCTTGACAATTGGCTCAACATCCCTTACACGACTAACATGCTCTTACTCAACCTCAAATTGTCCTGCATAGAGCTGTTATGGTAATGGTTACCGTTTGGCAAATACCGTTACCGTACCGATTTAACTGGTAAACCAGAATTGCTTACCGTTACCGTTATCGATCGACTGGTATACCGCTGACTGGTATACCGATAATCTGGTAACCGTTACACTGGTAATGGTAAATTACTGTTTGTCGATCAAAATTTATATCTTAACGTATTTTTTTGTACATCGTGCATTTTTATTATACTATATGTGGTGTCAGTTTATAAAAAACATAAATGAAAAAGAAAATAAGCGTATCTGGAATTATTTCATCTGATTATTAAACTAAATATAACCATTTATTTGGTTCTACGTACATGTAATAAAGCATATCAGATGAGTATACTTATGTTTTGAATTAACAGGTAAAATTACCGTTACCGCTGATATTGAAGA
Organism: Allium sativum; assembly: GCA_030737875.1. Taxonomy (NCBI): domain Eukaryota; kingdom Viridiplantae; phylum Streptophyta; class Magnoliopsida; order Asparagales; family Amaryllidaceae; genus Allium; species Allium sativum. Next base: position 967,956,034 of record CM060910.1, on the reverse strand, counting down.
TACGTTACCGATAATTTACCGTTAAAAATGGTAAATTTACCGTTACCATACCGTTTTAACCGGTATACCGATTTCAACCAAAAATGGTTACCGATCGACTGGTAATGGTATGGTAATGGTAAATTTACGGTTTCCGTAATAGCCCTAGTCCTGCACACAATTCACATTTAGTTCACTGTATCTACTAACCTAAAAAAGAAAGGGCATTATTGTAAATATAATCATTAATATTTAATGTTAGAATCAGATGGATGCAAAGTGAGATTTGTAACAAGAAAAATTGTTCTCTGCTTATTGATAAATGGTCACATATGACATTAAAATGGAGATGAGGAATGAGTTAAGTTCTGCTGGATTGAACATAGGTGTTTGATAAGAAACATATTGATTCACTCTTACCACAAACTTATGTTTAAAGAACTATCTATTATTGAAAAGATTTCACCTTAGAAATGTTGAATGAAATAGTGAAACATGCATCACTATGTATTTCTAAGTTATTGTAGGGTATTTACAGTGGCACACAAGTATTATGGAACCTTTTTTGTTCAAATTCTTACAAAGAATCAATTACACCAATGTTGGTTTTGATTGCAAGTGGAAAACACATGCAAAAAGGTTAAATACAATCATTTAAATGACTCAATCACTCTCTAAAAAGTTGTTTCCTGATTAAACTATCCAAGAACCAAAGTGGATTTTTGGGAATAAAAAGCATTCAAAAGGCATCATTTAGATGTCATCAGATCATTCAATAATCAAATATATTATGCGTTCAAAGATAAATGTGAAGATAGCATGACAACAAATGCACAAAGCATACAATAATCGTACATAACTCAGTTTTAAATAAATAATAGATAAAAAAACATATGGCAAATCACAGCACAAATGCATATGTTATGGTTTGTACATGCATTTAATTAAAAAATTTCTTTATGAGAATTTCACAAAATACAAAAAAAAAAGAAAAAAAAAGAACCAAAAATGTCGATAAAGATGGGTTGTCCATATTTTGAAGTACATTCGTAATATTTGGTTATAATCAGGGTTGTCCATGCTCTTTTGAATATGCATGCATGCATTTCTCATATGTCAAACCTACCCATAGGTTAAAATATAATTCAGAAAATATATGGTAAGCGCCTTGGCAATGACATGAATAACAATACCAACTGGGCAGAAGAGAAGGCACAACCAAATAGAATGCCTTGTTTCTAGGTTCTTCAATATGCCATCGCATTATACTTATCAGCATGGATACAATCACTACAAGGAGCGGCTGAAACTGCAATGGGGGAGGGCGACGGCTTGCGACGGCTAAAAAAGCGGCCGTCGCAAGCCGTTGCACGGGGCGAGATAATTAACTGCTACTCTTTCTTCCCCAAATCAGTTCTGCAACGGAAAAAAAAACCCTCTTCTCCGCCGTTGCTCCCCCTTGCTCCGATTTCAGGCACTCCAATCCTCTCAAATCGTGCCGGTATGTCTTCTAAACTCTATTTCATGTTTAATTAGGGTTATTTAGAGTTATTTAGGGTTAATTTGTATGTTTAAATTGGGTTGTAAATTCAGTGTCTATGGACATGAAATTGGTTGTCTTGTGAGATGCATATGATGTTGCTTTTGTTATACATTGATTTGGGAATAAGTGGAATTGATTAGGAGGTTGAAATCATTGATTATCACATATGTACTTTGATTTAGGAGCATGAAAACGACGATTATCATGTATGTAAACGTGATTGGTTTGCTGTAGTAACTTGATTATGATTATCACATATTTATAACGTAACACCTTAAATTTGAATTGAAATTAAATAATTAACCTGAAAGCTTAGTTTGTATTTCAAAAATTGAAACTAATTTATTAAAATTAACTTCATAATTTATACATTAAACTAAAATTAACTAAAACTAATTTATACTTCATAATTTTCACTGTCATGTTATTTTACAAATTGAAATTAGGCAAAAATATTATATAAACGCTATGTAGTTAACGCGCGAGCATAGACGGAAAAAGGCGCAAGGCGCAACTAAGGGGCTTTTTTGAAGTTTAAGGCGCACCTATTAACAAAGCGCAAAAAAGCCCAAAGCACATAAAGCGCGCTTTTTTCATTTGAATTGTTTTTTTGATTTAAACTTAGGTTAAATGTTTTTTTGACTATTTATGTGAACCCCTTAGATAAATTTGGCCCCGTCCGACATTTGTTGTATATGATCGTTATATGGGTATTCGTTTTTATACAAAACGGAAATCTATATTCATCTGATACAATATTGTTGGATTTGTCCTAGTATTTCGGACAAGTTACAAATATAATAACGTAAGCATATTTTATAAATCATTCCAGGTTAAACGGTTAACAAAATTTCGATGGCACTTCCTTTTTGTTCCCTGTGTACACGCATTTGTGTACGATACAGGGACCAAAGGGAACTGCTGCCGAAATTTTGTAGAACCGTTTAACCTGAAATGATTTATAAAATATACTTGCGTTATTATATTTGTAATGGGAAGTAGGTAGACTGGCCGTCAAAGCAAAAAGGTAATAAACGAAAACATGTAGTAGTTATAAATGAAATTTTACAAGATTTCAATTAATATAGTATTCGATCGAATTTTCTAACATATTTGTTGAAAATCAGGAAAATGTCCGATTATTTTCGTGATCGTGGTTGGATGTATCAACCCCGAACCGGTAAGAAAGGGTCGATAAAGAAACATTTTTGTAATGGGGTCCAAGAATTTATTAGATTCGCTATATCTAACAATCGGGGCAACGTAGACGTTCGTTGTCCGTGTAGTAAGTGCAAACATCTGAAGCATTGGAAGCCAGATGTAGTAGAAGTACATCTGTATAAATTCGGTTTTGTATCGAATTATTACTTTTGGGATCATCATGGAGAACTTGTTCAACCTACGTCAGACCCTGTAGTGGTAGAGGACGATAGTACAATGATGAACGATAATACAATGATGAATCCGATAGAAAATATGGTGCAAGATGCAGCACGATCAATGTTTCCTAACATTGGTCCGCAAGGCGACGATGAGAATGAAAATGTTGAAGAACCAACGGCGGAAGCGAAATTTTTTTATGATTTATTGAATTCTGCTAAGAGGCCATTGTGGGAAGGATGTACAAGCGGAACCGAATTGTCTGTAACCGCCGAATTCATCACTATGAAATCAAAATTCAATCTTACAGAAGCTGCATTTACAGCAGTTGTACAAACTGCAAAAAAACATATGTCGCCCAATAATTTGATGTGCGATAGTCATTATAAAGTGAAAAAACTTATGTCTGCTTTTGGACTACCGTATCATAAGATAGATACATGTGTTAAAGGTTGCATGTTGTATTGGAAAGAAGACGCTCAACGTAAAAGATGCAAATATTGCAACGAAGAAAGATATAAACCAAGGAAAAAGAAAGGAAAAGAAGTTCCGTATAAAAGAATGCATTACCTACCCATAACTCCTAGACTTCAACGGCTATATGCATCTTCTGCTACAGCGTGTCATATGCGATGGCATAGCGTGAGAACAGCAGAAGAAGGAACTATGATACATCCGTCTGATGGTGAAGCATGGAAACACTTTGATAGGACTTATCCTGAATTTGCTGCAGAGAGCCGTAATGTTAGGCTCGGTTTATGCACGGATGGGTTTTCGCCATTTTCTCAGTTTGGTAGTAAATATTCATCATGGCCTATCATTGTTACTCCTTATAACTTACCTCCATGGATGTGTATAAAAAATCCATATATGTTTCTAGCGGTTGTCGTCCCCGGTCCCGATGATCCGACACAAGGAATTGATGTTTATCTACAACCGTTGATTGAAGAGTTGAAAATACTATGGCATGAAGGAGTCGAAACGTACGACGTTTCGAGAAAAAGAAATTTTCGTATGTTTGCATCTATATTATGGACTATTAGCGATTTTCCCGCGTATGGCATGCTTTCGGGTTAGAGCACTGCTGGATGTCTAGCTTGTCCTCATTATATGGAGGAGACACGAGCATTTTCATTAAAGTATGGAAAAAAAATTTCTTGGTTTGACTGTCATCGATGCTTTCTACATATTAATCATAAATTTAGAACGGATAAAAAAAACTTTAAAGCTAACAGAATAGAGACTATGCTATCGCCTAAAGCTTGGACAAGTGAAGAGGTATATGATATTGTTAGTGAGTACCCAAAGATACATGATGTTGGAAAGCAGGTTGAAATTCCAGGTAAATCGGACATTCATAATTGGTGCAAACAAAGTATATTTTGGGAGTTACCTTACTGGAAAAATCTAAAACTTCGACATAATATTGACGTGATGCACAATGAAAAAAACGTTTTTGATAACGTTTTTAATACAGTGTTGAATGTAAAGGGGAAAACCAAGGACGATGCGAATTCGAGACGTGATATATTACACTTTTGTAAACGGCCGGAACTGCACTTGTATGACGAGAATAAAAAACCTAAAGCATGTTATGAGCTAGACAACACGCAAGTACAACTCGTGCTAAAGTGGGTGGAAGGATTACGATGTCCTGATGGGATTTCTTCTAACCTTTGTAGATGTGTAGACTTTAAAAACAGTAAATTGAGTGGAATGAAAAGCCATGATTGCCATATCATGATGGAATACTTTTTACCTGTGATTTTCAAGGAATTGTTGCCTACAAAAATCTGGAGTGTAATAACAGAGTTAAGTTTGTTTTATAAACAACTATGTTCAACGACGTTAAAGGTTGATCGTCTACGTAAGCTTGAGTTAGAAATCCCTGTACTGATCTGCAAACTCGAAAAAAATATTTCCACCTGGTTTTTTAAATGTAATGGAGCATTTACCTATTCATCTTCCCTCCGAAGCACTCCTTAGAGGTCCAGTCCAATATGGATGGATGTATCCATTTGAGAGGTAATTTTGTATATAATTTTAATAATCGTGATAGATTACACCTTAGATTATTGTACCAACATAATAAATTATTTAATCTTATTATAGGTACTTGAATCATTTGAAGAAAAAAACTAGGCAAAAAGCTCGAATCATTAAGGCAAAATTAGGCAAAAAAATTAGGCAAAATTATTAAATCTTATTTAATCTTATTATAGGTACTTGAATCATTTTAAATTCAATACCGATGACTACGGAGCTGAAAAATTAACGTATAACAGCGGTGTATTTGTCAAGGGTAGTGATGATCCAGAGGAGCATATAAAAGATTTTTACGGCATCTTAACGCAAGTTGTAGAGTTGACATATTATGTTCAGCCCGTAGAGAAAATTTATCTATTCAAATGCAACTGGTTTAGCACTGTTCCTGGTTCTGGAATTAACGTGCACAAAGATTATAAGCTAATCGAAATAAGGCATACGTCGCATTACTATAAATATGATCCTTTTGTGTTAGCTAAGCAAGCATTACAAGTCTATTTTGCTCCGTATCCATCCTTAAAAAAAGATAAAGCAGATTGGTGGGCTGTTTTTAAAACAAAGGCAAGATTTACATTTGATGGAAATAATATTCCAGACGAAGTGGCGTATCAAGAGGATCTAGATCCAAATACCGAAATAATAATAGCTGATGACATTGATGTAGGGCCGTTGAATGATGAAGCGAATGTATTAGTAGATGCATTTGTAAGTACTGAAGAAAATGATATCGAGTATGAGACTGAGTCTGAATCCGAACAAGATGAAGACTGATGTTATAAGTACTTATGTTATGTATTATTATGAGCTATGTATTATGTTATGTACTATTATGAGCTATGTAATTAATAATGATGTTGATTGTTCTTAGCTAGGAATTTACTTACGTTATTTACTATTCTGATTTATGTAATGATAATGTTGACTATGTATGTTATGCAATATTGTTCTTCTCGTTTACGAATTATGTAATGATAGCGATGACTGATGTTAATAATTCAAGTTATTTTGTATGCACATTATATGATTGCAATAGATATGTCGGATGATAGACAGCGACGACGATCGAGGAGTACATCTCAGCCTACTCCTTCACCATCTCCGCATACTCCTTCACCATCTCAGCATACTCCTTCGCCAGGAGCAGGTCTGAGCAGCTTTGTTCCAGATCAGCGTACTCCTGTGCAGATTGTTCCCAAAAGTGTCGGGTAAATGTCAATTTAATTTTATTTCAATTTGGATTATTCAAAATATATGATCAAATTTTTATATCAACATCTACGCAGAGGATTACAGTTTCAGCCAACACAGTTCATATTAGATATATCGAGGAATTCTTACATAAGCAGGATGTCGGGGGCTTGGCCGCATTGGGATTCTATTCCACCCCATATTAAGAATGCCATTCTGGCTGATGTACTTGTAAGTAATTTTTTAAACGAGTGTTGAAAATTGATATACTGTAAATAATTGAAAATAAATCTAATATGCAGGCCGTTGTCCGTGTTGAGGAGCATGACATGAACACTTTTTTGGATATTTGGAATACGAAGATGCGTAAAAATTATCGGGAGACAATTTCAAGGGCGAAGACAGGTGGAAAAAAGCCTTCGTGGATGAGTGATGATGTTTGGGCAGCATTTCAACAGTACTGGCAGACGTAAAAAGCTAAAGTAAGATATAATGAAAATATTTACATTTATATTGATTGCAGTATTTTACATAATCGTGTATCAAATGTAATAGGAAGTAGCATCCAGAAATAAAGCGAACAGAGAAAAGAATCCTGGTCTACACCGTGGTGGCTCTAAATCATTTCAAGATCATAGGAGAGAATTGGTATAAATTTTAAATATTTGTAGCTTATGTTCACGTTAAAATTTAGTGTATATCATTTATTCATATTTTCAATAATTTTATTACTGTATGTTTACTCAGCATGCAAAGATCGGAAGAGAGCCTTCGATGGCAGAGGTATTCAGACGTACACATGCGGTGGAGCATACCGACGAGGAAGGAAATGTTACGTATGAATGGGCGGATTCGAAGAGTGCGGGTGTAATGATAAATATGCTTATCCGTATGAATTAAAATGTTTCATATTCGTTCATATCACAATATATAAGTAAATTTTACAACATTGGTGTTAAAATTATATTGGTATGTAGGAGAGATACTACACAGAGTCTACTAGAGTGTTGCAGGCTAGTGGACAAGAGGAGCTTACAGTCGCGCAGTCTGATCGTATATGGGACTCTATCATAAAGCCGCCTTCTCGTAACAGGCGATATGGATACGGTAATCAGGAGGTAAGACTTAAATTACAAACTTAATAATTTACAACGATGTGATGCCATAAATATATAAATTGTGGGTATTAATTAGTGCATTTTATATTAATGTTTTGAATTGGAAACATAACGCGTTTTATTTTACAATCAGGAGCTAATAAATTTAATGTGAACTTAATTATTTCGCAGGCTACTCAGAGTGCTTTTAGGAGGTCGATGGAGGAGGAGACTATTGCTCGGATGCAGGAGCAGATGAACGAAATGATGGACTGGCGAAAAACCCAGATGCAACATGACGTAGATGAGCGCATTGCAACTTACCTTCAGGAGTATGGGTTTATGCCTGGGCAGGGAGGAGATGCTACAAGTGAAGGAGGCGAAGACGACGACGACGACGAGGCGGCGGAAGATTAGTTTGGATGACATATACTTTGGTTTATGCTTAGGTATGTACATATACTTTGCTTTCATGACGATATGGTATGTTTGACGATGTTATGGTGTGTTTTGGTGACGTTATGGTGTGTTTTCATGGCGATATGTTATGTTTTGATGTGTATGACGACGATATATGACGATGGATATAGTATTTTGGATGTTATGTGATGATATTTTATGATGGTGGTTTTAATTTTGGTTTCTTTTTCATTTGGTTTGAGTTGGTGACGAATTGATGGGATAATAGTGGTCTGATAGTGGCCAATGTGATGGTATTGGATTGGTTTGTGGTTGTGTGGCTTGAAGGAATGGAACTGCTGTTTGCAGTGCAATTTTTTTTTTCCAGAATTGCGACGGTTTGCGACGCCAATTTGGTTGGTAAGTTGCGACGGCTTGCGACGGCCACATTGTAACGCTTAACAACGGTTTGCGACGGCTTGGCGGTAAAATCAACTACTTGCCACGTAAGCAATTTACCGTTACCAGCCGTCGCTAAAATGGCAACTGAGCCGTCGCTCAAGCCGTTGCAATTTTGACATCGCGACGACTAAAATTGCGACGGCACTTTGCGACGGCTTGCGACGGCTTGCGACGGCCGCCAACGCCTATTAGCCGTCGCAATTCCCTGTGCGTTTTGTAGTGAGTTATATATTCACCAATGAAGAGCAAACATAATTCAAAATCAAATAAATAAAGGGTTATTTTCTATAAAAACAACCTGGCAGCAACGATATCCACAGTGAGCAAGTGAATCCAAGCAGAAGCTGTTGGAAATAAACTTGGTTTTAAGAAAACAAATAAATTTGGTTTTAATAGGGAACATGCTTCAAAGTTGTCCCACATCGGGAAATACTGAACTAACATCCTGGATATAAACTAAGCTGTTCCCCATCACATTGCCAATTGGTTTTGTGATAATAAAGGAATAAAAAAAAAAAACTAACAGAAGCAACGGTCATTTCCTTTAAGAATAAGTTGCAAATGGTGGATAACTGCATAAGAAGATTATGTTGCTTTCAATTTCTGTGACCTTTTTTTTTTTTTTTTTGGATATCTTAGTTATTTGTTTCAAACTTGAGAAATTTAAAGTAGATGTTGTGTAAAAATTGCTCCGATATCAAACTGTTAGGGTTTTGTGCACAATGGAAGTTTGACAAAACGCCAAGAAAAAATAGGATCTTTATCACTCAATCACTTAAAGATGAATTTGATTGAAAAATAACAACATAACAAATCGAAAATAATAGCAGTACACTAATATTCCACCCAACCACCCTCTTTATTGATTCACCAAAAACAAATTTTGTTTACACTCAATGGATTATAATAAAAAATAAACAAAATACAATGAATCAATAACCTCATTGAAATATGCAAAGAATATCTAGATGACTACAAATATTGTTGGAGCAGAAGAGCGATGAAGAAAAACGACAAACCCTTGGACAATCTGGAGGCACCAACTGCGTATTTCAGCAGTAAACAGGAATAGCTACCCTCAGCCCAAATTCCTACATCTTCCTCTCCAGGGCGCAAGCCCATGGAGACACACAAGCTCACCAGATATTCTCACATGGTTTCTTCTTCTGATATTCGCAATCTAACCAAGAAGGCTACATATATATATATATATATAGGAGAATAGAAAGCTTAGGAAAATATCCAAGTTGTCCCTTCAAGATATCTCCAAAATATAACCATTCATTTCTTTCCTTCTATGATCAAATCAATCAATTAACCAATAAATAAATCAATCAATCAACCAATTAGTCAATTAATTAATCAATCAATCAACTAATCATTCCAATCAATTAATAATTTAATTGATTACATACTCTTCATAAAATATTTGAATCAAAAAATTCAACACTCCACCTTGATTCAGATATCACATATCTCCAACAATCTACAAATAAGTCAACCTAGCTCTTTCAACAACACCTACTCTCAATTAAAACCAACCTCGATTTCAAGGCAATGAGATATACCTCAGTCGATTTGAAATAACTACGACCACACCTCAATTATAAACACAACCTGCCTGCAAAAGATGCATCTACCATCTGAGCTACACCACGCAAAAACCAATGGTCTAAAAAGTGCTTGCAATACCACAAGATCTCCATCGTCTTTGTGGATTTCAAAACTCGGCATCCGTCTTCCGTTTGACATGATCTCTTCATCTCCAGGGTCCGTCGAGCATCATCAACATCTAGACCCTTGTCAATACCATGATCCTCTACCTTAGGACCATAAGCAGTGACCATATTAACCTCTCCACCTTGCTGTGGACTAGATTCTTCAACTGTCACCCATCTTCTTCTTCACCTTCTTCCATCTTCTCTCATCCATATCAGAGAGCTTCTTCACATCTCCATCAATGGGACCATTGAGGCATGGAACATCCACCATTATAGGCTTTCAAATCCCCTCAATATCTACCATAAAAAATAGTCATCCATGAAAGCAACATAATCTCCGACATCTACAATCTTCAATCCAAAATCACTTCAAGTTATGCGATGAACTGAGTTTTGATACCAAATTGTTGTGCAAAAATTGCTTCGATACCAAACTGTTAGGGTTTTGTGCGCAGCGGAAGTTTGACAAAACGCCAAGAAAAATAGGATCTTTATCACTCAATCACTTGAAGATGAATTTGATTGAAAAATAACAACATAACAAATTGAAAATAATAGCAGTACACTAATATTCCACCCAATCACCCTCTTTATTGATTCACCAAAAACAAATTTTGTTTACACTCAATGGATTATAACAAAAAATAAACAAAATACAATGAATCAATAACCTCATTGAGATATGCAAAGAATATCTAGATGACTACAAATATTGTTGGAGTAGAAGGGCGATGAAGAAAGACGACAAACCCTTGGACAATCTGGAGGCACCAACTACGTCTTTCAGCAGTAAACAGGAATAACTACCCTCAGCCCAAATTCCTACATCTTCCTCTCCAGGGCGCAAGCCCATGGAGACACACAACCTCACCAGATATTCTCACATGGTTTCTTCTTCTGATATTCGCAATCTAACCAAGAAGGCTACATATATATATAGGAGAATAGAAAGCTTAGGCAAATATCCAAGTTGTCCCTTCAAGAAATCTCCAAAATATAACCATTCATTTCTTTCCTTCTATGATCAAATCAATCAATTAACCAATAAATAAATCAATCAATTAACCAATCAATCAATCAACCAATTAGTCAATTAATTAATCAATCAATTAATCAATCCAATCAATCAATCATTTAATTGATCACATCCTCTTCATAAAATATTTGAATCAAAAAATTCAACGGTAAAAACCTGAGGTAACCAGTATTTACTAGCAAACATTGTTTGCAATGTAGAAGGACTCCACGACAGGTAAAGAAGGTAGGTGTATATAATTCTCTAAGAAAGATGCATGGTAAGTAGCTTTCCATGGCTCTTTTTGTCTGCGTTTACAGAGACCTATATGTGAAAACAAAAAATAACCGAATTAATGATAGTTAACTTAAACTAAAGTATGAAGTCCCTTAAATTAACTAAACATGATACATAATTAAACTAATGGTACCTGCGCTGCTTTAGTAATGACTTCAGATAATGATTGTCTTCCTTTTAACATTGATATATTTTTGGAACTCTTTTCAGTATTAGTGGGAAAGAGATAGAAAGCTGGAAGCAGGTTCCAAAATTTATGAATCTTTTAGCATGCCATGCTTCTTATTTGAAGAAAGTAAGAGAAACCCGTTATATTATTGATACTTCAGTCATAATTTTAGTGTACTGAATGCTGAACTCTGAATTCTGAATATTGATTACTTAATATTAAATTCTAAATAATTTCTTATTTGTTTGTTTGCATTTAGCATTCAGAACAAAAAAATAAATACTGAAATTGTTCTAAATTATTTTTTCTGAATAGATAATTTTATTCAGAACACAGAAGAAAACAAACTTAGAAAGTTCTGATTTATAAATCAGAACTTGCATTCAAAACTTTTAACTAAAAATGCAACCTAGTGCTAATTTTCTACATGGTTTCTTAACAGAATTAGCAATTAATTGGCAAAATATTTCATGATTTACTCCAATGGTGCTCCCATCACGTAGCTCTTAAGAAGAGGTAGCAGAATTTGCAATTGGCACTATATCTACATCCATGTTTCTACATTATTGCTACTTCTTTACATGAATAAAGTAAATGTGAATATATTATGTAATATATTCATGAGTTCAGACCTTATCCACCAACATATTCATGTCATGAATTGTTTAGATGAGGATAAATACTCTCTTTTTGTTTTATCTTCTTTAACTCTGGTTTTTTAAACATCATTTCATAATCACCATTCAACCACCAACAATAATAATTCTCGATCAACCTACTTATCGACATATTATACATCTTTGCATAAACAAACAAATAAGAAAATATACTATATTTTAATCCGGTGATCATTAGTGCGTAGAAAGGAAGAACTACCGTGGTTCCGTAGGTAAAAGTTGTTACAGCAATTTATGATCTTGTTAAGCCTGCATTTTTTTTGTAAAGAAACAGCATCCATTGATAACATTTTGAGTAGTACAACTGTTTTTGTTACGAGTATCCTAGTTTAGCGTTATTTATCCATGAGAAATATTATTGCGCTGGTAACAGAGGCAAAAGGCGAACAAACAAGGCTAATGCAAAACCAAAATCATAGGGAATCTTTCAAAAAAAAAAATATTACAGTTCCCAACATCCTTCTGAACTTGTAAAACTAAAATATGGTTTTCCCATATGGTCAACGCTCTAGCGAATATGAAAGTACAACAAACGCAACATTCCAATCGATTTTTGTTTGAAAAAGAATTGATGCAATTTAAAATTCTTAAGATTCTATACTCTCTTCCATCATGGTTTTTTTTTTAAATGAACATGTTGCTTTTTAGTTTTCTAAAATAGGATTTCATACTTTTACAAGTGTTATATTACTTCATTGCATGTCTGCAAAGCAGATAAAAGTCTATTATTTCCCCACTGAAGTTTTGACATCCTCATCCAAGATATGTGAGATAGCATTTGAAATGCTAATGAGAACGTAATTAGTGTTGACAGTCATGTAATAATAATAATAAAATAAAAAGAATACTAAGCATGGAAAAAAAAATCATATTTAACAAAAGAAATTGCGAATGCCAATTTGTAGTACTCCGTTCGAAGCATTAAATAGGAAAATTTAACTAAACCGAATCTGGAATTTGATAGGAATAGATAAATAAAAGAATGAAAATGAGAATCATCTCTTTTCATATTTCTTTTTGACCAAATGCATCGACGGCTTATTCTCCTCCCCCCCTTCTTCCTCATTTTCATCATTTGAGTCCCCAATTTCTAATGGTAGCAATAGCGACAGCGAATGGTTGATTGCGACCGAGTCAAAGGTGTCGGATAATGGTCCTTCACCGAACTAATGTTGAAGAGGTAGAGTTTTTAGAGGTAAATGGATTGGGTTCTTCTCAAGGAAAACAAAGATTAAAAGAAGAAGACGAATCATATTTCCACGATTAAAAGGTATTGGGTTTTTTTAAGCTAAAACGATTGGGTTTTTAAAGAAAATCGCGCACTGATTTAAGCAAAGGAGGAAGAAGTAGGATTGATCTAAATCATAGTTGGAAGAATATGAACGTCAGAGGTAACGCAAAATTTAGACATTTTAACCGAAAATAATTGGCTTTTAAGCAATTTGATTTTGCATCTCTTGCAGTAGGGGAACCTCCCTAACTATCTGTTTGACTATGAAATTTTTTTGTTTGCATTTACATGGAAACACTCACGCACAACAAATACCACCACACCGTTTCCAGGAATCAATATTCCTGTAGAGAAGGTCCAATTAAGATAAAATTGTTCTACTAACGAAGACATCGGTCAAACTACTAGACAGGAGAATACGTCATTCCAAGAAACAATGCGGTACTGTTCAACATCCATGGATTGCCTTATATACCATTACAAGCTCACAAACTATAAAAATGGCTAAAACTTTTCTACAAATACAGTACAGCAATGTAATGAGAATACAAGAACAGGACGAGGAGGGAAATTCACAAGCTTCGCTCTCTACTTACAATATCATACATGCATACATCGCTAAGGGGGATGATCTCTACAGGCTAAATGCAAGAATAAAGTTCTGACTTTCAGAACCAGTTAGACACAGGGAAATCTCTAAGCTTGCTTAAATGTTTTTCCATGTCTTGCCTTGTTTTCACCCAATCTTCTCTTTCGATTACAGCTGTTGGATCGTCCCTTTCGCTCTGATATCATCAAATTGTAAAGGAAAATTAAATACAATTCAAAACGGAAAAGGGTAGATCGGCAAAATAAGATCCATGCAACAGGGAGGGACTTACAATATCTTTAATAACAAATGAGTTGCCACCATCTCTTATAATTAGCAAATCCCTCTTTCTATCTCTGTCTCTTTCTCCAGGGACGGTCACCTGTTATCAATTTATCATAAACCAAATGTAGCATGATTTTGATGAAGTTGAATAACTGTCACTGGTTATAATGGGCACAATTCATGATTGGATCAGTTGAGTGAAAATACGATGTGCATAAAACGATATTAGATTGCAGGCCTGCGCCTACATATACTAGAAACAGATTCAAAGAAAGTTCTGCTTTCTTTGGGGTGAGCGACTCACTATCTTTTTGCCTACAAGTTTAAGCCAGGATTTCAGGATCACTTGATGGTAAACAACTTGGACACGATGTTTGCCGTTAGCAGTTCTTTAAGATAGTTCAAAGTTATTGTTTGCGGTGATATTTAAATAAATAATATTCACTGTTGAAAAGAAAAAAAGAAAGAAAAAAAAATCCGTGCATAACCTTTGAAGATCTGTATGTGCTGTTTAAGAAATAGAAGCAAAAAACTTACTGTAACTTTAGCTCTTGATATGGACCTGGACTTTGAATCGATAACGTAAATTTCTTCAAAATCAAGTACAAACTCTGGATCATTTGCTCGTCTATTCCTGTAATGTTTTGTTAGGAAAACCTGTATGCAGCAAACGCAACAAGACTATTAGATCTCTATTACGATGATTTCTGAACCTAATTCTGGTATAACATGAAATTCAAGGGGAAAAAATAAACTAAGAACAGCTTTCCATAGGTTACACTGATATAATTACAACTTCCAAGGTTTGTTAAAAACAATCCTTCTATACACCTGCCAAGATGCTAGACGAGGTTTGCTAGACGAGGCTTACCGCATCATCTAATCATCTGAACGGGTAGATAAGCACCACTTAGTTGCTAGTTGAGGCTTGATGCCTCAAATAAGTGTCTACATGTTAGTTTTAGACGGTTTTGCCTCCTTGTCTCTCCCAATCGCACCCAAACAAAGAAAATTTCATTATGGATCAATCTAGTACTAACATACTAAAATTTTATCCAAAAATACATGATTTCATCGAAAACTCCGAGTTTTTATCAATCCATGTCTAAATTATTAATTATTAATTCATGCTTACCGGCTAGCATTCGTCCAACATTTTTTACAACTTTGCCTGCAAGTTATGCAAACTATAATAATATGTCATTCAGTTACTTTAGAAGTGGTGCAGATCATACATGGCATACAAATCTTTCACCATAAACCAAATTTTGAGTTCAAACAAAGCCATAATGTATATTCAATAAATACACTGAACAGTATTAATTTTCCATATGCCAATGAAATTTAAATTTTTGCAGGTTTCAAAAATAAGCTATTAGTATAAGCTGCACAAATGAACGGCAAAAACAAACAAAAAAACAAATAAATAATAACATTTTTCCTTTTCTTCCCATAAACCTGCTAAACTGAGTAGCAGTGGTCGCAGTTTCCTAGATATGTCCCTAAAATGGCATTCAAATGAAATGTGATCCATGATGCATCCACCATGACCAAGCTATCAATGTATTTAGGCACTAGGTAGTTGCTAGTATTGCATGCAGTGTTTTAAAGACCCAACCCAACCTCGGTTCGACCGCGGTTAATCTTCGATCTTGGACTGTCACGGTTCTGAAAATGATACAAGTTTGCGCGTGCACAGACCCGCGGTTTAACCTCAAAACCTTTAAAAACCTCTAAACCGACCTCTTTGAATCTCACGGATCTTCAAAATTGAGAAAAGATCATCGCTTTACTCTTCATTGCTTGACATAGTAAATTTAACAAATAATTTTATATTAATTGTCATTAGAATTTGAATGAAATAATTCATTATTATGTACACTTTACGAACTATTATTAAACTAATCTTTTTTCACTATAAAAAATTTGTAAATTTACAACTTTGCTATAAGTTGTTATATAATTATTCCAATTAGATAGTATATAGCATACTACATGACAAGTGGGTAGAAGACAAAAACTAAACCTACGACTTCTTGGATCATGTCAAAGTGTCATGACCAGTTTGGCATGGGTATTTGTCATAATTGATCAAAATTTTATCTATATTTAAAATAATTTTACATTTAAATCAGAAAAAAGAAATAAACAATCAGCGTAGTTCTCACGGTCCGACAGGTTGAACCACGAAAACGTTGAGTCTTGCACTACCACGGTTTGACTTACGGTTCAGTCTTCACAACTATGATTGTATGCTAATAAAACAAACTGCTGATCTCCGGTACTTATGACAGGGCTATTTGGAATTACTTCGGGAATCTGATCGGTTGCCCAGATAATGCCACCACTTTGGAAGGTTTACTGAGTTTCTGATGGGCTAGAAACTTAGGTAAATCTTTCCGTTCTACTCTCCTTCGTCAGATTCTCTGTTTGATCTGCTGGCACATCTGGTGCCCTAGGAACAAGGCAGTTTTTGATGAGATGCCTATGGACCCTCTATCTATTATCCGGAAAGTGAGGAACGATGTGTTCCTTGCATTCCGTGGTCGTCCTTTCCTGGGCGTACTGGGAGACCAAGCCAGGAGACTTGCTGTTTCCTTTGATATTACTCCTTTGACGGTCAGTCAAAGGTCCGGTATCGGCTGATTTAGTGGTTATGGTTTTTGTGGTTTGCTTTGTTTTTTGTTTATTTTTAGTTTTCTTCCTTTTGTCTTTCTTCTTACCTCCCCCCCCCCCCCCCCCCCACAACACTTACGATGTTTGCTAGTCATGCAGATGATGGTTTTTAGTTGCTGGTTTTGGCTTGCTAGGAGCTTGTTGGGAGCTTTTTTGGTTGTTCTCGGGAGCTCCTTCTGCTGAAGATTTTTGATTGAGCAGTTCTCTTCGTTTCACTCCTTGGAGCGGAGGGACCAGACGTCTGTACTTCTCTACTGGCATTCGACTTTTGACCTATTTGGAGGCTAGTGCACAACTTGGCACTTTGTCTTTCTCTTTAGAGCGTTGGCCTCTTCAGCGCTACTCCGTTAGCTGAGGCTCCACCTGCTAGGACAGAGGCTTTGCTTGGAGTTGATTGCTTTGTTTTTTTTCTTTCGTCCCTGTTTATGTCGTTCGGTTCTATAGTTATTTTGTTGTTTTATGTGTGTGCACAGTTTCTGCGGTTCAGAAACCGTTTTTGTGAGCCTTTGACGAATGGCTAGTTTCTCCCCTTTTTGTCTGTATATTATTTCAAAAAAAAAAAGTAATAAAACAAACTAAAAGAACGCAAATTTAAAGTCATTTCTTCATCTCGTCAAACACCTTAACATTGCTTGCTTCCTTGAAATATTGCAAAAGCTGCTTAGGTCTGAACAAGGTTTTATATCTCAGGTATCGGTCGTATTTCGTCTCGGCGCTTTTAGAGACTTAATCTCGTATCGGGTGAGATCTCGGATGAGATAAGTCTAATTTGGAGGTATGTCTCAGATTTTCATCTCGACTCTAAAAGCTCGTATCGGAACAATTTCGGGATATATAATATGTTAAAAACTAATATTTTTGCAATATAATTTTTATGGATGCTATTATAAAAATAATAATTTAGACTTAAATTGCAAAATCACCTCATTGTTATTAATTTAGGAAAGAACATTCATATTCATAAATCACAATATGCTTAAAATAATACAAATAGATTAGTGCTTTCAACTTATGATCCATGAACAAGAATTATTGTTAGATAAAGAACGTAAAAAAGATCCAAAACATTTAACAACGCAGCAGAAGTAGAACATAAAATATATAATTTCACAGGTAACATACTAATTAAAAAATGATGAATATGAAAATCATAAGATTGTAGAACATATCTGAATGTACGATATGTCATTTAACATACAAAATATAAAATAGCAGGAGATTATCGTGGCTATATTTGAGTTTTCTAATCATTATTTTGGTTTAGACACGAGTTTAAATTTTTACTCAAAAAACCATGATCTCAGATGATATTTTAATATCTTATCTCGGTTGATATATCATTCAATATTGCAATATCTCGGACGATATATTCAAAACAAGATTTATAGTGATATTTGTTGTTTCGTTTCGGGCGGAGCTCAAAACGAAATCTCGAAGGAGATCTCATGCGATATTTTCGTCATTTGAAATAGTGAGTCTAGTCTATGCCAGTTTTGTCCTAATTTCAAGCCTTCTAATTTACAATAGTCATAAAACTGTGGTGGATTCATTTCTCCAAAATTTGTGCAAACACTCCAATGCAAAACTTTCAAAGAAAGGTCTTTTTTTTAATTATTGGGAAGGAGGGACAGGGGTATTTTGGAAAGAGGGGGGAGGGGGTGTGGAGGAACTATGCATTGCTAGGTTATCATTCTAAACAAATAAAATAGGATTTACCCAAGTTTCCTCTACAATGGTTCCATAGGCTATGACTCAAACAAAGGTGCTGCAACAACTACCATACCACAGCCGTGTGAACTACTAGAAATTTTGAAACAAGCCCAGTTGGTTTTATAACATGAATAAACAAGCATTTTACAGCAATTTGAAGGTGCAGAACAAGAATTCCAGAACTATAAGATAAAAAGTTCAATGAATTATTAAAGATGAAATAAGGAACAAGGCAAAATGAACACCTTGGTAACCTCCCTCTCGGTCTTATACAGTGGATCTCTAGGCGCATCAATTGGTGGTTCAGTTACATTATAGCATCCAAAATCAGTTTTGGCGCACCGAATATACTGAGAATAAACATAATTCAAAAGGGAAATCAAGATCACGGAATTCAGACAAATAAGAAGTTTCAATTTCAAAATTAATTTTCTTCACCTTCTGTGGCATTCGAGCCAAAACCCGAGGAATAGAGTACACATCTGTATCTGGAGGAGTAACATACATCTGCTTGCCAAATATATTGTTATAATGATATATATTTCAATAAAATACCATAATTTATCAAATGCTAAATAAAAAAAGTAAATCAAATCAATCAGCTATACCTCTCTGAAGTCAAAGACGTTATTATCAGGATCAGGCGGCTTCCTAATGAAAAAATCACAATGCAATAGTGAAATCTTATGAAATTCATCCTCGTTAATCCTATAATCAACCACCGTTTCCACATCTCTTTCATTCGTCGCAACAAAACTCTTACTATCAATCATCTCAATCTCGTCCGATTCGTTCATCATTCTAGTCGTAAAACTACCGAACAGTTTGTCGTACTCGACATCGTAATCTTTCTTGTTGTCAAGTTCTTCAGCTTCATCCTCCTCCATATCGTAGTCGTCGTCGCCGCCAGTGGGATCCGCATCGCCGTCGTCGGCGAATGGTATGATGTGGCGAAGGATAAGGCGACGGGTCGAACTCGTGAGGGGTAGTTTGGCAATTTTAGGCGATTGGTTTAGGTTTTTTAGGAATTTGGAAGTGGAAATGAAAGAGATAGGAGAAGGGGAGACGAAGAGGATGCTCCGCATTGTTCCTATTAATGTTTTTCTTTTCTTCCGAAGGAGAGGAAGGTTTTGGAGGTTGAGGTTTATCGGATTGAGATTGACAAGGGAGAAAAAGGATAACAATTTTCTATTTATGGTCGGTTTCATTATTATCCAGGTGCTACTATTCACACTACTATTCACACTCCGCATTATATTTTCGGTCACATTTCTAAATTTAATACAAATGATTATTTTTTATATTCTTCTGGTCATCATGTATTATTCTTTCACTCGGTTATTCACCACCGTACTTCTCCTAAGAAAAACATGTGCTTCTCTATGATTTCAAACTCTATATCCTAACAAAAGCATATATTCTTTTGTGTCTAATAGAGATGGAAGATGAAGATTAAAAAAAAAAAGTTAAAATTGTTTGATATTTATTGTTTTCTATTATGTTCTAGAACATATTGTTAGTTTTTTTTGTTTTTTTAATGGTTAGGGTTTTCTTTTGTGTTTTAAGATTTTTTCCTCCTTCGTTGAAAATTTCAAGCTTGAAGAACATTAAATTTGACAACGTTATAATAAAGAATGACAATGTAAGTTTTGACTTATAGGGTTTATATCCATATAACTTATGTATCTTCTTTTACAAATTGATACACTAACTTTTTTTTGTCATTTGATGGATGGAGTATTTGAATGATGATAAATTGGACGATAAACATGATGGTTGAGATAATTTGATGCAAGATGTTCGATCAAATGACTCAAACGATATAAATGCATGATGGAAGTGACAAATGAAGCGTTCGTGTAGACGAAGGTGCTTATGGCCTCTCCATTTTTAGATTATTAATTTAGTCAATAGAGGAAATTTGAAATATTTGTGGTGTTTTTAGTTTTGGTGATTAGAAGTGTAAATCAGAGGGTGAGTAGTAGCACCCTATTATTATTATCTGAAATTTATTATTTAATTGTAAAACAGAACCTTTTGAAGCTCTCTCCTTAATTTCAGCAGTTTTCTCTCCTCTCATAAATTCTCTGTGGATATTTTATTTTTAGGATATTGTTATTGACACTCCAGCTATTGTTAAGTAGGGGTCATTTTTTTAAAAAAACTTCACTTTTTGAAAAATTGTTAAAGGGCTACATAAACATATTATTTCATACAACTCAATATTCTTGGATTGCCCCTTTAAACTAGATTTTTTTTTTTTAAAAAAAAAAAAACCTTAATCGATAATGAAAACCAAATTAAAATAAGCAGTTCGTCACCACTGCACCGAATGTAGCATGTAATCAATTATATATGTATTCGATAGTGTTATATCGAAAATTAATAATCATTTCGGTGCACTGCCTCCGTAATTATAAAATTCGGCATGTTTATGTCAAAAAAAATAAGAAGAAGAAGAAGAAGAAGTTCGATCCTACTCCTCCTAAAACGCTTATCGTTTGGGGTTTAAAAAAACCGATATATGCGAATCGAAAAAAAAAATTACTAAGACCCTTGCAATATTTGTTAAGGTAAACTTACATTTATTTGTTAAGGAGCTAAATGGGTAATATGGTAAAATTACATTTATTTGTTAAGGGGGTACTTTCCTCATTGGTAGTCCCCTTAACATTTTTTAAAGAAGTGTGATGCTATTCACACCCCCATTTAGACTATTGGCCTCATATATTAAAGACCACCTCTTTTTTATGTCTCTCTACTCCTTTACACCACCTAATCTATTCAATTTCTAATCGGGTACCACATCTGCCTTTAATTCTTCATCATTCCCAAAAAAAAAAAAAAAAAAAAAAAGCCGTTTTCTTCTTGAAATTTTCTCCCTCGCACTACAAGCTTGAAGATTTCCCTAAATTATCAACGCAATTTCAATCGTCCAATCAACTGGTTAACACTATCGAATCGCTCTACAACTGTATTCAACTCTTTCCCTGCTGTTTTACACCATCGAATCAGTGCGTTATGCGAATCAAATACCTGAAATCACAACGTTTAACAATAAAAATTAACATACTTCCAGTTTTACATGAATAATAGTGATTGTAAATTAAGTACAAACTACATACTTCATCAGTTGTAAAATGATATGTCAAATCGATTTTTGTGTCTTCAACGGCATTTGACCGATCATCTTGCGACCTACTGCTATCATCCACATAGTTATCAAGTTTATCGTCAATCACATTATCTTCCTACAAAAATCAAATAAAAATAATTAAAATGGTTTTTTTTTTTTTTTTTTTTTGGTAAATTTTGACTTATAAATTGTTGTTGTATGAAGAAAACCCTAAAAGTCAATAACTTACAATGTCATTCTCTATTGCAACGGCATCGAAATTAATGTTTTCCAAATTCGAATTAGCGAGAAGGGCGAAAGAAAGCTCCTACAAAAATTAATACAAAACCATTAAAAAAAAAATCTATAACAACAAAATAGATTATGCAGCATGATATACAAAACTATCCTCTTTTTTATCTTTATCTTCCATCCTCTACTGAGCCAAAAAAATTATTTCTTACTTATGATTTAGGATTTAATATCTGAGAATTTACATTGTTTGAGAAGAGAAAAGACAGTACAGCTGTTATTGACTGAGTGAAAGAAAATAAAGTGGTGGTAGAAAGTGTTGGAATTGTTCCACATCGGGAAATTGTCTACCTAATCTTCTTTAAAATATGAGGAGTTCCCCCTTCACATTGACAATTGGTTTAGTGATAATTTGGAAGCTCCATCATTTCTATCATGGTATCAGAGCCTTGATCTTCTCTTCTTCAATGCCTCTTCTTGCCCACGTCATCCCAATCGTCCACGTGCTAGGGCATATGTATGCCTAGCCGTGCGGGGGCGTGTTGGAATTGTCCCACATCGGGAAATTGTCTACCTAATCTTCCTTAAAATATGAGGGGTTCCCCCTTCACATTGCCAATTGGTTTTGTGATAATTTGGGGCTCCATCATTTCTATCAGGAAGTAGGTCAGAAATAATACAGTCTATTAATTGTGTAAAAGGTGTGTTTTTTACAGGTCCCTATTAAGTTTCAAAATATAAAAAAAACTCACTCATAAAAAGAATATAAAATACATCCATATTTTTGAACTTCCGCCCAAAAAATTCCAAATATACCCTTACGCACTTAAAAAAATATCCAACAATGACTGGTCATAATTTACTCAATCAATCGTTCCTTTTATCTCGCTGAATACCCTAATCACACAATTCTGCAAATCGTTCGATCGCTCCAACAATGATTCCGCATCATTTCATCAGATCGATCGCTTCTTTTATCTCGATCGAAACCCAAATCCCACAATTCTTCAAAACCCTCGACCAATAAATCGCGTTTTAGATTCAAAAGCCGGTGATTATCAGTTTAATCAACATCTTCCTGTTTTGCTTGAAATTCGACGTACTCATCATCAAATTACATCAAATAGCGGAAAAAAAGGTATAAATCTAGTGGCTTTTTTTCGTATTCAGCTATAGATACTGTCTTCCGGTAATCTGATTTTTATTCAGTAAATATTTATGATTGTAAGCAAGTATGCATAAAAATTAATTTTTTGAATGCATTTATTCATACTAGACGCACGCTGGAATTTCAGAATTATACAATTCAGCAAAATAACAATAATATCTGCATGTATATATATATATATATATATATATATATATATATATATATATATATATATATATATGCAAAAATACTAGATATATGCATACAAATATACATATATTCTATATTCTGATTTTCTGTATGTTTGATATGAAGTTGCATACAGATATGCATATATTAAAATAGATGCATATTTGTAGGCAAATTTTTAACATAAAAGCCGAATACAGATAATTAAAATATATACATATTTGTATGCATATATCTAGAATATATGCATGCTTATACTCAACTTTTCTGAGTACATGCAAAACCAAAAGTTCTAACAATATGTGCATACATTTATGCTCATTTTGACAATATATGCATATTTTAACAATAGTTGCATGATTCTATTGATGAAGTAATAATTGTTGCAGTTATCTTCATTCAATTGAGAATACTGCTATGCATTTCTTAATAATTATTCCACGCTTTTATGCAGATATTTTAAATAGTTTCTTAACAAAGTTATTATCCAACTGAGAATTGGTGATGCTTTATAAATTTTTGTAGTGTCGAATATGCAATGTTTGTAATGAACATGAAGAATCAAGGAAGTGAGGAAAAAGAATTGGACAAGAAAGATGAACTGTACAACGCTTAGGATGTTGATTTACAAATAGCGGTGCTTACATACAAAATTATGAACTGCAAACCACAAAGCTGGACTCCAAGTCAACACCTGACACAGAACTGGTTGCTGTCGAATGCAAACAACGTGAAATAAAACTAGAAAATTTGATAGTTAGAATTTTTTTTGTGAATATTTGTACTGTTTTTTTAAACTACGGTCTATTGATTATTATTTACGAAAATGAATTACACGGGAATATTACGTAGTGTTTGAAGTTATTTTGGTTCTATATGATAACCTGGAGTTTTTGGTTAATGTTGTGCAAATATTCAATATATTAGCATCGTTGTATGCAATATGAAAATTTGCAAATTTGAATTGCAGAAGTAAAATAGTAGCATACTTATATGAAATTATTATTATTAGTTGCATACGAATATGTAAAACAATACAAATACTAATTGCGTGCATATAATTTCAGACTTGCATACATTTATGAATTTATGCGGAATAATTGCATACATTACTACATAAATTTGCACAAGTAATCAAGACGAAACGGTTGCCAATATTATTTTTAATACTTATTACACGAGTAAAAGTTCAAAAAAAGTACAGAGCAAAATGCAGCGTTATAAATGATTCATAGTAAGATGTAACGGGTAAAGGAATGTTCAAATATTCTGCATATATTTATTCAAATATAACAAATATTAGCATACATTTCAGCTTAAAAAAATGTCAATCTAAAACAAATTCACAATAACAAACTGAACTGATTTTATTACATTAGACAAATGTTTACAACAAATGGTAAAAGAAAACACTAAAACCAAGTGTCTTTAAAAAAATAACAAAACAGATCTAATGGTCTTTCGAAGAACAAGTTCTTTTGTTATGACCCAGCTTATTGCACACACCACATCTAGTAGGCTTCGTAAAATCACATGCAGATTTCAATCTTCTGGATTAAGATGTACGACCAGGCATTCGTCTGCCTTTTGAAGGAACACTGTTATATGAAAAAGAAAATCAACATTAATAAGCCTAATGTGCAGTAATAAAATTACATAAACAAATTCAGATTAGTATAAATACATGTGTACAGTTCAACAAAAAAAACAATAATATCTGCATATTTATATGCAAGTATTCTAGATATATGCATACAAATATACAGATATTGTATATTATATTTTTCTGCATGTTTGATAAAAAAATTGCATACAGATATGCATATATTAAGAATAGATGCATATTTGTAGGAATTTTTTTAACATACATGCTGAAAACAGATAATTAAAACTGATGCGCAGTAAAATGTAACAAAAAATACAACATATAAGAAAAGGACTGATGCGTAGTAAGAATTTGTACATCACAAGTCCCTGTAATTGTAAATTGCAAATACAATATACATTTATTCGAATATAACGAATATTTGCATACATTTTAGCTTAAAAAAAATGGCAATCACAAACAAATTTACAACAAAATACTGAACTGATTTTGTTATGTGACATAAATTTTACAACCAATGATAAAAGTAAACAGCTTCAGATTACATAATAACAATAATCAAATTACATAAACAGCTTCAGATTAATATAAAAACGTGCGGACAATTCAACAAAATAACAATAATATATGTATGTTTATACGCTAGTATACTGTATATCTGCATGCAAATATGAATATTTTTTAAATAACTTTTTTCTGCATGTCTGATAAAAATTTGCATACAGATATGCATATATTGTGAAATGCGCATATTTGTAAGCAACTTTTTAAAAGAAATGATGAAACTAGTGATTTAAAATATATGCATATTTGTATGCATATATGTAATATATGTGCATACTTGTACTCAGCTTTTCTTATAACATGCAAACCCAAGTGTTCTAACAATAGTTGGATCTGTGAAGGATTTGCCTAGAAACGTGAATTTTATATGGACAGAATAGTTTCATCAACATAAATCGATTGCAAAATTGAAATAAGTATGCAAAGTTTTAAAATGAATAAACAATATAAATTACCTTTACAAGGACGGATCCATTTTTTAAATAAAAGCTCGATCAAAAAAAATCTATGGAAAAATTACCGATTAAACCGAATTTCATATCGCAAGAATTCGAAGTTGAGAAATTTAGAAAGTTGTTGTCGCCACCATTAACAAGGAAGAAATAAATAAACCACTAAACTAAAAATGAAAACAAAAAGAATCACCTGACAAAAAATTTATTCGATGAAGCTGCCGCCGCCATGGATATGAAAATTATGTTTCTGGAAAAAATAAAAACCCTAATACGTAATCTATACCCGTTAATTACATCACGAATTTGAATGAGGGCATCTCCACGAAAATAAAAGCCGTGTTTTAAAATAGGAAAATATTTATAAGGACAAAACTAAGGGCTTTTTTATTCATAAGGACAGCCCACTAAAAATTTAACCATAAGGACAATACACTACAATAATTTATTCGGTCGTTGTTTTCTTTTCTTCATCAATCTGCTATCGCCGTCGATCTCGTCATTGATCATGAACGCAATTTTTTTTTTATGTTTTGTGTCGATCTCCAGCAATCATCTTCAAACATCCATACCAAAATCGATCATGCGCGTACTGATTTAGGAATTCGTTCAAGAGATTTGCCCTAATTTTGTCGATTTGCCCTAATTTTGTCTGAAAAACTTCGTCGATTATTGAAGGTGCCGCGGATTTTGATTCGGTAGGCAGTAAATATGATTTCGTTATTTTTGATTATGCGAATTCATTGTAGAAAATCGAACGACAGAGATGAACGAGAAAAAAATCGCTGGAAAATACTTTTTTTTTTTATGGTGAAGTTAGCAACATCTTTTAGGTATCATTTTTCTATTTTTTTAGGTATCATTTTTCGTGTTTTAACAGTGTTATGCTTTGTGATTATAATTTTGGTACTATATCAGTTTCCTACATGTACTATTGCATTAACTTTGCAACTCAATCGAAATTATGTCATTTTAATCAATCAAAGTGGGATGTAAACATTTTTTGTATTAGTTTTCCTTTAAAATATCAAAGCACTTTTTAGGTACCATTTTTATATTTTTTTAGGTATCATTTCTGTATTTTCTAATTGAATTTACATCATAGCAGTTTTTAGGTATCATTTTTATATATTTTTTTGGGTATCATTTTTACTGTATTCACTGTGCTATGTTTTTTTAGTTACTTTTTGTTGTTGTATTAATTTTGTTGTTGTATTGTTGCACTAGCTTTGTAATTAAATTGAATTTATTTCATTTTAAACAATCAAATTGTGATTCAAACATTTTCTGTATTACTTTTGTCGGTGAAATATTAAAGCATTTTTTAGGTATCATTTTTAATTTTTTTTTAGGTATCATTTTTACTGCATTCACTATGCTATGTTTTTTCGGTTACTTTTTGTTCCTGTATTAATTTTGTTGATGTACTGTTGCACCAACTTTGTAATTTAATTGAATTTATTTCATTTTAATCAATCAAATTGTGAATAAATCATATTTCACTGTGATGTAAGTAATTTTTGTGCTACTTTTTATTTAAAACATTACTGCAGTTTTTAGGTATCATTTTTTTATTTTTTGGGGTATCATTTTTACTATATTCACTGTGCTATGTTTTTTTAGTTACTTTTTGTTGCTGTATTAATTTTGTTGTTGTACTATTGCACTAGGTTTGTAATTCAATTGAATTTACTTCATTTTAATCCATCAAATTGTGAATAAATCATATTTCACTATGTTATAAGTAATTTTTGTGCTACTTTTTATTTAAAACATTACTGCAGTTTTTAGGTATCTTTTATTTTTATTTTTTTGGGTATCATTTTTACTGTATTCACTGTGCTATGTTTTTTTTAGTTTCTTTTTGTTGTTGTATTAATTTTGTTGTTGTACTGTTGTACTAGGTTTGTAATTCAATTGAATTTACTTCATTTTAATCCATCAAATTGTGAATAAATCATATTTCACTGTGATGTAAGTAATTTTTATGTTACTTTTTATTTAAAACATTACAGCAGTTTTTAGGTATCAGTTTTATATTTTTTTTGGGTATCATTTTTACTGTATTCACTGTGCTATGTTTTTTTTAGTTACTTTTTGTTGCTGTATTAATTTTGTTGCTGTGCAGTTGCACTAGCTTTGTAATTCAATTGAATTTATTTCATTTTAATCAATCAAATTGTGATTCAAACATTTTCTGTATTACTTTTGTTGTTAAAATATTAAAGCAGTTTTTAGGTATCTTTTTTTTTTTTTTTTTAGGTATCATTTTTATGGCTTTGTGTATGCGAACTGTGGCAAGTAGGCAGATTTGTGTTGTTTGCTTTGGTAATTGACTTTTTTTGATACACAACATTAATTCTAACTGATACCCACTGTTAAAAAAAATTAACACCCACCTACTCAATTCAAATTTCACAAAAATAATATTTATTCTCACCAATACCAACTGATTAAAAAAAACAATAGCACTCAATTCAATTATCACAAAAATTAGTTTATTCTCAATAATACACAATAATAACCACTTGTATCATATGATACCTACAACTATACATAACTGATATACTAAGATACATTATTTTCCTACAGAATCTAAGTACATACAACACTGCTCCCCATTCCAAGCATGCATTCATGCATTTACTTTTACTTGTACTCAATCCAGCCTTGAATTCAAGTAAATTTCAGCAGCATGCAGTATCTGCAAGTATTTCATACACAATCAAAACTTATACCAACATAATACTGTAAATTCAAATAGAAAAATATAAAATTGATACCTAAAAAAATATAAAAATGATAACTAAAAACTACTTTGATGTAAATTCTTGTTGAAAATATAAAATTGATACCTTAAAAATAATATAAAAATGATATCTAAAAACTGCTATGATGTAAATTCATATTGAAAATATAAAACTGATACCTAAAAAAAATATAAAAATGATACCTAGAAACTGCTTTGATATTTTGAAGGAAAACTAGTACAAAAAATGTTTACGTCCCACTTTGATTGATTAAAATGACATAATTTCGATTGAGTTGCAAAGTTAATGCAACAGTACAAGTACAAAACTGATATAGTACCAAAACTATAAACAAAACAGCATAACACTATTAATACAAGAAAAATGATCCCTAAAAAAATAGCAAAATGATACCTAAAAATTGCTGCTAACTTCACTGTAAAAAAAATAAAAAAAAAATCTAGCGGTTTTTTTCTCCTTCATCTCTCTCGTTCGATTTTCTACAACGAAATCATATTTACTGCCAAATGAATCATAGCAATCGAATTTACCCTAATTTCGTGAACGATTTCAGCAATCGAGTACGTGCGAGATCGAGAAATTTGATGGAAGAGGCGGAAGTTGTTTGCCAGAGATGATTAGGTTTTGATGGAAGAGGCGGCCAGTGATGTGGTGGAAGTTGATCGTCGAAGGCGTATAGGGTTTGACGGAAGAGGTGGTCAGCAGTTAGGGTTTTCAGTGAAAAGATGGAAATGATAAAAAGAACGTAAAAAAGAGGGGTTATGTTGGGCTGGCCTATTTACTGTCCTTATGGATAAATTATTAGTGGCTTGTCCTTTTGGATAAAAAATTTAATTAGTTTGTCCTCATAAAATATTTTTCCGTTTTAAAAATAGGGATGAAAATTATAATCCTTAAAAGGGGAGGATGTGAGCCTAATTAACTTTAGTTTTAAGGATGTGAGGCTAATTTTCACTTGTGCAAAGGTGACCACTAGTCTAAATTGGGGTGTGAATAGCAGCACACTTTGAAGAAGAAAAAAATGACTCTTCCTTGACAATATTTGGAGTGTCAATAACAATGCCCTAATTTTAAATTAGTTTATCACTTTAAACTTATTTACTATTTCTCTCATATTATTTACTTCTTCTGTCATTTTACATTTTGATATGAATATTTCAAAGTTTACACAATTATTATTAACAATCAGCTTCTAACATTTTTATATTTAAGTCCACATATTTTTATTAATTACAAAATCCAAAATTTAAGTAATTTAAATAAATTTAATTAATTCTTGTTTCTTTTAAATATTAAAAATGAAAAAAAATTGTTTTTAGCTTTAAATACCTACACTCCAAATTCTCTACAATTATTTAGGTGTGTCGCAATTCTTCTATAATATTTTACGTTTAGTATCATATTTCACAAATTACATAAAAAAAAAACTATTTATATAATTTTTGCAAATTATTATTTATTAATTCCCTAATAAATCACATCAAGATTAAACATATCTTTATTAACATAAATATAAAAAAGAAAATATAAACACGTTAATCACATAACATAAACTATCACAAGTTCAAAGATGAACTCATTTACGTCAATATACTTACGATGTATTGCATTGTAATATTAATGTCAAACACCTACTATTTAAAATTCATTTAGTTATTTACACAACACTGCACAATATCACTTAACATTGTACATTTAAATCAATCTGTTTAAATTAATTAATTGTGTGATTTTGAATTTAATAAATGAACTCAATTAATAAACTGCTGTTAATTCTTCTAATTAACGCTAAGGGTGATGTTTTAAAATGTACACCATTTTCAACAATAATAGTAAAACGACTTTTTTTCCAAATATAAAGTTAACTAAGTCACACAGTTTAAATAATATATGTAAACAACAAAAATATATATATGCTTATCTCAATAAATGTACCATAAAATTGAACAAAACAATATATTCTTTAAAAAACTACGTTTTAACATTATTTTTTGAACCTTCTTAATTCTTTCCTGATATTTTATATTTCAATGCATATGTTTAAACAGGAAAATATTATGAAAGACAAAATTAACAAAAAGTTTATCCATAAGGACAAGAGGCTAAAATTTTAATCATAAGGACAGATTTTAGTGTAGGCCCTTGAATTCCTCTCTTTGTACTAAAATTTGTCCTTATGGTTAAAATTTTAGCCTCTTGTCCTTATGGATAAATCTTTTGTTAATTTTGTTAATTTTAGCCTCTTGTCCTTATGCATATGTTTAAACTACTTATTAAATCTTAAATTCTAATTATTTAAATAATATGGAGATTACTTGGTCCACTTTTATAATAGTCTTAAAAATATATGTCAGTTTTACTATGTAGATTCATATTTAAAAAGGTTTTTTTAATGCAACTATAATAAATCACATAATATGAATTATGTATAACAACAATAATGATAACCTAAATTGTAAATTAGATATGATTTATTTATATCAAGAATTTACCATATATTGTATCATAATTTTTTTTTGAACATCAATAACTCCACTACAAATTTATACATTTTCGTACAATCATTTTCTTTTCAGTTTTTTCTGCTATGCTACGCAGTTAAACTAACTTTGTAATTTTACATTTAACTTATTGAAACGGATTCTATCAAATAAGCTTTGATAATTTATCGAATAGATTACTAGCATACATCAATTTCAATATGTATATTTATATTAATAATAATGTTTAAACAAAATTTTAAATACACACGCATACAAATTGTGTAAGCTATTGAACATAAATTAATACAAACAACAATAATAATTTTAGTTAATAGTTTATGTATTTCACTTTTGAATTTAGTATATGTTACAACAAAGTTTTCGTTTTAACATTAAAATAATAATGATAATTTTTAATAATATTATCGTGTGCAACGCACGGGTTACACACTAGTTTAGTTAATAATAGATCCCAAGCAGATCTAAGAGGAGTCTCAAACTCCTGACCTTTTACATGGTAGGTACACACACTATCGTGATGTTGCACTATCTTGGCTGTTTCAATATATTTAACTAGAATTAAGAATTGTTAGTGGTAAAGATGACCAACATACCCACACAACTTGATATTGTACGTTTGTTCGGTGTTAGTACACGAAAATAACATGTCATGCTTTTCTTTTCAAGCACCTACCAAGATTAGGGTTGTTGCAAGATTTTAATGAAAAATATTACGAATGTATATGAGCCATCTTCATCTTAACAAAGTACATTTTTTAAAATAAAAAATATTACCCAACATACAATTTATTTGAGAGAAATAAGTAATCTTCACTATAAAAAGAGCACTAATATAATTTTATTCTACGCTAAAAAAATAAAGCTGCTAACAAGTCTGATAGTTAGCAAAAAAGCTCTTATAATAAAAATAAAAAGCCTTTGCCCAAAAAAAAAAAAGGTCTATAAACCTAAAGTTCATATAAAAACTACGATAAAAAAGAGCTACAAGTAAAAACAAAAGATAAAAAATAGTAGAAACTAATTGATCCTAAAACTAAAACCGTAAATAAAAACTACACAAATAAGTTAGTCAACACATATGTATGTATGAATATATCTGAACAAAAACACATGCACACACACACACATACATATGTATATACATATTTATGTATTTATATATATAATAAAAGCATATACATAAAAAAGGAAAATATAGGAGAAGAAACAAACAACTTATATTAAAGCCCTAATAAGAGCAAATTCAATACAATACAAGAAATAAGCAGCTTATATTAAATTCTAGAACTAAAACCTGTAGTTGCAAAGAAAAACTAAATAAATTTGTTAGTCAACACAACCCCCCCCCCCCCCACATATATATATATAATAGGATATACATAAAAAAGCAAATATGGGAGAAGAAACAAGAAACTTATACTAAAGTCATAAGAAGAGAAAATTCAATACAATACAAGAAATAAGCGATTTATGTTAAATCCTAAAACTAAAACCTACTGTTGCAAAGAAAACTAAAGAAATTAGTTAGTCAACACACACATACACGCGCGCATACACACACACACGCACATATATATATATATATATACACACACACATACACACACACATACATATATATATACACACACATGCACGCATATATATATATATATATATATATATATATATATATATATATATATATATATATATATGTGTGTGTGTGTGTGTGTGGATATGATCAAGAGGATCATTTTAGCCCCTTGATTTCCACCTCACACTCCTCATTCTCTTTTTCTACTAACTTTCTACCTTCCCTTTAACTTATTTAATCATAAATGAGCAGCTATAACTCGGATGTAAATGGGGTGCTAGAAATTAGGGTGTCATAGAGTGTGTCTTATATATATATATATATATATATATATATATATATATATATATATATATATAAGTGTGTGTGTGTGTGTGTGTGTGTATTGAAAATTGGTACCTTTTATTACCAACCATACACTTCCATTATATGCCTCATCAAAACCTTACAACCCCTTTATTGGGTACTTTGCAAGGGAAAAGAGCACATATAATTTCCATATATTGAACTGTGTTCATACATCATTACAACCAGAAATTAAAAAGGAACAAAAAAAGGAAAAGAATAAAGAAACATAACATGAAACAGGTAAATAGGCCCAAGCCCATAATCACTCGCTGAAAACCTCCTGCTAAAAACCTTCGAAATTCAGCCTGCATCAATCAATTCGATCCCCCATCTTTGTAAGAATTCCTCATTGAAAGTTGATCGAGCTATTGTAGATCCATTTTTATTGACCAAGAACATTACTTCCTTCTCAATCTACCATATCTTGATAATCGCTGATGTCTTTTGGTCCCTGAATATCCTCGAATTCCGTTCCTTCCAGGTATGGTAAACAACTACAGTTAATGCACCACAAGCTATATCCCGGAGTTTGTCACAATTTCTAAACTGGTATTGAATATTCATCACTTCCTGGTGGATAAAACTAATACTGTTTGGCGAAATGCCTAGCTTAGATCGGAGAACTCCCCAGACAGCATATGAAGAAGAACACTGGAAGAAGAGATGATCCATTGATTCTTCTGCTTCATTACATAGGACACAGTTAATATCATCTATAATTCCAAAACTAGCTAGTCTTTTTTTAGTATTCAATCTGTTCGAAATAGCCAAATAAGTTATAGAAGCCATCTTGGGACTATCTTTCTGATGCTAGACAACTAGGTAATAGGGCTTAGGATCTTGTTTATCACATACAAATTCCCAAGCCTTATGAAATGTGAAAGGACCTCCCTTACACCATTCATAAAAATCTTTTGTGTTGGATGCGTGTAAAGTAATGGCTGAATTATGTTGGGACATTTCCCTAATAGTAGCATACCTTATAGGTTGAAAACTGCCATCAATTATAATATCTGCAACTTTTTGATCATTTCTACCGAGCATTGAAAACCTGTGAGTCCCCAAAAGATCAATCAAGCATTTGGAATTAATCCATGGTTCAAACCAGAGGAGTGTGCTTGAACCATTAACAATTGCTTTGTTAAATAATTGGGCCCCTTTTGTCCTTAACCTTAGTAATGCTTTCCATGTACTAGAGGCATTGTTGTCTATTGACATAGTCCAAAAATGTTTATTAAAGCAATATCTCGAATACATCCAGTTGCTCCGTAAGTTTGGCTTAGATAGAAAATTCCATAATAGCTTAATAATAGATGCTTTCTTTAGATTAGAGAATGACTTGAGACCAATACCCCCTTCAATCTTCGATTTGCATAAAGTTTGTCAACTAATTTTTTGTTGAGAATTTCCAAAAAAAAAGTCAGGACAAAGCTTGTTTATTTTATCAATGGTAACCTCAGGGATTTGGTAAACTAGCAGCCAGTAAAGGACTATAGGTGTTAAAACAGAGTGGATCAATTCTGGTCGACCAGCAAAACTTAAATACTTAACATCCCACCCTTGAATTCGGTCTTGAAGTTTATGTATAAGAGAAGCACAGTCACCATAATATAAGTAATTTGTAGACAGAGGAACACCTAAATACTTAATAGGTAGAGTACTCACATCATATCCAAGAATGTTAGTGATTTCGTGGGTATTAAAAGCATGGGAACTGCAGAAAAATTTAGTCTTGCAAGCATTAACATTTAAACCAGTATAAATGCTGAGGTTAGCAAATATATTCTTCAATGTAATAGCTGAATTTATAGTACTTTTACCAAAAACCAAGAGATCATATGCATATAAAAGATGGCTTACTTGTCGATCAAAGGAATGAACTGGTATGAAGGCCTTCCTAGCAGATTCCTTATGCAAGTTATAACTGAAGTATTCCATTGCTATGCAAAACTAATACGGTGACAAAGGGTCCCCTTGCCTTATGCCTCGAGTAGAAGTAATAAAGCCTTTAGGAACCCCTTGTAATAAGATAGAGAAAGATGCAGTCGGAATGCATTCGTAGATAAGATTTATAAAATGAGTTGGAAAGCCCATATTATGCATTATGTAGCAAATTAACTCACAATTAATCCTATCGTAAGCCTTGTGTAAATCAACTTTTACACAAAATTTACGTATGCTAGCTTTGTTTAAATCTCGAAGGAGTTCATGAGCTAATAATATGTTATCTCCTATATACCTTCCAGGGATGTAAGCGCATTAGTTTTGAGAAATAAGGTGCTGCAGTAAAGGCTTCATTCTAGAACAAAGGACCTTGCCGAAGACTTTGTAGAACAAATTACAATAAGAAATGGGATGATAATGTGTAATGTCGGAGGGCCGCTCTATCTTGGGGATTAAGGTAACAAAGGTATAATTAACCCTGTTAGGCAGTTTACCGGAGTGAAAAATTTCCTGAACCGCTGCTAATAAATCAAACTTTATATGATCCCAATGTAGCTTCTTAAATTTTGAATTTATCCCATCAGGACTCGGACTTGAATCATCATGAATAGAAAAGACTTCTTGCTTGATTTCTTCCATACGAACAGGTGCCAACTAACATTGATTTTCCGAAATTATTTATGGTAGCAATTGGTTCAAACTCTGGAAAATCCATAATGATTGGGCCATTAAATAAATCAGTAAAATATGATAGTGCTTGGGCCTCAATTTCTTCAGGCTTGTATAGCAATTCACCACTATCCGTAAACAAAGCTTTAACATTATTCTGATATTTCCTATGTGACATTTTAGAGTAAAAAAACTTGGAGTTAGTATCTCCCTGCTGTAGCAATAAGAATTTTGCTCGTTGACGTAATCCCCAAAATTTTATGTTCTGTTGTGTCATATACAGGTGTTTTGCTTGTAACATTTGGTCATACAACTCTAAATTCTCCGGATCATTATCGACAGCAGCCTGCAATTGATGAAAATTATGTTCTGCTTCAATCAACAGTGAGTCATCCTTCGGCCTTACTTTGTTCCATAATTTTAATTCAAATTTACATGCTTGGAGTTTATGCTGGAAATTATAACTCATAAACTCCCAAGTTGAGGACTGCCACCTCACGGAAAACATTCATAATAACCTGGATATGAATGCCAGTCATTACGATAACGAAAAGGATAGCCCTTTGTTTGTATAGTTGGAACAAGGTGCAATAATAGCGGGTTATGATCACTGGATTCTTATGAGAGAGAGAGCACTCTCATATTTGTAAATTGGTGAAGGCAAGAGCGATTAACCAAAATTTTGTCTATATTATTTGCAATTCCCCTCCTCCTCCATGTATAATTAAATCCAGTGGCCTTTATTTCCATAAGGCCAGATTTTTGAAAAAAAACTCTGAAATGTCCTGATTTGGGAAAATGGAATGGGAAAACCTCCCTTCTTGTCAATCGGTGATGAACTATGATTACCCATTATAACCCATCACTCGGATATATTTTGTGCGTGTATAATGAGATCATTCCAAAAGAAATTCAAAATTCTCTGTCTGGATAGTTGTTACTTGCATAGATAACAGTAAACATACAATGAAAACCCCCGTAATTGGATAAAGAAGCTGTGAGAAATTGAGAGGAAGAAGATTGAATATCCACTTGCCACACTATAGAGTCCCATAACAATAAGATACACCTGAAATAGGAGTACAATTAGATGGATAATTAGTCCAATTAGTAGGAAGTTTAGAAGACAAAGAGGACATATTAGCAACATTTAGTTTGTTCTCCATTAAGCTCACTATTGTAGGTTTGTAAGATGTTAGAAGTTTGAATACATCACAAATACATTGTGATGAATTCATTCCCCTAACATTCCATGATAGGAATGTCATTTAATAGCTGTTAAACTCCTGGTATATCTTTTAGGAGGAATGTCTGGTTTTTTGGCATTTGAAGTAGTAGGATTTTGTGTAGTCTTTAAATATGTTGGATTTTTGCCAACAAAAGATGATGCATCAACTTCATCATTGATGGGAGATTCCTCTGTAATCACATCCGCAATATTTTCTAACTCATCAGGTACTAAAGATGTTGGTAAATCAGAATTCAGAAATTGCAAATCATCCTTTGCTGGAGCATCTTTATGTGGTTCTGACTGTGAAACAGAAGCAATTATTCATGAACATCAAAAGATGGTTGAGAGTTAGAAGTAGAAGCATCTGAAGTGACATTATTGTGAGGCACCCATTTTGCTTTTGTTTGAATGTCATGAATATTTTCTTTGTGACCAAATTTTATGCATTTTCTATACTTGAAAGGAATGAATTTGTAATGAATTTGAATTTCCTTTTTAACCCCTGAACATTCTTGCAAAATGAGTATGTGATTTCACAATATTTTTTTCATCACACATAATAGGCTTGCCAATAAAACTGGAAATCATAAAGAGAGCATTTACAGTCCACATTTCCGTATCTAAACCATGTAACTGAATCCAGATCTGTACTTCCTATGCGTTGAATTTGTCAAAATTATAGCCAGGCACCCATTTGTTAACTAGCATTAGTTTACCATAATAAGAATATGTAGTAGTGTGCATAACTTTATGAAAATCATATATATATATATATATATATGAATTTGTTCAAGGGGAATCCAACTGTGGTCATAAAACCCCTCTAGTGCATCTAGCCCGGTCTGCGGGTACCACATAAGTGGTTCATCATAGCGTATGCACCTGGTAAACCATTAGCATGTCATCCACGTTTCGAACTTGTACCGTTGTTACCTCGACACAACTCCTTATCCGCGGGGCTAATGACGCAGACACACACACATACA
The DNA here is from genome assembly GCA_030737875.1 of Allium sativum. Lineage (NCBI taxonomy): Eukaryota > Viridiplantae > Streptophyta > Magnoliopsida > Asparagales > Amaryllidaceae > Allium > Allium sativum. The sequence continues at coordinate 967,918,213 of CM060910.1, read as the reverse complement.
CAAACACACACACACACATACACACATATATATGTATGTGTATATATATATATATATGTGTGTGTGTGTGTGTGTATACATATATTTATATTTATATATCTATATATATATCAGCAACGTTTCGGGGGATCCCTGTTTTGTAGCACCCCTTTAGCACTTCTAACGTATCTGAGTTACACCAATCCAAATTCAACAAAAATTTGTAGAAGTTCAATCCGTGTATATATTATCATCTATCCCAAATTTAAGCTCGTTTCGACATTTGTAACATTTTCAAAATCTTAGCTCAATTATTTACCATTTAACAGTTATTCAAATCATTAAATTTAAACATCAAATATATTATTCTACGAATGTCGAAACTAGCTCAAATTTTGGATAGATGATAATATATATGTGGATTGAACATATACAAATTTTGTTGAATTTGGATTGGTGTAGCTCGCGATATAGTACGGATGTTGCAAAATAGGAGTGCTTCGCAACGCTCCTATATATATATATATATATATATATATATATATATATATAGAGAGAGAGAGAGAGAGAGAGAATTGGTACGTTTTATTTAAAAGACCAATAAAAAACCTGTTTTATATGCCTCGTTAAAACCTTGTAACCTACCTAATCCAGATGGGTGTGTTACAAGGAAAAAGAGTACAAATAAAGTGGTGTAATCACAATACAATATATTTGATATATTTAGTAAAATATAGGAGAAAAAACACGTTGAAAGGCCAAAAGGGTCAATCCAAATGTAATTCAAAACTAATTTTCCTAGAACTTGGCGGTCATCCTCCATCGTTGAGTTCAATTGTCCACCTCTGAAGCGACCATAATTTTTGCAAGCATCTCTCGATCTTGCTGCCATTATTGTAGACTGGATGGTTGATTTCTTCTTCTTCAGCCTATCTGAATTTATCAGTATAAAGCATTCCTCGATTGTTAAATCACGGCAATTACACTTCTACCAAATGAAGTAAATAGTAAAAGTAAACGCTGCACAAACAATGACTTTGAGTTAGTCTTTCTGTTTAAAAGTAGATATCGGTAGCATTGTTTTGTCTTCAATAGTAGGCAATGTGTTTGTAGAAAGATGGAGTTTGAATTCTAATGAAAACCAAATAAAACTGGAATATTCACAGTGGAAAAACAAATGTTGTATTATATTTGAATGAATGGTAGGGAATCAAAATATTCATAAGATGGGTGGATACTTATAATAGAAAATGATGTATATAAGAGTGATTTTATTACATGTTGTTATACTTCTCCACTCTTAAAAGGTTTTTGTTTGAATTTTCAAATAATAGGTTTGCTAACGTAAATATCCATCTTTCTAAATATAAGTAATTATTAAATGTATTTTACTTGTGTTTACAAAGATGTTTATGGTAAATGTTATAATTGTGGTTATAAATTAATTACCTTTTGTGAAGTAACAAAATTTACGATTGGAAATTTTGCGAACTATTAAAACTTTGAAGGTTAATTGATTTTTATATAAATGAGATCTTTATAAATTATTCAATATAAAATTTTATGATATATATAAACAAGTATGCGTAATAAATTTCCCTAATTTGAAACTTTTTGGTATAAAAAAGTGATTTGAAATTTATTATATACAATATGAATATTTTGAAAGTTTGAATATTTATTTTGAAAGAAAAATAATTTTGAAATATTTCACTTGATGTTGAATTGATATACTAGATACCTAAAGATTTTGGACATCTATGAGGCTAAATTATGGATAAAATTTTGTAAGCATGTGGGTATATGTTAGTTATTCTCACTCTAGTACGTCGCTTGGAAATAATTATGGCGACTACATCATCATTAGCATTCATTTTTTAGTTTTGAAAATGAGAATTATATAATAAGTCGATTAATAAAACAACCGCATATTTAAAGTAGTTTTGTTAATTGGCCTTTTGGTCCGGTTCCCAAAAGTACGCAAGACAGGCTCGATTCAACGTATCGCGTGATGGTAAAGATGAGAGTTTTTCCAAGGAGTTAATGAAATAAGCCCAGAAAGGGCTATGCAGACAGGGGCCTCAACACTCCTCCAAACATCGCCAAACCAATACCTCAAACTCTAGAAAGTCGTGAGTCTCACTAACCTCGATTCCCCATGGTCGTCCCTGTATCCTTCATACCCTATGGCATACGAATTTCATACCCACGGGTGGGTACGAGTTTTTGGCATTGGCCATGAGGGGTCCGAGATTCTGATAGCCTACACTACGGGATCCGAGATTCCTAATGTGGTCCCCTACTCCTACCTACTCCCACCTTACCACTTCACTATAAATACCCCCAAGCTCACACTCAAGGGGATTGTATTTTGGTTGATTTGACTTCTCTTGAGAGCTCCAAGTGGCCTCCTTAATGGCATCCATGCTTTGAGGAAGAAGAAGGGTAAAAATGTCTTTTTCCTAATATTTGGATATGATATTTATGACCTCCTATAAATTAGAGGTGTATGTAAGAGGATGTCATGTGATTGTCTCAACCTTGTAACTCTTTGTTATCAATAATATTCCAGCGGCTCTTCCAAAGTGGACGTAGGCCTCTCGCGAGACCGAACCACTATAATTCTCTTGTGTTATTTACTACTTTCCGCACTTATATTTCCACACTAAACTATAATTCTTAAGTAACTAAGAATCTTGGGTGTTTACCGCGTATTTTGTCGTAACATTGTGGTGCTTTCACTAAGAAAACATGGATTCGCTTCTTTGTCGCACATTATGATCTCGACTCTAACATGCTTTAGGTTCCTTCACTAATCTCCCGCCAAGTCCGTTCACGATGGTAAAGCGACCAAAGAATGCAATGATCGGCTCTTCTGCTGCAGCCGTGAAAGTGTCGATAGACGACTTTAGGCAGGATCAGTAATATGGATATGCAGAATATATGATATATACTAAGAAAGATCTCACAGTAGCAATATCACAGATAAGTAAATGCAGTAATAGAAAAATCACACCAGGGCTTTTTATACTGGTTCGGAGCACCGTCCTACGTCCAGTCCCAGACCTCTCTCTGGAATTTCACTAATCAACAACCTCGCTTCACCCGGAGGAACAGGTTCACAACACACCACTTGATTTCACGGGCTACAAGCTTACCCACTTGATTTCACGGGCCACAAGCTTACCCACTTGATTTCACGGGCCACAAGCTTACCCACCTGATTTGAATGGCTACAGGCTTACCGGAATTTCAATACAAAGTAGTTGATGGTTGACTATATATTGTGTCTTCAATACACGAACTAGTCACTTGTAGTACACCCTTCCTATAATCTTATCCTCGAGTATATACTTTGAATGCGTAGATTTAAGGAAGTAGAATGCTTGTTGAATCAAATGATATTACATTGATTCAAGGATTCAACAAGTATTTGAATTTGGAGAGCTTTTAGAATGCAAGAGTATTTAGAAAGTAAGATCAGAAACTAGAGAAAGAATCGGTGATTTGAAAGTATGATTTCAAGTCTATTTATAGTGTAGAATAGTTGCATTCCTTCATGAAGAGTTTCTACAAAAGATTGCATCCATTTCCATTGAAAATTGAAGAGAAAACTCTTGATGAATGGAAGCAACCCTTCATAAAAAAGCTTGTTGTTCGGAACCGGTCGATTGGTTGAAAATCACCGGTCGACTGGTTAAGTTTCTGGAAATTTAAAGAATAAAAAAAATAGCCGTTATGTGCATACACAGTAAAACTGGTCGACCGGTCCTTTTTTGGGCGGTCGACCGTTTTCTGGCTATGGACTGGAGGACCTCGGTCCATAGTCTATATCACTCTGCACTCTTTCCCGGTCGGAGCCTGGACCGTTTGGGCTTTTTCTATGACTTTTCAATTCCTCAAATATACAGATTTCAGCAACGAAATTTTGTGCATTCGTGTTATACTTTGAGGATAGATTTTAACATATTTCTAACATGACTCAAAGTAAAAAAAAAACTTAGCTCTATGAAATGATCTTCATTGCACCTTTATATGTTGGCATCGATCAAAATCTCATCTCAACATTCTCCCCCTTTTTGATTGATGGCAACACCTTAGATATTCTCCCTCTGAATATAATGCTTCCCCTTAATGTCCGCAACATTTGTTAGTCCATAATATAAATGATCTTACCTTTTGATTCCTGCATTAACAAATGTTAGCTTACATATACTATTATCATGTTAAGCACATAATTTTAAATGATAGTATATGTAATGTATTATCATAAGAGAAAATATTTCTCCCTCTTTGTCATCGATTAAAAAGAATGAATACCATAATAGACATAGTAATCGAGAGTAGTAGAGAATACAAATAATTATAGCACGTTTAGGAGATACCGAATAACCTTCTCTTTGTTGTGGTGTACCTGCAAAAAATATAACATATATAGTTTGGTACCCACTTGCTTTGTTTGGGTCCATGGGTTAGATGGAAGGTAACCATACCCAAGAGGGTTTGATGGTACCTTTAAATATAAAATTTTCATTATTAACTACTGAATCAAAATAATCATCGATATATTTTCCTCTGTTTTTCCAACTTACAGGAACCCAAATACTTAAGTAATCTCTAGTGATATTCCTTTTCGTACTTCTATATTTATTATAAATACCACTAGTCATAGAAGTATTCGAATTTCTATAATAATTGGGTTTTGGATATGCATTAGTGATAGCAGTGATATTCTTATTGTACATAAAAGCATATCTAGTACTATTTCTATGGTTATTATATCCTATACCACTTTTGTCATATAAAGGTCGAGATATAGATAAAATCATGTTTAAATCATTTTGACCTTTATTAAATTTCACTAATTTATTTGTACGTTTGATTCCATAGTCGCGATTGATATTTTCAACAGAAACTTTGTTATTAATACCCTTATTTAATTCAGAATTCTTCCTTTTTAAAGTTCTACTCTCATTTTCGAGACAACTAATTTGAGATTCTGAATTATATAAAAATGATTGTAATTTTTCAATATTTTTTTTGATTTAGAGATTGCTTTTTGCAAAATATTATTATTAACTTTTAAAGTCTCACATTCTTTAGATAATTCCAAATTCTTTTCAGTTAGAGCTCCATTCTCTTTTTCAAAAGACGAAATTAAAGAACTAGAATTATTTAAAGAATCTTCTAATGATTTATTTCTATTTTGCAAAAGATCGATTTCCTTTAAAAGAACATTGTTTTTATCTTCTAGTCGCTCATTTTCTTTTTGAAGGAAATCTTTTTGAGAAACAAGCTTTTCTAAGGTATTTTCAAAACATTTGGTTTGTTTTACCAAACGATTGTTTTCTTCTTTTAATTTGGAATTTTCTTGCTTGTAATTTTTTGACATAGCTAAAACGACTGTATCGAGTTTCAATAATTTTTCATGGTATAACAAAAGATCTTTATATAATGAATCTGTACATACCGATTGTGATCTGACTTTAGCCATGAGACACTTGTTTCCTTGCTCTCCTGATTCTGCTTTGTTGCTCTTCCATTTTCTAATTCCCTGACTATATTTCTTTATAGCCATTTGTTCTAGGATGTTGTTACGATCTCTAGAACACCAGGCTCTGATACCAATTGAAAGTGTTGATAGATGACTTTAAGCAGGATCAGTAATATGGTTATGCGGAATATATGATTTATACTAAGAAAGATCTCACAGTAGCAATATCACAGATAAGTAAATGCAGTAATAGAAAAATCACACCAGGGCTTTTTATACTGGTTCGGAGCACCGTCCTACGTCCAGTCCCAGACCTCTCTCTGGAATTTCACTAATCAACAACCTCGCTTCACCCGGAGGAACAGGTTCACAACACACCACTTGATTTCACGGGCTACAAGCTTACCCACTTGATTTCACGGGCCACAAGCTTACCCACCTGATTTGAACGGCTACAGGCTTACCGGAATTTCAATACAAAGTAGTTGATGGTTGACTATATATTGTGTCTTCAATACACGGACTAGTCACTTGTAGTACACCCTTCCATTAATCTTATCCTCGAGTATATACTTTGAATGCATAGATTTAAGGAAGTAGAATGCTTGTTGAATCAAATGATATTAAATCGATTCAAGGATTCAACAAGTATTTGAATTTGGAGAGCTTTTAGAATGCAAGAGTATTTAAAAAGTAAGATCAGAAACTAGAGAAAGAATCGGTGATTTGAAAGTATGATTTCAAGTCTATCGATGCCAACAAGCCGAAGCTGGAACCTCCCAGCAACCTTAGCCGGTGGATATCCCAGCCGCAACCGAGACCCTACCTCCTGTGGACTCCCAAGCTCCTGCAACGCAAGCACAGATCCACACACTTAATAAGAAGTATGAGAGCACAACTCTCAAGCTCAATCAGGCGTTGAGAGATAACATTGACCTCATGCGCCAACTCCAAGAAAGTCAACGCGTCGTCGCCCGACTACTGCTCACTCGGAACAATGCCCAACATTGGTGTACCATATTGAAAACTTCATCTTCTGAGTTTAGGGGACCCACATCAAAGTAGGGGGTTTAGCCTCATCAACAACATCATCGTCCGCTCCAACGCCCATACCAACGACTATGACAATGGAAATGGAAATGGCGACCAAACTACCGCCACTTACAGCGAGGGGGTACAGTATTGTGACCACTCCCGACTGATTATCAATGATGAGCTGAGTCCGAGCAACCGACCCCTTCCTCGATAGAACCGAACTGTCGCCGCTCATAAGCATGGACCTACTCTCCCAGCAGCCCAGCAGGCCCAAGCTCTTCAAGATCAAGATGCGCATCAACTGGCTCTGTAACACCCCACGTCCGTTAATGACACTCACTAAGGGAATGCATTAAGTTCTGTGAAGCATTATAGGTAAACAAGAATATAATAGCATAAGACATACATGTAAAATAGCAGCGGAATTAAAAACTAAAAAAAAAACTTTATTTAAATCAAAACATCATGGTCCCAAATACTGAGTTTACATCATAAGTACCTAATTACATTAATAATCTATTTTTCCAAAAATATCAGAGTACAAAAGCATAAAACCATATTTGTATATTTCCACTTTTTATACCTAAACTTATATTCATATTTTTCCAATATTAAATATGCCCCAAATTATGTCTTTCCCAATCATTCCCAATTTCGCATGTTCGCATTTTTCAGCGTTAGGCCTAGGCTTGAAGGTAGCCTGGCTATATAAAAATGAAAATGAAAAAATAGGGAGAGAAGGGAATCAATAATAGGCATAATAATGAATCAATAATAAACTGATAGAAATAGGCGTAAACTGAATAGGAATATTATGACATGATTTAACATGGAGGCGGTGTGAACATATAAAAGCAGGTCTGATAGTTATGTCATAATAGAACTGATTAGGCACCGATTCAAGATCCAATCTTTACATACATATCAAGATTACTATTTAAATATTTAGATCTAAAAATAACATGAACTCACAGTGAATAGATCTAACGAAATGGATCCAAATTACTGCGAAGAACATGTTGAATTTGTTGTAGTCATCGCTGAATTTGTTGTAGCAATCTTCGAATATGTATAATCTTGTTTGAATTGATTTAGAAGAAGAAAGGCCATTATAAATTTTCGTTGCAGTAGAGCTTCGCCGTCAGCATTATTTTTAGATGAATAAAACCCAGGTCTAGGGTCCTTTATATAGCCTAAGGTTCAATGAATCTTGCTCAGAAAGGTGTCTAGATACAAAACGAATTATTTCGCCCAGATCTTTCAGGGGTGGGTCGACCCCCCTTTGAGTGGGTTGACCCCTTTTGGGTAGGTCGACCTATGGGTCAACCCCCCTTTGAGTGGGTAGACCCACCTGGGCGGGAAATCTGCCTCCTTCCCAAATTTCGAATTTCTGGACCCATTTTTGAATTTCTGAACCTATTATATATATATATATTCTTCCTGTGCATATACAAACTTCAAACCTTAATAACTTCTTCATACGGTGTCCGATTTACGCAAACCAGGTGTCTATTTTGACTAGAATTTCGAGACGAACGCAATGGCGCAGTTCGTTTTACTTAATTCTGAATACTAAATTAAGTTTTCTTTTATTCATTGTTAACAGTGTATTTTACACTAATTATTCTTTAATTCATCATCTTTAGTGTCGTTAAAATTATGGGGTATTACATTCTCCACTACTCAAAGGATTTCATCCCCGAAATTTTTAATTTAAGAAGAACGTATATCCTAACATCCAACAATCATACATCCATCTAGCAATCACAGGCATTCATTATCCTTAAGGAATTTCTAATGCTTTTATGAACATACGCAATAGTGTGAGTATATGTCCGTATACTAATGCGAAAGATCAGGCGATCTACTGATTCAATTGACCTCCTTAATGCAATATATGCTTGTGCCATGCAACCAAAATGTATGCAAATTATCCTAGTATAACATATAAGCTCTACATATGTGCACAATCATTCGTCCAAATGCAACATCAATGCAATGATACACCCATTTTCATCCATAAAATTTAAAATTTACACACATCAGTATGCAAAATGTAAGTGATTGAGTCGACCTAGTGCCTATTGTGTGTGTGTATGCATCCATGAGCAATCAATAGCAACCACTTGCATCCATCAAACAAAACATGTCTCAAACACATGTTTACATTCATTAGTTTTCTACCTAAGGACTCTATCGATAGGAGATATTCGAACGTTAGATACAAGTATTAATTTGAAGTTAAGGACATATTCTCGAAAAGGAAAGGACACGTAGCGCGAATCTTGTCTTCAGCCTCCCAAGTAGCGTTCTCGCGGCCCTTTCCCCATTGTACTCTTACTAGCTTCACTTCTTTGTTGCATAATTTATTAACCTCCGATCCAAGTATGCATGACGGAACTCATCCTATCATTGCTTCCTTCTCTACTTTCATTTCCTCTCGCAAGTTTGGCTCCACTACCTTGAACTCTATACATTTTATCGCCGCTTGGATGAATAGCCATCTTAGAATGATAGGCTTCCTTAAGGACTGTCTTCAATAGGTTTCCCGTCCCGATACGATTCACCTATCAAACCTCTTCTCAAGTAGCTCCCCTACTTGCTTATCCAGTTCCCTCTTTTCTTTTAGGAGTCACATATCGCAAATCATCGATAGATATATCAAGAAGTTCTAGGAGACTAAGCATGACAGACCCTTTTGGGGTCACAAGAAATCTCGAGAGTCTTTCTATAGCAAGTCAGAAGTCTAATGACCCTCCTCTCACAATCTATAATGGCTCCATATATGGTTAACCCATCCATCCTAAAATCAAACAGTATCTTATGAAATCAAGAATATATGCGTCGCAATCAAACTCGACACCTAACACAGAGACTCTCAAACCCCGACAAATCATCGGTAAATGAGCCGTACCTCCACTGGGGTTTGAGGCAATAACGGGATCCAAAACCATACTAGTATCTAGGTGCAGAGACTCAACTAAAGGATCATATATATAAGAATGCGAAGTGCCAGGAAAAGAATCTTAATAGGATGATCAGAAATAGAAATCAATCCTTCGATGGAAACTTTCCTACCCTTATCATGTCCACCAGCTATGAGAACATTAGCTTTCCCCCTAGAAGTTCCTGCCCTCTGGCCTTGTCTTTGTCTCTTCGGTCACTCCTTAATGAGGTGTCCTGCCTTACCCAGGTGGTAACAAATGCCTTTTCTCTTCCTTCAACCCTTTTCCAGATGACCCACCATTCCAAAATTATGGTATTTCTTCTTTTCTTCTTTGGGATGTGCTACTTAGCCCCGACTCCCTTATTCTTCTTTTTACCATCCTTGTGAAACATGCTAACAAGTCTCTTGAAAGCGGCCTCCATCGCACAGAAATCCTTTTGAGGCTTGAGAGAAAATATGACGCAGATGAAACCACTGCAGCTAAAGATAGAGGTTGGGCACTTCTTTGCCCTTCGACATGTACCGTAGTTTTAACATGCCTATGGAACCATGCCAAAATAGGGATATCCTTTTGGGAAGAAACAGTTCCCCGAACAAAAAGGAAAAGGAATTAACTGGAGAATTGAGAGATATTTATGGCTTTGGGAAATATGCTTTGCAAAAACAGACTTTTCATTTTAAAATACTTTGTTTTTGATAACTTTTTGAAAACCATTTTCAAAATACTTTATCCGATCTTATAACCATATGCTCTGATGCCAAATGTGACATCCCATGTCCGTTAATGTCACTCATTAAGGGAATGCATTAAATTCCATGAAGCATTATGGGTAAATAAGAACATAATAGCACATGAAAGACATGTAAAATAGCAGCGGAATTAAAAACTTTAAATAAAACTTTATTTAAATCAAAACATCATGGTCCCGAATACTGAGTTTACATCATAAGTAACTAATTACATTAATAATCTGTCTTGCCAAAAATATCAAAGTACAAAAGAATAAAACCATATTTGTATATTTCAACATTTTATACCCAAACTTATATTCATATTTTTCCAATATCAATTATGCCCCAAATTATGTCTTTCCCAATCATTCCCAATTTCGCATGTTCGCATTTTTCGGCGTTAGGACTAAGCTCAAAGGTAGCATGGCTATATAAAAATAAAAAGGGAAAAAGAGGGAGAGAAGAGAATCAAGAATAGGCATAATAATGAATCAATAATAAACTAATAGAAATAGGCATAAAATGAATAGGCACATTATGACAAGATTTAACATGGTAGCGGTATGAATATATAAAAGAAGATCTGATAGTTATGTCATAATAGAACTGATTAGGCACTGATTCAAGATCCAATTTTTACATAAATATCAAGATTACTATTTAAGTATTTGGGTTTAAAAATAACATGAACTCACAGTGAATAGTTCTCAGGAATTGGTTCCAAATTAATGCGAAGAACATGTTGAATAAATTGTTGTAGCCATCGCTGAATTTGTTGTAGCAATCCTCGAATATGTATAATCTTCTTTGAATTGATTTAGAAGAAGAAAGGCCATTTTAAATTTTTGTTGCAACAGAGCTTTGCCGTCAGCATTATTTTTAGATGAATAAAACCTAGGTCTAGAGTCCTTTATACAGCCTATGGTTCAATGAATCTTGCTCATAAAGGTGTCCAGATACAAAACGAAGCATTTCGCCCAGATCTATCAGGGGTGGGTCAACCCTCCTTTGAGTGGGTCGACCTATCGGTCGACCCCCTTTGGCTAGGTCGACCTATGGGTCGACCCCCCTTTGAGTGGGTAGACCCATGTGGGCGGGAAATCTGTTGCCTTCCCAAATTTCGAATTTTGAATCGAATTTCAAATTTCTGGACCCATTTTTGAATTTTTGAACATATTTTTTTTGAAAATGGGTATAATATTATTAAGGCATTTACAGCCCAGTCCAAGATGCGCGTCAGCAATAAATCGACAGCACACATAATTACAAACCGTGTTAATTCATATACAAAGCCAAACCCAATGAAAACATTAAATTAAACTGTTTCTTTCGCAAATTAGGTATGGCGAGAGGCTTCGTCTTCAACGAGCAAATCATGGCGGTATTAGGTTTTGAGCTGTTAACCGTGGTTCCTGCCAACCCCCTTGATCCATATCTCTAGTACGAGGTAGTAATTTTACCTCTGATGTAGTAAGTCTTCTTTCTCTCGTTCGTAGAATTAAATTAGCTTCCACTACGATTAACTTTGCAATCTCACACACTGTCTTCTTTTTGTTTTGAAAAACACGCCTATTTCTCTCCTTCCATATCCACCAACAAGCAGTAGCTACGCAAACGCCGTATTCTTTAACTTTAGTGTCTACATCTGCCCAATTCAAGCTCAGGTGAGTGATTATTTCCTAAAAGCTACAATCTTGAGCTATTGTATTGTAATTTTATTTGATAAAACTAAGTATTTCACATGAGAAATTACACTGGAAGAATAAGTGTTGGTGAGATTCAATATTACTGTCGCATAAAATACGGATGTTGTTAGGAATTATACCCCAATTGAAAAGTCTGTCTCTAGTGGGAAGACGAAATAACATTACTTTATAGACTTTGTGTGATACTTTTGGGGGCTTTATGACATTCCACGGTGGCTTCAGGAACTCTGCATGCTTTCTTTTAACTTGAATTCATTGCATGTAGACCACTTCCATATGACAAATTCTCTGTTTATAAATAAAGGCATGAATTCAATGTCCTTTTTCATCTCATTACTACAAGGAAGTCTTTCACAAGTCCATCTGCCTTCATGAATGATTTGATTAACTGTTTGATTAGGACAACAATTAGCTGAATAAGTATCCTAGCCCAAAGTGTTTATCAAGGATTTTCCTTTTATCCAAGGATCTCGCCACAAATCAGTTTCATTACCATTTGCAAATTCACGTTCATAGTTCGCTGCAAGTTTGTTTCTAATTCTGGGAATAGCCTTCCATGTTGCTGAAGCATTATTGTTAATATCCATTGTCCAAAAATTGCATCGAACAAATCTTCTCCTCATCCTTCTAGCCCAAAGACCATGATCATTTATGATTTTCCAAGTTTGTTTCATTGTGAAAGCTTCTCTCATATCTCTTATTCTTCTCAAGCCTACACCCCCTTCTTCCTCCGGCCTGCATAAATCATCGTATTTAATTTTTTGTAAACCACCCTTCCATATGAAATCTACACATACACTTTCAATTTTGCCAATAGATGCATCTGGAATCTGAAACGTTTGTAGCAAAAAGTTTATTTTTGCTTGAATTACTGTGTGCACTAGTTCAATTCTTCCAGCAAATGATAACGGTCTAGAGTTCCAGCCTTGTAATCTTTCTCTAATCTTTGTAATAAGCTCTGCACACTCTTTATCAGTAATTTTGTTTGAAGAGAGGGGAACACCTAGATATTTAACAGGAAGTACACCCTCTTTTACCCCCAAAGTATCAAGCACAATTCTCTTGTTCACACAAAATTTATTGAAGTAGCATTTAGACTTTTGCCCATTCAACTTAAGCCCAACATACTTCCCCAGCTGTTCAAAAATCTTAGTGATCTTGGTCGCGGCTTTAACATTTGACTTGACACAAATTATCAGGTCATCAGCATACAACAAATCGCTAATGGACGGTTGGAATTTATGAATTGATTGAATCTCTTTAGCAAACTCCGCTAACTCCATCTGCAGTGAAAAATACTCCATAGCAATTGCGAACAAATAAGGGAAGAGTGGGTCCCCATGTCTAATCCCTCTGTTGCCGATGTATATATATATATATATATATATTCTTCCTGTGCGTATACAAACTTCAAACCTTAATAACTTCATGCGGTGTCCGATTTACGCAAACCAGGTGTCTATTTTGACTAGAATTTCAAGACGGACGCAATGGTGCACTCCGTTTTACTTAATTCTGAATATTAAATTAAGTTTTCCTTAATTCATTGTTAACAGTGTATTTCACGCTAATTATTATTTATTTCATCATCTTTAGTGTCGTTAAAATTCTGGGGTATTACAGGCTCAGCCTCACCACCCTCACCAAAACCCGATTACAGATGTTCATGACATGGAAGAGGATAACCTGAATGTGCATCACATAAGGCGACTGCGGAACAGAACTGCCGAAGCTCGCCGAAACCGATTGATTCCACAGGAAGACCTACATCCAACTTACCTCCCCGACATGGTCCGATGGATCATGAGAGAAATGCGAGGGAATGCCAATGACTCATGGGAAGCCCACATAAGGCGTAATCCCTTCACGAGGATTGTGCATGTAGCCGATTGGGCATAACGCTTCAACATGCCGCATATGCCACTTTATGAAAACACGATCGATCCCTGTGCCTTCTTAAACCTCTATGAGTGGCAAATGGACTCTAGTCGAGAAACGGACCTGGTCAAATGCAAGTGTTTCCTGATTTTCTTGTCAAGCACTGCTTTACTCTGTTTCTTTTGCCTTCTGCTCTATTCTGTTAACAACTTCGGCCGATTGGCCACGAAATTGGTTAAGTAATTCCGAATGCACATCCCAACCCCAAAAAACGCCATAACCCTGTCTAATTTGTACCAAGGACCCGCCGAGTCACTTAAGAGCTGCCTCTCGTGGTTTAATACCGCCTTGCCGAGGTAGACGACCCAGAGCCTCATACCTAGCTTTTCCAACTTGCAAAAGGCGTCCTCCCTACTTTCGAATTTAGGGCCTGGATTGACAGAAAGCAATCCAAGAGTCTCGATGCTTTCTACAAAAAGGCCGGACATTTCTCCTGTCAAGAAGAAGCAAGGCGTAACCGAATCTCTTGGACCAACTCTTCCAACAACCCGCATGACAGTATTATCGACGACATCACCAAGGGAAATAGGTTGGAGAACCTTTCGAGAAGAACAAAGGGGTAGATACCTACAAATTGAAGCCGGGTAAGGATAGGAAAGGCGGCCGCAACTACAATCAGGTTCCAGTGGGCCCAAAGAGGCATGTCCGCTACCAAGCTTATGAGACCTACACCCCGCAGAATGAAGACCTAGAGCCGATCTACCTAGAAACATTTAACACGCTCTGGTATAAGAGACCGCACTCTAAAGAGTCCACTGAATGCGAGAAAAACACTGGCAAGTACTACCGATACCACGATATGTATGGGCACAATACCAGTGACTGTCGTCAACTCAAGGACGCAATCGAGGAGCTTATCTGTGAAAAGCACCTTGAGCAGTACGTTCAAGAACCTTTTCCTCCCGAAGCAAACTCGGGTCCTCCTACGCCCACACCTCTAGCACTTGCCAAGGCAGCCCCTGGTCCGTCCAACCAAAGGCGGGGTATTGTGATCAACACTATCTGTGGCGGGCCTTACCCCACGCACGAAAGCTTTCAAAAAATGGAGGAGTACGTGAGCTCTATAAAGCACGCCATCTATGAAGCTTGCTCCACTCCAAACGAGTCCATCCTTGTCAAACTTCAGAAAATAATAAGGGACGACATCATCTTCCGTGGAAGAGAGTCTATGGGAATTGAGATCCCAATTACAGACCCTCTCATTATCACAGATCAGATCGGTTCTTCTTTTGTCCGAAGGGTATTGATCGACTCAGGAAGTTCGATCAGCATCATCTTTAAAGCTACCTACGATCAGATGAAATTTGAAACCAACGACTTGAAACTCTACCATGCCACAATCCACGGCTTCAACGGATCTTCCGATCACCCAGTGGGCATGATCGACCTACCTGTTGAACTTGGTGATGGAAATCGGAGCCGGGTCCGAGTCCTCACTTTCGTGGTTGTCGACATTATATCTCCATACAATGTCTTATTTGGACGTCCCTTCCTTACAGAATTCCGAGATAGCATGTCATCTTGGTCTCTTCTAATGAAGTTACCAACAGAGAATAGGATCGAGACGGTTAAAGGAGACAGGCAACTGCTCGAGATTGTTATGTAAGGTAGTGCCTCCGTCTTCCTACACCAAGACCGTCTCAGCATAGCAATCAAAGGCGTCTGAGCCTTGGCTCAGGCGTCACTGCCATCTTTTCGATGATCCCGATCCGAGGGAGGTAGGAGAGTCCGACTACTAGAGGGCTACTCCAGTTGAACCTACTGTGGACGTCTGATCAGCCCTGATGACCCATCCAAGGTCTTGAAAATTGGATTGCAACTCTACCCTGCAATAAAAGAAGATCATGTGGGCTTCTTGAGGGCCAACCTAGATGTGTTTTCTTGGGTCCACTCGGACATGAGAGACGTTGACCCCGCAATCGCCTGCCACCAGTTAAATATAAATCCCACACTGCCTCCGGTCAAATAGAAATGCCAATTCTTGGGACCCCGAAAGATCCAACGCACTAGGAAGAGTTGGATAGGCTACTCAATAACAACTTCATCTGCGAAGCCGACTACCCCAATGGGTCTCCAACCCGGTTCTGGTCAAAAAAGTGAATGGCAAGTGGCGAATGTGCATTGACTTCTCCGACCTAAACAAGGCATGTCCCAAAGACAGCTTTCCACTTTCGAAGATTGACCGGCTCGTCGACTCAACCACCGAATATCAGCTCTTATCCTTTATGGATGCCTATTCAGGCTACAATCAGATTCCGATGTGTCTTTGTGAACAGGATCACACCTTCTTCATAACCGACCTTAGACACTATTGCTACCGCGTCATGCCTTTCGGTCTCAAGAATGCATAAGCTACTTATCAACGTATGGTTAAATGCCTCTTCAAGAACCAGATTGGAAATTCCACGGAGGTATACGTGGAAGAAATGTAACACCCGTAATTTTAAAATATTAAAATTAAAAAAAATTGGAATACTTAATTTTTATAAGAAGAATTAAGGGAAATAGGCTGCGCCATTACGTTTGTATCGGAATTCTATTTGGGATAGAGTCCGGGTTTGCGTAAATCGGATAACGTATGGAGAAGGTATAAGGCTTAGATGTTTTATACGCATAAGGATTATATATATAAAATAATTCCAGAACTTTCAAAACAGTTCAAAAATCAAAATTCGACCAAAACGGGCTGAGCGGGAAAATTCCCGCTCGTGGATGTCGATCCCCCAGGGGGTGTCGACATGGGCATCGACCCCCCTTAGGGGGTGTCGACTGGGGAGCCAACCCCCGTATAGGGGTGTCGACCCTCCCCGGGCAGATCTAGGCAGAATTCGTTTTTATGTACTTGGACTTGATTCTGGGTCTGATTCATTAGTTCTAGGCTATAAATATGGTCCCCTACTCTCCTATTTTCTTCAATGGAGATCATGGAGGCCATATGCTGATGGGTTGCAAGCTGAAATAGAATCAAATTATACAACAATGGTTTAGCTAATAAAATTCAAAATTCAGATCTATTCTCTCTCAATTCTCTAAACCTAATGCTGTGAGTTTCTAGTCACTTTTAGGTTTAAATAAATAACAGTGAATTGTGAAAGACTATGAATTGGATATGTTATGAATCTATTCTATTATTAAATCCTATACTATGTAGATCTTGATAGATCTATTTCTCTAGATCTGGTATAATTGTGGTTATTCTATGATGTTGCCTATATAGATCTTGATATATCTATTTCTCTAGATCAGATATAATTGTGATTATTCTATGATGTTGCCTATGTAGATCTTGATAGATCTATTTCTCTAGATCCGATATAATTGTGGTTATTCTATGATGTTGCCTATGTAGATCTTGACTTGTAATTGTATAATGGAAAAGGTGAATACGTTAATTTGGGACAAGTTATGACATTAATTAGACCTGGTTCTTTATGTAAATCACCTTTCACCTGTCATATTGTGACAAATTTGGGTATGTTATGAATTGGACATGTGAATTTATCCTTAGATCTAAACATCCTACTATGTCACCCTTACTATGCTAGATCTGAATTGCTAGATATTTAAATGATTAGTTTAGATCTCATTTTTGTTCACTTTGACATCATAGAAATTGTCGCAAGTTCATATGACAACCTTTTGACTATGTTAATCTATGTTATGCCAAATCATATTCAATGATCATTTGTGCTACATTCCTATTAGCTTTCCTTTTCATCGCTTATGGCTAGGCCAATTAATTAGCCTAGGCATGCCGTCAATTTTGTGAGGACGTTAGTTAGAAATAGGGGAAAAGTAAATATTGGCATAGTTGGTAAATAAACAATTTTGGACTAGTAATTCAAATTGTTGATAGAATGGGCAATAACACCCAAGAAGGTAAGATCAATTAATTGGTAAATTAATTAATAAATGGAATGTTTAGCAATTACAATTAGGAATTATATTAACACTCATGACACGATGTTAGGTTACATTAGTGGTGGAAGTCTGCCCAGACCTAACCGACATATCCAGCAGCCACTAATGTTGAACCTAATATGAGAGGTCTAAGTGTGTAAATACGACTCAGGCTAAGACACGTGGTTAGGCCCAACTATGGAATAAGACTGCCCAGACCCGACCGGCATATCCAGCATCCACACGTTGTAGGCCTAATGCGGGAGGTCTAGCCCATTATAACCATAATTGGACATGGTAATGAGAATGGACTACTTAACCTAATTTAATCCATAAGAGTTGTATCATTATGAACATAAGTTAGGGTTAAGTAAAATGGATTGGATAGTGGGTGGGTTAAGTATAACTGAAGGGGTTGGGTAATATTTATATATATAGTCCCACAAACTTAACCCGGTAATGTTATGTAATTAAAGATCACCCTTTTAGGGTAAGCGTAACTGGTATAGGGTAGTGTAATTAAAGATCACCCCTTAGGGTATACATAGTAAGTGGAAAACCTAGTGGGATACAAGACAAAAGAGGAGAGCTTGTATCATATTGTGTGAGACCCATTTCAGTTAGTAACCCATATTCGGTATCAGAGTAGTGAACTCCGTACTAGGCGGAGAAGGGGCACGCTTACTTATTTATTATAAGATATCCAAAACATGAGGGGTGGTCTAGATGGCGCAAACCGACCGTGGACATGTGCGTGCATACGTCGTGCAGAGGGGGACAAGACGACCGTGACACCAGTAGATATGATTGTGCACTTCTTTTGTTGCCACTTAGGGAAGTGATACCTCTACTGTGGGTCCAGCACAGGGTATCTACATAGTAAGAGCCGATCAATCACGGTAGTGGTTAGGGTACATTCGGACGTATGCCCTAAGTCTACCAACTTATGGTGGAAGGGATAATCTCATTTTAGATTATACTGGTAATAGTGCAGAGTAGTCATTAGTGAAGCATGTATACACCTTACCTTATTTACCTTGTCACACCTTCCATTTGTATGGTGATCTCTCTAATCCACTTTATGCCTGTCATGATTACTTTTATTTATTTACTGGCTAAAAGTAACTTGACTTGCTATACTTTATGTCTGACCCTTTTTGTTTTTCCTTCTCTCTCTTCCATTCCCCCCCTCTCAGGTTCTTAGGGAGGAAACACTCAGGCTTGACCGTGATTTTGCTTGATTGCTGGAGCTGCTGATATGTATGGATCAAGCTCCTCTTTTCGTTGCAATGGCTATATTTCGTTATTGGAGAATTTTCTTACTTTTATGTACTCTGATATTTTTGAAGTAAAAGACAGTGGTTTTTATGTTGTAATGGGTTTTTATATTTCAAACAAATGATGCTTTGGACCACAGTATTTTGATGATTAATAAAGTTGTTTATTTCCGCTGCAAATTTTTTTAACTCTATCTTGTAATATTCTGTGTCTGTTTACCTAAACGCTTCACGAAACTTAATGCATTCCCTTTGTGAGTGACATTAACGGATGTGGGGTGTGACACTTGAAGGTTACCAGATTAGATAAGAGTTTTTGAATTTTTTTCAAAATGAGCTTTAAAAGAGAGTATTTTCAAAAAGAAAAGTCTATAATGGAAATATTCCCCAAAAAGCCATATGAAATTCCTTTGGTCCTTTATCTAAATCTCTTCCTCTTTTTCTTTTCAACATGTATGGAGATCAAAACATTCCTAATATCCCAAAGGGTGTTACTATATCCGGATGGTTCCGTAGGTACTTGGAGGCTATGGCACCTATCGAAGGCCAAAGAGATGTTCCTCCCCAAGCTGCGCTAATCATTCCTTCTCCCCCTCCATGGGCAGATAACTTCGCAAAAATCTGCAAGGACTTCCGTGCTATGGGAGGGAAGCCATTCCATGGGAATGAGACATTCGTAGAAGCACAGAATTGGCTCAAGGAAACCGAGGACTTGTTTATGATCTTTAAAGTAGAGGATATAAGGAAGGTTCAGTTAGCCGCCTGACTACTGAAGGACGAAGCCTCTTTTTGGTGGGAATTACCTAAGCTGGATGACCGATAGAAAACTGGGGAGATTTTAGGTAGAGGTTCAAAATGAAATTTCTTTCCCAAGCTAAGAAAAGCATACAAATGGAGAGGTTCTTAGCACTCAAACAAGGATACTTGACGGTGAAGGAGTATGTGAACAAGTTCAACCAGCTGGCAAGGTTCAGTTTAGAGTTGGTGGATACGCCGCACAAAAGGGCTTTGCGGTTTGCTAAAGGGCTGAATGAGCTTGTGCATGGGCTAGCGATGTCTCATATTCCAATGGGGGCCACGTTTGAAAAGATTGTTGATATGTCCCTAATGCATGTGGAGGACAAGGGAGAAAAGAAGAAAGTGAAAGCTGGGAGTCATCGCAAAATAAGAAGGTGTGTCCCAAGAAGGGGCAGCAGCAGCATCAACGGCAGCAGTAGCATCAACGGCAGTAGCAGCAACAACAACAACAGAAGAAGAAAGGAGGGAAGAATGACAAGGGCAGGGATAAGAGAAAATGTCACCATTGTGGGAAGGAAGGTCACTTGGTTAAAGATTGTAAGAAAAGGAAGACCAGTTGCTTTAATTGTGGAGAGCTTGGCCACTACTCTAAAGAGTGCCCAAAGAAACAGGGACCACATAGACAAGGTCAAAGAACTGGAACTTCTGGAGGGTAGGTGCATGCTCTCGCGATCAGTGCTCCTGAAAGAGGTAGAAAGATTTCCGTAGAAAGTTTAGTTGCTCTTTCAAATCATCTAGTTAGAACACTTTTTGATTCTGGTGCTTCACACTCGTTTGTATTTGGTTCTGTAGTTGAATCTCTGCACTTAATTACTAGTATGGCAGTAGATCCCGTAGTTGTTTCAAACCCCATTGGTGGTTTGGCTCATTTATCGATGATTTGTTAGGGTTTGAAATTATCTGTGTTAGGCGTCGAATTTGAATGTGATGCTTATGTGCTCGGGTTTATGGGCTATGGGTTGATTGCAGGAATGGACTGGCTTACTAGGCCGTTCTGAATTGTGAGAGGAGGGTTGTTAGGTTCCTGACTTGTCATGGGAGGACCCTCGAAGTTTCTTGTGACCCACAAGGGTCTGTTATGCTTAGTTTCTTAGAATCTCTTGATGCATCTATAGAGGATTTGCAATCTGTCCCAGTAGTTCGATATTTTTCTGATGTTTTTGATGAGGTACGGGGTTTACCTCCGAGGCGTGAGATCGACTTTCGTATATATCTGGTGGACAATGCAAAACCAGTTGCATTACCCGTGCGCCACATGGCTCCAAGGGAAAGGAGGGAGCTGAGTAAGCGAGTAGGGGAGCTGCTTGAGAAAGGGTTTATCAGACGAAACATATCTGAATGAGCTGCTCCAATGGTATTCGAAACTAAGGCAGATGGTTCGCTTTGTTTGCGTGTTGACTACAGAGAGCTGAATAAACCCACCAAGAAGAATAAACACTCGCTTCCGAGGATTGATGATTTATTTGATTAGCTTGTTGGTGCCTCGGTGTTTTCTCAAATTGGCTATGGGGTTCCATCAGCTGAGGGCGGCTGAAGATAGCATAGATAAAAATTCTTTTTGAACTCCGGACGGTTTCTTTGAATGGCTAGTGATGCCTTTTGGGCTGACAAATGCACCCGCCTATTTTGTTGATTTAATGAGTAGGGTGTTTCAGGAATTCCTAAACAAATTTGTCATAGTCTTCGTTGATGATATTTTGATCTTCTTTAAGAACGAAGAAGAGCATGCCCAACATCTGAGAGAAATCTTGAAAACTCTCCGTGACCATCAGCTTAAAGCAAAGTTCTCCAAATGCCACTTTTGGAGAAAGGAAGTGAGATTCTTGGGGCATGTAATCTCCAAAGAAGGGATAGCTGTAGATCCCGCGAAGGTGGTTGTAGTGCAAGATTGGCAGATTCCTAAAAACGCAACCGAGGTGAGAAGCTTCCTTGGGTTGGCAGGTTACTATAGGAAGTTCATTAAGGACTTCGCGAAGATATCAGCCCATCTCACCAGGCCTACAAAGAAGAATTTGGTATTTTCATGGGATATAGACTGTGATGTTGCTTTCCAACGACTGAAGAGGGCTCTGACAACAGCCCCAGTCTTGACCTTGCCCGATGGAAGTAAGGTATTTACTGTTTACACTGATGCACGTGGTACAGGGATTGGTGCGGTTCTAATGCAAGAGGGGAAGGTAATATGTTATGGGGGTAGGCAGTTGCGAGTTCATGAAAAGAACTACCTCACCCATGATCTATAGCTAGCTTCCATAATATTCACGTTAAAGACATGGCGTCATTATTTGCTTGGAGAAAGGTTCGAGCTGTACACCGATCATTAGTCTCTCAAGTATTTATTCTCATAGAAGGATCTCGACTTAAGGCAACAGTGGTGGATGGAGTTCTTAACTTCATATGATATTGAGATTACTTATACCCCTGCCAAGGGTAATGTGGTGGCAGACGCACTTAGTAGGCAAAGGGTGGCCCTGAGTCCTCTGTTTGTGGAAAGAAAGAACTTGGATTTCATATCGGCTTTTGATTTTAGACCCCCCAGTGAGATTTTACCTGATTAGTTTGCATCCTTGGAGATACGACCAACTCTTATGGATCAGATAGGAGTTGCACAAAAAAGTGACCCACATATTTTGGACATCATGGAGAAACTTAGAGGAGGGGATACTTCTAGTCACCTCAGTAGATATGCCATTGTTGAAAAGGGGTGGTTGCGACAAGACCGAAGGCTTTGTGTTCCTCAGACTGGAAGCTTGATAAAGGTAGTCCTAGAAGAAGCCCACCATTCTAAGATGACTATTCATCCAGGTGGCGACAAGATGTACAGAGACATAAAATGGGTTTTCTTTTGTGCTAGGATGAAGAAAGATGTGGTCAAATTTGTTTCTCATTGTTTAGTTTGCCAGCAAGTTAAAGCTAAGCAAAAAAGCCCGTTGGTCTACTTCATCCTTTGGAGGTTCCTCAGTGGAAATATGAGAGCATCTCTATGGATTTCATTGATGGTTTGCCTAGATTGAAGAAAGGCAGTAACAGCATTTGGGTGATAGTTGATAGACTCATGAAGAGCGCTCACTTTGTTTCAGTTAAGAGCAAGAGGACGACATTATGGTTGGCAACGATTTATGTCTGTGGGGTAGTTCGTCTTCATGGAGTGCCTTCTAGCATTGTAAGCGATCGTGACCCCATCTTTACCAGTGAATTTTGGAGGAGTTTGCAAGAAGCATTGGGTACACAGTTGTGTTTGAATACCGCTTATCATCCTCAGACCGATGGCCAGACGGAGATAGTGAACAGAATTCTAGAGGATCTTCTGAGGCTGTGTATCCTACACTTCGGAAGGACTTGGGAAGAGCATCTTCCTTTAATAGAGTTTGCCTGTAATAATAGCTATCAAGCCAACATCGGTATGGCACCCTTCAAAGCATTGTACGGCGACCCTGTAGGTCTCCAACTTGGTGGTGAGAATCTACAGAAAGATTGTTACTTGGGCCTGATATGGTTAGGGAGACGTCTGAGAAGATTGACCTTATTCGATGGCGAAGAAAACAGCTCAAGATAGGCAGAAGTCTTATGCAGACAAGAGAAGAACCAACATCAAGTTTGAAGTGGGAGACTTAGTTTTCATTAAAGTATCGCCTATGAGAAATGTGGTCTGCTTCGGTTCAGTAGGGAAGTTAGCGCCTAGGTTTGTGGGACCCTTTCCCATAACCGAGAGAATTGTCCAAATGGCCTATAAAGTAAAACTCCCAGAGAATTTGTTTGGTGTTCATAATGTTTTTCATGTTTCTCATCTGTGGAAGTGCTTGCATGACACTGCAGAAGTCATTGAGCCGCGTATGTTGGAAAAAGTGGTGGTGGAATGGGAGGCGACAATCAGATGAGTCCCTACCTGTATTCTTGGATCGGAAGTTAAGAAGTTGCGCAACAAAGAAATCAAGTTGGTGAAGGTTCAATGGGGAGACAACCCAGAAGACGCAACTTGGGAAACCGAAGATAGAATTCGTGATTCGTACCCTTTCCTTTTTGAGGGTATGTTCTTAACTCCTTTTTCAAAGCTTTATCTGTGCCTGTTTCTGTCAGTTGAGCATATATTATCCCTAGTGTTTTCGACCTTTAGATAGGAGTCCAATGGATGAAAACATGTGTTTGAAACATGTTATGTTTGATGGATGCAAGTGTTTGCTAGTGGTTGCCTATGGACGCATATACACACATTAGGTACTAGATCGGCTCAATCACTCTCTCATAATGCATATGGATGCGTGTGCATTTTCTTTTCTTTTATGGATGAAAATAGATGAGTTAACATATGGATGTTACACTTGGACGAATGGACATGCACACATATAGAACTTACTTGTTATAATAGGATTATTTGCATACATATTGGATTGATGGCACTAATCATACATCGCAGTAAGGAGATCAACTGAATCAGTAGATCGCCTGATTTTCGCATTAGTATTGGGACATATAAACACGCCTCTGCATATACTCATATAAGCATTAAAAATCTTTTAAGGACAATGATTGCTTGTGGATGATGGATGAGTAGATGAATGATGATGGTAGGATAAATTCTTCAAATATGAAGATTTCGGGGACGAAATCCATTAAGAGGGGAGAATGTAACACCCTGTAATTCTAAAATATTAAAATTAACAAATTAAGGAATACTTAATTTTTCAAAGAAGAATTAAGGGAAACGGGCTGTACCATTGCGTTCGTCTCGGAATTCTGCTTGGGATAGAGTCCGAGTTTGCGTAAATCGGATATTGTATGGAGAAGTTAAAAGCCTTAGAAGTTTGTAAGCGGGAAAATTCCCACTCGTGGGTGTCGACCCCCCAGGGGTTGTCGACATGGGCGTCGACCCCCCTGCGTAGATCTAGGAATAATTCGTTTTTATGTACCTGGACTTGATTCTGGATCTAATTCATTGGTTCTAGGCTATAAATATGGTCCACTATTCTCGTATTTTTTTGTTGGATATCATGGAGGCCATATGCTGACGAGTTGCAAACTGAAACAGAATCAAATTCTACAACAACGGTTTAGCTAATAAAATTCAGCATTCAGATCTATTCTCTCTCAATTCTCTAAACCTAACGCTGTTACTTTCTAGTCACTTTTAGGTTTAAATAAATAACAATGAATTGTGAAAGACTATGAATTAGATATGTTGTAAAGTATGAATCTATGTCAGTATTAAATCTTATACTATGTAGATCTTGATAGATCTATTTCTCTAGATCTGGTATAATTGTGGTTATTCTATGATGTTGCCTATGTAGATCTTGATAGATCTATTTCTCTAGATCTGATATAATTGTGGTTATTCTATGATGTTTCCTATGTAGACCTTGACTTATAATTGTATTATGGAAAAGGTGAATACGTTAATTTGGGACAAGTTATGACATTGATTAGACCTGGTTCTATATGTAAATCACCTTTCACCTGTCATATTGTGATAAATTTGGATATGTTATTTATTGGACATGTGAAATTATCCTTAGATCTAAACATGCTACAATGTCACCCTTAGTATGCTATATCTGAATTGCTAGATATTTAAATGATTAGTTTAGATCTCATTTTTGTTCACTTTGACATCATAGAAATTGTCACAAGTTCATATGACAACCTTATGACTATGTTAATATATGTTATACCAAATCATATTCAATGATCACTTGTGTTACATTCCTATTAGCTTTCCTTTTCATCGCTTATGGCTAGGCTAACAATTTAGCCTAGGCATGCTGTCAATTTTGTGAGGACATTAGTTAGAAATGGGGGAAGAAGTAAATATTGGTATAATTGGTAAATAAACATTTTTGGACTAGTAATTCAAATTGTTGATAGAATGGGCAATAACACCCAAGAAGGTAAGATTAATTAATTGGTAAATTAATTAATAAATGGAATGTTTAGCAATTACAATAAGGAATTATATTAACACTTATGACACGAGGTTAAGTTACATTAGTGGTGGAAGTCTGCCCGGACCCGACCGGCATGTCCAACAGCCACTAATGTTGAACCTAATGTGAGAGGTCTAAGTATGTAAATACGAATCAGGCTAATACACGAGGTTAGGCCCAACTGTGGAATAAGACTGCCCGGACCCGACCGGCATATCCAGCATCCACACGTTGTAGGCCTAATGTAGGAGGTCTAGCCCAATATAACTATAATTGGACATGGTAATGAGATAGGACTACTTAACCTAATTTAATCAATAAAAACTATATGATTATGAACATAAGTTAGGGTTAAGTAAAATGGATTGGATAGTGGGTGGGTTAAGTATAACTGAAGGGGGTGGGTAATATTTATATGTATAGGCCCACAAACTTAACCCGGTAAAGTTATGTAATTAAAGATCAACCTTTTAGGGTAAGCATAACTGGTATAGGGCTATCTAATTAAAGATCACCTTTTAGGGTATACATAGTCAGTGGAAAACCTAGTGGAGATACAAGACAAAAGGGGAGAGCTTGTATCATATTGTGTGTGACCCATTTCAGTCAGTAACCCGTACTCGATATCAGAGTAGTGAACTCCGTACTAGGCGGAGAAGGGGCACGGTTACTGATTGATTATATGAGATCCAAAACGTGATGGGTGGTGTAGACGACGCAAACCGATCGGAAACATGTGCGTTCATGGGCTGGGCAGAGGGGGACAAGACGACCGTGACACCAGTAGATATGACTGTGCACATCTTTGGTTGCCACTTTAGGAAAGTGATACCCCCTACTGTGGGTCCAGCACATGGTATCTATGGAGTAGGGAGCTGATCAATTAGGGTAGTGGTTAGGGTACACTCGGACGAATGCCCTAAGTCTACAAACTTATAGTGGAAGGGATCATCTCATTTTATATTATACTGGTAATAGTGCAGAGTAGTCATTAGTGAAGCATGTATACACCTTACCTTATCTGCCTTGTCACACATGTCATTTGTATAGTGATCTCTCTTATCCACTTTATGCCTTTCATAATTACTTTTATTTATTTACTGGCTAAAAGTAACTAGACTCGCCAGACTTTATTTCTGAAACTTTTTGTTTTTCCTTCTCTCTCTTCCGTTCCCCTCATCAGGTTCTTAGGGAGGAAACACTCAGGCTTTACCGTGATTTTGCTTGATTGCTGGAGCTGCTGATATGTATGGATCAAGCTCCTATTCTCGTTGCAATGGCTATATTTCATTATTGGGGAATTTTCTTTCTTTTATGTACTATGATATTTCTAAAGTATGAGACAGTGGTTTTTATGTTGTAATTGGTTTTTATATTTCAGACAAATGATGCTTTGGACCATGGTATTTTGATGATTAATAAAGTTGTTTACTTCCGCTGCAAATTTTTTTATATCTGTCTTGTAATATTCTGTGTCTGTTTACCTAAACGCTTCACAAAACTTAATGCATTCCCTTTGTGAGTGACATTAACGGACGTGGGGTGTCACATGATATGCTGGTTAAATCTAAAAAACCGAGTGACCACGTCCATGACCTCTTCGAAATGTTTGATGTCCTCAGCCAATACGACATGAAACTTAATCCCTTAAAGTACTCCTTCAGAGTTGCTTCAGGAAATTCCTGGGTTTCATCGTCAACTCCAGAGGCATCAAAGCCAATCCAGACAAAATCAAAGCTATCTGGGATATTTAAGTCCCTGAGAACATCAAAATGTCCAATGTTTAAACTGGAAGTTCACCGCTTTAAGTCGATTCTTCCCCAAAGGTACTGACAGATGCATTCCCTTTTACGACTTGCTTCGGAAAGGGAAGCGCAACTTCAAATAGACCCCAAAATGCGTCGCCGCATTCAAGGACCTATTGAATCACTTAGAGACACCACCTATCTTGTCCAAACCTATGGACCATGAATACTTATATGTTTATTTGGTTGTTTCCATACATGCAATTAGCTCGGCACTGGTACGCATTGAAGACCGTATCCAGCGACTTGTCTACTACACCAGCAAAAGATTGATGGGGGAATGGAAGAATTACCTGAATCTTGAGAAGCTGGCATACTGGCTATTGACTTCCTCCCAGAAGCTATGACCGTACTTTCAGTCTCACCACATAAAAGTCTACATTGACCAGCCACTACGACTGGTCCTGCAATGACCTGAGGCATCCGGATGACTATTAAAGTGGAATATAGAGCTAAGCCAATTTGAGAAAACATTCATTCCCCATCGAGCCATCCTTGGACAAGCTCTCGCCAATTTCATAGTGGAATTCACTACCCCTGAGGAGTCTCCTCCATAAATCATCGAAGCTCCCAACATTCAATGGAAACTATTTGTAGATGGGTCATCCATATTTTTTTGGAGCCAGAGTCATGCTCATCACTCTAAAGGATAGCCCATATGTTACTCTTTAAAGCTCAACTTCCCCGCTACCAACAACACGCAAAGTACGAGGCTTTGATAGTCGGACTTAAGATCACGCTCGAACTTAACTTAAAGATCATCTAGATCTTCTCTGACTTACAACTCATAGTGCACCATGTACTAAGGAAATACCTATCCAAGGGGACAGGCTCGCCCCTATCACACCCATGTTCGGGAGTTGCTTACTTACTTCGACCACTTTGTCATCACACATATCCCCCAAGAACAGAATCGAAAAGTAGATTAGTTAGCCAAGTTGACAAGCTCCTGGGATGCCCAGCTCATGGAGCTCGCTCCAGTCGAAGTACTCGATTCATGAAGCATTAACCGGAAGCGGGGTGATTCGGTAATGGCTACCGAAGCTGAACCAGAGTCTTGGATAATACCAACCAAGAACTACCTGCAACACGGAACCCTCCCGGGGCGTTACAAGGAAAGACGAGCACTAACTCGCCGGTCATCTCGCTACATCATTCGGGATGCAGTGCTTTACCGAAGAGGCTTCTCAGTCCCGCTACTTCGATGCATAGCCCACGGCGACGCCAACTGAGTGATAACAGACGTACATGAAGGCGAGTGTGGTAACCACAACGGAGGGAAAACCTTAGCGAGAAAAATCATCAGGCATGGCTACTTTTGGCCCACGCTCGATCAAGACACCACAAGTTATGCCCGCAAGTGCGACAAATGCCAGTGCTTCTCAAAGATTCCAAGCGTCCCGCCTACCGAATTGACGCAAATGGTTAGTACCTGGTCGTTTTCCATGTGAGGAATAGATCACTACAACAAATTGACCATATTACAACAGTGGGAAAAAGTTGTAAAAGACTTTTTACAACGGTGGGGCCACTGTCGTCTATTAAGAAGTTGTAATAGACTAAAATCTTTTACAACTTTTCTGCACTGTTGCGACACCGTTGTGAAATGTATATTTTACAACTGTTTTCCATCATTGTAACAGACTTTATTACAACTGCTATGCACCATTGTTGTTATAATCTTTACAACATTTCATAACCGTTGTGATATATTTTATTATAACTATTATTTTATAATTGTAATATATCCACAAATTATATACATATTACTGATAAAAGAATTCATTCCAGAACACATTATCTACAAAACATACGATATCAACCAAGCTTAAACCATGAACCAAAACAATTTATTAATATTTTCAAACTCTCATCATTTTATTTTACATAATATGCTTACAAAACACAATACATAGAGTCCAACACTTCAACAGAGCCCACAAGATCAATGGCACCAATCGAAGATGATTCTGACCGAACTTGATAAGCAGCAATATGAGAATTGTCCAGAGAGGTTACTCTCATCTGTAGTAGCATCAACAGCAAAAGGCCATCTAATATCAATCTTTAACCAAGGCTGCATCACAATCATAATATATTAAAACCAGAAAAAAGATCTTTGTATCATAGAGATGTTTTTTTTAAAAGAAATGATGAATAAAGTTTCCAGTTCAAACAAGCACCATTAGAACGCTGCTATACTCCAACATAAAAAACTTCAATAAATCAGGTATCAAACAATTTTTTCAGATAACCACTGGGATTAATCGATCTCGAGAATCTTAAGTGGAAGTTATATGTTTGCATAACTGTGGCGGTTAATTTGGTTAGGAGCGAAATTGGGTGTGTTCTTAAACTTGGTTGAAATCTGGTTGCAAATTTAGTGAGGGGTAGTGTAAGTGATTAATATTTTTTTTTTGAATTGCAAAATATTTTTAACATTTTTTAATTCTTTTTCTAACATCTAGCTTTATGAAAATTCCAAGTTATGCTTTTAGATTTATGAATACTACTAAAATTTATTTTATATATTTTCAAAGCTTCAAAGTTTTGGAAATATTAAACATGATCATCAACCATAATAGCAGTCGATTCCTTTTACTTTAAGAACTAAATGCGGGTCCTTATTCAATTTATTTGTTGTTTTCTACTTACTTTAAAAACTGAACGTTGTTCTTATATTTTGAACAAAAATGTTCTTTGTTAATGCATAGTAGTTATGTTTATGATAAACTGGAAAAGTGAAAACAGTAATGCTATTACAATTTTGAGTCAAGCATCACCATGACATGTAAAATTTTCTGTTCTTAGAAAATTTATTGCTATTTCGGTCATCAAAATGTCATCAATTTCGCTGAACAATCAAGCATCAACACATGTATATATCAGATTATCAATAAATATACACAACCAAATTATATAACTGAAATACCTTATGATAGAATGATAATGATTTCTTCTATCATCTCTAATCAGTCCATTGGTACTCCCAGCTGTTATCGAACAACAATACCCTTCTTTATTACCATGTTGACACTGAACAGAAGCTGGTGACATAATACATAAAACAACATCAATCGATAAAAAAGCACCAGCAAAAAAAATAAAAATGTCAGGTATAACTAATATCCATGATCGCATCTAAATACCTAACAGTGGGATCTTCTAAAATGATCAAAGATAAAACAAATCATAAAATAATTGGATTCCAATTCGAGGAAACAAACAGATAATTAAAGGAGGGGGAAGATAATAATTTTACCTCCAAATGGGAGCGGATGCCATTAAAATAACAGAAAGAACATTTAAATTTTGTTCCTTTTGTAGTAAGCACTCGCTCAATTCTCAACTTCCCTTTAGTCCCTTTGTGCGGTAAATGCATTCGGAATGAGCCGCAATAGCTAAGACAATCATGTCCCATGAAAATTAACATGTCTTAGTAAAGCATCACGACACCAATTTCGCCGAACAATCCAGTTCACGATGGCTTGATTCTCGGAGGTGAATAGTATCAAGGCCGGTCCTAGGCTTTTGGTATCTAAAGATAAAAATATTGGATTTTGAATCAAAGATAGTGAGAATAATATTATTAATAAAAATGGACGATGAACGCATCCAGATTCAAATAGCTTTAAGAGAGTTGTAAGCATATTTTTATCAATGGAACAATATTTAGGACAAAGTATGAAAAACCAAATTTATATGCAAGAAAAAAATTGAAGTATTTTCTACATCCTGAATACACTATGATCCTTTTCTACTTCTTGAACACACTATAATCTTTTTATCGCTAGTTCCCGTTTCCATAATGTGTAGAAAAAAATAACGGCAAGATGACTTCAAATTCCAAACCAGGTTTTCATAGAACAAAAAATTGTCCACTAGGATATAGTGAATATGAAACAAAAATAAAAGCTTTGAAGAATCAGCACCTGCAGTTGTTGCTTCCTTTCAAACCAAAAATCAAAATAGGGGCCTAGGAACACAACTAAAACTTAAAGCTTACAATCACAAAAATGGCTGCTGCAAGCCTGCATTTTACTGAAGAAGTGCGGTCTGCGCGCCTGCCCTTCAAGTTCCTTCGTATTCCATATTTAAACAATCAGCATCTGCAATTTAAAAACTTTGAAGAACACGATTTGGATCGCGCTGTTGGAGTTGATTTCCAAATCTTCGGATTTGGTGATTACTGATTCGGTTTCAGGTTCTGCTGGCACCAATTTTCGGATCACGATTTTTTTCCCTCATGTGTATGAATCGATCGTTGGTGCCCCCTATTTCTTGTGCCCTAAGCCATCGCTTTTTTGGCTTCTGCAAAGTGCCAGGCCTGAATAGTATCATGAACTTCTTGAGACGATAAACTGAAGGACTGAAATCACAAATCACCGGAGAACCCGTTATCATTGATTTTAGATCTATGGAATAAGATTGGGAAATTTAGCGGAGGCTTAGAGGATTTGAAAACCCTAGTAACTATTGAAACTTTATCGCCTAAACTCTTTCTCTATGGAAAGCGGACACATTAGGAAAAGTGATGAGTAAAATAAGCAAAAGATGAAGCGGTACAGTAAAATAAAATTGGTGTGCCCGCCATAAAATTGGGCTACCGCCATAAAATTTAAGCGAAAGATGTAGCAGTGCAATTAAATAAAATTGGTGCATAGATAACACCAACAAATGTATGCTTGCCCAAAACAACCAGCCAATGTACAGTCTAAATGATACATATTTCAGTGTTTCTAGTATTATATATAACATTATTATTTTAACTTATCTGCTAGCCACTCTTGAAAATTAATTTGATTCTACTACTGTTGGCCACGCCAATTAATTTATTTAAATTGTGGCTTCGACTTTGAAATCCATTTTTTACTTTAAAAAATAGAGAAAGTTTAATTCTAAAATTTGCAAAAGAGGTAGAAATTTTGAATATTTAATCAGAAAAATTATTTTACATAAAAAATTATTTTTTTATTTTTGGTTTTTGCAAAAATTTCAAAATTATATTAATACTTGAAAATTTAATTAAGAAAATTTCAAAATTTCAGACTTTTCGAAATATTAAATATAATTATCAACATAACTACTAAATATTAAATACTAATGATAAAAATTACTTCATAAGCAGTTAACATACATTATTGATTAATAAGCAGTTAACATACATTAACTATTAAAAATAAATTACTACTTATTAAATATTAATTATTTAATAATAATTAATAAATATTAATTATTTAATAATAATTAATAAATATTATTGACTCCTAAGTTTATTATTATATATTAATATAATTAGTAATTAAATATAGATATTATAAACATGAAGTTTGTAAAAAGCACCTATTACAACTAACGAAATGAAAAGTTGTTAAAAATACGTTTATTACAACTTTAGGGAATTAACAGTTGTAAAAAACATTTATTACAACGGTGCTTTTACCACCGTTGTAAAATTAAAGTTGTAGTATGGTGTTTTTGTTGTAGTGGATATTATTGGGACTCTTCCAATGGTCGGAGGTGGGGCACGTTATGCCATCGTTGCGGTTGATTACTTCACCAAATGGGCAGAAGTCGAAGCTCTCGCCATGATCACCACGAATAAGGTAAACAATTTCGTCATTCACAACATCATCACCCGTTACGGAGTTCCCCGGGCCATCATCTCGGATAATGGGACCTAATTTCAGAGCGTAGAGTTCAAAACCTTCTGTCAGCAGCATAACATCAAAAAGAGATTCTCGGCATTGGCTCACCCTCAAGGCAACAGACATGTCGAGGCTGTTAACAAAGTAATTAATACATTATCAAGAAGCGCATGGAAAAATTCGGGGGAATGTGGGCAGAAGAACTCCCTCTAGCCCTGCGGGCCTACCGGACCACCCATAAGTCAGCAACTGGCTATACTCCATTCTCCCTTGCTTACGGATTCGAATTCGTCATTCCTATCGAGCCAAAGCTTCAATCTCATCGGATTACCTACCATGATCTGAAAAAACCAATCAGGACTTACTCCTGGGATCGCACGATTTACTCGAGGAAAAGAGGAACGAAGCTGAGCTCAGAGCTGCCATCCAGCGACAACGAGTAGCCCGATGCTTCAAATCCAGAGTCTTCCATAAGGATCTCAATGTTGGAGACCTTAGTCCAGAGTTGGGAAGGCTCGTACGCCATACCACACAGACTCAAAGATGGATCTTTCAAGCTAGAAACTGTAGACAGAGCCGAGTTCCCAAGGGCAAGGAACAACGAACATATCCGTCGCTACTTTACATAACTTAGTGTATAGTTGTTTATGCTTTTTCTTGAAATTCAAGGCATTGCAAAGGCTGTTACTGCCAAAGTTATTAGTAGAAGTGATGTTCGATCCCTCGTGTCCTCTCCATGTTTACTCCTTGCGTGATATGTTTGATTAACCATCGCAGCTGACGTACGTGCACAAACACTCGATCGCTGCATCATCACCCTGGGCACGGGAGCCGATGCCACGATCCAAACCTCGAACAAACATTGAGGACAAACACCAATGGCACTGATTCGGAACGCCAACCATGGGAACCGACACCGCTACTCGAGTCCTCGGCCCACGACGCGACCGAGTATAAATAACCCCACTCGAACCTCGATCGAGCACCAAAACCGAGTATAAATCGTTCCGCTCCCAAGACCCAGGACTTGGGGGCAGCCCGCCAGCCAAACTAGTGTGATACTAACTACTCGCTTGGCTCCATCCGATCTCTCGGGTCATGATCCCCGTAGCTATCGAATCTCGGCCCAACACTGAGACCGAGCTTAAATCTTTCCGCTCCCAAGCCCTAGGGATTCGAGGCTTCCCATCAACCACAATCCTACCTCCGGGTCTGGATCCAGGCACCCTTAGAAGAATAAACGATGCCCTCGTGCTCTAAACCCAAATGAATGGCGGGAGAGCCAAAAGTCGGATGAATCGTAACATCCACGCCTTTACCCTACTAGGAACTAACTCCAGGCTGTCCAAGGCAGAAGGCGCCTGGCCTGGATTCCACACTTATCGGGATTCCTAACAAAGGAAACCCAACAAACGGAACCATCGCTTGATCTCCACGTAATTGGAACTTCCCCAAAGCGAGATCCCTGATCACATTTCTGTGAGTGTAACAATAAGTACGCTTGTCCAAGTACAGGACGTTGGAAAACATGAGAAGAACATTTGAATACTTAACATGAAATGTGATTTATAATTACTGATATTTCCTTTCATGCACACACAAAAAGCACACTACATGTCTAATATTTTTCCTTTCTAATGACAGGGTGTACATGAGGACCACACCGTGCCTTTAAAAACCAAAAGCAAGGGTCGTACTCACGTATACTATCGGCCTACATAACCAAAATATCGGTAAAATGTATTACAATTTCTAATGCTACTCATGCTTCTTTTTTCTTTGCTTCTTTTTCACAGATTCAACGCTAGATGGATCGCCGACGGTGGGCCTCTTCTTCCCAGACCCAATCCTGCTTCTCCCTCTCGTCCCTTTAGGGGAGTTACTGACTCGTAAGATATTAAGGTGCACCTTCCGCCCTCATCCTCACTACTCGTGATCTTTGTAATCTCGGTAGGGCAACATACTGCAATGGCTGGGGGGGGGGGCAGCATCAGCAACAAGGTCTAGCACAACGTCCTTTCTTGGGACTTCCTTAGTTTTAAGCTCCGCTTTCTTCTTGGCCTCTCTGGAAGCTTTTCGGTTAGCCAGCTTTTTGGATTTAAGCTTCACGATGTCGTCGGCCTTGAGCTTCTCATAAGTCGCTGTGGCTCTTTGCTTAGCGTCATCAGCTTCTTTCTGTTTAGCCTCTGCGGCAACCCTCTCCATCTCGGCGTCACCCGCGGCCTTCTTTTGCCTTGCCTCTTTGGCAACCCTCTCCTCCTCGGCATCAGCTTTCTCCTTCTCCTCTACAGTAGCGGCCCTTCTCTCGACATCCTACCTAGCCTGAGCCTCTTGCCGGGCAGCCTCGTCATGCCTCCTCTTCACTTCCTGATCTTCAGATTTAGCCACATTTGAGCCTTTTGGGCCTCCACCATGGCTTGCATTGAAGGCACGTCATCCTCCACTGGATTCATCACATGAGCGCTATGGCCATCCACAACCTCTCCTTTTTCTATAAGGCCCTTGTAAATGATGGATCCTAGCTCGACGTTTGAGAAAGTGTCCACCTGACCACTTTCCTCTCCAAACTACATACTCGGCAGAGCAAACCCTGATTATGTCATTTGGGGAAGCATGGGGGCAAAGCCCGGTGTCATAGTAGTTCCAGGAAGGACTGGACAGTAAAAACATATACTTTTTGTCCATAAATTCGGAAATCTCATCATCTTTGGGAATTCGCGGTAAACAAAATTTACCTCCGGATAGAGATGACGTGTATATGATGGGGACTGTGCTCGCCATAGCAGTTAAAGTGGGTCCAATCACTCCCACTCCCGGGTGCTCGGGGTCATACTCAGTTGAGACTCAGACCGGGGCAGTGGGGTCGCTGGTTATGATAGACTCGGGAACCGGGGGCCGATAAGAGATTCCTTCTGCAAATGTCTCAACTATAACCATGCTCTCCGAAGGAACAAACTTCCCCATCTCGGTAGCATGCTTGGACAGTCCCTCCCAATCGCATCCTCCTGTAGCAACCTCCTCCCATCCTCCTGTTTCTCATGCTGCTCATCATTCAGGAGCTCTTTCATTAGTTGACACTCATCTAAATTTCCCACTTCTACGTGATGCAACCAAGCCTCATACGAAACTAATCTCTCCCATGTTTGTGCTAGCACCCAGGAGTTGTTCTCAACCCAAAAAATCCCACGGAACCGCAGAACCTTAACATACATGTTTCGGATATGCTCCTTTAGGGAGGCATCCACCCTAACTTCCACATCCTCAACCTCCACTCTCATAAGGTTGTCCATTTCCCCCTGATACACAGCCTTCAACCCATCCACCGGAGGATTCAGGAGGGATTTTATGAGGTAGTTAGAGGTGGCTAGGAAGGAGAAAGATTTAGCCCATAAAATTCCTCCAGAAGCCTCCGGGTCCCCTCGTTCTTGGCCCGTGCCTCTCATTTTCCTTCCTCGTGGCCTCATTGTCTTTTCGAAGTTGGGATATCCACTCGTTGTCTTTCTCCAAGTCGGCGTTCACTTTCTCTAGCTCGACCCTGTCCCTTTTTAGGGCCATGTTCTCGGCCATTAGCGAGGCCTTTGTATCCTTGAAGGTTGCAAAGGTTTGCTCCG
Source organism: Allium sativum (assembly GCA_030737875.1). NCBI lineage: Eukaryota > Viridiplantae > Streptophyta > Magnoliopsida > Asparagales > Amaryllidaceae > Allium > Allium sativum. The sequence continues at coordinate 967,881,422 of CM060910.1, read as the reverse complement.
TCTCCTTCTTTAGCCTCTCATGCGCCTCCTTCAGCTCTGTTGAGGCAACAAAGTTAAAAAAATTAGCACTCAAGGGTGGGAACGCGGACAAAGAAGTAGTTACATTATAAGAATCAGACATACCTAACTCATTCTCCAAGTTACGGACAGTTGTCTGTTCGGCGTCGATGGCCAACCCCTGGTTCTGGATTTCCACATTCTTACTTCTGATTTGTTCCAAAAGATGAAAGGAATACTTGGTAAGCTCTTTGGCCTGAAAGTATGCAGCCCTCACCTGCATCCATACCTCTTCGGTGTTGGCTTGAGGAATCAGGTTGATGTTAGGTAGGAAGAATAGCTCATCGAAGCAATAATGAGGGAATTTCTGCTTTAGCAACGCTTTCCTCTCCTCAACGTAAAGCTCTAGGGTCTCGGGCACTGCCGAATCCTGCTTCTTTTTCATCTTCAGCCCTTCTTCTATGAGTGACGGGTCTCATGCTCCTTTTCTTTAAGCTTAGGAGTGGGAGCCAAAGTCGCAATATGATGAGGAGTTATGGACAAAGAGTACCGAGGTCCCACTACGTCAAATCGGGAATATGTCCCGGATAATCGGATAGGAGGAGAAGTAGGAGATCTCCAAGATTGGTCCCTATGGCAATGTTCACTACCGTGATCCTTTAGAGGTGGAGAATCACCAACATGCTAGTCCCTCTCCTAAAGCTGTCAAGAAAGGTGTTGCTAGGGAATCAGCGACCTCCATGCCTATAGCCTCATCCTCCTCGTCCTCTTGCCATATCTCCTGCCAAAGAAATAGTTTAAAGTCAGATACTATGCACATACGAATAAACGATGTGTTATGCATTGTTTATGAGTGTATATCCTAAGTGTTCTCTGAACAGACCAGATCATGGTCCACTCGAAGGAGTGAACTCCTCCGCAGCTAAAGCTAGCTCTTCCAAACTTGTCGTACGAAGCCAAGGAGACAATTCTAGAGGGATTTTATTAAGATCATCAAACTGGCCCTCTCTCTCGAGCGAGATGGCAGTCTCTGAAGGAGTCGCCGGAGACTGCAGCCTTGTCAATGCTCCTACCCCTGCCTCGCCTGTCGACGGTAGAACATGGGCGTTCGATGGGCCCTTGTCTCCAGCTAATACATCCTCACCGCCAATCTCTCCCACACCGGTTCCCTCCTGAATCTTAGCAGCCTTGCATGGTTTATGCCCAGTTGGGGGCATCTTCCTCTTTCGACTCAAGGAGTTCGTCTTCTTTTCAACATCCGGTGTTGTCCCACCACCGGCGACGGTCAGTTTAATTATTGCTCGACTGCCAGGGAGCAGTCCTGCTAGACGGAGGTGATATTGACTTAGAACTTTCTCGGTAGCGCACGGCTTAGCCGGTATCGCTCGCAAAGCCTCAAAGCGCCGTTGGTACTCAACATCGGCAGGTGCCTCAGGATTTCCTGTCGTACAAAAACAAAGACAAACATACGTGACTAGATCCACGAGTTTTAAATAAACACAAATCTCAAGGATACTTACTTTCTTCCAGCCACCTCCTCGCGAATCCAGGAGGACAGCACACAAAGAACCAGTCATGCCTGAACACGGTCGGTTTGGGCCACGTCCCGAAAAAAAAGTTTATGGTGGGCGAAGCTTCCAGAAAGTACCGAGATGGTGATATATTAGCCCTCCTCTTTAGTTGAAACAAGTACCGAATGTCCTCTCTGGTGGGTTCTAACTATAGATACTCTCGGTAAAGAATGTTGATACCGAAGAGGGAAGCGTACGCGTTCGATGAAGTTGGGATGGCGCAAGGTGAAAGTAGTACAACATATCCCGGATAAAGCGATTAGCTAGGGGCATACACCCAGTAAAACAAACTTGCTTATTCCTGGAGGAATACCCATCCGGAGGTGCGTGTACCCTACCATTGTCTCCCAGCAGACAACTTCTCACTTGGCAATGTGAAACCGCAAGGCCATGCGCCTTACCACTGTTGCATCCATACGAGATAATACCGAAACCTGTGGGTTTTCAAGGATAAATGCATCCGCCAACATATCCAGTGCCACCGACGCACCTCTCTCAACAATATCCACATTCTCGACCTCCTTATGCACAACCGAGAGTGTTATCTTTCTGGTTGCTCCCTATGCTCGGAAACTTCCAGTAAACTTGTCATCTGAGAAGGAGTGGACCTTCCGAAGGTCTCAATCTCGTTGCCCGTTGAGCTAGCGTTGCTAGTTGAGTCGGAAGTGTGAGATGACGGTAGAGATATCTTTTCTTACGAAGTTTGCTCTGTCATAGACCTGGTCTTCATCGCTAGCTATACTTTTAACACACTAGTGTTAGACATCGTAGCCGAGTAACCTGTACCCCTCGTGTTGGTGCAAGCTAACACGTGCGTGCATTGTTGTGCAATATCAAGATAATACAGTTTACAAGTTAGGAGCGTAGGGCGCGACGACAACCATAAGTCCGTAAGACTGTCATCGTCGCAATCGACTAACGTTACTGGGTTCACACCGACTCACAACTAAGTTGCACTTAAAATATACAAAAGATGTCCAAATTGTCAAATAGTTCGGTCAAAGTCCAAGTATATGCTCTAAAACCTATGTGTAAGCTCAAGTCGTTGATCGCGTGACCGTCAGCATATGCATTGGTTCAGTCACACAAGCGACACAAAAGCGGTACTAACCCAGAAGCAGGCAGTCAAAAGTTCAAAGTCTCGGGAGAGATACACAACGCATTGACAAAGGCCTACAACTCTGGGAAGACAGGGAGACTTCCCCCCCACAAGGGTACAAAATTTCATACCCCATAGGGTACGAATTTTGTACCTCACGAGGCACGAACCTCGTATCCCACGGGGTGCGAAGTTCGCATCCCACAAGGCACTAATCTTGTACCTCACGGGGTACGAAATTCGTATCCCACGAGGCACAAACCCCGTACCCCATGGTGTACAAAGTTCATACCCCCTAACAAAAGGTACAAAACTCCGCACCACCAAGCCAGCAGGGTACGAAATTTCATACCCTCAGTAAGTGCGAGATTTTTCACCCCCGAACTAGGGGCACGAATCCTTCCTCTACCATTCCCAAGGATGTTCCCTCTACCATCATCATGTGGCTCTTAAAATCCTCAACTTCCTTCCTCCTCCTTTCCTAACTCTTCTTATCCTTACATCTCGAGCCCTATATGCTGGATTAGTTCGACCAAAGACTCGAAGGACGGTCTCAACCGCTAGTTTAAGCTTGGGTTTGAGCTCCTCAAAGCCCCAATTTGAGGTCGATGAGCACGACCAGCGTCAACCCACTCCGAGACCAAAATGAGTGCCATGGAAGAGCTCGTCGATGGAGGTGAACAGTGAGAGTCGCCTTCAAATCCTACCTAAGTTTGGTTCGAGTGTTCGAGTGTTTCGAATTCTAGGGTTAAAAAACTCGAGTTCAATGGCGGTAAAGACAAAAAACAAGAAGGAGGGAGAGAGTGGGGGTGCTTGTATTTATAGAAAAGAAGGGGCCAAGCCTCAATCCGTCGTATCCCTCGGTTGAGCATGAGACTTCATACCCCAATGGGGTGCAAAATTTTGTACCTTACCGAGGTACGAAATCTCGTATCCCCAATTGGAGTACCGAGTCCTCGTGCCCTAAGCGGGGTACGACGAAAAAATAAAACTTATATATAACACGTATGTGTATACAAACAGTTACAAGCGTGCAAATTTCGGTGTAATTTGAGTACTTAATGACGTAAACACGACGTCAGACCAACGACGGCTCGTTTACGATTACAACACACTTGAGCTCAACAACTAATGTCTGTTTTCATGTGTTTGTAGGAAAAGTTGACGATTCAATGATAACTTATACCAACACAAAGCACATCATGTCAAGACAAGATGTACTTTTGGGGGCAAATTTTAATCGGCTTTTGGTCTGGTTCCCAAAAGTATGCAAAACACGCTCGACCCAATGTATTGCGTGATGGTAAAGCCAGTAGTGTTTCCAAGGAGTTAAGGAAATAAGCCGAGAAGGGACCGTGCAGACAGGGGACTCACCACTCCTCCAAACATCGCCAAACTAATACCTAGAACTCCAGAAAATCGTGAGTCTCGCTAACCTCGACTCCCCATGACCGTCCCAGTACCATTCACACCCACGGGGTACGAAATTCGTACCCCGGGGAGGGTACGAGTTTTTGGCATTGGCAATGAGGGGTCCGAGATTCTGATAGCCTGCACAACGAGATCCGTGATTCCTAATGTGGTCCCCTACTCCTCCCTACTTCCACCTAACCACTTCACTGTAAATACTCCCAAGCTCACACTTCAAGGGGGTTGGATTTTGGTTGATTTGTCATATCTTGAGAGCTCCAAGTTGCCTCCTTAATGGCATCCATGCTTTGAGGAAGAGGAAGCGCAAAAGTGTCTTTTTCCTAATATTTGCGTATGACAATTATGACCTCCTATAACTTAGAGGTGTAACCTTGTAACTCTTTGTTTTTAATAATATTCCAGTGACTCTTCCAAAGTGGACGTAGGCCTCTCGCGAGACCGAACCACTATAAATTTCTTGTGTTATTTACTGCTTTCCACACTTATATTTTCACATGAAACTATAATTCTTAAGTAACTAAGAACCTTAGGTGTTTACGACATATTTTGTCGTCAACAAGTTTAAAAGGTAATAGAGAAATTTTGATTAATTCCACAATTCGAGGAAACAAAAATTATTTTTAAAGGGTCGAATCATTCTCAATTTATAGTAAAACGAAGTAAATAATTAAGATGCTTATAGACTGATTACTAGTTAAGTATATCAAATAACCAAATTCCTGTTTTGTCCCTTTTCGGGGATAAGTTTTTTTTAGTGTGGGAGATTGTAATCAATCATAAATTTGCTGTTATAAATGAACAAAAGTCGGTTTATTTAAACTAAAAGAAAATTTAAAAATTTAAAATTCGAATTTAAAATCTATACTACACACGATTAGTTTGGATTAAAGAAATTAAAACGATAATTCAAAACGTATATTTACTCGATTTTGAAATATAATGTAAGGTTAGTCGATAATATAATGGTAAAATATTAGTCTTCGAAATATGAATATTTACTTAAAAATAATATAGAAAATTTTATAATTAAAACATTGACGTTCATTTCATCGAATTCTGATTTCAATGGATCCAATTAAGTTGACAGTTATTGGTCACATATATAACAGAAGTGACGAAATTTCATGCGAACAATAAACTATAAGTTTTCAATGTGCTATTTTGTTCGTATGATACATCGAACACATTGATATTTTATTCTGTTTGTTTGGAAACTCGATTCGGGTTTTGAACAATTTAAAATAATGTATAGTGTATGTGATCATTCATTCATTCTGGGCTTAGTGTGTCTAAAATAGCCAAATCTATTAAATAATAGCAAAGAGAAACCTTTTAAAGTTCTCTACTTAATTTCAGAAGTTTTCTCATTCCTCCTTAATTCTCTTCGAACATTTTATTTTTAAATTAGTTCATCACTTTACACTTATTTATTAGTGGAAATTAGGTTCCGCCCCCTATTATAGTTTTAAATATAAGCCACGTCCCTCCCAACTTTTCCATGCAAACCCGGTTCCTATTTTTCCTACTTCCGTGTTTTACGTTTTTTTGCCCTAAAAAAGTTGTGCCACTCAGTAAAAAAAATATATTATAAAAATCTGGAAATGTTCTCGGAAGTCCATGGAAATAACAAAAAAGTTGCATACACATATGCAACTATTACCAATAGTTGCATACATGTGTGCAAAATTTGCATAAGCTGTTTCCATTGAAATTCTGGACCGAAACTTGTATACATATATGCAACTATTTTAAATACTTGCACATATGTATGCAATTATTACATGAAGAAAACTTAACTGATATTTTGCCTACCGATTGCAGCTTTTCTGTTTTACTGCACCCCTGAATGTAAATAAATGTGAATTGATTTGCAGGCAAGTGAATTTTGGCACACTTGTATGCAAGAATTATGCAATACTTGCACAGATGTATGCAAGTAAATCAACACAAATGCATGGCTGAAAATCATGCACGGGTGTATGCAAGAAAATACAAATGTGTGCATACTATTATGCAGGTAACTGCATTTTTCGTTTTTTTGCTTTTTGATGGTTTTTAATCCGATTTTTTTAAACATTTACGTTCTTTATTTAATTATAAATTTACGTCATTTTTTTTACTGAATTTTCAAAAAATAGGGATGTATTTTATAGGGGTTTTTAGCCTCAATGATAGAATGAACAAGAAATTTGTTTTATAAGGACAGGGGGGTAAAATTTTATCCATAAGGACAAATTTTAGTGTAAAGGGAGGAATTCAGGGGCCCATTATAATTCCTCCCTTTCAACTAAATTTGTCCTTATGAACAAAATTTTAGCCTCTTGTCCTTATAGAACATTTTTTTTTTTCATTTTGTCCTTCAGAGTATTTTCCTGTATTTTATAATAAGTTTATGACCGTACCTGAGCCTAATTTTGAAACTTAATAGGGACCCGTGCCAAACGGACCCTATTTATTATCTCTCACATTATTTTACCTCTTTTATCATTTTACATTTTGATATGGACATTTCAAAATTTATACAACTATTTATTACTGGTTAGATATTAACATTTTATATTTAAGTCCACATATTCAAACTAATTATAAACCCAAAATTGAAGTAATTTATATAAATTTTATTTACTAAAATTTCCTTTAAATACTCAAAATGAGATAATTAAGTTTTTTCACTTCAAATACCTATCTATAGGGACGGTTTGGTTCAGGTGTCTGTTAAGTTTCGAAATACAAAAAATTCCTGTATAAAAACTTTATAAATAGGTCCCTATTTTTCAAAAATCATCAAAAAAAATCAACAAAAAACAACGTAAAAATTTACCGAACTTCAAAATTTAATTCAACACATAATCATCATCGTATTCATGCATTAAAACTATAAAAAATGATTCAAAAACTAAAAAAAATATAAAAAAATGCACATTACATAAAATTTCTGTAATTTTTCGTATAATTGTTGACATTGCAGCAACTATACTAAAAAGTTGCAGTACAACTTTTGCATATTTGCATGAAAAAATAAAACTCAAAACCAATATTTCGTAAGACATTCAAGTATTGGAGAAAATCAGCAGAATTTTTTTTTAAAATTGTATACAAATAAAAAAATACTTCATCTCCAGTAAATTGTTGCAAATGATGCAACTATCAACAATATTTGCTAATATTCCAGCAACTTATTCATTTAATTACATCAGCTGTAAAATAATTGCTGATATATCAGCAATTATTCATCCGCCTTTCAACTATATACTATGTGAATAATTGTAGAAATATCTATAAAATTGTTGATATTTCAGCAATTTTTTTTTGTGTAGAATACTTCCGTGAATATTTACATTTTTTTTTATACAGTAGTGCAAATATCAAAATATTACATTACAACAGGAAATAAGGACCTGATTTCCCTTCAAAGTTAGACAAGGAGTCAGGTTATATAAAGTTTGAAAATAGGGATGCCTCCTAATTTTTCACTTTTCTATGATCATTTAAGTTTCTCTCAATTCTTTTCTAATTTTTACATTTAATGTCATACTTTACAGTTAATTACATAATACTAAAACTATTTAAATAACTTTAGCAAACTATTATTCATTGATTCGACTAATGAATCACATCAAGATTAAATATAACCATTTTAACAAAAATGAAATAAAAATCAAATATATAAACGAGTTATTCATAACATAAGTTATACACCTAAATAACTATCACAACACAAAATTGAACTCATTTATGTCAATTTATTTATCATGTATTGCATTGTAATATTAATGTTAAATGCCTACAAGCTACGACTGAAAATTTATTTAGTTATTTATAAAACACAGCACAAAATCACTCAACATTGTACATTTGAGTCAATATGTTAAAATTAATTATTTGATTTCGAATTTAAAAAATGAATTCAACCAATAAATTATTTGTTAGTTCATCTAATTAGCGCTAAGTTGATGTTTTAAAATGTACATCATGTTCATATCAACAAAAAGGGTAAAATTAGTGTTTTTCCGGATGTAAAGTTAAATAAGCCACACAATTTAAATAGTATATGTAAACATTAATAAAAAATCAATATATTACACACTTTTCTCGATGAATTTATCGTAAATTGAAGAAAATAATTTCCGCTTTAAATACATGCATTTTAACATTTCTACAATTATTTGTTGAACCTCCTCAATTTTTTCATTATACTTTATATTTTAATCCATATGTTTAAACTACTCATCGAATCTTAAATTTTAATTATTTAAAGAGTATTAGTCCATTTTTCCATTTACTCTTAAAAATATATGTCAATTTTAATATATATTTATATTAGGAAAAGGAAGCTTCCCATGCAACTGTAAAGATGTATAAATCACATAACATGAACTACGTATATCAACAACAATGAAAAACCATTTGAAAATTAGTTGTGATTCATTTATATGAAGAATTTACCATATGTTATATTATAAATTTCATTTTGAAAATCAGTAACCCCACAATAAATTTATACATTTTTTACAAGTTTCTTTTCAATTCTTTCTGCTATGTTATATAGTCAAACTAATTTCGTAATTTTACAATTAACTTATTTAAACAAGTTTTAATTAATAATATTTGCTAATTCATCGAATAAATTACTAACGTACATCTATTTTAACATGTGTATGTATATTAAATTATTTTAAAAAAATCTCAAAAACACACACATACATATTGTTTGTGTAAGCTATAGAACATGAATTATAAACAAACAATAATAGTAATTTTAAATGATAGTTTATGTATTTCACATTAAGATTTATCATATATTGCATAATAAAGTTCACATTTTAACCTTAAAATAATAAATATTATTTTTAATAAAATTGTCATGTGTAACACACGGGTTACACAATAGTATAATCAGTGTTGGCCCAAAGAATATTTTATCCAAGCCACATCTGAAATTTGTTGCCCTTTGCTACATAAAATTTCGGAACGTTTGTTTTATATTTCAATTTTTGATTATTATATTAGATGTAAATTGCATAAAAGACTATAATATATAGAATATTCACTTTGCATTTAAAAGGCTCTAAACATGAACAGGCTAAAACATTCAATAAATAAATATAAACTAAACAACTTTTCATACAAAATAAACATCAACTTTCTTCACATAATTGAGAAAAAATGTTTTTCTTTCATTTTTATAGGAAATTCTTCAATTAATTTGTCATAGCTAAGTTATTCTAAAAACTCATTTTTAATTGAAATCGTTGCTAGTCTATTCTATCATTCTTGTAACATGGCAAGTAGAGATATTCTTTTTGATTCAGTACCTCATTAAAATGTTTTTTCCTCCGAATAACTCTTTTCACCTTAAATTTTGATTCAATGCCAACATCTTTTGCAAGTTCATTTGCTTCTTTCACCATTTATTCAAACTCGTATTGTATTCTATGAAGATTTGTCTTCTCTAAAGATTTGGAAGAATTCCATAAGTTGCTTCAATCTTGTGATTTACATCCTCTAAATTCAATAAGTTTTGGTTTTTATTTTCCAACCGCTTCTTATTGTCTTCAGGTTCTACCATTTTACCTATAATATTTAAGTGAATTATGTTACCATGAAACCAATTGAAATAGAGTTATCTTATGCCATTTAAAATAGCTTCCCAAATTTTAAATCATTTATCACAGAAATAAATAAAATAAAAATATTCCATAAATTAATCACCTTACAACCACTTAATAAATTAACGTATAAATCAATGGAGCAACTAATAAATCAAGTTAACCAACCAATATATCATTTTATTTCATTTAGTTAATTAACTATTAGCTTACATGATACGTAACATTCCAATTTTTCAAATTTAATCAACTATCATTTACTAATAAAAATTAGTTATTTTTTTGAACTTACATTGCAAAGTACCACTATAACAGCCACAAATAGGCATTGAAAATGGATCCACAACCGTAATACAGCGGATGTAGTAGAAATCCTAATGAAAATTTTAGAAGTTCGTTATTGTGAATCTAACACTAGGTTTCTTGTTTATGAATTAAGACAAGAACAGTTGACAAACGAGAAGAGAAAAGTGAGAACGAGGTAAGGGCTTTGTTTGGAAATCAAAAATTGGAGTTGGGACGTCAGCATATGGGCATTGATGCAGAAATAAGGAACTCAAACGAAGTTTTTTCCCCTGACCTAAGGAGTTGCCTTAGCCCATGGGCTTGGTGGGCTTCCCCTTAATCTGGCTCTGAGTATAATAAATGGAAGGTTAAGTTCTAACACAATAGATGTTAATTTTATGGGAGCGTGTACTAAGGTTTTTCACGTGAATTGTAGGGAATCAAGCACACCATCGTATTTCAAATTGAAACAGTACTCTATCTTCATTGTTTCATTTATGCCTCCATCATATTCACCTGCCCTTCATCTATTCTTCCTCAATTTTATCCAAAGCTTCAGCTATTGACAAATATCCAAACCAATACAACTAAATCCGACTGTCCCCTCCTCAGCACCATCACTGCCCGCCATCGCCCTCTGTCTCGACCTTCTCTAGCCACCATCCTCGGCCCCCGGCTCCTCCCTCCATGCACTACTGGATAAACAGTGTATTCTAATGCAAATTCTCCAATGGCTATAAATTAGCCGCTAGAAGCCGTTGGAAACCGATGACATTATTGTCGTTGGCGGTCGTTAGTAACTGTTGAAAGATTTCGGAATATTTTCCTTAACAGCAAGCCGAAGCTCATTCTGCTCTAATTCCAGCGAACTGTTTCCTCCTTCAACTATTTTTACACTGTCACACTTACTACCACAAGTCCTACCACCAACCCAACTACCTCCGACGCCATCTAGGAGCATCTTCACCCACTTTGCTCTCCAAAATCCGTAATTTCTCTAAACCTAATTTTTATGTTTTAATTGATGTGGGGTTTAATTTGAAGTTTGATTGATTCCTAGTTGTTAGATGTTAGTATATGTATATTACATCATGTTACCCCCGAATTGCTATTATTATCAACATAATAATAAAATTGTTAGCAATTTCCAAAAAAAAAAAAAAAAAAATTTTATTTTGTGTTTGTTTAGATAGCTTTGGTTAGTACTGAACATTATATGTTTGATAGAGTTTGCTAATAATATAATTAATGCAAACACGAAGTATATATCACTATGCCATAGATGGCATATTTCAACGAAAATACAAGGTTGCTAGCTACAATGTAACGATAGTTATGCTGATTTTTTATCCGTTGCAACACATACTTCAAAACGGTTTCCTCTCCAATGAGGGAGGCATGGAGGCGATTTGCTCTTCATTTTTAAAACTTATGCCTCAAATCGTTCTTCGGTAGCCAATTTTTCTTTAAATAGGGTAAAGGCTTTAGTTTGATTCGAAAATAGGGTAAGGTAAATTGATTCTTAGAGTAAGAATAGGAATTTCATTTTCACCGCGTATCGAAGTCACCATATTGTTAATTCGGATTGGCCAATTTTAATGCCGAGTGATCGTACTCCACTGTCAAATTTATGTTGACCACCCGATCCCCTTTCCTGCTCGGTTATCTCACTCCTCACAAGTGCAATTATCCAACTCTCTCACGACTCGTCGTCTCCTCTGTTCCTGGTCACCACCTTGTCTGACAAGGGATGAAGTAAATATCTTTTTCTGTAAAAGGACATAACAAATATGATGGATACAAGGAAAGCTTCCAATCGTTTATGCTCCATATGCCATGATGGAAAAGCTGCACTGAAGAGACCAAAAACTCTCGAACAGATTTGCAGGGAATGCTTTTATATTGTATTTGAGGAGGAGATCCATCAAGTTATTGTGAACAATAACTTATTCAAACCTGGAGAAAGAATCACAATAGGCGCTTTAGGAGGGAAGGATTCCATTGTGCTTGCCTATGTGCTATTACAATTAAATGGCAGGCATAATGGTGACCTCAATTTATTTCTATTGTCAGTTGATGAAGGGATTACATGATACAGAGATGACTCCTAGAAACGGTCAAGCGCAATGACATTCAGTATGGATTGCCACTAAAAGTAGTCTCTTATAGGGATTTATACAGATGGGCAATGGATGAAATAGTTAAAGCTATTGGGTTGAAAAATAATTGCACATTTTGTGGTGTTTTCCATTGTCAGGCGCTAGACCGGGGTGCTTCATTGTTCGAGGTGGACAAGGTTGTCACTGGGCACAATGCAGATGATATAGCGGAGACTGTTATAGTGGATATATTACGTGGTGACATTAGGTGTACCTATGTAATTATAGGAGAAGATGGACCAATTCCAAGGTGCAAGCCGTTCAAATCAAGGTTGTCAAACTCGAGTTCTCACCAAAGAGCGTTCGGGTATACAAAGATCGTAAATCGTGGATCGTAACACAAAGCGTAAGTTCCCACAAAATGAAAATTAAAAATAAAATTTCAATAAAATGGCTGCTGAACCAGAAGAGGCAGCTGAATCAGAAGAGTAAAAAGAATACAGAGATTTTTGAATGAAGAAGAATTGTAAACTTACAAATTTATAGTTGATGATTAGCTGCTGAATAATCATTCTGTGTTATTATTAGCGTCGATTAGGTTTCAAAAGGCAAAATTGGGCTGAATCGACAATCAAAAGTGTCGATTAGGTTTCACGAGAGTTTCTCGAGGCAGCTCTTCGCAGTTCGCACGGAATCGACAATCGATTTTAGGGTTTGGGAAAATTCTCGATGCTGATTTTGATGCGGAAATTTGCTCGACGCTTGCAGGAGATCACGCTTTTGAGCGGCGCTTAGACCGCTTCCACTCTTCTGCGATTATTCTTCCATGGTTTCTCGTTGAGATGGGAATAACGCGTGGGCTCGTTCGATTTCACGAATATACACGCGAGTTTGACAACACTGGTTCAAATACACAAATGAGAAAAAGATTGTTATGTATGCATATTTCAAGACGCTGGATTACTTCTCCACAGAATGTATATACTCCCCCAGTGCTTATCGGGGCTTGATGGCTTGTCCTGAGGAGTAAACAGTTTTGGTAGCTAACATGAATGGAGATTGATGTTTTAATTCCAAAGGTTTAAGGCAGTGAATATGTGAGACCATTAATCGAGTAAGGAAGCTACAATTCCAAAGGTATACCACTCTGTACCTCTTATTGTCCTAGTTGTTTTCGTTGCCTATATTATATTGTAAATGTGTAGATTGCAAAATATCTACAGTTGCATCTTTATCTGCAATTTGACTAGCTTCAAGTACTAATAAGTTTGATTGCAAGGTAAATGAATATGATTGGTAGAGCTACATTATTTCATCTATTTGGATGATTTTCGGTCTTTATTTTCCAATGAAAATCAAAATTTGTACGCTTATGTGGCTACCTTAAAAGAGTGAGAACGGCAAGCAAAAAACGCAGAGATGAATATAGATAATTAAAGTGTTGTATCTAACTAGTGTGCTTTCCTATGTTTCAAAAGTATGTCATTGCTTATACTGTCGTATCTAACTTGTACTATGGGTTATATAAACTATTGAACCAGAAACAGAGATATCAATATTCAATAAAACATGCTGTCTCTTTATTTTTGTGCACACTGCTTGATTCTTTTTCTTTGATTCGTGGAACATTGCTTAAACTGTTGTATCAAGCCTTTTCTCCATGCCAATGCTACTGTGCATTATTTCAAAAATAACATTTTACTTTTTCTTTGTAGGTACCATGAAGGAGACTGCCATTTTTCCCAATTCAGATCTAGTACAGAAAGGCATCACTGAGTAGTCTCCGAGCTTAACTGGGCAGAAGAAGAGCTTGCTCAGGTGATTCAATTACTTTGAACCCTACTGTGTGGCTAAAGCAAACTGATGAGTGAATGTGTCTACATGTTTATCAGCATATTCAATTGACTATTTACTACTCATTCCTTTTTCATCATTTGCTAATGAAAGAGGCATAAGCCTGGTTAAGAAACAGATACTGGATAACGCATCTGAAAAGATTGTAGATGAGAACTATGGAAGCGTGTATTCGTGGAGTTTTGAAGTGAATGATGGCAGGTAATTTTTGGTGTACACAGTTTCTCCCAGCATTAATTGGCAAAATTTATATAGTTTTAATCTTTTTTCCACTGACATGTAATAGTTTGCTGAAGACTTACCCGTTGTAGTTTTTTAGAAATATTCATTCTAAGGAGATACTGATGCACAACCCTGTTTCTGCTGTTAAGCATTTTAATTGCACTATGTATTCCAGTGAGATGTGCGGCCAATTGGGTAGAAGCTGAGCTCCCATCAGAAGGTTTAAGATGTGCAACACGATCCACAGATATTTGTTCAGCTTCCACAGTCTCAATTGTGTAATTTGACTTCACAAATATAAGTGTGGCAAAAACTTGAAGAGGAAAACGCTGAATTTTTCAGAGCTTATTACATTAGGCTGAAGTTGAAAAAGCAAATCATACTATGCAATCATTTGTTAGAACACTAATATCATCTAATGAAGTATCCTATGCCGCCAAAGGTACCATTGGTTCCCTTATAAAATGGAATGCATCATATGCCTGGTAATTTCTCTAGCCACTCAAACTCATGACTTCACAACGATTACTTTGACAAATTGCTCTATTTTTTTACAAACCATTTCTTCTAATTGCTTTTGCGAAGATATTGCAGTTTTGACATATATATTTTTTTTGGTTAAAATGATATTAAGAGTGTTGTGTCTACTCTCTCTCTTTGTGTATGTGTATACTGTAATTTGATCCTTCATGATGCTTGTTTGCACACTCAACCTATCTGCATGTTAAACTGTAATATACAGATACTTATATTCGATCTAGTTTAAATGCATTTGAGATTGAACTAGAGCAGCTGCGCATACTTTGCGAGTGAATCGTCAGAAGGAAAAAATAATAATAAAGGTAGTAGTTTATATAATCATTTTCGTGTATTTTTTTTTGATTTTTTGCTTATGGTTTTATGTGTGAAGTTCCATAATTGCATTTATGTTACTCTTGTAATGGTGAATATCATCCAAAATAAATATCGGACCAAGTGTAGAAAGATGATGAGAAACACACCAGAAATCCGAGGCAAATAAAATTTAAAATAAATTTGTATTTTCTCGAATTTAAATCTATTTTTGTTTTAGTCTACTGTATGTGTTTCTATAATTGACAGATGTGCAGATGGATGGACAGATAGATATGTAAGCAGTTGAAGACTGTGTGTGTCAGTGAGTGTCAGCGAGTCTGTATATAAGTGAATCGAGTGACATTGTAGTGAAGATTGTAAATATGAATGATTGTGTAATATACCAGTGTATGTACAACAGTGAAGTCAAAAAATTGAAATGTTATAATTATTTATTTAAATTGCAAAAAGTGTTGCCATAACTATGATATAATGTTGCAGTATGTGAAATTAAATGTTGTTATAAACTAGCAAAGTGTTGTCATTGGATGGTAAAAGTGTTATAATTGATTAATGAATATAAATCCCGCAACATGATTCTGTAAAGGTGAGCTACAGATTTTAGTGGGTCCTACATGTTGGGGCCCAAAGCGTAGGTCCCACTTTTTAGTAAATTTAGTACATGTGGTAACAACATAACCAATATTGCTCTAGGGTCTCAAAGATGTTGTCTTTGACTTTAAGACAACGTGGCAAAATGCAACACCGAGAAAGTGTTGCCATAGGTCATTTTTTGCCTATAACAACATTTTTTGGCACTTCCTGCATCACTTCTCTGGTGTTGCAGTAGGCCATCTATGGCGTAGTGTACGCAAACACGAAGTATATTTATGCGAACACAAAGTATATATGCAAAAAAGAAATATATATTATGTTGAGTGATCGTAGTTTTGGATAATTTGTGCGAACATGAGTTTTGTGCTTATGTGAAACAATTTGGTGTATAAATGATTTTGATAGGAATCGTCGTAGCTAGAATTCAATAAATTGTAAAAATATATAATTTAGTACATATGTAATAAAATGGTAAAATATAAATAAATTGTATATTTAAATTTAATATAGACAAATACTTAAACCATTAGATATTATTTGTCCCCGTTTTTGACAAGTGTTGTATATAATCGTTATATGGATATTTGTTTTTCTACGATGGATATCTTTATTCATCTGATAGATCATTTTTCGGATTTGTCCCTGTATTGGACAAGTTATAAACACTATAAAGTAATCATATTTCGTAGATCATATCAATTTAAATGGTTCACAAAATTTCGACGGCATTTCTTTTACGTTCCTTGTGTACACACATGTGTGTACGATACAAGAAACATGGGGGAAATGTTGCCGAAATTCTGTGAAATCTTTTAAAATGGTATAATTTACGAAATATAATTACCATTTTGTTTGCAATGGGATGTAGGATGACCGACCATCAAAGAAGGCACATAAGTGTCAATGAACCAATTGTTGTTTATTTAAAATAAATTTTGTAAAAAAAAAAGTACATGTTCTCTAAATCAGTAAATAAAATTTGAACAACATATAAAATTAACGATTAATTTTTTTTACTTCATCATAGGTTTTAAAGTAGGAAAAATGACTTTATTGGTTGAAGCTGGGTATATCAAAGAAGGGAAATAAGTGGTGCAATAAGTGAACATTTTCAAAATAGGGTACAAGCGTTCATCGAATTTGCTTTAAGTAATATTGGAAATGGTACAAAAAATCGTTGTCTATGTAGTAAGTTCAAATTGTTGAACTATTTAATACCAAATATGGTTAAGATTCGTTTGCACCAAAACAGTTTCCTACCCAATTATTTGCTGTGGGATCGTCATGGAGAAATTATATCCCCTAATAATCAAGAACAGTAGGTGAAGGTCAATAGTGATGAAGTTAGTACAAATCTCATAGAAAATATGATTGAAGATGCTGCACGATCAATGTTCCCTACCTTTGAAATTGGTAACGACGATGTTAACGTCGAAGAGGAACCAAATATTGAAGCTAAAAATATATATATGATTTATTGAAACATGCTAAAAAAAACCTTGGGATGGATGTAAAAGCGGTACTCAATTATCGATAACTACGGAATATATTGCAATGAAATCAAAATACAACCTTATGGAAGTTGGATTTACGGCTGTTTTTCAAGCTGCAAAACGCCATATGCCATCCTGATAATTTAATGTGCAAAAATTATTATGAAGTGAAAAAACTTATGTTATCTTTCGGTTTGCCATATCAGAAAATAGATATATGTTTAAAGGGTTGCATGTTGTATTGGAAATAAGACATCAACCTTAGAAATTGTAAAATATGTAATCAAGAAAGATACAAACCAAGAAAAAAAGGGGAAAAAAGTTTCGTAAAAGCGTATGAATTACTTACCCATCATCCCTAGACTTCAACGGTTATATGCATCATCTGTAATAGCACATCATATGAGATGACACAGTGTGAGAACACCTCAAGAAGGTACGTTGATACAACCATTGGATGGAGAAGTATGGAAATATTTTGACAAGAAATATCCTAATTTCGCAGCAGAGAGCCACAATGTTAAACTAGGTTTATGTACATATGGCTTCTCATCGTTTTCTCAGTTCGGTTCTAAATATTCCTCTTGGCTTATAATAATCACACCTTATAATCTACCCTTATGGATGTGTATGAAAACTTCATATATGTTTCTCACAATTGTCATCCCTGTCTTTAATGATCCAACACAGGGCATTGATGCTTACTTACAACCATTAATCGAAGAGTTGAAAAAAATATGTATGAAGGGGTTGAAACATATAATATATTAAAATAAAATTGGATGTTCACTTCTTTGTTATGGACTATTAGCAATTTTCGTGCATATGGAATGCTTTCAGGTTGGAGTACGGCCGGTTGTTTTTCTTGTCCTTATTGCATGGAAGAAACACAAGCATTTTTGTTACCGTATGAGAAGAAAATTTCATGGTTTGATTGTCATCGATGTTTTCTTCTTATTAATCATCCTTTTAGAAGAGTCAAAAAAAACTTCATGGCTAATAGACACAAGACTTTACGATCACCAACGATTTGGTCAAGCGAGAATATATATGAACTTGTAAAAGATTATCCAAAGATACACGAAATCAGAAAACAAACTGAAATTAGAGGTAAATCGACGATTCATAATGGGTGTAAACAGAGTATACTCTGAGAATTTCCTTATTGGAAAAATCTCCTAATCTGTCATAACATTGACGTAATGCATAACGAGAAAAACATATTTGATAATGTATTTAATACAGTTTTGAATTTGGAGGGCAAGACTAAGGAATCTAGACGTAATATATAGGAAATATGCAATCGTCCTGAGCTTCATATAAAACCCAATGACAATAAAAAATCCAAAGCATGCTATGAACTAAACAACGACCAAGTTAAAGTACTGGCAAAATGGGTGGAATCATTATATTTTTCCGATGGAATTTCCTCTATTCTTCGTAGATGTGTCGGCTATAAAAACGGAAGGCTAAATGGAATGAAAAGCCATGATTGTCATGTAATGATGGAAAATCTGTTACCCATCGCATTCAAAGAATTGTTTCTTGTAAAAGTTTGGAAGGTGATAAAAGAACTTAGTTTATTTTATAAGAAGCTTTGTTCAACTACATTAAAAGTTGACCGTCTATTTAAACTTGAAGAAGAAATCCCTGTACTGCTCTGCAAACTGAAGAAAATATTTCCGTCTGGCTTTTTAAATGTAATAGAGTATTTACCTATTCATCTTCCATATGAAGCACGTCTTCGAGATCCTGTGCAACATGGATGGATGTATCCATTCGAAAGGTATGTTATTATACTAAGTATTCAAATGTTAATTTAATTTTAATTAGAAGTTAATATTGAACCGGACTAATTTTTATTAGGTACTTAAATCATTTAAAGAAAAAAGCGAGACAAAAAGCTCGAGTTGAAGTTCTATTTGAAAATCATATATCGAAGAAGAAGCTTCTTTCTTTTACTCTCATTATTTTAATGATCATATGAACTTATCATTTGAAAGCGTTCCACGTAACGATGAGGGCATTGAACAAGATTATTCTTCTGAAAGAAAATTATCTATTTTTAAATAATATGGCGGACATGCTGGAAAATGTGTGGAAATATGACTAGATGATAAAGATTACCATGTAGCACATACATATATTTTTCTTAATTGTCCTAAAGTTGCATCTTTTTTTAGGTAATGATTTTTTTACAAGATTTGCTAAATTTAAGTTACACGTGTTAATAATAATGTAACATATCAAGTTTGTGTTTGCAGTATTTGTGAGTCACAAAATCCAAGCGGCGATGTAAGCAAAGATTTCAGCAGTTGGTTTAGTAATTACGTTTATGATCCCACAAATTATGTGCTCGATGAAGGACTGAAACATTTGGCATTTGGGCCGAAAATAAAAGTTAAAACGTATCCAATTTTTTTTAATGGATACAAATTCAACACCAAAGAGTACGGTGCTGAAAAATTAACAAACAATACTGGTTTGTTTGTTAAAGGCAGTGAAGATCCTGATAATCCTATAAATGATTTTTATGGCTTGTTAACTTAGATTTTGCAGTTGACATATTTTACAGGGCTTGTTGAGGATGTCTATTTGTTTAGATGCAACTGGTTCAACAATGTTCCAGGTTCTGGTATTAATGTGCATCAATATTATAATTTTATAGAAATTAAACATACATCGCATTATCAAAAGTACGACCCTTTTGTACTAGCCAAACATACCCTACAAGCTTATTATGTCCCTTATCCATCTCTAAAAAGGGATCAAGCATATTGGTCTGCGATTTTTAAAACCAAGGCAAGATTTATGTTCGATGGAAAGAATATTCCCGATGAACAAGCCAATCAAGAAGATCTGCAGGAAAATGTTGAAATAATAGTTGTAGATGACCAAACTAAGTTTGGACCTTTAAATGATGAGACAAATGTATTTGTCGAAGCATTTGAGAGAGTAGGGGAAAACAACATCAGGAAACCAAGTCTGAATCAGAAAATGATGAAGATTGAGCAATATCTGGTAATTTTCATTACATTTACCAATGTTTAATATTGCATTTATCCAAGTTATCCAATTTTAACGACAATAAGTATAAGTTATTATGAGTTGTATGTGTATCTATGTGGCAGGTATATTATGTGTGCCTCTAGCTCTCAACGATGTGGCTCTTCCCACCAGGGCGGTGAGAGTAGTGGCGAGGCACTAGCTCGTCCAGTTATGTACTTGCAGCCTAAGGCTGACTATACGTAAGTATCAGTTAAATTAGCAGCATAACAATTTAATTATTAGTACATGATATATCTGTAATTGTCTAAAGTTCTAATTTATATTTAATGCAGGGGTTTTGAGTTGGAGCCGTCGCAGACGGTGTTGAATATTTCTGAGGATGCTTACATAGCCAGAATGAGAGATTTCTGGCCTAAGCGGAGCAGGATCCCCGACCCCGTCAGGGAGACCATATGGCAAGATTTTATGGTAAGTTTATGCTACTTTACAAAATGCTTAAATACAAATAAATAAATAGTAATATTTTCTCATTATACAAGAGGCAGTAGACTTGCAGGACGTCGACATCACCTAGGTTCAGCAACACTGGAACTCGAAAGTCGCTAAGAATCACAGAGAAAAAATGAATGAGATTAAAAACCTGGGGAAGAAACCTAGATGAGCGATGAAGTATTTGAAAAGATGGTTGAGTGGTGGGACACAGATGAGTTTAAGGTAAATTTATAATGAATCTCATTTATTTTTTGCCGATTATTAAATAATTAGTCAATGTACATTTGCAGGAGGAGTTGGCAAGGAACGCCACAAATAGGAGTAGGAATCCAGTACTCATCGTGGAGGATCCAAATCTTTCCGGCAACACCACGAGGGCTTTGTAAATTTATCAATTATTACATTTGTATATTGATCAGTTCAGTAATTGACTATGTGGAACTGATTTATCCAAATTGTCAATTGCAGTAACAAGCTCGTGGACATCTCATGTCCTACATGAACGTATTTGCTCACATCAACGCATTTGGGCAACTAGACGAGGCTGGCAACATCACATATCAGTGGAATGAGCAGGATAGGGTGAAAGCTGCATATGTATGCGTATTTTAAATTCTATTACTCACATCGATAAGTTTATTAATTACTAACTAATATAAAATAAAAACAAAATTCTATTTTTCAACTGAAATTGTTTTTTGCATTATACGCAAGGTTTCAGGGGGCACGGGCTCATGCGCGTGAGGGGTCTGGTCGTGATGAGTTGATACCGGAGGAGGAAGACAACATATTTGACGCTGTTATGGATCCGTCGCAGCAGAGACGTTATGGCTTCGTTAACCAGGCGGTAATTAATCCTTTTGCATACATACAACAAATTAGCATTCAAATACAGTGTTATAATATTTTATATGCTGGCATAATCTTTTTGCTGTTCATTCTATTTGCAGGCCCGACCAGCTAAGAAGGCACAAGACAAAGAAGAAATTAAATAGCTTAGAACCGCGATTGAGCAGCTGCATGCAAAATCGTCTGTAGGCTATACAGATGGAGCAGCTAAATCAGAAGCTTATAGAGTTTGTGCACAATCATGGTACTTTTTCTTCGTCGTCTAGTGGTTCCGGAGGCGATGAAGATGATGCTTGAGGTACTTGTTTTTTAATGACTTGGAAAAGGGTTAGGATTTAATGTTGTATATATTGGTACGGAGTGCATGAGGATGGTACTTTGGATATATTTTGATGATTTGTATGTGATTTGTAGACATGCAAGTCGATGTGTTGTTTTTTGAGATATTTGGATGTTTTGTTTTGTATATATTGATGTTTATTTGATTTATGTTGGTTGTTTATATTGTTATTGGTATATATGTGTTATATATATATATATATATATATATATATGTGTGTGTGTGTGTGTGTGTGTGTGTGTGTGTGTATGTGTGTGTGCGTGTGTGGAATTGATTAGAATTGGGTTGGAAATGGAATGGAATGGAAATGGGGTGGCTAAAAGGTAATAGGCTTGTTGTTATAATAAAAATAACCCAGTATTTGCAACAGCTACAAACGGTTTTCAACGGCTTATAGATCATTGCTTCGTAATGATTTCCAACGGGTTTTGATCGTTTGAAGCCACTGAAACCGCCATTGCAAATAATCCGTCGAAAGCCGTTGGAATCCGTTCTATTCCAACGGCTTCAAACGGCCGCCAACGGCTGTGAGCCGTTGTAATAGCCGTGTATTCTAGTAGTGATGCCTTTATCGAAAATGTCGGACCTCCTCCTTTGTCTGCCTCCAAAACCTAACGTAGCGTAGCAACCCATCAGTCCGACTATCCTTTTGCCTTTCACGAATACTCACAACCTTTGGCCACCCTCTTATCTCATCTGCAGTTTCACCTTAAAAAAGGTCGTTCCCATCCTTTATGCATGAAGAATATAGGACAAAAGCATGCTAAATCCTACGCATGAGTGAAGGCTAATATTTAAACATGTTTTTATATTATCACGCGGTTCTTCTTAGCATGCGTGAAGGATACTGTGACACCCCACGTCCGTTAATGTCACTCTATACCAGAATGCATTAAGTTTTGTGAAGCATTATAGGTAAATAGGAACATAACATTACAAGACAGATATAAAATAACAGCCGAATGAAAACTTTATTTAATAGAAAAACTTCGTGGTTCAAACACAATTACATAAATAAGTATGGAATACTAAAAAATAAAACTTCTTCCTTGTACAAAATGTTGAATATATGATTTTGTGTTTGATGATAACAAATAGATTTTTGCTGATGTGTTTGATGGTGAAATAATTAGTATTATTGGTTGATGATGCTTTACACAAAATACAGGAAATTTACACAAGTTTTTGTCTTCCAATAATATATTTTTATTCCACAAGACAATTACATACTCTCACTTATTACATTTTCTTTTGTTTCAAATTCACAATTACAAATAAATTCTGTTCAAATGTCTACACTACATATACATCTCTTCTTGCTGGATTAATCTTGTTGTGCTCACTCTAATTGTCTCAAGCTCCGAGTACATCATCCTGAAACCTGTCACAAAAGAAGATACACACAGTATGCTGGAACTAAAATAAACACTGGACAAATAAAATTTTACTGTTTGATTGATTCTCTATTTGTCTCAGTTTTTCTGTGTGTTTTTTCTCATCATATTTAAGACTTGAACAGCCACGCCATAACCATACTGGTTTGCTGATCAGAACCAGCTGGTTCTGACCAGCCTCAACACAGTACAGCCTGACTGCTATTTTGTTTCCTTGTGTTTCAGGACAAGGTGCAAACCAATGGTCGAGCAAAGCTCAAATCAAAATGGCCAGTACAAGAAAAATGGACAAGCATTTCAGCCCAAAGTCAAAGTCACATGTCAAAATTCAAAAGCAAAAGTTGTTAAACAGCAAGATTCAAGTTACAACTCAGCTCAAGATGGTTTAACATGGACGAAACAGCACAGGATGGTGCAGCTAACCACAGTGGTACATGGCAACAAAAAGTTCAATTCAAGACTCGAGCTCATGGCGATCAAATCCGACGACTATGGCAAATACAAACAGGCTAGATCAAGTGTAGTAGCATGTACAAGTTCAGTTTTTTTGAGTGGCAGCAGCATAAGCAATCATGTACAGAATGTAAAGCAAAGTTCATATGAATGGCAACATGTTCGAGACAGTTAAATTTTCATGGTGAAGGTGCATACAAAATGCAATGGTGAATGAACATGGCAGCATTCTTTTTCAAATGGTTAAACACAAATGCATGGATGAATGGTGCAAACAAAAGCCATGAATAAATCAAATATGATTCATGTTCAAAGAAGCAGAATTGCAAATTCATGGGACAAATATGGCTTTGACAACTCAGTTTTTAGAATGCAAATGTGTTTCCAGAGATTGGGCAGAGTTTTAATATCATTCCTGAAATCGACTGATCAGGTTCATTTATAGTTGGCAAGTTTTTTCAAGTGCATTTCAAGACAGGTTTTATTTCGAAGCAATTGTTTGACAAAAATTCAAATGTGCAATTGTTCATTTCCTGAAATCAAAGAATCTATCCGTGGCATGCTTTCTTTCCATATTTAAATAAATCAATAAGTTCTTTTTTGGCAAAAACCATGTGTGGCAAAAATGGTTCGAGAGAAACAAATATATTTGTCCAGAAATCAGTGTTATTCAAGGCAAGAAATCAATGGAGCAATCACGTAGTGAACAAAAGGGGATTCACGTTTTTAATCCTTTCCAAGAATGTACAGGAAATTCAAAAATCATCAAATGTTATCAAAGCCGTGGACATGCCTAAATTCATCAAGCAATTCAGTCAAGAGGCAAAAGAGGAATAACATGCAAAATCAGTATTTGATTTGAGGAAATCAAGCCGAGGTGATTAAATCACAAAGGGGAAACAAGCACAAACAAAATTCAAGTCATCACGAAATCAGAGCTTTAATTAGGATTTTATAATCCTATATTATACACCATTTTCATCATCGGTAGTGGTATAGAAAAATCACAGTAAACAATCAATACCACACAACAAATTCAAGTCCGATCAAAGGAAATCATAAAGGGAAACACGCAAAATCATCGCAAGTCTCTAATGCGAAATCAGAGAGTAAGAGTTTCAAAATTCCTATATAAACACACGAATTCATCATCGACAATCAACGAGCAGTGGTGACAGTAAAATCAAAATTCTAAACACAAATCAGAGAGCTTACTCTGTACGAATCGAGAGAAGGAGAGCACTACAGAGTCAAGCTAGAAGATTAATCAAAGCAATTCAGAACAGCAGAAGGAATCCGAAGGAAGGAATCGAAATTTCTCAAGAAACCCTAATCGCCGCCGCCATTCTCAAGTTTCAGAACAAAAGTGGAAGCTATCGAATAACACAAATAAGAGAGTGGGCCAGCCCTTTTTTTGGTTAAGCAAAGTTATTTAAAAAGGGGGTTCCATTATTTTATTCCTTGTTTCTTCATTTTGCTCTTGTAATTGTTGGAGTTTCGTTTGTTTTTTTTAAAAAAGATTTTTTTTTTAAAAAACTAGAATTATAGATTACTGGATTGTAGTCTAAGAAAATCTGGTCTAGGGTACATAGGCCAGTCTATGATTTTGAGCTTAGGATTAGACAGGAGCAGAAGCTGCAAGTTTACATAGGATTGTAAGCAGGATCTGTTTGTAATTCCTAGTAGAAATCTTAGAAAGGCAGCAGTAGGCACAGTCTTGCTGAAGCTGGGTATCTCTACGCGTGATTTTCCTTTACTGCATAGTTTTAAATTTCTGTGTTTGCTTTATTTTCTGTTAAAACCCTATTCACCCCCCCCTCTAGGGTTATTATCGATCCTACAATTGGTATCAGAGCAGGTTGTAACCCTAGAATCATGACTTCAATGAACAATGCTTTTTCTGAAGGTCAATCTATTACTAGACCACCCATGTTCAATGGTGGTGATTATGCGTATTGGAAAGCTAGGATGAAAATCTATCTTGTGTCTGTTGATTATGATGTCTGGGATATCATTGAAACTGGATATAAACCTCCTACTGAAACTGTTAATGGAATTGTAACACCTAAACCAAAAAGTAGGTGGGATGCAAATGATAAGAAACTATACTCTATAGATTCTAAAGCTATGAATGCTCTAATTTGTGCTCTTGATAAAACAGAATATAACAGAATTTCACATTGTAATACAGCCCAGGAAATTTGGCATACTTTGGAAGTCACACACGAAGGAACTTCTCAGGTTAAAGAATCCCGTCTTGCCATGTTCAGCAATGAATATGAAAACTTCATCATGCAGAAGGACGAGAGCATCAAGGACATGTATGGTCGCTTCTCCGTGCTGGTCTACAATGCTAGAGCTCTTGGAAAGGTCTATACAGAAGTGGAGCTCGTGAGGAAGATTCTGCGTGTTCTGCCAATGAACTTTGAAGCAAAAGTCACAGCCATTCAAGAATCTAAAGATTTGAGCAAGCTGAGCATGGAAGAGCTTATCGGAAATCTATTGACATATGAAATGGAGCTAAAAGCAAGAGAAGATCGCAACAACTCAGATATGAAAAAGAAGTCAATAGCTTTGTCCAACACCGTCACCAGCGATAGTGAAGATCCTATTGAACAGCTTGCCATGGCAGTCAGACAACTCACGAAGTGGAGAAAATTCAAACCTCGGAGAAATAAAGCAAAGACCAACAATTCAGAAGATGAACCACTCTGCTACAACTGTCAAAAGCCTGGACACATAAAACCAAATTGTCCACTTCTTCAAAGAAACAAGAAGAAAAAGAAAGCTTTTGCCATAAATTGGGATGACGAGGAAGGAGAAGAAGATTCAGACAGCAGTGAGGAAGAAAGCAACCTGTGCTTCATGGCGAAGTCAGATCTAGAAGATACCAACGAAGAAACCACTGAGGTATACAGTTATAACGATCTAGTTTTAATGTGTAAACACCTTTCTGAAATTATCAACACATTAGAGTCAGAAGCAGAGAAACTGAAAGCAAAAAACCTTGATCTTGTTCACAATATTAAGAAGTTGAAATCTGAACTTGAAAATGGTTCAAAAAACATTAGTCTAGATTGTGAAAATTGCAAAGCTGTGAATTTAGAACTCTTAACACTCAAGTGCACCATTGAGAATCTTGAAAAAATAAATTCGACTCTTAAAAGGAATGATGAAACCAAAAGAAAGAATTATGCTGAACAATGCACTTCATTAGTGAATGAGAACACAATGTTAAGAACGAAAGTTCAAGATCTTGAGGTTGCTTTGAATAAATTTTCAATTGGTCAAACGTCCTTTAAATTGTTACTTGGAAATCAACTGTTTGCAAATAATAGAAAAGGACTTGGTTTTGGAAAGATACAAGAAAAAATGACTAGGATTGACAATGCTAAAGGTAGAGGCATCTTTCCCAAATGTGTAAAATGTGGAGTAATTGGTCACAGTCATGAAAACTGCAAGAACTATAATAAAATTAGTAAGTTCAAAAAGGTTTGGATTCCTAAACACTTGACACACAATTATCATAATGATTGGAACACAAATAATAAGAAAGATCAAATCTGGATTCCAAAAGAGTCTTATCACTTTTCTATGACTGATATACTTGGACCTAGAAGATTCTCTGGGTCATCCTCTTCTCTGTATATATAGGTGTGTTGGCGGGCTAAGGAGCAACAGAAATGGTATTTGGATTCAGGTTGCTCCAGACATATGACAGGAGACAAAAGACTGTTCCTTAGCCTTGAAAAACATAAAGGTGGGAATGTGACTCTAGGTGACAACAGCAAATGTAAAATTATTGGTAAAGGAAAAGTAGGTAACAGTATTTTTGCCTTAACCGATGTCTTATATGTTGATAATCTATTTCACAATCTTATCTCTATCAGTCAACTCTGTGATAAAGGAATGAACGTTGTGTTTGATAGTAATGTTTGCAAAATCATAGAAATATCCTCTGGAAAGGTTGTTTTTACAGGGAAAAGAATTGGAAATGTCTACACACTCTCCTTCGATGATGTAACTGTTTCTAGGTGCTTGATAGCAACGGAAGAGGAGGCAATTCTATGGCACAGAAGGCTGGCACATGCAAGTATGGGTCTTCTTGAAAGACTGGAAACAAATGAACTTGTCAGAGGTTTGCCTCATCAGAAATTCAAAAATAACGAAGTGTGTAAAGTCTGTACTATGGGAAAACTTAGTCGCTCATCTTTTCGTCCAAAAAATGTTGTTAGTACGTCACGCGTGCTTGAATTGATTCATATGGATTTGTTTGGACCTACTGACATTGCTAGCTTAAATGGTAAACGTTATTGTTATGTATTGGTTGATGATTACTCTAGATTTACATGGGTTTACTTTCTAGCCAAAAAGTCTGAAACTTTTGATTATTTTTCAAAATTTTCAAAACTTGTTCAAAATGAAAAAGGGATTTCAATTAAAACCTTGAGAAGTGACCATGGAGGTGAATTTGAAAATTTAGATTTTGAAAAACTTTGTGAAGAAAATGATTTTAAACATGAATTTTCCGCTCCACGAACACCTCAACAAAATGGGGTGGTTGAAAGGAAAAATCGTACATTACAAGAAATGGCTAGATCTATGTTATGTGAATATAATTTGCCTCAAACCTTCTGGGTCGAGGCAGTAAATACTTCATGCTATGTAATGAACAGAGTTATGATTAGACCAATACTTAATAAAACGTCATATGAACTTTGGTCTGACAAAAAGCCTAACATTTCATACTTTAGAGTGTTTGGATGTCCTTGTTATATTTTGAACACAGGAGAACAACTTGGGAAATCTGAGCCAAAAACGATTGATGGAATTTTCATGGGTTATTCCTCAAGAAGCAAAGCTTACAGAATCTTCAATAAACCATCAAGAACAATTGTGGAAATCGTCAATGTAAAGTTCAATGAAACAGATGTGGATATGATCTCTGAAAATGATAAAGATGATGGTGGTGCACAAGAAGTTGAACAAGAAAGCAACGATGTTGAAGCAAACAACGAAGAAGCCGCTGAAGCAGAAACAAATGTTGAAAGATTGAAATTCAAGCCCAATCATCCTCCAGATTTGGTAATTGGAAGTCCAACAGCTGGTGTTCGTACACGTTCCTCTCTCAATAAGGATGTTTGTACTTTTTGTATTCATAATGCTTTTGTATTCATAATGCTTTTGTATCTAAAATAGAACCAGGTTCTTATGATATTGCTCTTAATGATGAATTTTGGTTGTTAGCTATGCAAGAAGAACTTAACCAGTTTGAGAGAAACAAAGTCTGGAACTTGGTACCTAGGCCAAAAGACTATCCAGTAGTTGGAACAAAGTGGGTGTTTAAAAATAAACTTGACGAGTCTGGAAATGTAATTAGAAACAAAGCTAGGTTGGTTGCTAAGGGGTACAATCAGATCGAAGGCATTGACTTTGATGAGACGTTTGCCCCAGTAGCTAGGTTAGAAGCGATTAGAATCTTGTTGAGTTTTGCATGTTTCAAAGGTTTTAAACTGAAACAAATGGATGTGAAAAGTGCTTTTCTGAATGGAGAACTAAGAGAAGAGGTTTATGTTGAACAACCCCCTGGTTTTGAGAATCACGATTTTCCAAATCATGTGTATAAACTAGAAAAAGCATTGTATGGCCTTAAGCAAGCTCCTCGAGCTTGGTATGACTGTCTCTGTACTTATCTTTTGGAAAACGGTTTTAAAAAGGGGTGTGCTGACACAACTCTGTTTCTTTCACATGACGGTGATGATTTTTTGATTGTTCAAATCTATGTTGATGATATCATATACGGTGCTACTAATGATGTCTTGTGTGAAAAATTTGAAACAGTTATGCAGGACAAATTTGAGATGAGCTTGGTGGGAGAACTGAAATATTTTCTTGGCTTTCAAATCAAACAGAGCAACAAAGGTATCTTTATCTCTCAGACAAAGTATCTGATGGAGTTACTGAAGAAATTTGGAGTTGAAGATGCAAAACCAATGAAAACACCAATGAGTCCAACAACCAAGCTTGACAAAGATGAAAAAGGTGTTGCTGTTGATCAGAAAAAATATCGCGGTATTATCGGTTCACTTCTTTATCTTTCTGCTTCTAGACCCGATATTATGTTTTCTGTTTGTTTGTGTGCTCGTTTTCAATCTAATCCAAAAGAATCTCATTTAAAAGCCAGAAAACGAATTATGAGATATTTGGTACACACACCAAATCTTGGTTTATGGTATCCTTCTTGTGATAACTTTAATTTAGTTGGGTTTACCGATGCTGATTATGCTGGCTCACTCACTGATAGGAAGAGTACTAGTGGAACTTGTTTCATGCTAGGTCATTCACTTGTTTCATGGTCAAGTCGTAAACAAAATTGTGTTGCTTTATCCACCACTGAGGCTGAATATATTACTTTAGGAAGTTGCTGTGCACAGATTTTATGGATGATGCAGACTTTATCTGATTTTGGGCTTTGCTATAAACGAGTTCCTTTAAAGTGCGACAGTAAGAGTGCAATTGATTTATCAAATAATCCTGTACATCATTCACGGACAAAACACATTGATGTGAGACACCACTTTCTTAGAGATCATATTGCAAATGAGGACATTTGTATTGAGTTTATTCCAACAAAATCTAAGCTTGCTGATATTTTCACAAAACCCCTTACCGAAGATAGGTTTTGCAGATTACGATTAGATTTGGGAATTATAGAAATAAATTAATCTCTTTGCATTTTTGGGTAAATTTTCTCTTAAGATGTTCTGTTATCAATACCATTTTCTGACAAATAATCCAGTCTTCAAATCATCAAGAAAAGAACAGTTTTCTTTTTGGACATTTTCTGATAAAATTGTGACTGCACAAGATTTTAAAATATGAGATGGATAAAAGTTTGTCTGCAACTCTGATGTGATTGGATATATTTTATAATATGAGTAATTTAGGGATTTTTTTTTACAAACCATCTCTGTCACTATCACCCTTCTACCATTCATCACTGTTTTATATATATTAAGGGGATTTAAAAAAGAAATAAAAAGAAAAAAAAATTTATATATATATATACATATAATAAGTAGTTCTCTGACCTCATTTAAAAATCCAAGCTCTGGTCATGAACGGTTATGAGTTTACTTATTTTCATGCTGCAACTAATCCCGTTTAAAAATCCAAGCTCTGGTTATGAGTGGTTAAGTGTGCTCTTGTTGTATATATATTTTTTTTATATAGATCTGTTAAAATTCTCCCCGATATATATTAAATAACTCTTCATTCCATCCTCTGTTTTTGTGAAATGTGTACCTACTTTATGAATTATTATGATTGTTTATCCGATTGCTTGGGGTTTACAGCTCTGGTTCTGTCAAAATAACTTGATTTCGAACTACAGCCCATGCCTTTTGCAAATGTTCAGAACTGTTCGTCTTTTGATGATTACAAAGGGGGAGAAGGAGTTAAGATTTTGTGTTGGCTTACAGACATTTATAGATTTTATCTTGCCATTAATGCTAAGTGTTTAAATTATTTTCTATATTTCTCAACTTCTTATCTATGTCTGTTTACAATTGGTAGGGGGAGCACAAATATAGGAGAAGTTCAATTCAAACACATTCTGTTATCTTCAAAAATCTTAAGTCTGTTTGTCATCATCAAAAGGGGAGTTTGTTGAATATATGATTTTGTGTTTGATGATAACAAATAGATTTTTGCTGATGTGTTTGATGGTGAAATAATTAGTATTATTGGTTGATGATGCATTACACAAAATATAGGAAATTTACACAAGTTTTTGTCTTCCAATAATATATTTTTATTCCACAAGACAATTACATACTCTCACTTATTACATTTTCTTTTGTTTCAAATTCACAATTACAAATAAATTCTGTTCAAATGTCTACACTACATATACATCTCTTCTTGCTGGATTAATCTTGTTGTGCTCACTCTAATTGTCTCAAGCTCCGAGTACACCATCCTGAAACCTGTCACAAAAGAAGATACACACAGTACGCTGGAACTAAAATAAACACTGGACAAATAAATTTTTACTGTTTGATTGATTCTCTATTTGTCTCAGTTTTTCTGTGTGTTTTTTCTCATCATATTTCAGACTTGAACAGCCACGCCATAACCATACTGGTTTGTTGATCAGAACCAGCTGGTTCTGACCAGCCTCAACACAGTACAGCCTGACTGCTATTTTGTTTCCATGTGTTTCAGGACAAGGTGCAAACCAATGGTCGAGCAAAGCTCAAATCAAAATGGCCAGTACAAGAAAAATGGACAAGCATTTCAGCCCAAAGTCAAAGTCACATGTCAAAATTCAAAAGCAAAAGTTGTTAAACAACAAGATTCAAGTTACAACTCAGCTCAAGATGGTTTAACATGGACGAAACAGCACAGGATGGTGCAGCTAACCACAGTGGTACATGGCAACAAAAAGTTCAATTCAAGACTCGAGCTCATGGCGATCAAATCCGGCGACTATGGAAAATACAAACAGGCTAGATCAAGTGTAGTAGCATGTACAAGTTCAGTTTTTTTGAGTGGCAGCAGCATAAGCAATCATGTACAGAATGTAAAGCAAAGTTCATATGAATGGCAACATGTTCGAGACAGTTAAATTTTCATGGTGAAGGTGCATACAAAATGCAATAGTGAATGAACATGGCAGCATTCTTTTTCAAATGGTTAAACACAAATGCATGGATGAATGGTGCAAACAAAAGCCGTGAATAAATCAAATATGATTCATGTTCAAAGTAGCAGAATTGCAAATTCATGGGACAAATATGGCTTTGACATCTCAGTTTTTAGAATGCAAATGTGTTTCCAGATATTGGGCAGAGTTTTAATATCATTCCTGAAATCGACTGATCAGGTTCATTTATAGTTGGCAAGTTTTTTCAAGTGCAATTCTAGACAGGTTTTATTTCGAAGCAATTGTTTGACAAAAATTCAAATGTGCAATTGTTCATTTCCTGAAATCAAAGAATCTATCCGTGGCATGCTTTCTTTCCATATTTAAATAAATCAATAAGTTCTTTTTTGGCAAAAACCATGTGTGGCAAAAATGGTTCGAGAGAAACAAATATATTTGTCCAGAAATCAGTGTTATTCAAGGCAAGAAATCAATGGAGCAATCACGCAGTGAACAAAAGGGGATTCACGTTTTTAATCCTTTTCAAGAATGTACAGGAAATTCAAAAATCATCAAATGTTATCAAAGCCGTGGACATGCCTAAATTCATCAAGCAATTCAGTCAAGAGGCAAAAGAGGAATAACATGCAAAATCAGTATTTGATTTGAGGAAATCAAGCTGAGGTGATTAAATCACAAAGGGGAAACAAGCACAAGAAAAATTCAAGTCATCACGAAATCAGAGCTTTAATTAGGATTTTATAATCCTATATTATACACCATTTTCATCATCGGTAGTGGTATGGAAAAATCACAGCAAACAATCAATACCACACAACAAATTCAAGTCCGATCAAAGGAAATCAGAAAAGGGAAACACGCAAAATCATCCAAGTCTCTAATGCGAAATCAGAGAGTAAGAGTTTCAAAATTCCTATACAAACACACGAATTCATCATCGACAATCATCGAGCAGTGGTGACAGTAAAATCAAAATTCTAAACACAAATCAGAGAGCTTACTCTGTACGAATCGAGAGAAGGAGAGCACTACAGAGTCAAGCTAGAAGATTAATCAAAGCAATTCAGAACAGCAAAAGGAATCCGAAGGAAGGAATCGAAATTTCTCAAGAAACCCTAATCGCCGCCGCCATTCTCAAGTTTCCGAACAAAAGTGGAAGCTATCGAATAACACAAATAAGAGAGTGGGCCGGCCCTTTTTTTGGCTAAGCAAAGTTATTTAAAAAGGGGGTTCCTTTATTTTATTCCTTGTTTCTTCATTTTGCTCTTGTAATTGTTGGAGTTTCATTTGTTTTTTTTTTTAAAAAGATTTTTTTTAAAAAAAACTAGAATTATATATTACTGGATTGTAGTCTGAGAAAATCTGGTCTAGGGTACATAGGCCAGTGTATGATTTTGAGCTTAGGATTAGACAGGAGCAGAAGCTGCAAGTTTACATAGGATTGTAAGCAGGATCTGTTTGTAATTCCTAGTAGAAATCTTAGAAAGGCAGCAGTAGGCACAGTCTTGCCGAAGCTGGGTATCTCTGCGCGTGATTTTCCTTTACTGCATAGTTTTAAATTTCTGTGTTTGCTTTATTTTCTGTTAAAACCTTATTCACCCCCCCTCTAGGGTTATTATCGATCCTACACAAAAGCCATCATTAGAGTACATTATTACATAAAAAGAGCATAATCCCCAAAATATAGTCATAGTAGAGAAGATATGAAATCAAGCAGTACATTTAAGCAGCTCCAAGTGGAATGAAAGAAGAATCCTGATCAAGCTTGAGTATTCCCACCCTGAGAACCTGAGGAGGGAAAACGGAAGAGAAAGAAGTGGAAACAAAAATAGATCAGACATAAAGTCTGGTGAGTCCAGTTACTTTTAGCATATAAATAAGTAAAAAGCATCACGACAGGCGTATATGTTGGATAGAGGTAATAGTGTCATAAGGCAGGTATAACAAGGTAAACAGGATAAACTGAACATAACATGCGTTGCGCTTCTGTAATACTTTTCTCTTCACCAATATAGTATAACAAGATAATCCCAACAGGTACAAGATGGTAGACTTAGGTGTACTTCTAGTGAGAGGTTTTACCCCATACAATAACTGGTAGCCCAACAGACGTGTGTTACCCCCAATGATAATAATAGGCTCCTAAACAAGCAAGACTAGATGTACCCTAATTACTAACCCCAATCGATCGTCTCCCTAACTCGTAGATACCCTGTGCTGGCCCACAGTAAGATGTATCACCTCCTAAAGTGGCAACCCTTTTGTTTACAAGATGTGCACAACCATATCGACTGATGTCACACCGTCTTTTCTTTCCTAGCAAGCAGACCCATCCACGCACATGACCCTGTTGGAACGCGCCGTCAATACCCTCACCCATGTGATCTCTTATAATCAGCTCAGTAAGCGTTCCTAGACCCCGTCCTAGTTCAAGGTTCCCCATTTGATACCAAGATGGGTTACTGACTAAACGGGTCCTACACAACAGATGATACAAGCTTCCCCCAAGGCTTGCATCCCCACTACTAGGATTTCAACAGGTTACGCCTACCAGTATAACAAGATTACATAACCCCAACAGGTTAAGTTTGTTGGGTTTGTATTATAACACGTCCCCACATATTTAACAATATTAACTTAACCCTCCCACTATTTCAAGCAAGTTTACTAAACCCCTGCTCAAGTTAACAGGTTCATGTAATCCTTATGGATTCAAACAGGTTAAGTATTACTAGTTCATCACCATTCATTCGTTTATGGTTATAATGCGCTAGACCTCCCATATTAAGTATGCAACTTAAGGATGCTGGATATACCGATTGGGTCTGGGCAGACTTCTTCCACAAGTCAAACGTAACCTCGCGTCTTAGTAGGTTACATGTTTATGCACTTAGACCCACATTAGATTTACCACTTGTGGATGCTGGATATGCCGGGCGGTTCCGGGCAGACTTTACCACAAGTACCTCGTGTCTAAGCGCGGTTACAGTTTCTAATTACTGTTAATCTAGGCATTCTCAATATTAACCAATTACCATGTTTTTATCATGCCCCAAATCCCGATCCGATCTACAATAAAAGTTGTGCCCCAGATTTAGATCAAGATGTAGATTATGCCCCAAAATCCCAAGGTTTGATTCAAGGTACAAATTATGCCTGAAATTCCCAATCATGTTTTACAATATGAATTATGCCCCTAATTAATCATTCCCAATCGTTCCCAATTTCGTGCTTTCGCGTATTTGAGCAATAGACCTAGGCTCGAAGATAGCCTGGCTATAGAAATAAAAAGGGAAGGAGAGAGAGAGAGAAGAGATCAAGAATATGCATAATGAATAAAACTGGCATAAGATGGTAAAATTGGTCATACTAACAAAATAGGTATGCAGTAACATGATTAGACGAACTAACATAATAGGCGTACAATGTCATGATTAGGCAAACTAATAGGATAAGGATATCATGAACAGACATATGAGACCTAAACGGTAAATTAGATATACAAGTAATGGGATATGTTGTGATTCAGAATACTAATAGGCATAGGCTTAGATCCAAACTTATAAACATGTCAAGATTACATTTTAGGTATTTATATCTAAAACTAACATAGTCTTACTGTGATTGGATCTAAAGAACAGAGAATTGATCATAGATGTTGTAGCACATATCCTTGAATACGTATAACTTGTTGTTAAAGTAGAATAGAATAGATCAAATTAAGTTGGGACAGCACCTCGTTGTCTCCATTGTTTTTTGTGAATAAAAACAATGAGAGTGAGGTCCTATTTATATCCTAAGGTCAACAAATCTCGCTCAGAACTGTGTCTAGGTGTAGAACAGGAATCTGCCCAGATCTCGGGGGAAGGGGCTCGACATGGGTGTCGACACCCCTGTTATTGGGTCGACCCATAGGTCGAAACCACTAGGGATGGGGTTGACCCCTAACGGGTCGATTTCCCCCCATTCTTTTTGCTTTGATTTTTTATTTCTGGATGGCATATATATAAATATATGTATACATATTTAAATATATAATATCTTCTTCATAGGATGTCTGTTTTCTGCAAACTTTGTGTCTATCTTAAGCAGAATTCTGAGACGAACGCAATGGCGCAGTCCATTTTATTTAGTTCCAAGTATTTAATTAAGTATTTCTTAGTTTATCATTATAATGTTGTCGGAATTACGGGGTGTTACATTCTCCCCTACTTAAAGGATTTCGTC
This sequence comes from Allium sativum, assembly GCA_030737875.1. NCBI lineage: Eukaryota > Viridiplantae > Streptophyta > Magnoliopsida > Asparagales > Amaryllidaceae > Allium > Allium sativum. The sequence goes on along the minus strand of CM060910.1, from coordinate 967,844,881 downwards.
CCCGAAATCTTCAAGTTAAGAAGAATGTATATCCTAACATCCATCATCCATCTACTCATCCACCAGTCACAGGCATTCATTGTCCTTAAAATATTTCTAATTCTTATATGAACATATGCTAAGGGGCATGTGTATATGTCTCTATACTAATACGAAAGATCAGGCAGTCTACTTATTCAGTTGACCTTCTTGATGCAATGTATGTTAGTGCCATGAATCTAACATGTATGCAAATAATTCTATTATAATATGCAAGTTCTATATATGTGTGCAATCATCCATCCAAATGCACATCCATATTATGAGACACCCACTTTCATCCATTAAAAGAAAAAAAATGTGCACACATTCATATGCAATATGGGAGTGATTGAGTCGATCTAGTGCCTAATGTGTGTGTATATGCATCCATGAGTAACCACTAGCAACCACTTGCATCCATCAAACATAACATGTCTCAAATACATGTTTACATCCATAGGATTCCTATCTAAAGGTCGAAGATCCGATCAAAAGGATATGCTTAAACGATAGAAACAAGCATGAAAAAAAGTTTTGAAAAGGAAGTTAAGAACATACCCTTAAAAAGAAAAGGGTACGAAGCGCAAATCTTGTCTTCAGTCTCCCAAGTAGCATCCTCTTGGTTATCTCCCCACTGAACTTTCATCAACTTGACTTCTCGGTTGCGTAGCTTCTTAACCTCTGATCCAAGAATACAGGTAGAAACTTGTCTAACTATTGCCTCCCTTTCCACCTCTACTTCCTCAAGCATACTCGGCTCAACTACTTCCGCGGTATCATGCAAGCACTTCCATAAATAAGAAATGTGGAAAACATCATGAATGTCGGACAGTCTCTCTAGTAGCTTTACCATATAGGTCATTTGGTCAATCCTTTCTACTATGGGAAATGGCCCTACTAACCTTGGTGACTATTTCCCTATAGATCCAAAATGAAACACATTCCTCAAAGGTGATACCTTGATGAAAACCATGTCTCCTATCTCAAACCCAATGTCAGTCCTTATCCTATCTGTGTAGGACTTCTGTCGGTCTTGAACTGTCTTCATGCACCTGCGGATAAGATCAATGTTTTACGAAGTTTCTCTAACCATCTTAGGTCCAAGTAGAAGCCATTATGTAGATTCTCACCAACAAGTCGGTGATCTACAGGGTCTTCCGTACAATGCTTCGAAGGGTGCCATGCCAATACTAACCTGTTAACTGTTGTTGTAGGCGAACTCTACTAAAGGAAGATGCCCTTCCCAACTCCCTCCGACGACTAGGATACACAGTCTTAAAAGATCCTCAAGGACCCTATTTACCCTTTTCGTATGTCCATCGGTCTAAGGGTGATAACCGGTGCTCAAACACAACTGTGTACCTAACGCTTCTTGCAAGCTCCTCCAAAACTCACTGGTGAATATGGGGTCACAATCACTCACAATACTAGAAGGTACTCCATGCAGACAGACTATCTCACGAAGATAAACTGATGCCAACCATGTTGTTGTCCTCTTACTCTTAACAGGGATGAAATGAGCGCTCTTTGTAAGCCTGTCCACTATAACTTAAATACTGATGTTGCCTTTCCTTGATCTAGGCAAACCATCAATGAAATCCATAGAGACACTCTCTTACTTCCACTATGGGACTTCCAAAGGATAAAGTAAACCACTGTGCTACCTTTACTCAACTTTGACTTGCCGACAAATCGAACATCGAGAAACAAACTCTTCTACATCTTTCTTCGTTCCATCCCAAAATAAAACCCTCTTCATATCCTTGTATATCTTATCACTATCGGGATGAATAGTCGTCTTGGAATGATGGGCTTTCTCAAGGACTATCTTCAACAAACTCCCAACTCGGGGAACACCAAGCCTTCCATCTCGTCGCAACTACCCTCTGTCATCCGTGGAATATCTACTAAGGTGACTAGAAGTCTCCCCTCTACTGAGCCTATCCAAGATATCTGCTAGCTGTCGGTCCTCACGCTGCGAAGTCTCTATGTGGTCCAACAAAGGAGGTCGCATTTCTAATGATGCCAATAAACCAAGTGTAAACTCGGTGGAGGGTCTAAAATCAAAAGTCGATATAAACTCCAAGCTTTTCCTCTCCATAAACAGAGGACTCAAAGGTCATCCTCTGCCTACCCAATGCGTCTGCCACCACATTACCCTTGCCAGGTGTATAAGAAATCTCAAAGTCATAGAACGCTAGGAACTCCATCCATCTTTGTTGCCTTAAATTAAGATCCTTCTGCGAGAACAAGTACTCGAGAGATTTATGATCGGTGTACAGCTCGAACTTCTCTCCAAGTAGATAATGGCACCAAGTCTTAAGAGTGAATACTATGGCGGCTAACTCTAAGTCATGGGTAGGGTAGTTCTTCTATTGAACTCTTAGTTGTCTACCTCCATAACATACTACCCTTCCCTCTTGCATTAGAACCACATCAAGCCTTGTACTGCATGCTTCAGTGTATATTGTGAACACTTTTTTCCTGTCAGACAAGGTCAAGACTAGGGCTGTTGTCAAAGCTCTCTTCAATTGCTCAAAAGCATTGTCACAATCTATATCCCAGGAAAATGTCAAATTCTTCTTCGTCAGTTTGGTGAGTGGGGCTAATATCTTCGCGAAGTCCTTAAAGACTTCCTATAATAGACCACTAATCTAAGAAAACTCCTCACCTCCGTTGCGTTCTTTGGAATATGCCAATCTTGAAATGCAACTACCTTCGCGGGATCTACTGTTATCCCATCTTTAGAGACCACATACCCTAAAATTTCACTTCTTTTCTCCGAAAATGACATTTGGAGAATTTTGCCTTAAGCTGGTGCACCCGGAGAGTTTTCATAACCTCCCTCAAATGTCGGGCATGGTCTTCCTCATTCTTCGAGAAAATCAAGATGTCATCAACAAAGACCACAACGAACTTATTTAGAAACTCCCGAAACACCCTAATCATCATATCAACAAAATAGGTGGGTGCATTCATGAACCCAAAAGGCATAGCGAGCCATTCAAAGAAACCATTTGGAGTTCTAAAAGCGGTCTTGTCTATACTGTCCTCGGCCACCCTCAGTTGATGAAATCCCATGGCCAAGTCTAACTGGGATAAAACAGATGCACCAACATGCTGGTCAAACAGATCATCTATCCTTAGAAGTGGGTGTCTATTATTCTTAGTGAGTTTATTCAACTCTCTATAGTCCACACATAAGTAAAGCGAACCATCCGCCTTAATGGTGAATATTACTAGAGCACCCCATTTAGATATGCTTCGCCTAATAAACCCTTTTTCAAGTAGCTACCCTACTTGCTTGCTGAGCTCCCTCCTTTCTCTTGGATCCATATGGCGCACAGGCAATGCAACTGGCTTTGCATTGTCCACCAAGCATATATGGAAATCAATATCGCGCCTCAGAGGTAAGCCCCGGACCTCCTCAAAAACATCAGGATGCTCACAGACTATTGGTACAGATCGTTAATCGTGGATAGATGCATCAAGCAACTCTAGGAAACTAAGCATGACAGACCCTTAGGGTCACAAGAAATCTCGAGGGTCTTCCCATGGCAAGTCAAAAGTCTAACGAACCTCCTCTCGCAATCCAGAATGGCACCATACATGGCTAGCCAATCCATCCCTAGAATCAAACCATTGCCCATGAAATCAAGGAGGCATGCTCGCACTCAAACTCGATGCCTAACACAGATATTCTCAAACCTCGACAAATCATAGACAAATGAGTCGTACCACCAATGAGGTTTGAGACAACAATGGAACCCAAAACCATACTAGTACTACGGTGCAGAGACTCAACCACAGAATCAAATATAAAAGAATGTGAAGCACCAGAATCGAAAAGAGTTCTAACTGGATGATTGGAAAGAGAAATCAAACCTTCAATGGAAACTTTCCAACCTCTATCTGGCGCGCTGACCACGGGAGCATGCATTTTCCCTCCAGAATATCCTGCCCTTTGACCTTGTCATTGCTTCTTCGAGAAATCCTTAACCAGATGTCCGACTTCTCCACAATGAAAACTAGCGTTCTTTCTTTTCTTACAATCCTTGATCACATGACCCTCGCGTCCGCAATAATGACATTTCCTCTTATCTCGAGCTTTGCCGTTCTTACCGCCTGTTAACCCGCTTTGTGATTGGGCTCCACAAAACTAAGAGATTGCTCAAAAATGAGTCTAGAGGAAGGATGCACAACAGATCTTCGTTCGGAGACCCCCGAACCGAGCCCCTCTCTCTTCTAAGTTAGCAGTCCAGAAAATGGCATGTAGGAGGCGTAATCAGATCGGTTCGGTGCTTACTGACCCGAACCACCTATTTGAACATCGATCCGATCCATGAACCAGAAGCTGCAGTGGTTACAACCCATGATCCCTTCAAATGTGGAGCGGTTCTATATCCACTCCCCCATGATCACCCACGAACATGGTATGCTGGCACCATCTCAGAGCTTCCTAACCGGATTTTGAAGGGATGAACGCCATGTATATATGAACCGGAGGACCTCCAGAGGAATTTTCTGCCTATACATACACCACCAAACCTCCTTTCATGGGATCTTTTGTCAAATTGTTGGTCTCTCCTCCATAGAAACCAAATTTCACTATTTTATTCAGATCATTATCAACTTTTAATGCATATTTCATTAACGATTGAGTGAAATTATTCATTGTAAAAGTGAGATTGAGTGGAAACAAGTATTGCATTTTTATTTTAATCATCAATCAATGAGGTATAAAGTGGACGTAGGCTCTTTAACACCGAACCACTATAAATCGTGTATTCTCTTTGTTTTTATCTTTCATTTATCATTGAATTGGGTGTTAGAGACATTTTTGGATCTAACACTTTGGTGCTTTCACTGAGAGGTTTTAAATTCTCAGCATTTTGGATTATCGTTCTATTATTTGGACCCTTAAGTTCAAAGAAGTTAATCCACTTTCTTCGGCATTCTCAGACACTTTCTGACTAATCTCTAACGAATTAATATTATGACAAAAGGAAAAGGAAAATAAGTGCAAAGTGCTAGGGAAAATGAGGCAAGCGAAGATCAGCAAGCCATGGTTGTGACTAGGCCGCGGGGACAAAGCTCTGGAGCCAACCGGTCGGATCCTGAAGCTCCGAACCGAATGGAAAATGTAAACCCGACTCGGACAGATGATGTGATCCCGAACCGGACCGGTTCCCCTAATGTTGCTCGCATCACCCTCCGAACTGATCCAGTACTTCAACCATGGTCCAACCCAATCCGAACGTGGCAGATGTTGGTACCTCTACTCGAGCCCCTCCAAATGCTCCGATACCAGCAGTGACCACTAATGATCATCCTACTCCTTCTGCGTTCGTCACATACGGAGATTTTTTGCACTTTCTTGATATGCTTAAGAGCACTAAAGTTGCTTCGGAGGATCAAAAACGTGATAGTTTTCTTATGAGGGAGAACATGAAAGTTATGAGAAAGGAGATAAGTGAGCTTCGCAGACAAAAAGTGTCCTCTCCTGCTCATCATCCAACCATGGTTCATTCATCATCTTTAGATGATGAACGCCGGCGTGAAAGGAGGCCATATGAAAGGCCCGAGAATCTGGACCAGTTGACATTTGGATCTTTGGGGTCCTATGAGGACGTGACCCGCATTCTAGGGCCCGATGACCCAAGTTTGAGAGAACCAATGTTGTTACCGATGCGAGGATCATGCGTCCTTTTCAGGGATCCAAACATTACTAATTCCACTCTGGGGCAGCTTCTTTAGCCCGTTCGTCCCGTGAATGACTGAAACCGCAGAGGGCGAGGAAGCTCAGCCACCAGTCGAAACTGAAGGGTGTAGCCTGAGGTAGGCCCCAGACGTGTCAGAAGAGATAGAAGTGTAGATCCTGAACCTACCCTAATCAATGCAGAAGTAGAAGAAATGGTGCGACAAATCATGGCTGATAGTTGTCGCTATATTAACATGCATTGGGTTATTGAGCGTAGTCACACCTTATTCACTGACGACATTTTGGACTTCCAATTCCCTAGCGGTTCAACTTGCCACAGATGGACCGATATGCCGAGAGAACAGATCCGGGACAACACCTGATGAGATATGCATGGTATATGAACGTCGCAACAACGTCTAACGCTGTAAAATGTAAAGCCTTCCCGATATATCAAGAAGATGCTGCAGTAATGTGGTTTACTCGACTTCCCCCACGATCGGTGTCGAGCTTTAAAGAACTAAGAGAGTGTTTTATCAATCAGTTCCAGCTCCATACCCTGAAAGCTCTAAGTGTTATTTAACTATCTAGAATCAAACAAGCCCCTGGAGAGTCTCTGAAGTCATACCTGGACTGTTTCAACTCAGCAGTTACTGAAATAAGCGATCCCCATGAACCAACCATTTTGATGGCCTTAATAGATGGGGTCGATCCAGATACTGAATTCGTAGGATATCTAGCAGGAAAACCACCATTGACAAGGGAGACATTCTATGAAAAGGCAAACATTCACTTACGCCGGGAGGAAATATATGCCAGTGGAAAAAGAAAGTCTGAGGAGCTTTAAAAGAAGATATTCAAAGTAATGTGGCTGTGAAACAGTCCGATGACAGTTCAAGGAAGGTTGAGGTAAATGCTGGCAACAAAAATGGAGGAAATGACAACATGAACGAAAATGGCAATAAAAAAAATAGGAACTAAGGAAATAATTCCGGAAAAAGACCTTGATTCCAAACTTTTGAAAACTACACACCGTTGAACGATACATTGGAAAACATCTACCTGGATACTTACAATGTCTTGCAATATAAGAAACCTCCTCCTAGAGACTCCACTGAGAAGGAGCTAGTGGCCGGAAAATTTTGTCTGTTTCATGGAACCCATGGTCACTGTACTAGTGAGTGTCGGCATTTAAGAGACGTTGTTGAAAAACTGCTGCAGGAAGGAAAGTTAGACGAGTATAAGGTTGCCCCAAGAGATAGGAGGCAAGGAAAGCAAGCCCCGAATCAAAACCAGCCTGCTTCTATAGCCACAACTCAGCAAAAGGGTAAAGGAATCGTCATCAACACTACAGTAGGGGGCCCCATCCACGTGGCCATAACTACAGGGCAATGGACCAATATGTTAATGCGGTCAACCATTTCGATGTAGGAGAATGTAGTAACTTCCAAGATACTGCCCCGGTGAAGCAACAGAAAACAATGATAGATGATGGCATATTTCGGTTAATATTCTCTTTAAGAAAGCATTTGATTAGATGAAACTCGAAGCGAAAGACTTAAAGCCTTATGAGGGATGGATATGCGGCTTCAATGAGGCCTCGATAGCTCCAATGGGATATGTAGAACTGTCAGTAACATTTGGACAAGTAGATTGCCGGAGAGTGAGAATCCTCCCATTTGTAGTTCTAGACATCAACTCACCCTATAATGTATTTTTGGGCCGGCCGGCCCTCGTAGAATTCAGGGCCTGCATCACGCCCTGGTGCTTATTGTTGAAATTTCCAACCGAAGTGGGAGTGGGAGTGATGAGAGGTGATCAAGCCACCAGACGATCTTGCTACATGGAAGAATTGAAGATGTTGTTGAAAGGGTTAAACATAGAACCTAAAGACGCTTTCTCTCCTGTTAAGGAGAATTAAGCATTGTAGCTAAAGACTATATCGCTTAGGGAATCGCCTGACGAAATTCCCGAAGATATCGATCCTAGGGAAGACAAAGAACTAGGAACTAGAAAGGCGACACCAAATGAGGCGACTGTTGATATCCCAATCGATAACGAAGACCCGACAAAGGTCTTGAAGATTGGGTCTCATTTAGATTCTTTTTGGATGAAGGAATTGACTGATTTTTTGAGAGCAAACCTCGATGTATTGTTTTGGGCCCATGTAGAGATGTGTGGAATTTCTCCCGCGGTTATGAGCCATTCGCTAAGTTTAAACCCAAACCATCCTCCGATCAAGCAGAAAAGACGTATGTTGGGCCCAGAAAGATCAGCAGCCTTAAATGAAAAAGTAGAGAAATTAAAGAACAACGGGTTTATTAAAGATTCAACATATCCTGACTGGATATAGTTACCCGTCTTGGTTAAAAAATCAAATGGGAAATGGCGGGCATGAATTGATTTTTCCGATTTGTACAAAGCTTCTCCAAAAGATAGCTTCCCACTTCCCGGGATTGATCAACTGGTGGATTCAATAGCCGGACACGAACTTCTCTCCTTCATGGATGCGTATTCGGGATATAACCAGATCCCCATGCTTGTGCCAGATCAAGAGCATACAAGTTTTATCACGAATTTGGGATTATACTGCTATGTAGTAATTCCATTCAGACTAAAGAATGCTGGAGCCACATATCAACGCTTCGTAAAACGAATGTTCTATAATCAGATCGGGAAAACAATGGAAGTCTATGTAGACGACATTCTTGTAAAGTCCATGCAGTCATCTGATCATATGAAAGATTTGGCGGAAATGTTTGACATTTTGCGGAGGTACGGGATGAAACTGAACTCATTAAAATGCTCATTTAGGGTTGCATCAGGGAAATTCCTTGGTTTCATTATGAGTTCTCAAGGAATCGAAATTAATCCCGATCAAATAGCAGCAATCAAGAACATAGAAAACCACAGAAGATTAAAGACATTTAAAGCTTAGCTGGGAAAGTTGCGGCATTGAGCAGATTCATTTCCAAAGCCACGGACAAATGCGTTCCATCTTTTGATTTAATTAAACGAGGGAAATGTAATTTTGAATGAACCCTTGACTGTGTAGAGGCCTTCCAAAATTTGTTGAACTTGTTAGAGAATCCCCCAATACTGTCAAAGCCGGTGGATCATGAGTACCTATTCGTATATTTGGCAGTGTCATCTCATGCTATCAGCACAGCTTTGGTGCGTGAAGAAGACAAGATCCAAAGGTCGGTGTACTACGTAAGCAAGAAGTTTGCAGCTACAGAACGCAATTACCCAAAAATAGAAAAACTTGCTTATAGTCTCTTGATTGCATCCCGAAAGATCCACCATTATTTTCATGCTCACCCGATAGTCATATACACCGATCAGCCACTGAGACAAGTGTTACAGCGACCCGAAGCATCAGGACGATTACTTAAGTGGAATATCGAGTTGATCCAATTTGATTTAAACTTTCGACCAAGGAGATCAATAAGGGGATAGGCCCTAGCTGACTTCATAGCAGAATTCACAATTCCCAAGGAAGAAGCGGTGGATGACAAGACTGTCACTTCACAGTATAAGTTAGAACTTAGCCCATGGAAATTATATACGGACGGGGCTAAGGACGATCGAAGGTCTGGCACCGGAGTTGCGGTTAGAATTCTCTGCCACCAACAATGACTCTGAATCCGAGGCCTTGATTGCCGGGCTAAAAATCGCTAAGGAACTAAGGATAAAGACACTGGACATATTATGTGACTTTAAAATAGTTGTCTGCCAAGTTCGAAAGGACTCGAAACCAGGGGACCTCGGTTTGTTACTTACCTTGAAAAAGTAGAGGAGTTGTTGGGTAACTTGGAACATTATAGTATAACTCATATCTGGAGAACAGAAAACCAAAAAGCATACTGACTGGCTAAGTTAGCAAGTTTTGATGACCCAACAGAAACCAAGATGGTTCCAATAGAGATATTGGAATCGCCAAGATTTGACCAAATGGAAGTCGAATCATCCCTGAAAGCTGAACCAGAAAGGGAGTCCTGGATGACACCGATTAAGAACTTCCTTAAGGGTGGAACTCACCCAAAAAAAAGAGCGAGAGACGAGCCGTAATACGTAAAGTCGCAAGGTATGCTTTACAGGACGACGTCCTTTACCGCCAAGGATTTTCCATGCCTCTACTACGGTGTATAGCACATGACGACATCAAGCGTGTATTGGGAGAAGTACATGAAGGTGAGTGTGGAGATCACACTGGAGGCCAAACTTTAGCAAAGAAAGTATTACGATATAGCGATTTTTGGCCTATTGTAAATAGAGATGCGGCTGATCACTCACGCCGCTGCGATAAGTGACAAAGATTTGGTAAAGTTCCAAGGGAACCCCAAGACAACTTAAATCAATGGTCAATCCATGGCTTTTCGCAATGTGGGGATTAGACATCATCAGGACCCTGCCAATCGCTAAAGGAGGACCTAAATATACGATCGTGGCCGTGGATTATTTCATGAAATGATTGGTGGCCGAACACTTGACCACGATCACGACAAGAAAAGTGATAAGCTTTGTGGTCAGGAATATCATTTGTCGATTTGGGATACCAAAAACCATTATAATCGATAACGGAACCCAATTCGATCGAGCGAAATTTAGAAACTTCTGCCAGAAATATAAGATTGATAAGAGATATACTGCTGTAGCTCACCCATAGTCAAACGGATAAGTTGAAGCGATAAATAAAGTTATTAAGTCTATTCTTAAGAAGCGGTTAGAACAAGCAAAGGCCATGTGGGTTGACGAATTACCACTAGCTTTGAAGGCCTATCGGTTTCATGACGGCTACCGGTCACACCCCTTTTTCACTCTCCTTTGGATCCATAGCGGTAATCCCGGTGGAGCTAAGATCCCATCTCATAGGGTGACATATTTCGACCCGATGACAAATAAAGCGCTCCTCCTTGAGTCCATGGACATGACTGAAGAGAAAAGGGATGAAGCGGACTTGCGTGCATTAAGGCACCGATGCCAAGTGGCTCGCTATTATGACAAAAAGGTTCATCCTCGGACCTTTGAACCTGGAGATCTAGTACTAAAGCGAGTCTTCCTGCCTCCAGTTCATTTATGTCCATAGTGGGAGAGGCCATATACCATCCAATGGAAGCTTGATACAGGAGCTTTCAAATTAACGACCGTTGATGGTGAAGAAATTCCTAGAGCCTGGAACGCCCAACATTTGCGGCGATACCTAACTTGAATTTGTACAGTTTTCTTTTGTTTTATAAGCCATGTAAAAAAGGCACGACTTGCTTAGAAAAGTCAGGTTAATAAGAACAAAAGATTATAAAGTGGACGTCGGTCACTACTTAGCCGAACCACTATAAAATATTGCGTGTGATTTATTTTTCCCGTTCAAATTTTGTTTCATGTATATTCTGTGATTGTCAATGTAAGTCGAAAACATTAGAAATTCTAATTAACACTAGAATAAATATGATAGCCACTTGCATAACGATAATAAAAGGACGGGAAGATGACGTCGCAGACTCTACTCTCATTAGTCGAGAGAGAGTATAAAGGATGGGAAGACGACGTCCTTGAGGCTTGAAGGTGCACCATGACAAAAGACCGCCTCAAATCCACTCTAACCTGACCATACGACAAGAGAGTATAAAGGTGCTGAAAGGCGAGCACCGACAATATAAAGACTCTTAACACCGCCAGAGAGTTGGGGGAAGTCTAATGTCGAACCTAATCAATCTTAAACAGGCCCTGGTCAAGCATCTTATTCAAGATTGATGGGGGGCATATGCATATACATCACATCCTATCATTGACCACCTTGTGATGCGGTTTATTATGAATTGTTTGTATCACACTTAGACAAAGTAATTGACAAACTTATAAACACTTAATATTGCAGGAAACAAACTACTTTATTTACGTGGGTGCAGATATGTACAAAAAAGAATAAGCAAAGAAATGCGAGGGCTGCACTTGCTACAACCATAGTGGGCCAAAGGGAAATCAATGCAAAAGATAAAAACTGCTTTTCACTTGGGCTTTAGAGTAGATTTTGCTTTTTTAGCAGCTTTTAGCTTTTCCTTCTCCTCCTTGACGGCCTCAGTCAAAACACGCTTCGATTTCTTCTTCCTTGGATCTAGAACACTGGGATCAATAGAAGATTTTTTAGCAAGCTCTTCGATGATTGACCTAGTTGAAGGTTTGACGACTAACCTTGACTCAGGAGGGACTACAGCAAGAGGTTTAAGACTCTCGGGATCTTCCTCCTCAACTTTGGCTTTCAGAAGTTTATCTCGCTTCTCCTTCGTATCTGCCAAAGTCATGTTGCCAGCATTCCCCGAATTACCAGTTTTGACAACCTCGTCATCCTCATCATGCCCGTCATTACCACCATCATCTTTCAAGGCATCTATTATATCCCCATATTTGGAAACTTTAGAATCAGATGGTAGAATAGTTTTGCCAGCAACCTCATCCTCCTTTTCTTTGACCACCCCTGCAGGTTGGGATCTAGTGGCTTTATCCTTTTTCTCCAGCACCTTTTCAGCGGGTTTTTATCCGATGGTTCCTCCTGGTTGCTCACCCATCTTCTCAATGGTCTTTGCACCGACAGAGCAAGATGAAACAGCTATTAACTTAGGAGAAAACTCGTATTCTTTAATTGCTTGTCCAACTAATTAACGAAAAGTTGAGATGGCTTTAACAAACTGAGGTGAAAAGATGGAGATACCTACGGGGGAGTAATAGGAGTCTCCAAATTTGTTTCGGTAATAGGAGATAATAAAGATGCTTTGGGAATCCTTGGGTTCTCTGGATCATATCCTTCCATGTCGGTAGCTCCGGGGGCAGAAGAAGAAGAACCGGTTTCGACAGTTTCTTCCCCTTGGCCTAATGTTTTCAATCCTCAATGGCAGCAGCAATAAATTTGCGCCCTTTAGCCAAGCGTGTTGTTGCCTCTCCCCTAAGATATTTCTCCATTAACTTGTCCTCGTCGATCGAATCCACATGGAATTCTTTCTTTTCCTATTTGACTATTTGATCCGGTGCATATACCAGGGGAATAGGATAATCTTTCAGCCATGCAATGTCTCGGTGACAGATCACCTGAGCAAAAAAATCCAATCATAGTTTCAGCACTATCATCCAGCCCTTTTTGAGCATCTGCAAGCTGATCATTGATTTTCTCGACCTGTTGCAAAGCTACACTGGCATTCCCCTTGGCAAGAGTTGCCCTTGTTTCAACCTCTAGCAATTTGGCTTCGAGATCAGCATTCTTTTTAATTAACTCTGCTTTCTCCTGCTCGAGATGAGTGCAAGCCCGCTTTGCAGCTGTGCTTTCAGACTTAGCACCCTCGGCTTGTCTCTTTAAATCTATGTGCTCCTGACTATGAGACTCGAGCTCAGAATGATAACGCTTTTGTAGTTCTTCAAACTGCTGTTTATAATTGTTTGCATCACGTTGCATAAGGGAAAGTTTGGCTTGGGCATCCTCGAGATCTTTCTCAGAGTTTTTGATAGCTTTTGCATCGTATTTGGCAACATCACTCATTGTCTTTACATCGGCAATTAAATTGCTAAATATTTTGGAAAGGGTCTTCGAATACCTCTTTATCTCCTTACACTGAGAATCCACAAAATCTATTTTCACTTTGACTTCAGTGGCGCAGTCAGGATCAACTGGTTTGAGCTTTGGAACGAAGTGCATATGCCCAAAATGGTGTTCGGGAAATTGTTCTTTTAGGAGCTTTAGTATGGGCTTGTTCTCATCGTCAAATATAAATGGCCTCATAGTGGTGATGTCGACAGTGCGATGCTTTAGCTTCACAATGGGATTACTTTTCTCTGCTCCTTTCCCCAACTCTTTTTGTTTCTCTTTTGAATCGGGTCCTTTCTTCGAAGAACCTTCTAGACGAGTTTTGTATTTAGATGAAGTAGGAGGTTTGGTGGCATGCTTACCCCTCATGATGTGAAGGTTGACTCTTATGCTTGTCTGAGTCTTTGTGAGGCGGGGATCGAGAACAGGAGGACTAATATGTTTGTGAAGGACGATTCCTTCTATCTTTTCTACCTCAGCTCTCGTGATGATCATGCCTTGCACTAGAATCCATCAAGGGCATGCTCGAACGAACATCTCTCGTGTTGTAATGGGGACGCCCCATTCGTCCTATAAAACGAAATTAGAAAGAGTTAGAATAAGTGGGAAATTAAAGCACAAGTGCTATGACGTGCGATGCTAGAGCGAAGTGTATATCCTAAGTGATATCCCCCCAACAGACTGAAGCCTGAGGCCGGTGTGTGCAGTCCCCCCGGCCTTCAAAGGAGTAACTTCTTCTTTGGAAGCGAAGGTGAGAGGATTCATCGCGAAATCTTCCAAAGTGTAAAGGGCCTCGGGCAAGGGAAGATTTCCCAAACCCCGATATATAGAATCATCTACGGTAGGATTATCCCCTTGAGGAACAGATGACGACAACTCTTTTGAGGAAACTGGTCTTTCAGGAGTGGCTGCATCCTCAAGAGTGATGTATTTATCTCTATCATTTTTTGCTACATTCATTAGTTCGTCATATTGATTCGAAGATGGAGGACTCTTTTGAGGTATCATCAGATCCTTCGAACTTTTCCCTTGCTCGGGTTAAATTTCAATTGGCTCGTCGACTGGAGGTATATACACATAAGGGCCCTCCCTATGACCTATGCTACGAGTTATAGAGACCAAGCGATGCCGATGAAGATATTCATCCACTAAACAGTCTTTGATGGTCAAGAACTTTTGAATACCGTTGAGTAAACGATTCAAGTGATCGAATTGCACCTGATGCTTCTCTTGCGACGGGTTAGGAACTGCAAGTGAAAATAAGCAACGCTTAATATATCTATAATAGGAATAGGAACTAGAACTCAAAGATTGATGTCCTTACTTGATTTAAGCTATCTCCTGGCGCACCTCGGTTGCTATTTAATGTAAAACCATTCAGGTTTCGGGTCACCCGCTTTGCTGCTATACAGGACAATAATGATTTTCCTTTTTGGTACCGATTCAAAGTATACAAAAGACGGGGTATCATGGGTCCGATGCTTGAAATTGTAAAAGAAATGAACGTCTTCGAAAGTAAGTTCTACACCTAGAATTTATTTATATGCTATGTACAAAGTATACAGATAAGCATAGGGGTTGGGATGAAGTTGCTTGTGGGCAATCCGCAGTTGTCTCAGAAAATCGACGACGAAAGGCGAAAATGGAGGTATCGCCCCAACAAGGCACATTAATCTAGTGATGGCCATGTATCCTTTCGGTGGATTATGAGGATGGTCTACTTTAGAGGGAAACTCAGTATCTCTTCGAAGAATCCCATGCTTTAGACATATCTGTGCAAGCTTATCATTGTCAATCGTTGATGCAACAGAATCGCTTGGATTCTCCAAAATTGTGACATTTTCAAACTCGTCTATAGCTCGGTTATCTCCACCTCGTCCCTTTTCTTCCCCACCCATAGAGACGTCACCTCTGGATGATACTCCACTTTCTTGGACCACTGGTTCGTGGTCTGAACCTACGCTATTCCAACCTGAATCTGAAGTGGAGGATACGTCCTCAATAGTGGGGTTCTCAGATGTTCTTACAGGTTCGCTTCTCTCTACTAATCTAGACGAGCGTCTCTCAGTCATAATTGTTGTACTATGGAAGAAACAATAGGCTAGAATTAGAGCGAAGTTGCCAGTGCCCCCTGTGCATGTGTTTAGACTAAGATGTGCAATGGTGTACAATACTGAAATTAGATAATACAAGATTAATAGGAAAGTGGTTAAAAATTCGCTAAAGTCCAAATGACCAATTTATGAAGTCTCTATCCTATCTGTTCATAAAGCCACAAGCCATAGTTAATGCTGATTAAGTTGGTTGAATTTTTCATATGTTTCATATTAGATGAACGCGGATCAGTTCATATATATATATATATATATATATATATATATCACAGTTGGATCAGTTCGAATGTCATTTATAAAAGCGGATCAGTTCGAGAACCCACAGTATGAACGGATCGGCTCTAGTGATTTTCCTGAGCGGATCGGTTCGGAGAGTGAGGACGAAAGGAATCAGATCAGGTAGGGCTTTAGGAAGAAGATATCATTTGGATCGGCTAACACCGAACCAAACCGCATCAACCCCTCTGAAATCCGAAACCTATCCACTCCAACCATTACCATCTACTCCGATCCGACCCGACAATGCATACCCTATCCCAAGCGCACTAAGATCATCCGATCCACCTCCAACCGATCCCATTCCTCTTTCTTTTATCCTTCTTTTTCCTCTCCATTTCTCCAGCAACACCAAGTCCATCTCCTTTCCGAAAAACCATTCATTTTTAATAGTTCCATCACAGCGAAGCATCCATGAATCAATGTGTTCGTCACTGGTACAGTCCCCTTTCATGACCGCCTCGAGGTAGCAACGATGTTGCCAGCGATGATGGTGGTGGAGCAAAAGGCACAGCGCTGCGCTTGGTGTGACGTCGAGTAATATCGTTTAAATAGCTTCCAAATTTGAGTTTAAATCAATCGAAACTGAATTAATCAAAGATCTAAACCCACCTTTGATTTGATTTTGAAATTTGGAAGGACTTTTGTAAAGATTGGAGAGCTAGGGTTTTTGCCATTGGAAAGGGTTCGCTGAATATGAATATTCGGCAGAAGAAATGAGAATGATGAAGGGAGATGACTTTATATATGAGATATTAGGGCTATTCGTATTCCCTGATGCGATAGGTTTATTCGAACCACTGGCCCCTAAAGTAATGGCGGCCCAAAGAGTGGCCTATTCGGATGCATGAGTGAATCTAATGAATCAACTCGATCTGCTATTCAAGTCTTAACCCAAGGTGATATACTTGGATTCAAACCAGATCGAAGACAAAGTAAATTTAGACAAATTATCTAAAAATGCAATCTGCATAAGGTTACCTAGAAGCAATGCTCCACTTTTAAATAGGAGCTGAAGTTAGTTGAAAGCAACCGGGATGATTCGAACATCCAATGTCCTATTTATATACCCCAAGAGATGCGACTTAATGAAACATCATCACTTTACAGACGAATCGAAGCTATTCAATGACCTTAATTCATAAATCAACGAATGGACAGTTTCGAAGTACACTTTATTTTCAAAAAACGCGTACTTCGAGGGGGCAAAATGTTTGCCCACTTTGTGATCAGGCTCCACAAAACTAAGAGATTGCTCAACAAGTGAGTCTAGAGGAAGGAAGTGCAGCAGATCTTCGAATCGGTTTGGAGACCCCCGAACTGAGCCCCTTTCTCTTCAAAGTTAGAAGTCCAGAAAATGGCATGTAGCAGGCGTAATCGGATCGATTCAGAGCTTACCGACCCGAAGCACCTATTTGAACACTGATCCGATCCAAGAACCAGAACCTGCAGCGGTTACAACCCATGATCCCTTCAAAGGTGGAGTGGTTCTATATCCACTCCCCCGTGATCACCCATGGACATGGTATGCTGGCACCATCTCAGAGCTTCCAAACCCGGCTTTGAAGGGATGAACGCTACATAATTTGAACCGGAGGCCCTCTAGAGGAATTTGCTTCCTATAAATACACCACCAAACCTCATTTGAAGGGATCTTTTGGCAAATTGTTGGCTCTCTCCTCCATAGAAACCGAATTTCACTGTTTTATTCAGATCATTATCAAATTTTAGAGCATATTTCATCACAGATTGAGTGAAATTATTCATTGTAAAAGTGAAATTGAGTGAAAACAAGTATTGTATTTGTATTTTAATCATCAATCAACGAGGTATAAAGTGAACGTAGGCTCTTTAATGCCGAACCACTATAAATCGCGTGTTCTCTTTGTTTTTCTCTTTCAATTATCATTGAATTGGGTGTTAGAGCCATTTTTGGATTACCACCGCCCTTCTTTTGTTGTTTTTTTCCTTTCTTAGGCCACACTTTCTTGTTTTGTGTTTCCTCAACCTTAGCCTCTTTGTTTTCACCTTTATCTTCCTCATACATTAATGCCATATCAACGAGTTTTTCAAAAGTTGCTCCTATCGGAATATGTGACATAGCGAACCCATGAAGGGGTGCATTCAATCCTCTAGCAAACCTAAAAGCTTTCTTGTGCGGGGTATTCACTAGCTCCAAACAAACCTCGCCAATTAGTTAAACTTATTAACATACTCTTTCACAGACATGGCTCATTGCTTAAGTGCCAGAAACCTTCCCATTTGAATGATTTGCTCGGCTTGAGAAAGAAACTTCGTTTTGAATCTCTGTCAGAAATCATCCCAAGTCTCCATTGGACGCCCTGCTTTCGTCACTTCCCACCAGAATGAGGCCTCGTCTTTTAGTTGCCAAACGTCCAACTGAATCTTCCTACAGTCATCAACTTCAAAAATTCCAAACAAATCCTCCGTCTCCTTAAGCCAATTCCTTGCTGCAAAAGTCTCAGTTCCTCGGAATGGCTTTCCTCCCATAGCACAGAAATCTTTGCATATCTTAGAGAAATTATCAGCATGCGTAGGAGGAGGAGGAGGAATAGCGGCTGCAGCAGAGGGAGGGCGTATGCTTGGCCTTCGTCAGGTGCCATAGCCTCCAGATACCTACGAAACCAAGACAATATCTATATGTCCTCTGGAATATTAGGTTCCCCAGATATGCTGAAAAGAAAAAGAAAGAGGGATTCAAATAGAGAATCAAAAGATATTTCATATGGCTTTGAGGAATATGTTTTGCAAAACAGACTTTTCTTTTGAAAATGCTTTCTTTTAAAACCTTTTTTGGAACAATTTTTTAAAATCTTCAATCTGATCTGGTAACCTTCAGCTCTGATACCAAATGTGACACCCCACATCTGTTAATGTCACTCTTTATCGAAATGCATTAAGTTTCATGAGCATTATAGGTAAACATGAATAGTAACATTACAAGACAAATATAAAATAATAGCGGAATTATAACTTTATTTAATAGAAAAGCTTCGTGGTTCAAACCCAATTACATAATAAGTCTGGAATACTGAAAACATAAAACTTCTTCCTTGTACAAAAGCCATCATCAGAGTACATTAACACATAAAAAGAGCATAATCCTCAAAATATAGCCATAGTGGAGAAGATACGAAATCAAGCAATATATCTAAGCAGCTCCAAGCGGAATGAAACAAGAATCCTGATCAAGCTTGAGTATTCCCACCCTGAGAACCTGGGAGGGAAACGGAAGAGAAAGAAGAGGAAACAAAATGGGTCAGACATAAAGCCTGGCAAGTCCAGTTACTTTTAGCATATAAATAAGTAAAAGCATCACGACAGGCATATAAGTTGGAGATGGGTAACAGTGACATAAGGCATGTATAACAAGGTAAACAGGATAAACTGAACAGAACATGTGTTGCTCTTCTATAATACATTTATCTGCACCAATACTAGTATTTAAGAACAAGATGATCCCAACAAGTACAAGATGGTAGACTTATGTGTACTTCTAGTGAGAGGTTTTTACCCCATACAATAACTGGTAACCTAACAGATGGGTGTTACCCCCAACGATAATAACGAGCTCCTAAACAAGCAAGACTAGATGTACCCTAATTACTACCCCAATCGATCAACTCCCTAAATCGTAGATACCCTGTGCTTGCCCCACAGTAGGATGTATCACCTCCTAAAGTGGCAACCCTTTGGTTTACAAGATGTGCAGAACCATATCTACTGATGTCACAACCTCTTATCTTCCCTAGCAAGCGGACCCATGCACGCACATGACCCCCTTGGAACACGCCGCCAACACCCTCACCCAAGTGACCTCTTACAACCAACTTAGTAAGCCTGCCCTGACCCCGACCTAGTTTGGGGTTCTCCATTTGATACCAGAATAGGTTACTGACTTATTGGGTCCCACACAACAGATGATACAAGCTTCCCCCAGGTTTTCATCCCTAATACTAGGATTTCAATAGGTTATGCTTACCAGTTTAACGAGATTGCATAACCCCACCAGGTTAAGTTTGACGGGTTTGTATGTATAACCTATCCCCACATATTTAACAAAATTAACTTAACCCTCCCACTGTTTCAAGCAAGTTTACTTAACTCATACTCAAGTTAACAGGTTCACGTAATCCTTATGAATTAAAATAAGTTAAGTATTACTAGTTCATCACCAATTATTCATTTATGGTTATAATGCGCTAGACCTCCCATATTAAGTCTACAACTTGTGGATGCTGGATATGTCGGTTGGGTCCGAGCAGACTTCTTCCACAAGTCGGACTTAACCTCGTGTGTTAGCACGTTATGTGTTTATGAATTTAGACCCCTCACATTAGATTTACCACTTGTGGATGTTGGATATGCCAGGCGATTACAGACAGACTTTTACCACAAGTGTAATCTAACCTCATGTCTAAGCCCAGTTATAGTTTCTAATTATTGTAAATCTAGGCATTCTCATTATTAACCAATTATCATGTTTTACCATGCCCCAAATCCCCGTCCGATCTACGATACTAGTTATGCCCTAGATTTAGATCAAGATATAGATTATGCCCCGAATACCAAGTTTTGTTTTAAGGTACAAATTATGCTCAAAATTCCCAATCATGTTTTAAAATATGAATTATGCCCCAAATTAATCATTCCCAATCGTTCCCAATTTCATGCATTCGCGTATTTTAGCAATAGGCCTAGGCACAAAGGTAACCTGGCTATAAAAATAAAAAGGGAAGGAGGGAGAGAAGAGAACAAGAATAGGCATAATGAATAAAACTGGTCATACTAACAGAATAGGCATACAGTAATATGATTAGGCGAACTAACATAATAGCCATACGGTGACATGATTAGGCAAACTAACAGGATAGGGATATCATGAACAGACATATGAGACCTAAATAGTAAATTAAATATACAAGTAATGGCAGATCTGTTGTGATTCAAATTACTAACAGGCATAGGCTTAGATCCAAACTTATAAACATGTCAAGATTACATTTTAGGTGTTTATATCTGAAAATAACATAGACTCACTGTGATTGGATCTAAAGAACAGAGAATTGATTGTAGATGTTGTAGCACGGATCATTGAGTACGTATAACTTGTTGTTGAAGAAGAATGGCTAGATCAAATTAATTTGGGGCAACTCCTCGTTGTCTCCATTGTTTTTGGTGAATAAAAGCAATGAGAATGAGGTCCTATTTATAGCCTAAGTCAATGAATATCGCTCAGAACTATGTCTAGGTGCAGAGCAGGAATCTACCCAGATCTCGGGTGGAGGAGGGGTCGACATGGGTGTCGACACCCCTGTTATGGGGTCGACCCATTGGTCGACACCCCTAGGGGTGGGGTCGACACCAAATGGGCCGATTTCCCCCCATTTTCCCACCTTTGATTTTTGAATTCTGGATATTATGTATATATAAATGGCTTATATGTATATAAACTTCATACCTTAATATCTTCTTCATACGATGTCCATTTTTTGCAAACATGGTGTCTATCTTAAGCAGAATTCCGAGACGAACGCAATGGCGTAGTCCAATTTACTTAGTTCCAAATATTAATTTAAGTATTTCTTAGTTCCTCATTATAGTGTTATAGGAATTACGGGATGTTACAAATACAGTCAAGTTAGTTAAAAATCTGAGTTTGTTTTGTTTGAATACAAGATATGTACACATATTTTTAGCAAAGCCAGCCAGTTTTTAGAGTAGACCGTACCACTTTTTCATTATAGCAAATAATGAGTATAAAGTATAATAGGAGATAGGCTGAACGCCTATCTGCTACAGACATTTCTAACACTAACTACAGATATAACTGAAATCCAACACCACACAGGGTGTGATCAATACAATATAATTAAAGACCGAAAATAGATACAATACAATACTATTTAGTCACAATTATGAAGTAACTTAACTCATACTATCCAACTTAGGAGATTCTTGAACTCATCGATATTGCCAAAGACAGCTAGGGCAATTAGTGTATATTAATAATTGTTCTCCAAGACAATAGTAATATATCAGCAACCAATAAATGACAAGCTTATCACAGATGAATGAAGGTAGAAGATTTAAGGGGATGTAGATATATGAAAGAAAATTCAGGCCTTAACACTCAACCAGAGAGAGAAACAGTAGTTATTGACTCTATTGTTGCAGGCTGCGAGTAGTCCAAATGTTGTCAATATAGGAAGAAAAATGAAATACAATTATGTAGAGACATAGGGAGCAGCAGCAACCTAGGTAGGAGGTGCAGAGAGATGACCTCACATGAACAGTGAAATAACCAGCTCTAATCATAGTAATAGATCAACAACTTCACTACCAAGGAAAAAAGGCACAAGATAAAACAGTATAGCGCGAGAGAAGGATTTGTTTGATGCTGCTAAGCACAATATGCCAAGAAGAAGGTGAAATAAAGTAGAAATTGAAGTAGGAAAAGTATACGTCTTACAACAAGAACAACATGAAGAGCCTAAACAGATACCAGATCAGAACAGCTGCAAAGATGGCGACATCTTGCATAAACCCAAAGAAAATACCATCACCGCTACCCTAAAACCTCCAAGATGGCACATACATGTAAAGTCTCAACTACATCAAAACCAGAGAAAAGCAATAACTAAAACTCAGACACCTCAAGCCAGATCTAACCTAAAGCCTAATATACTTACTAGATAGAAGTAACTCCTACATAACTCGGTACAAACGCCAAAGTCAGTCCGAGGGGAAAAAGAATTCAACCAAGGGAGTTGGTAGTGGGGAGCACTGACAACTACATGATCAATACTAGCATCGAAAAACAAGCCTGCATAAGGGAGGGCAGCCAATAGACAAGCTAAAACAATACGGTAAAAAAGCAGACAGAAGACAGAGATGGCCCAAAAATGGAGATAAGGTTTACTAAATATAGGGATTGGGGAAAGAAAGGAAGCAGTCGGTAGGTTGACAGAAAGGAGAAAAGGGAGGGAGAACAAGGCAGATGGAATTGGAAGAAATAAAGATAGAAAAATTAGATCGGAGTTGATTCTAGATCTGGTCGGAGAGTCGCAAGTCCACAAAGAGAAAGCTTGGTTAGGATTGGTTGAGGAAGGATCTAAAGGTGATTGGAAAATTGGAGAAGAAGGAGAAAGAGGATTGACGGGATGAAGAAAATGGCAGAAAGATGAAAAATCTAGTTGCTATGGGGAGGATGAAAGCTCTCCACCATTTTTTCACCTGCACGTTTACATTCAAATATGTACACATATTATTTTGACAATATATTTATTTAGCTTGAATATATCTACATAAATATTGATTTACGTGTGATTTTTTTAGTTGGACTCGTATTGATATTCCGGACAACATAAAACTGTTTTATTGCAATTGAAGATGTAACAACCCGCATATTTAACGATAATATATTTAAATATTTTATTTAAATATAACGTCGTTAATCGTTAATCGAAGTGTGTCCGAAAAGTCACATTTTGCATACTATTGAATTTGGACTCGAGACCACTTCCATTAAGTCTGAATCATCGTTTACGACCTTTTTGACTATAAACATCGATACCATTTGAGTTGAGCGATTTTGGTCTTTTTCATTTGATAATGACCAAAATATCACTTTTTTGCATTTGGACTCAAAACCACTTCCATTGAGTTCAAAACATCGTTTACGTGTTCGAAAACCATAAGCTTCAATATGTTCCGAGTTTCGAAAATTTAGGACTTTGGGCTTGGGTTTGGGTTAGCCAACCTAGCAACCTTAAAACACCCCAAACTAACCACTGCCTCTTCATTTACTTCCACCTTCAAGAGAAATAAAAATGGAGAGTGGAATAGGAAATTAGAATTCTTAAGGCTAGGGTTAGCTTCTTAAGATCTAAATAAAGGGGGAAATCAAAGAGACAACTTGGGTAAGCCTCTTCACCTTCTCCATCTTCTCCTTTTTGCTTTCTCTCCAATTTCTAAAATTTTCTATCACCTAAATTCTAGGAAATTTGTGAATTCATGCTTAGGTTGGAGATTAGCAAGCTGTATTGGAGGAGAGCTTGTTTTAGCAAAGCTTTGAATCGAATTCTTTCTTTTAGCAAGCAGAGGTGAGTTCTTTATGAACTTACATTTGTGCCACAAGCCATTGGCTTGTACAAGTGTAATTTAGTGTTCATACGAGTTTGCATGTGCTTGTGAATTGGTTAGGTTAGAGTAACTTAGCCGATTTCATGTATTTATGTTTCACTGAGTTGAAAATTATGATAAGGATTGTTCATACAATCTAATTCATAAGTTACTAGTTCGTTTGGTGATATTGGGAAGCTCCATTGCCGCCCCGACAAAGTTCTAAGTCTTTACAATTCTCTTATATCACATTTGATTGCATTGGTTAGAAAATTTGCCAATTTTGGAATTTAAAATCAAGAATCATTGCAAATCTCTTGTGTGAATGTTTGTGCATGTGAATTTGGTGTTATGAGTTGCTTCGGTGAGTTATAGATGTCTCATTTGCATGTATTTAACATCATAGACCTTCGGGCATCAACTGGTATCATTTTGGAGATGTTTGGTAGGCAAAAATATAAATTTTTTGGGGTTTAACAGCCATTTGGCCATTAATGGCCGAGCAAATGTCTTTTGTTCGGCCATTAAATGGCCGAACAGCAAAAAATATATTATTCAATCTTTAAATGGCCATAACTTTTTCAAAAGAACTCGGAATTGAGTGAAATCGGGTGCTTTGGAACCGTCTTGACGAGAGATTTCCAATGAAACTAATTTTGAGTGATTTGGAGTTTATGATAACGTTTGGTCGAGGAAAACCTCCAATGTAAACAATCGAACAGAGAAAAACAAAGGGTAAATAAATAGTTTACTTTAAACGATCATAACTTTTTCATACGAACTCAGAATTCAGCGAAACAAGATGTGTTGGAACCGTATCGACGAGAGCTTCGAATTGAAACTAATTTGGGTAATTTACATTACTTGGGATAAATTGTGGCCTTTCCATGATTTCATGCATTTTGATGATCTTCGGATCATCTTGAGGAACGAGACTACGACCAACAGTTTAGGCCCATTCAGGCTCTTTCCCGGCCAAGTTTCGGCCCAATTTGACTTTGTATGTGACTTTGCAGTTTCTCTGGTTCGCAGATTTCTGCATCTCGATTTCAGAAACTTTCGATTCATTCATGGTGAACAAATATTATAATCGATAGTCATGAGGTTTCGTCTACGTTGTTAAGACGTGAATTCTTCGTTTGATTGTTAATTCGATCAATATCACACGAGATTTTCCACTTCGAAATGATATTAAAAGGGTTTTTAATTATTAGTAGATACCAAATCTTTTACAAAACAGTTTTTAACTCTACGTCATTATATGAAGTTATTTTCCAAATTGGTTTCAAATCTGACTTCATTTTGTGAAGTTATTTTATAAATTGATTTACAAATCTACTAGTATATATTTGATAAACCTCTTTCTCGTTCGTATGAGAAATCTAATTAAACGGCTTGGTAAAAACAAGGACTATGACCCCTGGTGTTGGTTTTGACGATTAATTCTTGGACTCGTTCGATTGAACACCGTGGCAATGATCGTCACGTATATCTAGTGGAATACACAACTTGTTTGTAAATATTCGAGTAGAGCAAGTGGTTGTGGGCTATGTAGCTCGACTCTTATATTTACTAACTTGGCGTAGTTTACACTAAACTCGGTCAAATTTGATCAATCCGACCTTCAGGTCACATCAATGATCTTCGGATCATCCTGAGAAGCTTCGGCTCATGCGATCTTTGGATTCGCGATGATCTTTAGATCATCCTGAGGAACTTTGGTTCATTGGTTTATATCGTTGATCTTCGGATCATTTCGTATTGGAGAGATACGCGATATAATATTTTCTATTTCATGTGGACTTGATGGGTGACATCATATCTCATGAATATCCTTGTGTTGATATCGTATCTTCTAATTCATGTGGACTTGATTGGTGACATTATTTCTCATGAATATCAATATAAGCATCTATATTTCTGTGAGTTATACTATAGACATTTTTTCAAGCCCTCACATTCTTCATGTGAACATTGTTTCTTTTGTATATATGTCATTTCCTGTTTATATCTCGAATTTTATCATAGTTTATTATGATAAGTACAGCTAGACTGATCCGTTTATTGTTTATTTTCTTATAAATAATACTCGGGTCAGACCGAGGTATTACAGGTGCATCTTCGTGACTATAGCATAGGGTTGCTACTTCTTTTGGCTAATTGCACTTATTAGTTGTTTTTCTTTTATGTAGTTGAGAAAGTGACTCCTTATGTGTAATATTTATTTTGGGCTTGCTCTTGTATCTATACCTATGTAGTGTAGTGGATCGACTATGACTCCTACCTATGTAATTATTCTTATATGTCTTATTCATATCTGTTTCCGCCTTAGTGATATGAATATTTGTGTGACTCTGATGTTATTGTTATGTATTTTATATTGCTTTCTGAATTATATATAGCCACGTGCAGTAGATTTGGACTTGATTTAGATGTGTCGGATTTCCTCGTGAGATTTTAAAAAGCTAGACCATATCATACAGCATATTTAACACTCGTTCAAAGCTAATATATAGATGGTCGCTCCTTAACTGCCTTACTCTTCGGGTTAGTTGACACCATTGATTGCAATGGACTTGGCTAACGCGAGTATTGAGGCAGAGCGTTACACTTGGTATCAGAGCCAAGTTCGCAACAATATAAGATATTATTGGGAGGATCACTGTCCTAGGTCTCCCTTAGGAAGTCATGTTTAGGATTTTATTCGAGTCTTAGGACCTGTCATATCCTATATTATATCATGATCCCTGTTTGACCAATCGACCTTTAGTTGATTCGAACCTTTTTCTCTTCTTTCTTTTAAAGAAGAATAACGGATAGGAATTTTCCTTCCAATGCTGGGAAACCTATCCATCCTAATCGGGGTGGCGTATTCTTGACTACTCAATAACTCTTGGATATTATAAAGGTAGCTTAAGAGTCCAGCCTTGCTTCCAAGCCTGTCCACCCAGAGTTGGGATTGGCATGCTCAAGTTATGATCGAACTCCTCTTGAAGGAAAGCAACTCTAGGGCTCGGGAAGTCGTAATATTTTTGGCATATAATAAATCCAAAAATTTCCATCCTTGCAAGGGGGAAAACAAACAATTCTGATGACTAAAACCCCTACCGCTAGTCGTAGGTTATGTTCGAATTATGGCGCAATGGGTTATTATGTTAGCAAGTGCCCAGAACTCCTCTCTTGCCGGTATTGCAAAGCCTTGGGTCACTCATTGCATTCTTGCCCTAAACTCGAGAGAAAGAAAGGGAAACAAACAACTTTGACATTAAAGGCTCCTACCCCTACACAAGGGGCATGTTTCAATTGTGGTGCAAAGGACCACTTTGTTAATAATTGTTTGAAACCCCTCATTTGTGGCTATTGCAAAAGTTTGGGCCATCACATTTTCACATGCCTCGTGCTGCAAAATAAGAGGTTGGGAAAGCTAACATCGATCAGACCTCCAGCGACCCTTCCCTTGGTTAAGGTACCTTTCTTTTTATTCTTTAAGTTGTTGATTCCCGCAAATATAAAATTTTGGTTCTTGTGAGTTATGACTATTCACCTTCTTTGTGCCCTAGGAACTTGGGGACACTATGTCCTTAGGAATTCGAGGGCGCACATTTTATATCTTGGTATGTAGATTTTCCAAACCTATGTTTTCTAAAAATTCTTACATGCTACCTTGAGTTTTCATTACCCGTTCATTATGCTATCGAGATGACTTTAGTTTTGTTTGGGTAATGATTGAGTATTATCTATTTTACTTTTGAGTGTCACTTGTTTCAAACAAGTAATTTCGTCTTTTCAGTTGAGTAAGAAATTTAATTAAACGTCTTGGTAAAAACGAGTGGGTTGACACACTTGTGTTTCCCTTGTCGGTTAATTCCTGGATTTAGTCAGTTGAAATTCGCTTTCCATTTTCACATATTTAGTGGAATATACAATTTGTTCGTAAATATTTGAGTAGAGCCAGTGGTTATGGGACATATAACTAAACTCTTATAGTTACTAGCTTGGTGTAGTTGCACTATATATCATCTTCATATCATTCTGACCTTCAGGTCATCTTGAGGGGTGTGTAGTCACCTCTTATGACGGAATACTATGAGGGGTGTATAGTCACCTTGTCAGACGGAATATTATTCTTGGTGTATAGCACCTCGTCAGACAGAATACTATGAGTGGTGTAAAGTCACCTCGTTAAAAGAAACATTACGAGTGGTGTAGAGCCACCTCGTCTTCCGACGAAGTGCTTAGTCGAATTTCTTTGCGGTCTTCGGTCCACCTGAGTTAGTCACCTCTTCAGACGGAATACAATGAGTGGTGTATAGCTACCTCTTCAGACGAAATACTATGAATAGTGTGTAGTTACCTCGTCGGACGGAATACTATGAGTGTTGTATAGTCACCTTGTCTTCGGACAGATTACTATGAGTGGTGTATAGTCACCTCGTCGAACGGAATACTATGAGTGGTGTATAGTCGCCTTGTCAGAAGAAAATACTATGAGTGGTGCATAGTCACCTCGTCGGAAGAAAATACTATGGGTGGTGCATCGATGAGACGGAACTCTTAGTTAGAATTCTTTGCGGTGTCGGACCACCTTGTCGAAAGACAAAAGGTTCTGTTTGTTGATTTGTATCTTTGTGGTGAACGAAATTTCTTATCCCTTCACCAAGTTTAAAACTAATCACTTGGTGACTTTCAATTTGGAATAGGCCATTTCTCTCTTTGTCTACTTTCGTGTTCATGGATGTTCAAACTCTTCCCTTGAAGAGAGAACATTCTCTACATGCTTATTTATATGTCTTGGTTGTTCGGAGTTCACGATGATTTCTTGGAATGTATTGGCCTAATCACTTAAAGATCTATGTTTTATATTCCAAAAGAATCATCCATCTTCGGCACCCATTGTCGGTGATGCAATTTCCTGCCATTCTTAACGAGTTTAATTTAGATTCGTTGGCTTCCTTATGTTTCTAAAATTCCCATAATAATGAGAATGACATCAAGGAAAATTAGTTTCTATGGTTCACATTACACGTAAATTTCTAAAACCTTGCACCCATTCTAGGATGGTTACCTTAATGGGTAATTGAGTTCGGAATTGATTTTTTCATTTCCGTAGCTTAATCTAGTTGTGCTTAAGTCATTCCACTATTTGACTTAGCAATCGATTCTCACCAACCGCTTTTCATTGTGCACTTTTTGTCATTGGGTTTAACAAATATTCCAGTTTGTTTTCTTAACTTTAATGAACCAAAGTTTTCGAGATCATTACCCAATTGGTTTGACCTCATTCTTGTTGGTGATATGCCCGTGAATTTGAAAAGCAACATTTTCAAGTTTTACGAAATTCTTTCAACTTCTACCATTTTTCTAGTTTTCATGATTCAGAAGCTGTTCGTGAAATATTAGAGGACGTGCTAATATTTCAAATTTGAGACTTTTGGGGTCTATACTTAAAAGTTCCAATTTATTTGTTTTCGAAATATTAGAGAACTTGCTAATATTTCCAATTTAGGGTATATAACCCGAATTTATTTTATGATCTTGTTTCCCCAACGGGATCGCTTATCATTGTGAATGGGATATATATGACCATCATATACATCCTATTCAATGTAAGAAAATTTTGTAAGCTGGTGCTTTTAAGAAATTTTATAAGGGATAAAATTTTCTAGCTAAAATGTGACAAGGAATGTTCGACGATTTTGGATAGTCGATATTTCCAACTTTCTAATTGGATTGATTAACTAGTTTGTGTTGAAAACTTAAGAGTATAGGTTTATAATTAATAAACTTATTGAACGTTAAACGAATTAATTAAATTTAATTAAAATGAGCTTACCATGTGGCAGTAGTTCATAATTTTCGATTTGAATTTAAAATGAGTAGGTAGGATCCAATACAGGTCGGAATTCATTGAAACAAGAATTATCCGAATCTATTGGATAATAGTTTTCTAATGAAAGAAAAATATTTGAGTTTCACCTTGAAAATTTTGAGATATGACTAAACCAAGTTTTCAGAAAAATGTTAAGGTAGTTCGCGATTAAAATTTAAATAATTATTGAAGTTGAGGTTTAGAATATATAGACTTTGAGTAAGAAAATTCTAATTTCTTAAACATGCTTATGAAAAAAAAAAAGAGTTAGTTGCTCGTATATGTTCGTGACTTTTATTTGAACATTATATGTATATATGAACCTAAGTTATATTGTGATCTACAACTCAAAGTTTAAAACTTGTGTAATAATTCATTAGTGAATTTCTTAGTTCACTATATTTCTGTATATCAATTCTTGGTTAATGCTTGGTTGTTACTATACAGGTTTTTCCTTAAGTAATTGCGAGGACGAAATTTATTTAAGGGCGAAAGTTAGTAACAACCCGCATATTTAACGATAATATATTTAAATATTTTATTTAAATATAACGTCGTTAATCATTAATCATTAATCGAAGTGTGTCCAAAAAGTCACATTTTGCATACTATTGAATTTGGACTCGAGACCACTTCCATTGAGTCCGGATCATTGTTTATGACCTTTTTGACTATAAACATTGATAACATTTGAGTTGAGCGATTTTGGTCTTTTTCATTTGGTATATGACCAAAATATCACTTTTTGCATTTGGACAAATTTGGACTCAAAACCACTTCCATTGAGTTCAAAACGTCGTTTACGTGTTTGAAAACCACAAGCTTCGATATGTTCCAAGTTTCGAAAATTTGGGACTTTGGGCTTGGGTTTGGGTTAGCCAACCTAGCAACCTTAAAACACCCCAAACTAACCACTCCCTCTTCGTTTACTTCCAAACCTTAAGAGAAATAAAAATGGAGAGCGGAATGGGAAATTAGAATTCTTAAGGCTAGGGTTAGCTTCTTGAGATCTAAATCAAGGGGGAAATCAAAGAGACAACTTGGGCAAGCCTCCTCTTCATCTTCTCCTTCTTGCTTTCTCTCCAATTTATAAAATTTTCTATGACCTAACTTCTAGGAAATTTGTGAATTCATGTTTAGGTTGGAGATTAGCAAGCTATATTGGAGGAGAGCTTGTTTTAGCAAAGCTTTGGATCAAATTCTTTCTTTTAGCAAGAAAAGGTGAGTACTTTATGAAATCACATATAAGCCACAAGCCATTGGCTTGTACACGTGTAATTTAGTGTTCATACGAGTTTGCAAGTGCTTGTGAATTAGTTAGGTTTAGCCGATTTCATGTATTTTTGTTTCATTGAGTTGAAAATTATGATAAGGATTGTTCATACAATCTAATTTATAAGTTACTAGTTCATTTGGCGATATTGGGAAGCTCTGTTGCCGCCCCGGCAAAGTTCTAAGTCTTTACAATTCGCTTATATCGCATTTGATTGCACTGATTAGAAAATTTGCCCATTTTGGAATTTATAATCAAGAATCATTGCAAATCTATTGTGTGAATGTTTGTGGATATGAATTTAATGTTATGAGTTGCTTCGGTGAATTATAGACGCCTCATTTGCATGCTTTTAACATCATTGGCCTTTGGACATCCAGTGTCATTTTGGAGATGTTTGATAGGCAAAAATGTAAATGGGGGGGGGGGGGGGGGTTTAACAGCCATTCGGCCGTTAATGGCCGAGCAAATGCCTTCTGTTCGGCCACTAATGGTCGAATAGTAAAAAAAAAAAATTATTCAATCCTTAAAGGGCCATAACTTTTCATATGAACTCGGAATTGAGTGAAATCAGGTGCGTTGGAACCGTCATGACAAGAGCTTTCCAATGAAGCTAATTTAGAGTGATTTGGAGTTCATGATAATTTTTGGTGGAGGAAAACCTCCAATGTAAACAATCGAATAGAGAAAAACAAAGGGTAAATAATTAGTTAAGTTGGAACCGTATCGACGAGAGATTCGAAATGAAACTAATTTTGGAGTAATTTACATTATTTGGGATCAATTGTGGCCTTTTCATGATTTCATGCTTTTTGATGATCTTCGGATCATCTTGAGGAACGAGACCACGACCAATAGTTTAGGCCCATTCAGGCCCTTTCCTGGCCGAGTTTCGGCCCAACTCGGCTTCGTTTGTGACTTTGTTTCTCTGGTTCGTAGATTTCTACATCTCGATTTTAGGAACTTTCGATTCATTCATGGTGAACGACTATTATAATTGATAGTCGTGGGGTTTCGTTTACGTTATTAAAACGAGAATTCTTCGTTTGATCATTAATTCGATCAATATCACACGAGATTTGCCACTTCGAAATGATATAAAAAGCATTTTTAATTATTAGTAGATACCAAATCTTTTACTAAACGGTTTTTAACTCTACCTCTATGAAGTTATTTTCCAAATTGGTTTCAAATCCGACTTCATTTTATGAAGTTATTTTATAAATTGATTTACAAATCTACTAATATATATTTGATAAACCTCTTTCTCATTCGTATGAGAAATCTAATTAAATGCCTTAGTAAAAACAAGGACTATGACCCCTTGTGTTTGCTTTGACGATTAATTCTTGGACTCGTTCGATTGAACATCATGGCAATGATCGTCATGTATATCTAGTGGAATACACAACTTGTTTGTAAATATTCGAGTAGAGCAAGTGGTTGTGGGCCATGTAGCTCGACTCTTACATTTACTAACTTGGCATAGTTTACACTAAACTCAGTCAAATCTGATCAATCCGACCTTCGGATCACATCAATGATCTTTGGATCATCCGGAGAAGCTTCGGCTCATGCGATCTTTGGATTTGCAATGATCTTCGGATCATCCTGAGTAACTTCGTTTCATTGGTTTATATCATTGATCTTCGGATCATTTCGTATCGGAGAGATACACGATATAATATTTTCTATTTTATGTGGACTTGATGGGTGACATCATATCTCATGAATATCGTTGTGTCGATATCGTATCCTCTAATTCATGTGGACTTGATGGGTGACATTATTTCTTGTGAATATCAATATCTTTAGAGTGGGATAAGCATCTATATTTATGTGAGTTATATTAAATACATTTTTCCGAGCCTTCACATTATTCATGTGAACATTGTTGCTTTTGTACATATGTCATTTCCTGTTTATATCTCCGATTTTATCATAGTTTATTATGATAAGTACAGCTAAACTGATCTGTTTATTATTTATTTTCTTATAAATAATACTCGGGTCAGACCGAGGTATTGCAGGTGCATATCCATGACTATAGCATGGGCTTGCTACTCCTTTTGGCTTATTGCACTTATTAGTAGTTTTTCTTTTATGTAGTTGAGATAGTGACTCCTTATGTGTAATATATATTTTGGGCTTGCTCTTGTATCTATTCGTATATAGTGTAGTGGATCGACTATGACTCCTACCTATGAAATTACACTTATGTGTCTTATTCATATATGTTTCCGCCTTAGTGGTATGATTGTTTGTGTGACTCTGATGTTATTGTTATGTATTTTATATTGCTTTCCGAATTATATATAGCCACTGTGTAGTAGATTTGGAATTGATTTAGATGTGTCAAATTTCCTCATGAGATTTTAAAAAGTTAGACCACATTATCTGACATATTTAACACTCGCTCAAAGCTAATATACAGATGATCGCTCCTCAACAACCTTATTCTTCGGGTTAGTTGACACCATTTCTTGCAATGGCCTTGGCTAACGCGAGTATTGAGGCAGGGCATTACAAAAGACTTCTGAAAAAAGATGGATTAAATCAAAGAGTAGTATTTTAACTCACTTGAGATGTATTAAAATTTTCATAGCAAGTTAAACTAAATTTATGATATTATATGATTTGTACCAATATACACACGAATTGATTGAGATTGATGTGACAAATTATTTGATTGACTGTTTGACATTTTCAATATGTGTTTTGAAATAAATTTTAATGAATTATATCTTGAATTGAGATTATACTAATGGAATTAAATCGACATTCAATTTATAGTTAAAACTGAATAACAAGTTAAAACACAGACATTGAATAACTAGTGATTATTGTGATTTATTGGTCAATTTGGATGTTGTTTGCATGTGCATTACTATTGGTTGTTATGATTGTTAATTCGATGACTTTGATTTCAATGATTATTGAGTATGATTAAACCCTGTTGTCGACCCGTATGTCATTGAAATTGTATAAGGTGATATGCACATCTTTTGGACATTAAATACCTGAATTGATAAATATGTGAAATGATATACAGCTGCTTATGACATCGTATATAGGTTAAAATGTATATATACCTTTATTATTGAAATTATTGACCGAAACTGATTAATGAACTTTTACTTAATATTATTGGTTTTAAAACTTAAATGTTGAAATCGAAATTTAATATGAATTCACCAAATTATTGTTAATCTGAAATTTGGAAATTAAAGTTTTGAAACCAATTCAAAGAAAATATGTTTGAAATTGGATTAAAGTTTAAAACCAATTTAATGTGATGTGTTCAAAATTTGGGAAGTTGGATTGAAATGGTTAAAGCAAAGGTTATTTTGAATTCGAAATCTGAAATTTAAATTGATTATATACTGAAGTTTGAATGATTTGAAATTTATTTTCAATTGGAATATGAGTAAGTGATATTTTGAAATTTAAAATTAGGTTCAAAATGGTTTAAAAGGAAACAAATTAATTTATTCCAAACTATTATATTGAAAGCTCATTTTAAATTAGTGTTATTTTATTTTAAACTATTTTTAATTAAAATTATTTTCTAATATACTATTTTATTTCAAACTATTTCAATTAAACTATTTTTAGACTTGGACTATTTCAATTAAAAATATTATCCTTAAATTTAACATTATATATAACTATTTTAACTAAAGCTATGTGACACCGCTACACCACTTAGCATACCTAAACCAATGAATATGGAGCATCTGCGTATAATGAAACTATTACAGAGACTAAGATCCACAAGATATAAAAACAATTACAATAGAAACATTTCAAAATAAAATCCCTTATTCTTGAAAATCAAAATTTATTCAAAACAAGCCATAACAACTCAAATGTCATACTATCCTGGTCTCAATAACCACATTAGAGTACAAAACGAACATCCCCTCTCAAGTTCTAACATAAATAAAAGATAGATAGAATGACAAAAAGAAGAGGTAAATACATTAATAGATAGAGAATAAGAACTACAAGATGAATTATCCAAGATGCATCTACCACTCTCTTCACCATGATCCTAATAGAGAAGAAAACAATGAAGAATGGATCATACATAAAGTTTGATGAATAGAAGATTTTACAAGGAGTTAAACAATTAAGAGATAATAGACTTGAGAACAGTTCTGTATTATAATGGTAAAGTGTTCGTGCATTATTCAGGATGATTCCTAGGTTGTTTTCATATTTGATTGTTCAAGTTGATTGTTTGCACTTAATTTTCTATAATAGAAGTACAGTATGGATCGATTCCAACTTCTACCCATATGATCAGCCTCCACTATTTACCATCAAACTAGCACGGTAGTTTACCATTATACTAACTGAATACCTACTTGGACTTGAAACTGCACCATACGAATCACCATTTATGGATTAACCAAATGGGCATCTATCTAATACTAGACCCAGCAGTGAATTATTTACCATAATCGATGTCGCATGCACGATCATCCCTGGTACACATCAAATGTCATCCCTTTGTTTATCGTAATAGGCATTGTGTGTCCATATGTCGTCAGTACGAGTCCGAGCTACCTATTTACCCTAATAGATATGCATTTTTAATGTGCCTTTGATATGGACCCTAACAAACAATAATCTAACTGCGATCTCTTCCCCAGTCACCATAACTAGGCCTATTGACCACTTATTTACCCCAATCGATATGCATGTATACAGCTCATACGGATCCCTATTGTTAACGTTATTTTTCGTCAACACCCAAATTATGTTTGACAATGCATGTACATTAAAACTTAATGGTTGATGGATCTAAAGGACGTTAAAGAGAAACTTCGTCTCAGCATACTAAATGGGCTTCACCATTTCCTAGGTATTAAGACCTTAAGTTTGAATATTAGTTACGCTTCCCTCAAGGGGTGAGTATCAAGCTTGCGAGACTATAAGGACAATATTAGCTTTGGGGGAAGGGTGTTTCGAGTTACAGGAGGCTGAAATCTTTATGCAACAATTACCCTTAGATCCATAATAAAATAATATGCACTGTTTTAAGAAGAAAAATAGGCTAATGCTTCACAACAACCGGGTTGTTAACACGTCGTAACACTTAACAACTTAGGTGATACTTCCACATCGAACCAGTCTAGAGAAGATCTTGGTTGTGTTAGTTATCAACTCACAAGCTTACAACAAGCTTCCTTCCGGGTTGTGTTTCATTAGGCTCACTATGAAAGGGTTAAGTCACATATTGAAGGATCGATAGGGGAAATTCCTTGGTTCCATCCAAAGCCTTTTCTCTTTCGAAATGGATGTTATTAACCATTCCATGAGAAGGTTTAACGTCAACTCCCTGTTTAACCATGACAAACACAATATGATTATCGAATCGAGAAATATATAAGTCTTGGACTTCTCCTTTTTACTTATTTCAGATATATTACAAAGATTGTAGAAATCCCCAATTTGGTTGAGAAATTAGGTTTTGCCCTCGAGAGTACAAGATAAAGAATGAGAATCCGGTCCCCAAAATGTGAACCTTAGGGTCTTATTTATTCAAAATCGGGACCCTTTTTATCCTTGGGTCAGCAAAAGTCCCTTTCGGGTACAACAACTATATGTCGGTCACCCTTTATCTTTTGGCTCCATTTGCTTTGGCTCGCGGCTGTTCTTTTGGCCTTGTTAATAGAGGTAATAAAGCTTTCAATGTGTCAATCTTGATTCTCGGGAGGCCGGCCTCGGTATTTGGAGATTTTCACTGATGTTGCTTCCACCTTTCGTATTAATACTAAGCCCACTGGTATGGGTAGCTTCGGGAAAGGCTTTTCGCTTTCGTTCATAAGCTTCCTTTCTTGTCTTCAAGTGTTCACGATATTAGTTTTCGTGCTCTCACTTCCATTGTTCTAAGAACCAACACCCCTTTTGGTATCGACACTAAGCAAGTTAGTGTGGATAGCTCTTTTTTCTAGAAGCTTTGGTTTTCTCTTGGTAGATCTTTGGAGTGGGTTTCGGTCTTCTGGGAGGAAGCTTTCGGCGCATTACTTGTTGATATCTGAAGTTGCCTCTCGGTAATCATCAAGCTTTGGTCTCTATAGATGGATTTTGGAAGGTTCCACTTATGCTGTCATCTTCCTTTGTATCGGCATTTAGCAAGTTATTACCGATAGCCCTTTCATCTACTTCAGCTTGGATTGATGCTTTCTGTCATCTCGTTGGTTTCTAGTTTCAGGTGGTTTGCCTTTCAGGCTCGAGTTTACATTAGCTTCCTTTTGTGTCGGAACCACCCTGCCAGTTTCCTTCCTTCATATTGAGTCCAAGTTTTCTCCTTTTATGAGGGTGTCGATTGCTTGTTGTCCCAAATGCTTCTCTTACGCTTTCGGTCTTAGCCTGGTGCCGGGTCCATGCTTTTGAGTCATTCTTCTATGCCAATGATAGTTCAATACCCCTTCGCTGACAACCTATTTCGATATTGAGTTTTTGGTAGTAACATTTGCCCATCTAGTGACGGGGTGTCTCTAACTTTTCAAGTCGATCCTTCCTTCTTCATCTTCCATCATCATTGCCTAAATTCTTAACTGCACTTTCCATGCATAAATTTCAACGACTAACACTTTGCGTTAGTCTTTAGTCTTTACATAGTTACTACAGTTATTTCACCTATATCATATTAAGCATTGTTCGGGCCTAAGCCCAATAACATGTTAAGCCTATAGCTAAAGTTCTTCAATTATTAACACTTCATATTTTGCTAAAAAAATAATGAATAATGTCTAAAGAACTTCTTGGCCACAAAAATGCGGATAGACTTCATCCTTATTATTGGATTCCGGATGTTTTCAATAGAAGCCTTTCAGGATATAAAAGAAGTCTAGAATCCACCCAGATTCGGGTATTAAAAACCAAAGACCAGAAGTCCACATATGGTACAATCAGAAGTCCTAAACTAACCCAGATTTAGGTATTAAGATAGAGGACTAGAAATCCTCTTCTAGTAACAATAAAAGTCCTGAACTAACCCAGATTCACGTATTAAGATAGAAGACTAGAAATCCTCTTCAAGTAACAATAGAAGTCCTGAACCAACCTAGATTCAGGTATTAAGATAAAAGACCAGACATTCTCTTCCGGTAACAATAGAAGTCCTGAACCAACCCAGATTTAGGTATTAAGATAGAAGACCAGAAATCCTCTTTTGGTAACAACAGATGTCATGAACCAACTCAGATTCAGGTATTAAGATAGAAGACCAGAAATCCTCTTCTAGTAACAGTAAAAGTCCTGAACCAACCCAGATTCAAGTATCAAAATAGAAGACCAGAAATCCTCTTCTAGTAAAAATAGAAGTCCTAAACTAACCCAGATTCAAGTATTTAAGATGGAAGACCAGAAATCCTTTTATGGTATTAATTTGCAAAGCAGGGGTTGTACGTGCTTTGTAGGCCACTCTCTGGGTTGTTGATGGTTAAGGAAGGGGATTTACATGCCTTGTGAGCCACTTTCTGAACTTTCGATTGTCGAAGCAGAGGATGGACGTGCTTCATGAGCCACTCTCTGGGATTTTGCTTGTTGAAGTAGAGGATGGATGTGCTTCATGAGCCACTAGCTAGGCTTTTGCTTATTGAAGCTGAGGATGGACATGCTTCATGAGCCACTCCCTAGGCTTTTGCTTGTTGAAGTTGAGAATGGACTTACTTCATGAGCCACTCTTTGGGCTTTTGATCCCTTTTGCGGGATGAGACATAAGTAGAGGTAAAGCGTGCTCTTTTGCGAGCGGAGACACGATGTACTTAGTCAAAGCAAAGGCAGAGCGCGCTCTTCTACGAGCAGAGGACTGGTGTACTTAGTCGAAGCAGAGGCAAAGCATGCTCTTCTGCGAGTAGAGGCATGATGTACTTAGTCGAAGCAGAGGCAGAGCGTGCTCTTCTGCAAGCAGAGGCAGAGGTTCTTGTTCATTCCCTTCTGCGAGATATGGGGAACATAAGAAGAGGTAGTACATGCACTTCTGCGAGCAGAGGTATGGCGTGCTTAGTTCATAGCAGAGGCAAGGCATACTCTTTTGCGAGCAGACGCAGGGCATGCTAATTAGATGCTCTATCCCGACCATTTCTTGCGTAGATCGAATGCTTACGCTTTTGATGCTTTAATCTTGTGCTTTCTGATTTGGACGATGTTAAAGGCTTACACTCCACTTTCTTCCGAAGGGTGCCTTACCCTGGCCATCTTTGCGGTGAGAAGGGATTTTGACCATTGTAGGTTGCTTTATCCCCATTTTGGGTAGTTCATAATTTTGAGAGGGTTTCCGTACCCTATTTTATGGGAGTGTTCTTGGAGAATACCGTGCTTTATTTACCTATTATCGAAAAGTATGGCTTAGGAAGTTTTGAGTTCCATGTTCTAGGCATGAGACCACCATTTGGTTTGTAGAGTCAATACGTTCCACGTATGACCTCTTAGTGAATAATTAAGGGTCGTTCCCAATTTAAGCCAAGTGGACCATCCGATGGATTCTTTGTGTTAGTCATTACCCTTCGTAAGACCAGGTCTCCCTTATTGAAGGTTATTGCTTTAACTCTCGAATTTTTGTATTCAGTTATTCTCCTTTGATATTCCATCGTTCTAATAGCGGCTTCATCTCTTAACCATTAGATTAGGTCTAAGGATTCCTTCCTTAATTCTTGGTTAGGATCAAAAGCATAAGTTATCCTTCTGCGTGAGGGAGTCTCAACCTCGACCGGGAGCATAGCTTCACATCCATATGTTAGGGAATAAGAGGTATGACCCTTTATCGTCTTGGCAGAATTTCTATATGCCCAAAGCACTAAGGGTAATTCATCTTCCCAATTTCCTTTTGCTTGATTCAATCATTTCTTTAGAATCATCTTTATGGTTTTGTTTGCAGCTTCCACAACACTATTTTCCCTTGGATGTGCCACGGAGGAAAAACCTTTTGTGATTCCATTCTTATCACAAAATCGTGTGAATTCTTTGCTTTTGAATTGTATTCTACTGCCTAATATGATTTTGTAGGGAATTCAAAAGCATGTGATGATATTATTTTTCATAAACTTTAACACCTTCTTAGGTGTGACTGTCGGAAGGGGTTCTACTTCCACCCACTTGGTGAAGTAATCAATGGCCACCACAGAATACTTGGCTCCTCCTTTTGAGATTGTTAGCAAACCAATTAAGTCTATTCCCCATATATCGAAAGGCCATGGGCTCAAAAAGTTGGTTAAGTCATTGGGAGGTAATCAGGGTATCTTGGAATACCTTTGACATTTCTCGCATTTCTTAACATACTCAATTGCTTAACTAACCATTTGTGGCTAGTAAAAGCCTTGTCGCATGACTTTATTAGCTAGCTTAGTCCCGTTGGAATAGGCTTCACATAGACTTTCGTGTGCTTCTCTCAATAGGTTGAGTCCATCTTCAAGGCTTACGCACCTTAGTATGGTGGCGAATTCCCTTTCTTATATGATACCTTATCCATGATCACAAATGTAGGAGCTTGGTGTTTTATCTTTCTTGCAACTTGCTTATTGATAAGTAGGACTCGATTTAGAAGATAGTTCATGATCGGAGCCATCCAAGTGTCCTTGTAATAGTATCATGTTTCAACTGAAATGGGTTCCTCAATGGAGGGAATATCCTTTTCTATATTGTTTTCCTTTTCCAAGGCTTGGGATCTAGTCAAGACTAACAATTCCTTTCCCGATTCAGATGCTTCTTGCTCAATGCTTGGTTCTCTTGGTACCCAACAGGAATTATTTGAGTTCCGGGTACTCCTCGACAACTGGCCAATTTCGCTAATGAGTCGGCTTAAGAGTTATCCCCTCTTGGGATTTGATGTATGGAAAAATCCTCGAACTGTGAGAGCATATTTAGTATTATTTTCACATATAAGACCAACCGAGGATCCTTGGTTTGGTAGGTTTGCTTGATTTGATTTACCATCAGCTATGAGTCACTAAAGATCTCAATCTAGGGTATCTTTAATTGTAGTGCTAGATTAAGCCCTCTCATCAATGGCTCGTACTCTGCTACATTGTTTGTTGCTACAAAGCCCAACTTCATTGCATAATGTAAGTGATGTTTGTCAGGGGTGATTATTATATATCCTGCCCCTGCTCCTTGCCCGTTTGAAGCTCCATCTACGAACAACTACCACTTGGCCTTTAGATTGTTTTCCTTTGTCGACTGTTCTATGATCAAACTCGTACACTCATTTACAAAGTCTGCGAGAGCCTGCTTCTTGATTGCTTCCCAAGGGTGGAACTCAATTTCATATTGGCTAAGCTCAATTATCCATTTTACTAACCTCCCTGAGGTTTCTGGCTTACTAAAAACTTGCTTTGGTGGAAAGTTGGTTAAAACCTTGAAGGGGTGTGACTGGAAGTAACCCCTGAGATTTTGTGCTGTAAGTGTGAGACAATAGGCTAGCTTTTCCACTACGAGATATGGGATTTCCGCATCCTTTAACCTTCTTCTAACATAGTAAACTGGGAATTGGGTTCCATCACCTTCCCTTACGAGGACCGTACTTACCCGTATTTTGAAACAACCATGTAGAGGTGAAAAAAATCCCCTTTCTCGGGGCTAGATAATATCAGGGGTTCCCCATGTAATCCTTTAGTTCTTGGAATGATTTTTTTCATTCCTCATCCCATTCAAAGTTCTTCTTCTTCTTTACAACGTCAAAAAAATGGACTCACTTGTTTATTGCTTTGGAAATGAACCGATCAAGGGTCTGCTACTTTTCCATTTAAGCTCATAACCTCTTTGCTTGTTCTGGGCTCCTCCATATCATTTACAGCTTGGATTTGATCAGGACTAGCCTCCGTTCCGTGTTAGCTAACCAATATCCTTAGAAATTCCCGGATTGAACCCAAAAGAAGCACTTTTGAGGGTATAACTTCATTTGATATTCCCTTATGATGTTGAACATTTCCTCTAAATCTTGATGGCTTTCTGCTTTGGTAGATTCTACTAGTTTGTCATCCACATACACCTCCATGTTTCGCCCTATTTGATCTTGAAACATTCTATTGACCAACCTTTGATATGTTGCACCAGCCTTCTTTAATCCAAAGGGCATGACTTTGTAACAAAATGTTCCTAAATCCATAATGAAACTTGTACGTTCTTCATCGGGTTTGTGCATGGGAATTTGGTTGTATCTCGAATAAGCATCCATAAGGGATTGCAATCTATGTCCACTCCTTGCATCAACCAGCTGTTCTATTCACGGAAGGGGGTAACAATCCTTTGGGCAAGCTTTGTTTAGGTCCGTGTAGTCAACACATGTCCTCCACTTCCCATTGGAATTCTTTAATATACGGGGTTGGTAAGCCACTTGGGATAAAGGACTTCTCGGACAAACTTATTTGCTAACAATTTCTTGGCTTCCTCTTTCAAAGCCTCTGACCTGTCTCTGTTGTACCGCCTTTTCTTTTGCCGAATAAGGATCATGGAGAGGTTTATATTCAAGGCATGGCTCATGACAGAAGGGTTAATTCTTATCATGTCTGAATGAGTCCAGGCAAACACATCCTTGTTGATCTGTAAGATCTTAATCAGGTCATTTCTCAATGGTTCCTCCAACCTTCTCCCTATCCTGATGGTTTTGGCTTTGTCAGTCTAATCAACACTTATTTCTTCCAAGTCATATATCAGTTCAATTCTTTTGGTATCTCCTTAGGAATATAACTCTATCAAAATTTCCTCATTTTTTGTCAAATTTATTTCACTGTCCCTTTTTCTCTTTCTTCTCAAAGAAGTGTACCTACCATTCACACGTTTGTCAGTTTTATTGATTTTTATTCTATCTTCGAATGTTGGATGTAAACATTCATCATCAAAGGTTGAAAAGTAGTAGAGGAATCAAAGTAAGAAGAATACTTCTTGTCTATTTGTCAACTGTTGTGAAATACAATTCGCGAGCACTGAACCGTTTTCCTCTGGTGGCTCCCCATCCTTGCTTTGTTAAGAATTTTATCATAAGATATTTGGACGAAACAAAAGCATCCATCTCCTCCAAAGCGGGACGACTAGTGAAATTATTATAGTAGAAAGGTTGGTCAATGACAACAAACAGGGTCTCGAAGGTCCTATCGATATTAGACAATCCCAGTTGAACCAGAACCTTAATCTGCCCTACTGGATCAATTATTTGTTGTTGAATCCAATGATAGGTTCACTTCTTGGCTCTAGCTTATCTTTAGAGATTCCCATTTGGTCAAAAATGTGTTTAAAGATTACGTATACCGCGCTCCCAGTATCAATAAGAATCTTGGCAAACAGAGAGCCCAATCTAAGTCGCTATCATGAGAGGGTAATTGTGCGGATAACGAACCCCCTTTTTCATCTCGTTTGGAGAGATCACTAGATTGTTCATTTTGATGCCATAGCAGGAATTCTTCAATGTTGGCTCTTCTTGAATAGAGAATATTCCCTCGTGGGCTTCCCTCAAATATCAGTTTCGAGCCGTTAGGTAATTTCTAGCTGGATGGGGCCCACATAGATCACATCGATTCGGTTCATTGGAGGGCCCAAAGCCAAGTGACCCTCTTTAGCCGGATCTTCCACTACATTGACTGAAACATTTTGGTGCCCAATAGTAAGCTAAGAAGATGGCTGCTTATTTAGAACAAACTCTTTCAGATGACCTTTGCGAATGAGTTTTTGAATGATCCCTTCCAATACCTTGCACTTGTCGGTTTTTGGCCATTTGTCGTGTGATATTCACAGTACTTTCCTACACTATGGGGTTCAGGGAAATTTTTGGCTTTAAATGAGACATGGAAGTTATTGACCCATTCCTTGGCCACAACGTACACAAAGGATATGGGTTTGCTTAGGGCCACCGAGTTGGAATTGAAGTACTCCCATCTTGGTCTTTTTTTATTTCCATCTGGACCAAACCTTCCACCTTGAGGCTTTCGACCGTAGCCCGGCTTCCTTCCTTCCCCTCGAGGTCTGAACTTCTTCTTGGTATAGTATAACTCGTCCATGCGAATGAATTTGTCATCTTGAAAATGGAAGCCTTGTAGCTACTTACATCCATGAATGTATAGTTCTTTCCAAAAAGGGGTGTCCGCAGTCAACCCCGAATGGACTGTGATGAGCCTGTTGTGGTCATTCATATCCTTTGTCTTTAAATCTTCTACGTTGAATCTTTTCAAATAATCTCCCAAGGACTCCCCCTGTCTTTGCTTGATGTTAGCGATGAATGTGTAATCCACCGTCGGATCTTTACAGATGCAAAGTTTCGCAGAAAACTCATAAGCAAATTGTTTCCATGAATATATGGTATCCTC
Source organism: Allium sativum (assembly GCA_030737875.1). Classification (NCBI taxonomy): domain Eukaryota; kingdom Viridiplantae; phylum Streptophyta; class Magnoliopsida; order Asparagales; family Amaryllidaceae; genus Allium; species Allium sativum. The sequence continues at coordinate 967,800,599 of CM060910.1, read as the reverse complement.
CCTATATTGAAGGTACCACTTGGCTGCGGTCCCTTGGAGGGTTACTAGGAAAAGACAACATCGAACGGCCCCCGAAGAGTTTTAGAGATCCATATGGCGGTAAAAAGCCATTAGGGTCATCATGGTCGGTAGTCCCGAGATATTTTATGGTTGGGACCTTTACTTGAGAAGGTATCATAGTGTCCATGATCTCATCAGTGAAAGGTACCACCCTTCATTGTCGTTAACCCCTTCATCCTAGGTTCTATTTCCCTTACTTCCTAACAAATTTTTGATTGTTTTCCTTGTTATATCCTTAAGGTAGGCCTCTAGTTATCATAATCTGCTCTCTTGGGATCATAGCCTTTAGAAGTAGAGCTCCCAGATGTTCTTGACTACATTGATTCCCTTGATGATCTACTCCCGTCAGATGGGACCTTTACTTCTTGGAGGAAGCTACTTTAAGTCTCTCCTTTTCTTCGGGACGGTGGACGAGAACCTTCCTTCTTGGAGATTCATCTTCTTCCCTTTGACTTGAGTTGGGGAGCTTTGAGTCCTTTTTCTTTGGACAACATCCATTTAAGCTTGCATTTCCTGGATTTGCTTCTCTAGAGCCATAAACTTGGCTGCGGTTTCGTCCAGGGCATTTATATTTAGTGGTTGCACCTGATTAGAAGTTGCTCCTTCTCAGTTGTTGTTCAAGTTGAATGTTAGATTCATTTTCTCATTTTTCACTATGATGAAGCAATAAGTTCACCAAATTAGTCCCTAACAAGGTAAACACAAGGTCGGAAGTTCAGGTCCTCCTTCTAGCGCCAAAATGTTAACGATATTTTTTGTCAACACCCGAACTATGTTTGGCAATGCATGTATATGAAAACTTAATAGTTGATGGATCTAAAAGATGTTAAAAAGCAACCTGGTCTCAGCATACTAAACGGGCTCCACCATTTCTTAGTTATTAATGCCTTAAGTTCAAAGATTAATTACTCTTCTCTCAATGGGTGGGTATCACGCTTAAGAGACCATAGGGATAATAATAGCCTTGGAAGAAGGGTATTTCGAGTTAAAGGTGACTGAAACCTTTATGCAACAATTACCTTTAGATCCAGGATAAAACAATATACACTGTATTGAGAAGAAAACATGCTAATTAATGCTTCACAACAGCTAGGTTGTTAACACGTCATAACACTTAATGACTTAGGTGACACTTCCACATCGAACCAATCTAGAGAAGACCTTGGTTGTGTTAGATATCAAGTCGCAAGCTTACAAAAGATTCCTTCTAGGGTTGTGTTTCATTACGCTCACTATGAAAGGGTTAAGTCACATATTGAAGGATCGAAAGGGGGAATTCATGGGTTTTACCCAAAGCCTTCCCTCCTCTGAAATGGATGTGATTAACCTTTCCATGAGAAGGGTTAATGTTAACTCCCTGTTTAACCATGACAAACACAATATGATTGTTGAATAGAAATATATAAGTCATGGACTTCTCCTTTTTACTTATTTCATATATATTACAAAGATTTTAGAAATCCCCAATTTGATTGAGAAATTAGGATTTACCCTTGAAGAAGAGAGTACAAGATTGAAGAATGAGATTTCGGTCCCTAAAATGTGACCCCTAGGGTCTTATTTATAGATAAATTGGGATCTTTTTTGTCGTTGGGCCAAAATAAGTCTCTTTCGGGTGTAGTATTTATGCGTCGGTTGCCCTCTATCTTTCGATTTCAGTTGCTTTGGCTCTTTGCCGTTCTTTTGGCCTTGTTAATAGAGGTAATGGAGCTTTTGGTGCGTCGATCTTGGTTCTCTGAAGGTCAGTCTCAATCTTTGGAGATTTTCTCTGATATTACTTATGTTGTTTGTATCGATACAAAGCCCGTTGGTATGGTTAGCTTTGGGAAAGGCTTTTGGCTTTCGGTCATAAGCTTCTGCTCATGTCTTCAAGTCTTCATGCTATTAGTTTTCATGCTCCCACTTCCCATGTTCCGGAAACCGTCACCCCTTTCGGTGTCGACACTAAGCAAGTTAGTTTGGATAATCTTTTTCCTAGAAGCTTTGGTTTGCTCTCAGTAGTTCTTTGGAGATGGTTTAAGTCTTCCATAAGGATGCTTTCGGTGCATTACTTATTGATTTCTAAAGTTGCCTCTCAGTTAGTCTCGATAGCTGGCTTTTGTAAGGTTCCTCTTATGCTTTCATCTTGTTAGCCTGCTTTGTGAACAGGCTACCCAAAGCCAAGAACTTGAGTATGAACTTACATTGATTGGAGATCACTTGGATGGAGTGATAGAATGTTGGAAAACTTGAATTATACATGCAGGTGTCGCCGAATCGGATCCCCCCTTTCGGATCGGATCGGTTTAGATCCCCCCATTTGGTTTGGATTAGATCCCCCATTCGGATCGGATCGGAGTGCCCCCCCATCCGATCCGCCCATTGCCTGCTGCTCCATAGCGTAGCCTATTTTCTAGCCTGCAAAAGAGGAGCTACCATCTCCCCTTCTCCCCACGTTCTCTACTCTCTTATAACCAACTCCAAATCCTTCCAGATGCTGCCACATGTACCCCTAACCGCTCACCAATTCCAGCCTATAAATACATCATAATACAACAAATTGAGGGAACTTTTGGCCCTATGGAAACCCTATGTATTTCGGCCATGGCTGCCAACAGTGGAGAATCACCTTTCTCTTCAATAAAAATCAATGAATTCAGAGAGAATTATTCATTGTATTCGAGTGATTGAATGTCTATATTCATTGTAATTGTAATTTCTGAATGAATTGAGGAATCATGAAGTGGATGTAGGATCATTAACGCCGAACCACTATAAATCTTGTGTGTTGATTGATTTTCTATGCTTTTATATTATTCTTCTCGATTATTTTATACAAATGCTAGACAATTGGGTGTTAGTGCCATTTTTTGGTCTAACATTTTGGTGCTTTCATTGAGAAATGAAGATTCTTAGCGTTTAACGATTCTCCATTCTACTTATTGGATCGCCAAGTCCGATGAGGAAATCCTACGAATTTTATTTACTTTGCAAATTGTGGTAATCACCAGAAGTGAAGTTACCACCGTGCCATGAAGAAGCAATTGCTGAAGATCGAAAATATAGAGTCCGGCAAAGCTTCTGGATCGGATGCAGACAAAGAGACCGGGTTGGTTGCAGATGAAGAGACCGGATCAGATGCAGATGAAGCCCTTGGATTGGATGTAGATAAAGCGCATGCCAATATCCTTGAGGGGGTCGGATCGGGTCCTACCCGACTTGAAAAAGAATCTCCAATCCGAACCAGATGGGGAGATCCGAACCGGTCACCTGCTGATGACGTACTCCCGATCCAATCCGATGACATGTTCGACCCGATCCGATGACAGACTCCAGCCGCGATCTGATGACACCTCCGAACCGCGACTAGAAGGCAAATTCCGATCCGACCCGGTACAGCTATTTTTGGGGAAAAAATACATTTTTCGGATCATTTCAGAAAAAGCTCCATCTTCCAAAATCGAAAATATCGTGCGGTGCCCACATTTTCGACCTAACCGGTTAGGTTGATCGACGCCGGGACTGTGGGGCCCCGGACCCCCACCGGCGCTGCGCCTGGACTCGCTGACGGCCTCGCCTTCGGCTCGACATATATATTTTGGCCAACAGTAGTCGTCAAAGCTTATCAATGAAGATTAGATGGATAGTCAAAGAACATGACAATGAAATGACAACGATTGGGATTCTTCCTAGAAACATGACACCTACGTACATCAGTAGGCCAATGTGAGGAGCTATCGATTAGATTCAGCTTGCTATCAACAATAGTATACAAGACAATGGTTGTCTCATAACAGCTTCCTCTTCCATAGTATATATTTCACCGATGCAACTGATATTTTTCCCTAATGAGTAGTGACCACCTTATTTATGTGACTTAAACCTATCCAATCGGTGGAGCATCGAATGATGGTTATATGGAATAGTCCGAGCACTACTTCGAAGATGATTCGAATGATCTTAGTGAACATGATTGTCAATAATGGGGTACTAGGAAGCAGCTAAGGATCCCAATATCCCAAAGCTACACTTTAATTGTATGATGTGATGAATGAAATATGTCATGTGGTTCACCTCCTGAAGAGCTTAGCTAACCTTTGCAATGGCTATTTGCTGTCATCCGCATCAAGGAAGACTGATTTCCATCGAATAAGGGTTAGGTCAACATACTTTGGTGCCCAGAGTTAGGTACCAGTTGGACCACCACAATCCATGATTGGATCAATGGATCCTTGCCCAGATGATAGCAACTTGACTGCTCACTAACCACTATACGACCTTGGTTAACAGAGGAAAGCTTGAGATCATGCATATTAATATGATATTTTATTTCATGTCTTTTCTACTTCCTGATACTCCTTATTTTACCATGAACTAATATTTTAATATGTTTGTCATTTACAACTTTTTCTTTTTAAGTATATTGCATGTCATAATTTACTTGCAAGTCTCCAAAGCTTGCTTTTTTCAATCCATTTTCTTTTCATTACAGAGCTACATATTTTATTGGTGCTCTTCTGTAAATTTAGTGTTTTACTATTTAATTTGTATTTCATGAAACCCGCTCTCTTCCCATTATTTTTACGTAAGTTACTTTTTAAATCTAACAATTACAGAATTATTAACTACGTTGACATGTGTAATAGAAATGCAGAGAACTCTATATAAATAGTAAAATTAAGAGTAATTGTAAAGAAATAGCCTGAAAATATATTTGTAGTGAATTTCTTTAAAAAACCTAAAAAGTTGTAAACTACAACTATTTTCATCCCTTTTACTTTAACTATTCAAATTCTAAAATAATAACTTTCATTCACCTATCGTCCTAAGTTGATGCCTAAGTACTCCTAGATCCCTATTCCTATGCCTTTTAATGTTTTTAATTTATATTCCTCTTTCCAAAAAATATTTATTTTTAGATCCTGACTCAGTTAAGAGGGAACCTAGAGAAAGAAGAAATGAGTGAAATGAAATGTTAGACTGGGGTCCTATTTGTGGAGTGTTAGAGGATCGCCCACCTTAGAATTTGCTTCGTTAGACTTGAGACAGCCACGTTACAAGCCCTCATCAAACAATCTAATTCAAAAATCAATGTCTTAGCTTAAATATTTTAGATCTAAACGACTATGTTCGCACCTAACCATTTTTCAGGCTGAATTGCATGGGTTAAGTCGACCTACCCCTCATAAGCGGCCGACCACCGAATCGATCAGCAAAGGGCAGGTCAACCTAATATGGGCCGTATATCCTTTTAGTCCTGAACTTGTTTCTTGGTATATGAATTATTTCATAACTCTTTGACTTTAATTCGAATTTTAACAAGTTATATATGAAACTTGTCCATAAAATCACCACAGACTCAATGGTGCAATATTTGTAGCCAAATTCTGATAATTTCATAAGATTATTTTATTATTTAATTAATTTCTTAATTAATCTTTATTACTTAAATATAAAAGTGCTACATTCTTCCTCCCTTAAAGAATTTTGCCCTCGAAATCTCCAAGGATAAAAAAATGTAATAAACAGCTACAACCAAAGTCTACAATCATTTACTCAAACACCATCCATTATCTTTAAAATTTCTAATGTAATTTATGTTGTTGTGCACTTGTGTGGTAATATATTTCCCTAACTAATGCAAATGCTTAGACGACATAATAATTAAGTCGACCACCTGTTTATGCATATATATGCATGTTCCATGCATCCAAACATATGCAAAAATCCTAATAATGACTGATAGTTCTATTTACCATAATCCATTTGTAACATTCGTATGCTAATCATCCCTTTATGAAAACCGTAAAATAAATAATGAAAATGCAGCACACATCCATACGCATATGCTTATGAATTAGTTTGGATGATTCATAAAGATAACTGTGCCTAGTGTGTGTGTGTGTATACTATTTACAGGATATACATATACACATACACATCCATTTTCGTCCACTAGCAAACACTTGCATATATATACTATTTACAATATATACATATACACACACATCCATTTTCATCCACTAGCAAACACTTGCACCATTATACATTACATGTTCAAATAACATGTTTATAATCATTTCTAACATCCATAAGCTTAATCCAAAGATTTACCCAGCCAAAGGATACAAAAGAAAGATCCTAATCAAAGGAAAAGCTTAAGACTTAATTTGTGAGATTTGAAATCTAAAAATGGATGTAAGATTAAATCGGGTTTTATTGAAACAGAATTATTTAAAATGTTAAATCTAAGAGTAGAGATAGTAAATTTCAAAGCCGTGCCGCCAAAAAGATAAGGATAAGAGGTACACATATTCCCCCTGTAACGATCCAGAATATTTAACCAATTTAAAATTGGAATTTTTATTACTTAATTTGAATTTAAATTTGAATTTGACATAACTATATATGGTTAAGAATATTTAATAATTTTGATAAGTTATATGATAGATATTACTTGAATTATAAATGAGAATGATTATTAATTAGTTTGGATAAATGATACTACTTGTCGTTCGATCGTATTTGTCAAACCATAACATGAATTAGTAGCGTTAGAATCAAGTATTGCCTTTAGTTTTTATAGCAGTTAAGGGAAAATGCTACCAAAAGTTCACCTTCTCTCCTTAAGACAAGTGTAAGGACACTTGTATTTTTGCATGCCTTCCACTTGCCCCCTGATGTGTCATCACCTCCTTAGCCCTCCATTGCAATATAAGGAGGCCTTTTCTCTATTTCTTTTTTCCATTCCATTCCATTTCTTCCTTTCCACCTTTTTCTTAAAGCTTATGGCCATGGTTTCCATGGCATAAGCCTTCCGCTTTTCCACCACCACCTTGTCGAAGTTCGAAGTCATCCTCTTTCCTCCTCCTCTTATAATATAAAGAGAGAGAGAGAGAGAGAGATTAATGTATATTATATTATATATATTTTGGTGAAGAAGACGGTGTGCCGAAATACTGTTCGACAGTTCACTCAGCTAGGCTCGCCTACTGTCAAGATTGGAAAGTTGTTTGGTGAGAACTCTTTAACTACAATTTATATGTTTAAATAGTAGTTAGACTGATTTAAATATAGTGATGGATTATTAGTGGTTAATGATGGTTGATGTTTTTTGTGATGGATGATGGATGTGTAGTTTAGACCAAATACTATTAAGCGTTAGTGTTTATGCACAATTATGATTTATTTAATCATGTTAATGATGGTTGCTATTGATGTTTATAATGGTTGTTGATGTTGTTTCACACACACTATAACACAACAATTATGGTATCACATGGGTGATCAGCAAATCTCCTTCATAATTAGAAGCAATATTATTATTGAAATTGAAGGTTGATGGTTGGAAATGACACATTGGTATGATTCCGTATATATTAATAAAGTTTCTTTAAATGAATAAATAAATACCGGAACATTCTAGGATGACAGAGAGGAAAGTGTCTAGGCTTAGGTTTAGAAATTATAGTTTCCTGCTCTCCCTGGCTATCCCTAACTGATCTGATGGATGAGATGATTAATTTGAAGTTATTTGAATTTAGAAATAAATTAGATTTTTAATTTAATATTTAATTAAGTGGAAAATAAAAGTTGAATTTTGAACCCGTGATAATTTGGAAAGACAATGTAAATTACCTTAAATGATTTTAAATGGTATATAATGGTTTTCTAATGTATTTTGAGAGATTGAAGAATAATTTTTAGTGCGGTCAAAATAGAGCTTGTCGCACAATGGCAATTTGCGTATTTTAGTTACAAACTGTAAATGTCTATAGCTTTTGCAATCTAAATCGGATTTCCAAGAAACGAAAAACATTTGATTTATATTAACAAGAGCTTTTAAATGAGTGAAAGCGGATTTTAATTTCGGGCTATAATTTTCAAGTCATGTTTAAAATCGTTTTGGAAAAGGTCACTGTAGGAGCAGTTGTCGGTCATTAGAGATAGAGTTAGTAATGCCCTAGAATGAGATTTTGGAGTATTATATTTGGGAGAGCGTATTTGAAAATATGAAATGAGTTTTGAAAAGTTATATTTTAAGAAAGAAACATATTTTGGAAATATATGGTTAATTATTACCTGGATACTTAATCAAACAATTAAGGTTAAGTTTACATTTTATGATTATAATTACACATAAAATACTTCTTATGTCATGGTAATTATGCCCCTTCCACTAATTAGTAAAATGATCCAAGTACGAATGCCTTTTGGATTTAATTTCACTATTGGGTAACATTTCAAAATATCGATAAACTTGGGTCAAATTTGTTAAGGTAACTAATCAATATGGTAAGAAACTAAAAATTAGAATTTGAGTGTTGTATTCGGTGTTGAGGTTAGACTATCGAGTATAAGAAAATTTTGAATATACGCCTAGTTAACGTATATACGAAGTCTTAAGTATATTAGATTAAAATAGAATCACACTCTAGTCGCTTGAAGATGATTCCGTTGATGACTGCAGCATCATCAGTATGTATTTTTGAGTTTTGAAAGTGGGATGACTATATGATTCCGATTGAAACAACAATACATATTTAAACCCATTAAGATAAGTGTTTGAAATTGTTTGGAAAATTGATGTGAACTTAAATAGAAAAGTGAAAATTTGATTGGGTTGTAAGAATTATACCAGGTAAACTTGTTAGTAAAGGATAAGCCAGTAAATTAAGTGGAGAGTAACCTGGACTTTTCAATAAAATTTCCTCATAGGCACAAAGATGGAGTATGGTCTATCAGGTACTGAATGGTGGATGATCCTAAAACAAGCAAGAAAAGCTCATAACTGAAAATAAAAGGAAGAAAGCCTTAGATTGGGAAATTCAAAGGTATTTATTGTTGTAGATGTAGTCAAGAAGGACATTTTGTATTTTTATGCCCAGAAAGAATACAAAAAAAAAACCATTCGAGAAGACATAACTTGTTTCAAATGCAAAAAAGAAAGGACATTTTATACGTAAGTGTCCTAAAACAAAGAAGTAAATGGTTGAGTATAAGTAATTGGCCCAGTAAACGATGAACCGAATATAATGGGTAACTGGAGGTTATCATTGGAGGACACGTAGATATAGTTGTCCGTAAATATGTGTGTTATAATATTCTACTCGGTATATCCATTATGAGAACAGGGAGCATTGATATAAAGAATTCTAATCTTGAATTTTTAAATCTACAAGATGTCGAATGAGTAGTTATGATTCCCTTTCCTTTTCGAGGACGAAAAGTTTTAAGAGTGAGTGAACGTAACGATCCAGAATTTTTAACCAATTTAAATTTGGAATTTTTATTGCTTAATTTGAATTTAAATTTGAATTTGACATAACAACATATGGTTAAGAGTATTTAATAACTTTGATAAGTTATATGATAGATTTTACTTGAATTATAAATGAGAATAATTATTAATGAGTTTGGATTTATTAATACTATTTGCCGTTCGATCGGATTTGTCAAACCATAACATGAATTAGTAGCGTTAGAATTAAGTGTTGCCCTTAGTTTACATAGCATTTAATGGAAAATGCTACCAAAAGTTCACCTTCTCTCCTTAAGACAAGTGTAAGGACACTTGTATTTTTGCATGCCTCCTTCCATGCATGCCTTCCACTTTCCCACTAATGTGTTATTACCTCCTTAACCCTCCATCCCTATATAAGGAGGCATTTTCTCCATTTTTTTTACCAATCCATTCCATTTCTTCCTTTCCACCTTCTTCGTAAAGCTTATAGCCATGGTTTCCATGGCATAATCTTCCTCTTTTCCACCACCACCTGGCCGAAGTTCGTAGTCATCCTCCTCCTCTTATAATATAAAGAGAGAGAGAGAGATTAGCATATATTATATTATATATATTTTGGTAAAGAAGACGGTGCGCCGAAATACTGTCCGACGGTTCACTCAGCTAGGCTCGCCTACCTTGAAGATTGGAAAGTTGTTTGGTGAGAACTCTTTAACCACAATTTATGTGTTTAATTAGTAGTTGGACTAATATAAATATAGTGATGGATTATTAGTGGTTAACGATGGTTGATCTTGTTGTGATGGATGACAGATGCGTAGTTTAGAACACACACTATTAAGCGTTAGTGTTTGTGCACAATTATGATTTATTTAATCATGTTAATGATGGTTGCTATGCATGTTTATAATGGTTGTTGATGTTGTTTCACACACACTACAACACAATAATTATGGTATCACATAGGTGATCGGCAAATCTCCTTCGTAATTAGAAGCAATATTATTATTGAAATTGAAGGTTAATGGTTGGAAATGACACATAGGTATGAATTCGTATATATTGATAAAGTTTCTTTAAATGAATGAATAAATACTAGAACGTTCTAGGATGACAGAGATGATAGTGTCTTGGCTTGGGTTTGAAAATTATAGTTTTTGGCTCTTCCAGGCTATCCCTAACTGATCCGACGGATGGGATGGTTAATTTGAAGTTATCTGAATTTAGAAATAAATTAGATTTTTTATTTAATATTTAATTAAGTGAAAAAAAAGTTGAATTTTGAACCCGAGATAATTTGGAAAGTCAATGTAAATTACCTTAATTGATTTTAAATGGTATATAATGGTTTTCAAAAGTATTTTGAAATATTAAAGAATTGCGGTCAAAATAGAGCTTATCGCACAATGGCAATTTGCGTATTTTAGTTACAAACTGTAAATGCTTATAATTTTTGCAATCTAAGTCAAATTTCCAAGAAACAAAATACATTTGATTTATATTAAGAAGAGCTTTTAAATGAGTGAAAGCGGATTTTAATTTCGGGTTATAATTTTCAAGTTATGTTTAAAACTGTTTTGGAAAAGGTCGATATAAGAGCTGTTGTCGACCAATAACTATAAACAACTATTTTAAATGTTTTAAAAATTTGGATTTTTTAAAACAAATCATTATAATTTATGTAAAAGTGTTTTGAATCATAAATTTTAAGTTTTGGCTAAGACAAACGATATTTTGATCAAAGTAGTTAAGATAACAGTTTTGTAACGCTTTTGATACACTATGGTAACTCTTTCTTTGAAAACAATCTATTTTGATGTTGTAAACCGCGAGCTGTTTTCCGAATTATAAGTAATCATTTGTAAATGATTAGTGGAATGTTTTCAAAAATTTAAAAGTATAGAAAATGTTTTATATGGAAATTTAATTGATTTATTTGATACTAAAACAGGGTTTTCAATTTTAAATAATTGGATATGGTTGGAGATAAATCTTCGGATGTTTGATATTAATCCGGTAGCTGATGACTCTTACTATTTCAGGAATTTAAAAGGTAGTTCACCGTTATTCCGATTATAGTATGAGTTGGGTACAGCGATTAATATCAAGTATAAGTGGATGATATTTCTACCCAGATCTAACGTCAAAGAGTTGGATAAATATTTTAATTAAGATATGGGTTTCTCAATTTGATTGGGATAAGTTGGATAGAAATAATCTTCGGATATCTGATATGAAATTCTTTGGTGTAAACATATACTATTTGAGGAATTTGGAAGATTTTATTATTATATTTATATCGTTATTCCACTTATAGTATTCATTGATTATGAGAATTGACATCGAATATAAATAGATACAATTTCTGTGTAACTTATGTTCAATATCAATTGATTTGCGTTTTATTGTGAATCATATCTTCAATAATATCATTCTTGAAACCCAATGAGATTTTGGAAATTCCTATTGTAATTTAGGGATTTAACCAAATCTTTGATTTGAGGAAATTAAAAATAAGGAATTGGGAAGGAAGAATAATCTTTTAGTTAAGATTACAAAATTGAATGTTTGGAAACCAATTTAATTGGAAACTAGGGTTGAAACGTGGGGTAAGGTTTACACAAGAAACTGGGTTTTTGATATCGAGTTACCAAATGAAAAATTAATTAAGGATTTGAGGCTAAATTATCTTTGATTTAAGGGATGTGTTTTAAAAGAGGAAGGTTAAATATGGATTTTGTTATAATTTGAGAATGGTTTTAAAGAAGTTTAATTTAACAAAATCCAAGATGGAAGAAGATTTGGTTGAAAGTCTTTGTGTCCCGTAATTGTATTTTTTTTAAATTGCGCTTATTATTTGGAAAGACCGAGATCAGATGTATATCTGAAAACCACTCCAAGTAATAAAACGACGTCGTCAGCAATTGAAGACACTGGAGATGGCATTAAAGACCGGGACCCTTCATGCCATAAGGGTGACTTGCTGAATGTCTCGAATGGCTGGCTCCCATTTGCGGATGAATTTTATATATCAGTTAAGTGGCAATAAGCCCGAACGTTTGTGAAGGAATTTTGGATTGTTGTTTCGTTCAGACCCAGAACGAACATGTATGGATTGTGTGTCTAACATTGTAATTGAGTATGTAGCACTGATCTTTATTAATATATATCTGCTTGGTGGCGGAGAATTTATTCTTTTGCTTAACACTCTTCTCTAGGACGTATGAGCTTATAGGTTATATAATGATGGAAATCAGTGATGCGTTGTGAATGGACAATGTGGCATACTTAAGTTATGTGATGAGCTATGGATGATCAACGCATGGCTTATTAAATGTAGCTTTGTGTATATCGTGACCTCGACGAATCTCACACCCCGGATTGATGGTAAACTGGTGGTCATATTTTTATGTTCGTTTCGTATGTTCAGTGCACCGGGATGTGATGATGAAAGGGTACTACGAAGTCCCCAGTCTAGGACGCTATTTGTTAGGTATTCTGATTCATGTATGGTAGGCTAGTATAACGGAGTCCGAGTCTGGACGTTATCCGCGAGTACTGGGATGATGCGCGCAAGAAAGTTTGTGAGCCCTCGAACGATATTTCGTACCAGGAACCATCATGTTGGAAACCCAATCTTCACTACGAGCCTGTACGGTTTTGATTGTATAACCTATTGGTTACTGGCAAGATTACGTCGGTATAATGGGATGGGGCATTATCTGGCTAGGATTAATGCATTTATTTGATAAAATGGTTTTCACACTATATATAGTAGTAAAAGAAAATTTTCACGTATAAAGGTATTTTTGGTTATCATAAGGCAAAACTCGCCCATCTGGTGTGCGCTTGCATTGTGTGATGTGGGACGAGCTTATGATAGCTTCATTTTTCAAAAAGTCATTGCGGATTTATATGCACTGGTATTCACATGGAGTAAACCCATTCTGCATTAGCGGTGTGGTCTGGTGAATTACCTAACTTTAAAATAAACCCTAAAAACAACTGTTTGGAGCTCTCACACCAGTCCCTTGACAGACCTGGAGTTTATTGTTCCCACACCTAAACTCTGGCTGCTCATAATTTTTACACGGGCATCCCAGTAGTTTGTTTTGTAGATTTATTCTTGGAGTTGGTTGGAGCAGGATTCTGGTTTTAGCTGGAGCTATTATGTCTTGGAGCATTTGCATTCTTCCATTGAGTTTACTATCTTTTCTGTTGTGAAATCGATGTACTCTGATGTACCTCTTGTAACGCTGATAATATTATTTTAATGATAATGGAAAAGTTCTTTTTATTTTGTGCAAATGTGTAAGTACCCCCAAAATATCCGTCTTTATGAACGGTTTAAGTTGGTTTAATTACCGCTGAAAACCGGGCAAAAAGCCGGGTCGTTACATTTGGTATCAAAGCATTGGTTTATACAAAGCAATGAGGTATGAACATTTGAACAAAATGAAATATTCATCAGAGTTATATCCCAAGAATGAGATTTTGGAGTATTATATTTGAGAGAGCATAATTGAAAATATGAAATGAGTTTTGAAAAGTTATATTTTAAGAAAGAAACATATTTTGGAAATATATGGTTAATTATAACCTAGATACTTAATCAAACGATTAAGGTTAAGTTTACATTTTGTAATTATAATTACACATAAAATACTTCTTATGACATGGTAATTAAGCCCCTTCCATTGATCAGGAAAATGATCCGAGTACAAATGCCTTTTGGATTTAATTTCACTATTGGGTAACATTTCGAAATATCGATAAAGTTGGGTCAAATTTGTTAAGGTAACTAATCAATATGGTTAGCAATTAAAAATTAGAATTTGAATATTGCATTTGATGTTCATGTTGGACTATCGAGTATAAGAAAATTTTGAATATACGCCCAGCTAACGTATATGCGAAGTCTTAAGTATACTAGAAAGATATAGAATCACACTCTAGCCACTTGAAGATGATTATGTTGATGACTGCAGCATCATCCGTACGTTTTTTCGAGTTTCGAAAGTGGGATGACTATATGATTCCGATTAAAACATTAATATATACTTAAACCCATTTAGATAAGTTTTGAAATTGTTTGGTAAATTGATGTGAATTTAAATAGAAAAGTGAAAATTTGATTGGGTTGTAAGAATTATAGCAGGTAAACTTGTTAGTAAGGGATAAGCCAGTAAATTAAGTGAAGAGTAATCTGGACTTTTCAACAAAATTTCCTTATAGGAACGAAGATGGAGTTTGGTCTATTAGGTACTAAATGGTGGATGACCCTAAAACAAGAAAAAAAAGCTCATAACCGAAAAGAAAAGGAGTAAAGCCTTAGATTGGGGAAATTCAAAGGTATATATTGTTATAGATGTAGTCAAGAAGGGCATTTTGCAGTTTTATGCCCACAAAGAATACAAAAAAAAACCATTCGAGAAGACATGATTTGTTTCAAATGCAAGAAGCAAGGACTTTTTATACGTAAGTATCTTAAAAAAAAGAAGTAAATGGTTGAGTATAAGTAATTGGCCCAATAAACGATGAATCGAATATAATGGGTAACTGGAGGTTATCATTGGAGGACATGTAGATATGGTTGTCTGTAAATATGCATGTTATAATATTCTACCCGGTATATCCATCATGAGAACAGGGAGCTTTGGTATAATGAATTTTAATCTTGAATTTGTAAATCTACAAGACGTTGAATGAGTAGTTACGATTCCCTTTCCTTTTCGAGGACGAGAAGTTTTAAGAGGGGGTTAATGTAATGATCCAAAAATTTTAACCAATTTAAAATTGGAATTTTTATTACTTAATTTGAATTTGACATAGCTATATATGGTTAAGAATATTTAATAATTTTGATAAGTTTTATGACAGATTTTATTTGAATTATAAATGAGAATGATTATTAACGAGTTTGGATTTATTGATACTATTTGTCGTTCGATCGGATTTGTCAAACCATAACATGAATTAGTAGCATTAGAATTAAGTGTTGCCCTTAGTTTTCATAGCATTTAAGGGTAGATGCTACCATAAGTTCACCTTCTCTCCTTAAGACAAGTGTAAGGACACTTGTATTTTTGCATGCCTCCTTCCATGCATGCCTTCCACTTTCCCCCTGACGTGTCATCACCTCCTTAACCCTCTATTCCTATATAAGGAGGCCTTTTCTCCCTTTTTTTACCATTCCATTTCCTCCTTTCCACCATCTTCTTAAAGATTATGGGCACGGTTTCCATGGCGTAAGTCTCCCTCTTTTCCACCACCACCTTACCAAAGTTCGTAGTCATCCTCCTCCTCCATTTCTTATAATATAAAGAGAGAGAGATTAGTGTATATTATATATATTTTGGTGAAGAAGGGGGTGCACCGAAATACTGTCCGACGGTTCACTCAGCTAGGCTCGCCTATCATGAAGATTGGAAATCTGTTTGGTGAGAACTCTTTAACCACAATTTATGTGTTTAATTAATAGTTAGACTAATTTAAATATCGTGATGGATTATTAGTGGTTAATGACGGTTGATGTTTGTTGTAATGGATGATGAACGCGTAGTTTAGAACACACATTATTAAGTGTTAGTGTTTGTGCACAATTATGAATAATTTAAATATATTAATGATGGTTGCTATGGATGTTTATAATGGTTGTTGATGCTATTTCGCTCACACTATAACACAACAATTATGGTATCACATGGGTCATCGGCAAATCTCATTCGCAATTAGAAGCAATATTATTATTGAAATTGAAGATTAATGGTTGGAAATGACACATAGGTATGAATTCGTATATATTGATAAAGTTTCTTTAAATGAATAAATAAATACTGAAATGTTCTAGGATGACAGATAGGATAGTGTCTAGGCTTGGGTTTGGAGATTATAGTTTCCGGCTCTCCCTGGCTATCCCTAACTGATCCAACGAATGGGATGGTTAATTTGAAGTTATTTGAATTTAGAAATAAATTGGATTTTTAATTTAATATTTAATTAAGTGAAAAATAAAAGTTGAATTTTGAACCCGAGATAATTTGGAAAGTTAATGTAAATTACGTTAAATGATTTTAAATGGTATATAACGGTTTTCTAAGGTATTTTGAAATATTGAAGAATAATTCTTATTGCGATCAAAATAGAGCTTGTCGCACAATGACAATTTGCGTATTTTAGTTACAAACTGTAAATGCTTATAACTTTTGCAATCTAAATCGGATTTCCAAGAAACGTAAAACATTTGATTTATATTAACAAGATGTTTTAAATGAGTTAAAGAGGATTTTAATTTTGGGTTATAGTTTTGAAGTTATGTTTAAAACCGTTTTGGAAAAGGTCATTGTAAGAGCAGTTGTCGACCATACCTATAAACAACTATTTTAAATGTCATAAAAATTTGGATTTTTTTCATTATAAATTATGTAAAAGTGTTTTGAATCATACAGTTTAATTTTTGGCTAAGATAAACGATATTTTGATCGAAGTAGTTTAGATAACTGTTTTTTAATGCTTTTCACACACTATGGTAACTCTTTCTTTGAAAACAATCTATTTTGAAGTAATAAACCGCGAGCTGTTTTCCGAACTATAAGAAATCATTTGTAAATGATTGGTGGAATGTTTTCAAAAATTTAAAAGTATTGAAAATGTTTTATATCGAAATTAAATTAATTTATTCGTTACAAAAAGGGGGTTTTCAATTTTAAATAATTGGATATGGTTGGAGATAAATCTTTGGATGTTTGATATTACTCCGTTAGATGATGACTCTTACTATTTGAGAAATTAAAAAGCTAGTTCGCCGTTATTCCGCTTATAATGTGAGTTGGATACAAAGATTAATGTTAAGTATGAGTGGATGATATTTCTATCCAGATCTAATGTCAAAGAGTTGGATAAATCTTTTAATTAAGATATGGGTTTCCCAGTTTGATTGGGATAAGTTGGATAGAAATAATCTTCGGATATTTGATATGAAATTCTTTGGTGTAAACGTATACTATTTGAGGAATTTGGAAGATATTATTATTATATAATTATTCCACATATAGTATTCGTTGATTTTGAGAATTGATATAGAATATAAGTAGGTACAATTTCTGTGTAACTTATGTTCAATGTCGATTGGTTTGGGTTTTATCGTGAATCATATCTTCAATAATATCATTCTTGAAACCCAATGGGATTTTGGAAATTCAAATTTGGGGATTTAACCAAATCTTTGATTTGAGGAAATTAAAAATATAGAATTGGGAAGGAAGAATAATCTTTTAGTTAAGATTACAGAATTGAATGTTCGGAAACCAATTTGATTGGAAACTAGGTTTGAAATATGGGGTAAGGGTTTTCAAAGGAAACTGGGTTTTTGATAACGAGTTATCAAATGGAAAATTAATTAAGGCTTTGAGGAAAAATTAACTTTGATTAAAGGGATGTGTTTTGAAAGAGGGAGGTTAAATATGGATTTTGTTATAATTTGAGAATGGATTTAAAGAAGTTTGATTTAACAAAATCCAAGATGGAAGGAGATTTCGTTGAAAGCCCTCTGTTCTGTAATTGTATTTTTTTTAAATTACGCTTATTATTTGGAAAGATCGGGATCAGATGTATGTCCGAAAACCATTCCAAGTAATAATACAACGTTGTGAGCAATTGAAGACATTGGAAACGACATTGAAGACCGGGACCCTTCATGTCGTAAGGCTGACTTGCTAAATGTCTCGAATGGCTGGCTCCTATTTGCAGATGAATTTTATATATCAGTTAAGTGGTAAGAAACCCGAACGTATGTGAAGGAATTCCGGATTGTTGTTTCGTTCAGACCCAGAATGGACATGTATGGATTGTATGTCTAACATTGTAATTGACTGTGTAGCGCTGATATTTATTAATATATATCTGCTTGGTGGCGGAGAATTTATTCTCTTGCTTAACACTCTTCTCTAAGACATATGAGCTTAGAGGGTATATGTTGATGGAAATCAGTGATGCGTTGTGAATGGACAATGTGGCATACTTAAGTTATGTGATGAGCTATGGATGATCAACACAAGGATTATTTAAACGTAGCTTTGTGTATATCGTGACCTCGACGAACCTCACATCCCGGATTGATGGTAAACTGGTGGTCAGACTTTTATGTTCATTTCATATGTTCTACGCACCGGGATGTGATGATGAAAGGGTACTACGAAGTCCCCAGTCTGGGACACTATTTTTTTGGTACTCTGATTCATGTATGGTGGGCTAGTATAACAGAGTCCGAGTCTGGACGTTATCCGCTAGTACTGGGATGATGCGTGCAAGAAAGTTTGTGAGCCCACGAATGATCTTTCGTACCAGGAACCATTATGTTGGAAATCCAATCTCCACTACGAGCCCATACAGTTTTGATTGTATAGCCTGCTAGTTACTGGAAGGATTACGTCAGTATAATGATATGGGGCATTATCTGGCTAGGATTAATGCATTTATTTTATAAAATGGTTTTCACACTATATATAGTAGTAAAAGAGAATTTTCACATATAAAGGCATTTTTGGTTATCATAAGGCAAAACTCGCCCATCTGGTGTGCGCTTGCATTGTGTGATGTGGGACGAGCTTATGATAGCTTCATTTTTCAAAAAGTCATTGCAGATTTCTATGCACTGGTTTTCACATGGAGTAAACTCGTTCCGCGTTAGCGGCGTGGTCTGGTGGATTACCTAACTTTTAAAATAAACCCTAAAAACAACTGTTTTGAGTTCTCACACCAGTCCCATGACTGACCTGGAGTTCCTTGTTCCCACACATAAACTCTGGATGCCCATAATTTTTACTCAGGCAGCCTAGTAGTTTGGTTTGCAGATTTAGTCTTGGAGTTGGTTGGAATAGGATTCTGGTTTTAGCTGGAGTTATTATGTCTTGGAGCATTCCCATTCTTCCCTTGAGTTTAGTATCTTTTCCGCTGTGAAATCGATGTACTCTGATGTCCCTCTTGTAACTCTAATGTAGTATTATTTTAATGATAATGGAAAAGTTCTTTTTATTTTGTGCAAATTTGTAAGTGCCACTAACAATCCTTCTTTATGAACGGTTTAAGTTGGTTTAATTACCGCCGAAAACCGGGCAAAAAGCCAGGTCGTTACATTCCTGGCCTCCTAAGTTGCTTCTTTCACGTTGTTTCCTCATTGAACCTTAGTCGAATCTTTTTATTTCTAAATTGCTTAACATCATACCCTGTAATCCGAATAGGAATACGACGGAGTGACGCTTCTCTCTCGATCTCAACCTTCTCATGCTGAATAAACTGTATAAATCGGTCGAATCATGCAGGAACTTTCTCAAGTGTGAGACATTAGAGACGTCATGCACACTCGATGGTATCTTTGGTAACTTCACCTTATAGTCTATCTTCCCTACTCTTCCAATTATAGGGAAAGGTCCTACATATCTGGGGTGAGCTTTCCAACTGATCCAAACCTCATTGCACTCCTTAGTGTTGATATCTTGATAAGGACCAAGGCTCCAACCTCGAACTCTATATACGTCCTTCTCTAATTGGCATATGACTTCAGCCTATCTGGGCCGCTTTCATTCTCTTCCAATCAACTCGATCTTCTCAAAAGTCTCTGGAATCATATCGGGTCAAAGTAGAAGTCGATTTGTGGTCTCCCTCCAACAAGAAGGTGATCTACATGGTCTTCCATAGAGAGTCTCGGAAAGAGACACTATAATACTTGCTTGGAAACTAATGTTATAAGAAAACTCCACTAAAGATAAGTGATCCCCCCAAGTACATCCAAAATCAAGAATTCACATCTTGAAAGATCCCCGAAGACCATGTTCACCCTTTTTGTTTAGACACCCATCTAAGGGTGATAGGCTGTGCTCAACCTCAACTGCATCCCCAACGCCTCCTGGGGACCCCTCCAAAATTCACTCATGTAGACAAGATTTCTATCACCGATAATTCTGAAGGGGACTCCATAAAGTCAGACTATATCTCTAATATACAAGGATGTCAATGAAGCTACAGACATCTTACCCCAAATAGATATGAAGTGGGCGTTCTTAGTCAATTAATCGACTATCACCCAAATACTAGTGTTTCTCTTTCTAGATCGGGGAAAACCATCTATGAAGTCCATGATACACTTTCCTACTTCCATTGTCGTATTTCCAAGAAATGGAGCAATTCGAGCTTTCATTACTTCGCCTTGACCCATTGGAAAGTCAAACACATAGCCATAAACTTGGCCATATCTTTCTTTGTCCCATTCCAAAAGAAGACTCTTCTCATGTCCCTATACATCTTATCACCATTAGGCTGGGTTGTTATCCACGAATGGTGTGTCATTGATAACATTGAACTTACCAAATCACTGGTGCGGGGAACACATAACCTTCCATCTCTCCTTAGTCATCCTTCAAATCTATGTAATAACGTTAGAGATGCCCTAAGGCCTCTTTTCTACCAATTCTATCTATGATATCAACAAGCTATGTATCCTCCCTCTATGTCGATCCAATGTGATCAATAAGGGTTGGTTGAATCTTTAAAACTTTCAATAATCAGAGAGTAAAATCCATGGAGGGCTTAAACTCGAAGGTTGCTATTGAACAAAATTTTGGGTGTAATTCACATCGAATAATAAAATTTCAACTAAAATACACTTGATATGTTTTGTATATTTGTAATTTGAGTATTATACCCATCAAAAATTGGACAAATTAACAATTTTGAAGCGGGTTTAGATGTATTGAACCCTAGTGCATGTTACAAGCGCTTCTATTGGTATCCACAAACGTCTGGTCGATCACGTCATACGAGACCAAAGATCAAACGGACTGGTACTAGCTAGTGGCCATTGATTTTCGATTTTCCCCAATTTTCGTGTGTTTTTCTATGTGATAAAATAATGAATATTAAAGAAGGTCGACACTTCTTTTATGTTCACGAGAATAATAGGGTAAATCGTAGTTTATGGTTAGGAATATTTCAAACCATAAAATCAACACTTAATATTTATTTGTTTAGAATAATCCTTCCTTGATAAACATTCTTGTTGTGTAGCCTATAGGTTATTACAACGTTGACAACGATTTTAAATCGTATTTAAAATCATAACTAGTGAGCTGCATCTGATAATACGTCGTTGTTACCCAAGTTATAATAAGATCAATGATTCAATACAACCTTTTTTGTGACCAATATCTCTACATAATTTAATCCTTTTAACCAATATATCTAGGATTAAACTCGAGGCATGGAACGTATTAAACTATTTATAATTTAATCTTTTTATCTTGACTTATGTGTAGACTATATAAAACAAACCAATATTTGAGCATGGTCATGCATTTCATAGTCTCACTCAGTCAAGTGGCCCATGGATATCACTACTTATATTGTAGGGTTAAATTCCATCTAGAATATTCATAATTTTCAATCGATTCGAGATGTATCCGATAATCACCTTTGTCGTCTACTCGGTTAAAAGTAACTTTTGATGATATCAAAACACAAATATCCTCGAATAAAATTATAATGATTTCAGGTCTGAGGACTATAACATCATTGTCACTATAGGAATAACTTATGGTACTATTAATTATATTCCATGTAGTTTTCTCATGTTAGGTCAACCCAATACGCTATTCTCTAATACATATGTATTGACATTAGTATCATGTATATTAATGATCAATGAGATATAATCATCAGTCAATCAACATAGTAGTCTCAATGTTTTATTGTTTCCCTATATAAACAATAAAACCTGACTAGGGACATTTAAGAATTATAATACTTATTATATTATATAATCTCATGTTCAAGTCACTTACTTGAACTATATAATTCTATATCATTGTTCTAAGGACTTCTATTATGTTAATTTTTATATTACGCAATAAATATGAGATAACATAATCTTTTATTCAAAATAAAATAATAACATCAACAGTGTTATTAGTCACATCAAATGGATTGCCTCTAGGGCATAAACTGCAACAATCTCCAACTTGTACTAGAGTCAATCAATCATGCATCATATATCTATAAAACTAGTGTGACTATCATGCTTCTGCTACGACAGAGTTTAAGTCAATGGGTCTGCAACATTACAACCTTTTGTTATTTTGCAGGTATATATATTTCCTCTGTGAACAATTTCACACAAGAAATTATATTTCTTTAATATATATATATATATATATATATATATATATATATATATATATATATATATATAGGATCGATAATGAGATCAAGGTTTCTAGACTTGATCAATAACTCCATTATTATCACAATGTAAATCATTGGATCAACAATGGATTAAGTTCAATAATGAACTTTTTAATCCAAATATGTTCTTTAGTAGAATTAGTATATATTTCTGGTTTTGAACTAACATTATTCACAATAAGTAATATGTTATCAATATATAATATTAGAATCATTGTGTCACTCCCACTCAGTTTCTTGCCTTTATAAGGTTCAATGGTATTTTCCGGTTCCCAAGACATTTCGAGTTCTGCTTTATTCCCATTGGTAACTTAGTGAATGGCTCTCCTTTTGAAAGGATACCAATTTGAGCAATAAACATTTTATTCTAAGAGTATTTATCCTTTTGCTTCTTTTGGATATTCCACAAAATAATTATCAGATTTGGGTCCGATCTTATTAGAGGCAAGACATTTAACAAACACCTCACATCCCAAATCTTCATAATAGACACACTAGGATGTTTCCTAGTCCATATCTTATATGGAATCTTCATAACCTCTTTTAGTAGGATTACAATTAAATATGAATGCAATTGTCTCAAGGGGATAACCCTACAATTTATTAGAAGATTCGTATGACTCATCATTGATTTTACCATAACTTATAAGGTGTGACTTGTCCTTTCAGACACATCATTCCAATATGGTGTTCTAGGTGGACTGGGTTGTGAGACAACTTCACACTCTTTTAGATAGTCATTTAATTATTGGCTTAATTATTCTCTCGATTTGTTCGAAGAGTCTTTATATTCTTTTAAAATTGGTTTTGAGCTTCAATTTTGAATTCCTTGAACTTCTCAAAGGATTTTGATTTGTATTGCATAAGATAAACACATCTATATTTATTGACTCATCGGTAAATTTAACGAAGTAACAAAACCTAATTACAACCTTTGTATTCATTGCTCCATATACATCATTATGAAGACCCAATACTTATTAGCCCGTTCATTGTGTCAAGTGAAAGGTGATTTAGTCAATTTTTCCTGATAAACAAGATTTGCATTTTTCACATGATTCGAAATCAAATAACATCAAAATTCCATCGTTATGGAATTTTGATATGCATTTCTTGTTTATATAGCATAATCGACAATGCTTAGGTATGTTTGATCATTAGATTTGATATGTCCAATATTTATATTATTACCAAGCATATTATAGTTAAGGATCCATAAAATTGTTAACTAATTACACAGTTCCATAAGATATTTTATTTAAATAAAATGTTCAGCAATTGTCCTTTTATTACACTTGAAATTCAAACTGGTCTAAACAAGATAAAATAACATTTATTTCAAATGGAATTTTGTAACAACAATATTTTAATTCTTTAATTAAGCCAGTGTTTATAACAAGAAGTATCTTCATATGGATAATGCAACAACATTTGCTTCATTTCCATTCATAAGTCCACTTCTCCTTTTTGTTAGATTTCTAGTTATCTTGCAATTCCGGCAAAGTCACATACATGTATGTGATTCAAATCTAGCATCTAATACTAGAGATGTATAAGTATATCGTTATAATATTAATACTTTATTTGGTTAAATTCACACTTCAAATTTTCTTTTGGGTCTTCTATATCTATAAAACAATTACGTTTCAATTTTGTTTTAAGTTCAATCCTCAAATTTTGATATTAGTCAAGAGATTTGATTTAATTCAGTTTATCCTTCTTAAGGATCAATTTTAGTAATAAATTATCGGAGTTGTTTACCATTTAATATCTCTAGTATATAATAAATAATAAAACGATAATAACTGATTTTGTAATATATATATATATACATAATATAAATACAAATTTTGACAATCAGAATTTATATTAATATAAACACATAATTTAAACTGAAATGTGCTCCCACTCAAATTAACATCCCTTTATATATATATATATTATATATATATATATATATATATTGGTGGTCCAAGATCCATATTTAATCATACCTTGAGTTAGCTTTGGTTAATCGTGCAAAACACAATCTTTTTATGTCAATCGTATCTCTTATATAACTCTTAGATAGCATGATGGACAATTTGTTCATTTAAATATTAAATATTTCATGCTCGTTGTCTCTAAGCCCATAATCTTATTATGCAACCTAGTTAAGTCAGATTCAATTATACAATTGAGTATCACATTTACTCTGTTGCATATAACCAAAATAAAAGGTGTATTAATGCTTTGGTATTACCTACATCCAGTGATTCTGGCACTGATGAGTGTATTTATTAGAAGACGTCACCATGACTTAATATAAATAATTGGTTTAAAGGGATTTAATAATCTGAGGTAGCAAGTCAAATCTAGTGACATTCATACATTTCAATATACAAGTATTTTACTATTGTAATTCACAAAATCACATTTTCTTTATAAGCTGCATAACTTTTTTGCTAACATGTCCATCTAAGTGCAAGCATTGGTACCATTATCAATGACACATGTTGCATTCTTCTAGAACATCACCAGTTGAAACAATTTCAGCATGCATAAATAGGTAAGCACTCTACCCAATGGTCATATCGTACTAAATTTTTAATTGAATGTAAACGGTGCATCATAGTATGAATTATATATATATATATATATATATATATATATATATATATATATATATATATATGAAAATTGGTACGCTTTTATAAACTTGTAAAATAACAATACATAGTCCCTACAACAAATATAAGCAAAATCAAAATACGAAGTTAGTGAAATACAAACAACAACAAAACTGAAAATAAACTAAATAAGACCCATGATAGGGTCTTCCTACAATAGCCTAGGAAGTGCTAACCCGTTGCACTTGAATTACATAATCAAGCATCTCCAATTTTCAGCATACATACACCATGTAAATTTTCACATCCTATAATAATTGTGAAGTTCGAATTTCTTCTCCTGGAATTGCATTCCTCTACAATGTGTGAATAGTTTCTAAGACCATCTCCAACAGACTTACGGGTCGTAACATTACGACCCGTAAGATTCAGGGGGGTGGGGGAGATTGTACCAACATGGACGAGTCGATTTTATCGGCTCGCCACATGGCAGCCGACAAAATCGGTTCGTCCTCCCCCTTTTCCAACCCAATAGACAATACAACCAATGACAACTTAGTAATAATCACACGAAAACATGTGGTTATAATCAAAATGATTCAACTAGTATTTCGCATAACAATAAGCATATAGATACAACCAGTCATTAAAGATACAACAACTAATAATAGTATATGCCAACTAAAATATTAAAGAAAACATCAAAGCAAAGTACATGTTACACGTTCAATCTCAAGGGAGTTTCATTGCGTTCAGTCGCAACTATTCATTATTATTTTTGATACGCCTAATCTCTCGTTTGAGTTTGTTTCCATATACTATTCCCCTTAGGCACAACGGCTAGTCAATCCATTCCGTGTAACTGCATCTATTTGGATATGGATGGACATTTCTCCATGCGCCAACCAATATTGTTGCCTTCTGCTCGAACCACAACTTCAACCGCATGACCGCAATAGCAAAGTACATGATAAGATTCAACTTCATGTTCATATGGCGGTGCTCGATAGAACTCTACTTCTTGTTGTGGTTGAACGAGAGCCCGTTCGTTCGATAGTTGAACATGTGGTACTTGAACTTCTTGTGGAAGATGTACATTCCCCTGTTCATGCAATGGTTTATCCTGGGGTCTAATTTGGATTAGAAAATGGAATTCATCTTCGAGCTGCTAAAGTCTCATCTGTTCGTACGCATGTTCATCAGAGTCAGTATCTGATGGCCAAGAAGGCATTTTGAGCGAGTGAAAAAAGGAGGAGGAAGTTCTAGAATGAGAACGAAGTTGTTTGAGTGAGGTATTATCTGAGTAAATTGACTGAAATATATAGCTGTGTAGTGTACAAATCAATAAAATTCCATAATGATGTTACCGTTTACTGTTACGACTGTGCTTTACATACTACCCGACACTGTTTTGTCTGACGTAATACTGTAGGGAATCCGCTTTTCTTACTATCATGATGTGAACGGTGACTGGTTCCACTTTGCTTTACATGATGCGGTTTCCAAAGCAATAGTCAACACTAATGCTCAAGTGGATGAGAACGACCCTATTTTTTAACTCCTTTGTTTGTTGAAATGTTTAATTTAAACGGGGACGACCCGAGTTGTTTGAGGGAGATAAGTTGTGAGTCAGTTGACGGAAATCCTTTTTGAAGAGGTCCATAATAGTGGATGAGCATGACCCAATTCTTTACCTCCTTTTTGTATTGAAATATTTTATTTAAACGGGGACGACCCAAGTTTTTAACTATTTCGCAGTCATAAATATATATAATACCTTTTAATTTGCATACAAACTACATTCAGTATAGAAAAAAATATAAAGATATATGCATGTAGTGGATGTTTGACACAACATACAACTACAATATAGTGCCACATAACGTGAAACACAATACAGGAAAATAAGACATAGTACGATATAGCTACCCTAGTTTCCGAAGGCACGGGGGAACCCATAGAACATTTCAGCCTTTGTTGCAACAATCACCCTTTCAAGGTGACCTACCTCTGCTTGCATCTCTAGAGCGTACGTGACACACCTCTCCATCAGTGATGGATCAATCCATGAGAAAAAATTACAATGTTCCACCCCTTGTCGATTAAGTGTAGTAATGTACACTTTGCAACCATAAAAGCGCCAACTTGCATTACTTTGGCTTTTAGAAACAACCACGTTACATTCTACTTCGCAGTACCAAAGTATTGAATGACCCGATATGCTGGAGCTTGACCTATCTGGGTTATCCAGAGCAATTACTTCGCTTAACCGAGCGTTGTGGGTTTTTTGAAGAGGTCCAATATGTTGGATGGCAACGTTCGGTTGCGTGGCACTAAAGAGCTTAGGCTCCACTTCTCCACCTTGCACTTGATCATCCAATTGAGTTTCGAGCACAAACTCGATTGTTTGCTTATTTCTTTAATACTTCTCGTACATTTGGACTATGGTTTCAACATCGTATTCCCAAGTAGATATATTGAACTACTAGAAAAGTAGTAGGGAGATAAAAAGAATAATTTGATAGCCTTAGTCTTCGAAAGTGCTAAATTTAAAGGTAGAGGTCTAAGTGGTCGTAGAGGTGACAAGTTCCCGGGTTTCGTGTTTGCTATATTACAGCAGTTCACATGTCAGGTTTCTAAAGGTTGCAACGTGAAGTAAAATCAACTGTTTTACGTCAGAGGCGGAGCAACTCAACTGTTAAGGTCATATTGTAGTTATGTCATATGTCTCGATGCTACAGCTCGAGTAATGATGACAGAGCTTTATCAACAATCACCTCCACTTGGTTAAATAGTTCATACTTCGTCTCTCAACCATAACTATTATTTGTGCTTCCTACATCAACCACGACATTAAGGAGAGAAACCAATAATCTTTTTGTTTCTACGTGTTCAAGTACTTCTTTGTATTAGACAATACTTTTTTTGTTTCCGTGTAGCTTAAATGGACGATGGGAAATCAGTGATGAACTAATGAATACAATGTTTGATGGGTACAAATGGAACAAGGAGGAGGAGAAAGAGAGTGGATTT
This sequence comes from Allium sativum, assembly GCA_030737875.1. NCBI lineage: Eukaryota > Viridiplantae > Streptophyta > Magnoliopsida > Asparagales > Amaryllidaceae > Allium > Allium sativum. The sequence goes on along the minus strand of CM060910.1, from coordinate 967,772,441 downwards.
GTTCCAGATACATAAGTAGTTGAAGTTAATAAACCTGAAACACGTCCATGAAAAAACACAGCGACGCAAAGGGTTAACCATAATCGTCACAATCGAAGTAATGCTAGCTCCAGTGCTACTACAGCCGAATTCTCTCCTAAGGACTTACTTATACTCGTGAAATCCAATATCGAAGTTGATAAAAGTGTTTTGCTACTGATGAAAAATGGAGGGCTTACCCATGAAGAATTTTGGTCCATGATAACAAGATTACATAACAATCGTCATACATGGACTACTACATGAACGTCTGCTGAAATTCATATGGCTCATCGGCGGTTCGTTGAAGCTTGTGAACGATACCAGAAGATTATACAGACAGTTGAAGACGAAAAAATATTTAAAACGAGTAAGGCAACTTTTGATTCTCGTTACCTTGTAGAGTACGACACTGATTTTGTTCGCTACGAGGCGTATTAACTACGTTGTAGTTGGCTAACCCGATGATCCTTCATTTACTTGTTGTTGAATCTTTCGTTTATTTGATCATCCTTCGAAAAAAAGTATGAAGTTCTTCTAATTTTTTACTTTAGTACACAGTACAAAACGATCAGATTAAGATACCAATAGCAAAATAAATAAAGCACACATTGCATTGATAAGAAAACGGTTGCTACAATAGGAAATAAAATGTTACTAAATCAACATAATACAAGAAACTACTAATACATATGGTGGTCAGTGATCTACTTATAACCGCGGAAACCTTGACGTTAAAATATGATGTTTCATCCCAATCCAAAAATCCATCTCCAACGCAGACATTCTAGTCAGATCTTTGTCCATGATAGCATTCTCTTCTTGTTCTTTCTTATACGCATCTTGCTCTTTCTTGTGCGCTAAGTCATCCGCAAGAATTTGTAGCTTCTTCTGTTCCACATCAGCAATCCTTTTCAAAACTTCTGTTCTTTCCTTAGCTTCTACAAGTCTTTTTTCAGTTCTCCGACTGTGTTCTTCGTGGTGTGCGTTCACTTTTGCTTCAAGCTCAACTGTTGTTTTGCCCCTTCTTTTCTCCGCTTTGGCTCCCTCAAGTCTAAAATCTTCGTCAATCGTGGCATCGAACTCATCAAGTAAGTTTTCCCCTTCACATTGAGAAATATTGGCGGTTGACTCACTTTGACTAGAAGAATACCCAAATTTTGAACTTTTTTCTTGCTCTTGCTAGTCCTTTGAACATCGCCCAGGCTCTTAGCAAGTCTTGAGTTCCACTTTGGTTGACTAGTAAGTAGATCATAACAATGCATATACTGGTAATAGTGTGGTCTTTTCGTCCCATTTTCTCTAGGAAAAGCTTCTTGAACTCCTCGTTTGCCAGTCGTTTCTAATTACAAAAAAAGTAATATGTATCAAAACAACATGCTAACAACCACCAACGTAAGTACAAATAAACATATACCAGATTATCTACCCCCATGCCGCTTGGATTCTCTATCTTTAATTTGTACACTTGCGACTCATAATATTCGGTTTGACGGCTTATTTTCCCAAAACGGCCTTAAATCGCCGATAACGTCCTTCGGCATTCCGGATGCTTCTGAACGAAGGCGTTCTTAACTTTTTTCCAAAACATGACGACTATTTGGTCGTTCCTCGTTGCCAAATCTTGCGAGAAATGACAATAGATGTTGCATAGATCGATGTCCTCTTCGTCTGTCCACGGACTCGTTCCTTGCCTGCTTAACAGAGTTTCAAATAAATTGCTCGTGTTGCCTTGGGAAAACTGGCTTCCATCTATCGTCGGATGTGAATCTCTGAATGGTGAAGACATTATATAGAAAGAGTTTGTTTAGAGTAAAGAGATATAGAAAGAAATTATGAATATGTTATGCTGTACAATGGTGAAACGGAAACATTTTGTAACTGAAAATATAGCCGTTTGAAAAGTTTTGACCATTTTTGGCCGTTGGAAAAAAAAAAACCCTAAGTGGAAATAGTCGTTGGGAATGGCGAGCTGATTTTATCGGCTCGCCATGTGGCGAGCCGATTTTATCGGCGCGCGCTGATAAAATCGGCTCGTCAGACCAATTCACGATTCTGAATTGGCCCCGTAATATTACCCTGAATATTCAGGGGAATATGAACTGCTGGCTACCCAATTCATGATTCAGACCATTAATTGGGTTGCTGTTGGAGATGCTCTAAATCACGTTTTAACACCACCATCTCACTTTTGTACAGTAACTGCTGAAATTGAAACTTATACAAAGTTTACTTTATAATATTTTAATATGCATATGGAAAGTTACTCTATGTCTCTTGCAAATTACATCTGACATTCCATATTTGGCCAAGATTTTCGTTCTGGAATTTATCTCATATCGTAGGGAGTAATTGGATTTTCTTTTTCAACCAGTTGCATAATAAACCGAATATAAATCCCTTTAACTATGTGTAACATGTTTCTAACATCTGCTTCTCGAGATCATAAAATGGGTACACTAAAATTGATAACTACTATAGAAACTGGCCAAGACAGAGTTTACTAATCTACTTCAATTAGGGGTGAGCAATATTCGGTTCAAACCGAATTAACCGACCAAACCGGTTCATTTCGGTCGGTTTGGTTCGGTTTCAAAACTAAATCGGTTTGAATTCGGTTTGAATTTTTTTTTGTTATCGTTTTAACCGAATTAACCGAACTTGTAATTAATTATCTAATTTTATGGTATTGTACTACTTTAAATAATTAGTTTAGGTATATAATATAAAGGCATTTGTTGCAAATAGATCATATCTTATCATAAACATAAAATTTACTATATAAAGCTTCTCCAAACATGAATTTATGGTTTAATTTGAGTGAATGCATCATTTGAATTATAATACATCCTTCAAGTTCGGTTAAATCGGTTACCGACTTAATTAACCGAAATTAATTTGGTTCGGTTCGGTTCGGCTTGAAAAAAATTCGGTTTCAATTCGGTTTGAGTGTTTTTACGTCCAAACCAACCGAATCGACCGAACGCTCACCCCTAACTTCAATTCTTTCAGTACGCATATTGCATCAGGCTTGATTGATCAAGTATCAATCACCTTACCATCTAAGACATAACGAACCCCATCATGATTAATCCTTACTGTCGCTAGAATAAAAACTCTGAATCATAGCAAGACCAAGCGATATCATCCTCTTACTGCATACAAAGGATAAATCAGCTCAAGCACGACAGCAATCTATCGAAGATGCAAATCGACATAACTGGATTCCTTAATCAACTAGTCAACATGTAAACATTTCATTACAATCCAAACTCGTTAATAAAATGAGAAAAGCTAGCCCACAAAATAGGTCCGGTTATTCGCACCCCATGATTTACTCTTTACCTCCCAATTAAAATTTCAAAATTTTATTTTCAGATTTACCATTTAACGACTGATTATATAACTTGTCTAATGTTGACATGTTGTACTATGATTAAAAAATACCAGTCTTATATGTATATGGATGTTCAATTTTAAACTGCAAACAATATTTTAAAATTTTAAAATCAACATTGGACATGATCATTAAAAAAGAAAAATTAAAAATAGAAGTTATAAAAAATGATTAAAAATTTAAAAAGTACAATTAGCGATGTGTATCATTACATGTTTTGAGACTGAGACGTTAACAGTATACAGTAATTGCAAAGACCTAAACATTAAGTAGATAAATCATCATTATAAATGGCGTCGTTCAAATAAATCGATGTTTAGATGGAGCGTTGATCACCCTAGTCAACATTAGGGATGCACGTCACTTTATTTCAACCAACGACCGTCTACAAGTTTTAATTAATTCAATTGAATTTTTAAAGGGGAGTGTAGTAGAAAAAAATTGCAAGCTGGAAACCAAAAAAAAGTAGACTATTTTTATTACCACCTCGTTTTCTCCCTTACACACCCCATCGATTCACATTTTCCGTTCCACCCCGACTTTTTCCCGTTTCCGCCCCGTTTTTTAGTTAATTTTCAGGGAAGGCATTTTAGTAAATAAAAAAAATGGTGTTGGGGGAGGATAGTAAAAAGTAGGGGGAGAATAGAACTTGTCAAAAAAGTATTGAGAATGAAAATGCAATAAGGGCATTTTTTGATTAAATGGGATGGAAAGAGAAAATCAAGGGGTGTATACTTTATTTTCTAATTAGCGGGTTCAAAGAGCAAACACTGGGGTATCCATAGACGCAACCCAGAAAATTGACATTTTAGATTCCATGTGATATCAACTTGCGGTGCATACAGAAATCGCACAAGATATAAAACGTTAAACTAGATTCACTTTAAAAAAATCAAGGATAGGGATTCACAAAATAACACCCAATGTTTCAGATCCCGCAAGTAAATTTGTAAAGAGTAGAAATCCAGTAGTTCGCAAAAGGTTAAAATAACTGTCGCTAATCGTTATGGTGGGGATAATAGATTGTTCGGACTTCCAGATCTAGAGCTGAAGCGAATATTGTTGAAACAGAAACTGCCTATAAGTTGTATCTGATGCGTTGTATGATTGAAGATTATCACTGTTGCAGATCAACGTGTAAATCTAAATCCTCAATCGAACCATCCAATAACCCATTACAGGGTTTTTACCAATGCCGACTTCGCCAATAACTCAAGAGTAAATAGATGTTACCCATCACCCATATTGATCAGCAAAGAGAAATCTCGTTCGAGCGGTCGGAGATCGGTTGTAGGAATATCGAACTGAAGAAGATTTAGTTGCGTCGAAACTGCTGGAACCCAATCCCTAAATGGCTTGTCTGCCATCGTCGAACAAATACCCATAGCAGGCAGTGGAGTACTGAGTAGAAGGATGATTATCTGGTGACTAGCGATGAGATGTTGATTGCAGTAGAGATTTAGATTTGGATCTGTGTTTTGGAACTGAAAATCATTTTTTGATGCAGTAAAATAATCTTAGATCTAACTCTTAGTATTGGGGTGCGTTCTTAACCAACGAGAGCGGGGCATTTGACGGGGTATTTGAGCGTGGTACTGTAGCGAACGGGGAATGTGTTTTTAGCGGCGAACGGGGTATTTGAGCGCGGTATTTGAGCGTGGTATTTTTAAAATAAGATATAAATAGATTTGATTAGACAAATGCGACTACAAATACAAATACAGTTTCTAATACAAATACAAGTACAGTTACAGATACAAAGACAAATTAGCGTAGACCAACAGAAACCAACCGATCTCTAATGTTATCTCGAACTAATGCCATTTCTTGGTTTCCATCTGGGTGTACACGTTCCGTGCCTCTATTCGTCGTATTTCTCATACTATAATATTCCGCCATGTAGTGATCGGGGATTAGTTCAAGATTATCATCAAACGCCATAAAATCAGGGTCACCGCTATTATATTTGCGTATGAAATTGTGTAAGGCCATTGTAGATACGACAACTTTCACTTGAGTGTTGAACCAAAACGTAGGCATCTTGTTGAGAATGGTAAATTTCTTTTTCCAAATGCCAAATGTTCTTTCGACGGCCATCCGTAGACTCGAATGGTAGTAATTAAACACTTCATTGGCTGACTTTGGTTGATTCGTGGTATCACGGAAACACGGAACATGGTACCGCATATTTCGGTATGGCGGTAAATATCCAGTCTGAAGTGGATAGCCCGAATCAACCAAATAATACTGTCCAGTTGGAGG